>JAENPR010000134.1:0-1219746 GCA_018135685.1 Themeda triandra
TTATATATTTCTGTAGAGAGTGTTTTATGTAAATCTAAATAGATTGGCACGGGAATAATCACTTGTAATATTTGGTGTCTGCTTAAGGCTCTTCAATTTAGCTGGAGTAACAAGTGAAAGTATGTAGTATGCTAGTGCTTATCGATGAGTATATAAGTTATTGAACCAAATAATCTGAAGTGAGAATCACTTTGACGCTAGAAATGTTGCACCAGCTTGAAAAGGCCTACCTTAGTCTGTTCGATCATGCAATAATTTTCTGGTCAGCTTTTTGTGTCCACCTATAAGGAAACATGTCATCGTTTGGGTAACCTAAACCCTGATGTTATTATTGGTAGTTTGTAGAAGAGTTTGCCCTGGCCTCGAACATTACCATCGCCTCTATTCTTGGCATTCATGATGAGAATGGTTTCTATCTCATTTTGTAGAATGATAGGAACACACCTCACACCCATTAGGGAGGGGCGGATCTCATATATATAGTAACATGCAGTACAATATGAACATGCAGTACAATATGATGACTTTGACTTATACATATCTCTAATACCCGCCCCGCATTACATGCGTGGTGGACCGGACGAGTAGATCGGACCTAAAGTCATTGAACAACGGTACGTGCAGTCCCTTAGTCATAATTTCCGCGACCGATGAGCCGAGGGGTACATGTAGCACTCCGAACCGCCCCAAAGCCACCTTCTCACGAACAAAGTGAATGTCAATCTCAATATGCTTTGTGTGACGATGATGAACCTGGATTGGCAAATATGTAGATTGCATTGACATTGTCACAGTAGACAATGGTCGCCGAAGGAATCGAGATATGGAGTTCCTGAAGCAATTACAACCAGAAGACTTCCGCAGCTGCATGAGCAACAGCTCTGTACTCCGCCTCCGCACTGGACCGAGACACCGTGGTCTGCCGTTTTGAGGACCAGGAAACCAGGTTGTCTCCAAGGAAGATGCAGTAGCCCGATGTCGACCGCCGAGAGTCTGGACATCCAGATCCCGGCACGGGGATGAGTATGCCGTGATGGATGACACGCCGGAAATGCCAAGGTGCAGGCCGGCCGAGGGTGCCCTTCACATAGCACGTAATGCGCTGGGAGAGCAAGATCGGCTCCCGCGGGTCATGCATGAAGAGGCAGACTTGCTGAACGGCATAGGCAATGTCCAAGTCGAGTTAGCGTGAGATACCGTGAAGGCGCCAAGAAGGCCTCGGTATTCGAAGGGCTAGGAACCGGAGCTCCATCGATGGCCGACAAATTTCTGACTTGGAGTCAACCGGTGTTGCCTTTGTGGGGGTGACACTTTCCAGTCCATACCGGCCCGCCGAAGAAGGTCAATGGCATATTGTCTCGGGGCAAGTGGAGGCGTCGGAGGACCGAGGACAGATGTCGAGTGAAGTGGTGTAGAGCCCCAAGGTCCGTCATTGCGAACTCGAGCTAAGACGGTCGATGATGCGCCGCGTAAGATCCGAAGAGGATGCCGTGAGGACGATGTCGTGAAGCGACGCACAGAGCAAGTACGCCATCTCCACTCCATCTTTGAAGATGAAGAGAGAGGCATCGACTTGGCTGCAATGAAGCCATGGTTGCGGATGTAGGTGGCAAAACCGATGGCATGCTCGAGGGGCATGCTTGAGGCCGCATATGGATTTCTCGCAATAGACAAACATAGTCAAGAGTCGACGAGTCGATGAAGCCACCGGGGTTGGAATGCATAGACGGTCTCCTCAAGGTCGCCATGAAGAAAGGCGTTCTTCACATCAAGCCGGGTGAATTGGCCAGAGCGCGAGGCGCAATGCCGACCGGTCCGATCGTAGCGTGCTTGACACCCGACCGAAGGTATCATCGTAGTCGACACCATGCTATGAGAGAAGCCACGAATGATCCAATGAGCTTTGTGGCGCGCAAGGGAGCCATCAACATGATATTTATGCTTGAATAGCCATTTGCCCGTCATAATGTTGGCACCGGCAGTTTAGGAACTAGACGCTCAAGTGCCGTTTGTCGAGGAGAGCCCGATAATCTTCTCGCCATCACAAAGACGCCAATTGGGATCAGCCAACGACCGCAATAGTTGGTGGGCGTGGAGATGCATGTTGTAGAGAGGCCCTTGTAGTTGACAGAGGAACAACACCGCCCGTGTGCGTGTTGTCATGTGGTGAAGCAAAGGTTGGGCCGAAGCAGCCCCCGCATAAGCCGATGAGTGAGGTGGATGGGGCTCCTGGCGCCTGCTGAAGGAGCACGGCAGCGCAGCCGAATGCTCGGGGCCCCGCATGTGTGGTGGTGCGCATTACACACCGGATGTGGTGGTGGACGGCGCAGTTGGCGAAGAAGACTACCGTTGGTACACCTGCCCGCCGAAATGCCGGTCCCGGCGCCGATGCCGGTTCCCGTGCGTGGGCCGGCTGCTCGGGGAGCTGAGTCCAAGCCGCGGGGCCTCCCGCCCGAAGGTGCACTGGGTAAGGGCCACTGGCTAGGCAAAGCCAGGATGGTAGGCTAAAACAGAGGGCCGAACGGTGGATCGTCGAGGTCTCGAGGCAACGGTTGCTCAACCTCGTACGAGGGAGCGACCGAAGTAGTATCCCGTTAAGAAAATCAAACGAACAGACGGATGAAAGGTCACAATGGCTAGAGGGGGTGAATAGCCTAATAAAAATTTAGCAAGAACACTAGACAACCCAATTAGATAGCAAGGCGGCAAATGTGCAAAGCAAATGCTTCAACTACTCTATGCAAGCCGTCCTACCAAGCAAGGCTACTCAATTCAATTGCAAACACAACAACGGTGATCAAGCTACACAATGTCGGTTCACCAAAACCAACCAAGAAATTCTACCCACGGGATTTAAGCTACACAATGAGTGGTTCCCGACCGACCACAACAAGCAATTTTACTTTGCGGTAAGTAAAGAGAGGATGGAAAGTTATACCGCCGCGAAGAGTAGAAGATAGCCAATCACCGGTGTAGACGCCAATCACCTAGAGAAGCTTGAGCACAAACACAAGGAGGTCGATGCCTCGGCAATCACAAATCAACACAATGATTTTTTACCGAGGTTCACTTGCTTCCCGGCAAGCTAGTCCTCGTTGTGGCGATGCACTTGCTTGGTGAGTTGCCCGCTCAATTGGCTCGGTGCCAAAAACCCCAATGGGGAGCCGCAATCTCCACACAAGACAAGGATCCACAAGCCACGAGCAATCCACTAGAGTATCCTTTCGCGAACTCCCGCGGGGAAGGATCAAGAACCCCTCACAAGAACCCGGTGTGGCCTCGAACAATCACCAAGTCGAGCTCAACCACCACCCGCGCTCCAAACCGTCTACGGTGACGGGAATCACCGAAGAGTAACAAGAATCCGCAGCTCACTCGATGAACAAGTGCCTCTAGATGCAACTCTCAATGCAAATCACTTGTTCTCACTCAAATCTCTATCAAGAATGGCAAGGGAACCAAAGAGATGAGTGGGGAGGAGTGTCTCTAGCTCAAAGTATGCTCAAGAGTGTTAGAATAGGCAAGAGAGGGACTCCCAACCGGCCAAACACATATTTATAGAGCCCTCTCAAAAAATAGCCGTTGGAATCTCGGGAGCCAATTACACCGCGCGGACGCGTCTTCAAGGCGCCGGACGCGTCCGGCGCCCTTGACGACGTCGTCCTCACCGTTGGAAAAAGTTGCGCTTGAAAGATGAACTACGCCGGACGCCGGACCTCCATCGCCCCTAAGTCCGGAGAGCCACCACCAGACGCGTCCTTCGCCTTGGAGGGTGGCCGGTCCATGCGATCGCCAGACCGCCGGACGCTTCCATCCCCGAGTCCCGTACACGATCACCCGACGACCGGCGCGAGGCTTCGCTTGCAAAGTTGCCACCGACGTCTCTCCGATCCGAGCGGCTTCCGGCGTATCGAAGCGAACGCCCGGCGTCTCGCGCCCGGCCGCCAAGATCCGGCCGCAAGCGCGGCCTGGGCGGAGGAGAACGGCGCGGCGGCCCACCGTACGAGCGAGCAAGCGCCGCAGAGCCCACCAAATAGAGCACGTCCCGAGCAAGCCAGCCGCGGCCCGAGCAAATAGCAAAAAGCCGCCGCCGCCCATTCGCTCAAGGCGGCCCATGGCGCGCGTGCGGAGGCGCCCGCCAACCGAGAGCGATGCGCGAGCGAGCCAAGAAACCGCCGCGGCCGTGAACGAACGACGCGGCGGCCCACGCGCAGCGCGGCGCCAGCGGCCCATCGTGGCGCGCGCGCGCGGCGGCCCAACGGCGCGGCCGCGCGGCCAAGGCAGGCCCGGCGCGCGGCGCCGGCGGCCCACCGACTCCAGGCAAGGCCCACGCGCCACCGAGAGGCCAACGGCCCAAGAGCCCGAGTGGAGCAAAGAGCGGTCCGCGGGTCCAGAGCAGCTTCCTCTTCCTCTTTTCCAAATTTTCAACAAATCTCAAACCAAATGATGTACTATCTCATCCAATTTTCCTCCAAATTGATCCAAACAAGTTTCCTTGCCTTGTGCACTAACTCCACCAAGTGTAGATCCAATCTCAAGCCTTGGAGTTAGCATTTCAACCATGAAATGTCGCGCAAGAGTTAGCTCTCTAGTTAGCCTCTCATGCATCATGCAAAGTCACAACTAGATGCACTTAGGACCGCGAATGAACCGAGGAAACCCCTCTTGATAGTCGGTTATCGATCCTAAATGTGGTCACACTCGCTAAGTGTCTCGACCACTAAACCGGAAAGCCCTATCAAGTATACCTTCGCCTTGATCTCCATGGGCCTCCGTCGGAGCTCGATCACTTCACATCCTTCATGTTCATCACCGTGATCACCACGCTCCATCATCCACCGTCACGTTGCTATGTGTCTAACCATATTTAGAGCAAAGCATTAGCAATGTTTGAGTGTCATTAATTACCAAAACCAAACCGGAGCTTTCAATCTCCCCCTTTTGGTAATTGATGACAACCCCTCGACAAACTCACAAAGATATGGAAATTGAATTCAATATGAAATTGAATTGCTTGCCCAAGACATTTTGATCATGAATCTTGGATTAGACAAGCATTTCAATTTCGCTTTGGTAGTGGTAGCTCCCCTACATGTGTGCATCAAATGTTTGGTCGATTTTCAAGCACACATGCATAGATGAAACTTGTGTGAGAGTTACCACAACCAAAATGGTACTAAGGTTTATAGAATTGACCTTTGAAGTGTGATACCAATCGAGTGCGATAATAAACCTTCCTTAGCACCATGGGAAACTAGACATCCATCAAAACTCAAAATACCTCATGAGATCACATTATAAGCAATATATTTGAACAAGAGAAACTCTATGTCTAGAAACCACCTATGCATGCTAGTACTTCATTTCATCAATCAAGTTCTATACTAGCAATACACCAAACAAGCATGAATATTGAATTTAGCTTGCAATGCTCCATATCATCATGTATGCACATACAAATGCAACAAATAGTCTATGAGCTTGCTCCCCCTATTTGTGTGCTCATGGTTGGGTTATATCATAAAATTGATCCCCTTCCATTGCTCTTTGTGACTTATTTCTCCCCCTTTGTCAACAATCACCAACAAGGGTGCATAAGATGAGAGAAACAAGTCAATCAACTATGGCCAAATCTAAACCACATGCTTAGAAAATGTATCTCGGTTTGAACCAAGGGCAAGCTTCTTCACACCTCATAAGAATAAGGGTTATCTTGACCATGTTGAGATACACATCATGAGCAAGTACTAAAGATTCAACACTAGGTTCACAAGCTCACAAACAAGTCATATGCCATCACTAGATTAAATCAAGCATGGAAACAATAGTGATGCCATATATCCTTCAAATTCATTTGATTTGCAAAGAATGAGCCTAGCAAGATGCACATGTATACATGTTTATACAACTAGCAAAGGATGCATGAGATGCAACAACCAACTTTACCTTGCTATGTTGGAGGAGAGGCATGTCATATATAGAGTGCATCAATCCATGTTGGAGAAGCTAAGTATGTTCAACTCATTCCTCAACTTGCAATATCTCTTCTCATCAAGTGGCTTGGTGAATATGTCGGCTAGTTGATCTTCGGTGCCAATGCTTTCAATGCTAATATCACCCTTTTGTTGATGATCTCTAATGAAGTGGTGCCTCACATCAATGTGCTTGGTTCTTGAATGTTGAACCGGATTGTTTGTCATCTTGATTGCACTTTCATTGTCACAAAACAAAGGCACTTGCTTGAACTTGATCCCATAGTCCTTCAAGGTGGCTTTCATCCATAGCACTTGTGCACAACAATTCCCGCACTAATATATTCGGCTTCGGCGGTGGAAAGTGCCACACTATTTTGCTTCTTTGAAGACCATGACACAAGAGATCTTCCAAGCACTTGGCATGTTCCACTTGTGCTCTTCCTATCAATCTTGCAAAGGCATAGTCGGAGTCGGAGTATCCAATCAACTCAAAGCTTGACCCCTTGGGATACCATAGACCAACATCTTGAGTACCCTTCAAGTATCTCAACACCCTCTTGGTTGCCGTCAAGTGACTCTCTCTTGGAGAAGCTTGAAATCTTGCGCACATGCATACACTAAACATGACATCCGGCCTTGAAGCGGTCACATATAGCAAGCTTCCAATCATTGATCTATATAGCTTTTGCTCAATCATCTTGCCACTATCATCAATATCCAAGCCACCATTGGTTCCCATGGGTGTACTTATGGCCTTAGCATCTTGCAACCCAAACTTCTTGATCATGTCCTTGATGTACTTGCCTTGACTCACAAAGGTGCCATTCTTCATTTGCTTGATTTGAAGACCAAGGAAGTAGCTCAACTCTCCAAGCATAGACATCTCAAACTCACTAGCCATCATGTTTGCAAACTCCTCACAAAAGGCTTGGTTGGTTGACCCAAAGATAATGTCATCCACATAGATTTGCAACACAAACAAGTCATCTTCTATCTTCTTGGTGAAGAGAGTGGTGTCAACTTTTCCCATCTTGAAGCCTTTGGATATGAGAAAGTCCCTCAATCTTTCATACCATGCCCTTGGAGCTTGCTTCAAGCCATACAATGCCTTCTTGAGCTTGTAGACATGGTTGGACTTCTTGTCATCTTCAAAACCGGGAGGTTGTGCAACATACACTTCCTCATTGATGAACCCATTGAGAAATGCACTCTTCACATCCATTTGATAGAGCTTGATGTTGTGAGCACAAGCATAGGCTAATAGGATTCTAATTGCCTCCAATCTTGCCACCGGTGCATATGTTTCTCCAAAGTCAAGACCCTCAACTTGTGTGTACCCTTGTGCCACTAGTCTTGCTTTGTTCCTCACTACCAAGCCATCTTGATCTTGCTTGTTCTTGAAGACCCACTTGGTTCCAATCACATTGTGCTTCTTTGGCCTCTCAACAAGCTCCCACACATCATTTCTAGTGAAGTTGTTCAATTCCTCATGCATGGCATTTATCCAATCCGGATCCTTCAATGCTTCATCAATCTTAGTTGGCTCAATGAATGACACAAAGGAGTAATGCTCACATATGCTAGCCAATCTTGATCTTGTTTGCACACCTCTTTGAATGTCACCAATGATATGATCTAGAGGATGATCTCTTGCAATGCTTGTAGATTGAAGAACTAGCTCATTTGCATTGCTTGTTTGACCTTGATCTTGGTCTTGATGTTGAGTACCACTTGTGCTTGCCTCATTGGAATCTTCTATCACAACTTGAGTTGGCACTTGCACCTCATCACCATCATCCACTTGCCTCGGCCTAATTTCACCAATGTCCATGTGTCTCATTGCATTGCTCAATTGATCTCCACCCACATCATCTTGATTTTGATCTCCAACTTGAGAACCTTGGGTTTCATCAAATTCAACATCATGAACCTCTTCCATTTGCCCACTAGCCAAGTTCCAAACTCTATAGGCCTTGCTAGAAGTAGAGTAGCCAAGAAGAAATCCCTCATCACATCTCTTGTCAAACTTGCCAAGTCTTTGCCCCTTCTTGAGTATGTAGCACTTGCAACCAAAGACCCTAAGTAAGAAATATTGGGCTTCCTTCCATTCAAGATCTCATATGGAGTCTTCTCTAACTTCCCATGGCAATAGAGGCGGTTGCTATAGTAGCAAGCCGTGTTGATCGCATCACTCCAAAACTTCTCACTCACATTGTACTCAAGTAACATTGTTCTTGCCATCTCAATCAAGGTCCTATTCTTCCTCTCAACTACACCATTGGATTAGGGAGTGTAGGTTGGTGAGAATTGATGCACAATTCCAAGTTCATCACACAATTCTTCAACTCTTGTGTTTTTGAATTCACTCCCATTGTCACTTCTTATCTTCTTGATGGTAGTGTCAAACTCATTTTGCACCCTCTTGACAAATGACTTGAATAGATCATAGATTTCACTCTTGTCATAGAGAAAGAACACCCAAGTGTATCTTGTGTAGTCATCCACAATCACAAATCCATACTTGTTGCCCCCAATTGATGTATAGTGAGTTGGGCCAAACAAGTCCATATGCAACAACTCAAATGCTCTTGAAGTTGACATCTCATTCTTCTTGGGATGTGAGTTCCCATGTTGCTTGCCGGTTTGACATGCACTACAAGGTCTATCCTTCTCAAATGTGACATCATTCAAGCCTCTCACTAGATCATGCTTCACCAACTTGTTCAATTGCTTCATGCCAACATGTCCAAGGCGCCTATGCCATAGCCATCCCTTGCTTGACTTGCCAATCAAACATGATAAAAGTTGAGCTTCACTAGCATTGAAATCCACCAAGTACAAGCTTCCATGCCTAAACCCCTTGAAGATGATATTTGCTTGATCCTTGCTCACTACCTCAACATGCTTGTCATCAAATATGCACTTGTAGCCAAGATCACACAATTGTGCCACCGACAAAAGATTGAAGTTCAAAGTATCAACTAGCAACACATTGGAGAGATCCTTGTCATTGGAAATTGCAACCTTTCCAAGCCCCATGACATCACCCTTGCTATTGCACTAAATGTGATGGAGTTGAATCCACCATTGTCATTCTTGTCAAGTGACTTGAACATACTATCTTCACCGGTCATATGATTTGATGCACCACTATCAAGCACCCAGTGCCTCCCTCCGCCTTTGTAATTGACCTACAAGAAGACATCAAGCTTTAGGTACCCACTTTTACTTGGGTCCTTGAAGGTTAGTCACTAGAGTCTTTGGCACCCAAATAGCTTTCTTCTTTGAGCTCATCCATGGTGTACCAATGAATCTAGCACTCACACCACTCTCACTCTTAACAAGCATGTAAGAAGCACTCAACTTGTAAGAGGAGGCACAAGTGTTCTTGTTCTTGCATGCATGCTCTAAATGACCAATTTGCTTGCAACTCTTGCAATAGCTACCATTGTTCTTCACAAAACTAGTCTTGTGAGGAGCAAAAGCGGCCTTGCCTTTCTTGGGGGTAAAGCCCAATCCCTCTTTGTAGAGAGAAGCTCTTTGGCTACCCAAGCACATAAGCAAGCGGTCCTCACCACCATAAGCCTTAGCCAAGGTGTGATTGAGCTCCTTGACTTTCTTCTTAAGAGACTCATTCTCAACTACTAGTGTAGAATCACATGCATGACTAACACTACTAGATGAAGTAGAGGCATAAGAGCATGAAGGGCCAAGTGATGCAACAACAATTGAATCATCAAGTGAATCACATGATGTGGACACATTTTCTTTTCTATGTTCACTACTTGTGATTGCACTTTCTCTTGCTTCTCAACTAGAGAGGAATAAGCTTTTTCAAGCTTGAGTGAGCAATCTCTAGCTTCTCATGGTCTACCTTTAGACTCTCATAAGAAGCCCTCAACTCCTTAAGTTCTTGCTCAAGGTTTTGTTTATCCTTGCGCAAGCCCCTACATTCCTTCCTAGAGTCACTGAAAGCACCCTTGCAATCCTCAAGCATGACAAAGAGTTCTTCTTTTGTTGTCTCATCATCATCATCACTCTCATCATCGCTATCGGGTGGAGGTTTTACCTTAGTGGCCTTGGCCATGAAGCAAGTCGATGGAGCACCAAATAGAGAAAACTTCTCTTGAATGGCAATGTTTGCATGCCCCTTCTTCTTCTTCTTCTTGGAATCATCATCATCATCACTTGAGGAAGATGAATCACTCTTCCAAGTTGCCACATGAGATTCACCCTTCTTCTTTTTGTGAGAGGAGTCTTTCTCCTCCTTCTCTTGCTTCTTCCTCTCCTTTCTCATGGCATCTTCATCATCACTTGTATAGGGACACTTGGCAATGAGATGATCCTTGCCATTGCACCGGAAACACTACATGGGACGGTCACTAGACTTGGATGAGCTTCTCTTGCCCTTTGACCGGTACCCCTTCTTCATGAGCTTCCCCATTCTCTTCACAAGAAGTGCCATTTGTTCACTCACTTCATCTTCTTGTCCACTTGAGCTTGAGCATGGTTCATCTTCACTTGAAGACTCTTCTTTCTTCTTCTTGCCCTTGCTCTTGGATGAGGCGGCCTTGAATGCCACACTCTTCTTGTCATCATCCTTCTTCTCATTTTCCTTCTTCTTCTTCTTCACCAACTCTTCCTTCTCATGATCTTCTCTAAACTCATCATCGGCCATGACCTCTTGAAGGACTTGGTTGGGAGTTGGCTTCTCCTTCATGGTTGTCTTCACCATGACGGTCTTCAACATGTCAAATCTCTTGGGAAGACACCTCATGAACTTGGTGGAGAATTGAGAGTCCTTGATTTCTTCTCCAAGTCCCTTGAGCTCATTGACAATGACTTGGAGCCTATGGAACATCTCCCACACACTCATCCTCCTTCATTGAGAAGCTTGCAAACTTCTCTTGCAACATGTAGGCTCTTGCGGTCTTGACACTCTCGGTGCCCTCATAAGCTTCTTCTAACTTCTTCCAAATATCATGAGCCACCTCAAGGTTCTTGATGAGCTCAAAAGCTTTATCATCAAGTGCCTCATGGAAAGCACTCACGGCAACATCATTGGCTTGTTGCTTCTTCTCTTCGGCCGGTGTTGGCACCGCACCCTCAACAAGTTCAAACTTGGTTTCCACCACTTTCCACACCTCAAGGTTGATTGACTTGAGATGACTCTTCATCTTAAGCTTCCACTTGCCATAGTCATCACCTCGGAAAGATGGTGCCTTCTTGGTGTTGTTGATATGCATAACCAATGCCATTGTTTCACCGTAGGATGTTAATCCAACTCAAACAAACGGTGCCCGGCTCCGATACCACGTGAAAGGTCACAATGGCTAGAGGGGGGTGAATAGCCTAATAAAAATTCTAGCAAGAACACTAGACAACCCAATTAGATAGCAAGGCGGCAAATGTGCAAAGCAAATGCTTCAACTACTCTATGCAAGCCGTCCTACCAAGCAAGGCTACTCAATTCAATTGCAAACACAACAACGGTGATCAAGCTACACAATGTCGGTTCACCGAAACCAACCAAGCAATTCTACCCACGGGATTTAAGCTACACAATGAGTGGTTCCCGACCGACCACAACAAGCAATTTTACTTTGCGGTAAGTAAAGAGAGGATGGAAAGTTATACCGCCGCGAAGAGTAGAAGATAGCCAATCACCGGTGTAGACGCCAATCACCTAGAGAAGCTTGAGCACAAACACAAGGAGGTCGATGCCTCGGCAATCACAAATCAACTCAATGATTTTTTACCGAGGTTCACTTGCTTCTCGGCAAGCTAGTCCTCGTTGTGGCGATGCACTTGCTTGGTGAGTTGCCCGCTCAATTGGCTCGGTGCCAAAGACCCCAATGGGGAGCCGCAATCTCCACACAAGACAAGGATCCACAAGCCACGAGCAATCCACTAGAGTATCCTTTCGCGAACTCCCGCGGGGAAGGATCAAGAACCCCTCACAAGAACCCGGTGTGGCCTCGAACAATCACCAAGTCGAGCTCAACCACCACCCGCTGCTCCAAACCGTCTACGGTGACGGGAATCACCGAAGAGTAACAAGAATCCGCTCACTCGATGAACAAGTGCCTCTAGATGCAACTCTCAATGCAAATCACTTGTTCTCACTCAAATCTCTCAAGAATGGCAAGGGAACCAAAGAGATGAGTGGGGAGGAGTGTCTCTAGCTCAAAGTATGCTCAAGAGTGTTAGAATAGGCAAGAGAGGGACTCCCAACCGGCCAAACACATATTTATAGAGCCCTCTCAAAAAAATAGCCGTTGGAATCTCGGGGAGCCAATTACACTGCGCCGGACGCGTCCGGCGCCCTTGACGTCGTCCTCAGCCGACCGTTGGAAAAAGTTGCGCTTGAAAGATGAACTACGCCGGACGCTGGACCTCCATCGCCCTGAGTCCGGAGAGCCACCACCAGACGCGTCCTTCGCCTTGGAGGGTGGCCGGTCCATGCGATCGCCAGTACCGCCGGACGCTCCATCCCTGAGTCCGGCGTACACGATCACCAGCGACCGGCGCGAGGCTTCGCTTGCAAAGTTACTGGACAGCGTCTCCCGATCCGGCAGCTTCCAGCGTATCGCAGCAGCAGCGTCCGGCGTCTCTGCCAGCCCAGCCGCCAGCATCCGAAGCCGCAAGCGCGGCCTAGCGGAGGAGAACGGCGCGGCGGCCCACCGTACGAGCTAGCAAGCGCTGCAGCCCACCAGCGTAGCATTCTGAGCAAGCCAGCGCCGCGGCCCAGAGCAAATAGCAAAGCCGCCAGCGGCCCATTCGCGCGAAGGCGGCCCATGGCGCGCAGGCGGAGGCGCCCGGCCCAGCAGAGCGAATGCACGAACCAGCCGAAGAAACCGCCGCGGCCCGTGAAGCGTAACGACGCGGCGGCCCACGCGAGCGGCGGGCGCCCGGCGGCCCATCGTGGCGCGGTCGCGGCCCAGAACGGCAGAAGCGGCCCACGCGCGGCCAAGGCAGGCCTGCCCAGCGCGCCAGCGGTGGCCCACTCCAGCAGGGCAAGGCCCACGCGCCACCAGTAGAGGCCAACGGCCCAAGAGCCCGAGTGGAGCAGCAGCAGGTCCAGCAGAGCAGTTCCTCTTCCTCTTTTCCAAATTTTCAACAAATCTCAAACCAAATGATGTACTATCTCATCCAATTTTCCTCCAAATTGATCCAAACAAGTTTCCTTGCCTTGTGCACTAACTCCACCAAGTGTAGATCCAATCTCAAGCCTTGGAGTTAGCATTTCAACCATGAAATGTCGCGCAAGATTTAGCTCTCTAGTTAGCCTCTCATGCATCATGCAAAGTCACAACTAGAGGCACTTAGGACCGCGAATGAACCGAGGAAACCCCTCTTGATAGTCGGTTATCGATCCTAAATGTGGTCACACTCGCTAAGTGTCTCGACCACTAAACCGGAAAGCCCTATCAAGTATACCTTCGCCTTGATCTCCATGGGCCTCCGTCGGAGCTCGATCACTTCACATCCTTCATGTTCATCACCGTGATCACCACGCTCCATCATCCATCGTCACGTTGCTATGTGTCTAACCATACTTAGAGCAAAGCATTAGCAATGTTTGAGTGTCATTAATTACCAAAACCAAACCGGAGCTTTCAACGGAGACGGAGCAGCAGCAAAGGGGAAAATGGACTCATCAAACACAACGTGTCGGGATATAATCACACGTCGAGTAGAAATATCAAGGCACCGGCAACCCTTGTGAGAAGATGGATAGTCCAAAAAGATGCATGGCGTAGAGCGAGGTGCAAGCTTATGGGGAGTTGTGGCACTAAGATAGGGACCGAATACACGGAGGTGTGAATAATATGGGACAGAGCGATGAAGGAGTTGGAATGGAAGTTGGTTGCCAACAGAGGAAGATGGGCGCCTGTTCAGCAAGTAGGTTGCTGTAGCGAGCGCCTCAGCCCAGTAGGTGGGTGGCATGGAGGCATGAATCAGCATGGTGCAGATAGTGTTGTTGGTGGTATGAATCATGCGCTCAGCTTTGCCGTTTTGTGGAGAAGTGTAAGGACATGAAAGGCGAAGCAGAATGTTGTGACTCGATAAGAAGGCATCCAAGGCACGGTTGACAAACTCGGTGCCATTGTCAGCTTGGAAGCACTTGGGCACACGACCAAACTGAGTTTGGGCGTAGGAAACAAAGCTGACAATTTGATCATAGACTTCAGATTTTTGACGCAGCGGAAAAGACCAAAAATAATGACTGAAATCATCAATCATGATCAAATAGTATTTATAACCTGAAGTACTGAGTACAGGGGAGGTCTACACATCACAATGAACTAGATCAAAGGGTTCAGATGTGGTGGAGACTGAAGTACTAAATGGCAAGCGAGTGTGTTTGCCAAGCTGGCAGGCATGACACAAGGATCTCGCTGCTTTACTACACGTGAAGACAGACTGTTTCTGGAGGAAATTGATGGCAGAGGCTCCCGGATGACCAAGGCGGTGATGCCATAAGGTGGATGAGACAACAATGCTGCAACTGGCGGTGGTGGGTAGTGATGTGGATGGTGTTGGAATTGTATTCTCTATTGATTTGGGCTAACCCTAGAAGGGTAGCTATATAGTGTAGCATACAAGGGCCTCACACATATACTCCAACACCCCCCCCAGTCTGAACTACCGGCGCAGCGGGGAGTTCCGCATTGGACACCATGAAAAGAAGAGCACACGAGCCCCCCCCCCCCAGACGCAACTAGCCACAGGTGATGTTGAGGCTGGAGCGGAAGTCGGTGAAGGTCGACGTCGGGAGGCCCTTGGTAAAGATGTCGGCGAACTGGGAGGTGGTCGACACGTGGAGGACCCGCACCTCGCCGATGGCAACACGATCACAGACGAAGTGTAGGTCGATCTCCACATGCTTCGTGCGCTGGTGCTGAATGGGGTTGATGGAGAGGTAGACCGCACTGGCGTTGTCACAGTAGACCAGCGTGGCCCGACGAAGGGGGCTATGGAGCTCAGCCAGGAGCTGCCGGAGCCAGGAAGCCTCAGCCACGCCGTTGGCAACGGCACGGTACTCCGCCTCGGCGCTGGAGCGGGAGGCCACCTGCTGGCGCTTGGACGACCAGGACACCAGGTTGCCGCCCAGGAAGACAGCGTAGCCAGAGGTGGAGCGCCGAGTGTCTGGACAGTCGGCCCAGTCAGCTTCAGTGTAGACAACCATCTCTGTGGAGGAGGCCCTCCGGTGAAGGAGCAGGCCGTAGTCAACAGTGTCGCGGAGGTAGCGGAGGAGACGCTTGAGAGCAGTGAGGTGGGGCTCCCGTGGATCATGCATATGAAGACACAACTGTTGAACTGCATAGGTGATGTCCGGTCGGGTGAAGGTGAGGTACTGAAGAGCACTAGCAAGACTCCGATACGCAGTGGGATCGGTCACTGGGGTACCCTCGGCCTCTGACAGCTTACCCTGTGTGTCAACTGGAGTGGAGCAGGGGTTGTAGTCTGTCATCCCAGCTCGCTCAAGGATATCCAGAGTATACTGCCGCTGGTGAAGAAGTAGCCCGGCAGGATGAGGTTTAACAGTGACCCCAAGGAAGTGGTGGAGCACACCCAGATCCTTCATAGCAAACTCCTGCTGAAGAGAGGTGATGATGCGGCGGAGTAGTGACTCACTGGAGGCTGTGAGGACAATATCATCAACATAGAGCAGTAGGTACGCAGTCTCAGCTCCATGGTGATAGATAAACAGGGATGTATCTGACCTGGCCTCCACAAACCCCAGTGTCCGTAGGAAGGCAGCAAACCGATGGTTTCACGTCCGGGGGCCCTGCTTGAGGCCGTAGAGGGACTTGTTGTGCCGGCAGACAAGGTCAGGACAAGAAGAGTCAACAAACCCCGCCGGCTGACTACAGAAAACTGTCTCAGTGAGAAGACCATGCAGGAAGGCATTCTTGACATCCAACTAATGCACGGGCCAGGAGAGGGTGAGAGCCAGCGAGAGCACTGTGCGGATGGACTGAAGGTCTCATCATAGTCAACATCAGGCCGCTGAGTGAAGCCCCTGAGAACCCAGCGAGCCTCGTACCTCTCAAGAGTGCCATCTGCCCGACGCTTATGTGTCCAGATCCACTTGCCGGTGACGACGTTGGAGCCCGGCGGACGGGGCACCAGATCCCACGTCAGTTGGCGAGGAGGGCCGCATACTCTTCTTCCATCGCGCGGCGCCAGTGAGGGTCCGGCAAGGCCTCACGGACGGAAGAGGGTACCGGAGAGATCCCCGTCTCGCAAGCAGCGGCGGTGAGGGCCTACGGGCGGGACGCCTGCCTCGTCACCATCGGGTGAGTGTGAAGAAGAGGTGGATGGTAGACCGGCGGCTCGGCGCGAGAAAGCGCCGGGGCCCGCGCTAGGGGCGGCATGTACGGGTACTCCGCCGGAGGAGGCGGGGTCGACGACGGAGCCCGCTCCGGTGACGACGGCGCTGGTGGCGGCAACGGAGCCAGCTCCGCCGGCTGTAATGGCGGAGCCGGCTCCCGCCGCTGGTAGACGATGCCGAAGCGCCCGGGAGGAGGTGAGGGCGGAGTCGGCTCCCGCTGCCGCTGGTAGACGAGGCCGAAGCACCCGGGAGGAGGTGGCGGCTGCGTGCTCGGTCCCGATCACGGGGTCGGGACGGCGACGTCCCCCGCCGTGCCAGGTACTGGTGGAAGGTCCTGGTTGGAGGCCAGCAGAGGCGAGGTGGGACCACCAGGAAAACGCACCGGAGCAGTACCTGCAGAGGGGAGTGGGAACGATGGCTGAACCACTAGGTCAGTGTGAAAAAAGAATCCTCCGCAGGGTCAGTAGGAGGTATGGAGGTGTAGGTGGTGGAGTTGGGGAATGCCGACTCATCAAACACGACGTGGCGAGAGATGAAGATACGACGAGAGGTAAGGTCGAAGCATCGGTAACCCTTGTGATCTGGAGAGTATCCGAGAAAGACATAGAGAGTTGACCGGGGAGCCAGCTTATGGGGAGCGGTGGCAGCGGTGTTAGGGTAACACGCGCACCCGAAGACTCGAAGGTGGTCATACCGAGGAGGTGTACCGAACAGAGCGTGGTGAGGTGTGGGAGCTGGGCAGGCAGTAGAAGGAAGACGGTTGAGATAGGTGGAGGTGTGCAGACACTCAGCCTAGAAGCGAGCGGGTAGGAATGCCTAAAGTAGAAGGGTGCGCATGGTGTCATTGATGGTGCGGATCATGCGCTCTGCCTTGCCATTCTGAGAGGAGGTATATGGACAAGACATGCGCAACTGGACACCATGAGAAAGGAAGAAGGCACGTGAGGTTGAGTTATCGAACTCACGGCCATTGTCGCACTGGATGGCCTTGATGGTGAGGCCGAAATGAGTGGACACCCAAGCGAAGAAGTGGCTGAGAGTGGGAAACGCCTAGGACTTGGCACGCAAGGGAAAAGTCAAGGAGTAATGGTAGAAATCATCGACCACCACCAAGTAATACTTATAGCCAGACATGCTGAGTACAGGAGATGTCCACAAGTCGCAATGGATAAGATCAAACACACGAGTGGCAAGTGATGAAGAAGACTGAAAGGGAAGGTGAACGTGACGGCCCAGCTGGCATGCATGACACAAGTGCTCATCGTGAGCCCGAGGACACCGAATGTCAGAACTACGACTGAGCTGCATCAGGGCATCCCGGCCAGGATGGCCGAGGTGACGGTGCCACGTAGTGGAGGTGGTGGTGGCGAAGGCAGATGCCGAGGAGGGTGAAGAAGAAGGCAAAGGTGGTGCAACGGAAGTAGGGAAACGAAGGGTGTAGAGAGGCCCAGTGCTGTCACAACGGAGAAGAGGACACCGGGAGGCCAACTCCCGCACGGTGAGGCCACATGGGTCAAACTCAACCGAGCAAGAGTTGTCAGCCGTGAAGCGACGAATAGAGAGGAGGTTGTGAACCATACCGGGAGCCACAAGAACATCAGGAATATGAAAAGAGACATAGGAACTAGCAGTGCCCACGGAGGAGACAGGAATGCAGGTGCCATTGGCGACCATGATGGAAGAGGGACAGGAGGGGTGGGGAGGACGGAGAGAGGAGAGTAGACTCGCATCGGGTGTGGTGTGGAACGTGGCACCCGAGTCGGCGATCCAGTCAGGACTGACTGGTCGCAGCCCCGTGGCAGGAGGAACTGCGGACGGAGGGCTGGCGGTGGTACTGAAGGAGTAGGCCAAAGCCGTCGGGTCCCAACCGGCAAACCCGGACGACCACGGAGATGGTGTCGCTCGCTGGCGCCGGGGTGTGCCCACGGCCACGACCTGCACGACGGCCCCGGCTGCGGCGACCCGTCGAGTCAGCAGCAGCGGGCGGCAGAGAGAACGAGGCGGGCCAGCCATAGGCGGCGGCCCAAGCGGCGGTGTCACTGATCATGGCCTCGGTGGCGGCGATGGAGAGGGCGCTGACGAAGAGGGAGTCGGCGGCAGGCAGCGCACCCGCGCCCGCGGGAGATCATGTGCCTGCGCCCGCGGGGGGCCACGCGCCATAGGCGGCGGCGTCGCCGGTCATGGCCTCGGTGGCGCCGATGGAGAGGGCGGCGGCGGCAGCGGCGTCCCGCGTGCTCGCGGCACCCGAGGCGATGGGGATGGAGCCCGCGGCGGCTCCGAGGCCTGCCTGCGGGGTCGGAGGTTGAGGAGGCGGCTGGGCCTGCTCCCACAGTCGGTGCACGGCGCTGGTGGTGGCCAGTGGCGAAGCTAGAGCAAATCAAAGGGTGGTGCACTTGCCTCGTGGGTGCATAAGAATGTCTCATGGGTGGTGCATATATGGTAGAAATTTAATCAATTTCACTGTTTTTATATTTTTTAGGTGGTGCATTGGCACCACCTACACACCATATAGCTTCGCCCCTGGTGGTGGCGGCACAGTCGGTGCACGGCGCAGGTGGTGGCGGCACAGTCGGTGCACGGCGCTGGTACACGTGTACCGGCTGGGCAAAGCGCGCCGGTAGCGCCTGAGGTGCCGCAGGTGGCGCCTGAGGCGGTGGCTCGGGAGTGGCACTGGCCGCCGGGGAGCTGGGGCACGGCTCCGGTGAGGAACACGGTGCTGTAGTACCTACGGGAGACAACTGGAAATGTGGCTCGACCACCGCGTCAGTGGGAAACAAAGAGAAGATGTCAAGCTCCGGGGTGGAAGTGGTGGGAGGAGGGGTGGAGAAGGGGAAAACCGACTCATCGAACACCACATGGCGAGAAATGAGGACCCGACGAGAGGTGAGGTCATAGCACCGGTAGCCCTTGTATCCGGGGAGTACCCAAGGAAGACACATAGGGTGGACCGAGGAGCTAGCTTGTGGGGAGCAGTGGCGGTGGTGTTCGGATAACACGCACACCCGAAGACCCGAAGGTGATCGTACCGAGGAGGGGTACTGAAGAGAGCGTGGTGTGGTGTAGGAACAGGACAGGCAGCGGAAGGAAGGCGGATAAGGAGGTAGGTGGAGGTGTGCAGGCACTCAGCCCAGAAGCGAGCAGGAAGTGAGGCCTGGAGAAGAAGCGTGCGCATGGTGTCGTTGATGGTGCGAATCATGTGCTCAGCCTTGCCGTTCTGAGAGGATGTGTACGGGCAAGACATACGCAACTGGACACCGTGAGAGAGGAAGAACGCACGCGAGGTGGAGTTATCGAACTCGCGGCCATTGTCACACTGGATGGCCTTGATGGTGAGGCCGAACTGTGTGGACACCCAAGCGAAGAAGTGGAGAATCGCGGGAAAAGCATCGGACTTGGCACGCAAGGGAAAAGTCCACAAGTAATGAGAAAAATCATCAACCACCACAAGATAGTACTTATATCCAGAAATACTGAGTACAGGCGATGTCCATAGGTCGCAGTGTACAAGGTCAAAAATGCGAGCCGTATGAGAAGAACTAGAAAAAGGAAGGCGAACATGACGGCCCAACTGGCACTCATGACACAACTGCTCATCATGAACTCGAGTACAACGAATGTCGGAGCTATGACTGAGCTGCATCAGGGCATCACGTCCAGGGTGTCCGAGACGCTGGTGCCAAGTAGAAGAGGTAGTGGTGGCGAGTGCAGCTGACGAAGAAGGCGACGAAGCCGGAAATCGAAGAGTGTAAAGGGGGGCCGAGCTGTCACATCGGAGCAGAGGACGCCGGGTAGCCAAATCCTTCACAGTAAGACCAGATGAGTCAAACTCCACAGAACAAGAGTTGTCAGCTATAAAACGACGAATAGAAAGAAGATTGTGGACCATCGTGGGTGCAACAAGAACATCAGGAAGGCGAAAAGAGCCATGGGCGCCGGCGGCACCCACGGACGTGACCGGAAGACACGAGCCATTGGCGACCATGATGGACGAAGGATGTGAGGAAGAAGGAGAAGCAGACGAGAGTATACCAGAGTCCGGGGTAGTGTGGTAGGTGGCACCCGAGTCGGCGATCCACTCTGGGCCGACAGGAGGTGTCAAGCCCATGGTGGAGAAGGAGCGCACCAGACCCTCTTGGCTCCAACCGGCCGGCCCCGGCGAGGCGCCGGAAGGTGGGCCCCACGGGAACGCTGGGTAGAACGCCGGAGGAGCACCAGCGAACATGGCGGCCGGTGGGCGAGGCTCACCACCAGGAGCCTGGAAGGGCCACATGGTGATGCGCGGACCAGGGGTTGTTGTAGGAGGGCCCGGCGGCAGCTGGCGGACGCGGCGGCTGTGGAGCTCCACGACCGCCCCCCACCACCACCACCCCCGCCCTTGCCCTTCTTCTTCTTGTCGCGGCCCCCTCCACCCCCGCTCGGCCCGGTGGGAAGAGGAGCCAAAGGTGGGGTGCACGGGGCAGGTGGACGGTGCGGTGGAGTGGCAGCAAGTGCCGTCGAGGAAGCCGAGGAACCTGCAGCAGTAGAGAGAGGCCCGGCGGAGGTGGATCCGCGCTGGCCCCCAGAGTGATCTCCTCCATGATGAGGTCGTCGCGGACCTGCAGGTAGGTGGGGAAAGGCTTTTGTCGGACGACCAACGGAGGTGAGCGTAGCGGTCGCTGACCCCGCGGAGGAGGTTGAGGACGAGTGTGCGGTCCTCCACGTGCCAGCCAAGGTCGCCGAGGGAGTCCGCCATTGCCTTCATCTTGCGGCAGTACTCCCCAACCGCAAGGTCACCCTATTCTGGACACCCCCGGCCTGGTAGTGGAGCTGCGCGACGAGGGGGTCGGCCGGGTCGTGCCGGAGCACCACGGTGGTAGAGGTGCGGTGCCTCGTCGAGCCGGAGCCTGTGCGAGGAGCTGCTCCGCCTCGACGATCCGGCGGGCTAGGGTGTCAGCGGCGTCCCGCTCACGCTACCACACGAGGGCAGCCGCGCGGACACGCCCGCCGCCGCGCAGCGGCCTGCTCGGCCGGCAGACACGAGCGCGCGGCAGCCGAGGGCGTAGCCGGGCCGGGAGCGTAGAGGTGAAGGTGCCCGCGCCACCCCCGCCGGCGGCCGCAGGGCTCTCTGGGCCGCGTCGCCGCCGCCGGATGTCCACGCCGGCCGGGAAGGTGGAGGAGAGGCCGCTGCTGCTGCTGCTCATGCCCAGGCCGGCCGCAGTGGCGGCGGCTGCCGCGGCGTTGCTGAGCACCATGGGCATGCCCAGGCCAGCCGCGGCAGCGGCGGCGGCGGCCTCGGCATAGGCCTTCGTAGTGGCGTGGTTGTTGGCGTCGGCAGCCGCACCCGGGAGGACAGGGTCGCTGCTGCCTGGGACCGGTGCGTCCTCATCCGCGCGAGTGTCCTGGGCGTCCTGAGCAGAGGAGCCGTTCTCGCCCAGTAGAGGAGCGCTGGCGTTGAGAGTCCCATCCACGGTGAGGGCGAGGGCCGGGTTGCGCGGATCGGGAGAAGGGTGCGCGCGCCCGCGGCCGGGTCACGCGGGTCAGGGAGGAAGGCACGCGGGCCCATCGCGGCGAAGGGGTCCCCCGCCTGCGGCCCAAAGGCGGCGCCAGGTGCGCGCGGCCCCGTGGCGGCGGGAGATGAAGGCGCGCCCGCGATTTGCGACCAGTATTGCGGGTGCGGGAGAGGAGGGAAGGCTAGGAAAAAGGAGGGAGGAGGGGGGCTCGCCGGCCATGGCGGCCGGCGGCGGTGGCGGCGCCCTGGATTTCGGGATCGGGAGGGAGGCAGGGGAAGGGAAACCTAACCTAGTCTGATACCATGTTGATTTCTGTATTCTCTCTCTTTAGGCATACCCTAGAAGGGGTAGCAATATAGTGTAGCATACATGGGCCTAATACACATATACTCCAACATTGCACATCTTGATTTGATTGTATGACTTGTTTCTCTGGTTCCATAGTTTGACTTTACAATATATGCTTTGCAAATATGTTTGCGTTGTCTCCCCACCTATGAGCTCCACGTAAGTCTTAATTGTAGGGTGAGAGGGAGAGAAGGCGCAATGTTAATTGGCCTTATGCCAAAAATACCACATATATCTTGAGAGAAGAGAGTAGGCAGACATCATCATTGCCTTGTTAAGGACCTACAAATACCACATATGAGATACTTGAGAGGGTCATACAAAGGAATCTCTGAGTTTTATTTTTAAAATCTACAAAACTCTGGAATAAAGGTTGATCGAAGAACTCGAGGCATAGTGCTTGACTTGACCGTTCTATCTTTCAATTGCTCAAGACCCAAGTGAAGGCTAAAAGCCCCATGGTTGAAGGTAATATGGGTAAGTTTGAAAGTCAGAATAGTTCACTCTAATCCGGAGGAGAATTCTTGTTTGAACACATGTGTACTTTTGAGGCATGAAAACATTGATGCAATTCCTGATCCAAAGTTTATTCACCAAGGAAAAATGGTCTTTAGACTATATAGACCATATGTCTTCTTCTCTATTGCCTTTGCCCATCAGTGTTGTGGTCCATTTATTTAGTACCTTTCTTAAAGATGAAACATGTGTATTTATGTTTTTCTTTGAAATGTTTGAAATCTGAATTGTTTAATTCTCTACTTATCTTTAAATTATAAACTTTGTAATTGTGCTCTCTCTCCCGCCTTGAAAGGTTAAGAACAAGGTTTGAGGCTCCATATTTATAGGGAGTTTGATACTAATCTCTTCTGGTAATGGCTGTGGATTTCAGGTGAGAATCTGAGTCCTTACTTTTAAACCTAAAGAAAATATTTATTATTTTGGTGCTTTGTTATCATTTAATATTAAAAGTTGTACCATCCCGATTGTAGATCCCTTTCCATTTTCAGTCATCTTAAAAAGTAGAGCCTCATTTTCTTGGCTAAACAATCAGTAGAGCCTAAGCACACAAAACAAAAAAAAATGTTGGCAATCAGATACAAGGGGGCTTGGGCACTCCTGTGGCACCTTTGACTCTAATAGATATATAATATTGCTTTTACTATGAATGTAGACAATAGTGTATATGTGAGTGTATATGTGAGTGTGTAGCAAAAGATACGTTTCTAGAAAAGCCAAAATGTCTTATAACTTAGAATGGAGGGAGCATGTTCTAGGTAAAATATAGGCAAATGAATATATGCAAATAAGGTGGTAGATCTTGTCCCAAATATATTATTTGCCCACTATCCCTATTTTTGACCTTCATATATACAGCCAATATGGCTAGGTATACAAGGAATACAATCGAGTATACATAGCAGGTGCTAAAAATTGCTAATCACATATAGACCTGCCTAAAAATAGCTAATCACATATAGACCTGCCTAATATAATCACATATAGACCTGCCTAATATACCTAAAAATAGCTAAAAATAGCAGGAATTTCAACAAGCCTGTTCTAGCTGCAGATGATGTTGACATATGCTCTCTCACTCTTGCTCATCTCTTTTGGAGCAACATTTACACTGACTTTTTTCTCAAACTGATTTATTGCTTGCAGCTTGATAGAGTTACTAAATCTATATCGCTTTTACCGCGATGCTGTTGTACAGCAGGTTTGAACTACAAGTTAATTTTCCCTAATTTTTTTTCCTAGCAATATTTGTCTTCTAACTCATAACTTCTAATTCCAGTGGGATTGTCAAAATATCGAAGTTTGAGATGATGATGTCTAAAAGTGAAGCAAACAACAAGCCTGTGCTTTCTCACTCTTGCTCATATCTTTTGGTGCAACATTTACACTGACTTTTCTCAAACTGATTTATTGCTTGCAGCTTGATAGGGTTAGTAAATCTAGCTGTTACCACGATGCTGTTGTATAGCAGGTTTGAACTACAAGTTAGTTTTCCCTAATTTTTTCCTAGCAATGTTTGTCTCCTAAATCGTAACTTTTAATTCCAGTACTCGAGCTGAATTGCAGTTAGTGCTGTTGACAACATAATTATGGATCACCAAATGGATGCAAAAGTATTCGTACTTTACTATGTGTTCCTGGATTCTTATGCCCCAGTTTCTGCACTTCCACTGCTAGTGAGAGGGCTGCCCATCAATAGTAGGCAAGTATCTCAGACTGCAGATAGCCAGTCTAGTGCATATGGTGGAACCATCTATGGAGGGGTTCCTGGGAGGATGGCTGGGTATACCTGGAAATGCAAAGTTCCTTTGAAGATTAAATTCTTTCTTTGGCAGATTTTTAACAACAAACTGTAGTGCTCGGTGAGTTTGTGTAAAAGGGGTTGGAAGAGGGGGGGGGGGGTAGGAATTGTTGCCTAGGGGACGGGCTGGAAAATGTAGATCACATTTTTTTTCAATTGTAAAATGGCTAGACTGGTTTGGGCTGTGCTGAGAGAAATCTTTAACTAGGATAGGCAGCCTAGATCGGTCCAAGAATATCTCCTCTAGAGGTGATGTTTACAGCTATCTCTTTTCTCCAGAAGTGGAGCTCGCTCTTGAAGGACGCGGATGAGGAGAAGGTCATGGCGCTGAAGGATGCAACATTGGAATGGCTGAAGAAATTCTCTCCGTTAGCGACTAGCGCAACAAATGTTTACGAACTGTAATTGTTTCTTTTCTGTTAGCTACTGTTCAGTTCTGGTTGAGCTCTGCGATGTAACACTGGTATCCCCAGTGACAAACTCGGTTACTCTGGCTTTCTTAAAAGACGAGGTCAAGGCCTCTTTTTTTAAAAAAAAAATAAAAGATGGTTGGAACTTTCTCATTCCAGACCTCATCTGTGATGCTGAGAATGGGCTCTTATGGAAACTTCATTTAGACCCTGGAGGTAAGAAGTTGCTAATGGTCAATTTTTTTGTATCATTCCTTTTTCATTGTGATACATTTTTTCTCTAACAGCTGCTAGTAGAGGTGCCTGCTCCCCCAACAATCCCTTCCGCCCACCCGCCTACTCGACGTGATCCCACCAGCTGCCATGGATACCTACAAAGCACTCTTTTTTTTATTTTAGGTTCTTTCTTCAATTCTGGCCTATTATTAGTTCCTGAAATCAATCTGATTTGGGGGATTCTTCCTTCTTTGTAGCACCGCCCGTCTAGCAGGAGCAACCCTAGCTTCTGGATGGACCACCAACTCTGGTGCCCCCGTCTGGAACAACAACTCCGCCCTCACCATCGGACAATGAGGTCAGACCACAATCCTCTCTCTGTTTGTCCTCTCTTTCCATTATGAAATGCATCATGGAGTCACTACCAGAAAGCATAACCCTTGGATTTTCTCTCCTCAGCATGTATGGCATGATAGAACAAAGCCTAACAGGCTGTTGTGATTGATTATTGAATAACAGAGGAGGTTTACATATCCAAAGGGCCAGCCAACCTGGAAGAGGTGGCACATATCTAGAGGAGATTAATGCATACATAGGAGAGCCCAAAGGGCTTAAGCCAGCCAATAGATGGTGGCACAATAACAGAGGAAGTAAATATTCTAACACCCCTCCACAGTCGGAGCGTTGTTAGCACGTACGTTCAGACTGGAGCGAAACTCCATGAAGATAGCCAAAGGGAGCCCTTTGGTGAAGACATCAGCGAACTGTGACGTGGTGGGGACGTGGAGAACACGGACAGCCCCAATGGCGACCCGTTCACGGACGAAGTGGAGGTCAATTTCCACGTGCTTGGTACGCTGGTGCTGGATGGGGTTGGTGGAGAGGTAGATGGCGCTGACGTTGTCGCAGTAGATGAGGCAGGCGGACTGCAGCGGCTGGTGTAGTTCATGCAGTAGTTGGCGCACAACAGCCTGGTACTCGGCTTCGGCGCTGGACCGAGAGACGGTGGATTGGCGCTTGGAGGACCAAGACACGAGGCTGCCGCCGAGGAAGACGGCTACATTTAGATTAGTATATGTTGAGGGATCACCCTAGCTTCAGACTTTGGTGTCGGTCAGTGCTTTTGTTTTGGCTTTGGATGCTTTATTTTTTTTGAAGAGCAACACCACATACTGTAGATTTTCTTGAAAGGGCTTTCCATTGTATTCTATATTGAAAATTGTGATGTCTCTAATAACAACTATACCATACAGACTGTTTTTGCTAGTTACTCCGATCGTGCCATACACTTTATGGAGCTCCCAGGAGAAATACCTAATAGGTAACCAATGTGATTTCTACAGTGCTCAAGAGTAGGCAGCTGCATTTACACGGTAGTTTTGTGTGTTTCTGACATCTATGAATCCTATGTAAACTGCGCGCCCTATCATGAATATTTATGTATGAAACGTGCATCTGATCTTTTATAATCCTGTATCCTCACTATGACAACTGTTGTGTATATGTAAGACGACAATAAAATGCTGCTTCACGTTGCCACACATGTTTGCTGCAACTGATAGAACACTTATACAGCTCTCCAGCTATTAGCCTACCTCATGCTTAGTACCGGCCCACGTGTTTGTGAAACAATTTGCTGCTGTTTTCAAGCATTTCAAAGTGCACATTAATCTCATGTCATAAGTCACATTTGCTAAAACCAGGTCCTAATTATTTTGTGGGCTACACAAAAGCCATGATCTGCATGCAGAAACCACTGCCCAGAGACGATCAACCTACAAATTCATGAATCATTCTACTAG
This sequence comes from Themeda triandra, assembly GCA_018135685.1. NCBI lineage: Eukaryota > Viridiplantae > Streptophyta > Magnoliopsida > Poales > Poaceae > Themeda > Themeda triandra. The sequence continues at coordinate 26,900 of JAENPR010000134.1, forward strand.
TGTACATCATAGTTGTAGGCATCCTGGTTGAGATTGAGAACTGGAGAACTCTGGTTCTTGTCGTTCTTACTTCCTTCTGTTTTTCCTCTCCTCTTGCGTGTTCATGCTCTTGAAGAATTTGTTCTTGCCGAACAGATTTGTAGAGCAACAGTGTTGATAACATGTTTATTGCATTCATTTGTTTGCCATAGCTTTTGCTGTGAAAAGGCTACTCTATACAAATTAATGATTTGGCGCGTGCTATTATTATTAGAATAAAGTTTCTATTTAAAATAAAATAGACGAACTTTGATCTGTAGAACTTTCTATCTTTTATTTTTTTGAGAATTTGTAGAACTTTCTATATGAGAGGACCCGACGCAAACCTCGTGGATCAAATGGCAATAATCGCTACTGGCCTATCAATACTGCTGTAGACAACTAAAAATTCAGCTAGCAGACTATCAATACTGCTTATAGAACTAAAAATTCAGCTAACCGAGTTGCTACTTATCGAACTTGATCATCCTCGAACTGTGGAAGAGCTGCATTTGCCAGTGTCGATGTGATGGTCCAGTGTCGATGAGAACATAAATAGATGGTTGAATTGGCGCAATGGCACTGGTGCATTGTGAAGCCTAGCACAAAGATGCGTAGATGACCAGTCTCAACCACCAGACCAGTGACCTCTTTAATTGTTACAGGTAGAATTTTCAAGGAAAAGGAATTAAAACCAATGACACAACCAAAGAAATCATAACCAAAAAATTTGACATCATTAAGACGCAAATAGGATTGGAGATCCTAGAGGGTAGATATCACGTGAAATTCACATCCGTACCCAAGTACAAATCTTAGCACCCAACTTTTAGAGATACTAGAGCATAAACCAAAAATGCTGGAGCATTGTCTCGGCCAAACAGCCAATATAGCGCGATTCAACTAGATTGGCCCAATATGCCTAACAAGAGCTATATCAGGCTTCAGTCTGCTCCCTCAAGCGACGGATTGTGCTCCTGACAGTGACCGCGCTAGCAGTGCTGCAAATACACAACAGAATTATAATCGTGCTTAACAAATTATGGTTTTGGAACACAAGATGCGAGTCAGCAAAGAATTACTTCATGGTGTAAGCACCACCAGCCTTGACCTTCCCACAATCCTTGCATCCCCAAATTCCAACTGCTTTCCTCTTCACAGCAAACTGGAAAGACAACACAACAAATGTGGGACACTAGGGCAACTTCTTCACATCTATCTTAGAAACAAATTGCTCATCATGCCTAAACATCTTATAAACCATTCAAATATGAGAATAAACAACCAACTATATTTAGGAACGATTGCTTTTGTGCTCAACAATCTGCAGCCTGTTCATAACATTCTACTACTGGTGACAATACATAAAGACAGCTTGCAGTACAACAGATAAAAAAAACAGAAAACTCAGGTGACATACCTTCCCACAGAACTCACAGAAGTACTTGGAGTGCTGAGATACCTCCATTTTTTTGATTTGCTTACGCAAGCTAGCACCATACCTGGTTCCTGTAACATTGTAATTTGCAAGGTTAACTTCGTAATCCAGACGCAGAAATTGGGAAGTGTCATATTTATTAAGCATGTACCATATTTGCCAACAATTCCAGCCTTCTTGGTGCGCTTCGTCTGCATAGGCATTATAAAAATATAATAAATTACACAGCTGCTCACTAAAATTGTTCAAGGCAATATTACTGGTAACTGTAAAACTGTAACTTCAAGACTAAAGTTAGTATCAATAATTCAGTATAAAAGACTGTAACAATTAGGTAGGTTAACACAAGAGCAAAGTATAATTTCTTAAACCATTAAAAAGCATACAGTTCAGCTAGTCTCTATTGACTCTACAGTAGCAGCAAGGGAAAAAATACCCTATATACATCTGAATAAAGGAATAACAACACAAGTGAAAAAAAGGTATTATAAGCCATTGATTTATACATGAGGTACTCAAAGGCTAAACTTAGCACTGGATATTACTTAAATGGTTCATGCTGCCTGGTGCAGCGGAGGGGCTTATGGTCTATTTTTCAACCAGTTTGGTGAACAACTAGTTTCCTTATACTAAACCAACAATGTATTTTTCCTATATGCTTGAAGCACTTACTAGAAGAACCAAACATTGAGCACACCTCAAAAAGCTGATAAAATGCCCATTCACATAAGCATCTAGGTTGGTGATGCTATATTGATACATCCAGATTTATTATGGTAATACAGTAATTATTTACAATATCAAAAATTCTGGCATATAATGTTGTAGCAAATGGTTAAAACTTAATCTTTGAGACCATGCAAAATCAAAGTGACAAGTGATGGACATTAGGGGTCAGCTAATAAAATAATTCCTCCATTCCAAACTGTAAGACATTCCAGCTTTTCTAGATACATAGTACATAGTACAAGCTGTCTCTAGAAAAGCCCAGACATCTTACAATTTGGAACAGAGGGAGTACAGTACACCACTGCCTTCAACATGTTTCCATTTAAAGCATGATCACCAATAGCATTTGAAGGGCTAAGCGTATATAGGACTCAAATGTGGAATAAAAACAGGTGTTAGGCAAATAGTTTGCTTCCTACCCTAATGGCAGAGCAGTTTCTGGGCACCTAACCATGGCAAACATAATGTAGCAACTGCTCCAACACAAAAGGCTTTGTGCAACACTAAATTGCACAATCCAGACTACTGAGAACTGACAAGCTAGCAAAATCCAACTACACGCACGACACTATCAACAGGCCAGCAATGAATTGCACTTTTAGCCCTCGCTATTACAGAATTCTGGTGTTTCTATCTATCATGCTAACAATACAACGAACGCATAATTGGGTACTAAGACCTTCAATTTCCACAGAAACACATTCGAAAAAAAACCCACAGAAACACGACTGATTCAAAGCATAATTGCTGGCACGCCCCATATCCTTTAAACTAACTACGGAGCCACCGAATCCATATCAAACACTAGGATCTCGCGCGACACATAATAACAAACGCCCAGAACTAGACATCCGACCATAAGCAGATCCTTGGTAACGGGAAGAATGGGAGGAAGAGGAGAAGCGGCGTACCATCTCGGCGACGGGAGAGGAAGCGAGATCGGGGGCGGCGGTAGCGACGGCGGCAGCGGCGTGCGAGAGGGGAAGCCGGAGAAAGTGGCACGAGACGAACTATATATAGGAGGAGGTGCTAGGGTTCCGTGGAAGTATATGGATCGGGCCTTTGTACTGATATGGGCCGGGCCAAAATGGAGAAAAAGTTCATCTTCCTGCGTTCAAATAATTATTGCCCTGATTTTGGGGACGGTTTTGTCCCATTTTAGTTAACAAAGGGTAGATATTTGATAAAGTTTTAAACCACAGACAATGTCTTTATACATTTTAAAATTTTGAAAAATATCAAGAGATAGGTTGGGATACAAAAATGTAAGCAAAATATTTTGAGCTCATGAAAGCATATTTAGAAAATTAAAAAAAAAAGTTTAGCTCAAGGCAAATGGAAAAAGTATCCATAAAAATATAGACTCCAAAACCATTCCAATCAATGTATAAAAATTTGTTGAGAGCCGATGCATTCTTGCTAGTTATGTCCTATATTTTTGTTGCAGAAAGTTTTCAATAGATGTTTAGATATCAATCGAATATTTTGAATTTTTCTAGATTTTTTGATATATTTTACATTTTCCTAGAGCTAAATGTATCTTTTAAAGCAACTAAAAACATTTTCATGATCTCTAAATATTTTATTTGGATATGTCATATCCCAATATATATTTTTTGGATTTTTTTTTTAGAAACTAGACTATTTTTTCTATGGTATACAAACATTGTCAAGTATTAATTAGGTTTCTTTAATAAAAGGACAAAACCGACTTCAAAAAACATTTCAAACTAGGATAGGGAACTTACATTAGATGGCTTTGAGAGTTTAGGGATAAGATATCTGGTTTTGAAGTTTGATGAAGAAACACTCTATGAAGTTGGAATGCATTTTTGTCCTAATATCAAAGGCCAAAGCCTATTTGACCTTCATCAACTATTGAATTCCACATACTTCTCCATCTCGAAGCAACAAAATCAAATATCCCACATCCCAAATTACCTAATATACTAGTGCACAATGGTACCTCTAGCTGGTTCGAATGGTGATTTTAGCCTACTCAATGTCATTGCCAACCCCGTGATGTCAATCGGATTGCATTTGATAGTTTCAAAGGTCAAATATAGTTTTAAAAATTTCTACAATATTTTTTAAAAAAATCATCCATTTTTTTGAAAAATTATATATGTAACTCAAAAAACGTAATAGGTTCACCCGTGTCTTGACTAAAAAAAAAAACAATTTCCTTTATCCTTCCGCACCATCTCTTGGCTTCTGCAGACGCCTCGAGTCTTCTTCCTCGCGCCGTGGGCGGCGACGGCGGCTGTAGCTCCGGCGACGGCGGCGGCTCAGGAGGTGAGGCCACGAGTCAGCGCCGACGCACGGAGTCGGAGCTTCTACAGTTCTATCCCGGCCACAACCCACCCCTCCACCGCCGTGGCGAAATGCCGCTCCTCCCCACCACCGCCGTGGCGCTGCCCCGCCACCGCCTCCCCCTCCGTCTCCGCATTCCACTGCCACTCCCGCTCCGCCGCCACCACACCTCGCCGCACCCGCGCCTGCTCCCGCTGGCGGCCTCCTCCCGCCGCCGCCTCCCTCGTCGCTGCTCCCCACGCAGGCCACGGGCCTCGTGGCCTCCTCGCAGGCCAACTTCATGCGCGTCATCGTGGACGCCGCGGCCGCGCCCGGGCCGGACCAGGACCACCACCGCCGCGGGACCGACCTGCTCTGCGTCGTCCGCGCGCTGCTCAAGAAGATCGGCCGCCGCGTGCTCGTCGGCGACCGCGTCCTCGTCGGCGCGGTCGACTGGGGCGGCCGCCGCGGGGTGATCGAGGACGTGTTCGAGCGCAGGTCCGAGGTCGTCGACCCGCCCGTCGCCAACGTCGACCGCCTCGTCGTGCTCTTCGCGCTCGACCAGCCCAGGCCCGAGCCGGCCACGCTCACGCGGTTCCTCGTCGAGGCCGAGTCCACGGGGATCCCGTTTGTGCTCGTCTTCAACAAGGTCGAGCTCGTCGACGAACAGGTGACGTCAACACCGCCCACTCCAATTGGTTATTCAACTGCTATACATCTCTGTATGAGCTATAAATCAAATTGGCTGGACTGGATTTCAGTGCATTGCATTGCATATATGAGATAAGAAGTGTGGTTTGTTAATAAGGGTTTCTCTAATTCATTCCACAATTTGCTGTGAGCTGCTCAGTGAAGTGGGAACTGGAGAAAATGAGTTTATATAGGGCTGCTCAGAAAAAATGGTTTACCATCAGGATTTACCTGTTATTCACACTAATATTACTATCAATATCAATGGCCAGAATTCAGCATTCCTTTTTACATCTTAAGGAAAAAAATGTCTATCGACCATGATTAATTCCTGCTCGAAGGTCCTATTACTGGCACCTTTGTCAATCAAATAGTCAATAATGACACTAATGGTGCAAAAATTGGGCTCCATGTAACTCATCCAGTTGCACCACCTAGACTAGACACTGTAAATATGTTTGGGGACATGCTCCTTTAGATGCACAAAGGGTCACCTGGATTGTATGCAGTTGTGCTAAATGCTGAAACTATGAATTAACTTTGATGCTGTCATGGGTAAAAGCTTCAAAAGTGCAAGCACACCACCCTTTTTACTTAAGTGTCAACTGTCAGAGACTTGTACCTAATACATACTTGAAGATATGTGTATCATTTTAAAACACCGTCGCTGATGATGGTGTCCTGTATTTGGGGCTCACATGGGGCTGGTAAAGCAAAACAAGGGCTATCCTACTTATAGAATTCATGTTTTGTTCTCTTTGCCCATCTGCCAATATCGATATTCTAATCTGTGCTGTTCTTCAAATTTGATTGTAAGATTGCTTAATTATTGCATTTGTAGTACTCTTTGCTGTTCTATTTATGGTATATGGTTGAGTGATTCTTTACTTTTTAGCACTGCAGACAATAGCGTACTGGAGAGATAGGTTGCAGAGTTGGGGCTATGATCCACTGTTTCTAAGTGTTGATAAGCAATCAGGACTTACTGCTCTTGAAGAGATGTTGGTAGGACAAACAACTGTAGTTGTTGGTCCAAGTGGCGTTGGGAAGTCCAGCCTGATCAATGCACTGAGGTGTAACCAGGACATATCAGAAGAAGATCCAATACATAAACTGGTTGAACAGGTGATAGTCATTTCATCATTTATTCCATTTTCTTGATTAATTTTATCATTTCTGAAACTTTACTTTGCATCTATAATTCATTGAGAATTTCTTTGTTTTGTTAGCATTTCTATAAAAAAATGCCCTCTTCCATCACATAAAATATTTTAGTACGTGGTAAATGTCTTATTAGCTTAATAGTGTATGAATTAGTTCATCCGATTTGGTACCGAGGACTAATTTTAACTTGGGAATTGATTGGTACTGTACTGTATTTGCAAATTGATCTGGTTAGTTAGACATGACTCACCAAAGACATGCACTGTGGTCTGTTACATGTTTTTTTGCTTTCTTAGGCCACCTTACAAACTGGATATCGCTTCTTTGATATCTTCTATTTCACTTTGCAAAGCTTCACAACTTTAGTGGTGTAAAATCTAGAATCTGTCTTGATGTTGATATTGATTTACTTTTCTTGTGCTTATCGTTCACCAGAATAGTAAATGGTTTGGTGAACAACGTGTTGGAACTGTGTCCAAGAAAAGTGGTAAAGGAAAGCACACAACACGGCATGTCTCATTGCTTCCTATAGCTGGCGGAGGCTTCCTTGCTGATACTCCTGGATTTAACCAGCCTAGTTTGATGAAAGTAACAAAAAAGAGTCTTGCAGAAACATTTCCTGAGGTTTGTTTTGACTATTTTTTATTGTGTGCTGTTTATTAAATTCTTACTTGTAGTGTCTGCCTGCTCATTGCGTGGCACTGTTAAGGCTGTATTTCAGTTTATTATATCATTTTCTTACTAGTAATATTATTTGATACTCCAGATAAGAAAAGCACTGAAAGAGAACGAGCCCACAAAATGCTTATTTAATGATTGTGTTCACCTGGGTGAGCATGGATGTGTTGTGAAAGGAGACTGGGAAAGGTATCCATACTATCTCCAAATGCTTGATGAGATCAAAATTAGAGAAGAAATCCAGCTACGGACATTTGGAACAAAAAGAGAAGGCGATGTCAGGTATGCTACGAAGACATAGCTTATGAGCATTATCTGGTATGGTAGAGCCTAGATTGTATAATATTCTTTCATGTAGTTGCAGTAACATAGTTAACTTTGTATTTCTACATGCTGAAATTTAGCATAAGCAAATGTACTGGTAACTTTGTAGCAGATGCAACTTTCTTTTACTTGACAAACTGGTATAATAGTACTAGTGCACTTAATTATGGTAAACAAATAACCAGCTCTTGCACAACATATCAAATGAATAAAACCTAGCATTAGGAAGTATTAATTAATTTGTTCCTTCCATGATTGATAAAGCGAACCCAGTAAAAGTAGAATGTTGGTGTATCGTATATGAAATCTGCCAAAGTTCTTTTTTTTAGAGGAATTAGCATTCCACTAATCAACCATGCCAGCTAAATCGCTGCACACCAAGAACATAATACACTCTGGCACTCCGGCCATACAGAGGGGTACTCCCCCATAACTCACTCCCTATTGATGCTAATTCGTGTGCTACTCGATTACATTCGCACGGAACAAATTTCACTTGGGGCGAGATGAAATTTTTAGCTAGAATGTCCTTCAGCTCATGCACCAGATCACCAAGCACTGACAATCTGAAATCATCCCCAAGAAGAGCTTCCACCACTTGGGCTGCATCTGATTCAAGAATAATGTCTCTAACACCCAACTCTGCTGCTGCTTTAACCCCTTCTATGCACGCACACAACTCCATATGCATGGGGTTACAGGCAAAATGTTGTCTTCCTGAACCAGATTGGATCACCCTGCCAACGTCATCCCTGATAACATATCCCCATCCTCCATTCTTGTCTGATTCCCTGAATGTTCCAATAGCATTGATTTTCAAGCATCCAGCTTGAGGCCGCTGCCATTTCCTCTGTCTCATTTGAGAAACTTCTTCATGTTGCATAGGTCTATTCAAATTTTTAATCTCCAAAGCTTGCCTCCCGCTTAAACTAGCTAAATAGTACGGCTGCCTTCTTTGCTCTCCTTCCCTAAGAGCATTTCGCTCTTGCTACCAGTTACAAAGCAAGAAAAATATTTTCAGTCGGATGTCTCCTTTGATTGCTAATCTGGACAACCTCCATCGCTGACCCACAAACTGAAAGTTTCTCGCGCCAACTCTCCATGTCAGCACAACGCCAAAGCTCCTCCACATTTTTACACCTGAAAAAAAGATGACATCGGTCCTCTTCTAGCCTCTTACACATGACACAATGTATCCCAGTCTCCATGCCTCGCCTTTCAAGATTTCATCGCAGCGCCAAAGAATTATGAGCGAACCTCCATATAAAATGTTCAGTCGGTTTGGCCCCTCTGTCCTCCAGATGTCTGACCAAATTTTGTTCTCATGGTTCGTTCTCCCAGAACTAGTTGTACCGGGGACACTGATGCTGCATAATTGATGATCATCACACCATGATCTGTATGCCGACTTCACTGAGAAAAGGCCTTTGGGATAAAAAAATGCTAGGCTACTATATCTTGCGTGTCCATATGTGTGGGTAAAGCTAGAATGACTGGGACATCTTCAGGCCAAAAAGGCTCCTGAACTAACTCCTCGTCCCACTAGCCTGTATTAGGATGTATCAAGTTTGCAACTCTTGAGATTAAAATTCCACGTCTTGGTGTTATTGGCTTGCTGAGTTCTTAAGTGAGCTACTGTTTGGTAATTGTAATGTGTTTACCATAAGATGGTGATTCTGCACATGCCATGCCTGTCACAATGGTGACTATTCAAATGAGCTATACTGTCCCGCCATGGATGAATTTTCTGGAAGGATGTTATTTTTCCAGCACCATACTCTTTTAACCAGTTGTAGGAGAGATCCTGACAAAAAGTTTGTAGTCATTTTTTTTGTATATATTGTACATACATTCCAGAAAATGCCTTGATCTTTAGTACTGTATAATAATGCGGAATCATAGTGACGATTCACTACACCGCATATACGAAATGTATTAGACCAAAGAAATAAAGTTTGCCATCGTTTCCTGAGATTAGTTTTTTATACTTAGAGCTTCTGCCAAAGGGCCTCTAGCCTAGTGGCTAGAGCACCCGAGTGGCACCCAGCAGACCTGGGTTCGACTCTTGTGGAAGCGAATTTAAACGGTCTGTATTATTAAAAAAACAAAAAAATAGGCCAGGGTTTCCCTCGCTGACTTCGGTCAAAATATACTTAGAGCTTCTACCCTTATGGATGCTAAATTTCAGGAGTCATATGTTCTGGATAATAAAGTGCATCCATCTTGTTTCAGGTACAAAACAGGTGTCATGGGGGTCAAGCAAGCAGAGCCTCGCCTTGAACTCAAGAAGCACAGGAGGGTGTCTAGAAAGAAGATCAACCAATCTATTCTTGACGAAATTGAAGATGACATTGATGACCTCGATGATGACTACCAGTTTGACGTCAAGCAACGTGCTAGGAAACGATGATCATTTCACATCTGATGATCTAACAACTACACAAGTCTAATCACTGGCAGGAAGGAACCTTTGGGTGCTGTACATAGTTGGTTTTGTAGTGCGACCATGCCCTTAAGCAGTTATGCTGATCACTGTAAGTAGAAGCGCACTGGCCGGGACACGGGAGGCCGTGGACGCTTGCACCTGACGTTTGACGTTGAACTGTGTTTCCTTGCGGCAGAACAGTAAGAAGTAAAGATGGAAGTTTCTAGTTAGATTAAAACAAGTCTATCTCTACACAATACTATCACAACAGGAATCACTTGTGTTGCTCCCAAAAAAAGGAAGCACTTGTGTTGGTCGCAAGGAAAATGTTAATTTGAAGTTTGATCCTCAAATATAATAACTTCAAATGAATATTTGTGACTAAATTATTTTAAATAAACAATCATGTCAATTAGAAAGATGTAGATCATATCAACCACTATAAATTTGGTATTGACTGTATCAACATTAGATTTTCTTTGGAACTTTTAAAATTTTGAATTTTAAGAACTAAGAACTTCAAACGTATATTGGGGCTATGAAAGACTTCCAATAAAAAATCTTGTCTACTACAAAATTCTATATCACATTGAAAGCTAAAACTTTGGTCTATATTATGTCAATATTTTAAACTAAAATTTAAATCTTGATCAATTAAAGTGATTTTTTTGTTACTCTTAACAGTTTCAAATAAAAATTTTATTAGCTATTAACTTGTAGACTGCTGCGATTTCTACAATTATAATATAAACTTCATCTTCATCCGAATAAGGTGTTTTCCTGTTACCTAAAAATATGAAATAATTTTGATGCAAATGCAACTATTTTTCAGAGTTGGGACTTTTAAGGCTACTGACTTTGTTAATCGGTCTTTAGAGGTGGCCTAATTTTTTTATCATAGAGATGGCATAATTAAATGCCTGAATGTGTACAGCTGTGTTCAACGGCACACATTTAAAAATGCTTGCCTCTGTTAAATGATTAGTAGAGGTGGGTGTCCTAAGGCTAAATAGATGAGATGCGGTCTTTTTAGATGCTAGTCTCAGTAAACCATTAACAGAAGCGTACATTTGACTACTGGGTGCATTTGATAATGAGAAGCATTTTAGATTCTCACAAGGAGAAACATTTATTCTAGTCCTAGTTTTAAGTTATCTAGCAAGCAATGGAACCTGTCAAATAGTTTCACAAAGTGATTTTGATTTAGTAGAAACATTTCTAGAGAAAATGTGGATCTAAAACATTTTCTGAAAGAATGTGAACTTCTATCAAACACGAGTCTATCTCTGTTAATTAAGAACTAGTCTCTAAAATATATTTTTAAGCACCAGGTGCAACTAACTCACCTCTTAAGTCTTAACGGAAACATTTTGACTCTTTCCAACGATGCCCGAGCATGCTACATGCTACATATAAGGTGTTTTCCCCTTACCTAAAAAGTGGCATGGTAAACAGGTTGAAAACCATGAGCCATGGCAACCACCATAGGGATGCTGATTGCCCTCAACATCAATAAACAACGCAGCTGCATCATGCGGTCAGAGGTCCTTGGGGGCATCTCCCATTCTGTAAGTTCAAGTTATAGTTTCGATTAATTGTGTAATTTGGTGTTCATATGGTTTTACTAGTGATGATTTTTATGGGATCAAGTAACATAATTCCACCATATTGTTATGCCAGTAGGAGCACGTTATGGATTACAGAATCTAGTTTGAGTCCGCCAATTATCCCCTCTCAGATTCAGGTACCCGGCCCCTGCTGTGAAAATTCATGGTTACCTCAGTTGTCAGTCATATATATATCTTGTAAGTTCATCACAATGCACAATGCTACATAAGACTAATCTGATGACTGTATTGCCAGTTACGATAATCAAGGTCCGCCTGCTCAAACAAAGATTTTCTTTGTTTTTTTCATCTCAGTCATCAAGAAGCCACTAGCCACGTACTAGAAGTCTATCAGCTGATAATATACTCGTTCATCTATGTACCAACTACGCCTGTCTGATCTGCTATTTTTGAAATAAAATACGAATCCGCAGACTTGCGGCGGCTGCCAAGTGCATTTCATTGATGAAACAACCCGCCTGCCGCCGCAGCCCGCCGCCTGGCAGCCACCGCTGCAGACGCGCCGGTGCGTGGTGTGCCCGTGCCCCGGGCGCGCCTCCACGATCCTCGCTGTCGCTTGTGCTGGGAATCGAAGAAGATAAACAATGGCGGTTTAATATATGTGGCTCTCACTGTCGTCCTTGGTATGTTATCTGAATTCATTCGTTGTTGTTTTTGTATGATCTGATGAGGTCATGCACCCATGTCGTGTCTAATTTCTCCAGGTTCCTTTTCCTTTTCGGTAACTGCCCACTCCACAGCTAAAGCTAATGTACTGTGCACCATGTAGTAGTGTTCTAGAACCTTCTTATCAGAAGTTCGATGCAGAGTGCCGTCTCTGCATCTTCTCTAAGGCCAAGTCTCCAAAGCCAAGTCTTATTATGCTCACAAGTACTGCAGCAAGCTATATATCCACTCTCAACAACCAAGTCTTATGCGCGAAGGTACTACAGCAAGTTAGCAACAGCTCAGTGAACTCACCATATTCAGTGGTGGTGGGTGTTGCTATTGCGTCTTCCACCTTGCGATTGTGAAACAGAGGAGTCAACCTTGTGTTTACCCTTCCCATCAGCATATTCTTCAATAAACTCTGAAATTGAGATGAAAAAATTAGTTATTATTCCATTATTACAAAGAATATGAACAATATGACAAGATTTCCTTAATTACTTCTCCTCTAGTTCAGCTAGTTGTTCCATATCTTCCTGGGTATTTAATGGGAGTGGCCTTTCGCAGCCAATCTTGAATATAGGCAAGTGCTTGTACCACAAAGGGAGATCCTAAAGTCATCAAGTATTCAATCAGTAGTGCTAAATTCCGATGTGATAGTTGAAACCGGAGTTGCTAACACAGGAGCTAGTTGGGCTAATATGGGGAACCTTAACCTTCTATATACCGCTAAAATGTCAAACATGTTATTTTCTGTTTGAGTATCTTCACCAAGGTGCTCTAAAAGTTCAAGACTTGTTGGTGCCAGTTTCAACACCATGTAGCTTCAATTGTTTTTGCAATTAGGGACTTCATCCAACCTCCTTCGGTTTGTTTTGGTTTGTGGGGATCATCAATTGGTGGTGTTGTATTGGGTGCGGCGCCACATTTGTTCCGACATATTCTTCAAACAATTCATGAACACAAGCTTTAGCAGCAGACCAAACTTTTGGTCCATTTTCCTCACTATACAACTTTTGGTCCATTTTCCTCACTATACAACTCGTCCATGACTTCTTTGATGTATTCTGATAGTTTGTATCTTGGGTCAAGTACTGTAGTAACAAAAACTATCAAGTTCAGAATCTTCTTGTCCTCGTCCTTCTCATTCTCCTTTCCCTTCCCCTATCCACCTTCATTCACAGTTATAATTTAAGAATTTACTCAAAAAAAAGTTATAATTTAAGAATTATACATAATAGTTTGTACTATTTTTTATCGAACATTATTAAGCGAGGCTCACTGTTTTGACTTTTGATTGAGCATATATGCATCAACAAACAAATTTTTTTTTATAATTTTATCGTGACATTGCAAAGCAAGGACAAAACGTTTACAGCATTCTTAGGTGGGATTACACCCAGCCAAACACTCACATCAACTCAAAGCAACTCAGAAAACCTCCAGACACTAAAACTAAAACATACAAAGATTTTGTAGTCAGGTCTCGAAAAAAGACAGCATTTCCGTTGGAGGTATCTATACCTTCTATATAAATAAACCCCACTAAGCTATTTTTCTAGCACCTCCTTGCGCCACATCATCAGCATGTCCCACAAGCCCACAATCGCACAAAAACTGCAATCTTCCACTAATACTCATTCATTCGTTGCTTTGAAGTATTGGCAAGCATTGAGGTGTCGGTCAAGCTAGCAGGAGGCTAACAGCCATCAGCCTCTCTATTCCTCAGGCATGCAGGATGCCAACAGCCATCAGCCTCACGAAGCAAATCGTCATTGCAGCAATATTGTCCACTCAATGTTTGTACGCGCCCCTACATCTTCCCTGCCATCACTACTCATGACCTATATACATAAATAACCTAGGTAAGGATAAGTCCTCTCCAAACTGATCATTCTTCCTTCCAACTCAATTCAGATTTTGATAGCTTCAGTTGTTTCTCTCCCGTGGCACGCTAGCGTCTTGCAGATTTGCCCAGCTCCGTCCCCCCGCGCACGCCGCAGTTAGTGTTGGTGCGGAAATCGCCGAGAATTCACCACAATGCGGAGGAGCACACCCCGTACGCCACATCGACCTCCTTTCGGTGACAACCGCGCGGTGTGCCATGGCCCATTGCCTGTACTTGCAGCATAGAGATGGCCGTGATATACGTACGTTAGGTGCTCAAACTCGGAGATATGTGCATACTACTCCATTCCGTATGCACCTGTAACCTCCTGCGCCGGGTGCCCATGTACAACCGCCACGCCACCCACCCCATGTACAGCCTGCTCATCTCCTGCTGCAGGTGTTTCTTTGTTTTCTTTAGTACACTTCGGAGGCTAATCAAGATGCTTGATGACTAAGCCTGCGGTGGATGCAGTCAGTGGGTCCGTATACATATATATATATCGTGTATATGCTCAGATCATATCTATTTTTACACCATAGCAATTCCTTATATTACATCATATTTTTCTTAACTCTATTTAAATTGCTTTTGCATTCCCGCAGCAACGCGCGGGGAAATCACCTAGTAACACATGAATCGCAAGTTTCTGTGCTACTATCAAGTTCTACCATATTATCTTCAGTTGTGTGACAATAAAAGTACTTCAGGTGTATACTTTTTATTTTGAGTCGGAGGTGCATGCTTATGATTAGGTGCTTTGATCAGAATCGAGTGTGCGTTGTTGATCACCTGCCCTGTATAAAAACGCGTCGCCTCTGATGCGGCATGAATGATAGCGTCCTTGCATCTTGATCCATCTTGATCCATTTATACAAGTCTAAAGCAATGCAGAGCCACTAGATTGAACAGTGACGACCCAGCAATGCTGCATGTCCACAATCTCACCTTTTTGTTTTTAGAGCACTACGCAGAGCCGCTAGATGAACAGTGACTAGATCAGCATTATCATTTGCTAGTATAATCCATAACCTTTATCAGACCTATATAATCCATTATGGTAAGGATAATATAATGTGCTGACGATGGTAACGCCCTAACTAACACGATTATTTTCAGGAAGGAAAACTCAGAATTGTAGAAGCATATATTAAGCTGCAACTATTGACAATGAAATAAGCACTGATTCTTTTTTTTTTTCTGGTACATAACTTGTTCTATTTTGGCTTTTATTTGCTATAAACTTCTATTGGTTCACTTGAAAACAGACCCCAAAACCCATCTAGGCGATAGGCTTCCGTTGCAAAGTTCACTGAATGCAAGGTTCAAAAAAAAAGGTTCCCTGAATGCAGTACTTATTAGAACTCTCCCAAATCATGTCATGCAATTCTTTTTGAGAGTGAAGAAATACCTCGGCCTAAAAAAGGATTTAATTCATGAGTATTACATTGAGCTGCTATAATGATTTTGAGCTTACATCCAGCTTTGCAAAAGGACACCGCCTAAAAAAATAAATGTTTTAGTGAAAAACACCTCGGCCATCTATACACCAATTATTGCAATCCACTACAACCTACTCCTTAGTTTAGAACGGAAGGATGGACACGTCAACACCAAGGACTCTCTGTGAACCATCCGATACAACCAAAATTTGAAAATAGCGGTCGCATACTCGCCATGCCAACGGCCAGCGAGAGTTGCTTGAGTATGAAATTAGAGTAGCGCCATCTCCAGAGTCTCGGCTCCCTAGCCTGCTCTAGCTCTTCCTGATTCTTCTCCTTGCTCTCTGCAAACTTTTACCGTAAGAGATGAATTTCTGTTGCCCCATACAGCTGCTAAAGAGCCAATTTAAAACACGCAATGAGCAAATATATTCCAAACATAGGGCTTCCAAACATAATTAGCCAAATTGCAATCAAATAGTAAATGATCCATGATTCTTTCTTCTCTTTATAGAAAGCTCAACTTTCATCACCATGTCAATTTCTTTTGACGAATTTATCGGGGCAGTCCCAATGGGACACTGATAGTTTCTATCTATATCTCAATTAACTTGACAACTTAGCAATTTCCTGATGTTTTTTTTTTCGAGATCACGCCGTTGCGCGTTTTTCAAGCAATTTCCTGATGTGGCAATAGCTTGTAAAACCAGCCAGATGAAAAATTTGTTCTTCAATCTTAGCTTTCTACACCATTTTGTACTGCGATGGTGTGATCCTACGCACCTCATGTTAGCACAGATGACCGTATGCTGATTCAACAGAAAAGCAAACAGGTTTGTCCCACCTACATTTAGATATATGTTTAGACAAAAAAAAAAGGTCAGGGCGTGACAATGATATGAGTATAGTTTAGTGTGGCCTGAATAATGCCTTCTCAAGGACTAATGAATACAATTACAACCAACTCTGCAAGCATCAGTGTGGTTATGGTTTCAGAGAGTCATCGTGGCATATACTGATATGGAGGTCAGGGGAGTGGTCAAACAAAAAGAACCTGATTATACCTACTAAATCATAATCTTTAGTCTTTTAACATGAGGAGTGACGCGCGTTCACCTCTAGGATTTCGTTGGCCGTTTTATCACTCTGCCTTTATTCGAAGAAAAAAAAATTATCACTTCGCTATGTGGCATATGATTCCCTTTAAGGTAACCCTGTCGTTAAAGCTCACTGTGATAGCTGTGATATTTCGTTGAGACATGCCGTTTTGAGTAAACTTTTCTCTGCTCATGTAGGAGATGAAATTTATACTACTAGTAGTACTAGGCAGGGAATTGCTACTGTTGTTCAGTACACGTCAAACGTGACAAGTGGGGAAACCAAGTCACCAAGACTTAACCGTGCTTGTATAAATGAGGCAACTCTAGTGGATGAGTACAACTTAGCTTAAGGGCAACAGAATATTAATTGATGGTACCTTAACATGTGTTCGGAATCATTAAAATCTACAAGGCTTTTAGTGCCTACTATTTACCCCCTCCGTTCCAATAGTTTATTTTAGCTCTGAACTTCCTCTGTTCTAAATTATAGCTTTTTTTATTTTGTCTATTTTATTATATATCAAGACATATATCTATATGCATAGCAAAATAGATATACTAAAAAAGTTAAAGCAACTTTATAATTTAGAGTGAAGTACTAAGTAAAATCTTCTCTAACACTAACCATATTTTAGAAAATAAATCAATTAACATATACAAGTTGAAATAAATGCATATGAAATATATTTCATAAAAAATTTAGCAAACTAGTACTAGTACAGAGTTACAAATCTGAGACGGCTAGTAAGTTCTATTAGTGACGGTTAAGGGCCGCGTCTCAAAATTTGCGTCTCTAATAAGGCCATCGTAGTGATGAGGTACAGACCGTCTCAAATAAATAAAAACACGGACGGGCTTGAGCGACGCACCGTCTCTGACAAATGACCGTCTTTACATATGCAGCCCGTCTTGGATCTGTTTGAGACGGGGAAACAACCATCTCTACTTTGTTTCTCTTAGAGACAGGTGAAACCGCCCATCTTAAGTACAATTGTCTCAGTTTCGCTTCACATTTAGCGACGGATGAAACCGTCTATCTCAAGTAGACGAAACTTCAGACGGCTAGATATCCGTCTATTTATATGTCCACACTACGACGGGTATGAAATCCGTCTCAGACTATTTTGATGCCTTTTTTGTAAATTTGGTTGAGACTATAGTTTGAGATTATAGATGTTGATGCTTTTTTTTTGTAAATTTGGTCAAAATTAGAAAAGTTTGACTTTATAAAAAGATAAAGTAAACTATAATTTTGAGTACTATTTTAATAAAATAATAATTTGATTTTTTTATTGAACATTAAAGCAACCCATACCCAAAAGTTGTTAAGTGCGAGAAATGGACCACTTGAAGAAATTTGAAGGCTCTATTTGATAGCTGTTTATTGTTTTTTACTCAGGACAGCTGCTTTATTTGCAGTGTTTTACTAGGCGAAGCTCCAAGGAACGAATGGATAATTATCGTTAGTCGTGTCTGCTTTGAGTGGTTTGAGAGGACGGCACAAAAGGAATCTTACGTTCAGACTATAGAGCTATATATACAACGAGCTCGCCACTTGCGGCCTCGGCCTCCAATCCAAGGTCACCAGCATTTCCGATCACTTTCCAACAAGATCAGCACGACCAGCACCACAGCAATTCCGATCTGGACAAGGGCACTACCTGAAGTCTTTCTCGAAGCAATATGGACATGGAGCACCAGATGATGCACCAGCTGCTGCACTTGGAGCACTTCATGCCTAGCAGCCCGGCTGGTTTCTTCGCCGTCGACGACAGCGGCCAAGACGGCGCCCATTTCCCAAGCGGCGGCGGGTTGTTCGTCGAGCACGTCGGCGTCGGCGCCACCGACGACGGCGGGTGGGTGGAGGACCTCATGCAGCTCGGCGAGGAACTGTTCGGTGGACAGGGCGATAGTGGCGATGTCAACGGCACCGGCAGCATGGGAGATTACCAGCAGTGGCAGTCCAACGACGACGACGGCTCCCCAGACGGTCCGCCGCCACCGAGCGTATCCTTGGACGGCGACGACGCGAGCCCACCTTCTGGGGAGCAAGGCGGCGCCGGGGAAGGGGAGCTCGCCTCCGAGCCGCACCCGCAGCACCACGACGACGGCGACGACGTGTCGGCCGGTGCGACGCGGAAGAGGAGGGACCGGTCCAAGACCATCGTGTCGGAGCGCAAGCGGAGGGTCCGCATGAAGGAGAAGCTCTACGAGCTTCGGTCTCTCGTCCCCAACATCACAAAGGTTAGGCTCCGATTGATCGATCGGTCGATTTGGAGGAGCTAGTTTGGACAACCTTGTTCGTTCGTTTCTTTGAGGCTGGAGCTCGATCGATCGATAGCTGGTTTACATGGTTTCCAACCTCGCGCGCGCCATGCATGCAGATGGACAAGGCATCCATCATCGCCGACGCGGTGGAGTACGTGAAGAACCTGCAGGCGCACGCCAGGAAGCTCAAGGAGGAGGTGGCGGCGCTGGAGGCCCGGCCGATGTCGCCGCCGCAGCACGGCCGCCGCGCGGGGGCGGGCCGACGCCAGCAGCAGCAGGAGCGCCGCGACGCGGGGAGCGCGGCCGGCGGCGCCCGGCTGACGCACGTGGGCGTGGCGCAGGTCGGCGACGGCAGGTTCTTCGTGACGGTGGAGTGCGAGCGGCGGGACGGCGTGGCGGCGCCGCTGTGCGCGGCCGCCGAGTCGCTGGCGTGCTTCCGCGTGGAGAGCTCCAGCATCGGCCGGTCGGGCCCGCCGGACCGCGTCGTGTCAACGCTCACGCTCAAGGTATGGGTGCAATGGATCCATTGGATTGCTTGCTATTTGACTTTGGTTAATCAATCATGGAGATCGATTAGCTAGTGGCTAATCATTTGTGTGAGGTTTGCAAAAAAATAATCATTGTGTGGATTATCATTGCAATTCTGCAGGTGAGTCAACAACAAGTAGGAGATGCAGCCATCGGCGAGGCCTCGGTGAAGCTGTGGATGATGGCGGCTCTTCTCAAGGAAGGCTTCCGGCCCGAAGCGACGGTCCAGATCTCATGATCCCATCCACGTAAAAGTCTGCTGTAAAAGTCTGGACTATATAGAGTGTTTGTAAACGGACTCGTTGACTCTCCGCTGTCCTGTTTCAACTGATTTTTCGTTTGGTCCTTTTGTACTTCTTCAGAATTACCGTATTAGTTTACCGTACTTGTACCAAGGTGATGTGTGTTCTCTTAATGAGCCACGTGCGTTCGTACGACTTCGAAAAAAAAGGTGATGTGTGTAACACGTTCTTGGCACGGGCAATCCTAATGTGATCTCCGTCTGATTTTGATTATCTACGGAAGCCTGATTCTCTAAGAGAACTGTTTTTGTGACTAAATGTGATTTTCTTTAACTCTTCAGCCTCTTATTTCATTTAAAGAATCACTTTACAGAGAATCAATTCTCTCTAAACAAATGTTTTGGCAGAGTTCTTCCTGGATTCAACAGAGAAAGTTCTGAGTGTGCAAATGTGCACTGTTGGATTCAATGCCACAGACGTTGCTTTCTCTCTTTCTTGAGTGACAGCAGCATGCGTTGATTGAAACATAAGTTGCTTGATTAGCAGTTAAAATAGCACCCCCAGGATATCAAGGAATCTTCTTCTCTCAGTGCTGCTTGGGTGGGTGATGACGGTACCTAACTAAAGTGTTCGTTGGCCAGGCAGCATGATCTAACCCGGACGCTCAGAATTCAAAAATCTGGGGACGTTGTCTGCGTCAATGCGTCATGGTTCTCTAGGAAGCAAACAAACGCCACGACCTAAGTTTAAACTTTAAACAATCATTACTGGCTCAATACCAAACTAAAATGTTTTAGTTTTTCTAGATACATTAGTTTTTCACATCTAAGTTTCAGGCGACGGAAGGAGTACTTGATTGCAAGCTCACAACATGACAGATAACAATATTGGCTTGCTTTGCTTGTAATTTCTTCATGATCTCCTATTATTCTGATTTGTTAATAGTTTTTTTTTTTCTGTCAAAATATATTATTTTTTTTGTCCTTGTTTGACTATAGAAATCATTATAAATTGTTAATTGTTTTTGTGCCAACATAGATGAGACTTGTTAGGTTTATGGTTTTGTCTAATAGGTTTTTTTTATTATTTTTTTGGATTTGAACATTGCAAATTAATATAAAATATATACAACCGTTGCTTGAAATGAAGCTACATCTGAATTTTAGCAATCCCCTTATTTTTTACTATATATTTATGGAGGGGTACTGGGTAGAGTAGTGCAAAGCAAGGCATAGGAACATGATGAATTGCATCCGTGAAAATAAAATTCAAAAAACTAGTGACAACTAAACCACTATTGTATCCATAAATAAATATAATGTGTATCGCTACAATGAACTGTTCACAGCATCTGTTCGTAAATTATGATTGGTATATTCAGTCAAACTATAGTTGTGAATTAAGCTCGAATATTCCACTGCAAAAGAGCACCATATGACTAACCAAACATATTTTAACTTGGCCAAACTGGCTTATCAGGTTTTCAATTGCACTTCAAAAGAGGAATGAAAAGTTATCGTGACATCCTTAACTGCCGTTGATGCGGCGAAACTTTTCTGTGGGAACGCTGGAATTTCACAGGAACCATGCTGAGATTTTACATGAATCATGCATGAATTTTATAAAAATCAGTTCAATTTCACTAACAAATTTTTTTCATCATATTTTAGTGTGAAAATGTCTGTTAGCTTCTTCTCTTGCATGTACAAGCATGTCTCTGTATATATTTTTGTCTTTATATATGCATTCAAAACAGGAAGCAATAATATATATGTTTTTTTTTTCTTTGTTCGTGTGCGCTGTAGGTGCGCGCTTCGAGCCGGAAGTCAGGCGCACACTCGACAGTTGTGTCCTTCGAAAGGGAGGCCCAATAAAAAGCTAGATTTGCTGGCCCAATAAGCAAAATCAATTGGCCCACTCCCAAGCTGGACACGCGTGGCGCCAATAAAATTAGGTGGTCGGAGAGGCGCTCCCTCCTTTTCACCCAGAGGTCGGAAGCCAACACCGCCGCCGCCGATCCACCGCCTCCCCTTGGCATCCCCGATCCCTCACGCCACGCCTTCGCATCCGCCGCCGCCGCCGCCGCCTCGAACCGATGGCGGAAGGCACGTCGTCCCTGCTCCACTCGCCGCGACCTGGATCTCCGGATCCACGCCGGACGCCTCGGAGTGTGCGCCCCTCATGGGCGTCGTCGTCGCGACGATCTGGATCGCCGGATTACTCGCCGGCCACCCCGGAGTACAGTCCCCTGACCCTGTCGTCGCAGCGATCTGGATCGCCGGCCGCCCGGAGTACATTCCCCTGACGCCGTCGTCGCAGCGATCTGGATCGCCGGCCACCCCGGAGTACACTCTCTCGACGCGATCTGGATCGCCAAACTACTCACCACCAGCCAGCCCAGAGGCTCCATCCTCGCACCGATCCTACACTCCCCTGACTCCACCCTCGCAGCGATCTGGATCTGGATCGGCGGTATACACGCCGCCGCCGGCCACCCCACCAGAGCACAATCTCGTGGCGCCGCCGAACACGCCGGCCACCGCCAGCTCCAGGACCGGGACTCCTTCGAGCTGCTGTTCAATCGACCACTTCCACGAGCTTGATCGCTGCTGCGCTTCGCCGTCTACTTGGTACCCACCGCGTTCCACTTCGCCGGAGTACACGCCCGCCAGTCCTTCCGCGTCCCGCTCGCCGGGTTACTCTGCCATGCTCTCCGATGACCTCAAGGGCTTCTGCTGCCCTTCGCCGCCGTCTACTGGGTGTTCAGTGCCGGAGTACACGCCCGGGAGCCCTTCAGCCTGCTGTTCGCCGGATTACTCCGCCATGCTCTCCGATGACCTCAAGGGCTTCTGCTACACTTCGCCGCCGTCGTCTGCTGGGTACTCGCTGCTTGTCGCGTCGCCAGAGTACATGCCCTCCGTCCCGGAGTACACACCAGAGACCCCGGAGTACACGCCCTTGGCTCCGCTCAGCCCTCTCCGTCGCGCTTCTTCGCCGGACTACACCCGGAGCTCGCCTTCGGTGTCAGACGCCTTTTCACGGACGTCTCCACCGAGCCACCGCCGCCACCACCCTTACCGGAGGAGCCAGACCAGCTGCTGCCATGGTCGCCATTCATCCTACCAGCATGGATACTGAAAGGATTCAGTAGTTTGTAACAGAAGAAGGTGGTCGCCAAGCAACAGAAGCAGCCTCGCCTGACCCTGGAGGAGTTGCCAGATGAAGATGGTCCCTGATGCAGATGGCGTCTCGAATGGTTTCATGAAGGCTGCTGTGTCATATATCCTGTCTTTTGGCGCTGAGCTTTTGGAGTGTTAGTTGGTGGAGTAAGCTGTTAGCTGCTTCCAGCGTGCTGATGCATCGTGTGATGCAGGTTCTGGCTGGGGCATGTCCCAGTATTACTCTTAGGCAGATCAGCAATCTTGGTTGAGGAAGTTCAGCATGTTGCCTGAATTTTATGTATGCACAATTAATCAAGTATTATGCCTATTTAAGATCAAGTAGAATAGCATCTGTAAAATGTTTGCAACAGGGGATATTCTGTATGAAATGATAATCATCAGTACTTTTTGTTGTAAATTTGATCTGACAGTTCTCTTGCACACTGCTTCTTCAACTCTGAATTCCGATTGTTCTGTTTACTGAGCTTTATTGAAACCGCACCATTTCTTTCTTTTTTTTTTTTTTTTTTAGGAACTTCAGATGCCTACCATCTTGGCATTACAAGATTTGACAGAAACTGTATAACACACAAAAGGAACGAAAGCCTAAACTGACATAGTCCAATAAATCAATCAGAAATCCAAGCTTCAGATCAGTCAGTAGGCAAAAGACACTTTTTTTTTACAACAAAGGTAGGATAACGAAAGGCATGCCGCCTTTCTATGTATGTCACAATTCATCAAGTACTGATTTGCCTTT
This sequence comes from Themeda triandra, assembly GCA_018135685.1. Lineage (NCBI taxonomy): Eukaryota > Viridiplantae > Streptophyta > Magnoliopsida > Poales > Poaceae > Themeda > Themeda triandra. The sequence continues at coordinate 50,323 of JAENPR010000134.1, forward strand.
TCCTTTCTTGTGTAGGAAAATCATGAGTAATGTTTGCTATTTGGTCTGAAAGTTGTAATGCATGTTGCTTCTCCACCTCTGATTTGCGATTGTGACGTTTTTCTTTCCTGAATTCTATATGGACAACATGTACCGTTTAATCTGTAGCAAATCCAGATGCGCACGATGATGACATTACAGGATTTGGAAGAATCGTCATCTGAAATTGTAACACTGAAGAGGAAAAAAGCCTGAAATTGAAATTGTAACTCTAAAGAGGAACAAGAGCCTGAAATTTTCTTCTGTATGAAAATCATCAGTAATTTTAGCTATTTGCTCTGTAGTTGTAGTGCACGTTGCTTCTCCACCTCTGAATTGTGATTGTGACGTTTTCCTTTGCTGAATTGATATGGACAACTAGCACTGTTAAATTTGTAGCAAATTCAGATGCGTGCGGCGATGCATTACAGGATTTGGAAGAACCACCAAAGGGCGGCGCTACTGCTACAAAGAAACCATTCAACGCTGCACGTGCAACGTTTGCTTCATGGCCTACCCTTATCTGTTAAAAAAAATCAAGATGCATCACGGCTGAAAGATATACTACTAGTTTTAGATAGGCCCTAAAGTTTGCCAATGAAAGCAGCGGCCATCGGTGGCAGTTGTCTACAGATATGGCCACATGACCGCTAACTCACGTTTTTTTAAAAAAATCTCAATAACACGTGATACGATAGAAACAAGAAACAAAGGTAGAAGAAACACTGTAGGTGCATACATTTTATAATAAAAGATTGAGAAGTTAAAAAAGTGATGATCTTGGTGTTTTGAGTTGCAATGGAATAAGTGATGATCTTGTCAAACTCATCAACAAGTATCGGATCCTGTTTTGGTTTTCTTGAGTTCTGAGAACTATCAGACAGGTGTTAGCCCACCTAAGTGCTGTAAAACTGAATATTTTGGTCCTTGCTGTGCAATGACAGGGGCGATCGCCCTATAACTCTAAAAAAAAAAACAGGTATCGGATCCTGCTCAAAGCAGCAGCGAGGGCAGAGAACACAAGAAGGTTCTCATCCCCACCCCACCCAATCTGCTAGAAATGGTCTAGCATGGTCGCCACAAGACGACCTCCATGAATTCTACATCATTTACCTGGCCACCACCATTTCCTTGGAGGCGGTGGAGGTGTAAGGATGTCTAGCATGGTCTCCTTCTCCATCGGAGCAGTGGTACCCCTCGGACTAGGTTCAGAGCCATAATGTGAACATTTGTCCTTTACCTGTGCTTTTGGTAAGCCCAGATGCCAGCTGCTATACCACCCACAATGACCTGTACATAATGGACTCAATCAGAACACCAAATGCTTGTTTCCAGATTCAGATAAACAGATTTCAGGGGATTTGACGAGACAGTGAGTCACTAGCTCTTGAGGAGTAGCACATGCCATACAGTTATGTACGACAAATGGAAACATGTACAAAATGGTAGATTTTCATTAGGGCTTACAGGTGAAAGCCATATCCCAGCAGTCTGAAGATCAAATTTAGGGGCATATAGTACTGTCTCTCCATACTCATCCTCTAGTTTCTTATAGATCTCTTTATCACTCTTTCCGGCTTTTATTTCATCACGAATGAGCTGAAAATGTAATATCATTACAGTCTGACAAAAAATATCACAGAAAAAAGGTGTCGCTGTTAAATTAGCATTACCACTGAATATCTCTTTTTCATGGATGCCAACTTGTCATACATTTAAGTATATTCCCTCCGGTCTAGTTTATAAGGTGCACATGCATATCCAGATTCAAACTTGCAAATCTTTGACCAATAATTTAGCCGACAATTTTTAACTATTGTAATATGAAAATTTTTAACTATTGTAATACGAACTTGATACGGTTAGATTTATAATCAAATATACTACTCAATTGTCATAATTTTATAATCATAAAAATATAACAGAGTAGATGATGGTCAAATTATAATTTGGAAGACCGTGCCAGAATATGCCTTATAAACTGGACTGGAGAAAGTATATACAAATATAGTAGATGAAGAAAAAGAAGCACATATTGAGCTTAACATCTGGTAACACTAGCACAGGAACTTTCAGGTTTCAACTAACTTGTCAAAACTTTAGTTGAAAAATTCAAAATCTAAACACCAATATCCAAAACAGGAGTCGATAGAGTTGGCTTCAAATATCAATTAAAAGTTCTTTGAGACATTGCTTGAGATAGACTCTCCACCACTGTCTAAAATGCGATGAGATGTTTGTTGTTTTCTTCAGTTTTCTATAAATTTCCAGATTTCTTGGTGTTTCTGAAAGCCTTATAAACTGGACTGGAGAAATTTACGAGGAATGTTGTTTTTTTGAAAAAAAACAAGTGATTGCACCAATACATATTCCATTTGACAAAACAAAGAATTCAATAGCTACATCATTCCAATTTCTAATATGTCTTACCTGCATCTTGTGATGCATTTAAACATCAGAAGCAAACATATGACAATGCCATGCCTGATATTAAGTTACACAATGACTAAAAACAGCCCAGTTAACAACAGTTCTTTGAACACCAACAAAGTTTAACGGCAATTCAAGGTAAAGGAACGGACACTCATGCAAATAAGAGATGTACATGTACCAAGCAACACAGCTGTATTGAGCTAGAAATTTCAATATCCAATATATGATTCTTACTTTGCTTCAAAGCAATGGTTTAACAGTTGCAACAAGACATCAGAAAGGAACACATAACAATGTCAGAAAATCTTATCCAGCTAGAAAACGAACAAAATTAACCCTGTTATCATGAGTCTTGCAAACAAGCAAACAGTTAGTACCTTCCTAAGCAGAATAGCAACATCAGCCTGTGAATCTTCAATCGATTGGCTACGACATTCAGTGCACCGAACATTGTGGCTTATATTTCTCGCGCGATTTTCGACGATCTGCCTCTGTTTGACATCTTCCTCAGCTGCCATAGCAAAATTTAATGTACTTTATCCGTATTATGGTCAAATAATATGGGATGGAACCTGAAAAAATTAAGCAAACAGGTAAATTCATAACTTGTGATATTAATAAGGGATAGAGCCTGAAAGGAAAAAAAAAATTAAGCAAACAGGTAAATTCATAACTTGTGACATCACCATGACATGATGAGAGTTGCACAGAAACAAATTGCATCATGTCTTCTTCAAAAAGAAGAGTATATTAAATCATCAGTCAGGAATACCAAATGCCTTATCCTAACCACCTATCGTATAAATTACTAATCAAGTGTAACAGACTATAACTGACCCAAGCAAGTGCTGACATGAGAAAATATGACTATCAATTTGGTGAGTGAGCACTCCAAATGTGCAGTTGCCCACCAGAAAATATACAAAAGCACAAATGTGTGCATGCTTCTCACTTCATTAACACTAGTTATCATCTAAATCTTTCCCTTCATATCCAACATCAAGATGGCTTCCATTTTCATTCATAAACTGTTGAGTTTTAAATTGCAAGTTTGAGTACTAAAAAAAGGTTTGGACCTTTTTATCGGAAATTATGTAGACTGCGAACATGGAGTTTGCACCATGAACCCAAAAACTTAGAGCTGGGTTTGAACTATAAGCAGAAACTTTCACCTTGTGGCTCAAGGGGAGGGTTTCACTGAGAATGAAAGGCATATGAGGAGCAGAGAAGAGGCGGGCGCTCAGGTAGCTAGGGAGGACAGTGAATGCAGACAAAGGGTGTATGTAGTTGGAGGCGATGGGGCAGCAGGTGAGACGCTACGAGAGAAGCGCACGAGGCAACGGGAGGGGGGGAGTGTGGATGGAATGCAGAAGGCACAAGGGGCATAGCCGCATAGGTGCTCACCATGCGGCTGGGGGCCCCCGCTGCCTGCACATAGGGGACTGCCACCGCTTATCGTGAACAATGAATAAACAACCATTCGTCACAAATTATACGTTTATAAATCCCAGGCAATAGTTTCAGATAATCAAATTACAGACTTTTCTCATCTAATGATTACCAACAGGCCTGTAATCACACACTGAAAGATATCACCAACTGGACAATCGATTGAATCCTCAGTTGAAAGGTACTCTCAAATCGGTAGGGAAATCAACTCACCTTGCATTGTGGACAACCCACTACCCTCTGCGGATGTGTGGCTACGCATGCGCGCTCTTGTGCTAGCGAACTAGCGGATCCAAAAAGGAATAGATTGGGGGGGCTGAACAATAAAGGAACTAGCCCAACACAAGTTCATCATATCCCATACAAAAACCACCACCCTAGTTTCGGGCCGTTTTACACGAAAACATAGAGGAAGAATTTGTAATACAGCGCAAGAAGTAAAATGCCACATCCTTTGATTCATCATACTCTAAGCAATCATAATTGTCAAACCAACATTGTTGGAAGGATCTCCATTCCCCACTTCGCCATTTGTGAGGAAATGCAAAACCAATTGGTCGAGTGGGGCCTCTCAAAACATAGGTCCTATTCACTTGATCTCTAATCTCAAATGAATACGCACCGATCTTTACACAATACTGGATCACTAACAAGATCTGAGCATCGAAACTCTACTATTGGTAGTTTTAGCTGCCTTCTGTTCTCATCATTCTCCAGAGTCAGATTACTGCTAGGTGCTAGTCTGCTACTTCTTGAATAATAATTAAACATTCATTTCGACATCTTGCGAATTGCAATTGTAAGAATGAGTGCAGAATAAATAAACTGATGACAAGAATCGCATAAATAAATACAGAATAATTATGCTACTGTAGTCTACTACTAGTATTTTCTTTTTCTACCGAAGCTACTGCTAGTACTTCAATCAGTTATTGCATAAAATAAATAAAAAATTGTAAATGGCAATCGCGTACCTTTCTTTAGATTTGAGTGCAGTTCGTTGCCGGCCTTCGCGTGTGTTGCTTCCTTGCAGACTCGCTTCCGCGTACCGGCGTCGCGTGTGGCGTGTGTACCCGGCTTGCCGACCGGCCGGCCGGAAGCCGCAGCCCGCAGCAACTTGCCCCTGCCGCCCAGGCGAAGGCGACCAGGACGCCGCTGGCCCTGACCCTGCCGCCCGCCGGCCACCGGCGTCGGGCCCTCTCCTCCGCGGGGCCGCCCTACTGCAGGACTGCCCCACGCCGAGTGTGCCAGTCCCGGCAGAAAGCAAACAGCGAGCTTAGGCCGGACAGGGGAATTGGAGGATTTTTGTTTGTTAGGCTAATGACAGTTGTTCCCTTTCTCCACTCCAAAAGAAAAGTTGCTCACTTTCCCTTCGTCGAAAATAAGTTTTCATCCCATGTTGATAAAACAAATAATTTAAACTTTAACAAGTTTTGAAAAATAGTATCAACATCTATATTTTCAAATATATTACTATCAAAATATACACTTTTTTAGCAACTCAAAATATACACATTAATCAGAGGGTTCTACCACATAATACATATTCATGAGGAACACAATGTCTTAGCATTAGCATGACAACCTAGAAACACGGACAAACATCATCGAGAGATGTGTAAGTTGGAAGAACTTAAGGTAGAATAAAAGATAAAAAAAGGAAATAAATATTTTTGATCGATTCGACAAAAAAAAAATCTCACAAGTGATAGTAACCGTCACGTGTAAATAGAGAGGGTAGGGGTTCTTATCCTAGCCGGAAACCTATTCCTCACACAATTCATAAAATTCCCACAAGATCAACAGTTTTCTCAAGGAAAAGAATCTTCAAAATTGTCTCGGGCTACCAAATGAGCCTGGACTGATTTTTATGGGGCCTTGCAATGCTCTCCGTTGAAATAAATCTAGGTCGATTTTGGAAATAGACTTCAACCCTTTTCAGAAATTCACACATAAATTTGATCCATTTCAATTATGTATGGTTTTCCCGTCCATCTTCTGACTCTCTCGATCATATTACACTTGTGACCATATATTTTATATAGATGTAAAAGAGTATTCATCTCATTACTCTCTATGGTTGCTGCCACCTAGACGTCTTTGGTGGGACTCCATGAAGCACACATGAGAAGATTGTGTGTGGTGCCCCGAGGTGAATTATCAGACACTATTGGGTTTATACTCATCGGAGAGGCAAAGTGAGATTGAGGTATGAAGAGTTACTGTGTTGTAGTGAGCTCGAGGCCAAGCTCTCAAATGGTGAGAAAATCTTGGAAAGTTCAGTCCTAGTTGAGTAGCGGTGAGCTCGAGATCAATCTCTCAAATGGCGAGACAACTTTCAAATGGCGAGATCAATCTCTCAATTGGAGTGGTGATCCCGAATTCACCACAATATGGACTATGGTACGTGGTGGAGCCGGGACCATAATCATGGGGGTCAATGGTACTAAATCATGACTTAAATCTACTGTTCAATAGTAGTTTTATATAGGATTGGTAAAAGTTATAGGTGAATCTCCTGATTCTCTGCTCTCCGGAATTGGCAGGAGGGCGAGTCGTACTACCTTGTTTCAGCCCCTCTCACTCTGAACCCAATGTGGAGATGGTCAAATTTGCCCTAGGGACGTGTCGGCGCGGAGATGGTGCACATGGACCTTATTTTATCCCTCGAGCGGAATTGGCTCCGTACGTTTGTCCTCACGACGAGAGTATGGTTACATGGCCTGCGAGATCCGGAACTTGCTCCGATAAACAACACTCGCCGCTGCCTGACGGTGCCACGCAGATTAGAACGTGCTGCGAGCCTGTGAACGTGTGCTACGCCAGCGCGTTGAGAAGACTAGAGTGACTGGAACCCGGCCTTCTTTTTTTTTTCTTTTCTCTATGTAAAATAAATCAATCCTAACGCCTGAGTTCTGCCGTCTCCGTCCAACGTCACGAGATGCCGAGATCAGGCACACCAACTAGTGTACCTTCCCAGATCCACATTAGACATTGCAGTTGCAGGGCAAGCGGCGATGGTCGGTCCTTAATCATCGTGTCTTTTGTGTTGCTTGCGATTGGTGCCCGCGGATTATTGAAAGTAGCAGGTGCAGAAAAGGCTGACGACGATCAGGGCATCAGGCGGTGGGAGGATCTCATTTGGGGCTCAGACAAGCCCATGACGTGGCGAATTCGATTCGATCGAATTGAATAGTCTCACCGGGATATATAGAAAAGAAAAAGAACGATTTGCCTCGCGTCGTCGACCGTGTAAAGTACAACTACAAACTATGCCCATCCATCCATCATCTTGAATTGAACTTTCTTGCGGGGCAACGGATGCCCATGAGTTGTCATCAGGTGAGTTCAGTGCAAGACGGAGACCAATGCACACGTCCGAATTTACAGAGATCGAATTCACAGGAATTTTCAGAAGAAACCATTCGATTTCCTTCCTTTGGGTTTTGTAAGCTACACGAATCTGCGCATAAATAACAGAGTAAAGATAAGATTTTTTTCCAAAATGTCAATGTTCTAGTTCTAGTAGATGATGTGTGCTGTTTGGATTGGAGCAAGAACCCCTCGATCGATCCATTGACTATTTGGGGTGGGCATCTCCCCTTCCAGCAGCAGGCCAGCCGGCAACACAGCTCGCTCCATTTGTTGCCATTCTTGGCGACTGCCGTCATCTGCTTCTGCTTCCAAGAATCCGCCCGCCCCGATCCTCCTTCATTTACTCACTCCACCAGCAGCAAAATCCGATCTTTCACCGTGCCCTTCCACTCACCACCAGCCGCCGCCACGGCACCAGGCTCAAGCCGCGGCGCCACTCCCAAATCCAAACCCTAGCCCGCGTGCCGCCGCCGCCGGGGATGTCGGCCCCTTCGTCGCCCCCGCCGCAGCAGGGGCGGGAGGCGGCGGTGGGGGAGGGCGGCGGGGAGCTCCCGGTCCCCGTGCCGGCCGCCGTGGTCGGCGACGACAAGGTGCTGGCGGCGGCGCAGCACATCGTCAAGTCGCTCGCCACGTCCAAGAACGCGGCGGACGACATGATCCGCATCCTGTCCGGCTTCGACCGCCGCCTCTCGTCCATCACCTCCGACCTCTTCCCGTCCCCGTCCCCCGCCGGCGGCACCTCCGACGACCCATCAGACCCAGATCACCACCCCGGTGAGCAGGAGCCCTCCGCCTCCTCCTCCTATTCCTCCTCCTCGCTCGCGGACTTCGACGCCGCCGAGCAGCTCATCCACCTGTGGGACACCACCCCGGAGGCGCTGGTCTTCGAGGCCCCCGAGGACGACGCCGCGCACTACCTCGCGGCCGTCGACGTCGCCGTCGCCCACCTCTCCTCCGCCGCCGCCGCCGTCTCCGCCCGCGCCGGGGTCGCCGTGCAGCTCGCCATGTCGCGGCTCGAGGACGAGCTGCGCCACCTCATGCTCCGCCACGCGGTGCCGCTCGACGCCAGCGGCCTCTACTGCTCGCTCCGCCGCCTCTCGCTCGGGTCCATGGACGACCTCGACACCTCCTCCGAGTTCGACCCCGCCACCCCGCACAGCCAGGACGGCTGCGGCGGCGCCGGGCCCGACACCGCCCGCAGCGCCGGCGTCAATCCCTTCGAGGACCAGGTGTTCGACCTCGTGCGCCCCGAGGCCGTCGACGAGATACGCGCCATTGCTGACCGGATGGTGCACGCAGGGTATGGCAGCGAGCTCTCCCAGGTGTACTGCGCCATCCGGCGCGACCTGCTTGATGAGTGCCTCGCTGTGCTCGGCGTGGAACGGCTCAGTATCGACGAGGTGCAGCGCATCGAGTGGAAGCAGCTGAATGACAAGATGAAGAAGTGGGTGCATGGGGTCAAGACGGTTGTTCGCTCCCTGCTGACTGGTGAGCGGCGGCTCTGTGACATGGTGCTCGCGGCGTCCGATGAGCTCCGGGATGAGTGCTTTGTGGAGTCCACCAAGGGCTGCGTCATGCAGATCCGTAACTTTGGGGATGCTGTCTCTGTGTGCACTCGCTCGCCGGAGAAGCTTTCCCGGATTCTTGACATGTATGAGGCGCTTGCTGAGGTGATCCCTGAACTCAAGGAGCTGTTCTTTGGGAGTTATGGGGATGATGTCATCCATGATTTGGAGGGGGTTCTTGAAAGGCTCGGTGATGCAGTCAAGGGTACCCTGCTTGAGTTTGGGAAGGTCCTGCAGCAGGAGTCGTCGCGGCGGCCGATGATGGCTGGTGAGATCCACCCAATGACACGTTATGTGATGAACTATCTGAGGTTGTTGGTCGTTTACAGTGACACACTTGACACACTTTTGGATGACAGTGGTGCCCCAGATGTAGATCATAATATCTTACATAATGGCACCGATGAGGATCAGGAGTATCTGAAGAGTCTGACCCCACTTGGACGCCGGTTAGTCAAACTGATATCGTACTTGGAGGCTAATCTGGATGAAAAATCTAAACTTTATGAGGATGGAGCGCTGCAGTGCATATTTTCCATGAATAACACACTCTACATTGTACAAAAGGTTAAGGATTCTGAGCTCGGGAGGATTTTAGGTGATCACTGGATACGGAGACGCCGTGGCAAGATTCGGCAAAATTCAAAGAGCTACCTTAGGGTTTCATGGACCAAAGTTTTGTCTTACTTGAAGGATGATGGACATGGCAGCAGTGGGAGCGGAAGTTTTGGCAGCAGTGGGAATTCAAGCTCTAGGATCAAAGAAAAATTTAAGAATTTCAACTTGGCCTTTGAGGAGATATACAGGAGCCAAACACTTTGGAAGGTGCCAGATCCTCAACTCCGAGAAGAACTCAAGATTTCTATATCTGAAAATGTGATCCCAGCTTATCGTGCTTTTACTGGAAGATATGGCAGTCTAGTTGATACTGGAAGGAATTCTGGAAAATACATAAAGTACACTCCAGAGGATTTGGAGAATCACCTGTCTGATCTGTTTGAAGGATCACTAGGATCTGCCAACCATTCCAGGAGAAGATGATAATTTCTTTTGATGGGATTTGGCTACAGGTATGCTTTTGGTAAAGGGACACCATATCGCCAAACTGCTGTAGTGAATGTGTTGAATTGGTGCTGGTACCATATCGCAATGTAATTCAAAATAGGATCCCTTTGTTTTGCAATCAATATATCAATATATGTGTAATACTAAATGATGTACATGTTTTTTTTCTCAGTATATTCTCATATTTGCTTTGTTTGATTGCCCGAGGCTCCAAATCCAGATAATGTTGATTTTACATTATAGAACATGTTATAAGTGGTCAGTTTTAGACTCATATTGCTAAAAGACTTGGACTGTTTTGTCCTGAAATAGGAATGTGGATTTTGAGATTGCAAGCTTCCTTTGGAATCCAGCCTCTTATGAAATCCTTGAAACCTAGACAGCAGAATTGGACCAAATATATATCTGTTTGATGAGTAATGTTAAGAAAAACTTTATCAGTTTGCTAGATGCTTCGCAGCAATCCTTTTATGCTCTTTTTATATGGTATCCTTTTATGCTTGAAACCCAAGTTCCACTCCCTTTACTTTGCATTCTTTCCAAAAATTTGGTCACATTGTTCTGTCTGTTTTCTAGGAGTATTGAAATGAGGTACTGGAAATGCTAATGCTTTTATGGAATCCTTTTATATTAATGTTATGTGTAATACTACTAAATGATGTACATGTTCTTTTTTTTCTCAGTATATTCTTATATTTGCTTTGTTTGATTGTTCAAGGCTCCAAATCCAGATAATATTGATTTTACATTATCGAACATGTTATAAGTGGTCAGTTTTGGACTCATATTGCAAAAGACTCGGACTAAACGGAATGGGATTGCAAGCTTCCTTTGGAATAATGATGAAGTAAACCAGGATCTTATGGAATCCTTGAAATATGGGCAGCAGAATTGGACCAAATGTATATCTGTTAGATGAGTAATGTTCAAGTAAGAAAAACTTAAATCAGTTTGCTAGATGCCTGGCAGCAATCCTTTTAGGCTCTTTTTATATGGTATCCTTTAATGCTTGAACCCAAGTTTTACTCCCTCTTCTTTGCATTCTTTTCATAAATGTTGGTCACACTGTTCTGTCAGTTGTTGTATTTTCCCTTTATACAGTGCTTTCTAGGAGTACTGAAATGCTAACTCTTGAGGTACTGGGAATGCTAGCAGTGTTTTCTAGAAGATAGAAAAGATGGATAGCCCAAATGTTCCTTATGAATGTAGTGCAAGATGAAATGAATGTAAATGAGCAAGTTACTGCCCATGAGAATTGTAACATGCCTTTTCTGTTCAGCTATTTGCAGCTGTTCTCTTCCACATAATGATGATAATCAGCATGTACCAACTCAAATAAGGACATCCATGTTTTGATTGTTAGCATCTTCTAAGTTTCTGACTTGGTTTTCCATGTTTGACATCATCAAACAACTTATTACATGTACCAACTTATCTTCTGGTTACATGCTCATCAAACAATAGTGCAAATTTTGATTGTGCAAATTCTGACTTGGACATCATCAAACAACTTATCTTCTGGTCATACCTGCTTGATTGGAGCCAAAATTTAGTTGGCAAAATCAAGGCAAGCTAAGTTTGAAAAAAAAAAAAAATTACAACATCACACATTTGGCTTACCAAATGTTTGGCAAAAAAAAAAGTGTCCTTGCTAAATCTTTAATGAGGTTAACTTTTTTTTTTTGAGGCTTAATGATGTTAACTTTGGTAGCAAACCAAGCAGGCCTATCATGCTTCCAAGAGAGGTAAATAATGGAGATTGAGTTCTCTTAGCATTCCACATCTTGTTTTTTTTGAAACGAAACGAATTTTTTTGAAACGAACCACATCTTGTTTGAAGCACGTAGTTTGAGCACAAACAGTGCAAATTTAATCTTCTCTATTTGGCTATGAGTTGAATGTGTACGTTTTGCGTTACGCGAGTTCGTCACTAAACCAAGGACACTTGGTCAGCTTATTCTCATTTCTATTAAGGATTCGGATATTTCTAAAGTAGAGCTGTTTGACAACTGAGATGATAAACTGACTGCAACCGTATGGTGTAGCTGTACAGTGTACACTACCAAACTGGAATTTTTCAGAAGCAACATCTGTAGGCAGTACCTCGTTATGCTGCAAAGGTGACAAAAATATATGGATGTACTCTTCTGCACAAAAATATATGGATGTACTCTTCTGCAGCACGAGGATATTTTGGCTGACCCTATGAGATGTAGTAGACTACCAGCTGAATGATGAAGGTATATGACAACGAAAGAGTCTCCAAGGTTAAAAACAAGATAAAATACATCTTCTCCCTCAGAATTTTGCTTTGCAGAATGAGAAAGCCAAATCTGGTGAACCACATCTTTAGCAAGAAGGAAGACAGGCAGCAATTGTCATCATGAGAACATGAAAGAAACTCAGACAAGTTCCCAAATTATTCAAATGTACAACATTGCCATCGGCCATTTATCCACCATGTAGGCAATGGTCTGTTTACCTGAGAACTAAGGCTATGAAAAGGAATATACTAGAAGCAACCTTCAGAAGAGAATAGCTCAAAATGTACATTTGCACAGATGCATCAGTGTGACTGCCGTGAAGTTGTGTCATACAGTGCTGTTTGCAGGCAGGGGAACAACACCATCAAAGAAATCGCCAAAGTAATGGCGTGGCTCATGCACCAGCTTGGAGATTATGTCCCTCAATGTGATGACTCCCTCGGTGTTCCCTTTGTCATCTACAACGTAGATCCTGTGGATCTTCTCAGAGTCTAGCTTCAGTATGATGTCCTTAATTGTATCGTCCTTTTTGCAAGTGATTACATCATGTAGCAAGGGTGAGGCCTCATGCTGCTCCTGGAGATGGTGTCGGACAGCGCTAAGGAAATCCTTTGTCGTGATTGACCTGTGTTACATTCAACAGCTCAAAGGGGTTCATATATAAAATACTAGTTGCAGTGGCCTTCCTAGTTCATACAATGGTTTAAAAATGCAGTAACAACAGAAGAAATCATTTTGTATTGTTTGCCAATCACAAGAAAGCCTGTCAACAAGGATGTACTAGGATTACAAACCTGTGTTCTTTGTATATCTTGGGGGCAGTTAAAAGATACTGGACATCTCTGATGCTAATATTACCAATTGCTTTTGCTCCACTTGTGTCCATGACTGGCAGGCCACCAACTCCCTTTTCCCTCATTAGTTGGAAAGCTTTCAGAACTGGCTGATCTTCGTTTACCTGGAAAAGAGTAGGCCACAGTGACGTGTTTGTTTACATGAAGGTTTTGTCAATCATGGCTTTGATGAAATTATCTTTCTTTAGCTACTGATAACTTGAACTTGATCTTCTATGAATTTATTAGAAAGGAAAAAAAAAACTGAAAGTGAAAATTTCTAACTAGATTTCCAATGTGGACAAGCAGAGGTCATTTAGAGGTACCTTGACAAGTTTCGATGGTTTCATGATAGGAAGCCCCAGTTCAGAGAGTTTCTTAGTTCCCCAGTTCTCAAACCAGGAGAGCCCAACACACTCTGCAAGCATGTGTACAACAGAGGACTGTGTGATAATGTTCTCAATCTTATCTCCTCCCACTTCCACAACTGGCAGGCTCTTCATTCTGTATTTGGATAGAAGCAGCAACATGGTAAGGAATGTGTCTGATGTCTGCAGTGCAAGAAACGGCGCCCAGCGGAAGCTCCCTGAGATATCGCCAACCTATACAGGCACAACTTATGTCAAGGATTGGTCCTTACTACAAGTCAATATAATTGTTTTAAATATGGAGCAAAAGAAGTTCACCTTTGTATTCTTGTAGAATTCAGAGGAAGTTAGGGTTTCAAAAAAGCTCCCACCAACCGACGCTGCTTCATCTGATTCAGAATCAGTAGCAGTTTCTACCCTGCCAGATGATGTTCTTCTGAATGTGAAAGAACCCAGCCTAGAAACTAGGTTGGAGACAGGTGATCCTGCTCCCGAACCAACTGTCCCATTAACTGCAGCATCAGACTGTTCCATAGCAGAAGAAGCAACCCATTTCAGAAGGATGAATGGGGGTGAAAAATATCAAATGTATAGTCAATAGTATTTCTGTCATATTATAGGTCAATTCCTTTACACTACAGAGCTTTGTAAATATTCGGTATTCATTTGTTGTTTCTTAATGGTCTGGATCATACATAGTAGGGGCATACCTTACTATTATCCCATAAGAAAGGAGAAAAAAGGGGGCTCGATTTACAACAGACATGAAAATTTACTCTGGTCATAAAATGTTTAGTCCAACCTTAAAAACTACAAACATCAATAACTTTTAAATTATTTAGTTTGAAAACATGTAAGTTACATGTGGGTTGTATTGAAAAATACTTGCAAAAATCTTATAAATTTGAAGGATGTTTATTAATATATATTATAGAAAAATTAGTGGCACAATCTATGCATCAAAGAACTTGCAAAGTCCTAACATGATTTGACTGGAGGGAGTATTTTAACAGACTATAGAAGGTTAAGCTGCATCAAATGACTCGATGGAAGTTCAGTGTGCTTATATCAGGAGCTTGCATGCAGTATAGCATTGAATTCAGTTTGTTAAGTTTAGTGCACATATCATTTGTTTAAAAATGATGGTACCAAACAGAAATATATCAACATATTCTGATTAGGAAAACCTGCAATTGAACAACATATTCTGACTATCATGTTGCCTCTACAAAATGAGAGGGAGGGAGGGAGGGAGCACTTCAATACACTGGAGGTTACGAACCTGACTGAGCAACCACATGGCAACACCAGCAAATTCCACAATGCCGATGTATTTGTCCATCCAACTAGCGTCTTCTGGAGCCTCAACATTTCTTATGGGTGCACTCAAGATTTTGTTTTTGGATAATATTTCTACAGTTTCAGCAAGACTTGCATCTGAAGGTATCTCGATGACTGCATGGCAACAATCACATTTTACTTTTATGAACTGGAAATTATCATGTGCATCATTTAAATCATTGATGTAAACAAATAGCACAGGTTATGAGACTTCTGGGAAAGATACTTTGGTATTCCAGTATCCTACTTAGATATCCACTTCTAGCACAAGACAGAAGTTTAAATTCAATATTCAATAGTTCTAATCTTATCTTATAGATTTGATGGTTTTGACTCAAGGATCCAAAAATATGTCTCCAAATATACAGAAGAAGATGGAAGTTACAACAGCAGGCTCAAGGAAGAATGCATTTTGTAAATGAAAGACAAAAGATTTTTGCTCTATGGCAACCAATCACACACTTTTGGACTGCATATGTTTGCAGAATTAGACTTCTGTTTGGACCCAGCGATAGATTATGATGAATTATGTTTTTTGTGTAGCCAATTCACTGTATTATTTCCCAGATAAACATAGCAAATTCAGAACTAAGACGTAATATGGTAATCTGGGAACCTCAATGTTCGAGAAGATCCCTCTGCAATCATGGCAGTTGGATCATGTCTGAGCAAGCTGATAGTTATCCACATCAGCCCGCACAGTGACACACATGATGATGACAAAGAAAGTACTCCACGGCTCTTGTTTTAGTTGGTCAAGAGATGAAAACGACCCCTCAACCACCAACATACATGTACTTGTGTTAAGTGTTAGAGCTCTACAGCATCATTGGACCTAGGAAGGAAAAGAAGAAGATGTATGTGTCATCTGATCTCAGAGAACTCGTGTGACACTATCACTGGATTATTAAGAACAGTTCAACAAGGTCCATGCATTTGGTCCAGAGAATGAAGACATGCCCACTGAGCTGATCATAGGAGGCAAGGGAAGGAGAGAAGACTTCCACTGGATTGTCCTTTGAAAAAAAAAAGATGAGAGATTGAAAAAAAAAAAAAACATGTCCGCTCCCTGAAATGACAAGAACTGCAACATGGCACGGACTGCCTCTTTTGGAGCGGATCAGCAGTTTCAGCACCACAGCGACATATGAGCTCGGGGCTCCTGCCAACACCAACAGAACTACAATACGGACACAAATGCAATTGACACTGGAAGAAGAGAGCTGTTGGACGACTGAATCCATCCAGCAGCACACGAACTGATCCGACGCTGAAAACAGAGGTTTGCGTTTTGCTGCATTCGAGACGATTTATATTTATTTTTATTTGGGTTGAACACGCATCACAAGACCGGATACGAATTAGCGACCAGCAACAGCAAGCAAGGCAAGAAGGAGGGAGCAGGGCGAAAGGTGATTGATAAATAAACAAAGACGTCACCTTGGGACGGGTGTGTGCGCAGGAAGGATGCGACGGGGATGTCCTGGAAGCAGGAGTTGAGCTTCTCGGACGGCGACAGCTGCGGCTCCGCCACCTCCCAGAGGTCCTCCACGCGGTGGCCGATCTCCGCCTCGGGGCTCCGCGGGCTCTCCATCTCCTTCTCCTCTTCTCCCTCTCTTGCAAGTCGACTCGCAAGTGATGCTCTCTGCTCTGCTCCCACCTAGCAGTAGGTTCTTGCGATTATTTCTCTCTCTCTGTCGATAGCTACAAGCAGTAAAGCCAATGGCAGGCAAGCGCGACGACGCGGAGCCAAGCGCCCAAGCCACTGGTGCTGCTGCTACTAATACCGCCGGCCGCCGCCGCCTTGCTTTGGTTGGGCCACAGTGGAGTGGAGTCGGCTCTGCCTCTGCGCTTGTCCGCGTCAACGGAAGGGGGGACGAACTGACGAAGTCCCGCGAGCGAGGGCCGCTTCAATGACCCTCTGCCATCTGGGCCCGCCAGCCTCGGAAGGTGTGGTGTGGTCCACATGTCACTGAGAGGAACAAAACCGCTGCGGCACCCACTAGAGGATCGGACGACAGGATGGGACGACGACGTGGCATCTACAACGTTCCAAGGGTTAAAAAAATGCACCGATGCACGCCGCTACAAATGGCAGTTTTAACGTACTAACCCTGTTTAGACACCTTTTTTTTTAACAATCGAGGCTAGATAAAACCAAAGTTAACTCATTTTTTATTCAAAAAATAAATGAACTCTACTACACACCTGCCTGTCAGTCTGTGAGAGACACGCTCCCGGTGTAGAAGAAGTTTTTTTTTTTTTTACTCGCCAAGGAGAAGCTGGGAGGACTGGGGTGAGATGGGCCAGGCTGGGGGCATGTGGGCCATGTGCACCGTCATCGTGGCTGCTTAATCCTTATCCCCCTTCCTCTTGTGTGTGCCTGATTAAAATATCTCTCGATCGCGTCCCTGCTGCAGACGTGTTCTTCCCATCAAGATATTGTCGATGGACTAATGGATACCTATCCCGTAGAGACCGGCAAGTCGGCAGGGCCAGTGCAGTTGATGTCTTGATGAGATGATCCGAGACGCCCACGTCAGCTTATTTCCTTTTTCTCTTCTTCGTAGTGATCAGAGGTCCACTTCGTTCTTTTAATATTTTCCAAGGGAAGCTGATCATGCACTTTCGTAATGTCTTTTTATTGTATATTTTATTTTAGTAATTCAAGATAATCTAGCCCTTGAAATCTATGAATTATACTAATGTAATTCTAGATATTTTATTTCTCCCAGCACTCAAATTACATGAAATGCTATTGTAGTTCATCTGAACAAGTTCATCGAGGTCATTCCATTAACACAACAGGGTTAACAAGATCGATGAACAGTGATAAGTAGTAGTTCTCTATTGATTTGATGAAATTTGTCGGGGTTAGATGACCCCGGTGATATGGGCTAAATTTGCCCCCCTGCTGAGTCAGTCTAATGATTTTTACTACTAAAATATGATATTCGTTCCAATGTACTTCTAATAAGTATATAATGCCCACAAATTATGACCAACGACCGTCCATATTCGCAAATAAATAATAAATAAGTAGGACAAAAAATGTTTTGTAACAATAGAAAAAAATTTGTATGACAAGTGGGTTGCCCACCATATTTATTGGGTCGGCTCTGGGATGAGAATTGATTTTGTTTCCTCTGCGCTAGTCTATACAAAAAAAAAAAAAGTTAATTGCATCCGGGGTACAAGAACTATCTTGTGGGTGCGAGATAATCCCAATAACTTGTAATGGCTTAATGAAAGACGCTAACTTGTCATCTCTCGTGCATATACGGTCAAAAAATAATTTCTCGCTTGCTTGGTAGTGTAGGCACAGACTCGTATGCTCGACGTACATAGGACTCGTACCGTAGCTTGGATGTGCCTGGCTCGTGTGATGGGGACGAGCCTGTGGACGTAGTCTGCGGCTTGCTTCCCTAAGAACTCAACATCATCATAAGTAGCTATAAGTCTGCATTCTTAGCAAAGATTCCAATGATTCTTTGCAACCTTGAGAGAGAGAGGGAGGGAGAAGCAAGTTAAAGAGAAGATGCATGGTACAAAAATATTCAACTACAGTTAAAGTTTGAAATGTGCACCTTTGTGTTTACTGCTGCAGGGGATTTTTAACTAAAATTCTGAAATTCTTATCTGAAATTAACAACTAAAGATAAATAGGTTGACAAAAAAAAACTAAGGCGCTGTTTGGAAGCTATCACAGGTGAACATTTAAATCTCCTGCCTCATCTTAAGCCATGTACTCTCCTATGTTTAATCCACATGTCGTGATTTTCTTCGAGATCTTGGTATCCAGGCCTGCTGTTTTTGTGTGCCTCAACGAACTAGAAAAATCGTCATGTGTTCCCAATTGATCGCGATATATATATATATGCACAAGCCGTGTACGCCGAGTTGCTAGCTGCACAAGCCATACATATGTAACATACGTGATATGAGTCCGATCGTAGCCGTATACTACCAAGCATGTGAGAGATTGGTTTTCGGACCGCTCTATGCACCGAGATAACAAGTTCTTGTACTTTCAATTGAACAAATTACAAGTTGTTGGGGTAATTTGTACCCTCAAGTATAGTTCTTGTACCTTATATGCAATTTACTCAAAAAAAAAAAAAAACATATTGAACGTTAAAACTTACCGCAAGGTTTTGAACTAAAACTGAGACGGCACACAAAAGACCATCCATTCTCACAAAAAAAAACTATATGGCACTTATTCAAGTAATCTGCATGCCTCATGAATATGATCTTTGCAATCATTTGAGTGTTGTAATTAAGCTCGAAGACCCCTGAATAGAGCCTAAAAAAATACTTCTGGGTGATCATTCATTGTTACAAACGAAATTGTTCCTTGTGACGTAAAGTTGCCAATAGGTAATTATGTTTGCTGCCTTCCTCTTTTTTTTTTTTTTTTTTTTTTTTTTTACGAATGCTACCTTCCAATTTAGACCAACTATGAAACAAATGTATGTTGCTTGTTGATGATTTGAAGCCAAACACCAAAAAACCCGCTAGTGCAATAGAAAACATGCAAATTATTAGTAACATGTACCAGTGGGCCGTTCGCCGAAATAAACTTGGCAGAAAAGTACGTGTCTCCGACCGGGACTCTCCTCGGTGTGCCTGGACTGTTCCGTCCGACCCGCCGGTCGAAATATGGTCGGACACTGCTTGTACGGCAGTACCAGTACGGGAGCAGTTTATATATTTCTAGTTACCGTGTATACTCCTATAATTGAAGAAGAGAGCTAAAGCGTAGCGTGGGACACAACAGATTCTTTTTGTTTCCTTCCAAAAGTCTTTTTTTTCTTGAATACGCAAAAGATTTACGTATCGTTGTATTAGAGAAGTTTGACAAACATACAACACGCTTATAAGAGCGGCGGTCAATTCCTTCCAAAAATCGTGACACCCAATCGCTACAAACACCATGCCACCGGAAGAAACACTCGACCTGCGGCTGGACGTTGTCACCCCAAGCGGCGAAGTCATCCATGCCCCCCCCTCGTTGCGGTCGCCGGGTCGCCAATGACAGCCCACCGTGACCACAAGCCGAAGAGGAGAAAGCACAATGTGAGTGATACTCTTCCTCAAGAATTTACCGCAGCGTGGTTGAAGATCGCCGATGCCGAGGGCGGCGCCACCGTGCGCACGGGTGGAGCACACGCAGATCGGAGGCGCGCTCGGCGGCGAAGAGCACGAAGCTGGTGGCTCATCGAGCCCGGACCACGGCAAGGCATCACCATCAGCATCTGTGGCTCCACCAGCTTCAAACAGGCTCGTGCCCGCTTCAAGCATCCATCGTCGCTCGTCACCGGCGGCAGCGGCGGCGGGCACAGATCGGCCGCCGGCAACTCGTCAGAGGCGGCCACTCGTCCTATGATGCTAACAATCATGTAGCTGCCACGTCGAGCTCTTCTTCGAGGCTTGTTCGGGAACCGGCCGCCCTGGTCGTCTCACCTTCCCAAGGCGAGACGGCCGCCCAGTGGTATCATGCCGCTGGAACGGGATGCCGACTACTCGGAGTCAGGCGTGGCGGTGTTCGGGTCATTGGGCGTTGCCGCCCAACTAGCGGAGGTGAACAAGTTTATAGGTGTGGGGCAGCAGTCCCAGCCGCTTCCAGTGGGAGGCGGCTTCACGTTCTGGCTCACCCCACAATAGGCAGATGCTGACTTGGCGTACGTTTACGACAAGGTGAACACCCAGAGAGAGGCGGTTTCTGGAAGTGGGTAACGTTCTTTGCTTTAGTGATCAATCTAGGTCCTTGATCTGAGGGCTTGTAAAGTTTTGGGATGTCACATCGGATGTCGCGTTAGGTATTTTACTAATAGAAAATAAATTATAGATTTTGTCTGACACAAATTTATTAAGCCTAATTAATTCGTAGACCTCAAGACTGGCGGAGATGAATTCATAGACCTGTGGCTTTTTTTTTGTTTTCGGATTCAGTGGTGGTCGGGGCAACTTCAACTCTATCATGCATCGCTGTTCGCGGGGTATGCAGATCTGGGATATTTTTTTGGCAAAATTTGCAGATTTGGGATTGGGTTGGTGGGATCTAAGCTTGTAGCTTGGGTTAGAGGTGGGTGACGCGTCATCGGCAAAGGGGAGGAGGCGTTGGGGGGTTGGGCAAGAGCCACACGAAGTGAATTATCGATATTCCTTTAATTTTGGTTTTGAACAGTTTTCATAACCGTGCTTCTTTTCATAACCGTGCTTTTCGGATTCTTTTTCTTGCTCGATCATTCTTTGATGCAAAGGACGAATCAGATTTTAGCCTCTTTTGTCAGGGTGAACCAAGCACAATAAAATCCACGGTATGTGTTGTTCGTGAAACTAGACCCTATCGTTTAAATGAAGCTGGCGCGGCGTCATTCCAACAAGATTCGCCCATGCCATGCATGTGCTTAACTTTCTCAGGCTTTACGGCGGCGGAAAAACGTGTCGGTGAACAAATGGATCGATGTAAGATGCTTAGATTAGAGCTGGGCGTGCAATGAGTTGTGTGTATCATGTCTGCTTTGATCATACAGGCCGGCGTACAGCTTGGTGTGTGCTTTGGAGTAGTTTGGACCAAAAGCAGAGTGGCGAACAGAGCACTTTTGTTTGTCATGCATGTGATGTGTAGTCACTAGTCCATGTAAATACTAAGAATCTTGCCTAAAAAGTGTAGATATTTAGTTGACCTTTTCGAAAGAAATCCATATGTGAGCTGTGACAAGACACGCAAACGATGAGTCTTAATAAATCTAGTGTCCAATCCACACATACTCGGTTTCTTTTACCACTTTTATTGAGTTTTTGGAAGGTTAAGCACATGAACAATGTTCCCCACATAACAAAAAGAACATGATGATTAGTCAAAGTACAATTTCCATCATCCCTTCTACCAACTTAAACCCTGGATCAAGAAAAGCATCTTCCTCTCCAATAAATGCCACCTTTATTCCTTCTACTTACATGCATGTCATTTTTCGACCGATCGATCGATCTCAAGTTATTCGATCATACAGCTAGAGCTAGTCTTGGAAGATCAGAGCGGCAAATAAAACAGTTAATTGATTGGCAGCATGGATATGGATGATGCCAAGATGCATGGGGGATCATCATCATCGATCGTCAGGTGCTCCTCTCGAGCATCTCACACAATCGCTTGAAGGAGTCGAGCTTCTGCAGCTTGAGCTGGCGGCGCATGCGGCGGATGAAGACGTCGGCGACGTTGTCGATCTCGTCCTCGAGGCTGAACTCGGCGCCCTCGCCGGCCTCCCGCTCCCTGGCGTCGCGCATGACGTCGATGACCGACCCCGGCGCGTTCACCAGCTCGTCGTCCTCGTCCTCCTCCTCCTCCTCGGCGAACAGCGAGTGGGTCAGGTAGTCGTCGCTGTCCTCCCGCACCAGCGCCGGCTCCGCCTCGTGGACGCCGAGCTCCGAAGAGAAGCTGTAGCTCGGGGGCTTGTACAGCACGATGGCCTTCCTGAAGCAGCTGTCTTCATCACCGTCGCCGGCCTTGTTGTTGCCGCCGCCGTCTCCTGCTGCTGCTTCTTCCTGGCTTTGCCCCATGATGGCGTGGATCTTGTGGTTGATGGCCGTCATGAGCAGCTTCTTGTTGCGGAGGATGCCGAAGATGAGGAGGCGCGTCTTGAGCGCGCTCGTCTTGACGCGCACCGCCGTGGACTTGGACTTGACCGCCGCCACGATCGTCGACACCATCTGCTTCAGCTTCAAGAACGTCGACGCCTGCTTGCTCTTCATCTTGCTCTTGTTTGCAACGAACTGCAGCTGGAGCCGGGAGGAGAGATTCTTGTGGATGGTGTATGTGACGGTAGAAATCACAGTAGTAGCTTTCATAGTTCTAGGTGTGTGTTGTTGGATGGTTGGACATGGAGTTTGGCCAGTGGGACGCCGTGGGTTATATAGACGAGGTCGCCCGGGAGGTCAGCAAGTGGGCTTTGTGTTGCATGCATGTGCTACCAGAAGCTTCAGGGTTACTCCACTAGAACCAAAAGCAACCGGTTTAAGTGAACATGACACGGCTAAGGAATTGGGGCGCGAGAACCGAGGAAAATATAATGCCCGGCGTAATAAAAGGTTGGCGAAAGCAACAAAGCCGCCGTAACACAACACAAGTGGCAAAGGCAGTGGGCACGCATGCATGCATGCAATGCAAAAGCTAGCGGGGTAAAAGTTGATGGATGCGCGCCCCCGTCGTGGTGTCTCGTCCTGTGCCTTGCGTTCTCAGAAAATATAAACCGAGACTGCATGGTCCAGCTATGGGCTACGTTATAGCCAAAATCCCAGTTATTGCCGCCCCGGCCGATTTGATGCGTCGGCCGGCGCCCCCTCCCGCTGACGCAGCTCGTGCGCAACAGTTGGCAAGCAAAAGCGCTCAACAGAGTTTTCTTTTTTTCGATGTCCTTGCTTCTTTTTGGTTTGTTCTTGACTTATTGGCAATTACGGAGAGGCATTCATTCATTTATACATTTAGGCGTGTATTTATATTGGCTTTTGAGAAGAAATGTATTTATATTGTCACACGTTCCAATTTATTTTTGCAAAATACAATAATCCCACATGAGCTTTGTCACGTTGCTACTTTACCTACATGATGATACATGGAAATTCCTTGCACCGGCAAAAAAAAAAAACATGCACGACAAATGCAATCGCAGAGCTTTGTAGCCATCTTTTTACCTGAATTCAATCACTCACAACGGTTACTCTTTCACTGGTAAAAAAACAAAATAAAGGTACTGCTAGCACGGAGAGGTAGTGGTTTCAACCAGCAGCCGCTGGCTGGCCTGCCCAACGTTTAGTGCCAGTGCCACAATGCCAGCCACTGGCTGTGCCTGCGCACGGCACCAGAGTGCACGCACAGGGAAAGCCTTCGCCGCTAAGGCTTCTGTGCTCGCCAGCCTCGCGCTGCTCGGAAGCACCCCGCGCGCAGCCAGTACGTGGTCACGCACGCAGGCACACGCAGCGGCGCACGGCTTTTCCCACTCCTCCAGTGCGGGAAACATCTCGTTGGCGTAGGCCATTTGGCATCTGGGGGTATCTCCCAGCACAGGAAAAGATCGTCATAGCCGTTGTTATGACCCTAATTTCGATTTTTACCCGTCAATAATAGATCATAATGAGGAAAATAAATATTTTATCGCATATATATCTTTACTATTAATCAGTTCCACCTCGTGCTCGGAGAAAATATTGTTTTGAAAAAATACACCAAGACAGTGACTTCCGGGACAAAAAGATTTTCTAAGCGCATAAAACGAGCTAAGAAAGAAGGTGCAAAGATCCTGGGAGCCACATGGGCCAGAACACTCAAAGGACACGACCCGAGGGCAACTCATGCCCACCGACCAAAGCGGTCAGGGGGAGGCGCCACCTGTGCGCGCACGGCCCCCGCTGACTCGTGGGCCCGGCCAAGGCGGTTCGCTTCCTTTCCATCCCTGGGACTCTGCCTGGCCTGGGTGCTTTTAGCTCACTACCCCGAACCGCCTCCGCCCTATAAATGAAGAGGAGAGGCCCCCACCAACACACACACCATTTGAGCCATCTCTACACCTTTCACTTGCTTTTTAAGATAGTGTTAGTCATTTGGAGCAGGCGAAGTTTACTGAGAGCTTGTCTCCAAAGTAGTGAAAGCCACATCTTTGAGATAAATCTATAGAGCGTTCTTCCTAGTCAAGTGCTCATCTTATTTATATAGTCGTGCATATGAACTAGAGTATAGCCTAGTACACGATATATTTCAACGATCGCACCAGCCATGGGGCTCTTGTGAGAATTGTTCATCGTGTTCTACATTGTTCTTCATCATTTCTGATGGTTTACTTGTTTAGATTAGATTGCAGAAAGGAAGTGTCGATGTACCTTCTGCTTGCCTATGTCCTAATTCGTCCATCCGTAGCGGAGTCCTCGGGGGATATAGGTAGCTTCCTAGTATGCGGGCATGGTGCCCTGACAAGTGTGGAACCTTCGGATATGTCGGGATGCCAGGTTGAGGACCAGGCTGTCAGGGAGGAGAAGAATCTCAAGGCGAGGAGCGGATACGTGAGCTAGGAACGTATCTGCCGGCGCGTCTGGAAAGTGGGCCCAAGGCCGTGTTTCGTTAATTCAATTGTACGTTTGCGGCTTGTCGGCAATTGACTATATAGGACCCGTGTAATAGATTAGGAAGTTATTCTTTATTTTACCTTCAGAACTTTGAGGTTACTTGAACTGTGTGTCCACTATCCAAACTTGCTTGCTTTCCGTATAGCACATTCTTCGAAATTCTACCCATGCTAGATATTGTATTCATAATCATCCCAGATTACTTCCAGTTACCCCATGCCTTCCTTGGGAAATTATAAATAACAATTGGTATCTGAAATCCTGCAATTTCGGTGCGATATTTATTCTAATAGGATGTGATCTAGTTCTTGATACGGCGCCGAGAGTTAAAACCAGTTTCTGTAAATAGTCCCGAAAGTAAAAAAGCCATGGCCGCATCGTTGGAAGAGCTCAGCGCCATTTTTGGTAATCGCGAGTTCAAGAAACGTTGGAAGCTTCGCAGAGCCTACGGACGCAGTTACGGCCTCGTCGACATGGTTAAGGCTGTTTGGATGCTTCCACATCCTTTTTTTAACCATTGGAATGCAAGTAATTTTTTTACACTTCAGAATAAAATGGTTGTTTACCACTTCAATTTCAAGAGAGTGATAGATCACAGAGCCGATTCTAGCATCAAATGATGGCGATGAAGGCGGAGCAAACGAGCAGCCAGGAATAAGTAGATACTAAGAGGGTGTTTGGTTGCTAACAGCCGCGTCACGTGCTTTTTAGACATTTTTTTTTTGCCAAAGGAGCGGGACTGCGCCGGGCCGGGCGTGCTCGGGCGGGGCCGCGAGGGGGCGGAGAGGACGGGAGCACCTGCTCTCTCGGGTGGCGCGACGCCTCCACACCCGGGGGTTCGACCTCAACATCTCACGCCGTCGTCGTCCACATCACCAACGACGACGCGGGGAGGATCAGCGGGAGTGGCGCACTCGGCGGCGGGTTTACCCGGCCGCCGGAATTTGACAAGGGTGCGTGCTCGTATACATTCTCGATCCCAATTTGCGCCTCCCATTTCCTAAACTAGAGTTCCCCAAATTTGACGGTTCTAATCCGCGTCTGGCGTGATGATTGCCTAAAATACTTCGGGTGTATCTTTGTCCAACCATTTACGAAGACGAGGTTCGGTTGCCTTGAATTTCATTGGTGCGGCTAGAACATGGTTTCATACCTTCAGAACGTCGTGGCGGGGGTGGATGATTGGGATGTGCTCGCAAAGGCTTTGTGATGGAGAGGTTTGACAAGGATCAATATCCATTGATTTTACAGCAATTTGAATCTCTAGTACGGGCCTTAGCCGTCGATGAATATACACTTGCGCAATTTGAGCAGTTGGCTCATAATGCATACATGCCCCATAACCCAAGTTACAATGAAACATACCTTGTTAGAAGATTTGTGGGGGACTTAAGGAAGAGATTAAGGGCTGCATTGGTTACGCACAGAGCTCCTAATGTTGATACTTGCAAGTGCATTAGCTTTGATTCGGGGAGCGGAAGCTGGCTAAAATGAAGGGGAAGCGTCACATAGAGATTTCGGTCGATATTCTACCAAGGGCTTTTCGACGGAGGCCCGGTGGGATCGGGACAAGCCGAAGACCTTTGTCCAATTCTTCTTCAGTTGATGATAAGCTGGCAAGTCTGAAACAGGTCAGAAGAGAGAAGGGCTTATGTTTCAAGTGTGGAAATCCTTGGGGTCATGGACACAAGTGTCCAACACAAGTTCCCTTGCATGTGATTGAGGAATTGCTGGATGCTCTTGAGCCTCCTGAAGAAGAAGATGCAGCTCCTGCTGAGGATGAAATGGAGACTGTGTTAGCTGTTTCTCCTAGCAAGTCAACAAAAGTGATGAGAAGGAAAACAATGAAGTTGGATGGCAAGATTGGCAAATATGAGATACTCATACTGGTTGATTCTGGTAGTGGGGGTACCTTCATCAGCAAACAGCTGGTAGACAGGTTGCAGTTACCATTGTCTCCTTGCCAGCCTACTCAATTTGTTGCTGCAGATGGTAGCCCTATGATCTGTGCAAATCAGGTGCAAGACCTGCATTGGCAAGTACAAAGTCATTCCTTTGTGTCAGCAGTGGGAATTCTTCCTCTTCAGTGTTTTGATATGATCTTAGGCCAAGATTGGTTGGAGTCTTGTAGTCCAATGTGGATCCATTGGTTGAAGAAGGTTATGAGGTTTACTCACAATGGCAAGAGAATTACATTATTTGGCCAAAGACAGGAAGAAAAGTCTTGTGCTGCTATATCTGGTGCTGCTTTGCACAGTTTGCTCAGCAATCAAAATGTTGCATGCTGCTTTCAGGTGCAAGGGATTAAGCCTGATTTGCCTGTGTGTTCTGAAAATTCAGTGTATGCTGTGGACACTCAGGAGTTACCTGTGTTAATGAAGGCTGAATTGGATGGAGTACTTCAAAAATATGCCAAGCTATTTGCAGAACCAACTGCTCTTCCTCCATCAAGAAGTTTTGACCATCAGATTCAGTTAATTCCTGGAGCAGTGCCTGTGAATATCAGACCTTATAAATATTCACCTGCTCAGAAAGATGAGATTGAGCAGCAGTTAAAGAATATGTTGGACCAAGGCATTATCAAACCAAGTGTCAGTCCATATGCTTCTCCTGTTCTCCTGGTTAAGAAGAAAGATGGTACATGGAGGTTCTGTGTTGATTATAGGCACTTAAATGCTGTGACTGTGAAAAACAAACATCCCATGCCATTGGTGGATGAACTTATAGATGAATTGGCTGGTGCTAAGTGGTTTACCAAGTTGGATTTGAGGGCTGGGTATCATCAGATCTGCATCAAACCTGATGACACTCATAAAACTGCATTCAAGACTCACAGTGGTCTGTTTGAATTTTTGGTCATGCCATTTAGGCTGACAAATTCACCAGCAACATTTCAGAATGCGATGAATGTAATATTTGCATCTCTGTTAAGAAAAGGTGTATTGGTATTCATGGATGATATCTTGATCTACTCCAAGTCTTGGGATGAACATCTACAGATATT
Source organism: Themeda triandra (assembly GCA_018135685.1). Lineage (NCBI taxonomy): Eukaryota > Viridiplantae > Streptophyta > Magnoliopsida > Poales > Poaceae > Themeda > Themeda triandra. The sequence goes on from JAENPR010000134.1 coordinate 78,160, forward strand.
ACAGCAAGTATTTCAGATACTGGCAGACCATCAGTTCTTTATTAAACTGTCCAAATGCTCTTTTGCTCAGCAAGAGGTGGAATACTTGGGGCATTGCATTTCTGCTAAGAGGGTGGCTACTGAGCAATCTAAAATCACTGCTGTTACACAGTGGCCTCAGCCCAGAAATTTGAAGGAACTGAGAGGGTTTCTGGGGTTGACTGGTTATTATAGGAAATTTATTCAACACTATGCTGTCATCAGTAGGCCTCTTACTGAGCTGCTCAAGAAGGGTACACCCTTTGTGTGGTCTTCACTGACACAAACAGCCTTTGATCAGCTTAAGTTTGCCCTCAGTAATGCACCAATTTTGGCTATACCAGATTTCACTAAGCCATTTGTGCTGGAGACTGATGCTAGTGACTTAGGTTTTGGAGCTGTGTTGTTGCAAGGAAATCATCCAAGAGCTTATCCGAGTAAACCTTTGACTAAACGTAATCAAGCTTTGTCCACTTATGAAAAGGAGTGTTTGGCTATTATTTTGTTTGTGGACAAGTGGAGACAATATCTTCGATATCTTGAGTTTCTTATCGTAACCGATCATAGGAGCTTGCTATATTTGAGAACAAAGAGTGAGTTCCAAGATCCAGCTCAAGGCATTGTTGAAGTTGATGGATCGAAATTCAAGATTTCATTTAAGCAAGGAATTCATAATACATGGCTTGATGGTTTATCAAGGTGTCCCGGCACCTCTAGTATTCTTGCTATCTCTTTGTGTGCTCCGGTTGGATAGAGCAGTGAAACAAGGTTATGAAGATGATGATTTAGCTAAACGGATCTTAAATCGGCCTCACAAGGATTTTACTATTGATGAAGGATTAATTAGACATAATGGCGGAGTTTGGCCGGGTAACAACAAATTGGCTCAAAGAACATGTGTTACGAGTGCTATTCATTGTTCCGCTATTGGGGGCCATCTTTGGAGTACAAGCGGCTTATTACGAGTGAGGAATCTGTTTTCATGGCCGGGGATAAAAAGCGATGTTCATTCCTTTGTGCAAAGAAGCACCCGTCGTCAACAGCAAAGGTAGAGCACATCAAAATTCTAGGATTGCCGCAACCTTTACAAGACCGAGATCAAGCATGGCGAGGTAATTTCCATGGATTTCATAGAGGGGTTGCCAAAGTCCAAGCCGGTTTTGACACTATTATGGTCATAGTGGACAAATTTACCAAGTATGCTCACTTTATACCATTGGCACATCCTTTTCGTCGCTGCTCATGTGGCTCAAGCTTTCATAGATTCGGTTTACAAAGCGCATGGTCTTCCTCAAGCAATAATTTGAGATAGGGACAAAATATTTACCAAAGTGCATTCGGAAGGAACTGTTTACTTTGAGTCATGCGATTTGAAGATTAGCTCAAGCTATCACCCTCAAACCGATGGGCAACCGAAAGAGTAAATTAGTTGATGCCTAGAAACTTTTCTCGATGCGAGTGTTAATGCTTGTCCAAGGCAATGGAGTAAATGGATATCTCAGAGCTGAGTTTTGGTACAACTCTAACTTCCATTCGGCTACTGGGAAGAACTCCATTTGAAGTCTTTGTATGGTTACCCCCTAGGCACTTTGGCATTTCGAGAAGCCGCAATTCATTCTACCGATGCGGAGCAATGGCTTGTGGAGAGGAACTTTGCTCAATGATTGTATCAAACATCACTTGCAAAGGGCTCGGCGAGAGGATGAGAACTCGGCTGATAAGAAGAGAAGTGACGGGGAATTTCAGTGGGAGACAAAGTGTATCTCGGGCTCCAACCTTATATTCAATCCTCGCTTGCACCAAGATCAAATATGAAATTGTGCTACAAGTTCTATGGACCCTATACTGTACTGCAGCGTGTGGGGGCTGTTGCATACAAGTTGGAACTTCCAGTAGGGGCCAAGATTCATAATGTGGTGCATGTTTCTCAACTGAAGCAACATATTCCAGTTTCGACTGCAACTGAAGACATCACTACAATACCTACTGATCCTGAAGCAGTGGCTCATCCTGTTGGCTTTCTGCAGTCAAGAATGATACAGCAGGGGAGGTCGGTGTTAGCTCAAATTGAAGTGACCCTCGGAGCACCATGCCCGCATCGTTATCCACTTGGGAGGAGGTACATGATCTTCGTCGTCGTTTCCTCGATCATCCGGCTTGGGGTCAAGTTTGGTTTCGAGGAGAGGCATTGTCGGGAAACGGGACCAGCATCGGGAGGAGAAGAATCTCAAGGTGAGGAGCGGACGTGGCTAATGTATCTGCGCGCGTTCGGGAAAGTGGGCCCAAGGCCGTGTTTCGTTAATTCAATTGCGTGCGTTTGCGGCTTGAACCGTGGGGCAAGTATATAAGCCCGTGTAATAGATTGAGAAGTTATCGAACATCGAACTCCGAAACCTTGAATTGAATACAATTGCCCAATTGCTTGCTTTTACGAACCCCTCATTCTTCCCGAAATTCTACCAAATTGCTTGCTAAATCTACCCCAAATTCCCAATTCCTTCCAGTTATCGTTGTGTTCCTAATCTAGAACATAACATGGGAGTTGCAAATTCGGGGTATGCTCATAGAAAAACAACCTACTGAAATAGAATCTAGACACTACTGAAACATGAAACGCGAACTGCCCATGGCCAGGGTCTGGACTATTCCAAAACTGAGCCAAGTGAACTGATTATGTACACTGCTGAAAAAGAACACCAGACAGTTCAGGAGTCAGGGTCCAATTGTCCGTGGTTCAAAACAATGAAAACCCACGACGAGAAATAGTTCTAGGTACTAATTAGAGCTGCCATGTGACCAGCGTGATCGAGACCGTTCGCGGCCTCTACAACGATCACTATTGGGAATGGGGAAGACGGCAAGTTTCCCCGGACATCGACCTGGCAAGAAGGCAACACTCCGAAAAACTTGGCACCGAACCTTCGGGAAGACAAAAAGAAAGAAAATTTCCGTGCATGATGCCCTTAGGAACAACTAAGCCTGGGCAAATTACCCGCTACCGTTGACGGTCGTTAAGTGCCAATTTTACGAATCAACTAAACATGAGAAAGGACTAAAATATGTTCACCAACTAGATATAGGGGTTACACTAATAGAATTCCACGAGTTTTTGGTGAATGTCTTTTCGCGGGGTGTCGTGGTGAAAATACCCAAGGAAGGCCCACATGTCGGGTTTACATAGAGATAATCGAGAACCGGTGAAAATTCTGTAACGGAAGGTTCGAGAAGGCTCGGACCCAAACGGGAGCCCGAACGGGCTCGGGGGTGAGTCGGCCGCTCCCCCTTGAGTCGCCGACCGGCTACCTCCACCAATCGGGTGGAGGCTCGCGGATCTCGCCTCCACCGACCTTGAGGAGCAATAATTATCGTCCGTTTAGGTCGGTTTGATCCAAGGGCTGCGGTACATCCTAGGGGGCTATATAAAGCGGGCCCGGCCCCCGGAGGAGGCATCCCATGAAACCCTAATTCATTATTTCCAGAGAGGATCGGGTGAGAGGGGTCCCTTGAATGGATCTCCTCCCTAGAGCCTAGCATTCAAGATAGATAGAGAGAGTATAGGGTGGAGGTAGAGTTGGAGGAAGCCGGCATGTCGGTGTCTCCTCTCAGGGGTTGTACTGCGGGATCAAGTCTCCTAACCCGAGGCTTGGTTCTAGGATTATTCTGCAATTCAACTTCTGATACTAGTAAGTTCTTGTTATTATTGCTCTTTGGTTTACGAGTTTACTTTATTCGCTTCCGGTTGGGAATAGAGTAATCGTTCGTAGCGTAAGCGTGGTGCTTGGGCTAGGTTCACTCGTAGATGCTCCCTATCCGTCGGAACCGTGGTAGTATCGGGGGAGATGACAAAGTCCCTTTGTTACCTTTGTAATCCACTTCCGTCGGTAGGTAAGGTAGGTCCAAAAGTGCTAGGTTAAGCATCCTCTGTGGTGTCTTTTCTTAGGTGCTCCCATAGAGTAGTAGTTGCAAAGCTTGCCATAGGTTGGAAGGAGACTGTGGTAGTAATCCTCTCTATATCGCTCATTTACCTTGTCTACGTAGCTCGGGGGTTAAGTATAGACTTGGGTTAGTCGGATGCACGTTTTCTCCTAGCGGATAAATAAATAACGATACTCCGGAATATCTCCCGGGTGAAGTGCTCACCGATATCCGTGCGCTTGCGGATTATTTCTCTTTGATTCTTTCGTGTGCGTATCTAGTATCAACAAGCATTTAAGGCGCCGTTCGGGGATCGAAAGCGGTCTGCTGAGATAACCTAAGTCGCTTAACCATGTATTGTTCTTTTATCTTTTTTTCTTGTTTTCTGTTGCATTTTATTTTCTATTGTTATAGATAACCCAAATTCCACGCCTATCCACCAATATCTTGCACCCATGAGCACATGCTTAGAGCCTCTAGAACCCATGATTTTCACATCTAGCTATGAGCTACACCAATCTCGTAGGTTGCAATAGGTCAAAGCCAACCCTTTTCGACAGCTAGAGTCCTATCTTCTAATCAAGAGGGTAATGAACCCAAAGTCCTATCCTCCGATCAAGTAGGTAATGAACTTCTTGCTACACTTAGGGAATCTTTTAATCTTCCTATAAATTTAGGTCTAGACCTAGCCTTACAAGACCATGTTCTTCTTCATCATTTTTATACGGGTCTTGATAATATCACCTTTGGAGGAGTTTTCCTTTCTTTACCCTTTAGTGAAGTGAGGTTTGTCCTTCCTATTAATGGACATACTCCTTGCACTAGACTTCATGATAACATCCTAGAGGTAGAGAAGGAATCATCCCCCAAACAAGAAGAGGAAGTTTCCGTAGCCACTTTGCAAACATTCCAATCCCATAATTTGGCTATCCATCCCAAACCTGTAGTACTCCAAAAACCTCTAAGGGAAGAAGTAATTCTATCCTTAGAAATTCCTTTTGATAGCGATTTTGGGAGGAGCATAAACTTCCCTGCTTCATAAGAGATCTTTTAGTGCATGCATTATAAATCTTCTCAGGAAGAGATCTCTTAGAAAGCGTCTCACATCCAATCCCTTTGAAGGACATTTAGAAAGACTCAAGGATGGCATGTCAAGTGATGCCATAGAAGGAGAGCGAAGCCATCTAGAAGCCACTCTTATCTTCTCCCCTTCTATGCCCACATCGATATAGAATACGAACCCATCCTTAAACCCATCCTTGATCCCTATAACTCATTCTATGCCCTTTCTCCTAAACCTCCGAGATGATCCTAGAAGTCCATCTAGATATCCCATGCATAGGAATCATCAAAACCATATAGAGGATTGCAAAGAGCAACATCCATGGCTAGAGAGCATTAAAGACCTATGTGCTATGGCCACCGAATGGATGGATAAGGCCTTAGATAAGATCATTTCGATAGACGATCCGGGGAATTTTGGACATTTATTTCGAGTCACCCTTGGAAGTAGAAGATGATGGAGGCTTCAATGAGCAAAGTAGTTACTTCTTAAACACCCCATCAAGACCTTGCTCATATGAAAAATCTCGATTCACTTAGTCTCCCCAACGTTACCCCACACGAGATTTTCAACCCCCCATACTCCTTATTCCTACGTATATCGAAAGGGTGGTTGTAGATGCATATGTTTATCATAAATGTTGTAGATCTCGTTGTGTTGAATTTTGAGTTAGTGAACTTAGATTGGTGTTGGAGGGGGAACCACTTCACCAATTCACATCTTGAAGGTTTCCCAAGGACAAGCTTAGTGTCCTAAAACAAGCCTTTGTTCGAGACCATGACATGAGTGTACACCTTTTCTTGTCTTTGTCCTTGTTAAATAAGCATAGAGTTATAATTATGAAAATATTCCTTTGGGTATTCTTGCCGAAGGAATAACAAATGCAAGGTATGTCCAACCAATCATTATGCAACATTGAATTGCATTCATCCAATCTTGATTTCTGCCGAATTCAAGCTTGGGGGATATACTTCCATAAATACATCTTTTGCCATGTTGCTACATTATTTTGGTTGTCCCTACCTCTAAGGCATGCTCAATTTTTCTAAACAACAATCATGCTCTGCCATCTTTGTTTGAGTAAATCTCTATCTTTGCTTTCATACCACCTTTGTTTGCTATAGTATACGTAGGTTTTGAGGTATTTTCATACACCTTTTAAATTAGGCATGGTGCTTAGTTTAAAACTTGTTTTCTGAATTGAGTTAGATAAGGTATCTAGTTTAATTCTTAAACCAAAAGGTGTCTTGATCCTACTTCAAAAGGCTTTTAAATTAAGCGTGGTGCTTAGGTTAAAATGCCTTCCTAAATCAAATTAGACGTGGTGTCTAGGTTGATCTTTGAGCCGATAGTATGCTATAGTGGATGTTGGAATATTTTGTTGGACTAACCCCTGAGACAAACTTCCAAATCCAAGTTGGGAAAGTCGAGAGATGAACTCACATCGAGATAAAGCAAGGCATATGATGAACTCGAACAACTTCGCACAAAAGACAATAGCTCATTCATCATCCAAGAAAGAATTGAAAGAATCCACGGCATGCCTATTCATGGTGAACCCGCCAAATCACCACTTACGTGATGGAACAAAGAAGGAGACAAGAGTCCCACAAGAAGGATCTACATCAATAGCACTCACCCAAAGGAAGTGGATGAACAAGGCGACAAGCTACGAGCAACCTTGAAGACATCATAGCATTGAGCTCAAAACTCGAGTAAGGTCACCAATGAGAAGTTGGGTGCAACTCACCTCATTTTGGCCAATCAAAGACCCGCTCTCGTTATTCTTGAAAACACCATCTTGCATGTCGGCAACAAGGACAAGCATGGCATGAGCATGCATCCTTGTGTCAACCAATCACCACCAAGGGTTGACTACCGACAAAGCCAAGAAGATCATGAACAACTACATTTGCAAGATGATGACCCTATGCCATTGGAGATGAAGCTTGCATACAATTAATGATGTCCCTTCCTTGATCATCAAGACGGATGGCGTATCATTATCGCAACTCTTTGCCATCTTGCTAGAAGACAAAGACAATCAAGGAAGAACTCGAGTCTACATCTCCAATGAACATCAATTCGTCAACCAAGGCTCAACAAAAATCAAGAATGGTTGACAAAAGATGATCATGCAACTATCTGCATCCTCATATCCTGGATTGGACGGTCAAAGGAGAGATCTTTGCTCAATGGACCTAGAATCAAGATCCCTCTCCGACGAGACTTGAGAATAGAGGACGGACAATGTCTAAAGAACATGGAGTTACAACACACTTTGAGGGATGATTCAACACAACACACTTGGCTTCCGAGTGATGAGCAACAACAAGTTTGGGGGAGGAAGGCCGCCGACTCCTCTAATAATGATCCAAAGAACACTCTTCCTCTTCTCAAACCCTCGTCACTCGGCACACTTGGTTTGCAATCCCTCCACTCGCAATTACCTCCTCTCTATAAGTTTGACTATTTTCTATAGATTTCATACACCAATCAAACTTAAGACATAGTAAAATCAATCTTTAAGAGAAGAAGTAATGTTGAGTAAATGTTCTACGCTAATTAAAATTTTCAACCCAATCTTTTACGTAGCATAGAATATGACCTTTAGCTTAATGACATCTCTACCCTTGTTATTATTGGTATATTCCTTCGGGTATGTGTTGTCCACTAATCCTCTGAGAGAAGAAACAATAAGTAGAGCACAAGGTCAAGGAGAGGCCTACTAGAAGCATCTACTCTTCATCCCGGGGTGCTCCAGTGATAAAGTTACGAACCCGCAACATGCACACTAAACAAGATTGCTAGCATCACAATTAAAGGTTCACTTCAAACCGTTGGAGAAGGAAAGAACATGGATGACATCTTCCTCAAGAGATATCAACTCAAGAGATGCAGTTCTCAAGGTCTCTACCTTTGAGATCAAATAAAGCACCGAAGGATTGAACACGACAAGAAGTCCTATTCGAGGGCTTAAAACACCGAACCCTTGCCAAGGAGGTAACTTGGTAGTTATCCATATTTCCCACTTCAAACATTGCATAAGTTTTCCTTTAGCATATTTACTTTTTGCATAATCAGTTCTTGTTGCATATTTACTTTTGCATACGCATTAGAAAAGAAAATAATTTTGTCTTGCATTGCATCTAGAAAATGCTAAGCCCCATGTGAATAATTTTGTGGTGCGACGGCCCACAAAGATATCCACTGTGGTGGCATAAAAATAAGTTTTAATCTTAGTTGCATTTTTTGTCTACATACCATAAAATATAAAATTGCAAAAATATTAAGATCCTCACGAAAAAGATTTTTTGTGTTAAGAAGGTTCTAGACATTCAAGGCTTAGAGGTTTATCACTAATGCTTAATCGGTTCCACAAGCTTTGTCTATTTGAGCCTCACGAATTTAAAGGATCAAGATGAGCTAATAGGCGGAAGGACGTCCTGTCCCTTGTCGAAGTCTTTGTCTTCTTGATCGTTGATCTTGTCTCTACTGACCATTATCCCGACACTCTAAGAGGGCGACGCGCCTTCACTTTGCGCGTCAGCAACATCAACATACTACGTCAACATCCGGCTTGGGGGGAGAGCACCCCGTGTATCAAGCTAAGTGTTCCAACTTGTCTATTTATTTATAGAGCTTGCTTTGTTAAAACAACTAAAAAAAATGCATAACCTTAGAAACCCGAGAAAGATTTCCTTATCTATCTTTTCTACTTTTGGAGAGCTCTTATTAATCTATTCTTAAGTAACCCCGGAATAAGCTCTTATATGAAAATGATGAATAGTTGCTCCGTAGTAATTCCTTTCAAGTACCTAGTTTTCAACCTTGCACTCTCCCGAGTTTGGACACAACTTGTTTAGATTTGAGATTTACTCGAACACGAAACTTGTGGGTAGCGAATGCTTGATCTAAGTCTAGGTAATTGACGGATATGATATGGGAAAGTTTTGAGCCGCTTTGTCCATCTTGTTCCTAGAGATGCTAGAGTTCGGAGAGTTTATCTTTTAAAATCTTAAAATTTTGCATGATGAGTTCCGTATGACGAGAGTTAAAAATTCCTACCACTGGCCATACATTCATGCTTGCTAGATTAGGAAAACCCATCTATTTATATAGATCATATTGTAGGCTTGAGTGTAGTCTTTATAGGCATTGAGTGTGGTTATCTTGTGGACCCATAAGGAACCGAGTCATGCGGTTAAAGTCAATACTATGTGCTCTCCATCCATTGATCTATGCTACTTGTCCTCGAAGCATGCACCCATTTTATAAATAGTACATTCATTACGTGCTACTTGTCCCTAGAAGTACCACCCACATATAGATCCACATCCACAACATATTGTGCTATCTCTACCACGAAGATACGCACCTATGCTGCTCCTATCTTGCAGGAGTACGCATTCCCCCACATATTGTCTTGTCTCTACCCCGGAAATACGCGCTTATCTTTGCTCCTACCCCGGGAGTACGCATCCATCCATCCATCCATCCACAAAATACATACGCCACTCATTTCACTTCATCCGAGAAAAGGTTCTACTCCTATCACGGGAGTGAACATCTAGAAATAATCATCGCCGTTCCATTTGCCTACATAAAAGCTCCAGTCATTATCATTTCAAGTTATACACTCCCGTTGCTAAAATATCGTTTTCGGAGGATTGGTTGCTCCAAAAAAAAAAAAAAGAGAGAAAGAAAGAAAGAAAGAAAGAAAGAAAGAGTAGCCAAGTCCTTCCCTTCAAGAAGTTTCAAGGTTTTCGAATAAAGGGAGTCATGTTATCCCCAAAGGAGCAAGTGTAGAAGTAGATGTTCACCAAGTGATCACCCTTCATAATCATTTCCTTATCATCATCATCTTATCATTAATCCCATTTCCTCATTCACATGCACATATGACTTTATTATTTTAGTTCCTATTGGATCCATGGTATAAGCTGTGCAATATATGCAAGTGAGTTTGAGTGTCTCCCCACCTATAAGCTCCACATAAGCCTATTAGAAGTAGGGTGAGAGAGAAAAGGCACTTTCCACTATGCCTTAATTCCACAAATACCACATATTTTGAGAGAAGAGAGAAGGGATACACTACTCATGCCTTGGAGAGGATCCAAAAATACCACAAATGAGAGACACGAAAGGTTCATACAAGGAACTCGAGTTTTATTTGAAAATCTTGCAAAAACTCCGGAATAATAGTTGATCAAAGAGCGAGAAACATAGCGCTCGACTTGACCGTTCTGTCTTTCAACCGCTCAAGACCCAAGTGACGGCTACAAGCCCCATGGTGAAAGGTAATATGAGTAAGTTTTGAGTCGAATAGTTCACTCTAATCCGGAGGAGAGTTCTTGTTTGAACGCATGTGTACTTTTGAGGCGTGAAAGCATTGTAGCAACTCACGATCCGTTCGAGTTTATCTTTGCTCGAGACGAGCAAAAGGTAAGCTTGGGGGAGTTGTTGACGGTCGTTAAGTGCCAATTTTTACCGTCAACTAAACATGAGAAAGGACTAAAATATGTTCACCAACTAGATATAGGGGTTACACTAATAGAATTCCACGAGTTTTGGTGAATGTCCGTTTACGCGGGGTGTCGGTGAAAATACCCAAGGAAGGCCCACATGTCGGGTTTACATAGAGATAATCGGGAACCGGTGAAAATTCATGTCTGGAAGGTTCGAGAAGGCTCTGGACCAAACGGGAGCCCGAACGGGCTCGGGGTGAGTCGGCCGACTCCCCTTGAGTCGGCCGGGCCCGGCTACCTCCACCAATCGGGTGGAGGCTCGCGGATCCTGCCTCCACCGACCTTGAGGAGCAATAATTATCGTCCGTTTAGGTCGGTTTGATCCAAGGGCTGCGGTACATCCTAGGGGGCTATATAAGCAGGGCCCCTGGCCCCTGGAGGAGGCATCCCATGAAACCCTAATTCATTATTTCCAGAGAGGATCAGGTGAGAGGGGTCCCTTGAATGGATCTCCTCCCTAGAGCCTAGCATTCAAGATAGATAGAGAGAGTATAGGGTGGAGGTAGAGTTGGAGGAAGCGGCATGTCGGTGTCTCCTCTCCGGTTGTACTGCGGGATCAAGTCTCCTAACCCGAGGCTTGGTTCTAGGATTATTCCGCAATTCAACTTCGATACTAGTAAGTTCTTGTTATTATTGCTCTTTGGTTTACGAGTTTACTTTATTCGCTTAGGTTGGGAATAGAGTAATCGTTCGTAGCGTAAGCGTGGTGCTTGGGCTAGGTTCACTCGTAGATGCTCCCTATCGGCCGGAACCGTGGTAGTATCGGGGGAGATGACGGTCCCTTTGTTACCTTTGTAATCCACTTCCCGTCGGTAGGTAAGGTAGGTCCAAAAGTGCTAGGTTAAGCATCCTCTGTGGTGTCTTTTCTTAGGTGCTCCCATAGAGTAGTAGTTGCAAAGCTTGCCATAGGTTGGAAGGAGGCTGTGGTAGTAATCCTCTCTATATCGCTCATTTACCTTGTACGTAGCTTAGGGGTTAAGTATAGACTTGGGTTAGTCAGATGCACGTTTTCTCCTAGTGGATAAATAAATAACGATACTCTGGAATATCTCCGGGTGAAGTGCTCACCGATATCCGTGCGCTTGCGGATTATTTCTCTTTGATTCTTTCGTGTGCGTATCTAGTATCAACACTACCCAATACCCGAACTGAACTACCCGAACCCGCACTCGAACTACCCGAACCCGATCTACCCAATTGCAATTTCGGATAGTGATTCCGGATACCGAAATTAGTTCGGGCAATTCGGGTAACACCACCGGTACCCGATTTACCCAAATTACCCAAATTTTTCAAAGCCTACTAATGTCACCAACATCTACGTAAAAAAAATGTCATCGACATATACATTCAAGCCCACTACGTGGCCTAGCAACAACCATGACATCGGATGTTCCTTTGCGGCACTTGGGCACATCTCATATTTGTACAACTTTGCTAGAATTCTCTATACATATTGTTGAGTCATGTCAATTTCGGGTAGATCGGGAAAACTGAACCCGAACCCGAATTTGCGGGTACCCGAAATTGCGGGTAGTGTTTTTCGGGTAGAATATCGGGTGCAAGTTTTCATTACCCGAACTTTCAATTACCCGAACTACCTGAGGCCCGAAATTTTCGGGTAACCTGAACGCCTGTGCTTAGGAACAACAAGTGGGTGGAACACATTCGCGATTCGGTCACATGGGGAGCTAATGGAGTATGTTCAACCGTGGGAGAGGGTGGCAACGGTCCAGCTACATGAGGAAATTGAAGACTCCATCCGGTGGAAATGGACTCAAAATGGGAATACTCTACGAAAAGTGCTTACCAAATTCAGTTCGAGGGCTCCTTTACCAAGCTAAGAATATCACCAATTTGGCGAGCCAAAACTGAACCCAAATGTCGGTTCTTCACGTGGACACTCCTACGGGGAAAGATACTAACGGCTAATAATCTCGCTAAGAGGAACTGGCCACATGATCCAATTTGTAAATTGTGCCGGGTTCATCAGGAAACACCCACACACCTCGCAAAGACCTTGTCATTTTACCAAACAAGTATTGGAGGCTCTACAACATTACCTCCAGTTAACGGTCCTCGTACGGTGGATATGTCGGGATCCATTCACAAATTTTGGCGCAAATGTTGAGCAAAATTCCAAAAGGACAGAAGAAAAGCTTTGACGGGATCATAATCTACTTTTGGTGGAATATCGGAAGGAAAGGAGCGAAGAACTTTTCAACAATCGCATTGCGACGGATCAAGTAGCTCTTATGTGTAAAGATGACATCGCTCGGTTTTTGGTGCTTCGATTTTACGGGTTTAGTGGTCCTGGCATAGTTTCGTTTTTCTTATTCTTGTAAGGGGTGGGAGTGCTCGCTATTGGCTCCATGTTGTAGTTTTTCTCTCCGTTTCCGGTAGGATTGTGAGTAGCGATCCCCGGTTTTTTCTCTCTTTTTTCGATTTAACGAGTCGTTGTAACCTTTTGTTTTTTTCTTTGTATCATCTAATATAATACGGCAAAGCTCTTGCCGCCTTTCTAAAAAAGAAATAGTTCTAGGAACTCTCTGCGCAGGGGTTGAGGACTGTCCGTGCCTCGATTCCAAATTGTCCGTGCCTAGGGCTGAGACGGAGTGCTGGACTCGCCTATGCTCTACCCGATGGGCAGACTATTCGAGGGTATCTCGTGGACTATCCATGACTCGCGAATCAGTATAGAAGCAGATCGCCTGAAAATTGCCCAAACACAAAATCGTTCGATTTCTGTCCATGTCAAAACCAATTGCCACCAAATGTTAACCACATGGTCATAGGCAATCGGTGAGCTACGTCTAACAGATCATCGCCCAAGACAAGCCAATCAACGGGAAATCTGGATCAAACAAGAAAACATCAGTTTTTCTTCCCCAAAACTTGAAACCCCCCGATCTATAAACTCGTGAGGATTTAGACACATTTCTTTGGTGCAAGAGATCAACTCACATTCTAGTTCATCTCAAAGCACTTGATTTGAATCAAAACGCCCCAAAACTCAAGATCCAAGCAAAAACGTAGAGACGGGGAAAGGGGAATAATCCTTCTCTATTTCTCTAAGGTTGTCACCTAGTTTAGAAAGTTATTCGGTGATCGAAGAAGATCGATTTTGGAGCATATGTGTCAACGTTGTTCATTGTCCATTCATGCTCGATTGGTTATATCATGTGTGCTAAATTTGTTAAAAGCATGACGTGTCATAAAATCCGTCTACACATTCATGTCCTCAAGATATATAAAAGGGTGGTCAAGTGAAGAAAAAAATTAAATTAGCTTGAGATTGGTTTTTTAAGTGCGATCAAGCTGGGTTTTAGCGTTGATGGCCACTTAGTTAGGGGTCTAATGATATTTATCGAGATGATAAGTAAGGAATCGAAAAAGGAGGATGTTGTACAGGTTGGAGGGTTTCCATTTACAAATGATGGCTATGTTGAACTCAAAGGAGGTTCAATTTCTTTTATGTTTTGAAATTGAGTTTAGAGAAAGCCATACTATTAAGAGGGACTCAATGACATTTGGTTGATTGTTGAACCAAATGCTCAAAATCTAAGAATAACATCCTCATACCCAACCAAATATAGCTAGCCAAATATCTCCTAACATGTACTATTTTGGATAGGGCGGTAGTGCTGCCCACAACCGCTCGTTTGGACCTGGGTGGTATAAATACAACTTGGGCCAGCCCACAACATTCATCTTCTTCCCCTAACGACTCAGTTGAAAATAGACCTGACCAGAAGTTCATCTCTCTCCTCCGTTGTTGCTCCTTCAATCTCCCAAGCAATCCTTCATTTCCATGATCAAAGCTTGAGAGAAAAGGTAGCAAAACTCGATTGGACAGCAGATCACCGATTCCCAAAGTTTGAAAGCATTTGGTTCACGTTTGACCGACGGTTCTAGGGTTTGTTACTCTTGAATCTTGCTCCTAGATGGCTAGACATAGCCTTGAGCTTGCCAACTCATGTGGCCACCAAGGGAGGTTATAACCTCTTGTGCCGCAAAGTAATCACCCTCACTTTAGGAGTTCACTCTCTTGATTTGAGAACGAGGGTAAGGCAAGCCTTTGTGGCAAGACCAAGCCTTTTTGTGGCTTCCTCAACAATATGGACTTAGGCAAGCCTTGGCGACGAGTTGAACCAAGGGATAATCGACCGTGTCACCTGTGCTTCATCTTTCCATTCTTGTTGTTCATATTGTTGAGTAGTTGATATTAGGGTTTGAGCTCAATCTATTCTTTTGTTAGTAATATGTGATATCCAGTATTCGATCTGTCATTTACATTTCTATTGCAAGGCGAGTAGCTACTAGATTTAATATATTTCTAGGACAATAGTGCCACCCTCATTTCTAATCGAATTTGAAGTTGAGTTTTTACAGACCTACCCTCCTCCCGTCTAGGCCTCCATTACCTTCTAGGAGATCCTATAGTTTTTCATGCAATTGGGGGAGTCCATGTAGTATGTGGGCCAGCCACGACTCCCCCTTGAAGAGCCCCAATTGTTGCTAGAGTAGTGACATATGAAATCCAAACCAATGAAATGGCACTTGTATATAGCCATTGTCTATATATGGTACCTCGGGCATCATAGCAAGGGACTCTCTCCCACCCACTCCTATTTGTTTGTTGTCAAATCCTAGCTTCCGCTTACACTCTCTCCCTTAACTTTGTTTGAGTCTCTTGTCCCAACATATACACCGTATTTTAATTTATTCATTAGAATAATATAAAAATGGGAGTTGCTAAATTCTGGTGTCTGGATTTTTTTAGATTTTTTAGCAACAACTCATAAGACACAACTAATAAAATTAAAAGGGCAACTCATAACAGAGAATTAATAATTTATTCTAAAACTTAATTATTGGCCCGATTAAGCCTCATCATAATAAAAATGTGACTGATGTAATTCGTTGGATGACCCATCGTCCATACCATATGATGCTCGTCGAATAAAATATATATGCGCTAGAAAAAAGCTTAGTTTTCATGATACTGGTCCAAATAAAATTTGATATAAGTATATCTGCATAGTTATGACCGAAAGGGGCTATCCCGAATATAAATTATAGTTGTGTCATTGTCCTGGAAGGGGTTACCCGTAATGCTTTAAGGTAGTCTAAATAAATGAAATTTAATACAAAGTATAAGGATATATGAAACTGATTCAAGGTGTTAAGTCTTAATTTGTCAAAAAAATGATTCATAAGATTTTAGGATTTAAATGTGTTGGTCATGGTAACATGCCTTTTAAATTACAAATGTTACCTAGTTATGTGACAATCTACACAAAAATTAATGTACTTACAATAAATATTTATTTCGGCTCGTAGGATCAATATACACCTTTATTGATTTTGCATACCTCCTCTATTTTTATATCGATGATCGCTTCTTGACTTTTAATCTTCTACTCTTGTGATGCACCGGTTTGCTCCTAGACTACTACAACTCTTCCACTCGATTAGCTTATGAAATCATCTTTTCCATGCATAGATGGATTGTCGAAAACTGAGTCCGTATGTGTCTTAGATGTAGATTTCACCTAGCAGTGCTCCTTGATTTCAAGATGGACTTCAATTGAATTGGACTAGGCTTCCACCATTACTTGGATATGGCTTGACATCCACACTGGTCCTCTGTCTCCATGGCTTGTATCCAAAGGAGTGATATCCTCATGAGTCACCCTTGTGCACTTTGGCACATTGTGCCTAACACTGTGTGTCCAGTCACAGAACTCTAAGATTAGTTTGAACAACATAACTTGATAAATGATCTGTCGGAGCATCATCTCATGTGTGCTTAGCACCAGGGTGAAATAAATCTCAAGCTAACAAACACCGTTCAGTGCACTAGTTCTTAGTGGGGGATTCCGTCTACTTGAAACTCCAACATGATGTTCAATCTTCAATAATGTATCTCCCTAGTAACAACATATCTTTCAAGTTCTTGAGTCCCTTAGAGATTTTGGAGAAACTTGCTCCTATTGCTTATTATAAATTTAAGCTTCTAGCTTCTTGTGCCATCCATCTTGTATTCCATGTCTCTCAAGCGAAGATTGCTTTTGTCTTACGACATCATATCATTGCTTGTGGTGATGCTTCGGTTGCCCAAGTGTGTTGGTTAGTTGGTCCCCATAGCCGGATTCTCTCGTTACCTAGGAAAACACCATGCTCTAAAGCAAAAGTTCCTGAAGCACCTGTTTGGAGGCAAGAAAGCCTTCGAGGAGAGGGTCGTATGAACAATGTGGGGTAACGTTCGAAGAGTAAATGAAGTCCACATGATGACTAGGCACCTTCATTGGATACAGCTACTCTGCTACACATGACTAGGGTTTCATACATTTGGTCAATTGACAACCTAGCTAGCAAATTTGAATATATTGCAATAATACACATGTCTTAACAATGTTTCAAAAAAACTTCTTTCACTTTATGTGTTGTAGGAAGTAGAGCCATGTACTTCACAGTTGACCCACACCAATATACTGACATTTTAAGAATAGCTTGCTGGTTTCATTATGGACCAAATAGTGAATTTGGATGGAGAGCATTGTGTTATCTAATCAATGGAAAGCTCGGATTTGTATTGTAAAACTGGAAATGACATATCATGTATATATCCGTCTTAGCTTAGATTAATCAGCCTTCTCAAACTTTTTTTAAAGGATATATATCATGTATGAACTTGTGGTCAGATATCATGGGCTCATTGCTTGAACTTAATGTATATATTTCGATGCATTGTAGAGGTTGTGCATTTGATATATGATCACATTATGGTATTAATTATTACACTACAATTAAACTAATATTCTAAAAATGCATTGTCATAGCTGATCCTAGAGAAAATGTTTATGATATTAAGACTGTAAAAGGAGCAACAACTCCTCGGAGGGTGGGGTGAGCCACGTCATCCAGAAAATGGGTGCCGTCGGATCGTGGATCGTGCGGCTAGGATTGAGAAACTGTTTTCAGAGGTGAGAATTGGAAGCAGTTTCTACCTGATTTTACCCAGCTTCTTCCTCCCAGCTTCAGCTTTTACTAGAATCTAGCTGAACAAATAAATACGGGGCTCCTCCTCAGCTTCTAGGGTTCCATTCACTTCTCCCTAAAAAAAAGACGACCGAGGGCGGCGGCGCGGGCAGCCAGGCACGAGCAAGGCGAAGCGGCCGGCCCCGCGCGCGCGGGCGGGCGCGGCCAGGACGACGCGGCCTGCTCTGCGCGGGCGGCGCGGGCGGGACGGAGCGGCCGGCCCAACGCATCGGCGGTGCGGCCAGGGCGCGCAGCCGGGGCGATGCGGCTGGCTCGACGGAGCGGTCGTGGCGGCGCGGGCGGCCCTGTGAGGGACCAGCAGGGCGGCGGCGGTGGGCGACGCGCGGGCTGGCGGCGCGCAGCCGTCCCGTCCCATTGCGGCGGGCGGCGGGCGGCGCGCGGTCGTGCTGCTGGCTCGGCGCTGCGGCGGCCAGGCGGCGCACCGACGACGCCAACGAGAGGTGCGGCGCGCTGGAGTGGGTGGGCCCTCACCTCTTCCTCTCCCTCGGGTTAGGGTTCTGATTTCTTCACCTTATTTCTTGGTTTTTCCTCATTTCTTCTGAATTTTCCTCAGGTTTGTGCTACGTCTCCTTCTCTAGATGCAACTGGCACAGACAAGGTGAGAGACTAGGTGGATCCCCCCCGCTCTTTCTTTTTTTTGCTATGATTCGAAGGTCTGATTTAACTGTCAATTTTAGGTTTCGATGCAGGCTGGCTAAAAGATACCTCAAGAACCCAAGTATGGGGGGGGGGGTCAGTCGACCCCCCAACTATGCTCCTGAGCTTCCCTGAACATACCTCAGCATAGCACATGACAAGGGACGACGAAAGTTGACCCAAGGAGGGGGTCGGTCGACCCCCAATTTGGCGGCCAACAGAAAACCAAGTTCGCAGGTGTACCTTTCCAAAGAAGGGGTTTTAGATGGTAGCAAAGGGCACACCCATGTGGGGTCGGCCGACCCCACCTGGGACCCATGGATCCACCAGCCAGCTTCGCCTCATCTACAACAACTTTCCTGACTGGTTTGCCACTTCTACTCCCCCTCTGTTCTTTCATTTTTACTTCTATCTTTTATCTGCTTTTCTTAAAATGAAATAAAAATAAGAAGACTTGCATCTGAAAATAAAAATAAAAATGTCTTGACTTGTGACATTTAAAAGGTAAAAGCATTATAAGTCTGACTCTTGCTTATGCTCATACTTGTGGGTCAAAAACCTTAATAGGATCATCATATTGACTAAGTTGTTGAATAAATGTGATATAGTTCTTGGCTCATGATTCATACCTTTTCTATCTAAAATGCTTAGAGATTTATTTTTGAAATGGTCATAAAACCATAGTGTCACTTACTCCTCAATGGTGTTAAATCCCTACCACGGCCTATATACACTTTCATTATCAAAAGCCTTCTACATAAGCTACTAGCCTGCATTGAGTCTAGTTAAGTCTTGTAGAACCTGTGTTAGAATTTTGCCATGCTCCTAAGATCAAGATCCACACAACCACCAAATATGCTGCTTCTAATCCGGAAGTACGCAACCATTCAAATGCTAATCCTACCCTTGGAGTATGCATCTCCATCCATTCCATCATCCTCGTGCTACTTCTACACTGAAAGTGTACGCACCCCATATCCACCATATCTATCATATGGGTTGCTCCATGTTCCAATGTTAGAAAAATCTCTCGGTTATCAATTGTTAGGTGAGACATGTACCAAAAAGGCTAGGCATCCGTGTCTAAAAAAAGAGAGAGAAAGAGTATTTATAGCTAGCCTTGTCTCAATAGAAATAAAAGAGAGATAGAATCAAATAAAGGAGCAACCTCATCTACCATACACCCACCATTCATCCATCACCTTTTCATCCACACATTCCTTCATTCCATTCACCCCATTTTTCATCTTGATCGGGAGTATGACAAGTCTCTTACGTGGTCCAAGTTTCTTAACGACAATAGATGAATTGCAAGTATACTATTCCTTGCCATACCTACTTAAACTCCACATAAAGCCATTCAGAGGTAGGATGATTTGGATAAAGGCAAACACCCAACATGCCTTGGTTAGGATTCATATACCAAGTGAGTGATCTGAGAGTATCAATTGAGGAGTAGGAATGACACATGTGCTTTCTCTTTGAAAACCATTCTC
Organism: Themeda triandra; assembly: GCA_018135685.1. Classification (NCBI taxonomy): domain Eukaryota; kingdom Viridiplantae; phylum Streptophyta; class Magnoliopsida; order Poales; family Poaceae; genus Themeda; species Themeda triandra. The sequence goes on from JAENPR010000134.1 coordinate 97,881, forward strand.
AAAAACTCCAAGTACTAAGGATATGAAAATAGGAAGAGAACTGTTCTTTGAGAACTATTCCATTTACTTCAACAACTGAAGGATATATGTTAGACAGTACCACATAACCCACATGTATGACATATTGCTTGGGTAAGCTTTGTATTTGCTGATATCTTCACAATGTCTTACTTTACTCTTCTATCTAACCTTTGCTTGAGGACAAGCAAAGACTTAAGTGTGGGGGATCTTGTTGACGGTATTTAGACCATGTTTTCATCTCATGAAAGCCATCAACAATGGTTGAATTTTAGGGTTACACCCAGCAAATAAGTAGTGACATAGGTACAATTGACTTGGTTCCAGATGTATGTGTCATTATTTGGGTGCAGGTGCAAACAGGCACTTGTCAGTGTTCGGAAGCTACAAATGAAGGTAGAACAACCAACCAAGATGGCCAATGACCAAACCAACTCCACATTTATCAATGTCATAGCCTCTGGAGACAGTGTGCAAAAGATGAGCACAAAGGTCAGGTCGGTCGACCTGACATTTATGGGTCCAATACCACCATTGTGCTTAGAATTGCATGGTGAAGCTACCTGCAAAAGATGGCCCTTTGATTCCACCAAAGGTAGGTCGACCGACCAAGGTTTGGGGCCATCTCAGACACTGCCAGAACACCAGAGACGTCAGGAAGTCAGTGGTGAGTCAACCTCCCAAAGGGCCAGGTCGACCGACCACCCTTTGGTGGGATGCCACCTGTGCTGACTCACCAGAGACCTCAGGACAGCAAAGGAACAAGGCTGGTGGGCCCACCTGCCAGGGTCCAGGTCGGCCGGCCTAGACTTGGTGGGTCCCACCTGTCAGGTTTGCTCCACCGACCTTCAGGACCTTCTAGAAGGCTGGTGGGACCCACATGTCGGCCAAACCCTGGTCAGCCGACCAGACATGTGGGCCCACCAAAGGTCGGTTGCCACCCACCGACTCCCTGCATGGTCTCCACGTGTCCCTGGCTCCCATACGTCCATTTGAAGTCGGTTTGATCCATGGTCTAAGAAGCAACATCACGCGGATCGCTGATGTGGCACCGGAGTAGCCCCTACTCCATCTCCCCTATAAATACCCCCTAGAGCTTAGTCCAAATGACTCAATGTATCATAGGAAGAGCTACTCTTAGCTAGATTATGAGAATAGAGGGAAGAGAGTGAGGAGTTCCAGAGGAGGAGTCCCGTCTCAGCGGATGCTTGTCTTCTAGTAAGTCTTCTTTCTAGTTGTCTTTCATCTGAGTACTTCTAGCATTTACTTTCTGCCTTAGTTTATCTTAAGTATACAACCTTTCTGCTGGTGCATTGCTTTGCTTTGAGTGAAGTGTTCTACTCTGAGTGAAAGTGCTCTAAGCCCCAGGCTTAGAGTAGTAGAAATAGTGTAGACGTGGTGTCTAGACTAGATCTGCCGGTGTGGACTTCTTGTCACACTCAAGGAACACCCAGAGCGAAGTGTGACAGACCTCTCCGGGACTTAGGAGTTCTCCTTGGGAGTTCATAGGCAAGTTGGAAATAATAGTAGGCCAGAATTGGTAGCCGCCTCAGGGCTGTGCTGAGTCACACCCTGTTTCGCCTATCGGCCACAGTAGAAGGGTGAGTTAACTCTCACGTATCCTTAGGATAGCTGAGCTAGAGTCCAAATACTAGAAATAGCTCTCTACCCAATCCTAAGCCCTTGATCATTGCCTGACGGCATTCCTTGGCCTAGCTAGTCCACTTCTCGTTCCCTGTGGAAAATACGATACCGGGAATACTCCCCGTGAAGTGCTACATTGACCACCCGTCCGCTTGCGGTAAGTCCATTTGCCACTTCGGTGTCAACGGGAGTTTGAGAAGCTTTGTGCTTGCACGAACATTTTAGGCATGTCACAAGAAATGTTGAGGTGGAAATTGTTTCCCTTTTCTCTCAATGAAAGGGCGAGGCAATCGTACACCCATCGTAGGGAAGGTAAATGGAGATTGGGAAGAACTGTGGGATAGGTTATGTCTTGCATTCTTCCCTCTTAAGAAATCCTCAACTTCCGACAAGAAGAAAACGAAACCATAGGTGCGGCGTGGGATCGTTTCACGACCTGAGCCAGGTTGGGTCCCGATTTGTCTATCCCAACCCATGTGCTCTTGCAGCACTTTTGGTTAGGACTTAGCAAAGAGTCTACCCTATTGCTCGATACAACCGCTTGTGGGTATTTTACACATATGACCACTGAAGAGGGAGAACAACTTCTAGATCGTATCCTAGAAAACACTCCCCCTTTAGAACCCATTCGGTTTGTACTGAAGCCGGTTAAAGAGGATGTCTCTTTGGCAGAAGCCGAACCTATGATAGAGACATCCTCTCTCGAACCAGAAGCCCCGAGGAAGATTCCCTTCACACAGAACTTCCTGTTTTCGAGGACGAACTCTTCGAAGAGTTCAGAAATACCTCAAAATACAAGTGTCAAAAGAGACCACCAGTCCCTGTTGCACCTAGCGATCCTCTTGATGAGCTCTTCCTCAGAGAGTCAGTTAAAAAGTTGACCGCTATCATGAGCTCAGAGTGGGTAGCTGAGGGAGAGCTTGCATCTGAAGAAATTCAGATTCGTGCCCTTTCATCACCCCTCCGATGCAAGGTTCAAGGGGAATGGATGGACGTCTTGGATAACCCCACTATTGGAACGAACATAATGTCCAAATCCTATGCACTAGCCTGTCTAGGAGATAAGTCACGCACCCCAGCAGTAAAGTCCCTCAGAGTAGCACCTCGTACTACCTTGAGAGGACTAGGGATTATACATAATGTAACTCTCCACCATGACACGGTCGAAATGGCCCTGGATTTTCATGTCTTTGATATCTAGGACTTCGACGTCCTAATTAGGCACCCCGGGAAAAACTCTTTGATACTCCATCAAAGGCGGGGAGTTAAATGTTAAATTAGGGAGATAATCATCTTCTATTCAAGTTATCCGAGCTAAAAACTCGGTGGCTAAATCATTCCCTAGTGTGCCCATGGAAGTCATGTCGGTTATCCCTTGCGAGACACCCGAGTTGTCCCTAGAACGTGATTCCCATCACTTTATTGATGAGGAGGACGAACTGGGAGAAACCATAGAGTTACCCAAGGAGGAAAAGCCGACTAGACCTCCAATTGAGCTTAAGCCCCTGCCCGTAGGGCTATGCTATGTTTTCTTGAACGGCAACACACAAACTCCTGCCATCATTAGCGACAAGCTCAGTGATGAGGAGACTACCCGACTCATAGCTGTCCTAGAAAAACATAGTACGGTGTTCGGGTATTGCCTAGAGGACCCCAAGGGGATAAGCCCAGCACTTTGTACCCATTGCATTCTATAGACCCAGCTAGTACGCCTACACGAGAGCCTCAGCGTAGGCTTAACAATGCGATGTGGGAAATTGTGAAAAAGGAAATCCTAAAACTTTTTCACGCCAGGATTATATATCCGATACCACATAGCGACTGGGTTAGTCCCGTCCAAGTGGTTCCCGAGAAGGGAGGAATGACGGTCGTTGAGAACGATAAAAATGAGCTTATCCCTCAACGAACTGTCACAGGATGGAGGATGTGCATTGATTACCGAAAACTCAATGCGACAACAAAGAAAGATCACTTTTCGCTCCCCTTCATTGATGAAATGTTGGAGCAGTTAGCGAAACATTCTTTCTTTTGTTTCCTAGATGGGTATTCAGGATATCATCAGATTCCTATCCATCATGATGATCAAAGTAAGACGACTTTTACATGCCCTTACGGTTATCGTAGAATGTCGTTTGGGTTGTGCAATGCACCTGCGTTGTTCCAACGGTGCATGATGTCTATCTTTTCGGACATGATCGAAGAGATCGTGGAGGTTATCATGGAAGATTTTTCAGTTTATGGAAAACCTTCGATCATTGTCTTGAAAACCTAGACAGGGTCTTGCAAAGGTGCGAGAAATAGGACTTGGTACTTAATTGGGTAAAGTGCCATTTCATGGTCCACGAGGGCATTGTCCTTGGGCACCTGGTGTCTAAAAGGGGAATAGAGGTGGACAAGGCTAAAATAGAAGTAATTGAGCAATTACCTCCCCCAGTGAACATAAAAGGGATCTGTAGCTTTCTAGGCCATGCAGGGTTCTACAGGAGATTTATCAAAGATTTCTCTCAAATAGCTAGACCCCTCACAAGCCTGCTAGCTAAGGATGCACCTTTTGAGTTCACGGATGAGTGCTTAAAAGCTTTTCATACCCTTAAACAAGCATTCATCTCAACACCGATCATCCAACCTCCCGATTGGTCTCAACCGTTTGAGATCATGTGTGATGCTAGTGACTATCTTTGTTGGTGCGGTCCTTGGCCAAACCAAAGATAAGAACCATCATGCAATAGCTTACGCTAGCAAGACACTAACGGGGCTCAACTCAACTATGCTACCACGAGAGAAGGAGCTTCGGCAATCGTCTTTGCTATCGATAAGTTTTGGTCTTACTTAGTGGGAGCAAAAGTGATCATTTACACGGATCACGCCGCTTTGAAATATTTACTCACTATGAAAGACGCCAAACCTCGCTTGATTCGCTGGATTCTTTTACTCCAAGAATTTGGCCTTGAAATAAAAGATAAGAAAGGAGTAGAAAATACCATTGCAGATCATTTGTCACGTATGCAGGTAACTAACATGCAGGAGTTACCTATAAATGACTTTCTACACGATGACATGCTGCTGAAGGTGACGGACTCCAACCCGTGGTATGCAAACATTGTGAATTACATGGTTGCAGGATACGTACCGCCGAGCGAAAACAGGAGGAAGTTACAAGTCGAAAGCCGATGTCACCTTTGGGACGACCCGTATCTGTATCTGGTATGTTCTGATGGCTTGTTGAGGAGATGTGTGCCAACAACAGAAGGGCTGCAAAACATCGAGAAATTCCTTTTGGCACCATATGGAGGACATTATGGAGTATTTCGCACACAAGACAAAATCTGGCAATGCGGATTCTTCTGGCCGACGATGTATGAGGACACCAAAGAATTCATTTAGAGGTGTCGTAAGTGCCAGTTCCAAGGAGGTATTACAGCACGCAATGCAATGCCCCTCCACTACAACCTTCAAATATAAATATTTGATGTGTGGGGCATCGACTACATGGGACCCTTCCAGAAGTCCCATGATTGCGAGTACATCCTGGTTGTGGTTGACTACGTGTCCAAGTGGGTCGAAGCCATGCCCTGTCGAGCAGCTGACGCCAAGCATGCCAGAAAGATGTTCCATGAGATCATTTTCCCTCGCTTCAGAACACCACACATGGTGATAAGCGACGGAGGATCGCATTTCATTGACAAAATAATCAGAGCATTCTTGAAGGAGCTTGGGGCCAAGCACAACATCGCCACTCCTTATCATCCTCAAACAAGTGGCCAGGCCGAGACCTCGAACAAGCAGATCAAGAACATCCTGCAGAAGACGGTCAATGACATGGGCAAGGGGTGGAAAAGTAAGCTCCCTGATGCACTCTGGGCATACAGACCGCTTACAAGACCCCTATCGGCATGTCACCTTTCCAGCTGGTATACGGGAAGAGTTGCCATTTGCAAGTAGAGCTCAAGCACCGAGCCTATTGGGCAATAAAAAGCTGGAATATGGACCCCAAGCTAGCCGACAGAAATCGACAAAAACAGATTGTTGAGCTAGAGTAATGGTGGGAGAAGGCTTATCAAAGTGCCAAGCTATATAAGGAAAGAACAAAAAGATGGCATGATAACTGAATCAAGCTCAAGACTTTCCATCAGGGCAATCTAGTCCTGATGTTCAACTCCAAGGTGAAGCTGTTTGGTGAAGGGAAGCTGCGGAGCAAGTGGAAAGGACCGTACACTGTCGTCGACACATCGTCCCATGGGGCGATAACCATCCGAGACGACGACGGTAACATCTTCAAGGTGAACGGTCCGCGTCTAAAACCCTTCCTTGAGCCTTCTCATAATCTAGATTTCAATCAAGAAATAGATAGAATACAATTAATTATGCCTAATTATCTTAATTAATCTATTTTGTCTAAAATATTTAAAAAAGCAAAAGGCATTTCCTCTTTAAAAATATTTTTTATCCTCGAAAATGCTTTTGCTTTATCTATTTTTATAAAAAGATTTTCAAAAATATTTATTCTTTAATTAATTTCCCAATTAGAGGGTCAATCACGCCAATCAATCGGCCAAACGAGAAATTCCCCATCAAATTCAAATTTGAATTTAGGCGGGACAAAGTATAGAAAGAAAATCGGGCGAGGAGCGCGCGAGGTGGCCTCGAGGCCCCCGATTTTCTTCCCAAAACTTACCTTCTCGTCCTGATGCCCAGCACCGTGGGGATTTCATGTTTCCATGCACAGAGAGTCGAGGGGCTTGCTCTCCACCTATAAATGTTTCCCTCACCCCTCTTCTCTTCTCACACCTTCAAGCCATTTCTCCTCTCTTGAAAAGTTTAGCAACAATGGCTCTCCTTCCCCCTTCATCCTCTGCTCCCTTCTGTAGGGAGAAGGCTCTTGCTTTTGCTAAGAGGTTCCTAGAAAAAAGAGGGAAGGAAGAAGTTCCACCGTCCTCCTCGCCATCGAAGCACCACCTATTGCTTCAAAAGATAGCCACCCTAGTAAACACTTTAAGACAACTCCTTCTAACTCTTCTTCTTACAAAGCCCCTAGCTTCTCCTACACCGTCGGAGGAGCTAACGTCCCAGGAGGAGGGAAGAGGCTTATGAGACCTGACAGAAGTCCGTACCTCGGAGCCCCTCGTCTCGTGTGCGAACCTCCAATTCGCGGGCAACCCGATAGGTTTTTCGGCGAGGATCCGCCTAAACCCAAGGGACGAACTAGGGCTGGTGTTCCCTAAAAAAACGAACTAGGGCTGGTCTGAATAAGTAAATAAAAGAATTAGCTGCTTATATTAGATACCTCCGAGCTAGACTAGCTGAGTGCAGCACCACCGAAATCAAGCTCGGGGAAGAGATCAACACTATTCAGACCCAAAAGTTCGAAGAACTTGAGGATGTGGCCAGGGCAGCAGGAGTGGCTCGTGCCCTCTAGATCCGCAGCGCAAATAATTAGGCACACACACGTTTTATTTTTTGGCATTTATTTTTCCTTCCAAATTTTGTATTTCAGAAAGTGTGCCTATTGTATCAAGCTTTTGAATTCAACAAAGTTTATATTTATATATATTATTATTTGTGCGCCTCGACTTGTCTACACTTGTTTTTGTTGCACGAAAGAATAAAGAACAGGTACAAAAACAAGTGTGGGAGAGGGAGGCACCGACAGATGCACCAACCACGTCAAACAAACAAAAACATTTCAGTTTGCGTATCTTCTCACTCTCTACTTTCTTACTGTTTAAATAAAAATTGATTGGTTATTAAAATTGACTGCTCCATTCCTATTCTCACGATTCATGAACAGTTTGCATACCTTTTATTCATTGCTAAAACTCCTATTTTCTATGAACAACTTTTAGTAGGGACCCCATTTCTATCTAAGTTATTGTTAGAAGTGAGATAGTAGGATGATCTGACGCTTGCTTCTTCTCTTGTGATGAACTTGGGTATTTGCTTTACAAAATTCAAAATTTTAGCATGCTCCTCTATGATGATTAAATTCCTACCAGAGCCATATGACATTTATATATTAGCAAAACCTTCTGTCATATGCTACTTGTCAGATCATTGAGCTAGGATCAAATTGTTGTGATCGATATTAGACTATGATCATACATCAATGATTGGGATTCACTTACACCCACAAAATAATTCGCCGACTCTTACACTGAGAGTTGCACGCAACTTGCACCCTTACCATCCACCAAAAACACCGATTTCTACTCTGGGAGTCGTGCACCAGTACACCAAATAAAAACGCCAATCCTTATCCTGAGGATTGCGCGTCCCATTAGTTGCTAAAAACACTCCACGCAATTCATCATGACCTCTCCAATTCATCGTTAGAAATAAAGCTATGGGCTATGCTATATGAAAAAAATGCCAAGGGGCATAAGAGGACAAAAAGTCCCACCAATTAGACAAACTGAAAATCTTAGATCCCCGTTCAAAAAAAGAGAGAGAAAGAAAGAAAAAGAAAGAATTGTTTTTCCTTTCCTTATAAGCACATAATCCCTCGATCATCATCCATCAATAAAAGGAGATTGTCATGATGCATGGAGTCCCAAAAATACCACAAAAATAGGATCCATCATCCATTCCACACACTTCTGCACTTCTCAGTCACGGTGTATGGCCTGTGTCTTCATAAGGTCCGGTTTTTTACTCTAGCAATAAATGTGATGCAAGTTAGCCCACTTCTCATACCTACCTAGACTCCACTCAAAAGCTTTAGTAGTAGGTCATGAAAAAGGCAACATCAAATGCCTGTGGTGAGGAATTCATACACTTGAGTGATTGAGAGCATCATTTAAGGAGAAACATGCTAATTCTTCTTTGTAAAAATCTTTTAAAACCCCAAATTTCTACAGCAGAGAAGAGTGAGTTGATTTGAAATCCATGATATTCCTTCTATCAATCGTTATAAGATTTGGTAGACACCATGAATGTTCACAGATGCAGGTGAAGCTTGGAATAACCTGTATGTAGATTAATATCTCGGGGAATAAAACCACTTTAGTCTCCTTTGCTTTACTCGAGGATGAGCAAAGAGCTAAGTGTGGGGGAGTTTGTTGGCGGTTCTTAACTCATTTTCTAACCCCCCAACATTAGTCTATAATTCACCAAAACACTAGATAATAGGATTTTTATCTAACAAATTCCATAGTTTTAGTGTATGGACTTGTTTTGCAGGACATTTCTGAAATACATAAAGAATGGGCCAAGAAATGGAAGAAATCATTTATAAAAGATTGATTCAAATTGGGCCCACTCCAAAACAAGCCCACTAAGGGGGAAAAGCCAAAACCGACGTTGATCCATGAAATTCCCCACCATGGGCCAGGCCCAGGACCAGAGGGAAGCCCATCTGACAAGGTCGGTCAGGGGGAGGCGCCCCCTGGGCGCGCGCCTTAGGCGCGGACGCGCCTGCTAGCTGGCCAGGCGGCCCCACCTTCCTGGAGGCGGTTCCACCAATCAAGGGCAGATGTGGTTCGGGGGTGAATTTGTCATTTGAGCCCCCGAAACCGACCTTCTCCCCCCTATTTAAGCATAGGCCCTCTCTCTCATGTAACAAAAAGTTTTTCTTCAAGTTTATTCATTCTAGCTCCCACATTTCCACAAGTCTACACTAGAGAGAGAGTGGAGCCACTACATCTAGCTTCTAGCTAGAATAGAAGTAGGGGGCGAGAGAGGCAAGAGCGGAACAACTCTTCTTGAGTGTTCCTAGAGGCCTAGCTTGCATCGGGGCGGAGTGCCGGACTTGTCGACTCCCTCCTCGCTTGTACCTCTACGACATCTTACTACTTGAAGTAAGTGTTCGTGTTCATCTTCTGGCTTTTACCTTACAACAAGTTACTTTGTCGTTAAGTTTTTGCAAGTTCATCGATCGTCCTTGTGGCGATAGTTTTAGTAGAGGACTCCTGATAAAGATGGAAGTTCCTGGCCAACGCTAGAGCTATAACGATTAGCCTAAACGTGGTGTCTGAGCTAAGAGTTACCTTTGTTTGCCTCACACTCCACGGTTGAGGGGTAGGCAGCAGGTGGTGACAGCCCTGTCCACCCTCTGTAATCCCCCACGTCCGGGTGCGGCGTTGAGCCAAAGTCCGGCATCACCTGGCAGACCAGGTGCGGTCCGCTCGAAGCAAGGAATTAGTGGCTTAGCTAACCATCTCTAAGGATAAAACTAGTAGAAAGGCCTACCCCAGTAACCACTCTCCTGCCTCTAGGCAACATCGTTTAGAGAAAACCTACTCTTACCATTCCCTGTGGAAAATACGATACCCTGCTTATCACCGGGTGAAGTGATACAACGGTATTTCCATGCACTTGCGGACCTTTTCTGCTTACGCTAAGAAACACCAACAAGCATTTATGGCACCGTTGCCAGGGAACGGTTTTCGTAGTTATCTCTGAACCTAGTTGCCCGTGTACCTTATTCTACCTGTGCTTCTATTTTTATTTTTTTATAAAATGGAGCAACCTACCATTCAAAAACTTGCTGCTCCTAAGGGCGAGCTCACAGAACCGCCACAATCATCGAAGCCAATCACAACTTCTAGCTATGAGCTCCGCCCAGGCTTCATAGCCATGGTTCGGGACCAAGCCTTTACTAGGCTGATAGTGCCACCCTCAATTCTAATAGAATTTGGAGCTGAGTTTTTACATGCCTATTCACACCCCCTCTAGGCTTCCATTACCTTTCAAGAGATCCTATAGTTTTTATTGCAAGTTTCTATATTGTTGGGGGAGTCCATGTAGTATATGGGTCGGCCATGACTCCCCCTTGAAGAGCCCTAATTGTTGCTAGAGTAGTTGCATGTGAAATCCAAACCAACAAAGGGGCACTTGTATATAGCCATTGTCTATATATGGTGCCTGAGAGCATCATAGCAAGGGACTCTCTCTCACCCACTCCCATTTGCTTGGTGTCAAATTCTAGCTTCTGCTTACTCTCTCCCTTAACTCTTTTGGTCTCTTGTCCCAATATATATATTGTATCTTAGTTTATGCATTAAAATATTGTAAAACTGGGAGTTGCTAAATTTTAGGTGCCTATTTTTTAGAATTTTAGCAACAACTCACAAAAGACAACAAATACAATTAAAGGGGCAACTAATTTATTCTAAAAGAATTAATAATTTATTATAAAACTTAATTATTAGAACGATTAACCCATCATCCATACCATATGATGCTCGTCGAATAAAATATATGCACTAGAGAAAAGTTTAGTGTTCATGGTATCGGTCCAAATAAAATTTGATATAAGTATAGCTGCATAGTTATGACCAGAAGGGGCTACCCCGATATAAAATATAGTTGCATAATCGTTACAGGAAGTGGTTACCCTTAAACTACTTTAAGGTGTAAATAAATGAAATTTGATATAAAATATAGGGATCACTAAAATGTTTAATTCTTAAATTTGTCAAACAATATGGTTCATAAAGATTTTATGATTTAAATGTGTTGGTCATGGTAAGATGCCATTTAAATTACAAATTTCTTAGTTATGTGACAACCTACACTCAAATTAATGCATCTGCACTAAATATTTATTTGAGATTTGTAAGCCCAATATACACATTTATTGATTTTGCATACCTCCTCTATTTTTATATGGATGATCGCTTCTTGACTTTTAATCTTCTAATTTTGTGGTGCCTGCAATTTTCTCCTAAACTAGTACAACTCTTCCACTCTTTTACCTTATGAAATCATCTTTTATATGTATAGGTGGGTCATCGACAATGGGGTTTGTATGTGTCTTAGACATAAATTTTACCTAGCAGTGCTCCTAGGTTTCAAGATGGACTTCAACTTTGAATTGGACTAGGCCTCCACCATTACTTGGATGACTTGACACCCACACTTTGTCTCCATGGCTTGTATCCAAAGGAGTGATATTCTCATGAGTCACCTTCCTCTGCACTTTGGGACATCGTGCCTATGTGTGTCAAGTCATAAAACTATAAGATTAGTTTGAACAACATAACTTGATAAATAATGATTCAGAGCATCATCTCATGTGTGCTTAACAACAGGGTGAAATCTCAAGCCAACAAACAACGTGGTGATGCTCTTCTTAGTGGGGGATTCTGTCTACTTGAAACTCCAACATGGTGTTCAGTCTTCAATTATGTATCTCTCTAGTAACAAGTTATGTTTCAAGTTCTTCGGTCCCTTAGAGATTTTGGAGAAAATTGCTCCTATTGCTTATTATAAATTTAAGCTTCTAGCTTCTTGTCCCATCCATCTTGTATTCCATGTCTCTCAACTAAAGATTGCTTTTGTCATTGCATATTATGTAATCAAATGATTTCTCTATAGGTCCTAGTGGAAGTCTTTCAACATCATATCATTTGCTTGTGGTGATGCTTCAATTGCCCAAGTGTGTTTGTCAGTTGGTCTTCTTTACCAGATTCTCTCGTTACTTAGGAAAACACCATGCTCTAAAGCAAAAGTCCCTAAAGCATCTGTTTGGAGGCAAGAAAGCCTTCAGGGAGAGGGCCGTATGAACAATGTGGGGGTATGGTTCGTAGAGTAAATGATGTCCACATGACGATTAGTCACCTTCATTGGAGACAGCTACTCCGCTACACATGACTAGGGTTTCACACATTTGGTCAATTTACAACCTAGCTAGCAAATTTGAATATATTGCAATAATACACATGTCTTAACAATGTTTCGAAAAACTTCTTTCACTTTGTGTGTTGTAGGAAGTAGAGCCATGTACTTCAGAGTTGACCCACACCAATATATATATTGACATTTTAAGAATAGCTTGCTGGTTTCATTATGGACCAAATAGTGAATTTGGATGGAGAGAATTGTGTTATCTAATCAAAGGAAAGCTCATATTTGTATTGTCTTAGCTTAGATTAAGCATCAGTCTTCTCAAACTTATATATCATGTATGAACTTGTGGCCAGATATCATGGACCCGTTACTTGAACTTAATGTATAAAATTTGATGCATTGTAGAGGTTGTGCATTTGATATATGATCACATTATGGTATTAATTATTACAGTACATTTAAATTAATATTCTAAAAATGCATAGTCACCGCTGGTCCTAGAGAAAATGTTGGTGATATATGGTAAATCGGTGATGACGAAGAGATCATCAAGTACGTCTGAACAGGAGGAGATGATATCACATCACTGTTGAATCAAATGCCGCACCAATGACAACGCACCAATGACAGTAAGCTCTTCATCATCGCCGGATGAAAAAGACACAATTGTGGTGACGAGCTCTTCCCCATTGCCGGATCAAATGCCACACGGGGTTGATAAATTGCTCATTGCTGCCATATCATGCACTGAGCCGGTGTTGATGAAGCGCTCATCGCTGTCAGCACAAACGCTGGACCAGTTGGTGATAAATAGCTTATTACTGCCGTATCGTATCGTATGCCAGATCAGCAGTGATTATCACTGCAATTTTGAACCCCTTCAAAAACGATAACGCAAACTGATGGGGAAGGAGGTTTCAAACCAGCAGTACAAGTTTTGTGCAGTATCGGTTAAAGGCCCAAAATGGCTTAGGTAGGCGTAGTTGGCAAGCTATGTGAGTCGAGAATGCTCTTCTGTATCCTTAACGAGCACGCACGTAACCGCGCACACGATCAGGCAGGTCTGGCACGCCTGCGACTGCGAGCAGATGTCGCCCATACTGCCGCCTCGCTGCCCAAGGAGGCGCAGCTGCTCGGCGAGATCGTGGTCCACGAACTGCCGCGCAGCGCATGGGCAGCGCTCTCCTGGTCTTGATCCGGCCAGGCGACGACGACGAGGCCATGGCTGGCCGCGTGCCACGCACTAGAGCAGAATGCAGGCCGCGGCGAGCTTCAGAGCAGAAGACGAAGCCATTTACAACCAATAGGCAGCCGAAGTAAATGGATGATAAAAGATGCATAATTGAATGGGTTGCTGAATGCTGATTTCGTGCATGAAGACAATGGACCCAAGAATCGGATGTCATTGGAAGCAAACAGCACGGTTCACCAAACCCCAACAATCATCGGATGTGTGCTAGCCGGTGCCGGTCTTTTTCACCTCCTGCTGTTTAACCATGGACTAGTGGGCATGATCCTTACTTGGTTCCCATGAAATAAAAATCTACATTAACATAGGACTGTATCATGAGATCTCAATTACCATTGACGATAGCAACTGTCCACTGGGCACATTTTGAGTCAGACAAAACACATAGTGACATAGAATCCAAGCTAGGTTTGTGTAGTACCATGCTAAGAGTACAAATTTAATAATCCAAGTTCAGGTTTAATGCATTCAATCAAGCTATATCTGCTAATTGTAAACCCCTAAGTCTGTTAAACTCCATCCATCAGACAAGCAACAACAGCACAATACAACAACTTTGTTCAACCACCATTGAAAATCACTTCTCAAATATTACTGATAAAACAAAGACTTTGCTTGTACGGACTAAATCTAAGAGAAGCAACAGGCCTAAAAACAAAAGGCTGACAGTGCAAAATCAGGACAGTCAAGCAAGAGCTCTGTTGTTTGCATGATCGCAAGGATCACTTCATTTCACATTTAAGTCACAAAGTACATATCACCTCAGGACTGCTAAATGTTAAAATTTGACAAAAGCTGTCATATTATCTAGTTAAATGAAATCAAACTAACAAAGTTATGGTTCACATCACGTGAATCATAGTTAAAATGTTTTTTTCTTCTTTTCTGTTATATACTGAATTGAACCAACTATGGAATTAGAAAGACCATATATCAGAATATACCTAGAAACACCAGAAAATTAATCAAATACTCCCTCAATCTTGGAATATAGTGCATCATAACTTTCAAAATTTGCACTGAAATATAAGGTATTCTATGTGATGCCCATGCTCAGATTTGACTAAGTTTGTTAAAAAGGAAACAATAATTTAAGGAGAAACCCCTTAACTAGGTCTAATCCATGGGTACATGGTCATTTCAATATTCTTAAGTTATCTTGAAACTTTTGGAATGCATTATATTACAAGATGGAGGGAGTTGATGATGCAGGATGCTTTAAGAATAACTTCAGCACATCAACTCTTCAGCTCAGCAAGATCATGAAGGCAGGAAGGTGGAACTTACTTCCACTCAAAAGGGATGAAATTCTACTTAGGTATCACCTACAACTACGCACAGATCTTGCATTATTAAGACCTTTATCTACTTCTCTAGTGCTTGCAATTCTCACAATAGTGAGTTTTGCTATCCATTGGTGCAGCACAATGGTAACAGAAGTACTGTTTGCACCTTCAAAAACAGAACAAAAAAATGTTAGTTAGATGATGGAGATCAGGTGAATATCAACAATCAAAATTCAATATATACTTTTGCGCTTATAGAACCAGTAAAATTGCTAGGAAAACTTTGGCAGTCACAAAACCTATTGGATACAAAACTACAAACACTGAACCAAAATATTTAAAAATTGCAAAACAACAAAAAACCATGGTAGAACTTGATAGAATGTTACATTTTTGGTCCTCACTGAATCAAAAAAACTAGTTTCCATGTATATGTTTAAAACTTGTTTAGCCCAAAAGGAGATGGACATGGACACTATGGTCAAAAAATAGGAACCTGTTGAATATTCCCTTTGCATTGGTATATACTAATAAACATATACTATTCTTTTGCTAGGTGTACATAGCCCTTTTCTATTATAACATCATTTGACTTCCCTCATTTTCAGCATACAAGAGTACATGACTATTTACCTATTTAATCATTCTCCCATGTCATTCTTTGAGACTGAAAGTGATGGTTAATATAAACCATATACATAAAATCATGAAAGGACCTTCAAAAGTTCCAATTGAGAATAGGTACGGTAAAGGCAGAATACAGATTGGAAGAAAGACATGACTAGATAAAGAATTACCTGCAATTTATTAGCAAGCACCCAGATCTTTGCGAAACATACATCCTGCACTTGGGGCACCTCTGCCATTTCTCCTTGTCAGCAAGCTTCTTAAGCATCAAATCACTCTCCCCCTTCTCGTCATCCCCAAGCCTCCTAAACTCCTTGCACCTGATCCCATTGTGCCACGGCACACGGACAGCGAGCGCAGAACAGCCTGTGACAGTGGGGGCACTCTGTTTCCCTGATCTTGGCCTCACCATCATTCAGTAACAGCGCCGAGCAGTCCTTGAACGGACAGTAGAACTTATCATCGCCCAGCAGCTCCTCGCACAGCACGGCATTCCACCGGTCAAACAGTTCAGGCGGGATGATATCCCGGCACAGATCCATCTCGATAATCCCCGTCTCGCACGCGGGGTCAGGGCACCCGATCGCGGCCACGTTCTCGGCGACCTTGCCGGAGACGTACCTCCCGACGCAGCTGTTGCAGAACGCGTGCGCGCAGTGGCTCACGACAAACTTCTCCGCGGCCTGAACCCTCTCCAAGCAGATGGCGCAGCTGAAGCGGCTGCGCTTGGACCGCTTCTTCGCCTTGGCACCGCGGCCCCGGTCGTCTGCCACATTGCGTCGGATCAGAAAAAATGGGCGAGATCGGATCCAAGTGAATCGTAGGCAATTTAGGAATCGAGAACGGAATGTTCGATTCGAGAATGACAAGTAGTACCTTCTAGTTGAAGCTTGCGCTTTCCTTTGCGATCCAGAGGAGTTTCCTCAGGGGCGGCGGAGGTATCGGCCTCAGGCGCGGAGGCGGCACCGGCGGCGGGGTGAGAGGAGGCGGCGGCGGCGCAGGCGGTGGCCGTCTCGGCGCGGGAGGTGTCAAGGGAGAGGAGAATGGCCTCCTGAATCTGGACATCCTCGGGGCTGTAGTAGGCGTGCCCTTCTTCTTCCTCGTCGGAGGAGATGTAAATCGGGAAGTACGGGTCCACGGCGCCGGCGGCGGACGCCTCCATTGCCGGCGAGGGTTTGTGTTGGATACCGTTGGTCAGCCACGCGCAGCCATTTAAAGAGAGATCAGAAGAAGAAGAAGGAGTGGGGCCGGTAGGTCAGCCACCCGCTGCATCGCCGTCACGGGCCACGGTCACGGCGGCAGGTGTGAACTGCAAATCGGTTCGTTCGCTGCGAGCGAACATCGTTCGCCACGGTCATGGAGAGGCGTGGTACCAAGAGGCGTGATTTCGTATCATAACCTACCTATGTATGAAATTTAGAATGATTTGTCAGGTTTAAAGTTTGTACAGAACAAATTGTGCTGGATAAGTTGTTTATATTGTTTTCCCAAAACGTTGATCGAAAAATTTTGTGCATAAATTATGTTATTATCCGTAAATTTATTATTTATAAATAAAAGTTGCGCTACGAAAAGTTGTGTCAAAGAAATTGTTATACTTTCATCTATTTCCTCTTCTTTTGCTTTGCTTCTTCATGTTTCATATTTAGTCTATCCATTTTTATCTATATAATTTGAACAAATTTTTTAGGCTACAAAGTTTGCCAAAAAATTATATTAAAAAATTATGAATAAGTTATATCATTCATATAAATTAATATATAAAAGTTGCTAGAAAAGTCGTGTTAAGAAATTGCTATAACTAGGTGATTCTCCACATATTGCTTCGTGAACTTCTCAAAATTATTTGTTAATGTTTACATAGAAGTAGAAATGCAATTAACTTCTAATATGAGATACTGTACATACTAAGTGAACTACGGAATATCAACCCAACTCTCAACTGCAGTGAAGCAAGTAAGCATAAACAAAAGGAAACTATGGGGAAAGCTGTCACGATCCTTGACTAGCGAATTGCAATTACAAGAGATCGGGATACAATAACTGGGGAATCAGAGGGAATCTAGGGTACGAATAGCAAGGATCAGAGGCAGGAAGCAAGATAGCAGGCAAGGGTCAAGGTCTCGGACGGAAGGTAGGAGACGACACGACGGGGGTTCGGGTTCAGGTTTCTCTTCTTCCATGCTGTTCCTGGTTGCCTTGCATCCTTTTATTCCCTTGGCCTTGTCCAGACCGAAGCCCATCTCATAGCCCAACTGGAAGCCCATGATCCACCGGCCCAGTCCCTGACATTCCCCTCCGCTTAAACATGGCTTGCCCTCAAGCCGGTGCATTGTTTTAAGATGTCTTCGAATGTCCACTTGCATTGGCAGATTAATGATGTGCAGCTGCTCCTTGACCCTGTCGAAGATGACTACTCTCCCACCTGGATCAAAGATGAATGTGCAACCAGTAGTATTGGTGGCACAAATGAATATGCAACTTAGCTCATCCCAAAAGACAGCTCCATGAGTACTTGTATTTTAATCTTGGATAAAAGAGTTGTCTGGCCATAATTGTTGTGCTGCAGCTAGGACGGATCCATTCACAATCACATCAGCATCCAGTAATTCAAGCCATCGGTTCCTGATTTCAAAGCAGTCCTCACACTTGACCATTGCTTCACTAGCCTCAGTCTGGAATGTGTTGATACAGAATACTTGAGAAAAGCCATTGGTTTGCTGCAGTTGATGCAACATTACTTGAACAACGAAGGCTTCATTCTTCACAGGTTGTCCTCCTTTGCGATCACCAATTTCATGGACAGACCATAGTGCAGATGATGGCATACCAAAGCACTTGAGTTGAATAGATGTCATCTGCAAGTACTGCTTGGAAAATATATTGGACAGGTACTCAATTCTTTGTCTTACTCTGTCCAGGTACACCACAGAGGTGATAATATGCATCAATATGTGCACGACATCTCTGGAATGCAGATACTGGCCCATCAATTCTTGCCAAACCTTTGTATATTGCCACCATATCATGTCATCAGTCCATAATCTTATAGGAGCAAGTGCACACAAATAGTACAATAGGCATTTCTTCACCCAACATAGCTTCCAACACTTGACTACTTGAGCACAACCATTATTTTTCTGGAACTGCTGCAGCACTATTTGAATGGCCAGGGCTTCATGCTTCACAAATTGTCTGCCGTTGTAATCGCCATTTTCATGAACATGCCATACTCTGATTAAACTGCTTAATGCAAAGACATGAGGCAAACTGATAGGAACATCCCAAAGCAACAGACTAGTCAAATTTTTGAAGGTATGCAAAATGAGCACCATAGTATTAGGTTGCATCGCAGCCGTCGTGCTCCATATACTGCAACAGACCCCATGTCTGCGAAAAATGGAATTTGAAGGACCTCCATACTGCTGGTTCCATTTCTGAGTAAGTTGAGCATTCGATAGACTGTGCTCCACGTGTATAACTAGCTGTACTTCTTCAATCCAGAACACCACCAAATGACTGAGGCTACATGGTAACAGAGGGACTGCTTCATACCAGAGAAAGAGAAGGTACTCATGTTCTGAACAAATTATGACCGGCTTGCACAACTTCTTAGGTGGAGGCCATGGTTGCTGCATCTGGACAGATTCAACCTCCAACTCGTTCTTGTTGATATGAACATCGGTGACACAGCCCATCTCATAGCCCATCTTATGAATACCAATCCATTCAGTAGTGTGAAACACCCTTGCTACATGAATAGATAGAGCTCCAGGCCTGCTCAAGGCAACAGCAAGGACCACTGAACTCAGTCCCTGTCGTGACGCTACATCCCTTGCACATGAAGCAACTGATGCCGGTGCTGATGTTGGAGCAATAGTCATACCGGACAGTGGAGAAGTCGGTGCAGACACGAACACCACCACCAGTGCAGCTGGAGAAACTGAGGATGGTGCCGACATCCATGTCATGGAGTTGCGGTCGATGGCTATGGCGTGGAGCAGCATAACAAATGTCGCAGCATTGAACCGGAAAACCAACAGAGTGGCGTGGAGCAGCATAACAAATGTCGCAGCATTGAACCGGAAAACCAACAGAGGATGGCTCGACATTGTGTCGAACACCTTCATTGCATTCCTGGAGTGGATAGCTGGTGTGCTCCAATCCACAACAAAACATGTGTCCTGGGACGGGGTGCTGGCCGGTGGAGTCCTCTGCACCGGCATACGGTAAAACCTCCTGTAAAGTGACACGACGGATATACAGGAATAGATAGTGAAAAAATATGCTACAGCGGGGCTCTGTATGTCTCACGGTACGAGAGCGGGTTCGGTATTCCTAGCGTCATAGCGAGCGCACGGAATGTCAGTGGCGCGGGCCCCGCTGCTGTGTGCATGTGCTGTTCGGCTGAAAGGGAGCGTGCGTTGTGCTGCATGTGCTGCGCTGGAGGGAATCTGATGGTGGGCTCCACTATTTCATCTAGCTAAAAAATACTATAACTCACAAACTAAAAATCCAAACTAAATTCCGATTTCACCATTAAACTCGTTATAATAAATCCTTCAAAACTAGATCTCATATAGATATATTTAGATAAAGTGACAAGTGTGCCCACAGTGAGGAAAGAGAAAATAGTAGTTGAGATGGTTGAATAAAATATATGATAGTTAGTATAGAGTAGAGATATAGAGATTGGATGAGTGCGGGAGAAAGTAGTATAGAGTAGAGAATCTTGATGACTAGAATGAATAGAGTAGAAATTTAAAGATCCATGAGTGCGGGTAGTCTTACCATGGGAGGAGCAGCAGTGGTAGTCGTCGAAGAGCCCGTGGAGTGTGTCGAATGTGGCGAGCACACGGTGCATCTCGGGGCAATGCCATAGACCATGCAGGCCGCCCGCTCCTCCGACGACGCAGCCGACGCGGACGGCGATGCCCGCTATGCGCTCTGGGCAACGCCATAGACCATGCAGGCCGCCCGCTCCTCCGACGACGCAACCAACGCGGACGGCGATGCCCACGATGCGCTCTGGGCAACGCCATAGACCATGCAGGCCGCCCGCTCCTCCGACGACGCAGTCGACGCGGACGGTGATGCCCCTAACGCAGAACGCGCCTCCGTGGTCGGGGCCGCATGCTCATCCCCTGGACCCGAAGCCGTGGGGTCATCCTCGACGTGGAGGTCGTCCGTGGCACGCGTTGCAGGCGCGCCCGCTCCTCCTCAGATGAAGACGGCGTGGACGCGGTCGACGGTGCCTGTGACGCAGAGCCACGAACGGCGCTGCGGGCGTGAGCGGCGCAGCTACTACCACCGTCGTCGTCGGGGTAGAGCACCTCGGTGAAGCAGTCGACGGCGACAACAGGGACGGAGGCGCAGCCTCCGCCTGGTCATCCAAATCGACGAGCAGAGTCGCGGCATGGATGGAGTTCAACGTTTGCTTCATCATCTCTTGCAGGTCGGCGAACTGCTTCGCGAAATCATTGAGGGCGTTCAGCTGGGTCGCCATCTCATGAAACTTGATGGTGATTTCGTCCGGCGATGCCGCCATTGTCGATCGGATCGAGGGTTTGCACCCGAGCGCCAGGATGGATTGGAGAATTTGGGGTGAAACAATTCGGCCCCCAAAATCACAGGAGCTGGTACCAATTGTCACGATCCTTGACTATCGAATTGCAATTACAAGAGTTCGGGATACAATAACTGGGGAATCATAGGGAATCTAGGGTAGGAATAGCAAGGATCAGAGGCAGGAAGCAAGATAGCAGGCAAGGGTCAAGGTCTCGGATGGAAGGTAGGAGACGACAGGGGTTCGGGTTCAGGTTTCTCTTCTTCTATGCTGTTCCTGGTTGCCTTGCATCCTTTTATTCCCTTGGCCTTGTCCTGACGAAAGCCCATCTC
Organism: Themeda triandra; assembly: GCA_018135685.1. Taxonomy (NCBI): domain Eukaryota; kingdom Viridiplantae; phylum Streptophyta; class Magnoliopsida; order Poales; family Poaceae; genus Themeda; species Themeda triandra. The sequence goes on from JAENPR010000134.1 coordinate 119,169, forward strand.
ATAGCCCAGCTGGAAGCCCATGATCCACCGGCCCAGTCCCTGACAAAAGCGAAGTCAGTACGTGCAACCATCTTGAACTTTGTCGACCTCGGATGTCTTTGTCTACTCCATTCTGAGCCAATGCTTACTGTGATGGAGGAGCAAAGTCAACCCTGTCACCAGTGGCAAAGGTGTGGAAGACTTATTCTGCCTCCTAGTTTGCTTTGCCTGTTTTATGTGGTCTGTAGGGTGGCTTTTTTTTATGTCCGTTGCTTCCGAGGTTCGTTGGTGTCATGTTTCTTATGGTAATAGTTTTATTGTCACCTCTAAAAGGCCCTAATATGGTTAGAGGAGGGTGAATAGCCTAATAAAAAAACTACAAATATAATAGAGCAAAGGAGTTAGTAAAATAAATGGCGAAAAGCTTTTTGCCTAGCTCTAGTATTGTATTGCAGCCACCTATCCAACAATTCTAGTATATTATATTCTTTATTTCACACAATGGCTAGGTCACTAATATTATACTAGTGAGCAAACTAAAATAATTATTCTAACAACAATGCTACTCAACTAACAAGTCAACCACAAGCTCTACACAAGATATGTTATAAATTGTAAATACAAGGTAGAGATGTGTTTTTATACCGCCGATACAGAGGTGATGATCCAATCAATCAATATAAATATCACAATATATGAATACCGATAAATTCCAGAACTAGAGACAGGATGTCATAATGATTTTTCTCCCGTGGCTAACTTGCTTGCCAGCAAGCTATGTTCGCGTTGTGTTGACCAACACTTTGTGGTTTGGATGCTAAGAGGTGTTTCACAAACCTCGTCCAAGCAATTGGACACCGTAAGAACCTACCCAAGTGTGTGGTAACTCAATGACATGAGCATTTTACTAGAGTTGTCTTTGGCGCTTCGCCAGGGAAGGAACAACAACCCCTTATAAATATATTCTTGATTGGGGCGGACACAATCATCAAATCCCATCACCAATAAATCAATCTCCAACCGTTTAGGTGATGATAATCACCAAGAGTAAATCTGCAATCACAAGAATCATCCAATGCCACCAAATATGAACTTCAAATGCACACACTAGGTTTTCCCTTAATCCTCTCAAGAATGAGTATCACGCTTGGAGAAAGAGAGAATATAGAGGAGATTCACTTGATGCTCTCAGATTTATCACTAGAGCTCGATATCTCACTCGATTGAACCACAGATCAATATGAGTGAGAGAGAAGAAAAAGAGAGGTTATTTTGTCTTCTTTAGTTTACTGTGTGTAATAATAATATGGAATACGGAGTAGATATAGGAACCAAAGAGAAGAGAAAGGGTATGTCTAGGGTTTAGGCTTTTTGGTCAGACCACCCAACGGGCCGATGCCCAACGGCACCAGGCGCTGCCGCGCTGAACCGCAACCGCTCTCTCATTTCTCGGTTGGGCCCCGCAGCAATTAGTAGGTCACGGCCAACGAGTAGCACGCTTCCTCAATTGAAACGTCCACGCGCTCCCAGCTGCATAGGAGCAAAGTCAACGGCACAACAAGCACCGCTCACTCCTCTCTAGTATTTCTGGTTTACACGGCGGCAGCAGCAGCATTAAAACAAATGAAGATTTGAATCCACGCATGAACACATGCCGCTTCGGCAAAAACCACGAACCTTCTGCCTCCATATTTATTTTGTTTGGTCATCGAGTAGCCATTTAAATTTCTATATTTATTTTGTTTGGTCATCGAGTAGCCATTTAAATTGTTCACAAAAAAAAGAGTAGCCATTTAAATTTCTATCTCTCAAAAAATGCCAAACCAAGGAAAACACCTGAGATAGAATTTTCACAGATAAATTATTTTGGGCTTGCCTAAAAAAAAGATAAATTATTTTGGGCTTTCTTATACATTCTCAGCATGTCACTAAGTATCATGCATATGCAGGTGAGACTCACACTTAGTGATACTAAATAATCATTGTATTCAAAGATTTTTCTTCTTTGTAGGACGGTTATCAATTCTAAATCATTCATCATCTATGGTGTCTTTAGTGCAAACCAAAAATGACTCATAACTAATTTTTGTCTTGAACCTATTTTATCTTTCTCTTTCTTATTTTCTAAATGGGGAGCACTTGATCATCATTATCTATCACCATCACCGTGGAACATCATTTAACTTCACCACTCAGAGTGTACCAACCTTGCTCATATCACGACACTTATGACAAAAACTAGTACATTTGAGTGTCATCAATAAGCAAAAATCAAGCTAGAGCTTTCAGCCTCCTCGATGAGGATTTTTTTTTATTTTTAATTGTTTTTGTAAGTCTCCTCTTCTCTAGTAATACATACCCGGCATGCTCTTCGTGCTGGTTCTTCAAAAAAAAAAAAAAAAGGTGCAGAGTTCTATTCAGTTTGTACTATATATCTGCTGCTGAAAAGTTGTCGGCATAATTCAAGTTAGAGTCGAAGCGATCAGGGATGAGGTAAAACAGATTAGCGCTTGCATATTTTGCAGTAGTGGAGCTCCTTGGACATAGGGGATGCGCATGAGTAGCAGAAGCAATATCCACACCTAAAAACCCAAATCCAAGAACCTTATGTAAGAAATCGTTGAGGAAAATTTCACAATTTTCAGAGAGAAGAGGAAAGGCTAGCACATACCTGCACTTGATAAACATGCATCCCTCAGACTTCTCCACGTACATCCTGCACTTGGGGCACCGCTGCCACCTCTGTTCGCCAGCGAGCCGCCTCACCATCACGTCCTCCCGGCCCCGCTCGTCTTCCCCGAGCTCCTGAAGCTCCTCGCAGCCGATGCCGTCGTGCCACGGCACCATGCACCGGGCGCAGAACAGCCGGTGGCAGTGCGGGCACTCGGCTTCCGCGATGGCATCGTTGCCATTGCCGTCCTCGACGACAAGCCCCGAGGAGCAATCTCTGAACGGGCAGTAGAGCCTGTGCTCGCCGAGCGTCAGCTCGCACAGCGCGACATCCCACCTGCTAAACAGCTCGGAGGGGATGACACCGCTGCAGTCAGCCAGCTCGATCGTGCCGTCTCCGCAGCTGAGCTCAGGGCATCTGACGTGGACAACGTTCTCACCGATCTTCGCAGCGATATACTGGCCGATGCAGGTCACGCAGAAGGCGTGGCCACATGAGCTGACGACGAACTTGCGACTGATGGGCATGCTTTCCATGCAAATCGGGCAGTAGAATTCGTCGCCCGGTGGCGGAATCGACGATGATGATTCCCCTGCATCAGCAGAGGTGGAGGGACTTTCTGATGCTCCTGTCATGTGATCTTGCATGAACAAATCGTGGAGCAGGGAATCGACTGATGTGTCCTGTATGACCATTTCTTGGAAGGCAGAGAACAGAATGACCTCCTGCAACTGTAATTCCTCAGCCAGTGCATCTGCATCCCCAACAGGAGACACCCTCTCCGACGCCATCGCGGCACCGTCTTCGTCGATGATAGCAGAACAGCTGATCTATTTCCTCTCTATCCCTTTGGTGTGGTTGTTTCTGGTTGGAAGAACTGATGTTTTGGAATGTCACAAGAATGAAGTGTTTATGAGTTGCCAGGTGAAGGCTTATTATTTATAGTATACAAATGATCAGGGAGTCAGTCTCCTGGACTTTATAAAAAGCGTGGAAAGAAGAGTACAAGAAAGCTCCGGACAGCAGCAGGTTTCTTCAATTAGGAAAAAAAAAACGCGCAATATGTTGTTGTCTAATTGTCTTGACTCAACTTGTTGAAGTCTTGTACGCGTAATGTGCAGATGGAAATCTAGTGTTATTCTATTGGTTGCAAGCAAGAAATAAAGGAGTTGCGAGGTTCAGACTAATGATTACAAATCAACCGCCCGAAATCTATAAAGTTAAGGTAAAGAAAGTTCTATTATAAGAGAATTGAAGGCAACGTGTTTCTGTTTACATGGAAGATACTCCCTCCGTTTCAAATTGTAGTTCGTTTGACTTTTTTGACCACAACTTTAACCACTCGTCTTATTCAAAAAATTAGTGCAAATATGGTTAAATTTAAGTCATTTTTGAAAGTTCTTATGTTAGTAAAGCAAGCCACAACAAAAGAAATGATATTTGACATAATTTTTTGAATAAGACGAGTGGTCAAAGTTGTGGTCAAAAAAGTCAAACGAACTACAATTTGGAACGGATTAGTACATGTTTTCTGTCAATGTCTTGACATGACCTCTTGTCGTTGCACATGCAATTTACAGCAGAAGCCAAGAAACTTCCTTATAGTACTACTACGTACGTAATGAGTCGTTCGGTGCAGATTATATTTGAAATATCTAAGCAGCCATCTTGATCAGTGCACAAGTTGTATCGGAATTGCATGGAAAAATAGAGCAATGGAACTGCTTGACTCAGATTGCTAGGTCTTCGCATCAGAACCACAGCTTTATTATAAGCATTCAGGAAATTAGTATCGGATTCTTTTTTTTTTGCGACATATTAGTATCGGATTCATCCTACTAAAAAAATTAGAACAAACAGAAGTATAGGATACCAGTTTCTAACATGTCACGCAGGCCCACCCAGCCATTGGATTTTGAATATCAATTGACAGACCAATCTGATGCATACACAAATTAGCCTTTGTTGTAGTATCCAGAAAATATCTTCGAAGTTCAGTAGAAATTTCATTCACAATGCAAGTTGGGTGATTTTAAAAAACGGAACACACACACCCAGCCACCCAGGTGCCTTTCCCACTTCTGAATGCTATTACCAAAGGTTGCAAGGCTCTCATTGTTGTCATGTCATTTCATAGACAAACCCATGCATTTTAACCAAAATAAAGTGTTTCCACCTTCTAAAAATAGGATCAATCAATAAATAAAGTTCAAAAAGTCAAGTGTTGTCCTCTGCCTTCTAAAATATGTTCAATCAACAAATAATGTTTTGAAATTTATATATAATTTTAACTACATTTTATTAATTTTTTAAATGCATAATTAATTCTATGGTTATTGAAAAATCATCGAGCCAATTTTGCTAGCTCATTTTATGGCTCGTGCTACTTTAGTTAAGTGTTTGTTGCATAACGTCATAGCATATAATGTTCCTCTCTTGGTCGCCTAGCTCTAGAACCTTTGAGTCATGATCCACAAATATGGTCTTAGAGTCACTCCTAGATGGTGGTCCCTCCACTCTTTGGATGCAAAGAAAAAATCAAACACGAGCAATGAACAAACCTTGACCCATGGACAATCCGCCAACCTTTGAGTTTGGTAAGGGTGATCTAAGTCTCCTTCGTATAAGGTCTAACAATCCCTCAACAACAAACTTGTCCTAGAGCTCAAATATACTTTCAAGACCTTAGCTAATGTTGGCGTCATTTGTAGTAACATTTTTACACCAGTTTCTCCTATTTATGCTTAATTTGTATGCTATTCCATTGACTAACCCATGAACGCGTCTAGTTCAAACACTGATTTAGGCAACTAAAGAATAGCACACTTCTCATTTGTTTAGGGAAATCTTAAGACCTTTCACCGACTTGAATATTAGTTTGGTAAGGCCGAAAGGATGCTACTAAAAGCATTGTGGAACAGAGGTAATGCCGATTAAAAGAAAACAACTGCTCAACTTCGTAAAAACACTCAAGAAGCATTAGTTCCGCACTCGCTCATGTTGCTTGTCATATTCAAGCCAATTAATTGGAGGATACCGGTTTCTAGCTCTATGCATGACAAGCTATTATACATTTTACAGATCGGCTGAGAGCTGACAGATCAAACCAGATGCATGAAAAGAAAAGAAAAGAAACTAACTTGAGAGATCCGTATAAGGAAGTACTCCTGAAGTCCACAGGAATAATTTCATTTACATATTGGTGATTTCATAAAAGGGGCAGACCTAGCTGTTTTGTACTGAGCACCTGATACTTTTTATGCAAGGAAGTCATCATCAGATTGTTTGTTCAGATGTCACTATTTGATAACAGGATAAAGCTAGAGTACTAAGACTAAATGAAGTTGCTAAGCACAGACGTCACGCCATGGCTCAGCAATAGAACCAGGGCAATCCGGCAATATAAAGGCTGTTTACTTCGGTCATTATACATGTGCACCTGTTACTTTTCTTGACGTGCCCTGCTGAAGTTTAGGAGCTAGTTGCAACAGAAGCTAAGAAACTCCACAGTACATATTCACCCGTTTCTCCTCTTTCGAGAAGAAAACTTATAATCAACTCAGTAGAACTACATTTTAGGCATGACAGAAGAGAACCACATACATGCAAATCAAATTTAGAAGGATCCATCGATCAAAAAGTTAGCTATTGGAATTGTAAGTTCATAAAGTTCATTCACATGCTCAGTGCTTCAATATAAGAGGAACAACACATCTAGTCCTCACTAAGGTAGTAGTAATAGTACCTTATGCATTGTTCAGAAGAAAGTTATCTGCTATCTCATAAGTATTTTCATTTTTTAATGTTATAAATACGCTGCTACCTGCATTATATATACTCCATCTTAAATATTTTAACTAACATAGCTCCATTGCACGAGGCAACGTTAACCAAGTCATATTAGCAATTTACTGGAATTAATATGGAGTTGAGAACTTCCCTCACGTCACAAACGTGGAGTTTTGCAGCTTGAGGTCACTCACCAGGTCCTCTTGCACCTACTGCAGTGATGGATGCCTCGTGACATTGGGGATGCGCAGAGATAGCAGAAGCGATGCCCACACCTGTAAATTAGAGCAACAAAAAATCTCACTCATATGTGCTCGTTGCACATGTATTTCTTTTTCCTGCAAAGAGCAAAATACAGTACCTGCAGACGATGTACACGCAGCCCTCGGTCCTCTCGACGTACATTTTGCACTTGGGGCACCTCTGCCACTTGCTCCGCTGCGCGACCTTCGTCAACAGCAAGTCATTCATGCTCCGCTCGTCCTTGCCAAACCGCTGGAACTCTGCACAGGTGACACCTTCATGCCACGCCACCTTGCACTGCACACAGAACATCCGGCAGCAGTGTGGGCACTCGGCTTGTGTTATGGCTGCCTCACCGTGGCGGCGTTCGTCAACCAGCAATGCTGAACAGTCATTGAAGGGGCAGTAGAACTTAAACGCACCTAGTGCCGAGTCACAGAGTGCAGCACCCCACCTCTGGAACAGCTGCAGTGGGATCACGTCACGGCACACTTCTGGGTCCAATGCACCATCCTTACATCCCGGTTCAGGGCAGCCAATGGACAACAAATTATCCTCGACCTTAGCCGTGATGTATTGGCTCACGCAGCTGATGCAGAAGAGATGTGTGCACCCAGAAACGGGGAAGAGCTCCCTGACATCCACTGACTCCATGCATATGGTGCAGTAGAACTCACTGCTGGCAATCTCATTCCCATCAAGGCAGCATTGGTCTAGCTCATGAAGCATATTATCCAACTTTTCTTCCTGTTTCAGTCTGTCCATGCCTTGGGTTGAGACCAAGGTGCTACGATCCACATGGATCATCCGATTTGCTTCAGACTTCCACAAAGATTTACATTTAGCTACCAAACACCGGAGGGGCCTGTGCCACTTATTCTCATGCACGACCTTCACAAGCGGCGGGTCATCTCGCCCCTGTTCACCATTCCTGAGCTGCTGGAAATCTTCACAGGTGACGCCGGAGTGCCATGCCACCTTGCACTGTGCACAAAACATCTGGGAGCAGTGAGGGCACTTGGTTTCCCTTATTACTGCCTCATCAGGGCCATGTTCATTGACCAGCAATGCCGAGCAGTCCTTGAATGGGCAGTGGAACCCGAATGCCCCCAGTGCTGAGTCACAGAGTGCATCGCCCCACCTCTGGAACAGAGGCAACGAGATCATGTCACGGCACACCTCGGGGTCCAGTACACCATCATCACAACCCGGTTCAGGGCATCCAATGGAGAACACATTATCCTCAACCTTAGCAGCGATGTACTGGCTCATGCAGCTGACACAGAAGAGGTGTGTGCACCCGGGTACCGGGAAGAGCTCTCCGACATGCACGGTCTCCATGCATATGGCACAGTAGAAGTCACTGTTGGGCATTGCATTTGCACTCTCACCACGAGAGCATTGGCCTAGCTCCTGAATCATTCCATCCAACGGTTCTTTCCCCTTGCCACTGTTTATGCCTGCAACAACTGAGATCAAGGCGCCATGAGCCACATTGATCCCCTGAGCGGTCTCGGCCTTGCACAAAGATTTACAAGAAGGCACCACACACCTAGGCAGCCCAGTGGCCTCCATTTTAGGTGCATACTGCCAGAAGCAGGGAATGCAGACGGCATGGTCACAGCTGTAAGGCTTCCACGAGGCTTCCAACGATGGGATTGCCAGTTTGCAAACCACGCAGACCGTCTCTGAGTGAGTCGAGAACCCGAAAGCCTCTTCGACCTGCGGAACCTTCGTTGGCAACGCTCTATCCATTACCATGGAAATCAAGTGGTCCAACATTGTTGTAGATGTGCTGCTCTCTCGGTTGAACTGAATCAACACTCAGCCGAGGCCTGTAGCCTGTTTTCCAAGGAAATTGAAAAGAGTGACAGTGAGCATGGTCCTCCAGAACAACCGAATGAGGTCTAATATATTAAAATGTCCAAAACAAAGAGTAAGCGCATATAAACAAGTTCTACCTTGAGCAACATCCAACGAGACCAAAAGAACCCCAATTCAATTCCCATCAAAATCAAGGATTAGAAGTAGAGCCACTAAGAGCAGAAGCTACGAGGGCAAAGCGAGCGGCTCCTGTCAGGCACACCGTCGGATACTTGGTGTGCACTCCCTGCGCACACCAATTTGGAACACACACAGAGCGCATTCCATGCCACCGGTACCAACCACACCGACTCGGAGTGATGAACCCGAAAACCCCCCATCGAGATCACAGCCACATAACGGCACGCAGCAGAAGAGGAGAGGATTATTGCGTTCGTACCAGCAAAACAGGGCCCCTCCCTCCGCGCGCTTACTCCCAGCGGCGGTCACCGGGAAGTTTCTGAGGCCGGTCGGCGGCGCCCGACGCTTGCGCAGTCCGGCGCGGCGGCGATCGACCTGGCGCGATCCGAGAGCGGTTGCGGAAAGCGAGGAGGTGGACGGCTCCCGACGCGGCTGACGGGCGGGCTAAAGGCCCAGAGCTGATGAATTGGGGTGGAAATCGGGATCAGCGAGCGGCGCGTTCGGCGGGGGTTTTGGGACGCGCTAATTCCTTTTTGGGTTTAGCGACGCGATGGAGACGCGTGCTCTCCCGGACCGGACCCGTTTTCAAACACGGCTTATTTGCCTTCCTTTAGGTAGGGTGTGACATGTGAGAGATGAGCAGAGAGAAACTTAGGCATGTCCAAAGCGTATACGGTACACAAAAGCATACGCACCCGATCTTCCATGCAGTGAAGCACACGAACCTGCATTTTGTGGCCAATAGAAATTGGACAACGCGACGGGACTCAAAGACCTCACCCGCTGTGGACTGGTTCGTTCGATCGGCTGTGGACTGGTTCGTTCGTTCGATCTGGACGTGGCTTTCTCCTTGTAAGTTGTAACACGCCCATCGATCTACCGTCTTCAGCTAGTAACACTTCGCATCAGACTGCCATGTTACTATGTTAGCACTAGCATAGCACATCATCTCCAGCTATAGCTGAGAGGGACCTCATGGCAATTAGTGAAAAACAGGTCCTATTCCTCTAACTCGGCTAGAGCTAGACTTAGTTTCTAACTCTAACTCTAGCTCTAAATTAACTATAGCCTTTTAGGCGTTTGGGTGTAAGGGTTAGATTAGTAATAAATATGATTTCCCTATCATTTGGCTCATTTAAATCATGTTCTCATCCAGATTTGGTGTGGCAAGCATTTGTATGTTCTCCTTTCACTCATATATAACACATATATTAGTTTTACAAATAAAACACCTAAAACAAAATCAATTTTAATTTATTCATACAAATGAGACGTCTCACCTACACTACTAGAATCCAATAGTTTCCCTAGGGCCAAAACACTAGAGAAAGACCCAAAAAACAGCAGGGAAACAATTTCCCTAGGAATTTTCGTAAGAAAAGCCCCCTAAGGAGGATTTCGATGAAAAGCTAAAGTTCCCTACGATTTTCATTCAAACCGTAGGGAAAGAAACTTTCCCTAGAGATTTATAACCGTAGGAAAACATGCCACCGTGGCGCTGTATAAGCGTGGAAGGGACCTTTCCCTAGGGTCCATTTACCCTAGGGAAACACTTAATAAATATATTAATTTATAGTGATGAAGCATACTTGTATCAGATCCATTACAGATCTCAAATGCGAATCGATTCACACCACAAACAATTACAAACAAAAATAAGTTTTTATATATTGAATGACTTTTACATCAATATAATGACAAAGAAATAAAAAATGAAAAGAAAGAGTACACATGCTTGCCTATTATGATTCTTTTTTGGAAAAACATATCCTTTTATTAATCGTATCTAGTATATACCAACTAAACAATCTCACGAAGTGTTTCTATTACCTGTTTGGATTCATGGATTAAAGCCAGTTCAGTCTAGTTTCCACCAAACTAGCTTAAAAGTTGCCAAACAGAAGGGCTAGAGTTAGTTTTTTGCAACTAACCCACCTAAAAAAACTATCCCCTCAAAGAGATGATTATTTGGGCTAGTTTATGATAGTTTACTGTAGGGTCTACTAAAATAGCAATTACTCCATTGTTTTTGCCGCACCGGATCTAGTTCAAGCGTCGCATCCTCTTCTTAGGGTGTGTTTGGTTGTGCTGTGGCTTTTAGAAAAGCTGCTGTGGGCTGTGACTTTTGGAAAAGTAGCTGTGGCAAAGTGGCTGTGACAAAAGCAGAAGGCCCTTTGGCTAGAGAAGCTGTGGCTTTTGAGCATATCTCACTGGCAAGCGGAGCCCACTCGTCAGACAAATCTTCTTCCTCCACGGGCGCGCGACTGCCACATCGTAGGTGGGAGAGAGGGAGGTCGCGCCACAGCGCTGCTCGGGGAGGGGCGGAGAGGGCCGCACGCCGCCGGTGGAGTGCCGGCCGTCGAGGTAGGGCGCCGCAGGACGCCGCTCCCCTACGCGCCGCCGCTCCTGGGGAAGGTACGGGGCCACGCCGCCGGTTGGGGAGGGGCGGGACAGCACTGGCGCCGCTCGATCTGGGAGGAAGCGTCGCCACTGCGCGAAGGAGAAGAAGGCAGGGGCAGACGACGGCGCTCGACGCCGGTCGCGCACAGCTCGCCGCCGTCTAGAGAGGGATGACGGGAAGGTCGACGGGATCTCAGAGCTGCGTCCATGAGGGAGCCGCCGCCTCACGCTCGCGCTTGTGCTCTGCATGCGCGCGCCTGTGGCCGGCTCCGCCGCCCGTCGAGAAGGGCGCGGGGCCGCCACCACGAGTCGGGGCCAGCGAAGGAGGAGCGCCCGTGGCCCGCCCGAGCAGCGCGCCCATGGCCGGCGCCGCCGCGTGCTCAAGGCCCGCCGGGTCACGGAGGAACGGGGAATCCGGCGGAGGTCGAGGAGGAGCATCGGAGCGCCGCCCTCGCGCTATGGGCACGCCGTGGATGGGGAGGGCGCCGCTCGCCGGAGGGGACGGCTCGGCGGAGGAAGGAACGTCGAAGGAAAGGGAATGTGAAAGGAAAGAACGAACCGGTACGTGTGTAACCAGTGGCAGGTGGGTAATGTTTTACCCCAAAAGCCAGTGAAAGCAGGGGGTGGGGGTGCTTTTCAGTTTGTACTATGGTAAAAGCTGGCTTTTGGCAAAAGCAGCTTTACTGTTTAGTCCCTTTGGTTGGGCTTTTGGATTTTAGGGGCAAAAGCCACAGCCAAAAGCCCAACCAAACACACCCTTAGGTGCATGTGTGCGAACATGAATCAGATTCGAAGAATGTCAGATACAAATATCTTTTCGGATATTGAGTAAAAGCAAAGGTAAAGACATAATTATGTTTTGAGTTCATGAAATTGAATTATTTTTAATAAATGTGTGCACAAAATTAGTTTGGGATCAATCTAGAACTACAAGTCAAGCCTTCCCCATGAGGCATCAGCCCATGCGCTCTACTCGGGTCTTGCTCTGGCCTCCCACTTTCCCAGTGCCCACTACTACACACGCGTATAGTACCGCATAGCCATCTAGAGCTAAGCATGGAGGAATGTACCGACACAACGAAGGTCACAACAACAAACAATTCAGTTGGCCATGGCTTGGACTGCTATAAACGGATAATATCTGCAATGTGTAGGTCGAATATATCCGTATTTTTACACGGATTATCCATATCCGCCGGATGCTAACGATATCACATTTGTATTTGATACCGGCATAAAGTATCCGTTTTAGCATCCGTATTTGAATAAAAATCCAGATATCCACATAATTATCCATTTAAGTGTTCATATTTGTTCGGTCGAACGGATGGCCGGATAAATATCCGTATCATTTTCATCCATCAGCCTTTAGTAGATTCAGTGATGCAATGCAAAAATAAGAATCTTTCTATAACCATTCTAGTTGAATTAGGGGTGGGCAATATTTTACAAAAACTAGTTAACGAACCGAAAAAGCCGGTTGACTGAACTTTTTAGATCTATTTGGTGAAAACTTTGGCGTCAACTATATTTGGTTTTGAACGGGCATTAACTGAATTAGCCCTCCAACAGTTTGGTATTTTTTCTTTGTCATTTGTTATAGTTTGCCAACTCCCAAAATGAAATGGGGAGGAGAAAAACAAGTCATCTTCAACAGTTTTGCAAAATTGACTTGGCAAGCGGTCCACGGCTTTGCAAATATCTCAAGTTTCCTCCGTCCATTGCCAAGTTGCCCAAATTGCAAAACCCAAATGCAAAATTGTTGGATACCTCATTTCGTGATTTTTTGCAAATTATAAAAGTGCAAACCACAAATGCCAAACTGTTGGAGATGCTCTATCTGACACTAGAATTGTGTCCATTTGCATATTTAAATGTATTTCTACGACTTTATTTGTTAGAACAATTTGCATATTTATATCCTTTCGTTTTACTACATGATTCGTTTCTTGTTAGGTGCTTCCTAATTTGTTCGATTTTGGTCGGTTATCAGATTTTTAACAACAAATTCAGTAACATTTCACTAAACCAAAAATTCTTGATAAATGACTTAACCGAACCGATTTCAATGATTTTTGTGGTTTAGTTGTCTTCGCACACCACAGTTCTTGGTTTCACGACCAGAATATCCTAAACGTTTCTATGTGGGCCAAACACTCTCGTTCGCCGCACAATTTTTTCCTAAGTGGTTGTTGTGGTCCAGCTGCAAAGTTTTTGTGGCCAACGTATTTGAACCTGCCAAGCCTGCTGGGCAAGAGACAAAGCTCGCAAGAACCCGAAACAATTGCTCTCCTGAACCCTACCGCACCATCGCACCATCATGGTAGCGTGGCCGTGGCGTCGCCCTCCGCTCGCCATAGCTCTCGTCCTGGCCCTCGGCGCATATGGGAACTGATAATTAGTTGATAAATCGAACCAACTAACCAAGCGTGTGCATATAAACCAACTAAATGAGAAAAAATATTTATATAGGCCAGTTTGGCTAGTCTGAATTGAAATTTGGAACTCGTGCAGAATTTAAGTCGTAAACAATTTCAAATAGGACAAGACCACCACATCCTATATAAATTTGGAACTATGTCAATGGTTCCATTGCACTACTACAAAAAGGTTGCCAGACTACCTAAGAGCCAGACTACCTAAGAGCATCTTCATTAGCTAACCTATCCAATCTCCTATACGGAGCTACAGATCTCTTATCTCATCTCCTAGACCTATAAATTTTAAGAGATCTCCTAAAAGAAACATCATCTCTCCTAAATAAATGAGATGCCCAACTCTCCCCTATCCCTAAGTAAATATACAAGACAAGTTTAAAGTAATCTGCTACAAGAGTACTCTCCTATATCCTAAATTGATTCTAAGGTACAGATATGAGAAATCTAGTGGTGATGCTCTAAGTCTCATTCTTGTGAAGCTATTTCCCAAGTCATACTTTGATTATTAGTAAGGTCAGTCTTAGTGGGATTTCATTTGGGTTTCATTTGCATTTAATATTTTGACACATCAACACATCTGATGACTTAATTATGAAGATAGAGATAGAGACAGGTTCATCTAGATGAAACCTGCCGTCATAGTTACCAACACAAAAGCTGGTGATAACTGAAACTGTCGTAGCAGCAGCTTACCATCTAAACACATCTATACTATAATGCAATTCTTCTCAAAGCGTCAGAAGCCTGCGACCTTACACCGGACCCACAAGGCAGAGTCAAACTAACCCGCAGATTCAAACTAACCCCACCCGCTAATCACGGATCTCACGCTCCCTCTCTTGTGCCTCTTCTCCGACTTCTGCGGAACTAGGAGCCACCATCAAGATGCAACCCGACGCCAACGTCCCCTCCCACCGCCTCGCGCCCTCGCCGCTTCGCAGGCTCGCAGCGCACCTGAACCCGCAGCGCCCGCAGCCGCAGATGGAGGAAGATGCGGGCGCGAACGCGCTGTTGAGGCCGGCGGCGTGCCGCGCCAAGGGCAGCGCACCGGGGTTCAAGGTCGCTATCCTCGGCGCTGCGGGCGGGATCGGCCCATCGGGCAGCCACTGTCGCTGCTCATGAATATGAACCCTCGTGTCCGTGCTCCACCTCTACGACGTCGTCAACACACCCGGTGTCACCGCCGATATCAGCCACATGGACACCAGTGTTGTGGCAATGTTTTCACACTCGATCCGTGCGACTGTAGTTTCGCACAGGCCGGATCGGCGACGACCGGTCGGAGCAGGTAGATCCACGTCCTCGTGCCCTTGTGCTCGCTCGACGTGCCGCCGTCTCCTCTGTGTCTGTCTGTGCGAGAGATCAAATCACCACACGCGTGTATTGATTTCTATTTTTAGACTCATGCATGGATTGTTTTCAATTCCCATGATTTTGCTCTTTCTATCCAGGATGCGGTCCGCGTCGGCACGGCTTGACCCGCGTGCACGGGGCTCCCCGGTGGCAACGCTGCCCGGCCAACTCGGATGGCGGCTCTGGCGGATGAGCGGCCGCCTCGCATGGATCACAACCCTGACTACGGAGCGACTCATGTCATGTGGATCCGTGGTTGGAGGTGGCGGCATCCTCCTTTGCGGCGGCCCTACTCTGGCGGCGGCGGCCTCACAGAGGAAACAACAACCCCTTGCGCTTGACTGCGATCCATCTCCCACGACGTGCTCATCCTTGCTGAGTTCACCTGATCTACAAGATGGATGTATGTCCTTGTTGAGATGCAGCTTCTGCATAATCGAAGGCCTGGAAAAAATTGACGACCCTTTTTTCTCTTCTGATGATGGCTATTCTGTACAAATGCATAAGTCATTCCTAAAATAATATAGTAGAGCTTATTCCATTACTTTGTTTCTATGAAATGCTATCAGGTTAGATGAACCGTCAACTAATTTGTGAAACAGGATGACAACTAATTTCTTAGATTCATGCGCATGGCCTCTCTATTGGGCGGTATGGCTAAGCAGTAAGGCAGCGGACTGCAAGTTGCTACTGCTATCTGCTTGCCGACATGATGAAGGTGAGTTTGGGAAATATGGAATTTTGTCTGCAGGCTTATCTTTGAAGTTTATTTTCCCAAGTAAAAGTTGTCACTTCAGTTGCTTTCCTTTGGTGAGTTTCTATGAGTTGAGAGATGATGAATGTCAACTAGAAATGTTATGCTATCTTTAATGTTTTAGGAGTTTTGTAGCACATATAAATCTATAATATTTGATCCAATCTGGGGTCTTGGAAAAGACGCTGAACCTTTTTCTGTGTGATCTATATATGCATGCATTTGGTTGGTGCATGCCTAGAAATTTATTTGACATTTGGGGTCTTGGAAAAAACTCTTATTTAATTGCCAGTAGATAGGTGTAGCATTTTGTACTTGACTAACGATGATTTCTTGGTTATAAACTTTGGGATTAATTTGCATTTCTAACAATTTCTCTAACTTACATGCTTTCATGTTTCACACAACTTTCAGCTGGCATCCTAGCTCTGTACACATGCAAACAGCTCATGGATTACAAGGTTAAGAGGTATGCTTCATGGACTGTTTTATTAGAAGGTGAGTGCAGATTTGATTTTATTCGCGCGGGTGCCTGCGCCGCGCCGCCTTGGTCCACTGCCCGAGGCGAGGGTCCCCGTGCACCTACGCCTCGTTCAGCGACCTTGGGCACCCCCGATGCCCCAGCGCGCCCATCTCCCTCGGCACCACGTTCCCCGCGTGGCTGCGGCAACCGACGCCGACGGGTTCACTCTTGTTGAAAGTCGTCGGCGTGGGCGTCGTTGCGCCCCACGCCACCTTCGTCCTCGGCGGCCAGTGCCGGCTTTGCTCGTCGGGCACTGCTTCAACTGCCTCGCGGGAGATCATGTCGCCGCCCAGTGCACCTCCCTGTCGCGCTGTCTCCTCTGCCTCAGCACGCGGCACCGGGCGAGGCACTGTTCTGCGGGACGAGCACAAGACCACCATCCTCGGCAAAGGCAAAGGAATAACTTTGACGTGCTATCTCGCGCGGCGGTGGCGGTCACGTCGCTCCTCTTGCTCCAGACCCGCACGCGGCGCCTATCGTCATCGAGCAGATCCGTTGTCCGATTCCTTCGACCGCCATGGACGGCGGCGTGCTGCGCAGTCCACCCGCGGCAGGCCCGGTCGGAGCCACGCGGAAGGCAGTGAGGGTTGCCCGTCGTCGGCACCGGCGGCGCCGGCGGCGTCGGAGCAAGGGACCAAGGGAGGTCGACATCGTCGAGGCCGATGCCTCCACCGACAACGCCGACACTGGGCGATACGCCCCGCCGGTGGTTGAGCTGCACGAGGGGCAGTTGAGCTGCGCGAGGGTCGACCCGATGCTTGATGAGCTCGCTGCATCCACAGAGCTCCTCTTCATCACCCAGCCCAGCGCCGATGCGCCTCCGCAGCCTGCGCCGCCCAGCGTCCGCCCGGACCTCTCCTCGGTGGGCGTCGTGGCCTCCTGGGACACGGACTTGGGGCGGCTGGTGTCCCCGAGCGAGCACGGCGGCGCTGCGCCACACCACGAGGCGGACTCCCCGGGCGCGGTCGACACGGCGCCGCACAACGCTGCGGATCCCTTGGTCGCGGCCGACGCGGCGCCACGTGACGCCGCGGAGCCCCCCGTCGCGGCCGCTGCAGCACCTTGGGACGACGCGGCCTCCCCGGTCGCGGCCAGTGCTTCTCCACCGGCTCCAGCGGCTGCGCCACAGCGCCCGGGGGTGCCATGTCCGGCAGCGGCCCCAATGCCGCCTCCCGTGCAGACGCCAGCACCCTCACTTGCCTCCATCACGGGCTTCGTCGACTCCATCCGGCTCCCGGTCCAGCAGCCACTGATCTTCTCGCCACCCCGCGTACGTGCCGTACGGGTGGACACGGACTAGGAGCCGAGGCGCAGCACCCGCCTCGCGGCCAAGTACCCCTACCGCGACCCCGTCCCCGAGCGACAGGCGAGACGCGTGCTGACCAACAAGTGGACCGGCAAGTCGGCCAACATAGGCAATGGGGACTCTGACGCCGTGGTCGAGCAGCAGTTTCGCCAGGCCTTCAGGGACACGTCCCCGACTTCACGGCGCGAGATGATGCGTGTGCTCTTCCACCAGCGCGCCGAGATTGCATCGCCCGTCCTGCGCACGAGTCGCCCATCGGTTTCCCCATGAGTGCAGACCACCTACTCATCTGGAACGCGCGGGGGCTGTTCGCGTCCTAGAGCTCACTCTCTTCTGTCTTATCTGTCGCAAATTTGTTTCTTAGAAAGTTACAACCTTCAGCACCACCGTTCTAGCCGGTGCCTTGTGTAAGTGTGTACGCTTCCACTCCATGGCAGCTCGCTGTTGAGTGGTCGCTTTGTAAAACTCTAACTTCCCTTAATGAAAAACGTGCTAATGCACGGTTTCGAAAAAAAAAAATGCTAAGTTTTGCAGCATCCAATTTAGCTGCTCGTCTCATATGTTTGGCTTGAGTAGTGGCATTCACGTGATCAACATCATCCATCAGAACATGTTGGACACACTAGATATGTTTTATTTGCTACAAGAGCTTGTTGAAACCATTGACATGGAAAATGGTAAGATTGATAGTTCTTCTAATCACCACCTATAAATACTTGTCATGGTGATTATTGTGCATGAGTCCTGATTTCTAATGCCTAATGCATATTCAATTATTCAAACAAATCTACATTCCATTGGTGGGCTAGATCCTCTACTTGGTTACTTTAAAAATTCAAATGTTGGCATTCGAGGAAAGGCAACAGAAGTTGTTAGTACAATTGTGCAGAATAATCCCAAGAGTCAGCAACATGTCATGGAATCCAATGGAATCGAGACGTTGTTGACCGACTTCAAATCAGATCCAAGTATAAATGCACGGACAAAAGCTTTAGGAGCCATATCCTATGAGTATCACTCAGTATATTGTGGGGTTTGCAAGAAATGTGCAGGTAGTTTTCTGAGAGTATTTTTTGTTGGTCATGCTAACATTGCATTTCTGAATCATCAAAATCAGCCAGGAATATCCACATTTCGCAAGGGTAATGGCGATATTGGATTGAAGGATACTCTTGGTTCTGATGATACCAGACTTCAGAGGTATGTGATGATAGCAGTACCCCCCAGCATTCTGACATGTTTGCAGTCAGGTTACTTTTTCTTAAACAGGGTGTCATAGATAGTAAACTTGTGGTGGATGGATTGATCTGACAGATCTCAACACTACCAAAATTATCCCTAGAATGCTAAGTGATTAATTGACCTATGAAAATGAGGCCTTGGTAATAGTAAGTATCGTTGGTTTGAAGACCATTTTATTTTATTTACTTGTGGTACCGAGCTGCAATGTGAATGACATGGCTCTATTCTATGGATGCAGGAAAGCTCTCATTCTCATACAATACCTGCTGCACAACAAGGCAGACATAGTTCCTTAGTGCGCAAAGCTGCTTTAAGTAGCCTCCTTGAGTTATCTCAAGACAAGACATCTGGTCACGCGCTACCCGACCAAGACAAGCTAAGAGACATCCTCAAGAGCTTAATCGAAGGGATCAGCGTAATGGATAATGACGACTTCCATGCAGTTCGAGAGGAGCACCAACTTTTGGATTGGCTCTGGAAGGAGTGCTACAACGAGCCTTTGTCTCTCAGGGAGAAGGGCCTCGCGATGTGCTTCCTAGAGTCTTATTAAAATTAGGTTTTCAGGTCCCAGAGTACTGGAATCTATTTAAATTCAAATTTATATTCCTGTTAACCTTGTAAATGTTTTGAAATCCAAATGGAGTGACACCTGGTGCTAATATCATGATCTGGAAATTGGTTACTCAGTTGTCTGAATCCACACATGGAAATTAGAAGCACCAGATGAAGCAACATAAACTTTTTCTTTGGTATAATTTGAATGGATATTGAATTTCATATATCTTCTTGCAGGCTAGCGTGGGTTACAAAGCTTAGCTTCAAAATACAATATGTGTGAATACTCAAATACAATTGTGTAGGAGTTGAACAATGAGAAAAAACATTGGTTGTTTTTAGGCGCATCTCCTAAGTTAGAACCGTGGCGTTAGCACGGGTATTATACTAGTACTATTAGTTAAGATTTTCTTTCCTACAGGTAGAGCTTGGAAGTTTACACATACTACTAGTTATTAAGAATGTCTTTCCTTCAGGTAGAGCTTGGCAGTTCCAGGAAAATCACCAGTTTCGCTTGCAGGTTTTGCAAGCATGATTGTCCCTAGACATTGGGGATGCACAAAGGTAGCAGAAGCAGTGCCCGCACCTGCAAATTGGAACAAAGAAGATCATCATTGTACTCAATGTAATGAATGTTTAATTTGTGAGCAGTACCTGCAGATGATATGAACACAGCCCGTGATCCTCTCCACATACATCTTGCACTTGGGGCACCTCTGCCACTTGTTCTCGTGTGCGACCTTCCTCAGCAGTATGTCCTCCCTGCCCCGCTCATCCTCCCCCAGACGTTGGAACTCTTCACAAGTGACACCATCGTGCCATGGAACCTTGCACTGGGCACAGAGCATACGGCAGCAGTGTGGGCACTCTACATTTGTTATCACCGGCTCACCTTGGCCAGGATCATCAACCAACAGAGCAGAGCATTCCTTAAAGGGGCAGTAGAATTTGAGTGACCCCAATGATGAGTCACAGAGCGCAACACCCCATCTCTGGAACAGCTGTGCCGGGATCACATCACGGCACGCGTCTGGGTGCAACACACCATCCTTGCACCCAGGGTCAGGGCAGCCAATAGACAACACATTCTCCTCAACCTTTGCAGCAATATACTGGCTCACACAACTGGTGCAGAATGTGTGTGTGCATCCATCAATGGGAAAGAACTCTCCGATGTGCACTGTTTCCATGCAGATAGAACAGTAGAACATTTCCTCGCACAGCACGGCATACCACCGGTCAAACAGTTCAGGCGGGATGATATCCCGGCACAGATCCATCTCAATAACCCCCGTCTCACACGCGGGGTCAGGGCACCCGATCGCGGCAACATTCTCGGCGACCTTGCCGGCGACATACCTCCCGACGCAGCTGTTGCAGAACACGTGCGCGCAGTGGCTCACAACGAACTTCTCCGCGGCCTGAACCCTCTCGAAGCAGATGGCGCAGTTGAGGCGGTTGCGCTTGGCACCGTGGCCCGGGTCGTCTGCCATCAGAAAAATTAGGCGAGATCCAATCCAAGTGAATCATAAACATCTAGGAATCCAGAATGGAACGTTGGATTCGAGAGTGACAAGTAGTCAAGCACCTTCGAGTTGAAGCTTGCGCTTTCCTTTGCGATCCAGAGGAGTTTCCGTAGGGGCGGAGGAGGTATCGGCCTTGGGGGTGGAGGCGTCACTGGCGGCGGGTTGAGAGGAGGAGGATGCGGCGCAGGCGGTGGCCGTCTCCGTCTGGGCGCGAGAGGTGTCAAGGGAGAGGAGAATGGCCTCCTGAATCTCGACGACCTCCTTGGCGCTGTAGTAGGCGTGCCCTTCTTCCTCGTCGGAGGAGATGTAGATCGGGACCTCCTCGGGGCTGCAGTAGGCATGCCCTTCTTCCTGGTCGGAGGAGATGTAGATCGGGAGGTACGGGTCCGCGGCGCCGGCGGCGGAGGCCTCCATCGCCGCCGAGGGTTTGCGTTGGATACTTGACGATGATGGGAATTTGTTTGGAAACTCTACATGTGTATGGAATACACTGCTCCTGGAATAGTAGGTGCTGGAAGAATAATCGAGCGGCGGGTACGTACGTGTACGTACTATTCATGTATGGTGTGGTACGTGCATTTAGATCGATCGAACACAATGGACACGTAACTTGACCACGGGGTTAGTAACAGAACGTCCTCGGACTTTAGGTGCGCTCTGACCCAATTTCCATCTTCCAAGTCCGTTGCATGCCCTCCCTCACAATCCATGATACTTTTTTCTCTTCATTTTCTTCCAGGTACAATTTTTTTTTTTGACAATCCATGGATGTCGTTATTTTCTACTCCCTTCATTCTAAATTGAAAGTCGTTTTGACTTTTTTTTATCTAGATTCATAGTAAAATATATGTATCAAATAAGTCAAAACGACTTATAAATTGGAACAGATGAAGTATCAACTATTCCTATTACTCTCTCGTTCCCAAATATAAGTCTACAATAGAGTTCTTAAGTCGATATTTTTGTATGTTGGAGAAGAGATTCACACAAATTAATTTTAAAGTTGATATTTGAGTTTCACACTTGTGGCATTTCGTTTACAAAATATAATAATTTTCGTTTTAAAGTTGAATCTTCATCTAAATACATAGAAAATAAATTGAATAAAGCACGCCTGCTAAGTATATGTGTTTGAATGCATACTATAAAGTTTAGTTAAAAGTTAAGGGCTAAATTTGTACCCTTTTTATCCCACATTGTTATCTAATTAATAAATATTCTTTCCGTTTCAAATTGTAAGTCATTTTAACAACCTTAGAAAGTCAAATCATCTTAGGTTTGACCAAAATTATAGAGAGAATTACAAAGATTTATGACACCAACTAAGTATACTATGAAATGTAGTTAACAAAGAATCAAATGATGCTTAGATAACATCATGAATATTATTATCTTATCGTATAAATTTTGGTCAAACTTGAGATGTTTTGACTCTCCAAGATTTTTAAAATAACTTACAAATTGAGACGGAGGGATCCCTCTCCCAATTTTGTGCCGTTCTAGGTATACTTTTAGGTGTCCACATTCAAAGCTGTCAAAGCTGCATTGATATATGTGGATAAAACGACCAATAAATTAGGATGGAGGGAGTCACTTTAAACCACCTAAATTAATAGATGAGGAAATGGCCTGACACCTGCGCTGTAGTATATATGACGAAGAAGATTTTGTTCTACACACACAGTACGCGTACCTTGCACAGATCATACCATGCAAATCGATATCACGCACCTTAACTAACTTTTACGATAAGTGACGCGACGAAGTGCGCCAACTTTTTTCACCCGAGGTAAAGCGTCTTTCGGTCTTTGTTGGACTCGTTTTTCTCCGGTGGATTCAGCGTCTTTAGACTCTCTATACTCCCGCTTTGCAAAGAAAGTGAAGCTAGTGCGGCTTTTTTTTTTTTTTTTCTTTTTGAGTATTAGTGCGGCTAATAATTAACTGTTGGACGCGTTCGGCGAGCCACCACCAGCGGCCTTCAAATCGTTCGCTGTCGAGCGAACATCGTGATGGAGAGGCGTGATGCTTTTTTTTTTTTTTTTTTTGCTTTTTTCATTTTTCGTATTAACCTACCCATGTTCCTTTCTTTTATGCAATTGAATGATTTTTCAGGTTTATTAAATTTTGCACAGAACAAATTGTGCTGGATAAGTTGTTCATATTTTTTTTCCCAAAACATTGATCGAAGAAATTTTTGTGCATAAGTTATAAAAGTTGCGCTACGAAAATTTGTGTCGAGAAATTGTTATACTTTCATCTGTCTTTTTTTATTCATTTCCTTTGCTTCTTCATGTTTTCATATTAGTATTCCCATTTTTATTCTATATAATTTGAACAAATTTTTTTA
The DNA here is from genome assembly GCA_018135685.1 of Themeda triandra. Classification (NCBI taxonomy): domain Eukaryota; kingdom Viridiplantae; phylum Streptophyta; class Magnoliopsida; order Poales; family Poaceae; genus Themeda; species Themeda triandra. The sequence continues at coordinate 142,299 of JAENPR010000134.1, forward strand.
GGCAAATAAATTATGAATAATTTATATCATTCATATAAATTATTATATAAAAGTTGCTAGAAAAGTTGTGTTGAGAGATTGCTATAATTAAGTGATTCTTCGCGGGAAATTCTCAAGATCATTTGCTGATTTTTATATGGAAGTAGAAATCTAATAAACTTTTGATATGAGAAACTATAGATACCAAGTGAACTATGAAATATCAACCCAACATCCAAGTGCAGTGCAGTGAAGCAAGCTAAACATAAACAGAAGGAAATGATGCGGAAAGCAAAGTCATTATGTGCAACCATCTTGAACTTTGTTGGTCTCGGACGTCCATGTCTACTTCATTCTCTACCAATGCTTACTGTGATAAAGGAGTGAAGGTTATGGAAGACAACCCTGCCACCAGTGGCAAACGTGTGGAAGATCTACTCTCCCTCCTAGTTTACATTGCTTGTTCTCTTTGGCCGCTTTTTGACGTACGATGCTGGTTGGTGTTGTGTTTCTTATGGTGGTAGTTTTGTTATCGCCTCCTTCATAAGTTTTTTTTTTCTTGACAAGTGTTGACACTGAATCTTGTCTGAACCAACACACCATGAGGGCTTTGAACACTCGGAATGCCACGAGTCAAAGAACGTAACGAGGTAATCACTCTTGCATGGTGAAACACAGAGAGATTTACAAACAAACCACCAAAGGATAACCAATCGCACTTATGGGACGAAGAACCGGCTAGTTTACGAGCAAACTAGCAAAGAAACCGCCGAAACTCTCGTCTGGGAGGGATCTGTCAGGGCAAGGACGTCATCGGGCTGCCCTAAGTCGGCCGGCAAGCCTAGGACCCCATCTTTGATCGCCTGGATCAAGAGATGAACAACATCTAAAGGGTTGGGAGGAGAAAATTGGGGTAGAGTGGTTGATATATTGGTTCTTGTGTCGATTGATTGGGATGGGATCAATTGGCCATGATCCTCTCGTATATATAGATGAGAGTGGTTTTATCCTAGTAGGAGACATCTCTAAGGCCTAATCTCTAAGTTTTTCACGTCCAAAACTTACCAAAAGCCGACCTAGAAACAAGCCGGTTCAAAGTCTGAAAGTCAGATTCGGAACAGACCTACCGGTAGTAACGGTCTCGGACCGGTAATACCAGTAGTTCATATTCATGCCCAACCTTCATCAAGTACTAATACCAATAGTTCATATTCATGCCCAACTGTCACATCTGGGATTTTTGAGCACTTTCCAAAAATCCCAATGCACTTTCACTTTGCATTTCATCATGAGCATTTGCATTCATTAGTTAAATTGTTTGATAAATATAGCTTGTGTGCAAATGTTTGCTAATGACAAGTGCTTGATGTGATGCTCAATAAATTCATTTAGACTTGAGGATGACTTAAACTTGATTAGGGGTCATGCTCACGACCCTAGGTAATTTAATTATGCTTTTAGACTTAGCTTGTTTTGGAGTTCCTGTCTAGAGTCGTCAGAAAGTGTTTCCCGGAAACTCCAAATGCTTTTGGGGTCTAAAGGTTTTAGTTGAAGTTTTTCATGAGGATTAAAACTCCTAATGACCACTTTGCTTGAAAATGAGTGTAAGCAATATGTTTTGGGGGTTGAAGTTCAGCATAGGGGCTGATTTTCTATTTACTTGATTTTATAAGTGCTTTTCTTTGGAAATTTCTATTTCAAAAACGGTTGGGAATTTGACAAAACTTTCTAAAGATGAAATGATCTACTCTTTGAGAGGATCATTTTTCATGTTGGAAGTTTTCCAAAATCGGCCTAGTTTGAGAGTCATAGGAGGATGAAAACAGGGGTTTAAATCGATTTTAAATTTAAAAAAAAGAGGGCCCCACCTGTCGGCCTCACCGACCGACATGGGAGCTCTGTTTTCCCGGCGACACGTGGGGGCCGCGTGTCGACCGCCGCGCGCCCACCACCCGCGAGGGGGGTATACCTCCAACCTCGAGTCCTCCGCGTCGTCCCCGTCATCATTTCATCCCCTCCTCCACCTCTCTCGCTCCGTCCCCCTCCCTCTCGTTCTCCGCCACCGAAACCACCACCGCCGTCCGCCATCGCCGCCGCCATTTTGAGTCGAGAGCGCGCCACGGCAGCGCCGCCGCCGAGCCGCCTTGGCTCACGCGCGTGAGCGCGGGACGCCATCTCGACGAAGGACGCCGTAGGGAGAAGGTGAGAGCCTCGCGGCCCTCTTCTTCCTCCTCTCCGGTGAAGCGGTCGCCGCCACGGGTGCGCGCGATTGCGCGAGATGGAGCGCCATCGGTGCCGCCTCGTGCCACCATCACGGCCACCAGGACATGGGGAGCCTCGGGCTCGGCCCGATTGGGCGCCCGAGAGGCGCGACGCCATGGCCGCCGTCGTAGCGCCTCCGCCGCCGGTGAAGGTGCTCCGGTGAGCCCGCCGCCTCCTTGTGGCTGCCATTGGGTCCGCCCAGTTTGGGCGGAGGCCTAGGCGATGCAGCCGAGGCCGGAGCGCTCGCCGCCGGCGAGGTTTGCCGCCGACGGGGGACCTCCCCTGCCTCTCGCCGCTGACCGTCGGGCCCCACCACGGGCCCCTCTGGCCAACTGGATGGATGGATGGCTGAGTGCAAGAACCGGGTGCACCTAGCGCGGTGCGCCGTGACTGTGGGGGTTGCGCACGGGGTGCGCATAGCAATTTGATGGGGGAATTTCTATTGTACCTTGTGATTTTTGTATCTGGAGATGTACTTGTCCAAATGAAATGATTCAAGTTTCTAAAATCATGTTTTGATGAGATGTATCCTGTAAAATATTTTGGGAATTTTTAGGGAAACTTTGCTGTGCAAAGTATTTTAATTTTGGATCAAAAGGGGGTTTTGGATTTATCTTTGAAAAATCATAATTAATTCTTGGTTGGTCCAAAAATGGTGATTCTGGTTCCTAAAATCATCATATTTAGAGTACCTTGTGATGATGTATTAACATGTTCATGTTATGTTATAGGAATTAGAGTTGCTTTAGATTGTGCTAGTGTTATGTGCTAGCAAATAAATTTGTAGGGTTTAATTTAGGAAGGATTAGGCTTTGGTAAATTTTGTGTGATGGTTCTTCACTCATGTGAAGCCCTTGGTGAAGTCTAATCTGGTGTTTGACATGTTTCATAGTGCAATCTATTTTTGGTCCATTATTTGGCCATAAATGGTTGTCTACTTGTGATTTTGTGTAGCCTTGATCATAGGTCCAAATGGGATGAAATTTGGACAGTAGGCTATGATCAACCTGATGATGCTACTGTAATTTTTCCAGGATTTTTGGAAATGTTGAAATAAGGGTTGCTGTTATGCCCTATTCATGATTAGTGGTAATTATGCTTGATTTATGTGTCATGATCATGATGTCCATTCCAAATAAAGTTTAGGGATGTCATGCTTGATCAATAATCATGTTAGGGTCAGGTCTTGACCAATGTCATGTTTTACTTTGGTCATGTTGGGTCGAGGGTTAGCGACCATGGGCGAAGTCCATTCGCGCCATGGCGTAACATGTTATGCCTTGGTTCGTCCATGTCGTCTTGTGATCATCGTGTCACTTTGATATGATCAACTTATGTCATGCACTCGCATTGATCATCGACATGTAGTAAGTAATTCGATATGAGTTACTCAATCACGCATTGCATCATGACAGGATCGCTGAACGACGCCGGTACTGGTACCGCGGAGCGGAAGGGGAACCCGGCGGGAGTCGGAGGAGCAAGTAGCAGTCGGGGAGGAGTCGGACGCTGAACTTCCGGAGTGCCTGAACCACTATCCCATCTCTTTCGAGAAAGGCAAGCCCCGGAGCATTTCTCCTACGGTTTGCCAAACTAACTTGCGTCTTTTATTGTTTAGGATTAAGTCCACCTTTAGCCCCTCAACTATTAGGTTGGTCTAATTTTCACCCTCAACTACCAAACCGTCTAATGTTGGCTCCTCAACTCTCAAAACCGTCCACTTTTGACACCTGGGCATCAATGTTGGCTGTTTTGTCCATTTTAGAGTGGTTTTGACATTGGGGTCCACGCCATCAACTCATTCCCTCCCTCCTTCACGGCTACGCCGCCCGGCCGTGCACCGCCGGCGCCATCATGCCCGTGTCCGGGCGGCCTTGTCCCCGCGTTGCGAGGGCCTCGCACACATCCGCGTTGGCCGGACCGAGCTTTCCCGAGCTCGTGCTTGCGCGTCCGAGGCAAGATCCGTCGGCGTTGTCCTCTCGCCGGAGCGGAGCGAAGCTCCCGGTCCATGGAGTCCGGCGGAGCTCCCCTACACCTGCGCCGCTACTCCCGGTCACCCGCGCCCCTACTCCCGGGTCGGAAGAGGCGAGGCGCAAGGCAAGGCACGCGGTGGCCTCTCCGAGCGTGGCCGGCTGGAGCTCCTGCGGCCAGCCATGGCGGGCTCTCCGGTCCGGCCAGCTTGGAGATGGAGAGGGAGGTGATAGAGTGGCTAACGCGCGGGCCTCGCATGGTCAAAACCGCTCAGCATCGGTCAAAACAGCTTTGCCTCCTCCCAGGTGCCAAAAGTGAGGTGTTTTGATAGTTGGGGTGCTAGGAATAGACGGTTTTGTAGTTGAGGGTATGATTTAGACCGACGCCATAGTTGAGGGGTGAAAACTGGACTTAATCCTATTGTTTATGCTGCATTACGTGATAGGCGTTGATCGGTACCCTTGGTGCATTACCTACCTTGACCACTCTATACACCTATCCTAATTAAGTATAGGACATTAATGCTTAGCCTAGAATAACTAAATGGTAGAAGTCGGGTGGTTGGTGAATCAACCGCGAGGTTAGAAAACCTTCACATAATATGGTTGGATCGAATGGGAAATCTGGCACATACCCAAACGGGAAATATGCAGAACACTGTATTGTTCCAGCCCTCAATCAAGATTGAACAGCTTCTCACATTTAGGTGGTGATATGGCACCCCGAAGCTTAGTAGTTCTATTTGGGTCGGGTTTTCAGCAAAGTTGAGTGTGTTGCCCACAGGCGCGGTTCGTAATCCCAAAGGGCAGGTCATTCCGGAGAGACTTGGTAGCCGGGCATGCCCTGGTGCAACCGTATTTGTTGAATCCCGGTTCCGAATAGGTGAACGGTGACCAACCACTCAGTTTAGCGGGTGAGTGGGGTTTGTGTGAGAAATTTACCCTCAGCTGAGTAGGAATCGATTATAATCGCCATCGTCCCTGGATAGTGGATAACTTGATGTGAGTACATGCAATACAGGGCAAAAATAGGAAATTGGTTGCGAGGTTATGATGCCTGGAAGGAATATGGATATTGTTTATGATCAACCATGTGAAAGGATGATTGCTTGTACACTTCTACTTGATAATGTTATAGATCAGGAGCAAAACGTAGTATGTGCAGGGATTACTTAAGCTGGTAAGCTTAGTGTAGTTCACCTAATGAAGATAAATTAAGCTCAAGTCGTTTATGCAAGAAAGGGTCAGCCAAACCACCATATGGCCTTGCATATGCTTATAAGAGTCCTTATTTTCTGGTTTTAGACGGGTAAGTCTAGCTGAGTACCCCACATACTCCGGATTTTATTCCCATGTTGTTGCAGATGGGGAGATGTTTTATGGATACTGCGAGACCTGCTACTATCCAGCTTTGGGTGATGACTAGACTGTGAGCACAGTCGTTTATCTTTCGCTCCTTATGTTGCTTTTGGTTGGACCTGGTTATGGACAAGGCACTGTAGAAACTCTAGTGGTTTGTAAGACTTAAGCTATGTAGCTTCCGCAACTTGTTTCACCATGGTTTGTAATAATGTTACTTAAACTCCGATGTAATACCTATCTGTGAACTTGTGTGATGTATGATGAATGTTGAACTTGTTACGATTCCTGGCTTAACGGAAAAAGTTTAAAATCCTTTGGGATTTTGGATGACTGCCGGGTTTACATGGGCTTAAGTGTGTTCTTCGACGCCTTGGCGTTGATATTCATACTTATGCTTATGTAAATTGGTCGGGTCTGTGACAGCTGGCATCGGAGCATGGTTCAACGTGATGTCATGCATCACATAGTAAAAACAAATAATTTTGGTAATAAAAGTGAGTTAAAACTTGTATCCACTTACAAAAGAGTAGAGTAGGACAATATGGTCTTGAATCCTAGAGTGTGCTAATGTCCGACCGTGCATTGTGCCTGTATAAGGACTATTTAGGTGGCTTAGCTAGGGACTGACTTGGGGGGGAAAATTGCATCATATTTTCTTTGTCGCGCTCATACACGACGGTTTTGTATGAGGGCCATTCACTTGAATGGTTGTGTATGGATCAATTTTGCCTCTACGCCCAAGGTAAGGTGAGCTGTGAGAGCATGACTGGATACACTGCCAGTCTAGAGAAGTGCTTAATGGTGCTCGATTATTTTCATGTTATACACATGACTATGAGAGAGTACCCATGTGTGGGATCGTCTTCTGGCGATGATTGTTGGGTAGCGTGCACCTACACATAGGGATGTCGGGGATATACCTGTGTGGAGATGGGTGTGGAATAGGACTAGTTGTAGGTCGGAGATTTGACCTTATTCTTAAGGTGCCGAGTTTTGGACGTCGCTTGCATTCATGGGGTTGGGCTGAAATGGAATTTTCTGCAGGTACGCTAACCACGCAAAACGTGTAGATCATCCTAACTTCGTGAATGAGAGTGCGTTTTGTGCCACCATTTAGAGCGATTATCTTATTATCACAATATGTATATAAGTAATAAATCTTGTGAGGACGTAATAAAATCTTGTGCATCTCATGAAATAAAAATTTGTCATACCATCATGTTAATAACTAGCTCTTTCCCCTTAAAAGAATTGAGTACACCATGCCTATGAGGCCTTTATATAATTTATAATTATATAATTGTGCTTATCAGGGTATATCACTATTTTAGATGCCAAGGACCAAGCAGACAGCCCGCAAGAGTGTGGGAGGTGCAGCACCTGGACATCCCAGGCAGGCGCCACCTGTGGTTGAGCCACCTGTGGTTGTCCCAGCTCCTGTTGTGCCGCCGTTACCCACTCGTGTGGACAGGGAGTCCAGCACTTTTCTGGAGAAGTTTGGTACGCCTACCCTTCTCTGGAGGATTCTCAACAGTGCTGGCTTTCCCGAGCGCAACCCGCCTCTCTACTTTTGGGATCGAGACTTGATAGTGAGGCGTGGATATGCCACTGTGTCGCTTGTGGTTCCTCAGTTGGATGATGACACACATTGGATTGGTTGGAGAGTTTGTGGAGAGGGCAAGACGTCGTGGTGTGTAGCACAGGTAGCCGCTTACCACCTGTTGGACTTGTTGGTAGGAGAGGTGCCTGACCAGCTTGCAGAGATCTTGCCAGGTGTCTTTCCCTCTGTCGATCCTACCTACGCGGTATGGAGGCAGGACGAGGGGACTGCACTTGTGACAGGACCTCAGGAGATGGAGGACAGTGGCTCACACACTGCTAGTGCGATGTTCGCTGTGATGCAGGCGTACGACGCACTTGAGACCCTGTCTCTCCATAGGCGCAACATGTTGTGAGAGAAGATCCGCAATGAGCGCCAGCAGAAGGCTCAGTTTGAGGAGCAGGTGCAGAAGCTCAATGAGGACTTGGCAGTTGAGACAGAGGCCAAGGCAGAGGCTTTGAGGGGCAGTGCAATGTTGGCAGAGCAGGTTGAGCAGTTTCAGCAGAGGGTAGCATAGTTGACAGCTAGCTTGGAGTACACAGAGGGCACGTTGGGAAAGGTGGTGGATGACAGAGCCGCCGCTTGGACCCAGGTGCGAGGGCTGCGAGAGAGCAAGCGCCAGTTGCATAGGGAGTTAGACCACCTGGAGGAGTACAACGACCATCTGCGCGAGGAGGTGTACCTGAGGCAGTACGGTCAGTGGCACGCACCTCGTGCGGAGGGCACCGACGAGGCAGCTAGTGTCCTGCGAGTGGCTGACGAGGAGTAGGCTTGTCTTGCTCACTAATGATGTAGCTTTTGGGGTTGCTAGTGTCATGTATGATATGTGTGATGGTGTTGACATTTCTAACGCCACTCAGTGTTAGGTTGTCATCCCCAACATGGCGCCAAAAATGTTGGTACTAATAAATGCAACTGCTTCTAGAAATAAATATGGGATCCGCAAGCGCACAGATAATGCCGATGTAGCATTTTAACCAGGAGTAATCCAGGTATCGTTATTTATAATTTTACCACTGGGAATGGAATGCACTGGATAATGAGTGATGAGCAATGCACATGCGATAATGGAGAGCTTAACCTTGTCTATATCGATCATCTCATACAGGGTAAGTGTCACATAAAATATAGGAATGAATGAGAGCATTTAGCCACATAAAATAATAGTAACCATCTCAACTTAGTACTCTAAGCTTATAACACTAGCATGGACTAGGACGATCTAGGGTATAATCCTATGTTATTCTAACTATAAAGTCAAAGCATACAATGATTAGTGCAAGAACATCTAGCAATCATGGCGGGAAAACGTTACATCTATGCATAGTGATATTACCAGAGAAGACTAGAGACATAGCAATGACTTCAATGTAATAGGGGTGTTCTGCTAGACCTATACTCGGGAGAAGGGCTACAAAGGACTCAATAGGACTGTCACTCCCGCGATCTACCTCACGATCCGGAATATAGGGTGCAATCGCAGATAAATACAGCCTAGGCACCATGCCTACACAATATCTATCACTCACCCATTGGCCTAATGAGCAAGCGCTATACGATCCTATGCATAAACATAATTCTAGTCCAACTATGCTAAACATATAATCAAAGTAGACTAAGAACGATATAATTGAGAACATAATCAAATAGAGCAAGTCAATTCTGATATAATAGAATAGAATAAAGTACTATTCATAGTATCACGAACAATGATGAATATTACAAGAATGTAGAGGGGAATTACCAAGAACTCCGACAGATCCGGACTCCAAGCTAGGCTTGATTCCCTCTAGATCTATTCCTATGTAGCTATGCTACTAAACTATGGAGCTCTAATTGAGATGGTGGCTCTGGCTTCTCTTAATTCTCTCAGATGAATGAATGGAGAATGAATTAGGGTTTCTCCCAGGGTCAGGGGCTTTGAATATATAGCCCTCTAGAATGCACCACAGCCCTCGGATCAAACCGACCTAAACGGACGATTATTATTCATCCTCAAAGGCGGTGGAGGCATAATCCGCGAGACTCAACCTGATTGGTTGAGGGGGAGGGGCGGCCGACTCCATGCCAGGGGCGGCCGCCTCTGGTCAATGCCAGGTGGGCCCTCGGTTTCAGGTGTCGCCTTCTGGAGTCTTCTAGAGTATACAATTTTACCCGTTCGGTCTTTATCTCTATGTAATCCCGACATATGGGCCTTCATTATGTTCTTTCCTGATAACCCCCTGCAGAAATAGACAATCACCAAAACTCATGGAATTCTGTCAGTGTAACCCCTATATCTAATAGGTGAACTCATATTAGTCCTTTCTCTTGCTGCGTTGATGGTATAAAATTGATACTTAACTACCGTCAACAAACTCCCCCAAGCTTACCTTTTGCTCGTCCCCGAGCAAAGATAGACTCGTGATGGATCGGGAGTTGCTACAATGCTTTCACTCCTCACAAGTACACATGCGTTCAAACAAGAACTCTCCTCCGGATTTAGAGTGAACTATTTTGACTCAAAACTTACTCATATTACCTTTCACCATGGGGCTTGTAACCGTCACTTGGGTCTTGAGTAGTTGAAAGATAGAATGGTCAAGTCAAGCACCATGTTTCTCGCTCTTTGATCAACTATTATTCCGGAGTTTTTGCAAGGTTTTGAAATAAAACTCAGAGTTCCTTGTATGAACCTTTCAGGTCTCTCATTTGTGGTATTTCTGGATCCTCTCCAAGGCATGAGTAGTGTATGCCTTCTCTCTTCTCTCAAAATATGTGGTATTTGTGGAACTTAGGCATAGTGGAAAGTGCCTTCTCTATCACCCTACTTTCTAATAGGCTTATGTGGAGCTCATAGGTGGGGAGACACTCAAACTCACTTGCATATATTGCATAGTTAAGCCATGGATCCAAAGGAACTAAAATAATAATAAAGTCATATGTGCATGTGAATGAGGGAATGGGATGAATGATAGGATGATGATGATAAGGAAATGATTATGAGGGGTGATCACTTGGTGAACATCTACTTCTACACTTGCTCCTTTGGGGATAACATGACTCCCTTTATTCGGAAACTTTGAAACTTCTTGAAGGAAGGACTTGGCTACTCTTTCTCTCTCTTTTTTTTTCTACTTTTTTTTTAGAGCAACCAATCCTCTGAAAATAACACTTTAGCAACGGGGAGCATATAATTTGAAATGATAATGACTGGAGCTTTTATGTAGGCAATGGAATGGCGATGATTATTTCTAGACGTTCACTCCCAGGATAGGTGTAGAACCTTTTTATGGATGGAATGAAATAAGTGGTGTATGTATATGTGGATGGATGGATGAATGGATGGATACGTACTCCCAGAGTAGGAGCAGCATAGGTGCGTATCTCCAGGGTAGAGATAGCACATCATATGGGGAAATGCATACTCCCAGGGTAGGAGCAGCATAGGTGCGTATCTCAGGGTAGAGATAGCATATTATGTGGTGGATATGGATCTATCTGTAGGTGATACTTCTAGGGACAGAAGTAGCACAGAATGAATGTAGTATATATAAAATGGGTGCATGCTTCTGAGAACAGAAGTAGCATAGATCAATGGATGGAGAGCACATAATATTGACTTTAACTGCATGACTGCTTCCTTGTGGGTCCACAACATAACTACACTCAATGCCTATAAAGACTACACTCAATGCCTACAATATGATCTATATAAATAGATAGGTTTTCCTAATCTAGTAAGCATGAATATATGGCTGTGGTAGGAATTTGAACTCTCATCATGAAGGAACTCATCATGCAGGAATTTAATATTTTCAAATAAATTCTCCAGAACTCTAGTATCTCTAGGAACAAGATGGATGGCAGCTCAAAACCTTTCCCATATCATACCCATCAACCACCTAGACTTAGATCAAGTGTTTGCTACCCACAAGTTTCAGGTTCAGAACAAATCTCAAATCTAAACAGTTGTGTCCAAAACTCGGGAGAGTGCAAGGTTGAAAACTAGGTACTTGAAAGGAATTACGGCAGAGCAACTATTCATCATCTCCATATAGAGTTTATTCTAGGGAACTACTTTCAAAACAGATTACAAGAGCTCTCCAAAAGTAGAAAATAAAGAAATCTTTCTGGGTTTCTATGGTTATGCATCTTTTTAGTTGTTTTAACAAAGCACACTCTAGCAAGGTATAAGTAGATAAGTTGGAAACACTTAGCTTGGTACACGGGGGATGCTCTCCCCCAAGCTGGATGTTGACATAGTCTGCTGATGTTGCTGACAGGTAATGAAGACGTTCCAGTCCTCCAGGAGTGTCGTAGATAGTTGCTGTTGGAGACAGTATTCGATGTTGCGGGCAGCACCCCAACAGGGGACTGGATGTCCTTCTGCCTGTTAGCTCTTCTTGATCCTTGATGTTCTGGGAAGCTCAAATAGACAACAAAGCTTGTGGAACTAATTAAGCGTTAGTGATAAAACCTCTAGGCCTTCGTTGTCTAGAACTTTCCTAACTTAAACTTATTCTAACAGGATCTCAAGAAATATTTTTATCTTTTTATTATTTAAGGAATGCAGACAGAGAAAGATAAATATCGAGAAATTATTTTTGTGCCACCACGGTGAATGATTATCCACATGGGGCTTAACGATTTTCTGGATGCAAATGCACAACATCTTTATTTTCTTTTTCAAAGGCAGAAATAATAACACAATGATGCAACTAAGATGCAAGTAGGAAAATAAATATACTAAGGTAAAAATATAATGCTGAAAAAGTAATGCTGATAAATACCAAGTTACCTCTTGGCGCGGCGTTCGGTGGTTTTAAGTCCTCCGAACAGGACTTGTTATGTTCGCTCATTTGTCAAGGGGCGTATTGACTGGCGCCTCTGATGACGTCACCTCGTGTGTAGGAATTAATTCTGATTTTGCTTTTACCTTCCACACCTTCTTTGTTGGAGAGGGTGACCTTGAGGAGGAAGCTTCTTGGGGCACTTGTTTTTCTTCTACTGGTAGCACCTCTTCTTCTTCTGCAATGTTCTTCTCTTCTGGGTATCGATCTTCATATCTAGACACTTCTCCCTCATAGTCGGCCCCATCCGTCTCGTAGTGATGTTCTTCTTGTTCGCGCGACGGGTACGCCTTCTCCTTGCTCTGTTCTTCTTGGGCTCCTCACGATTATATAATTATTGTTGAAGTAGTGGTGTACCTTCTCAGTGGGAAAGTGAAAATGAATCTCTCCTGTTCCAATATAGATGATAGCTCTGGTGGTGTTCAAGAATGGTCTTCCTAGGATGATCGGAGGGTCGTAGTCATCTCCCATATCGATGACTAGGAAGTCTGTGGGGACATAATGGTCATCTATCTGGATGAGGACGTCCTTCACTTCTCCTTCGACGAAGCGGAATGTCCGATCGCCCATCCAGCATTTGTGCATAGGTGGGCTCCAAAGGCATAGCACCATATAGATATTCATAGGTTACCTTGGCCATAATGTTGACGCCTCGATCCAAGTGTCATTGCATGCCTTTATTGAAAGAGCTTCGTTGATGGAGCATTGAATGGTTGGGACACCGGGTCGTCTCTCTTGATCGACGTGGGGACCGAGTAGGTGGTTATGCTCCTTGTGGACCGCAGTGACCATCCTCACTGTCTCCGTCTTCTTGGTCTTCTTATCCTTGGTCTTGTTCTTCTTAGCTGGATTCTTCTTCTTCTCATTGTTCGTCGATGAGGATGTCTTTCGGGAACCGGCAAAGACTGTTCTTGAAGAAGAAGGTCTCTTTCTTGCCCTTGATGTTGAAGATGATCTTGGCGGTGTTGGCATACATGATAGCCCTAGCAGTGTTCAAGAATGGTCGTCCCAGAATGATGGGGGACCTTTCGTCACTGCCTGTATCCACTATCACGAAGTCTGCAGGAACATACGAGTTGCCTACTCGTACACATATGTCTTCTACTATTCCCATGGGAATACGGAGTGACTGATCTGCAAGCTATAAGCACATGGTGGTGTATGCTAAGGTACATCTGAATAGCTTCTCATATATCACTCTTGGCATGATGTTGATGCTTGCACCGAAATCACAGATTGCCTCATTGAAGTTGGTACTTCCAATGGAGATCGGAATAAGCTGGTCTCCCTGGATCACCCTTCTTGATTGCGAGTTGAATCAATCCATGACCCTTTCGATGGGTTACTCCAGCTACTTTCTACATTGAATATATCAACAAGATTTGCAGTTTTGAGCTCTTCCGGTTGTCCTGCCAGTTTACCTTGGCCGGCGGAGGGAGCAAAGTTGGCAAGCTGCTGCACCGAGACTCTAGCATTTTGTTGAAGCCGAAGCTGATTCTTGATGGCATTGGAAAAGCCATCCATTCTATTGCCGATGGTCTCAAGAGCTTTGTCATTTGATGCCGCCTTCTTCGACAAGTTGTCCATCAACTTGCCTTGATTCAAACACTAACTCTCTCAAAGGCGGCCGGTTGTAATTATTGTAGGGGAGTTGTTACCTTGATAATTGCCTGAATAATTGCACGAGTAGTTAGGCCTCTCGCATTGTTGATTCCAACCTTGATTCTACCGAGGACAATAGTAATTGTTGTTGTTGTTGTTGTTGAGGTAGTTCACGTCCTCGTTCAGCTCGGGCGCTAGCACCTTTGTGTGCCCGGTCTCTCCACACTCTTCACATGTCATGCGAGCATCATGTATATGCATGACTTCTTTCTTCTCCGTGGCTCTCTCATCGAGCCTCTTTATTAACAGTCCATTTTGGTGAAAGCATGTCTACCTCCTTTAGCCGGTGCATTCCTCCACCCTCTTGCGGGTCGAGTCCTTTCTTCACTCCAACCTTGGTTGGATGCCATCTTCTCCACAAGAACTGTGGCTTGAGGGATAGTGAGTGATAAAAATGCACCTCCAGTAGCAGCATGCTGAGCCCATGATAGAATGTCTGCATAAGCAGCCAATTCTCCATGCCATGATGAGGACATTCGAGGATGTAATCTTGAAAGCGCTCCCAAGCTTCCGGGACAGCCTCATCATGTTGTTGCTTTGAAAGCTTGATATCTTCCCACGAAGATCATTTGTCTTGCCCATGGGAAAGAACTTCGCCAAGAAATTGGTGGAACATAGTGCCCACGTAGTATTCTTCTCCTTATTGGCGTAGAACCACCGTCGCTCTCCCCAAGAGTGAGAATGGGAAGAGGCGAAGTAGTATAGCATCTCCGGGGACATCCTTGATAGTGAATGTGCTACAAATCTTCGGGAAGTGTTGGAGATGAGCACTAGCATCTTCATGGGCCTTCCCACGTAATTGGCTTGCTTACACCATGTTGATCGCGCGACCTTGAGCTCAAAAGCTCTATCAATGTCCGCAGTGGTCCAAGCGAATGTTGTCCATAGTGGGAGCTGAGAACTCACGGAGTGACTTGTTCGCCATGGCTTCAAATGCTGGTGTCAAGTCTCGAACAAAAGATTGACTTTCTGCTTCCGACAAACTTTCAAGTTGAGTTGATGATGATGATTGATTGGTCTTCTTCAACTTGCTTCTGGCTTTCCTGAATAAAGCTTCTGGATTATCAATATAATTGTCAGGAAGAGTTGTCTTGATTACCCTGCATAAGATACACAAGTAGACAAAACAAGGGTAATCCTGTAGAGAAGGGTTAATATGACAAAGACAACTCAATCACATTATCTAGTGCAATGTTGCTCATTATCCATTGGCTTTCAACCTTCCCCGCAACGGCGCCAAAAATGCTTGTTGACATTTCTAACGCCACTCGGTGTTAGGTTGTCATCCCCAACATGGCGCCAAAAATGTTGGTACTAATAAATGCAACCGCTTCTAGAAATAAATATGGGATCCGCAAGCGCACGAGATAATACCGATGTAGCATTTTAACCAGGAGTAATCCGGTATCGTTATTTATAATTTTACCACCGGGAATGGAATGCACTTTGGATAATGAGTGATGAGCAATGCACATGCGATAATGGAGAGCTTAACCTTGTCTATATCGATCATCTCATACGGGGGTAAGTGTCACATAAAATATAGGAATGAATGATAATTGACATAAGATAAATGAGAGCATTTAGCCACATAAAATAATAGTAACCATCTCAACTTAGTACTCTAAGCTTATAACACTAGCATGGACTAGGACGATCTAGGGTATAATTCTATGTTATTCTAACTATAAAGTCAAAGCATACAATGATTAGTGCAAGAATATCTAGCAATCATGGCGGAAAAAGGTTACATCTATGCATAGTGATATTACCAGAGAAGACTAGAGACATAGCAATGACTTCAATGTAATAGGGGTGTTCTGCTAGACCTATACTCGGGAGAATGGCTACAAAGGACTCAACAGGACTGTCACTCCCGCGATCTACCTCACGATCCGGAATATAGGGTGCAATCACAGATAAATACAGCCTAGGCACCATGCCTACACAATATCTATCACTCACCCATTGGCCTAATGAGCAAGCGCTATACGATCCTATGCATAAACATAATTCTAGTCCAACTATGCTAAACATATAATCAAAGTAGACTAAGAACGATATAATTGAGAACATAATCAAATAGAACAAAGTCAATTCTGATATAATAGAATAGAATAAAGTACTATTCATAGTATCACAAACAATGATGAATATTACAAGAATGTAGAGGGGAATTACCAAGAACTCCGACAGATCCGGACTCCAAGCTAGGCTTGATTCCCTCTAGATCTATTCCTATGTAGCTATGCTACTAAACTATGGAGCTCTAATTGAGATGGTGGCTCGGCTTCTCGAATTCTCTCTCGATGAATGAATGGAGAATGAATTAGGGTTTCTCTCAGGTCGTGGGCTCTGAATATATAGCCCTCTAGAATGCACCCGGCCCTCGGATTAAACCGACCTAAACGGACGATTATTATTTATCCTCAAAGGCGGTGGAGGCATAATCCGCGAGACTCAACCTGATTGGTTGAGGGGGAGGGGCGGCCGACTCCATGCCAGGGGTGGCTGCCTCTGGTCAATGCCAGGTGGGCCCCCGGTTTCAGGTGTCGCCTTCTAGAGTCTTCTAGAGTATACAATTTTACCCGTTCGGTCTTTATCTCTATGTAATCCCGACATGTGAGCCTTCATTAGGTTCTTTCCGATAACCCCGTAAATAGACAATCACCAAAACTCATGGAATTCTGTTAGTGTAACCCCTATATCTAATAGGTGAACTCATATTAGTCCTTTCTCTTGCTGCGTTGACGGTATAAAATTGATACTTAACTACCGTCAACAGAGGGTTAGTTGGCCGGTTGGTTGGTAGACATGTAATAATGATGTTGATACGCTATGAAAGTCCAGTTGGCAATACTGGCATTTTGGTTGTGTATACTATGTACTAACCCTCGAGTACTTCTATTAGTGATGTTGTGATCGTGGGAAAAATATAATGTCGTGTGCTGTGCGAACTAATTGTTTGAATTTATTCTCTCTAATGAACCTCCCATGGCACAACCCTACATTTATTTACCACCAGAAATCCAACTCCTAATAACCATGCTTGTTGAAATACTACAGATGGCGAATACTCGGAGTGCAACTGCTGCCCAGAACGCCAGTGGTAGTGGTGGAGGCCATGGGCCCGAAGACAATGTTGCACACGGTGCACCACCTCCTCCTCCGCTCACCCCTG
The DNA here is from genome assembly GCA_018135685.1 of Themeda triandra. Classification (NCBI taxonomy): domain Eukaryota; kingdom Viridiplantae; phylum Streptophyta; class Magnoliopsida; order Poales; family Poaceae; genus Themeda; species Themeda triandra. The sequence continues at coordinate 159,147 of JAENPR010000134.1, forward strand.
AGCAGCTATTTGCACAATTCATGGGAAGTCAGCGCAACATTGAAGACTTGTTGCGTCAGAACTTCGAGGCCAACCGCAACAATCGCAATGTCCGTGTCGGTCAAGAAGTGAATCAGTTCAGCAACTTCAAGGACTTCATGGACACCGAGCCTCCAGTGTTCAAGGAGGCTATCAACCCGATGGAAGCTGAGGAGTGGTTGTATACCATTGAACAGAGGTTCCGTCTGCTTCGTCTGACGGAAGTGCTTAAGGTGGAGTATGCAGCGCATCTGCTTGAGGGCTCAGCTGGGATATGGTGGGGGCAGCATCGTACCACCTATCCTACTAATCATGCACATTTCATTCCTGCATCCTTGATGGCAATGAAGAAGCAAGAATTCCTAGTGCTGACCATGGGAAACCATATAGTGAAGGAGTATTATCACACCTTCATGACCTTGTCCCGATATGCTCCAGAATTTGTCAACACCGAAGAAGCTAAGATTGCAAGTTTCAAGAGGGGCTTGAGTTCCAAGCTGATGAAGACAATGGGTACTTCTGCCCGTGTCACTTTAATGACTTTTACAATGACTGCCTGACTCAGGAGAACCAGAACAGCATTCATGCGGCAGCTAAGGGTCGCAACAAGAGGACCTTTGAGGGTGGTCCATCTCAAGGGAGGTTCCAGATGAATTTTCGCTCTCCATATCGTCCTCCCAATTCCAAGTTTCGTTCACCTCAGAAGAAAGGCAATCAAGGGCAGAATCAGCACAAACATCCCCAGGCATTTAGGACGCCTGTACCTCAGGCGAAGACTGGCCAGAACAGCAACACCGGAGCAAGGGCTGGAGGGATGGGGCCGTGTTACAACTATGGTCAGACAGGTCACTACTCACGGGAGTGCCCGAATCCTAGGAAGCAGCAGCTGTAGGCTCGAGTGCACCATACCACCTTGGAGGATATCGTGAAGGGAGAACCAGTGACAACGGGTATGTTTCTCACCAACCAAACTCCCACATAGTTGTTTTGTTTGATTCTGGATCATCGCATTCATTTGTCAGTGAGGCATTTGCAGTAAAGCACAATTGGAATATCACTGAGTTGGGTATAGAGTTCCGTATTAGCTCAGCTGGGGCTGACATTAATACGAGGAGAATGGTTCAGGCTGTGGCCTTGGATTTAGGTCAGTGGAGATTTCGGTTGAACTTAATAGTTCTTCCTGGACTTGAGGTAGATATAATAGTGGGAATGAGTTGGATGAGTTTTTGGGGAGTAGTCTTAGACACCAACAATAGAATGATATCTATCAGAAACCCATTAGGGGAGGGAACTTTCCAAATTCCTTTGCCCCGCAAGATTAACATGGAGGATGCCATGCACGCAATTCAAGCTATACCACTACCCAAGATTCCGGTCGTGTGCGAGTTTCCGGATGTTTTTCCTGAAGACCTTTCGGGACTCCCACCCGATAGGGATGTTGAGTTTAGCATCGAATTGTTGCCTGGTACGACACCTATCTCAAGGAGACCATACAGGATGCCGCCAAATGAGTTGAAAGAATTGAAGAATCAGTTGAAAGATTTGTTGGATAAGGGTTTCATTCAGCCTAGCACATCCGAATGGGGGTCGCCAGTGTTGTTTGTGAAGAAGAAAGACCAGACTCTCAGAATGTGTGTAGACTATCGGCCGCTAAACGCCGTGACAATGAAGAATAAGTATCCCTTACCCCATATTGACATCTTGTTTGATCAGTTGTCTAAAGCCAAGGTATTTTCCAAGATTGACTTGAGGTCAGGGTACCATCAGATTAAGGTTAGAGCTGAGGATATACCTAAGACCGCCTTTTCTACCAGATATGGGTTGTTCGAGTATTTGGTTATGTTATTTGGACTAGCCAATGCTCCTGCATACTTCATGTATCTGATGAATTCGATCTTCATGCCAGAGCTAGATTAGTTTGTGGTAGTGTTCATTGATGACATATTGATCTATTCAGAGAATGAGGAAGATCACGCCAAACACTTGAGGATAGTTTTGGAGAGGTTAAGAAAGCACAAGCTATATGCCAAGTTTAGCAAGTGTCAATTCTGGTTGAAGGAAGTCCCATTCCTTGGTCATATCTTGTCTGAGAATGGTATTTCTGTGGATCCTAGCAAGGTTCAGGAAGTAATGGAGTGGAAGGCTCCAACGTTTGTGCGTGAAGTAAGAAGTTTCTTGGGGTTAGCCGGATATTATCGTCGGTTTATCCCTAGGATTCTCCAAGATTGCCAAGCCTATGACTAGTTTGTTGCAGAAGGAGAAGAAGTTTGAGTGGACGGAGGAGTGTGAAACGGCTTTCCGTACTCTGCGGGAACTGTTAACCTCCACACCATTGTTAGCACAGTCGGACATAGAGAAGCCATTTGATGTTTATTGTGATGCTTCGAAGACAGGGTTGGGTTGTGTATTGATGCAAGAAGGTAGACCAATCGCTTATGCATCTCGACAGTTAAAGAAACATGAAGTAAATTACCCTACCCATGATCTAGAACTTGCTGCAGTGGTTCACGCATTGAAGATTTGGAGGCACTATCTGTTGGGAAATCTGTGTAATCTGTACACCGATCACAAGAGTTTGAAGTATATATTCACCCAACCGGAGTTGAACATGAGGCAGAGGAGATGGCTTGAGCTGATTAATGACTATAACTTGCAAGTACACTATCACCCAAGCAAGGCCAATGTAGTAGCTGATGCTCTGAGCAGGAAATCGCATTGTCAAATAGTACAAGTAGTCAAGGAAGAAGGGTTTGACTTGATGCATCCTATAGTATTGATGAACATTCAGTTGAGTTGTCAGCTTGAGTCAGACATTATCGAAGGTCAGAAGCTTGATAAAGAAATTAGAGCTACCAAGAGACGTTTGAGGAAGACCACGTCTAAGAATTTCACGATGGATCATCGTGGAATAGTATGTTTCAATGGTAGAAAAGTAGTACCCGAAGATCTGGAACTCAAGAAACGGATCTTGGATGAATCTCACATGACAAAGTTAGCTATTCATCCTGGTACCAGCAAGATGTATCATGATTTGAAGAAGCAATTCTGGTGGCGACACATCAAAGAAGATGTTGCCAAGTATGTGGCTGAGTGTGATACTTGCTGCAGAGTGAAGGCAGTACACTGAAGCCAGCCGGATTGCCTAAGCCATCGTCAATACCTGAGTGGAAATGGGAAGAAATCAGTATGGATTTTATCACGGGGTTACCTACGACACCACAGGGTCATGACTCAGTATGGGTTATCGTGGATAAACTCACCAAGTCTGCACATTTCATACCTGTACATACAGGAATGAGAGCTTCACACTATGCTGATATCTATGTGAAGGAGATAGTAAGGTTGCATGGGGTTCCAAAAACCATTACATCTGATAGAGGACCCCAGTTTATGGCTCATTTTTGGGAGCGTATGTAGCAAGGATTGGAAACAAAGCTGATACATAGCACAGCTTATCATCCACAAACCTCAGGGCAAACCAAGAGAGTAAACCAAATCTTAGAAGATCTATTAAGGGCATGTGTGTTGTCAGCAAAGGGTTCATGGGAGAAATGGATACCTTTAGCAGAGTTCTCCTACAATAACAGTTATCAGGAGAGCATTCGCATGTCGCCGTTTGAAGCTTTGTGTGGCAGAAGATGCAGAACTCCGTTGAGTTGGGTAGAAGCTGGGAAAAGACTTTTTATGGGGTAGATTTTGGTCAAGGAGGTAGCGGAAAAGGTGAAGGTTATCCAGCAACATATTGCAGCCGCCCAGTCTCGACACAAGAGTTATGCGGATAAGAGGCAAAGGCCATTGACGTTTGAGGTTGGAGATAGAGTTTACTTGAAGGTGTCACCTATGAGGAAGGTACAACGGTTTGGAATCAAGCATAAGCTAGCACCTAGGTTCGTTGGTCCGTATGAAATCATAGAGAAGATGGGACCAGTGGCCTACAAACTAGCAATACCAGTAGAGATGGAGTTGATATTTCCTGTTTTCCATGTGTCGCAACTCAAGAAGTGTCTGCGAGTATCGACTGAGCAAATCAAGACTAAAGAAGTTGAAGTCAGGTCTAATCTGTCATATGATGAGCAGCCAGTCAGGATTGCAGATGAGAAAGAGCGAGTAACTCGCGGCCGTGTGGTGAAAACTTATAAGGTGATACGGAGCCATCATGACGACCGTGAGGCTACTTGGGAAACAGAAGCATACCTGGAAGAGGTTTATCCTAATTTCCATAGAAAATGGTTAGCTCACTCAAATCTCGGGACGAGATTTCTTTAAGGGGGAAAGGCTGTCACATCTAGGATTTTTGAGCACTTTCCAAAAATCCCAATGCACTTTCACTTTGCATTTCATCATGATCATTTGCATTCATTAGTTAAATTGTTTGATAAATCTAGCTTGTGTGCAAATGTTTGCTAATGACAAGTGCTTGATGTGATGCTCACTAAATTCATTTAGACTTGAGGATGACTTAAACTTGATTAGGGGTCATGCTCATGACCCTAGGTAATTTAATTATGCTTTTAGACTTAGCTTGTTTTGGAGTTCCTGTATAGAGTCGTCAGAAAGTGTTTCCCGAAAACTTCAAATGCTTTTGGGGTCTAAAGGTTTTAGTTAAAGTTTTTCATGAGGATTAAAACTCCAAATGAGTGTAAGCAATATGTTTTGGGGGTTGAAGTTCAGCATAGGGGCTGATTTTCTATTTACTTGATTTTATAAGTGATTTTTTTGGAAATTTCTATTTCAAAAACGGTTGGGAATTTCACAAAACTTTCTAAAGATGAAATGATATACTCTTTGAGAGGATTATTTTTCATGTTGGAAGTTTTTCCAAAATCGGCCTAGTTTGAGAGTCATAGGAGGATGAAAACAAGGGTTTTAATCAATTTTAAATTTAAAAAAAAACAAAGAGGGCCCCACCTGTCGGCCTCACCGATCGACATGGGAGCTCCTCTGTTTTCCCGGCGACGCGTGGGGGGCCGCGTGTCGATGCCGGCGCCGTGCACCGCCCGCGAGAGGGGTATACCCCCAACCTCGAGTCTCTCGCGTCGTCCCCGTCGTCATTTCGTCCCCTCCTCCACCTCTCTCGCTCTGTCCCCCTCCCTCTCGTTCTCCGCCACCGAAACCACCACCACCGTCCGCCATCGCTGCCGCCATTTTGAGTCGCGAGTGCGCCACCGCAGCGCCGCCGCCGAGCCGCCTTGGCTCGCACACGTGAGTGCGGGACGCCGTCTCGACGAAGGACGCCGTAGGGAGAAGGTGAGAGCCTCGCGGCCCTCTTCTTCCTCCTCTCCGGCGAAGCGGTCGCCACCGCGGGTGCGCGCGATTGCGCAAGATGGAGCGCCATCGGTGCCGCCTCGTGCCACCATCATGGCCACCAGGACATGGGGAGCCTCGGGCTCGGCCCGATTGGGCGCCCGAGAGGCGCGACGCCATGGCCGCCGTCGTAGTGCCTCCGCCGCGCGTCTTGGCCGCCGGTGAAGGTGCTCCGGTGAGCCCGCCGCCTCCTCGTGGCTGCCATTGGGTCCGCCCAGTGTGGGCGGAGGCCTAGGCGATGCAGCCGAGGCCGGAGCGCTCGCTGCCGGCGAGGTTCGTCGCCGACGGGGGACCTCCCCTGCCTCTGGCCGCTGACCGCCGGGCCCCACCACCCCCTCTGGCCAATTGGATGGATGGATGGCTGGGTGCAAGAACCGGGTGCACCTAGCGCGGTGCGCCGTGACTGTGGGGGTTGCGCACGGGGTGCACATAGCAATTTGATGGGGGAAATGAATTTCCAGAATTTCTATTGTACCTTGTGATTTTTGCATCTGGAGATGTACTTGTCCAAATGAAATGATTCAAGTTTCTAAAATCATGTTTTGATGAGATGTATCCTGTGAAATATTTTAGGAATTTTTGGAGAAACTTTGCTGTGCAAAGTATTTTAATTTTGGATCAAAAGGGGGTTTTGGATTTATCTTTGAAAAATCATAATTAATTCTTGGTTGGTCCAAAAATGGTGATTCTGGTTCCTAAAATCATCATATTTAGAGTACCTTGTGATGATGTATTAACATGTTCATGTTATGTTATAGGAATTAGAGTTGCTTTAGAATGTACTCAATCACGCATTGCACCATGATAGGATCGCTGAACGACGCCCAGCAGCTGGTACCCGCGGAGCAGGAAGGGGAACCCCAGCAGGAGTCGGAGGAGCAAGTAGCAGTCGGGGAGGAGTCGGATGTTGAACTTCCGGAGTGCCCGAACCACTATCCCAGCTCTTTCGAGAAAGGCAAGCCCCGGAGCATTTCTCCTACGTTTTGCCAAACTAACTTGCGTCTTTTATTGTTTATGCTGCATTACATGATAGGCGTTGATCGGTACCCTTGGTGCATTACCTACCTTGACCACTCTATACACCTATCTTGATTAAGTATAGGACGTTAATGCTTAGCCTGGAATAACTAAACGGTAGAAGTCGGGCGGTTGGTGAATCATCCGCGAGGTTAGAAAACCTTCACATAATATGGTTGGATCGAATGGGAAATCTGGCACATACCCAAATGGGAAATATGCAGAACACTATATTGTTCCGGCCCTCAATCAAGATTGAACAGCTTCTCACATTTAGGTGGTGATATGGCACCCCGAAGCTTAGTAGTTCTATTTGGGTTGGGTTTTCAGCAGAGTTGAGTGTGTTGCCCACAGGCGCGGTTCGTAATCCCAAAGGGCCGGTCATTCCGGAGAGACTAGGTAGCCGGGCATGCCCTGGTGCAACCGTATTTGTTGAATCCCGGTTCCGAATAGGTGAACGGTGACCAACCACTCACTTTAGCGGGTGAGTGGGGTTTGTGTGAGAAATTTACCCTCAGCTGAGTAGGAATCGATTATAATCGCCATCGTCCCTGGATAGTGGATAACTTGATGTGAGTACATGCAATACAGGGCGAAAATGGGAAATTGGTTGCGGGGTTATGATGCCTGGATGGAATATGGATATTGTTTATGATCAACCATGTGAAAGGATGATTGCTTTTACACTTCTATTTGATAATGTTATAGATCAGGAGCAAAACATAGTATGTGCAGGGATTACTTAAGCTGATAAGCTTAGTGTAGTTCACCTAATAAAGATAAATTAAGCTCAAGTCATTTATGCATGAAAGGGTCAGCCAAACCACCATATGACCTTGCATATGCTTATAAGAGTCCTTATTTTCTGGTTTTAGACGGGTAAGTCTAGCTGAGTACCCCATGTACTCAGGGTTTTATTCCCATGTTGTTGCAGATTGGGAGATGTTTTATGGATACTGCGAGACCTGCTACTATCCAGCTTTGGGTGATGACTAGACTGTGGGCACAGTCGTTTATCTTTCTCTCCTTATGTTGCTTTTGGTTGGACCTGGTTATGGACAAGGCACTGTAGAAACTCTAGTGGTTTGTAAGACTTAAGCTATGTAGCTTCCGCAACTTGTTTCACCATGGTTTGTAATAATGTCACTTAAACTCCGATATAATACCTATCTGTGAACTTGTGTGATGTATGATGAATGTTGAACTTATTACGATTCCTGGCTTAACGGAAAAAGTTTAAAATCCTTCGGGATTTTGGATGACTGCCGGGTTTACATGGGCTTAAGTGTGTTCTTCGATGCCTTGGCATTGATATTCATACTTATGCTTATGTAAATTTGTCGGGTTTGTGACACCAACCTTCATCATGTATTAGTGGTACTGGTCTTGGACCGGTAGTTCACGCATTTTGTTTGGAAGCATAACTCTCGCATTCGGACTTCAAATTGAACATTCCATATGTGTTTTTTATCGTCTCGGCGAGATGAACAAAATGGTGGAGTCTGTTTCCACTTTTAACAACTTCACAAAATGGACATTTTCGGTTGTCAACTGTAAGTCTCTTTTTTCTATTAATATACATACTCAGAGCATCTCCAAGAGATTAGCTAAAAAGACTATCTAAATTTAGTGATTTTGGTGTTTTCTAAAATGGATCTGATAAACAAATATCAAACAACTCTAGCATACTCGGTAAACTTGAGCTCTCTATATTCGAAAGTGTGATGTTGTCAACATTTTTTCGGTTCGGCAAGGCAACTTACATCGTATTTTTTTTATCGACAAGGCTGCGTACGTCATGAGGCGTTGTTGTAACAGAACCGACCAATTAACATAATTACTGTTCACTAATCGAGCCACCGTGGCAGCTTAAGTAGTAAACTGCAATCATATTAGCCCGGTAGTCCGCGAAATCTCGAAGGATCTCGAACTTTTACAACTTTAAGTTCAGCAGTTCCCATTCACTTAAGTTACTTTTACAAACTTTATAAATACACCGATTGTTACAAATATAATATTTTACAACTTAGGGTTTTCAAATAAACAGCGGAAGAGAATAATCTTTGTAAATACACTCACACCTACATTTTAAAATATTGTGCCAGCTCAGGGTCGACTCTTTCAAAAGCATGTAGATGAGATATAAGAGTTGACTTGCCCGAAGTCTAATCCTCCCGTAACGGGATATAAGTCCACCGTGTCACCACCGTGGTAATCTTCAACCTACAACAAACAACATTGGGAATTGCACCCTGAGTACGTTGTACTCAGCAAGACTTACCCGACTAAAAGAAAATAAAGACTCTTTGGTGGATGCCAGGCTTTATAGCGGGGTAGCTGACTCCTTATTAGCCAAAAGGATGAGCTTATTAAATAATCATTTAGTGACAAAAGGACTCTCTAGCTTATTCAATTAAGTAGATCCTGCCATTACTGCATTAGCACCTGCACTACTCATATTATTAAGGTAGAAGCAATCAACATTAAGTAACTGCATTGATTGAGTAATCATTAAACCAACATGAGTGAACATAACCAACTCGCACAAGAGATGTTATTGGCGACCATGCCGCTGTCTCAATCAAGTATTCACTGTCCAGGAATGATGGCGATTATAATCGATTGCTAACTAGCTGGCGGGGTATTCCTCACACAAACCAGGCATACTTTGCAAGAGCAGCCTTAGTCACCATGATCTACTCGGGAAAGGACGCGGGATCAACGGCTCATCACCATGACCAAGGAAACTCCGTGACCAACGGGTAAGCGTGCCCATCAAATGACACCGCCCCATCTTAAGGTCTCACGAACCGGGCCCTTGTTTACCCCACCCCCATCGCCGGCATGGATACCTGGCCGTTGAAACCCGGCCCAAGTAGATTCTTGGCTTCGCGGTTGGGCACCCGGGCCCTTCCAGCTATCTGTGAGGCGGCATTCAACATGATCGAGGACGTACAAAGCCATATTTCTTTAGAGGTGATTTAGAAGGCCACATGGTTATGTTCATATCCAACATATCACAGTCCTCAATCCAAAAGGGGTAGTAACCACCTATCATCGCGGAAGATGGTCGATCATCCGGCTTCTACCGATTAATAGAGCAGGCCTAAGCATGTAGTCGATCCTGTACGTAAAAGTAGGATAGTTCTAGTGGCAAGGTAGTCCTGATGCAACTACGGTTCCAATCAACGCCTATAACTTAATGCAACATAAAGAATAAAAGGACGCAAGATAAAACATTTGCAAACCATAGGAGGGATGCTCCGGGGCTTGCCTTTCTCGAAGAGTTAGTTCGACGATCTGGATCGATCTTCAAGTTGGTTCACGTCTGGTTCCCGATCACTTCGCGTGCGGATCTCCATTCGCAACTTGTCCTTCTGGATCCTCGACTTCATGACAAATGTTCTACTCGTGATCCTGGAATGATGCGTATGCATATGCATAAGTGCGTGTTCAATGGTATATGCATGATCATGAATGATCAAGGATGATAGATGTTCACAGGCTAAAAACCTATTTAATCTGCTACGCTTATTATTAGCAAACAAGCCCGTAAAGCCAAAGACATACACCTAGGCATAACCATCCTAACTCAATCATCAAGACATACTCAATAACAATCAATCATATCTAGCCCAACCACTACTAAACATCACCATCAAGTCCTATACACAACCTCACACAAATCGAGCTTCACTACCAATTATAGGTATGTAATTGGCAGTCCACTAATAAAATCATAACTAGAGTTTTGTACACCCTACGAACATGAATGAGGACAATATGGAAAGCTTATCAAATTTCCCATCAATCATCTCAATATACTAAGACATGATTCCTAACTTAACTAGTTCTAAAACAGACAACACTAGAACTGGTTCAGGGAAAATAGAAATTAAACAGCCTTCCTAACTAAGTTGCAAGAGCCATAGCTCCCAAACTATTGATCCAATGACCACCAAATTTCACCAATAGTTAGCTAGCCTAATTACAAACCAATCATATGAAGACAAGTTTCCCAGAATACCCACCTATCATTAGGTTAGGCATGACATCTTGTAATTGACTCTAAATTAACCACCTATGGGTTGAACAGCAACCCCTAGCTAGACACATCATAAAATCCTATAAAAATTATAGTAGATAACACATGGCAATACCAGTGCATTATCCAAGTTTCACCCCATTTGGATAATCCTACTGGCCTATACAAAAATGACATGACAGCACCAAACCAAGGTCCTATAAATACTTTACACTACCAACTTGCTCCTACCATGAATCTAAGCACATGCAGAGCTACATTGTGGCATATAAGTAGCCCACAAAAAGTAACAACCTTAAATTCCATCTATACAATTGATTTATGAATTATCTTGTGAAACTAGCCATGCATACACTTGAACTACAACTCTAAATTTTTCCACAGCAAGCATACATGATACATTTATCATGGACATAGCATGGCATTACAAGACTAACAAAGCAAGAACCATATTTTTCAGAGCATCCTATGATTTACTAGGCATTTCCAAAGATTAAAGGCATTTCAAGAATTAAATCTAAACTCAATATAAAAGCATCACAAACAGGGCATGTCATATTTTCTATGCATAGGGCATCTCATAAGATAAATCTAGGAACTTGAATCGTCGAATTTGGACAACCTGGCTCCATCTATGAATTTTGCAAGGATTAAATGAATTTCTAGAAATCTATTTCCTAATTCCTAATAAGACAAGCGCTTTGCGAGATAGGCCCCCGGGGTTTCCCGAATTGCGCGAGGCGGATCCGCATTTCCCGGTGTACATGTTGCTTTTGCATGAAGGACCTCGCCGTTTTCTAATTCTAACCGAGGCCCCCGCGCGGTGGGGAATAGAGGCCGGGAGCCGGCCGGGCGGCGGCTCGCCGACGCATCGAGCGAGGCGGCGAAGCCAGCGGGGCCCATCGCGGCGGCTGAGCCTCCGGTGACCCGCGGTGGCCCGCGCCCGGCCCGGCCATAGGCCCATGGCTCGCGGCGCGCTATCTATGCGGCGGTGACGGTGGCGCTTAGGAGGTCCGGAGGTAGCGCGAGCGCGGCGGTTTGACGCGGCGATGGGGCAAGCGTCGCGGCTAAGGCGCGGCGGCGGAGGAGATCTGCGGCGGTGACGAGCTCGACGCGGCTCGTGGCCTATAAGCGAACTCGGGCGGCGGCCGCGGCGGTTGACAACGCGCGCGCGCGGCGCTACGTTGCGAGAGGCGGCGGCGCTCTGCTGCTGCTGCTGCGGGGGTGGCGGCAGGTGGCGGCGAAGCGGACGGCTCCACGGCGGCGCAATGGCGCGGCGGCGTTCGGCGTCGCCTTGCGGAGGAAGGAGAGCGAGAGGGGAGAGTGAGGGAGACGAGTGAATGGGCGTTGTCCCTCCGAATCGTGGTCGGGACGGCGCGGGGACGCCGGGCGCGTGGCGGAGCGGCCGGTGGGCGAGACGCGTGGGCGCGGCGGTGTCGGGCATGCGGGTCGTCCACGTCGTCAATTCGTCGAACGGGTGGCGGACGTGAAGATGGGCTCGGTGGATGGCATTTTTGGGCCTCTTCTGGGCCGAATCTCGACATGGGCCCAAAAGGAGGATTGAAGCCCATATGTCACACTATGTTTTTCCTTTAGACACCCTGGTCATTTGAGCTATGGATTAGGAGATAATTAGTTTCCAACATGGCAATGTCTACACGTTAACGACGGTTGACCTAGGGCTCGGTTTTCTCGAAACGGATGGCCAAACTCCATCAAATCAATCCCAACTTTTGGCATGTTGTGCCCCAATGGGTCAGCTATGTTTTTCCTATTGGGGTCAACTAAAGTTGTTTCACGGAATTCGGAGAACGCGGCATGCCAGTCGACCGACGTCATTAATCGTAGCACCTTCGTCACTCGTTTTGAGCATCTTCTAGGCATTTTCATGAAAAAGTCAAAACATAAAGTTTTCTTGAAATGCTCTCCTCTTCGAACTTTATTAAAGGTCCAACTTGAGATAAGCCACGTAACTACTACTTCTAGTTCAAGCCAACAATCACACTTATAGACTAAATCAAACAGAGTGCAAACAAACATCAAGCGATCATGTCAAGATGATGATTATATGCTAATGATATGATTATGCTCATGATGTGCAGAGTTAATGCATGATTAACTTCCAGGAAGTTACAGCTCTAACCCCCTTAAAAGGAATCTCGTCCCGAGATTTGGTGAAAGTTGATTAGTTTTCGAAAACCGATAACTCTCATAGCGATAGCTCATGCTTTACCACTGTCGTCACATTTATCCAGAAACTTCTCATTACTTGTCACAGCCAAGTGACTCCGTTCCAGGTTTCACAATCTCAATACCTAAGATCCAATTCATCTTCGAGTATAATCCTGTCGACTTCGTTGTCGTGTTTCCGAGACATAATACATTTCACCCAAGACAATCCTGTTATGCTCAAGTTATAACGTTGGTGACCCGATAGGGTCACATTCCACTTGGGAGGCATACCAATTGCAGGCATCTTCATTGGATTCCAATTACCACACCAGTTGATCCACTCCTTGTAACTTACAGATCATACGATGCCGATGGTGGTGTCGAAGCTTCAGGACAGGCGATATCGAATAAATGGGGCAATTTGGGTTCAGCTCTACCTCATCGGTTAACTTATACTTACTCCCAGCAGGCATCTTCAATCAGGGTTTTAAACAGACATGACTTCTTTCAAGGTAATGCTACCATTACTATGTCAATCTTAAATATGAAGATGACAAAGGATTGTATGATAAGCATTCACATAGATACTGAGACAACATCCCATTAGGGTAGATCATCACGTAATAAGTCCAATCAACTACCCAATAGAAAATTGCCAAGGGGTACTTGAGAGGAAATCTGCTATTCGCATCATCAAATACATCAAATGGTGCTTCAAAAATCCATTATGTTTACCACTAAGAAGCGGAGCGTAGCTTCCGCAAAACGGAAACCACATGACTCCCTTCCAAGGTGGCAACATAGGACTTTATTCGCACATATTCAATATCGGCACAACCCTTCATAGGAACACCGGCTATTGATATGCCAATAGGAATCATTTTGATCAAAATATTTACCCTTACATGTAGAAATCAAAATTCCTAGGTCCAAGGTATCCAAATCTTCTCATGTAGAAGTCAAAGTTCTTAGGTCAATGATATCCTTAACTCATCGAAAACCACCAACCTTTTCCTTCCAACAAGCATATCCGACAAGCCAAGCGAACCTTGTAACACGCATTTACAGTACCATTTTCTTGCATACGACTCATGTTCTCGGGTTAGGGTTCACTATCTTTGTTATACCAAAAGCACTTTTCCCAACAACACCCGTGTCAATTCTTACTCAAAGGGACACCAATACTGGGCCAAATTCCATGTTTCGACAACACTTGAACGACACGTAAGGCTCATATCTTATGAACCCAAGGTCATACCGAGTCACTTATGGAATGCATATCCAATGCATGATGGATTTTGGGCGTACTGACTACTGATTCTCTTTCAGGTGCAAATCCACTAGTACTACAAACATCCCGTTCCATGTAGAGACTTCATCTTATCAACAGGACACATTGGCTTCTTGTGGATGGATGGTTGATAGTTGAGTACCACAAAATGGATGTCCAAAGATGTGGCATTTTGTCAGATTATCTCAATAAAGGCCCTTACTCGATGAGTTTTCTCCTTTAATTCCCATAAGGCAAGAGTTCCTTATAGGACATTATAAGGCCTAACCTCCTTAAAAGAATTCCAACTTGGATAAGGGGTTCCATGGAGTAGAGATTCATTATGCTGATCGGCAAAACCTTATATCCATTTAAATCCACACCGACAGCTCCAGCTACTCTAACACTTGTGTCGGCAAGAGAGATTCCACTATGCGCGAAGGAACAACTAGACACAATCAAAACTTCAACCAATATTACTCGTACTTTCGCTCTCAAAGCTCTCAGCTTGGATGCGTGGTTAATCATCTCATAAAAGATCACCAAAAACTATTGAAACAAAAACCTTACTTAATCTATGCTCATACCTAAACACTCCTCGAACATACGTCAGAACACATCGTATACTATACACGAACTATAGAGGAGCACACATTCTACAAGAGATAAGGTGACTCTAGGGAAACACTTGGTAGTCTATCGGCCTACCATCTCTCGTAGTCAAGACAAGGTTAATGTTAGTGACCTATCTTCACCAATCCTCTTAGGTCGCACTTTCAGGAAAGACTTCATGGTTAACATTACCACAAATTGACCAATGAATCGAAGATAATTAAGGTAGGGTCACGCAAAATTACATCGAGGAAATCTTCGTAAGAGGTCGAGGTTACAACCATGATCTCTGCGCGTACCGAATAGCTCAACCATGTGTCGGCCTCCCACTGGGAGTTCTCAGTTTAGCGCGGCATCATTGGTTATTCCTCAAGGCACCATCACAAATATTACGCATCGAGATGCAGCTTTGCACGACCGAGAGTATTCTTGCATGAATAGGCATCACGTGCAAGACAAGAGGTGAACGACCGGCAAGGATGGTCGAAAGGTTAGAGGATAACACGGAAGAACAAGGATTTGATACTTGGCACACCGTCTTCATGGCATACTTCTACTCGTCAAAACGGTTTCCCAATACTAGGTTTATTAAGAAAGCTAGCTTAGTTAGACAATCATCACGAAACCGAAGTTAGCTGCCAATCCAAGGATTAGCAAACCGATAGGTCTAATGCTCAAGGATCAGTGAGAAAGCAACTAAACACTTGGGTTAAGCTATCATTACAACTTTCTATTCGCACGAGCCATATTGATAAGACTATTTTTATCAACAATCTACCATCGCGATCTAAGCACGTGCACAAGCATCTAAACAATCATTCGAGGAAAACGTGCGAGCCACAATCTAACTTTGGAGGAGATGGGAAACAGGATCACCCCATTGATCAAAGCATTATCAGGCTTCTGATAACGCTACAATATGCATATGGATTCTTTCGAAAGATACGTCTTGCAACATTCAAGGGAGATTGTAAGACAATAACTTGGCAGAATATTACACTAGTGTAGTTAAGGTAACATACTACGATTGGTAATCACAATGCTGGCGCGTCTCCTAGTATCCCAACCATGTGCTGATCAATTCACAGGGGGTCCTAGGTTCCATCGCGGCACTGCAAACTTCAATCGAGACGACATTACCGAATCCACGTCCAATGGTACGATTTGCCAGAGAATAGCACACATATACTACGAGACACCTTGTACCGACAGCTTTGGGCACAAGACAAGGTAAAAAGAATCGTCATCGATTTAAAATTTGAGGATACCAAGGAGTATGTGTGGAACAAACATGGCATAAACTATACACTAAGGTCATGTTGTTCCCACAGGTATGATGGATAGCAATATTCGCTTAAAACTGGTCTAGATATGTGACACAAGGAACCAACGTCGACATACCATCATGGACAGACAACAAGGGAAGCGAATTCACAAGGACGAGAATTTGAACCTTTTCTTAAACCACAACAACGTTCTAAACCAAACCTATAAGTTCCACATGATACTCGTTCATAGTGGCTAGTCTAAAACAAATCCGTCAACCAACACATTATAACATACAATTCTGCTGACCAACATATCATTGCACCCACAACGCATGGATACACGCCATAACATAAAGGTCCACAAAAAGGAAGCAGGTAACTCTACTTAGCAAGCATCACTCAAACTACTCCTCAGGTTGCTGGTCCATGTTCTCCACATACCAGGTATTTTCCACTGCTTCACTCTCCATGTCAGGCATTGCTGAGGTATTGCCACCATTTCCTCATTTGTTGCAGAGCCATCATCAGCGGAGACGACCCCAGGTACTCTCTTAGTTGTTCCGAGAGGAATATGGTGAAGCTGAACATAAACATATTGAACTTTTTCTTGACCACTCTTTCTAGGAGGATTGAGTTGAAACTAATTGTAGACCCACTACGGATCTCCTTATAAAGCTCCATTGGTGACGTCCAACACGATCACCCGATTTCCCAGGCGATATTTCTCGTTCCAAAATTCATACCAATGTTGCACGACTATACCAAGGCTTGCTGCCACTGACCAAATAAGGCAGGTAAATCCGAGACTGGCTTTGCGCTACAAAGGCTTCATGCATGGCAACATTCTTTCGTTGCGTAGCCCGTTCCTTGGGAAGCGTTGTTTGCGCAAGCAACATAGTCACCCTCTTTACTTTCTCTTCATATACCTTCATCACCGACTGCTGCTTAGTAGTGACATAATCAGACTCATGATTAAGAGGTTTCCAATGCACTCTCAAAACAAGAGTAGCTCTTTATCATGGCAAACATTGCGCTGCTAGCAATATCCTTGCTAATCTCAGCCTCGTCCGTACCACCAACAAGTGCGGTTTCACCAATCTGGCGCCACACAACATGGTATGGATCACCCTTGGGAAACACACTCGCAGTGGCTGTTGACATTTCTTAGCGCAATCACCGAAGATAGATAAAAAGTCTATCCCCGGCAACGGCGCCAGAAAGCTTGTTGGTATTTCTTAAAGTATGCAGAGAATCCGCAAGCGTACGGAAGTACCGTTGTAGCCTTCACCGGAAGTATTCGGGGTATCGTAATTTCCACGGGGAACGGAGGTATTTCTCTAGCTAATTCGTCCAAGGAACAACCCAAGGGTAGAGATAGAAAGGTAGGTAGAGATGGATTCCTATAGCTTTAGGGTTCTAAGCATAGCGATACAATACTTCCACTTGGCTCACTTCGGGCACCGGATCGCACTTGGGTACGCCGGGTGATGCCGGCTGTAGCTCTACGCCGCACCGGACGTGGGGGATTACAAAGGGACGGACGGGGGGCTGTCACCGCTGCCGCCTACCACCTCAACCGTGGAGTGCGAGGCAAGCGAAGGCGGCCTCTAGCCTAGACACCACGTCTATGCCGGCGACTACTACTCTAGCGTCGTACGGGGGATCCGTCTCTATCGGGGGCCCTCTACTAGAGCATTCGCCACAAGGACGGACGACGAACCCGTGAACAAGCATGGTAAAGCTCAACTACACAAAAGACACAAAAGACTATAAGAAACACGAATACTCACTTAGCCAAGATCCCGTTAGGGAAGCCGAGTAGAATATCCTTGAGGTACAAGGTCGGGGAGACACCGACAAGCCCGGCGCTTCCCCGCTCTCTTCTCTCACATCTCTCTCTCTAACTCTATAGCTATTAGGGCATAGCCTTTTGGAATGAGGCTCTAGTGTGGTGCTCTTCTCCTTTGAATGGTTGATTGTGAATGAAGAGAAAAGAGCCTCTTTTATATGTGGAGAGGAGGGGGCTATTTTCAAATGTGACATCCCCACTTGGAAGGTGGAAACCGACCTCCCAACGTCGGTTTGAGGTACAATGCACTGGGACGCACCCGAACCGACCTCCGTGCGAGTTAATGCACCGACTGCAAAAGTGGGTCCGGGTTGGCAGCCGCCGGGGCGACCCGAGCGCACCAGGTCCTAGGCCGAATGGGCTGAAACTTGGTGAGTGGATGGGCCTCATCGCCAGCTTCGCAACGCATATTCGTTTGCCTCAATCGGAGTCCGTATGAGTGAGATATGGCCCGTTCTTGCGAGACCCACTCATCCAGCCCGAGATGGAGTTGGACCGGGTTTTGGTCTTCCATCTTTTGGGCTTATGTTTGGCATTTTGACCCATGTATGAGACTCATAATTGTCAGGCAAATGGGCCACTCTCTTATTCATGGTTTTCTTGTGTGCTTTGGCCCATTTGTTTGCATTTCGAGTTGTCTTCACATAGCGACAATCACCGGAACTCGTGGAATATGTTAGCGTAAAGTCCTATTTGCTAAGTTTGGGATAGATTTTATATTCTTATTGGCGGTCTAAAATGTGCGATAAGGACCGCCAACAAGATCCCCACACTTACTCTTTACTCGTCCTCGAGTAAAGCTTTAGGACTAAGAAGGCTCATCTCTTTGATGTATAACTTTGCATACAAGTTATTCCAAGCTTCACTGCACTTGTGAACTTTTGAATTGTCTACCACATTATCTTGGGCAATTGAATAATGGAACAACATGGATTCAAATCCCCTTGCATCGATCATATCGAAACTTGGGTTTTTTGAATGGTTTTATAAAAAAAAAGATAGCTTTGCTCCTCATATGATTCACTCAATCGCTCAATGTGTATAATACCTCACCAAAGGCATTTTGAATTTTTGCCTTCTTCCTACCACTAAAAAGCTGAGAGTGGAGTTTTGGGTAGGTATGTAAAGTGGGCATACTTGTATCACATATATTGTAAGGTCAAGGATCGAACCATACGGAGATTAAGCCATACACCTTGATTGAGACGTGCAAGTGTGTGGGATAAATGGTGGTTCCTAATCTTTGTGGTATTTTTGGCTACTCAATGCATCATGATTCTCTCTTTATTGAGGAATGGAATTTTTTTTGGGAGAGTATGGGCTACGAGAGGTATGCTAAAAATCTATGCTCTCTTTTTGTTTCTTTTTTTCTTTCTCTTTTTTTTTTCTTTTTTTCTTTCTCTTTTTTTTTTCTTTCCCCTTTTTTGAAAAATCATGGGACCTTCATGTGTCCCCTTCTTTTTTTTTTTTTTTTTCAAAGTCTTGGGACCTTCATGTGTCCCTATCTTTTTTCTAAGTCTTGGGACCTTCATGTGTCCTCTTTTTTTCTTTTAATTAGCATAGCCCATAACTCTCTATGAAGAATTTTGGAAAGGAGAGAGGTATCATGATGGAACGTGGGGAGTAGATTTTTGGTAGCTAAGGAATGCGCAACCCTGAGGGTGAGAGTCGGCATTTTTATTTGGTGGACTAGTGCGCAACTCTCAGTGTAAGAGTTGGCATTTTTGGTGGATGGGGTGCATGTTTGTGCGCAACTCTCGGTGTAAGAATTGACACTTTATTTGGTGGGTGCAAGTGGATCTCAATCGTGGGTGTAAGGTCATAATCTCACGTCGGTAATAACGATCCGACCGAACTCAATGTACGAACAAGCGGCGTATGAAGGGTTTGTTCTATAGATAAATCATATGGCTCGGTGGGTATTTCATAATCATTGAGGAGCATGCTATTGAATTTTTCTTTTGTAAAAAATAAATCCCAAGTTCTTCACAAACGAGCAAGGTTCAAATCATCCGGCTATATCACACACTCCAATTACTTAGATAACATGGGGTCCCTATGATAACTTGTTCACAAGGCATAGGCATATTAGCAAGGAATAAAGAGTATGCAAATCTTATGAAAGAATGGCGAGAGAAAAAGTTTTGTCTTTTTAATTTTAACAAATCTTAAACTTCAAAACTTTAGAGATGTGAGGGTAGAGTTGCACAAACCATCACCGAAGATGAGGGAGTGAATCAAAGAGTAGTTCGGTTGAACAAGAAGGTCAACCGTTCTTCTCTTGAATCTTTTTCTTTTGTCCTCTTTCTCGCTTGATGTTGTGCATTGTGTTGGGGAGATCTCGAATGCATGTGTTAGTATTGTTCAAGAGATCTCTCCCCACACTTATTCTTGTACTGTTTATTCAAAAAGAAAACAAAAAGAAACAAACAAGGGCCCTCTTGGTTGGAAAACCGGGGAGCCAGAATTTTATTGATCATAATAAACTTTTTTTTTAATTTTTTAAACCTTTCTTTTTCATTTGCTCAACCAACTCGTAACTCAAACAAGGTCAAGATTAAGTTGCATAGTAAAAGCAGACCTTGATTTATCTCCATAACATATTACTACTCATTGTTTATGGCAACAACTCAAGTTCATTAACCAACTTTCAACACCAAGTCGAAATTTGATTAATGAAGGTCATTTCAACCAAAGCACCACGCTTAATTTAAAATGATCTATGGATGCACTCATGAATACACCCAAACTTAGAGTGTTTGACATAAACAAAGAAGCATGAATTCGTATGGTCATATGGAGACAAGCATGAGTAAACAAGTTAGTGAACATTTCCTTTGCTTTACACAGCGTACTCATCGATAGCGTAAGCGGTGGACATTTTGGTCTGTTACCGTTGTGCCACGGATTTACGCTCGGGTGAACCACAAGGCCAGGCCACACACTCATGGCTAGTGTGTATGGACCATGGGCCTTGATAGTAGCAAAGGTCAGAGAAGGAGAGAACCCTTGCTCTTTCTCTTCTTCTCGTCTCTTTTTTTAGCGAGGTGAAGCCGACATCAACTTGAATTCACCTATTATTTTTTTTATTTTTTTTGGTGTTTCTTAGTGCGTGTGGAACATGGGCTTCTCACTTCCCTCCCCCACACTTGGACTTTTGTGTAAAAGCCAAGTGTAGTGTCGAGATCCCCTTGCGAGTGTGTTCCATTGCCTAAGAGAGTCAAGGCTTATCGATGTCGCTTCTCGTTTGCAAGTGTGGTATGACCCGTTTTCTTCTCAACTTTGAGATGATTAGTAATAGGAATACCCGAGGGTGCATACTACTTGAAAACATGACCTTGCTTTTTTTCAAAGATAATCCGGGGTATCTCCCGGCGGTGCTTAAGTTATGGTCTTAATTTGGACCTGGTAGAATTTATCTTGCGGCTCTCAAAGGTGGTGTTAGCCACCTCATATCGGCAAAGGTGCTAAAGCTACAAGGTTGATTCCATCGTCTTTGCTACGAGATTTGAAAATGCTTATGATAGCCATCCACAATCATCCTCTTAAAGTTTTGAATCAAGTGTTAAGAGGTGGTTGGGATTCTCGTAGGAGCATAAGGTCAGAAGCGGAACAAACTCTAGAGATCCCAAAGGCGAGCATGAAACATGAGTCTCAAAGAGACTTTAGCATGCTCGTTAGCGGATTCACTCTAG
The DNA here is from genome assembly GCA_018135685.1 of Themeda triandra. Lineage (NCBI taxonomy): Eukaryota > Viridiplantae > Streptophyta > Magnoliopsida > Poales > Poaceae > Themeda > Themeda triandra. The sequence continues at coordinate 180,397 of JAENPR010000134.1, forward strand.
TTTTGTTGCTTCAGGCATGTCCATGGCATGGGAGTTTTCATCCTTTAAAAGATGTATCATGAAGGACTTAACATTGATTCTCGACAACTATCGGGAACAATGTTTTGATAACTTGAAGGGACATGTCTCTGTTCGAGCATGGGCGAAAGTGAACATTCCATTTCACAAGGATGAAAAGGAAGCTCAAACATTGCACGCTTGAATAGGTAGCCTTGCTTTGCCTTTGGGTCTCTGGGCAAGAGATAAGGCTAGCAAAACTCTCATTTTCTCAGCAGGGCTCCTTTGAGATGGTTCTTTTAAAAGAGCGCCTTATGAGAAGATGAACATCGAGGATGGCATAAATATGAAGGTCTATGTAAACCTCGGTTCATTCATTTCAAATGGCACAGCCCTAACACAATCCCAAAACACTCAGATGAGCTTTTTTGAAGAGTTTTTCAGTCGGGACTAGCGGCAATTTCCCAAAAGGGTTTCCGCAAGAAAAAATGATAAAAGTCCCGACTTTGAGGTTGTGTAGGGCTTCTAAGGGAGTCTCATTTAATGAACAAAATATAGTTGTGGAAGGTGAAAGAATCTGAATTGCTTTAGAAGAGCATTTCACTTTTGACAACCATTCTCATGAATGTTCCTTGTTAGAGGAGACTTCCTTAGAAATAAATGCTTGATTTTCGTGCCATGACATGCTCGAGGTTCTGCCGTAATCCTCGAATGTTTATAGCGAACTCCAAAGGCTAAAACATTCCTTCCTTTGGTGTTCGTGGTTCGGGTGAGGGCTCAACAATCGAATCTAGCACGGGCAAAGATTTGATTGATAAGGGCTCCTCAAAGCTTGACATGCCCTTTTATGGAGGGGTTATGGCTCTATGACAGGAGAAGCATGCTTCTCTAGGATGTTAACAAATATTTTCCTCTATTCCGTCATGGTTTTACATAAAACAACCCTCCAATGGTCATGTCAAAGCATAGGGCAGCATCTATGTCTATTCCCAAAAGATATGCAAATGCATGTCGTCAGGTAAAGACAAGTCTAGGCCGGTATGTGTTAACATTATAAACCTCACCAAGGCTGCACCTATGGGTTCCTTCTCGCTCCGCTTGAAATCGAGGATTGCCCTTGGTAGAGAGTTGATATGGGGCGTAAGGGAGAATGTGAGACAAAACTTGTCTTTAAGTTCTCCCTAGTCTCCATTCAAACTTCTTATGACATAGGTGATCCATTGCTTCACCTTCCCGTTTGAGGGAGAGCAAAAACAACTTCCACAAAAGAATTTCATTGTGTTATGCCAGGAATGCTTACGCATGAACACATTTCCTCAAAATCGTGCGAGATGTCTAAAATGATTTTCATCATCAGGACTGAGAAAGGCTATGCCCGAACCGGGGTTTTGAATCCTAGGTGGAGTTCACCCGGATAAAAATTCTGGTTTTTGAAAAAAATTTTGGCTCAAAGAACTCCTCCTTTTGAAGCAAAAAGATTTGAAATTAGGATTGGCTTCATGGTGGTAGGATTAGATAGAAAGTGTGTTTGGTTTATAAAAACAAATATAAAATATTTTTTCTTTTTATAAAAAGATACGAGGACGAACTAGGTTCAAAGAAAATAGCAACCGTTCCCCGGCAACGGCGCGAGGAAAGCTTGTTGACGTTTCTTAGCGCAATCACCGAAGATAGATAAAAAGTCTATCCCGGCAACGCGCGCCGAAAGCTTGTTGGTATTTCTTAACGTATGCGAGAGAATCCGCAAGCGTACGGAAGTGCCGTTGTAGCCTTCACCGGAAGTATTCGGGGTATCGTAATTTCCACGGGGAATGGAGGTATTTCTCCTAGCTAATTCGTCAAGGAACAACCCAAGGGTAGAGATAGAAAGGTAGGTAGAGATGGATTCCTATAGCTTTAGGGTCCTAAGCATAGCGATACAATACTTCCTTTGGCTCACTTCGGGCACCGTTTGCTGGGCCAGGTGATGCCGGCTGTAGCTCTACGCCGCACCGGACGTGGGGGATTACAAGGGACGGACGGGGCATCACGACACACCGCCGCCTACCACCTCAACCGTGGAGTGCGAGGCAAGCGAAAGCGGCCTCTAGCCTAGACACCACGTCTATGCCGGCGACTACTACTCTAGCGTCGTACGGGGATCCCGTCTCTATCGGGGGCCCTCTACTAGAGCATCCGCCACAAGGACCGACGACGAACCCGTGAACAAGCATGGTAAAGCTCAACTACACAAAAGACACAAAAGACTATAAGAAACACGAATACTCACTTAGCCAAGATCCCGTTAGGGGAGCCGAGTAGAATATCCGCAGAGTACAAGGTCGGGAGACACCGACAAGCCCGGCGCTTCCCCGCTCTCTTCCCTCACATCTCTCTCTCTAACTCTATAGCTATTAGGGCATAGCCCTTTGGAATGAGGCTCTAGTGTGGTGCTCTTCTCCTTTGAATGGTTGATTGTGAATGAAGAGAAAAGAGCCCCTTTTATATGTGGAGAGGAGGGGGCTATTTGCAAATGTGACATCCCCACTTGGAAGGTGGAAACCGACCTTCCAACATCGGTTTGAGGTACAATGCACCTGGACGTACCCCAGAACCGACCTCCCGGCGAGTTAATGCACCGACCTGCAAAAGTGGGTCCGGGTTGGCAGCCGCCGGGGCGCGAGCGCGCCAAGTCCTGGGCCGAATGGGCTGAAACTTGGTGAGTGGATGGGCCTCGTCGCCAGCTTCACAACGCATATTCGTTTGCCTCAATCGGAGTCCGTATGAGTGAGATATGGCCCGTTTACTGAGACCCACTCATCCAGCCCGAGATGGAGTTGGACCGGGTTTTGGTCTTCCATCTTTTGGGCTTATGTTTGGCATTTTGGCCCATGTATGAGACTCACAATTGTCGGGCAAATGGGCCACTCTCTTATTCATGGTTTTCTTGTGTGCTTTGGCCCATTTGTGTGCATTTCCGGAGTTGTCTTCACAAGCGACAATCAGGAACTCGTGGAATATGTTAGCGTAAAGTCCTATTTGCTAAGTTTGGGATAGATTTTATATTCTTATTGGCGGTCTAAAATGTGCGATAAGGACCGCCAACAGTGGCACGAGCAATTTCATCTGGACATCTCTTAAACAAATTCCCTCAGAGCTCTATAAGCAATGATATTCGCACCATTCTGAGGGTTCCTGCCTCGAGTGATAAAGCGGCGGCCACATCAAAGTGACCCACCCTCGCTCTTGGCGGAAATCACAACCTCAACGGAAAGTAATCTCAGGCGTTGACCTTCCACCTCCTTACTTCACTGATAGCGAGGCTCGGTACCCATGGTATATTCCACATAGTGCCGAACTCACCATAAAAGAGACAGCATTCCGAATTTCGTCAGAAACTTCTTGATTCCATATGGCTCACAAGTGGCAAGCTGATGTTGTAGAGCTTCTACCTTGGTTGCCTTGGATTTGATGCGCTTCATTCGTGCCATTCGTACAACTGGATTAACTCTCATGAGACGAAGGTTATATTGGTCAATTTTTATCGAAAGAGAAGCATTCATTTATAAGGAAAGAAATAGTGTTGTACCCATGAAATGATCATGTGACATGATGCATGCACGTTCCGTACGTCCTCACAAACCTAGAAAACAATAGATTCTAGCGTTTTAAGCGGTGGCATATATACGGCTCTCATATAGCAGAAACTATTCGAGGTATACGAACTTGCGTGGTTAGTGTACCTGCAGAAGACTTCATTTCAGCCCAAAATCCCACATGAATGCAAGCGACGTAAAAACTCGGCACCTTAGGAATAAGGTTAAAGCTCCGAATACAAACAACTCCTATTCAACACCCTTCTCCACACAGGAATATCCCCGATATCCCTGTATGTAGGTGCACGCTAACCAAATCATCGTCAGAAGACGACATCCCACACATGGGACACCTTCACATGAACATGTGTAAACATGTAGATAATCCAGCGTCATATAAGCACTCCCCTAGATCGGCAGTGTATCCGATCATGCTCTCACAACTCACACTTACCTTGGCGTTGAACCAACTTACCAGAGCGTAGAGGAGTATGAAACCAAGCATAACCATTCAAGTGAATGGCCCCCATACATACCCGTCGTGTATGAGTACGACAAAAGAAAATATGATGCAATACCCAAAGTTAGCCTGTTAGATAGCCACCTAGTAATCCTTAACTGGGCATATAGGACATGACCACTGGCACACTTTAGTTTTGAACTCATAGTTTTTCAAACACCTATATATCTACAAGTTGGCAAATAGTTTTGTAAAACAAATCCTTTTGTTTTTAAACACTCAAGTGAACAAGTAAGTCTTGAACCATGGAGCGATGCCATCATGAGAACCGACCAACTAACATAATTACTGTTCACTAATCGAGCCACCATGGCAGCTTAAGTAGTAAACTACAATCATATTAGCCCGGTAGTCCGTGAAATCTCGAAGGATCTCGAACTTTTACAACTTAACACCCGAATCGTAAGTTCAGCAGTTCCCATTCACTTAAGTTACTTTTACAAACTTTATAAATACACTGATTGGTACAAATATAATATTTTACAACTTAGGGTTTTCAAATAAACAGCGGAAGAGAATAATCTTTGCAAATACACTCACACCTACATTTTAAAATACTGTGCCAGCTCAGGGTCGACTCCTTCAAAAGCATGTAGATGAGATATAAGAGTTGACTTGCCCGAAGTCTAATCCTCCCGTAACGGGATATAAGTCCACCGTGTCACCACCGTGGCAATCTTCAACCTACAACAAACAACATTGGGAATTGCACCCTGAGTACATTGTACTCAACAAGACTTACCCGACTAAAAGAAAATAAAGACTCTTTGGTGGATGCCAGGCTTTATAGTGGGGTAGCTGACTCCTTATTTGCCAAAAGGATGAGCTTATTAAATAATCATTTAGTGACAAAAGGACTCTCTAGCTTATCCAATTAAGTAGATCCTGCCATTACTACATTAGCACCTGCACTACTCATATTATTAAGGTAGAAGCAATCAACATTAAGTAACCGCATTGATTGAGTAATCATTAAACCAACATGAGTGAACATAACCAACTCGCTAGAGATGTTATTGGCGACCATGCCGCTGTCTCGATCAAGTATTCACTGTCCAGGAATCATGGCGATTATAATCGATTGCTAACCAGTGGCGAGGTATTCCACACACAAACCAGGCATACTTTGCAAGAGCAGCCTTAGTCACCATGATCTACTCGAGAAAGGACGCGGGATCAACGGCTCATCACCATGACCAAGGAAACTCCTGGCAGCCAACAGGTAAGCGTGCCCATCAAATGATACCGCCCCATCTTAAGGTCTCACGAACCGGGCCCTTGTTTACCCCACCCCCATCACCGGCATGGATACCTGGCCGTTGAAACCCGGCCCAAGTAGATTCTTGGCTTCGCGGTTGGGCACCCGGGCCCTTCCAGCTATCTGTGAGGTGGCATTCAACATGATCGAGGGCGTACAAAGCCATATTTCTTTAGAGGTGATTTAGAAGGCCACATGGTTATGTTCATATCCAACATATCACAGTCTTCAATCCAAAAGGGGTAGTAACCACCTATCATCGCGGAAGATGGTCGATCATCCGCTTCTACCGATTAATAGAGCGAGGCCTAAGCATGTAGTTGATCTGTACGTAAAAGTAGGATAGTTACGGTGGCAAGGTAGTCCTGATGCAACTACGGTTCCAATCAACGCCTATAACTTAATGCAGCATAAAGAATAAAAGGACGCAAGATAAAACATTTGCAAACCGTAGGAGGGATGCTCCGGGGCTTGCCTTTCTCGAAGAGTTAGTTCGACGATCTGGATCGATCTTCAAGTTGGTTCACGTCTGGTTCCCGATCACTTCGCGTGCGGATCTCCATTTGCGACTTGTCCTTCTGGATCCTCGACTTCATGATGAATGTTCTACTCGTGATCCTGGAATGATGCATATGCATATGCATAAGTGCATGTTCAATGGTATATGCATGATCATGAATGATCAAGGATGATAGATGTTCACAGGCTAATAACCTATTTAATCTGCTACGCTTATTATTAGCAAACAAGCCCGTAAAGCCAAAGACATACACCTAGGCATAACCATCCTAACTCAATCATCAAGACACACTCAATAACAATCAATCATATCTAGCCCAACCACTACTAAACATCACCATCAAGTCCTATACACAACCTCACACAAATCGAGCTTCACTACCAATTATAGGTATATAATTGGCAGTCCACTAATAAAATCATAACTAGAGTTTTGTACACCCTACGAACATGAATGAGGACAATATGGAAATCTTATCAAATTGCCCATCAATCATCTCAAGACACCGAGACATGATTCCTAACTTAACTAGTCCTAAAACAGACAACACTAGAACTGGTTCAGGGAAAACAGAAATTAAACAGCCTTCCTAACTAAGTTGCAAGAGCCATAGCTCCCAAACTATTGATCCAATGACCACCAAATTTCACCAGTAGTTAGCTAGCCTAATTACAAACCAATCATATGAAGACAAGTTTTCCAGAATACCCACCTATCATTAGGTTAGGCATGACATCTTGTAATTGACTCTAAATTAACCACCTATGGGTTGAACAGCAACCCCTAGCTAGATACATCATAAAATCCTATAAAAATTACATTAGATAACAAATGGCAATACCAGTGCATTATCCAAGTTTCACCCCATTTGGATAATCCTACTGGCCTATACAAAAATGACATGACAGCACCAAACCAAGGTCCTATAAATACTTTACACTACCAACTTGCTCCTACCATGAATCTAAGCACATGCAGAGCTACATTGTGGCATATAAGTAGCCCACAAAAAGTAACAACCTCAAATTCCATCTATACAATTGATTTATGAATTATCCCGTGAAACTAGCCATGCATACACTTGAACTACAACTCTAAATTTTTCCACAGCAAGCATATATGATACATTTATCATGGACATAGCATGGCATTACAAGACTAACAAAGCAAAAACCATATTTTTCAGAGCATCCTATGATTTACTAGGTATTTCCAAAGATTAAAGGCATTTCAAGAATTAAATCTGAACTCAATATAAAAACATCACAAACAGGGCATGTCATATTTTCTATGCATAGGGCATCTCATAAGATAAATCTAGGAACTTGAATCGTTGGATTTGGACAACCCTAGCTCCATCTATGAATTTTGCAAGGATTAAATGAATTTCTGGAAATCTATTTCCTAATTCCTAATAAGACAAGCGCTTTGCAGATAGGCCCCCGGGGTTTCCCCGAATTGCGCGAGGGCGGATCCGCATTTCCCCTGTGTCTGTTGCTTTTGCATGAAGGACCTCACCGTTTTCCTAATTCTAGCCCGAGGCCCTTCGCGCGGTGGGGAATAGAGGAGGCCGGGGCCGGCCGGGCGGCGGCTCGCCGACGCATCGAGCTGGGGCGGCGAAGCCCGCTGGGGCCCGTACGCGGCCGCTGGAGCCTCCAGCTGACCCGGCGGTGGCCCGCAGCGGCCCAGCCATGGGAGCCGTGGCTCCGCGGCGGCGGCGCTATGCCGGGCGGTGACGCAGTGGCGCTTAGGAGGTCCGGAGGTAGCGCGAGCGGCGGCGGTTTGAGCGCGGCCTGATGGGGCGAGCTATCGCAGCTAAAGCGCGGCGGCGGAGGAGATGTGCGGCGGTGACAAAGCTCGACGCGGCTTGTGGCCTATGGCGAACTCGGGCGGCGGCCGCGGCGGTTGACAACGCGAGGCGCGGCGGCGCTGCGTTGCGGAGAGGCGGCAGGCGCTCTGCTGCTGCTGCTGCGGGGTGGCGCTGGGTGGCAGCGAAGGCGAGACGAGCGCCGCGGCGGCGCAATGGCGCGGCGGCGTTCGGCGTCGCCTTGCAGAGGAAGGAGAGCGAGAGGGGGAGAGTGAGGGAGACGAGTGAATGGGCGTTGTCCCCTCTGAATCGTGGTCGGGACGGCGCAGGACGCCAGGGGCGCGTGGCGGAGGCGGCCGGTGGGCGAGACGCGTGGGCGCGGCGGTGTCGGGCATGCAGGTCGTCCACGTCGTCAATTCGTCGAACAGGTGGCGGACGTGAAGATGGGCTCGGTGGATGGCGTTTTTGGGCCTCTTCTGGGCCGAATCTCGACATGGGCCCAAAAGGAGGATTGAAGCCCATATGTCACACTATGTTTTTCCTTTAGACATCCTGGTCATTTGAGCTATGGATTAGGAGATAATTAGTTGCCAACATGGCAATGTCAACACGTTAACGACGGTTGACCTAGGGCTCGGTTTTCTCGAAACGGATGGCCAAACGCCATCAAATCAATCCCAACTTTTGGCATGCTGTGCCCCAATCGGTCAGCTATGTTTTTCCTATTGGGGTCAACTAAAGTTGTTTCACGGAATTCGGAGAACGAGGCATGCCAATCGACCGACGTCATTAATCGTAGCACCTTCGTCACTCGTTTTGAGCATCTTCTAGGCATTTTCATGAAAAAGTCAAAACATAAAGTTTTCTTGAAATGCTCTCCTCTTCGAACTTTATTAAAGGTCCAACTCAAGATAAGCAACGTAACTACTACTTCTAGTTGAAGCCAACAATCACACTTATAGACTAAATCAAACAGAGTGCAAACAAACATCAAGCGTTCATGTCAAGATGATGATTATATGCTAATGATATGATTATGCTCATGATGTGGAGAGTTAATGCATGATTAACTTCCAGGAAGTTACAGTCGTCTTCTCCGGTTAAAGACTTCTAGCGGCGCTAGAGAGTCTGCTAGGCGATGGACACAATTCAAGAAAAGCAAGCAGGGGGAGCCAGCCAGCCGCGCACGTTCTGCTGCAGCCGGCGGTGGTCGGAGCTAGCTGGGCGATGGCGGTTCTAGGTTGCCATGCCCTATGCAGCAGCTGGAACATGGCGATGCGGCGGCAAGGACATGATGCCGTGACTGGTTTGTGAGCGAACGCAAGGGGCTGAAAGCGGGAGGGAGAGGGAGGCGCAGGTGCGGGCACATCGCACCATAACGTGGCCAGAGAGCGATATAGTGAGCGGTGGAGGCTCTCCAAGGATGGAGAGCGAAGGGGGTGGAATAGAGGTCTTCTAAATTTAGATAGTCATTTGCCTAGTCTGTTGGAGATGATTTTCCCCTAATACTAGCTTTGCAAAGTGATTTAGATAGTCTCTTGGAGATGCTCTCAGCATGCTCTTGCCGCTGGTGCTTAAAAAAAGTGCAGCTCTATTCAGTTTGTGCTATATATCTGTTGCTGAAAAGTTGTCGGCATAATTCAAGTTAGAATCGAAGCGAAATTTGAACAGTTGTCATTCAATTTAAGGCTCATGTCTGGAAACAGTTGGTTCACACTTGATCAGGGATGAGGTAAAACAGAAATTAAACTTGGTCAAACGATGAAGAATTCTGAGGCATCGGCCGAAACAATTAGCGCTTGCATATTTTGCAGTAGTGGAGCTCCTTGGACATAGGGGATGCGCATGAGTAGCAGAAGCAATATCCACACCTAGCAGCAGGAACCAAGAAACTTCCTTGGTAATGAGTCATCGGTGCAGATTATATTTGAAATATCTAAGCAGTCATCATGATCAGTGCACAAGTTGTATAGCAATTACATGGAAAAATATAGCAATGGAACTGCTTGACTCAGATTGCCACGTCTTCACGTCAGAACCACAGCTTTATTATAAGCATTCAGGAAGCGCTTATTAGTATCGGATTCATCCTAGTAAAAAATTAGAACAAACAGAAGTGTAGGATACCAGTTTCTAACTTGTCACGAAGCGAGCCACAATATCTGGCATGATGTCGCTCGAACCGAAGCCCCCGACCCGCCCCTTCCCACCGTCGTCTTCAGCCCGCCCCCTCACCAAATCCTCCCAAATCCGCAGCACCTCTTGCCTCCCAACTTCTTCCATGTCCAGATCCGCAACCTCCTCCTCTCGAGCTTCCGTTTGAGGGATCTCCTCTCCTCGCTCTGCGGCCATCGCCCATGGAGGACGACCCAGCCCCCTGTCCGGCTCCTCCCCGTCGCCGCCGCGCCGCCCCGCCGCCGGGTCGCCTCTCCGCGCCGGGCGCCCGCCTGCACCTCCCCCGGTCCCCCCCGCCTAATTCCCGCCGTCCCCCACCCCTTCCTGTCCATTGCTTCTCTCCTCCCCGGCCATGGCCTCGCGCGAGGTCCGGTGGGCCCGGGCCGCCGCCGCGACGCCGCTGCGCTGGCCTCAGCAGCCTCCGCCACCGTCCCCGGCGGGGAGTTGGCTGTTGGTGGCGCGTGGCTGACGGACCTCGCCGCCGCCCGCCCACGGCCGCGCCGTCCCCCACCCCTGCCACACGTCCCCAGCGCGCTGCACTCTCCCCGGGGTGGCCCCGCTCGCTGGCAACGCCGCCCGCGCCCCCGTCTCCCTGGATGGCCGGTTGGTGGCGCCAGGTCACGGCTGCCCGGCCGGAGTTCCGTCCATGCGCCGTGGCGCCGCCACCTGCCTTCGACTCCGCCGCCGTTCCTGCGCGGGTGCCCACCGACGACGCCCCGCCACCCCGTCCCCAGCGGGAGCTCCGTCGGTGGCGCCATGGCTGCCGAGCCCTCCACGGCCTCATGCCGCCGCCCTCTCCGTGTGGAATGTCGCCCGCCGCTTTCCCTTTATCCCTGCATCTTCGGGCAGGTCCAAGTCCATGCGCTGGGAGGAGGTCCACGCCGACGACTGCTCCGACGACGATTCCGTTGATGGCGTGGCGGCACAGCGCTTCTTCGACTCCCGCCGTGCGTTCCTCGACGCCCGTCGGGGGGCCACCGGTGAGCGCGGGGATTCCGGTAAGGTGGCTCCGTCGTGTGGACGCACAACCGCGCCGAGCCCTCTGCCTTCATCGGCGTGTGGAATGTCGGTGGCTTTCCCCGGTCTGGAGACGGGTGGCACCTCGCCCGGGGGAGCCGGCGTCGCCGTCTCGTCGCCGATGGTACCTCCGCTGGCCTCGGGCTCCATGTCGTTTCTTCAGGCCGCCAGTCGTGCTCTGGAGCATGGCCCGGTGCCCTCTGGGAGCGGCGAGGCCAGGGGGGCCGCCGCTGTGCGCAGGCCGCAGGCGGCTCGGCGGGCTGCCGGGGCACACGCCGCGCGGCACGGGAGGCGTCGCCGTAGGAAGACGGCCTCCACTATTGGCATCGCTGACCCTCCTGCCCCGGAACGCCACCCAGTCCACCAGCGGCTTGGCCCCCGTCGTCGCGCTACGGCGCCTGATGCTGAGGGCTGGCAGCAGGTGCTTCCCCAGCGACCGCTGAGGGGGGCTGCCCAGCCCGCGTCGGCCGGTGGTCTGGGGCGCGTAGGCCGACCTGGGGAACCCGCGCCCACGCGGCGGCATCCGGTCCCGCGGGGGTTTGAGGGCCTCTGCTTCAACTGCCTTGGCCGCGGTCATGTTGCGGCTCAGTGCCGTTCCGCTCCGCGCTGCCTTCGCTGCCGACGTGCTGGGCATCGAGCCAAGGCTTGCACGAGGGGTCGCGCTTCGCCATGTGGGCCATCTACGACGGGTGGCCGTGGTCGGGCGGCACCAGGTGCTCCTGTCCCACCTCGTCGTATCCAGCGGCCGTCTAAGCCGTCCTCGCCACCGCGCCCGCCGCCACAACTGCCTTCTGCGCCTCCGGTGGACGACTCCCGTCCCAGGGTGGAGTCTCTTGTTCTTAACAAGAGCGTCGTCGAGGCCGGTGCCACATCTTCCCAGGCGCCCGTGCCGCCCGAGCTTGTGGGTCGCTGCTTCAACTGCTTCGCTCGGGACCACCTCGCCGCACAGTGCCGCTCCCCGACGATCTGTCTCCGCTGCGGGGGCAGCGGTCACCGGGCGAGGGCATGCAAGCTTGATCCGACGCCTTGGTTGCGTGCGGCCAAGCTGGGGAGGCAACCCGCCTGTGGCGACAGGGTTCCGGCTCCGTCGACAGAGCTCCCCTGTGACAGGCCGGTGGCTCCTCTTCGTGTCGTCGACAAATGTTCCAGGGTGGACACGACTGGTGAGGTCTCCCCTTTGGTTCTAGTTGTCCTCGCTTTCACTCTAGGCGTGTCTCTGGGTGTTGCGTCGCACGGTGGCGCTTCTTGCATTTCGGTGCAGGGAGGCGAGGTGCAACCACTGGCGGAGCCCAAGGAGCCTGACTGTATCGCGGGGACCAGGGAGTTCGACCCCATGTCCGTGGGGGTGGAGGTGAGCCAGTCTCTACTGATGTCGGCCCCGGTGCTGGATGTGTCTCCCTCCGTACCTAGCTCCGAGCCCCTGGCGAGGGGCGAGGTGGAGGTGGTAGACCGACCATTGGGGCCGGTGGAGTCTGAGCTTGCTGGAGCGCCTGTCTCGCCGTCCCCGGCGTGGGTCGAGGTGAACTCGACTCGAGTGCCCTCCGTGGAGGCTCGGGACGTCGAACCCATGTCCATGGAGGTGGAGTTGAGCCAGGATTTGGTTCTGGACCTTCCTCCCTTCGGCGGTGATCCTAGCCCGACGTCTCTCGCGTCCCCGGTGGGGGATGTCGTCGAGGTGTCCGACCGGGCGGCTGAGGTCGACGGGCTGTCGGGTATGGTGGAGGCGGAGCTCGCGGCTCCGCCGCCGTGCTCGCCCGGGCGGTCGCTCCCGTTGTCCTCGATGAGCCTCGAGGAGTCCCCTTCTGGGTCGGCCCCCGTCACTACACCTGACGCGGGTTCGGGGCCGTCGCCGGCACCACCGGCGCGTTTCGCCCGGCCGGTGCTCGTCTACCAGCGCCGTGCACGGACGGCAATGCCGCCACCGCCGCCGTCGCCACCGGTCACCTCTTCTTCGCCGGGGCCACCGGCGGCTTCTTCTATCCAGGACACAATCGAGGAGGCGCTCTGTCTACCCTTGCAAACGCCGCTGCTCAAGGCGCCGCGCTTACGGCGATCGCGGACGCCGGCCTCGGGGGGTGTCCTGAGGAGGAGTGGCAGGCTCGCGGCCAAGCCAAGAGCGGCTAATGCCACGAGGCAAGCGTCCTCCTCACAATGTCCTGCTCAAGAAGTTGGGCATTGCGGGAACATGCCCGAGGAGAATGCCCCGATGCGGATGTCCGAGCTAGCACGAGGATCAGGGCGATCCCTTGCGGGCATGCCCATGTAATTTTTGAGTGAAGAAAACTTGTCACGCAGGCCCACCCAGCCATTGGATTTTGAATATCAATTGACAGACCAATCTGATGCATACACAAATTAGCCTGAGTCGTAGTATCTAGAAAATGTCTTCGAAGTTCAGTAGAAATTTCATTCACAATGCAAGTTGGGTGACTTAAAAAACGGAACACAAACACAGCCAGGTGCCTTTCCCACTTCTGAATGCTATTACCAAAGGTTGCAAAGCTAAGTCTCATTGTTGCCATGTCATTTCATAGACAACAATTTTACTATTATTACTGCTAGACTTGCATTGATCCATTGCCACTTTTTATACTAATTTGATTGCCAAATCAGAACTGCAGGAGCCCATGCATTTGAACCAAAATAAAGTGTTGTCCTCCACCTTCTAAAAATAGGATCAATCAACAAACAAAGTTCAAAAAGTCAAGTGTTGTCCTCTACCTTCTAAAATATGTTCAATCAACAAATAATGTTTTGAAATTTGTATATAAAAATTTAAATACATTTTATTAAAATTTTAGATGCATAATTAATTCTATGGTGATTGAAAAATCATCGTACCAATTTTGATAGCTCATTTATGGCTCGTGCTACTTTAGTAAAGTGTTTGTTGCATAACATCATTGCATATGTTCATATGGTACACTTAATGTAATCCTACTCCTGGTAGCCTAGCTCTAGAACCTTTGAGTCATGATCCACAGATATGGTCTTAGAGTCACTCCTAGATGGTGGTCCCTCCACTCTTTGGATTGCAAAGAAAAAAAATCAAACACAAGCAATGAACAAACCTCCAATGACCCATGCACAATCCGCCAACATTTTTCTAGGCCAATTCGGGGGAACAAACGATCCCCACCTACTTTTCATTCCACAGGTGCTCGGCAAGCCGAGCGGTGGAAGGGCGTAAGCGCCAATCCTCGTACAAATATTTCTAAGAGGTACATAAGGGGGAGCGAGAGAGATTACAAACACAACAACACATAAACAAACTCAAAGGCAGGCCGAATCCCAAGACGAAAGATGCGAACCGAGCCTCAACTTGCACCCCCACCGAGCAGCATTCTCGCCGTTTTCACCATGGCCATTGTGCCCTTCACCACCCCTCGTAGCTACACCGCTCCACTGCCACCCACCCTCTGAGAGCCCGCAACTGGAATGGGGACTAAGAGTGGTGTCGAACACGCAACTCTAGGATCACCGGATACGACGACCTCCCTTGGACTGATGATAGCATCCTCCAGCACATCCGGGCCCATGTACTGCCATCCAATGCCGTCCAAGGGAAGGAATCCTTGGAGGGGAATGGCAGCAGCGGTGGAAACTCCACCCGACATTTGATTTTCTGACACCACCGAGGAGAGCGCCGACAAAGCAGAGGAGGATACTCATCAGGCGTTCGGCCACGACCAACAGCTAGGATTAGTCTTGCCAAGTTGAGCTAACAGAACATGGAGGAGAGAAGACAGAGAGAACACAAGCCCACGGCAAGAGCTGAGGTCTCCTCTACAGTGGTGCCCTCAAGAGGGTCACGACGCCGATGGCGCTGCCACCACTGGCTCTAGAAGCTAGAGCTAGGTTTTCACCCAGAGGAAAAGGACCCCACTACAGTCAAAGGGTGTGGGTAGCCTACCCATCGATGCCTCCAAAGAGGGAAACGGCGCCCGAGAGCGTCGTCCTCGACCGCACAGACATAGTCGTGCATGGCTTTCGCCTAGGCTCCCCCAATCCCGCGAACCGCAGTCGACTGCCTAGACACTATCCTGCACATGGAGCAGCGACGCCCTGAAGATGGACTTGGAGGCTGGGACGACGACGCCAGCGTGGATCAAGGCCCGCGGAGCAGCCAATCTCCCTCACACAACGGCGACAGCAGGTCCCTACGCGTTACCTGCATGCGCAGAGGTCGCCGTTGTCTCCGGCAGAGAAGACTCAAGCCAGCCAGGACGCCACATATCTGCACAGGTCGGGCAGCAGCGTCGAAGTTGCTGCCAAACCCATACGTCGCTGCAGCGGCAGGCCGCCCTGACTGCACTAGAGCCAGGTAGCCAGAGGGCCCTCGCACGCTGGAGCACCCCGACAAATCTTAGGACCGCCGGTCCGCATCCTAGGCCGGTTTGCCAAGCGCCGCCGAGCAGCACACGTGGCCGCAAGCGCGGGACCGGAAGACCATGCGCCGTGATGCACCCGGATCTGCCGTGCCTGGCTTCGCCGGCGACAATCCTCGTGTGTCGGGTTATTACACGGTGGAAGAGAGAAGGGGAAGGGGAAGGGGAAGGAGGAGGGGCTACGGGTTGCCTTTTTGAGCGAGCCCGCAGCGGCCCGCCGCTGTCGCGGGCAAGGAGCGCGGCGGCGGCGGCCGGCGAGGCCGGGAGCCCCGGCGAGCGGCGGCTATGTCGCCCCGAGTCACCTCCTTGGGGGGGGGGGGGGGGGGGTGAATCCGCCAACCTTTGAGTTTGGGAAAGGGTGGTCCAAGTCTCCTTTGTATAAGGTCTAACAATCCCTCGACAACAAACTTGCCCTAGAGCTCAAATATACTTTCAAGACCTTAGCTAATGTTGGCATCATTTGTAGTAACAGTTTTTACACCAGTTTCTCCTATTTATGCTTAATTTGTATGCTATTCCATTGACTAACCCCATGAACGCGTTAGTTCAAACGCCGATTTAGGCAACTGAAGAATAGCACTTCTCATTTGTTTAGGGAAATCTTAAGCCCTGCAGCGTTCACTGAATTGAATATTAGTTTGGTCAGGCCGAAAGGGATGCTACTAAAAGCATTGTGGAACAGAGGTAATGCCGATCAAAAGAAAACAACCGCACTCGATGGCTCACGTTGCTTGTCATATTCAAGCCAATTAATTGGAGGATACCGGTTTCTAGCTCTATGCATGACAAGCTATTATACATTTTACAGATCGGCAGAGAGCTGACAGATCAAACCAGATGCATGAAAAGAAAAGGAAAAAAAAAAAAAACATAACTTGAGAGATCTGTATAAGGAAGTACTCCTGAAGTCCACAGGAATAATTTCATTTACATATTGGTGATTTCATAAAAGGGGCAGATCTAGCTGTTTTCTACTGAGCACCTGATACTTTTTACGTAAGGAAGTCATCATCAGCTTGTTTGTTCAGATGTCACTATCGGATAACAGGATAAAGCTAGAGTACTAAGACTAAACGAAGTTGCTAGGCACAGACGTCACGCCATGGTTCAGCAATAGAACCAGGGCAATCCGGCAATATAAAGGTACATGTGCATCTGTTACTTTTCTTGAAGTGCCCTGCTGAAGTTTAGGAGCTAGTTGCTGTTGGCTGCTGAACCAGCAGCCAGGTGAGCAGACCCTGCTCTCCTTCCCTCCTCTTCTCCCCTGACCCAAGGTAGAAGATGAGCTTGATGTACAAGGAAAGTGCAGCCCTTTTCTGAATACTACTGCAGCACATTGGTGCTGTAGTTGTGCTCTTGAGAACACCACACACACACACACTCAGCAGAAGCACCAGCGTTGGCCAGAGCTCTGCTCTTTTGGTTTGTGACAACTGAACTCCTTCTCTTTATTATCTCTTCTCAAACATACACATACCAACTTGACAAGCTATGTAGCCTACTACTATCACCTCTAGGTTTACATAGCATCAACTTCTCTAATGCTCTACATTTTGGTAAACTAGCTTACCTTACAAAGGAGGCATGCAAGTCCTTATATAGACTTTGCAAACCGTCATACAAGTTATCCAAATCAAACTTTACCACTTACACAATACAACTCATACTTAACTATGAGTTAGCAAGAATACTCACTTTACAACTCATCACTAGCTCATAGCAAAATCCAAATTGACTACCAAATGCTAGCTAACCATTAGCTCATGCACCAAGTCATTTTTCTCTTGACCTCTCATGTCCATAGATGCACGTAGATGCATCTATTCATCTCTTATGACAAGATTATTTCTAACAGTTGCAACAGAAGCTAAGAAACTTCACAGTACATATTCATCTGTTTCTCCTCTTTCGAGAAGAAAACTTATAATCAACTTAGTAGAACTACATTTTAGCCATGACCGAAGAGAAACACATACGTGCATGCAAATCAAATTTAGAGGGATCCATCGATCATAAAATTAGCTATTGGAATTGTAAGTTCATAAAGTTCATTCACATGCTCAGTGATTCAATATAAGAGGAACAACACATCTAGTCCTCACTAAGGTAGTAGTAATAGTACCTTATGCTATCTAATCTTATGCATTGTTCATAAGAAAGTTATCTGCTCTCTCATAAGTACTTTCATTTTTTTTACGTTATATTATAATACACTGCTACCTGCATTATATATGCTCCATCTAAAATATTTTATGTTAACTAACAGAGCTCCATTGCACGAGCCAACGTTAACCAAGTCACATTAGCAATTTACTGGAATTAATATGGAGTTGAGAACTTCCTTCACGTCACATACGTGGAGTTTTGCAGCTTGAGGTCATTCACCAGGTCCTCTTGCACCTACTGCAACGATGGATGCCTCGTGACATTGGGGATGCGCAGAGATAGCAGAAGCGATGCCCACACCTGTAAATTAAAACAACAAAGAATCTCACTCAATGTGCTCGTTGCACATGCATTTCTTTTCCCTGCAAAGAGAAAAATACAGTACCTGCAGACGATGTACACGCAGCCCTCGGTCCTCTCGACATACATTTTGCACTTGGGGCACCTCTGCCACTTGCTCCGCTGCGCGACCTTGGTCAACAGCAAGTCATTCATGCTCCGCTCGTCCTTGCCAAACCGCTGGAACTCTGCACAGGTGACACCTTCGTGCCACGCCACCTTGCACTGCGCACAGAACATCCGGCAGCAGTGTGGGCACTCAGCTTGTGTTATGGCTGCCTCACCATGGCCGCGTTCGTCAACCAGCAATGCTGAACAGTCGTTGAATGGGCAGTAGAACTTGAATGCACCTAGCGCTGAGTCACAGAGGGCAGCACCCCACCTTTGGAACAGCTGCAGCGGGATCACATCGCGGCACACTTCTGGGTCCAATGCACCATCCTTACAACCCGGTTCAGGGCAGCCAATGGACAATACATTATCCTCGACCTTAGCAGTGATGTACTGGCTCACGCAGCTGATGCAGAAGAGGTGTGTGCACCCAGAAACGGGGAAGAGTTCCCTGACGTCCACCGACTCCATGCATATGGTGCAGTAGAATTCACTGCTCGCAATCGCATTCCCATCAAGGCAGCATTGGTCTAGCTCATGAAACGTTTCTTCCTGTTTCAGTCTGTCCATGCCTTGGGTTGAGACCAAGGTGCTACGATCCACATGGATCATCCGATTTGCTTCAGACTTCCACAAAGATTTACATTTAGCTACCAAACACCGGAGGGGCCTGTGCCATTTAGACTTATTCTCATGCGCGACGACCTTCCTAAGCAGCGGGTCATCTCGGCCCTGTTCATCAGTCCGTTGCTGCTGGAAATCATCACAGGTGGTGCCAGAGTGCCATGCACCTTGCACTGTGCAGAAAACATCCGGGAGCAGTGCGGGCACTCGGTGTTCCTTATTACTGCCTCATTAGGGCCACGTTCATTGACTAAGAGCATCTCTAAGGGCTTTGCAAATAGACTTTGCATTGCTCAATTTGCAAAAAAGACTAGAAAACACCCCTCCAATGGTTTTGCAAATGAGGTTTGCAATTTGATAAACTTTGCAAATAGAGGTTGAGGCTTTGCATATATGCAAACCTCCTCAACGCTTTGCATTTGGGCCTCGCGAAGATTTCGGCCGGCCACGTAGGACTCCCTCGCGCGAGGAAATCTATTTTTGGCCAATACGTAGGAAATCTATTTTTAGCGGTCACCGAAGGAATGGCGCGCGAGGAAAAAATTTTGGGAAAAAAAATATGGGGACTTGATCAAAATACAAAACGGTTGGAAATCACCCCTTTGGGAACTTTGCAAATTTATTTGGGACTTTGCAAATACCCTCAAATGCAAAACTGAAAATGTAAAGCCCTTGAAGATGCTCTAACAATGCTGAGCAGTCCTTGAATGGGCAGTGGAACCCGAATGCCCCCAGTGCTGAGTCACAGAGTGCATCTCCCCACATCTGGAACAGCTCCGACGAGATCATGTCACTGCACACCTCTGGGTCCAGTACGCCATCATGGCAACCTGGTTCAGGGCATCCAATGGCGAACACATTATCCTCAACCTTCGCAGTGATGTACTGGGTGATGCAGCTGACGCAGAAGAGGTGTGTGCACCCGGGTACCAGGAAGAGCTCTCTGACATGCACGGTCTCCATACATATGGCACAGTAGAACTCACTGTTTGCCACTTCATTCGCACCACGAGAGCATTGGCCTAGCTCCTCCTGAAGCATTCTATCCAACGGTTCTTTCCCCTTGCCACTGTTTATGCCTGCAACAACTGAGATCAAGGTGTCAAGATCCACATTGATCATCTGATTGGTCTCGGGCTTGAGCAAAGACTCACAAGAAGGCACTACACACCTAGGCAGCCCAGTGGCCTCCATCTTAGGTGCATATATACTGCCAGAAACAGGGAATGCAGATGGCATGGTCACAGCCGTAAGGTTTCCATGAGGCTTCCAGCGATGGGATGGCCAGTTTGCAAACCACACAGACAGTCTCCGAGTGAGTCGAGAACCCGAAAGCCTCTTCGACCTGCGGAACCTTAGCCGGCAACGCTCCATCCGTCAGCATGGAAATCAGGTGGTTCAACATTGTTGCAGATGTGCTGCTTTCTCGATTGAACTGAATCGACAATCAGCCGAGGCCTGTGTTCCAAGGGAATTGAAGGCGTGAGTATGGTCCTCCAGATCAAACGAATGGGAAGGTCATAACGCACATGATAATATATTAAAGTGTTCAAAGCAAATGGTAAGTGCATAAACGCGTTCTATGCTGAGCAACATCCAACGAGACCAAAAGAACCCCAATTCCTATCAAAACCAGGGAGTAGAAGTAGAACTAGTAAGAGCACAAGCTGTAAGGGCAAAGCGAGCGGGATATAGCTCCTCTGAGGCACACCGTCGGATACTTGGTGTGCACACCTTGCGTACACCAATTTGGGCGCACACAGAGCGCATTCCGTGCTACCGGCACCAACCACACTGACTCGGAGTGATGAACCCGAAAACCCCACATCGAGATCACAGATTTGTATACACTACACATAACGGCACGCAGCAGAAGAGGATTGTTGCGTGCGTACCAGCGAAACAGGGCCCCACCCTCCGCGTGCTTGCTCCCAGCGGCGGGCTAGCTCTGAGGCGGGTCGGCGGCACGCGCCCGCCGCTTGCGCAGTCCGGCGCGGCGGCGATCGACCTGGCGCGATCGGAGAGCGGTTGCGGGAAGCGAGGAGTTGGAGGCTGCTCCCGATGCGCCGGGCGGGCCAAAGACCCAGTCACCCAGAGCTGATGAATTGGGAGGGAGTGGGATTCGGGATCAGCGAGCGCACGTTCGGCGGGGGTTTTGGGACGCGCTAATTCCTTTTTGGTTTTTTTTTAGCAATAATTCCTTTTTGGGTTTAGCAACGCGATGGAGACGCGGCGCGCGCTTGCTAATGCCGACGCGGCGCGCGCTTGCTAATGCCATGTCCTCTTTCCTGGATCCGTTTTCAAACACGGCAAGCGTGGTAGCCTACTCCGTATATCGCAAGATAGGGTCCGTTGCTTTATTTGCCTAGGGTGTGACATGTGAGAGATGATGACCTCCGGCAGAGAGAAGAGGCAAAGTCCAACAAAGCGTATATGGTACACAAAAGCATACGCACCCGATCTTCCATGCACTGGAGCACACATATACCTGCATTTTGTGGCCAATAGATATTGGACAACGCAACGGGACTCAAAGACCTCACCGGCGGTGGACTAGTTCAATCTGGCTAGCTGTGGCTTTCCCCTTGCAACCGCCTACCGTCTTTAGCTAACCACCAAGCGCATCACCGGCATTTCACTGTTAGCACATCTGACCTCACGGCAAATTAGTCGTTGCATGTGCATGTGCACGGGTGTGTGATTGGGAGCGAAGGATGGTACGTGAAACATGGGCCCAGAGCCGGTCCATGTTGCCGCATCGCGCTGGTGTATGCCATGTCATCAACGTTGACTGGGTTGCGCATCTCAATTCAGTCCCTAAATTGAGGCCGGCCATCAGATTGTAAAGGTACGGTTGCTTTGCTAGGTGTTAATGTACTATTCTTTTAAGAACTCTAACGTGTTATACTCTGGCTTCAAAAAAACACTAGGTGAGATTGTTTGGTTGGTATGCTAGATTCCGATTCGTGAAAAGATATGCTTCTCCTTAAAGAATCATAAAATGGAAATATATTTCATACAAAAAAAATAATGAGTCTTTTGTGGGCTAACAACAACAAATACAATCCACTTTATGTTAAAAAAATCCACTTTAGCTTGTTACAAAAAAAGGTTTATATATAACTAGAAAATACAATTGCTGGCATATGAGACAAACAAATGGAAGTGATTCATATGTGAAACCAGAGTATTTTGTAGATTCAATGACGAAGTGCAAAAAAAAAGAATCTTTCTAGAACCATTCTAGTTGAAATTAGGGGTGGGCAACATTTCACAAAAACTGGTTAATTGAACCGAATAGGACATTTCACCGAAAAAGTCGGTTAACAAAATTTTTTATGATCTATTTGGTGAAGGCTTTGGCACTATTTTGTTTTGAACGGGCATCAACTGAATTAACCTTTTAACTGACATTCTTCCGATTACAAGCATGAGACTTAGAGCATCACACTAGATTTTTCATATCTCTATCCTAGAATCAATTTAGGATATACTCGTAGTATATTATATAAAACACTAAAATTGTGTCCATTTGCATATTCAAATGTATTTCTGTGACTTTATTTGTTAGAACCATTTGCATATTCAAATCTTTTCATTTTATTACATGATTCATTTCTTGTTAGATGTTTACTAATACTATTATGTTGTTGCATTATCTCCAGTAAAAATATAGTATGTATTCAACCAATTAACTGAACCGATTTTGGTTGGTTATCAGAATTTTTAACATCAAATTCAGTTAACATTTCGCTAAACCAAAAATTCTTGATAAATGACTCAACAAAACTGATTTCAACGATTTTTGTGGTTTACTTATTTTCGCACCACAGTTCTTGGTTTGAAGACCAAACGTTTATGTGGGCCAAACACTCTCGTTCGCCCCGCAAATTTTTCCTACGTGGTTGTTGTGGTCCAGCTGCAAAGTTTTTGTGGCCCAACGTCTTTGAACCTGCCAAGCCTGTTGCGCAAGAGACAAAGCTCGCAAGAACCCGCAACAATTGCTCCCCTAAAGACCTGAACCCTACCGCCATCGCGCCGTCATGGTAGCGTGGCCGTGGCGTCGGGCGTCGCCCTCCGCCGCTCGCCATACCTCTTGTCCTGGCCCTCGGCGCATATGGGAACACTGATAATCAGTTGATAAATCAAACCAACTAAGCATATGGGAACACTGATAATCAGTTGATAAATCAAACCAACTAACCAAGCGCGTGCATATAAACCAACTAAACTGAGAAAAATATAAACCAACTTGTTGATAACCTATAATTAAGCCCATATAAACCAACTAAACTGAGAAAAATTATTCAGACCTCTCAGTTTGCATGCTTCTCTACTGGCCCAGGCATGTTTGCTAAACCGGTCAGGCCAGTTTGGCTAGTCTGAATTGAAATTTGGAACTCGTGTAGAATTTAAGTTGTAAACAATTTCAAATAGGACAAAACCACCACATCCTATGAATTTGGAGAGCATCTTCATCAGATATCCTATCCAATCTCATATACGGAGCCACAGATCTCTTATCTCATTTCCTAGACCTATAAATTTTAAGAGATCTCCTAAAAGAAACATCATAATAAAGGAGATGGCCAACGGTACTCTCCCATATCCTAAATTTTAGGGTAGAGATGCAATACGAGGAATCTAGCGGTAATGCTCTAAGTCTCATTCTTGTGAAGCCATTTCCCAAGTCACACTTGATTATTAGTAAGGTCGGTCTTAGTGGGATTTCATTTAGGTTTCATTTGAATTTAATATTGTGACACATCAACACATCTGATGACTTAGTTAATTATGAAACCTGCAGTCACAGTTACGAACACAGAAGCTAAAATGACAATCTTGGTAACAACGCCATGAAACTCATCATGGAGACTAGCCTAACAGACTCCAGTGCTAACCAATTTGCTACTAGTGCTAACTGAAACTGTCGTAACAGCAACTTACCATCTAAACACATACTACTAGTTAAGAACTTCAACCTGGCAGTTCACACATACTAGTTATTAAGAATTTCTTTCCTCCAGGTAGAGTTTCAGGTCATTCACCAGGTCCTCTTGCACTTACTGCAGTGATGGTTGCCTTGCGACATTGGGGATGCGCAGAGATAGCAGAAGCGATGCCCACACCTGTAAATTAGAACAACAAAGAATCTCATTCATATGTGATCGTTGGACTTGTATTTTTTCCTTGCTAAGAACAAAATACAGTACCTGCAGACGATGTACACGCAGCCCTCGACCCTCTCCACAAATATCTTGCACTTGGGGCACCTCTGCCATTTGCTCCGTTGCGCGACCTTCCTGAGCAGCAGGTCACTGCTGCTTCGCTCGTCCTTGCCAAGCTGCTGGAACTCTGCACAAGTGACACCATCATGCCATGGAACCTTGCACTGGGCACAGAACATCCGGCAGCAGTGTGGGCACTCTACATTTGTTATCACCGCCTCACCTTGGCCAGGATCATGAACCAACAGAGCAGAGCATTCCTTAAAGGGGCAGTAGAATTTGAGTGACCCCAATGATGAGTCACAGAGTGCAGCACCCCATCTCTGGAACAGCTGTATCGGGATCACATCGCGGCACACATCTGGGTGCAACACACCATCCTTGCACCCAGGGTCAGGGCAGCCAATAGACAACACATTCTCCTCAACCTTTGCAGCAATGTACTGGCTCACACAAGAGGTGCAGAATGTGTGTGTGCATCCATCAATGGGAAAGAACTCTCCGATGTGCACTGTTTCCATGCAGATGGAACAGTAGAACTCACTGCTGATCTTTGTGTTTGCACCTTGAGAACATTGACCAAGGTCTTGAAGTGTAGTATCTAGTGGCTTCTTCCCTTTCAGGTCAATGTCTTCAACTGAGACCAAAGTGCTCTGAGGCGCAGTAATGCTCTGATGTGTCTCTGTATTGCACAAAGATTCACAAGATGCCACGGCACACCTGGGCAGTCCAGTGGCCTCCGACTCAGGTGCATATTGGCCGAAGCAGGCAATGCAGATGACATGGTCACAATTTTCAGGTTTCCATGAGGCTTCCAATGATCGGATGACCTGTTTGCAAACTGCACAGACTTCCTCCGACTGAATTGACAACAGGAGAACCTCTTGAACCTGCAGATCCTCAGCCAGGGAAGAATCATCTGCTTCCATGTTGACCAGATCCAGCATTGTTTGTTATAGTACTGCACAGTTGCTCTCTCCGTTGAACCAAATCGACACCTGGCCGAGACCTCTGTTCCAAGAAAATGCAAGAGTGAGGAAGGTTATCTTCATGAAATCAAAAGTGAAAATATCAGAGCAGGCTAACACTGAACAAAAAGAAATGGCCAACTGCATGAAAGATGGAAATAAAGATAAAGTAAGAAGCAACTCTAACAAGACCCCCTTCCCCTTCTACAAGCACAACTAGTGAACAGAGCAGCCAAATAACAGAAAGCAGTAGGGGCCAAATCCAAGCACCAACATTATTAAACTCTGGTGCGCTCTGCATTTGCATGCAGACACTTACTAGAATAATGCTCCTACATTCTGTAAGCACCCGAAGGCCGAAGCCCAGCGCACTGACCCACCAAAACTATTGTTACCCACAGATCCCCGTCAAAATCATGGCTTCAATCTTGTCAAAAAAAAAAAAAAATCATGGCTTTAACCGCTAGAGGAAGGTCGACACAACGGAAAAGAAAGTGGGCATGCTCTTTCCGTTTCCGGGCATAAAAACGAACACTTGGCGTGCATCCTACATTAAGCAACCACAAGCGCAAACCACAGTAACTCCCGAGACAAACTCGAACCACCGATTCCACTCAAAATCACGCCTTCATCATATATCATAGATAAACTGAACGATCTGGCGGCGGGTTCTTTCGTGCGTACCAGTATTCCGGCGCTTCCGTCTTCCGGCTGACGTCGGGCCACCTTAGCTCGATCGCATCAGCGGCGGCGCATCGTCGTCCGCCTCCGGCCGCTCGCGCGCAGCTGCTATAGATCTACAGGCGAGGGATTCGATTGGATGGTGGCACTGGCACAAGAGGGATGGGCTCGAACAGTCGAGCACGCGGGGAGAAGAACCGGCGTGCGGCGCGGCGGCAGAAATAGGGCCACGGCAGAAATACGGCCTAATAAAAGCAGTAAATGAAGCTGATCGCCTGTTGCCGAGGTTATCTGGGGATACAGGGAGTCACATTTCACTTTAATGCGATTTCGAACGTCCTGATCCTTTGGAATTAGCACTCTCGAAAAAGATTCGTAACATCCGTTACACGTGACAGTGACACGGATCGTGATTTGTGAAATGGTGTTTTGTCAAGGTTAGTGTGAAAATAAAATATGGAAGGTGCTGGATTGATTTTTTTTTTTTAACACAAACGTGTATGTGTTTCATTAAGGTCAATCTCAAATTCCCGGTGGGCGTGAGTTTCATTTATATTTAATAGCATGTAACACATCGTTTTTTATATGTGAAAATATTTTTAATAAAAAATATGAATAAGTCTCATCCTCAATTACCAACTGAAGATGAACCATATGAGTAAAACTAAATGTCTATATTATGAAACAAATAGTGAAACTATATATTGAGGGTGACGGTTTCTTCTATATTTTATTTTATGATTTTGAAAACAACGCTATCAAACGTCCTACCGAGTATGTCCAAAAAAATATATATTTTTAGAGGACTGATTTTTAATGTTGTTTTCAGCAATAATACCTAAATCGGACCTCTATTTTATTTTCTCGCAAATGCATGTATCTTTATTTCTCATCTACAATTTAAACCACATAGTTCAAACATAATAATAAATTAATCAAAGTACGACACCACATAGTTCACACATGATTACGCAAACTAACGATCACATAGTTTCCGACATTTCAACACTTCAAAACAATAAAACAAAGCTCAAATAGATGCATCACCACCAAGACCATCTTCTCATGCAGCACGACTGTCTCCGTTAGGCTATGAGAGAACTCAACCATCTTCTATGCCATAATATTTACCCTCATCATTGTCAAGACATAATTCTTCTCGCCGATGTCTAATGTGTTAACATCACAGAACATGATCTTTTGCTCTTGTTCCCACATCAGCTAGTGCTCCTCGACAGACCACCTACACTTATTGATTGTTTTGGCCTTTTGCCACCTCAAATCCTTCAACTTCGTTTCCTCCTCAGTGAGCAACTTTTGAATGGCATTCTTGTATGAACCTTCATCTCCTCCTTATTCTTGAGTTATTTCTTTGCACGCTTCCTTCCCCACAGGCCTTATTTGTCCATGCAACATTTGAGATAAATCAGGAGTTTGTGGGCTTTTTCATACATTTTTCTTGTTTGGCTCCGTCAATAATGGTTGGATTGGATGCATAGCATTGCTAGCTTCTGCTTCTTGGCTTTGCTAGTCTTCTTCCTCTTTGTATTAATTGATTGGAACTTTGTGAGTTCCTTTAACACCCTGGTGTTACGTACCAAATTAGCAAATAGGTTAAGGTTGATAAAACTTAACTAATAAGTTTTTATGTGCTATGTAATGATTTCCTACTCTCTCCGTATAGGAAAAGGAGGTCGTTTAGGATAGCGACACGGTCTCCAAAAGTATAACTTTGACTTCATTTTTTATAAAAATACTCATCACAAAGTGATATATTTATATATTTATACTTTTTATGGAAGTATTTTTAAGACAAATCTATTCAAATGGTTTTTACATTCCCAAACTCAATAACTTAAAAGTTATTTATGATTTTTTGTTCCTAATGTTTAATCCAAACCTTATGCAAAACGACTTGCTTTTCCTATACGGAGGGAGTACGTGTAATAGTAAAAATGTGGTGTAAAGGTTCTTTTAAATTATAGCCAACTTTTAAGCCTCGTTTGGAACACGGAAAAAACGAAGGAATTTCACAGGTAGAGGAATCGTAGGAAAGGAAAGGAAATTTGCCGTTTGGAACGAAGAAACGAAACCTTTCGTTCCGGAGGAACGGGTTCCATCCACACACAAAACACGGGAACCAGAAAATCCACTCCGACCCAAGGGAATGGAGGGAACGCTCAGCCGCTCGCTCTCTCGACTCTGCTGCACCACTTCTTCTCCCTCCCGCCACTGTCTTACACCTTTCCAAAGCGACAAACTGTTCATCTTCTTTCTTGAGGTCAAGGTCGTCCATCCATGGCCGATCTGGAATCAGCTGCTGTGGGTGAGAGGGCGCGCGAGTGGTTGGTGGTCCAGCGGCAGTGCTAGGCAGCGGCTGCGCAAGGGGTGGCTGATGCGAGAGTGGGCGGCGGCGGCGGCGGCAGCAGCTGCAGCGGCGAGGACTACGACGCGGCGATGGAGAGAGTGTGTGTGCGTGATTTGTGGAAGAGAGCTGGATGAAGACGGAAAGCACAGAATAATGAGTGGACAAGGATGGCTCTGAACTTTGGTCAGATAAGACCATAAGACCATGGGCCCCACGTGTAAGTGAGAGTTGAAGGGGTGAAAACAGCACATGCCATCACGGATGTATCTATTAAATCCATATATTTATTTGCTAATAAAAATTTGTTGTTTTAATCACCCCATGCCAATGTAATAATGCAAACAAAATTCATAATTATCACGTTCGTTAATGTGATCACTAAAATCTAATGTGTATATATTTTTTATTCCCATGTTATGGATTCCTGTTATCCAAACGGTCTAAAGTTTCTATTTCTGTATTTTGGAATCCTGTGGTTTTGTACCTTCTACTCATTACTTCGTTTTCTACTTTCCTGTGTTTCCTTTCATTCCTTTGTTTTGCATTCCTGTGTTTCAAACAGACCCTTATCATTTTTAGGAAAAACAAATCTTTTGTTAGTAATAAAAATGTGCATGATGTAGTGTTGTTTGAGTGTTTATGTGTTTGTAAAAAAAGAGAGAGAAGAAATTAGTTAGAGAATCTCCAACAGTTATGTAAATCTCACTTGCCAAATGTTGTATTTTAGCAAGTTGCTATAATAATTTGGCAAGTTGAAAAGAGGGCGTCTCCAACAGTTCCCTATTTGAAGTTGCCAAATAAAAAAAAATAGAAGAGCCCACCAGGTCCGGTTGTTGACCGGTACAAACCGGACTCTCCCTTCCATCGCGCGTAACCCCGTCGCTACCCTGCGATCGATCGAACTCCGACTCGCCCCTTCCCCTTCGATCGAACTCCCGTGCGCGACCCCGACTGCCCTCCGCGCGTACATCACGCCGCCGCCGCACAGGATCGTCGTGCCCCTGGAACTCACGTCGCAGGTCAGGAACTCCTCCAAGGCTCCATGGATCGTCAAACTGGCTTGTCGTCTGCCGGCCGTCTGTTCCTCCTGTCGGCGATGGCCAACAGAGCAGCACATTCAGCATAATCATGATGGCGAGATTTTCTGTCCATTCATAACAGGTACTTGCAGCTTTGTGTCAGCAAACAGCAGCACAAGTCCAACATCATTCATAACAGGTACTCTGGGCGATGACGGGCGACGACGGCCTCACGACTTGGGCGACGAGGACGACGGGGCGACGACGGCCTCGCGACTCTGGGCGATGACGGCCTCGCGATGACGGGCGATGACGGCCTCGCGATGACGGGCGATGACGGGCGACGACGGCCTCGCAACAGGTCTTGGCACCGATCTCTGGAAGACCGTAAAATATATTGACGGCGGAGGCGCGCGGGTCACGCGGGAACTGACAGGAACCTTCATCTACCGCGCGGGAAGAGGAAATCTTGGCGCGGAGGAGTGATGGCAAGGCGGCTTCGCGTGCGCAAAAATACGCGCGCGGCACCGGGATTTGGCAAGCTCACAATTTTGGCAAGTCACTTTGGCAAACTGTTGTAGATGAATTTTTTACGCGCGCGGCACCGGGATTTGGCAAGCTCACAATTTTGACAAGTCACTTTGGCAAACTGTTGGATATGCTCTCAGCAAACATAACAGACACTCAGGCACGCACTTCACACACACTCGCCCACGCTGCATAGGGAGAGGAAGTGTGCACGACATGTACAATTTATTATTCTGCATAGGGAGAGGAAGTGTGCACGACATGTACAATTTATTATTTTCTTGCTGTGAACGGCAAACTGGCACGGTCGCCCAGGGGAGAAGGGAGAAAGAGAGCACCTACTGCCCGCGCTGCTACCTGCACGGCTACTGCCCGCGCTGCTACCTGCACGGCTACTGCCCGCGCTGCTAATTGCACGGCTGCACCCTTGCTTCGATGCACCTATTTTTGACTTTCCTGCCATTTTCATCAAGACCCAGAAACGCCTAACGCGGCTTTCCTGTGCCCGCTTGCGCCTCTGTATGCACTGCTGTGCCTGCCTCAAGTCAAGGCCGAAACTTTTGACGAGAGCACCAGCAGAGTCTGTGCTCTTTATTGCACCAGTAGACGCATCTCTTTTATGCCACCACCAGCCGAGCAATGGCCGCAATATACCCTTTCTTCCTCGTCTCCGCCGCGCCCGGCATCACGGCGTCCGCGTCCTGCACCCCGGCACGCCCGTGCCACCACGGCACCACCAACGCCAGCGCGGGCGAGCTCCCATCTCCGCTCACCTGCAGCCCGACGGCGCTCGAAAGCGACTTCATCTCTGCCTGCCTCTTGCCTGGCTAAGCTTTCCATCGTTTGAATATCTTTTAAATAGATTTTTTTCTACTAAGTTCAACGATAACCAAAGTGAAATAAAATCAAAGTACACAATACACTTCTAATAATTTCCAATATCAAAGTGGACAATATTAATAATGGATAAGATTTAATAAAACGATAGGTCGAGTGAAGAAATACAAATAAAAATGGTAGGGAACAAGTAGCCATTTTGATTTATCAGTGTGTTTTAATTAAAAAAATTATTACAAGTAAAGCTTAGGATTAAAGTATGCGGGTATGTAACATAGACAAGAATAACTCTTAAAAATAATATAGTTTTTAAATAAATATTTAATAACTAAACATATCAACTAATCAATCATTATTTATATAATTTCATAATGAAACTATAAATTATATAAAATAACTCACAAAGGTAAATAAATGAATTCAAGAATTAAAATAATTTACAACAAAACTAAGTTAAAAATACTAAAATTAATTTATAATTTTTTGTTAAGTTGATAATATCTTAAACTCCTATAAAGCTAATGCCTACTAATCTATTTCTCTAGCCTCTCCTTAAGCCACATCATCCACACCCCACTAGCCATCCATCATCTTCCACTTTGGCCACAAGCCTTTGCCGCCATCATCAAATATTGCGTCGTGTCTTCGCTTCGCATGCCACCATCAAATCCTATCCTTTCAACTGCCCACTAACGCGTCTCTTTGCTTCGCATGCCACCGTCAATTCCTATCCTTTCAACAGGCGAGTCATGACATGTGCCAATACTACTTACTAGTATAATACCCGTGCTAACGCTACGGTTTTTTCAAGAGAAAGTTGTATAAATCAACTAATTTGTTTTTGCAAAGTTTAACCTTTGCACAATTGTATTTGAGTCTGTATACAATATTGGAGTCACCACTGCATATAAGTAGAAATATTTACATATTCTCTAACTTCTTAATCAAATATTGAATGTCGTCAGGGATGCTGTCATAAGATTCGTTTGCACAGCATGTCAAAATGTCAGCCAAGAACTCCATCCTCAGTGATGTTGATAGCTGTGCATGGTAGATAATGTAATGTAAATAATTTTTATTTGTGTAAAAATGTAGTTGGAGATTGCGTATGCTTACGTTACTGATCGGTGGCAATGTCACACCGTCCCACAGCTTTATGAAATTGTATACAAGGAAGCCTCCCAAGTTCCTGTATAAGATGAGTTGTTTACTTGGTGTACAAAATTCAAATAATAATTGTTTATGTTTTATCAAAGTTAAACCAAGTGACAAGTGATTACCAGTCTTTATTGTTTACTGTAACTTTTGTTACACATGAAGGGTATTCTCGCTTCCATGAATATATACAATGGTTCCTCTTTGATTTTGATAGTCCCATGGCGAGATTGAACATTCTACCAATATTATGGAGCATAGGTTCACATACCATACTTTGACTATAACCCTTCAAACATGGTTGATCTTGTAGTGGATCCATAATGCGCACTATTTTATTTTGCATATCTATCACGAATAAAATGTACAATCCATCCTGATGGTACGGTAGTAGAATCTAGAACACATAGAGATTAATGTATAAATGCCAAATTAAATAAAGTACTTGTACAAAGTAGTAAACAGAACATAACTTACACTGGTACAGTCGTCAATGTGATATTGCATGCCTGGCCAACACTCAAGTACTTTTCTCAATTTTCATAGTATACTTTGTCAATCTTCCCACAACATCGTGGATCTCGTCCAAACCTAGTTATCTCCTGTTGATTTTGATAAAATTAGCATTCTATGATGAATTAGATAATTTTAGAACGATTTATATACAACAACTTACTGCAAACTTAAGATCCATCAGGTGGTATTTTTGTTTATTCAGTATCATGTCTTTGTTGTTTGCGAGGATCCGAATAGCCATATTAAAGGTGTCATGATCCAACTCTTTGCCATCACGCAAAATATTTATAATTTTGCTAACACTCAGAGATATTGGATGTGGTTGTGTACTTCGTACCCACTCGTCCCTATCAACAAAGAAAAAGGAATGAAATTATTTATTGTTGCAATTGCAGAGCTGAACCATTTAGAAAGACTTACTGTAAGGTCTTATCATCGTTTCCCACCAAGATGATTGACTGCATGTTTAACAAAACTTGTTCCTTGCTTGTCCACCTCAGTTTACTTATAAACTTGGCACTACCCGAGAAGGCAGTGAACTTTCTATGACAAGGCCAGCATGGCTATGATTCCCAACGGCAGTTGGTCCGGTACTATCATCGTTCAATACAATTTGTGAGCGTTGGTCCATATTAAAATTATGACTACCTGCATGATGTTTGTCACAGTAAAGATTTGAATAATTTGACTTGTTGACATTAATAAAAACCAGGTCAATGTAGCTGATAGTTACCACTGTGCACAGTTAGTCGACTTACTATGGTGATTTGCCGTGCCAATAACACCATGGCTATGATCCCCATCTTCAGTTGGTTGGACATTTTCCTTGTCCAAAAGAAGAGAGAAGTTTTCGTCGACCGTAACATGATTAGTACCTGCATCATAGTACAGTGATTAGTTGAAGTATTGATTGCTTGACTACATAATTCTTGGAAAAAATAGCTCTTTTGTTGTTGCGTTGACTTGTTGACATTAATAAAACCAGGTTAATGTAGCTGATAGTTACCACTGTCCACAGTTTGTCGACTTCCTATGGTGACTGCCGTGCCAATAACACCATGGCTATGATCCCCATCTTCAGTTGGTTGGACATTTTCCTTGTCCAAAAGAAGTGAGAAGTTTTCGTCGACCGTAACATGATTAGTATACAATGATTAGTTGAAGTATTGGTTGCTTGACTACATAATTCTTGGAAAAAATAGTACCGGCGAAAGAAGAGGTAGAGCCAATGTTCTAGGATCCTGCTCTCTGCCTTTCTCGTCTCCGACGCTGGTACTCACGTCCTTTCCTTCTCGCCTACTCTTTTTGTTCTTCGGACATCTCAGCTTGCCGAACCCGTTGCCGCAAGTTCCGTTCTTCCCTCGTCCGTCGGGCATTATCTATATATATATATTAAAAAAATATGAAATAGATAAGGCACACCCCAAATGGTATATAAACTCATTTGAAAACATACATGTGATGTTAGTGATATCTCTTAGTGCATTGGGCGTATCCCTTGGCGTAGACATTGAGTGTGTGATGAGGCAGGAATTTTGTGTCAAACAATATTACACACCTGCTCAAGCTTTAGGGTTCTGTAATTCTGAAAAAAAGTGAGTAAAAAAACATCATCATTCCATACTGTCTAAATAATCTATCCAAATTCTGGAACATAGAACAGCAAACATGGAATTTCACTGCTTCTTTTTACATGAGTGTTTAAATCTTTCAGAACTCTTGCCATGAGCTCTTAGATGCTAATAACTCAGGACTGGCAAGGAAAAGGTTCTTACACTTTTATTAGATCCAGCAGGTTAGTTACTGCTGTTGGAAAAGGAACAACTATCGATACGTCATAGACTTCCCTGAAATAAGATACAATATGGCATTCAGGCATCCATGTGTAAACATGATTTTGTAATTCATATAGTTGAATTGAAATTCATAACCAGAACGCATGTATTGATCATAGATGCTAGATTGCAAATTATCTTATTTATTTCCAACCATGAAAAAAATACAACTCTCCAGCCTGTCAGGCTCCTCGAGCAGCAGCTCCTCGAGGATACGCAAGATCGTGACGGGCGCCGCCGGATACGCAAGATCGTGTAGATCCTGTAGCTATCTGACTGAAATCGTGACGGGCGCAAGATACGCAAGATACGCAAGATCCTGTAGCTATCTAACTGAAATCGTGACGGGCGCCGCCGGATACGCAAGATCGTCGAGCCGGCTGATGAAATCGTGCGAGGAGACCGGGGCGATCGCGGCATGAACTGAACTACCCTTCCATCATGATCGTCACCGGCGACGGCGGGCGGCAGGTGGAGGCGAAGCGGATGGTGTCGGACGTGAGGGTGCCGAGGAGACATACCTCACGTTCGTGTTTGCAGGGGCTCGGAGGACGGGAGGCCGGATGGGCGGACCTGAAGACAAAGATGCGGACGAAGACGACGCCGTCGAGGCCGGCGGTGGCGTGGACGTCCTCCTCCGGCCGTGGCGTGGTCGAGGTGATCAACGCCGCCGCCACGCGACGCGAGCGGACGTCAGGAAGCAGCACACGACCGACGGGAGCGGGCGTTTCAATTTTGAAATTCGCAGGAGATAGGAGATATGCGTGGTTTGTTGCGTGATTTGAGGGGCATATGCCGCGACGACGTGGGGTGAGTGAGGAGGGTGGAAAGCCTCGTCATACATCTAATTATAGCCCTTAGATCTTTTTTACAGATGTTTTAGACCCTTAATTTTGATGAGGCGAAAGCCCTGGCAAGTATTCCATTATAGTAGAGATAGCCGCGACTTCCAGCGATCTATTCACAGACCTCCACAAATTTCGACAGCGTGTGGCCACCGGCTGCAGAGCCGCGTCATCAAACGTCCATGGCTCCATGCCAACAAGGAGGACGGGCTAGACTGGACACGCCGGTCGAGGAGAGCATGCTCAGCATCAGTGATTGCATCCAGGGTTGTCGTGGGTCAGCATCCTCGACGGCATCGGTGCCCAGCGAGGCGGGCATTCCGAAGCATCAATCAGATCCTCTGTGGACAACGCCGATAAGTAGATGCATTCCCCGATGGCTGGCAGTGTTCCCTCCCTCAACCAGGTGTGACAAGTTCATAGTGATGGTTTGATTACATTAGGGCACTCACAAACTCTACCATAGAGTTAAAGATTATTTATTACCCTTTTTATTTACTGTGTTTTGCTGATATGGTGGTATATTTATTAAAGATAGAGGAGAAAAACCAAAACTCCAAGTCTTATTTAGACTCTAAGTCCACAATCTTCAAGGTAAATACACTGTCACATCAGCAAAATATAATAAATAGAAGAGTAATAAATAGTCTTGGACTCTACGATAGAGTCTCGCATTGTGAATGCCCTTAGTCCGTTTGCTTTCCCATATTTTATATCTCTCTTCATTCATCGAATCGTCCCAAAAACTAGCCATAAATTCCCGCAGCAACGTGCGGGGAATCCACCTAGTTATATTATATTAAAAGTTATTTATAGATATACTAATAAATAGTTACAATGCATCATTAGTAATATTAAAATTAAATGATTAGTCTCTAGTTATGGGTAGAAACCTTTTAAATATATTTATTATGGGCAGTGCTCAGGAGGAATCCACCTAGTTAAATAGAGTTAAATAGGGTTGCATGGACTGCTCGCACGATTTTTGCATCTCCCTGCGCGCGCAATTTTTGCGCAGATCCTTGCATATGCTGTGCATTTTGGATCATGGCTGGGCTCCCTGGTGGCACGATTTTTGCGCGGACTTATCTCCCCACCGGTGCGATTTTTGCGCAGATGTTTGCATGCCATTGCCATGAATTTTGAATCTGCGTCTATTTCCTGATGCATGAAGCTGCTGTGTGGCGATGCTTGCATGCCGTGAATTTTGGCAGCCTTCAACGTCGACCTTGGGTGCTCCGACCTTGCGACTGGCACGCTAATTGGTATAATGTCGTGATAACTGAATTGTCACGCTAACTATCACTGAATTGTATATTAGGATTTAGGCCGTTTGATATATGTTTTTCATATGTTCAGACTCCAGTTGGGACGCATGGCACACATTTATTGTAGTCTTCTTGGCACGCTAACACACGTAAGTACGCACGCTAATTAAGTCACGTACAGTACAAAATTATAAGCTAATAACACAAATATACCAAGTACGAAAATATATGAAAAAAAGAATTTTCATATCATTTACAAAATTGCATGCATCAACCAAATCTTAACAACCAAATCTTTAAAAAGATATTTAATATTTCAAACCGTCCATATTTATCCTATTTTTATAAAAATAAAAATTCAGTAAATACTATTACCTCCTAGATGATCGTGACCGTTGGATCGGAATAAATAAACGGTCCACAGTCATTTCGAAATATCGTAGCAAAGGTCATTTATCTCTACTATAATGGAATACTTGCCAGGGCTTTCCCCTCATCAAAATCAAGAGTCTAAAACATCTGTAAAAAAGATCTAAGGGCTATAATTAGATGTATGACGAGACTTCCCACCCTCCTCACTCACCCCACGTCGTCGCGGCATATGCCCCTCAAATCACGCAACAAACCACGCATATCTCCTATCTCCTGCGAATTTCAAAATTGAAACGCCCGCTCCCGTCGGTCGTGTGCTGCTTCCTGACGTCCGCTCGCGTCGCGTGGCGGCGGCGTTGATCACCTCGACCACGCCACGGCCGGAGGAGGACGTCCACGCCACCGCCGGCCTCGACGGCGTCGTCTTCGTCCGCATCTTTGTCTTCAGGTCCGCCCATCCGGCCTCCCGTCCTCCGAGCCCCTGCAAACACGAACGTGAGGTATGTCTCCTCGGCACCCTCACGTCCGACACCATCCGCTTCGCCTCCACCTGCCGCCCGCCGTCGCCGGTGACGATCATGATGGAAGGGTAGTTCAGTTCATGCCGCGATCGCCCCGGTCTCCTCGCACGATTTCATCAGCCGGCTCGACGATCTTGCGTATCCGGCGGCGCCCGTCACGATTTCAGTTAGATAGCTACAGGATCTTGCGTATCTTGCGTATCTTGCGCCCGTCACGATTTCAGTCAGATAGCTACAGGATCTACACGATCTTGCGTATCCGGCGGCGCCCGTCACGATCTTGCGTATCCTCGAGGAGCTGCTGCTCGAGGAGCCTGACAGGCTGGAGAGTTGTATTTTTTTCATGGTTGGAAATAAATAAGATAATTTGCAATCTAGCATCTATGATCAATACATGCGTTCTGGTTATGAATTTCAATTCAACTATATGAATTACAAAATCATGTTTACACATGGATGCCTGAATGCCATATTGTATCTTATTTCAGGGAAGTCTATGACGTATCGATAGTTGTTCCTTTTCCAACAGCAGTAACTAACCTGCTGGATCTAATAAAAGTGTAAGAACCTTTTCCTTGCCAGTCCTGAGTTATTAGCATCTAAGAGCTCATGGCAAGAGTTCTGAAAGATTTAAACACTCATGTAAAAAGAAGCAGTGAAATTCCATGTTTGCTGTTCTATGTTCCAGAATTTGGATAGATTATTTAGACAGTATGGAAAGATGATGTTTTTTTACTCACTTTTTTTCAGAATTACAGAACCCTAAAGCTTGAGCAGGTGTGTAATATTGTTTGACACAAAATTCCTGCCTCATCACACACTCAATGTCTACGCCAAGGGATACGCCCAATGCACTAAGAGATATCACTAACATCACATGTTTTCAAATGAGTTTATATACCATTTGGGGTGTGCCTTATCTATTTCATATTTTTTTAATATATATATATAGATAATGCCCGACGGACGAGAGAAGAACGGAACTTGCGGCAACGGGTTCGGCGAGCTGAGATGTCCGAAGAACAAAAAGAGTAGGCGAGAAGGAAAGGACGTGAGTACCAGCGTCGGAGACGAGAAAGGCAGAGAGCAGGATCCTAGAACATTGGCGCTACCTCTTCTTTCGCCGGTACTATTTTTTCCAAGAATTATGTAGTCAAGCAACCAATACTTCAACTAATCATTGTATGCTAATCATGTTACGGTCGACGAAAACTTCTCATTTCTTTTGGACAAGGAAAATGTCCAACCAACTGAAGATGGGAATCATAGCCATGGTGTTATTGGCACGGCAGTCACCATAGGAAGTCGACAAACTGTGGACAGTGGTAACTATCAGCTACATTAACCTG
Source organism: Themeda triandra (assembly GCA_018135685.1). Lineage (NCBI taxonomy): Eukaryota > Viridiplantae > Streptophyta > Magnoliopsida > Poales > Poaceae > Themeda > Themeda triandra. The sequence continues at coordinate 218,384 of JAENPR010000134.1, forward strand.
GTTTTATTAATGTCAACAAGTCAACGCAACAACAAAAGAGCTATTTTTTCCAAGAATTATGTAGTCAAGCAATCAATACTTCAACTAATCACTGTACTATGATGCAGGTACTAATCATGTTACGGTCGACGAAAACTTCTCTCTTCTTTTGGACAAGGAAAATGTCCAACCAACTGAAGATGGGGATCATAGCCATGGTGTTATTGGCACGGCAGCCACCATAGTAAGTCGACTAACTGTGCACAGTGGTAACTATCAGCTACATTGACCTGGTTTTTATTAATGTCAACAAGTCAAATTATTCAAATCTTTACTGTGACAAACATCATGCAGGTAGTCATAATTTTAATATGGACCAACGCTCACAAATTGTATTGAACGATGATAGTACCGGACCAACTGCCGTTGGGAATCATAGCCATGCTGGCCTTGTCATAGAAAGTTCACTGCCTTCTCGGGTAGTGCCAAGTTTATAAGTAAACTGAGGTGGACAAGCAAGGAACAAGTTTTGTTAAACATGCAGTCAATCATCTTGGTGGGAAACGATGATAAGACCTTACAGTAAGTCTTTCTAAATGGTTCAGCTCTGCAATTGCAACAATAAATAATTTCATTCCTTTTTCTTTGTTGATAGGGACGAGTGGGTACGAAGTACACAACCACATCCAATATCTCGAGTGTTAGCAAAATTATAAATATTTTGCGTGATGGCAAAGAGTTGGATCATGACACCTTTAATATGGCTATTCGGATCCTCGCAAACAACAAAGACATGATACTGAATAAACAAAAATACCACCCGATGGATCTTAAGTTTGCAGTAAGTTGTTGTATATAAATCGTTCTAAAATTATCTAATTCATCATAGAATGCTAATTTTATCAAAATCAACAGGAGATAACTAGGTTTGGACGAGATCCACGATGTTGTGGGAAGATTGACAAAGTATACTATGAAAATTTGAGAAAAGTACTTGAGTGTTGGCCAGGCATGCAATATCACATTGACGACTGTACCAGTGTAAGTTATGTTCTGTTTACTACTTTGTACAAGTACTTCATTTAATTTGGCATTTATACATTAATCTCTATGTGTTCTAGATTCTACTACCGTACCATCAGGATGGATTGTACATTTTATTCGTGATAGATATGCAAAATAAAATAGTGCGCATTATGGATCCACTACAAGATCAACCATGTTTGAAGGGTTATAGTCAAAGTATGGTATGTGAACCTATGCTCCATAATATTAGTAGAATGTTCAATCTCGCCATGGGACTATCAAAATCAAAGAGGAACCATTGTATATATTCATGGAAGCGAGAATACCCTTCATGTGTAACAAAAGTTACAGTAAACAATAAAGACTGGTAATCACTTGTCACTTGGTTTAACTTTGATAAAACATAAACAATTATTATTTGAATTTTGTACACCAAGTAAACAACTCATCTTATACAGGAACTTGGGAGGCTTCCTTGTATACAATTTCATAAAGCTGTGGGACGGTGTGACATTGCCACCGATCAATAACGTAAGCATACGCAATCTCCAACTACATTTTGTACAATACACAAATAAAAATTATTTACATTACATTATCTACCATGCACAGCTATCACATCACTGAGGATGGAGTTCTTGGCTGACATTTTGACATGCTGTGCAAACGAATCTTATGACAGCATCCCGACGACATTCAATATTTGATTAAGAAGTTAGAGAATATGTAAATATTTCTACTTATATGCAGTGGTGACTCCAATATTGTATACAGACTCAAATACAATTGTGCAAAGGTTAAACTTTGCAAAAACAAATTAGTTGATTTATACAACTTTCTCTTGAAAAAACCGTAGTGTTAGCACGGGTATTATACTAGTTATATCTTGTTCTCCACACATACGAACATATATTGGATATTGATTTATAATCAGATAAAGATTAAAAACATATTCAGATATATCCATTTAGTATTTCAAATCATGCCAAAACCAGAGGCTGTTGTCGCGACTTGCAAGACACCTACGTCAAGTCCAAGGGTCCGTTTGGATTCTCCAAGGATTGTATAAATGTATAAATTAAATACATATAATAGATAGGGATTTTGAAAAATTAGATTGTACATTTTTTTAATAAAGGATAAAATATCCGGCTTCATATATCCGAGGATAGAATCAGACCAAATATTACAAACGACCGTCACACACAATTTGACTGTAACATACAACCACTCACACGACTAAAGGAATAAGCAAACAGTTCTGAACTAAGCATAACCAACATGTCTTTGCGAAAGCCACCCATTGGAACTAAAGAAAGCTAAAACCGACGTCTCTAAGTGTCGTGCCGAGATCAATTGATCTTTAAGATCTTCATGTCGCTGCAAGCTGGCCCATTGACGTAGCCAGTGAGTTCCTCGGAAGAGCACCCGCAAAAGAGATTTGGGTTTGCATAGAAATAATCTGTTTGGATTCCTAGATGGAGTAAATGTCTAAGATACCCTTTAGATGGTTTGCGGATAAGGTTGAAGCAAGGATAAAATTGTATTTTCTACACTAGAAGCCCCATGAGTTTATGGAGAAGGGATTTCTCAATCACGTACCAGAATCCCCTAGAGACCCTTGTGATTTTTAAATTATTTTATTAGACTTAGTATTCTGTTAGAAAAAAAGGTGTCTTTTTTTTTAGTAGAATGAGGACGTTCTGCAATCTTTCAGTTCGCATCCCACCCGACGCAGCTGCCGTTCCAGCCCCATCCAGCCAAGCACTGCCAGACCAGCCCATTTCCCCACCAGCGCTGCCACCGTTGCCCCAGCGGCCCAGCACCTTCCACTGCCACCGCAGCCCTTGCTCTGCCTCCACCCTCTCCATGGCTGGCCAATTGGCCATGCGGACATTGTTGGAGTGCGCTGAAGTATAGGAGAGAGGTACCCCACCAAGTGATCTAACCACCACAAAATGCTTAAGAGCAGGTACATTGGTGTTGTCTTATAACTAGTCCCATAGAATACCACTTAATTTAAGACAACTTAACAAATTATATGTACAATGGTTATCTTTTTAAGCTATCTCATGGTAACTCATAATTCCTTAATTTAATGAGAGTAAAAATAGAATTGTGAGATGCATGATAACAACGACTTATATATAATGATAAAACAGTTGTCTCATAGTCCTAAATTTTAGCTCATGAGGTGGTTGTTTCACGAAGCAACAAACTTATTCTCTCTCACCTCTCTCTTTCCTAAAAATCATCAAAAATCCTATGTGGCAATGCATGAGACGACATATGAGACCGCTTATGTGTAGCAACATATCTTCTCTAAGAGAAAAGATTAGGTGAGTACCATAGGTGTTTTACAAAGTGCGTATATTAATTAGACCTACTTAATTGTTTCTTTCTCCCACAACTCCGTGTTTGCGCACTCAATTTTTCACCGAAGTGGCTTGTAGTCTTGCAAAACCACCCCAACTGTGTGCTTGTGGTGTTACTACTACACAGAACTTAACAACAGCGGGCAATATCTGTTTACGGCAACAGGCAAAGCTGTCCGCTGCGAATGAAAGGTCACGGTAAATCGTGACTCCTCCGCAGTGGGCGACATTGCCCGCTACGGTAAACTCAATACTGTAGCGGGTTCCTTAGGATGCCCGTTGCGGTTAATCCTGGCGAAAAATAAAAAAAAATCTACAGCCCAGATAGTTGGGCCTGGATCTGGGCCTGCGTCGCCGCACACATGCCGCCACCGGGGCCGTATCCGCCGTGCTGGAGCTCGCCGCCGCAGGATCCACCACGGTGGAGCCCGGTGCCGCCGGATCCGCTCGCGCCAGCCGTGCCGCCCTTCGCACCGTCGTCCAAGCGGCGCCGCCTTCGCCTGCTCGCCGGATCTGGAGAGAGGAAGAGGGAGTGAGGGAGTTGGAGAGAGGAAGAGGAAGATGGAGATGAAGAGGGAGATGAACTACCTACCTCGGATCGACGTCGTTCGCGTCGTCGGACCGCCGGATTTGAAACCCTAGCCGCCAGATCCAGCCGCGCCGCCGCGGCGCCCTCCGCCTGCGCGGCCTCCGCGCCGCCGTGCCGCCATTCGCTGCACAACCCGCACAGCCGCGCCGCCCTCCGACTGTGTGAGCCGTGCCGCGCGCGGCCAAGGCCCCGCGCGAGCCGATGCGCCATGACGAGTCGCATGGGTCGGGGGGGAGAGAAACGCGCGGAGAGAAGATGGGGAGCGAGAGTCGCGACGCTCGGTGGGTGCTGGCTGTGCGGCTGAGAGGAGTGAGAAGAGAGACGCTCGCGGTGGGTGCTCGAGTGGAGAGACACGCGCGGTGGGCGCTCGGTGTCGGGTTGTGCGGCTGAGAGAGGAGTGAGAGGGTGAGGGCTGAGACTGAATGAAACCCTATGCTCTGTTTATATATGGTGAGCATCTATCGGGCCAAGGTGGGCTGAGCTGGGCCTCCGCATTTACCGTGACAGGCCTTATTATTTGCCAGCTGCGGTAAATCGATTTACCGCAGTGGGCGCCACGAAAAATAGGTATTTTACGTGGCGGACATCTTAATATGCCCGTTGCGGTTACCGCAACGGACAAAAATCATCGTTGCAGAAAATAAAAAGTGCCCGCTGCGGTAAATCATGGGATTTACCGCAACGGGCAAAAAAAAAAAAAATGCCCGCCACGGAGGCCTTTTGGGCAGCGTTGCGGAAGCTCCAAATTGTACTAGTGTGTGCCAACCACCATGTACCAGAGGGAATGAGGCCTGCGGAAACTCGATAGTGAAGACAGTTGGGGACCGTTCGGAAGAGACCATTCCAAAGACCCACTTGCGTACGTGTGTGGGAGGGTCAAACCTATCAAAGGAGTTACCTGACAGGAAGTTTAGCCACAGCAATAGGCTCCAACGACAACTAGAGGGAAGCTTGTGTACCTCAGTGTCGTTGCGTGAAAGTTTTCATATTGTCCTTTGCCTTTCGCATTTACTTTGTGTATCTAGTTATGTGCTTTACCTTCCTAACTTAATGCATAGGCAATTTAGTTGATACTCCCTCTGTTCCAAAATAAGTGTCGTTTTCGCCATTTAAGAAAATGCAAGCAATTATATATTAAAATATATTAATATTTATACTAAGTGATTAATATCATCGGAAAGATCTTTAAGTCTAGTTTTATAACAAAATTATTTGGAGATATAAATGTTGCACATATTTTCTACAAATTGAGTTAAACTTGTGGCACGAAAACCCAAAATGATACTTATTTTGAAACGGAGGGAGTACACTACAAGTTGATAGGACTGGGACTAACCTAGATTGCATATTTTTTTTACAGTACAGATAGCAATATAACTAGCGAAATTTGAATTGCACATCTAGATAGTTTATTTTTGTATAGGTTGGAATTAGAGATCATAAAATAAATGAAAAGTAGCTTTTAAGTTGCTTAATAACTCACCACCTCTTAGGCGCCGTACGTGGGCCCTGCAGGTGCAAAATTGATGGGAAAATACAAAACATTGACAAGAAAATTAGAAAAACAATATCCATATCGACATACAATACCGACAACCTGTCGGTATACCAACAAAACAAAATCGACGGAAATAGAAAATTTTCTCATCACGAGTGGATTTGCCTATATCGATACACCAAGTTTCCTGTCGGTACAGATCGACAGGGGGATTACCACCGACATGGAGAAATACAATATACCGATAAGAAAAAATTTTCCTGTCGGCCGATTACCACCAAGAAAATGTATCAACTGATAGGGAAATTGAAAATTACAAACTAGTTTCTGTTGTTAATTAATTCTTTCGTATTATTGTTCGTTTATACAGCACATTACAAACATGATATCTAGATTTTCAGCATGATGAATAATACAAACTAGTGTCACAAACATGGCCATGGAGAAGAAAAAGAAACTATTATTTGTTCAACTAATAGTTCAATTGCTTCACCCATTCCTTTGCCTTCCTGAAAATTCAAGCAAACAACAACTAAGCAAGATACATTCAAAAAGACAGCTACAAGAAGGCACGAGTAGTTCATCAATTGCTAACTAAGTGTATATAGGATGCACTGTCTATTTTCCTCCTAGTCATGCAGATATTGCTATATAAATATCAAAACTGCTCTGCTCCTTATGAATTCAGTAGACATGCCCTAAAGGCCACATGTTTGTTCTCAAGCAGCTAGTCTGAATTTAAACAACAGCCACAACTCAATCAAATTCAACTAACCAAAGAGAATTTGAGAAGCCTAACCTTTCGCCAGCCATGTGTTATTTCAGATGTTCACTACAAACAAATTAGAAACGTCAGGTGTAATTCATAATACAATTTCATGAGAAAAGAGACCTGGTTAGATGAAACCTGGACTACACATAAAGAAAATATTGAAGGCCAAAATGCATATACAGAAAAATGTATTATCCAGGTTCAGATGAACCTTGATTACGCATAAGGAACCGGTGAAGTAATCAATCATCAAGTAACTTCATGTAGCTTCAGTAAAATAAAATGATGAAAGAAGATGCATTAGAAATGCCACAAAAAATTTAGAAGCTTCATAGCTTAATTAGATCTGAGATATTAACTTGTTTTTGCTTCATGTTGAGCATAAAGTATTCATACACCCAAAAGTTATGGTTGCATAGGAAAGCACAAGCAGACCATGATTTTGCATGCATGTACAAAAGAACAAACCTAAGTAGCAATGACATAATGAAGGATTATTATAAACTATTCATACACCAAAAGGTATGGCTACATAGGAAAGCACTAGCATACTAATCATGAATTTGCAAACATGTACAGAAGAACAAACCTGAGTAGCAATGACATAATGAAGGATTAGTGTCTATCAAATGCATATATAATGGAGACTCCTTAACAAACTTGGCTTTAACATGCTTTCAGAAACAATCAAACTAAAATAAAAATCCTTGTGTAATGTGCTATAACATGAAACTAGGAGCATAATGAGGATACCGCCTTACAGCAACCATAACCAATATTGGTAAATATTCTGATTCCAAAATTCATAACCGAAGCACTTACTTCACATGCATATATCGTACTCGTGCTAACAACTGTGTTAATATACTTTTGAAAAGTCTAGACTTTTCTCTCTTAAGACAGCTGCAGTTTTTATTCTTCTACATAGGGCAAAATAAACAATGATTTTTCACAAAACCTCAAATCTTAATTATAAACCTAATCCACTAATCTGCAGTATAATCTGTGTGCTTTTAAATCATATATACTCACAACCTTGTATACTTATTTTCCTACAATAGAGCTTTTTTTCAAAACCAGCAACTCAGTTTCTAGCTAGCTGCATGAAATAACATTAAGTTTTCAATAGCCAATTAGACATAGTTGGAAGCACTTATGGTAACAAAAATAGAATGTACTACCTCAACTTAGTTTAACATGCTTTCAGAAACAATTTAAAGATAATGCGCAGGTTTGTTACTAATGCTCCTATCTTTTCCTTGATGAAGGTGTTTGCATCATTCACCACCTTCAAGTCACACCTGCAAGAGGCACAACAACATCAAAGATCGGCCCCAAAGGCAAATGCTACAACGACAGTCAAGATCATGTGTTCTTTTTTTTTCTTTATATAAAAAATGCGTGACACATGACAAAATAGTGTGTTACTAAAAGAGATAATAACACTTACTTTAGCCTATATATTTGGTAGTGTTAGCATATCATTTGGTGCAATGTACATGCCACTATTGGGGCCGGAACTAGTGTGAGCAATTTGCCAAAGTTCATCGTAAGGTTTATAGTAACATGCCCAATTGGAACACAAAAATAATGTGTTACTAAGAGAGAATAACACTTGTTTAACCTATAGTAACACAAGTTGTGTTACTATATCCCTATGTTGTTGTAGTGTTAGTGTATTATTTGGTACTTAGTTGCACTATTGGGATTATTTGGTACTTAGTTGCACTATTGGGACTTGAACTAGTGTGACCAAGTTGCTAATTTTCACCATAAAATCCAATGGTGCATGTGTGGACCCCAATGGATAACACTATGACACCATAAGTTGTCCAAGTTATTAATGTGCACCCTATGATTTAATGATACTTGTTCACCGTATATTATGATCCGGTGGTGTGCCTTAATGGACATGGAAGATCATCTAGATCATATTAGGAAGCTATTGTTAAGGTTTAGGCCATTTGCAAGTCACAATCAACGATTGGCATAGTGAGAGTGACCTTTGTGTGCATCCTTTGGGCCTTGACTTGAGTTTTTCAAAGTGAAGGTTAAAAACATGTTGCTATTGGTGTTTGCTAGCACCTAAATGGTCTAATGGAGGACTAGGTGACCTTCCATTGGTGGAGTTCTTGGTCAATGGCTCCTAATGGATTCTTTTAGTGGATCCCGAGCATTTCTGACTCAAGTGAACTTAACCTTAGATTAGAGGGTTAGGACAAATTCTTGATACCATGGCAAAATCCAATTATCACTTGCCCATCTCTTTAATTGTTATTCATTTACTTTCCTGCAATTTTTGTGCACGTGCCTTCAAAACATTGATTGACAAGTAGACATGGATTTGCCTTAGTGTGATTCACTATTGAGGTTTTCAATTCGCTAGTGTGTTAAAAATTGGAATATGGCTTAACTTGATGGAGCTAAGACTCTTCTTAGTATGTCTTGTTTAATTCTATGTATTTGTCATGCAAGGGTTGAATTACATATGTTAATGTTGTTAAGCTTTAGTTTTTTAAAGCCCAAGTCAGTCGAGCCCACTCAGCCTCTTCTTGGACTATTCGGTCATTATAGCTATTCAACATATGTGTTCCTATAACACCCTTAGCTATTGAACACATTCTAGTATGCCAACATTCTACACCATATACAACATCGTAGATCAAACCATCATTTTATGGACCTTAGCTTTTTAGTCAATGTGGAACCTTCTTGTCATATGTCATAGAAAATGACAAACATTTGCCATCATTTCATCACCTCACTTTAATTCTATGGTTAACATCTATGTTGAGGCCCTCATCAATATGCACCATCAATCCTGGCCAAATATCAAAAGGTTTGTTTCTTGGGCATTAATTGACTTTCGAAACATAACTAGTATATTGGTATCTCCCTCCCCAGGTCAAAGTGTTGGAGTAATGCTAAAGCCTACAATCTTTGGTCTCTAGTCCGCAGCACAAATCTTGGCTTCCACCCAACTTTCATTAACTAGCACTACATATTCAACAAAAGAACATACACCAAGGGATATCTACATTATATGTCCCTTGTGATGACCTTATCCATCACCAAGGCCAACAGATAGGACTCAGCAGATCCATAGTGCAGTCATATTTTAACCATGATGTCTTTTCTGTAAAAAAAATCACATATATATGACTCAACAACCAGGTAGAATAGGGAAAATTAAATTGGAGTTGGATGATTTGGTTGCACAAAATAGAATATTGGAGCATCTTAGATCAACAAAGAACGACTTCTTAGTTAATCTTAGTCCTGGCCTAATCATATCAAAAGGCAACCAAAAATGTCACCTGAGCATTTTTGTGTTCAGAAGCCTTATAGCATCTTCCGCTGAGAGGGGAATGGAGCTACCTTAGATGTAGTGATCTGAATGCAAATTAAAAAATTATATAAATGAGATAATCCTAGTTACTTTCAGGAGCATATAGACTCAAGCACCTTCTGTTTTTTGTTCTGTTAAAGAATTGGTCACTACTTAACTCTCACTATATAGAATAATCTCATTAATTGCTATAGTTTGAAATAGGAAATAATAGAAACACTAGTTAATTTTGATTGAAACTGCTGGATATTGCAATAAGAACTTCATCTGTTAGATATTGTCAAGAGAATTTGTAAAGAAATAACAGCAACCATCACACACTCAGACTTTTATCTTGATTCAGTATGTCCTAGTGCTATCCAAATACATATATAGGTAACATACCACAATATCACATACAATTAAAATTTAGACCAAATAGTGATGATCAATGTGTGCAATTCATAATTGTCATTTAATTTATCATGACCCAAGGCAAAAAAAAAAGTTAGCTGAAACTTCTGTATAACAAACAAATGAGCAATCATATAAACTCAATGTGCCAAGCATACAGCAACACAACTACAGTTTTGCACTTATATATTACATCAGACACAACTTCAAAGGTTTACACGATCAATGTAAAATAAATAAATATATTATGAGTCTGGCTGAAACTTTTGTAATAAACCAATGAGTTACAACAGATTGCTTTGTGGTGTGTTCACACTTCAAACAGTGGAGAGGGAGATGACGCAGTACCTAAGGATATAACAAATGGTAAAGAAGCACTGAAGACATCACTACCGTTTTTTCAGACAATAGATATAAAACATAAATACATGCTAGTAAGTTCGGTAGAAGTACATACTACATAGGCAGTGGAAATCAATCAGTGAGTTTTCTTCATACTACATAGGCAGTGGGAAGTCAATCAGTGAGTTCAACGAGCATTCTATTCTGCATACAATAAAACAACCATGTGTTGCACTGTGCTATTATAGATAGATTTTCCACATGGGAGAACATATACATGACTGATTAAATTAAAGCGGCCATAAATTAAGCGAGTTATGGGGTGCAAGAGGTAGATAACCTTGGACCCAAAGCCTGTATTATCTCGTGTTTGACACTGATTCAGCAAAACTAAGAACGACCACGCACGCGAAGGCTAAAGGGAACACCAGATCAACAACCGCATGAATGGAACATCGAATTAACAGCAAGGAAACACTTATTAGCTAGCTCATATCACAAGTAGGAGTACACCATGAGATGAAAAATCCCCAATCACCCTCAGAGACGAAATCAATTAACCATCCATGACACAACTCCAGAACAAGGCCAGCAAACAACTCTATATTGAATCACCCTCAGAGAAGAAATCAATTAACCATCCATGACACAACTCCAGAACAAGGCCAGCAAACAACTCTATAAGCACAATATTACTAGCAGGCCAGATACCAGGAGGCATACACACGCTTTAGCAGAAGCTATAAGACGAGAGAGAGAGAGGAAGAAGCACGAGCACTGCACTCACCGGCTGGATGAAGAAACATTAGTTTCCAGATCTAGACGAAGCCGCCGGTGCCGCCGCTGGAGGTAGGTGCCGTGCCGGCTGCCGGGCCCGTTCCACTTGCATCCAAGCAGATTGCGGCCTCCGAGCACCAAGTTCATGGCTGCCTCGCCCACACCTATCTCTCAACAGTCACAGAAGCACATGATCTCTCAACATTCACAGAAACACATGAGACGATCAAGCACAACAAAAGGGGAAAAGATCCAATAGTTTTGTGCAAAATCTTTACGGAAAGGAAGAGGAAACGAGTAGATAAGTGAGAGGGAGGGAGGAGGCCTACTAGCAAGGACTAGTCAAACAGTGCTTTCCGTTAAGCAGACTCCTTGGGAGGTGAGCAAAGACAGGTGTTAAGTTAACTAAACCATCACGCGTCCCTTCCACCGAGGTTGAAGCCTGAAGGACGGTACTCTGGCTAATGAAATTCCATTATCGGAGGCCACAAAGATGGCAACGAGAGCCTCGTCGATAAAAGAAATTGCCAGCGCAAGGATCCATGGCGTACATGCGCACAGGGGCTTCCGTGAGGATTTAAGAGTACCTTATTCCAAAGAGCAGAGGTCATCGGAATCCGAGCGGGAGACAAGATAAGGTTTCAGGTAGGGACACGGCCAGGCCGGCCGGCAGGCATCTCAGAACAAACGAGTATACCACCACCGCGGCTGCGCCTGCACGACGACGACGCATCATCCTCAGAACAAACGGGTATACCACCACGGCGGCTGCGCCTGCACGACGACGACGCATCATCGTCGCTCGTCGGTGTGGCAGGCGGCGGCAGCGATATGGATGGAAAGTGGGACGGGGGAGATGGACGCATATGGCGGAACAAGTCCCTAGGAGAGGAGAGAGAGCTGACAGAAAGAGAAGTGAGCACGCAACAGCAGCTGCGCCTAGGCATCCCTCCATCCGTCGTCTTTATCTCACCAGGAGCAGCCGTATATAGATGCAGTCTGGCCGATGCGTGCTCACTCTCTTCTGTCAGCCACACCGTCTCGCCAGCACCATCCCGTCGTCAACCACCGCTGCAAAGTACAGTAGTACAAAGCAGACGCAACAAGAACTCGACACGAAGAGAGAGAGAGAGAGAGAGAGAGAGAGAGCGCTCAAGGGCGCAAGGGGGATATAGATAGAGAGAAGAACCAAACCATGGTACACAAACTGATCTTCAGGTACACAAACTGATCTTCATCGTCGTCTTTCCCGAATTGGGGAAGAAGAAGGCAGCCGGCGGCCAGATCTGGGAGGGCTTATCCTACTGGCTGGGTGGGCTTCTTCACCCGTTCTGGTTACCGTGTACCCCGTGGAAGAGGGCTTATATAGAGGAGACGGTCCCCTGATTGCCTTGTTCTTGCTAGTGGGCCGCATAGCCCTACAGTTGCTAGGGTTGGACTTGGGAGAAAGTAGGGTTTCATGAGGATTGAGGATGGGATGGGATTTGTTGATTTTTATTTCATCAAAGAATATACTCAGACCTAAGGTGCTGATTATTGCTAGGCGTACTAGCTAGGGTGTGATACTTTTTTTTTAGGTTTTTGATTGTGAGGAAACTCTACGACAAAATGGACCAATAGGATTTTGCACACTTCTAGAGTCTAGAGTCATGTTACGGAATTCATTCTCACACACTAGCTTTCTATCAAATTAATTGTTATGGCGAAACAACATATATTCGTTCTAAGTCTATAAAGGCTATACATTATGACATGCTAGAATAGGCTGGGCTATTTGTATGCTCGAAACAACATATATCTGATCAAGCCTATAGAGGCTATATACATTACGACATGCTAGAATAAGTTGAGTTTTTTGTATAGTCGAAATAGCATATATTCGTTTCAGGTTACGACATGCTAGAAGAGGTTGAGTTGTGTTATGTACGTTACTTTTTCGATGATATTTTTTATTTAGTAGGCGCTTAGATTTTTTTTACTACGTTATAGTTTTTTAAGTGGTCAACATGTCACTTTTGTCACTTTTATTAAAGTAGTAAAACTATGTATATTTATTTCATAATCCAATGAGTGGTCGACACATGTTTTTTCTATATTGTCCCATGATACATGTCAATTGTTGGTTAAAGCTAAAACCAATTAAATTAAAAATCCTGTTTAGTAAATTTAGTATTTTTTTTCTTTGTGGTACCAAGTCCTAAGATGGTCCTATTTGCCTATGGTCCCATTTTCCTAAAAAAGATGATCCCTAATTACATTATTCTTACTTGTGTTACAGTTACACATGCGGCAAGGACGATTCTCTATTGTTTTTTTTTTTCTCTCTCTGGCTGGCTCAACGCCCCAGCCCAAGGCTGTTGTGTGCCTACTGGGTGCTGCTAGATGTACCAATGGTACACCAACGTGTTTTTTAATGTACACTTTCACACAGTGATACGTGCGTGGGTTCTTGTTGTTTTTCAATATATGATTGAGATCAGTGGCGGATCCGGGGGGTGCTGGGGGGTGCAGCACCCCCCGTGCGGCTCATTTCACCACTGAAATCTTGTAGCTGCAGCATCAAAACACGATTAAATTTCACTAACAATCAATATTTTTCATTAGTTAGCCCCCCCTGGAGATGTAATCCTGGATCCGTCAATGGAGATGGATAATTTAGAAGTGACTTGGCCACTTTAGGTAGTTACTGCATAGGAGTTGTTAAAAATAGAAGTGCATTTTCAGAAACATATGTATGCAGTATATGCGAGTGCTTTAGATGCAAGTTAGTTTAATTAGGTTATAACTTTGTATTACTCTTTTTGTAATATGTGGCTAATTTAGGTAAAGAAATTTATTTAGAGGGTCATTTTAGGTTCAGTTTTACAAGTACATAATACAACAATCTAACTACTACTATCAATGATAATTAAGGTTGTCTTCTATTTTAATGACTGCTCTGTTATTATTTATTTATTTTCACAGCTTGTCTATGAAGGATTAACATGTAGGTCTCAAAATAGTCTTTGGATAGTGAGATTTGCAAATATGTATGTTGCTTCACGTTATCGTGGGATTAAAAGGGTAAAATATCATGCAACACTTTCTACTTTTCTATATTAGCACGTCACCATGCGCGCTTCCATTTTGTTAGCTAACATAAATACTTCACCGTAGAAACTAAATTATAAGTAATCATTAGAGATTTTTTTTATGGGTCATGGGGGATTTCCCACCTGAATATATTGCAATGGAGTGGTAATATAAATTACCGTTCAAAAGGATACAATAGAGAATACACACTTACAACATAACACCACCAAAAAGAACACGTGAGACAGAACAAAGGACAACCACAAAACACAGAAAGGGAAACAAAGAACTCCCATGATAAGCATGTAGTTGTTCGCCAACTAACACCACCACAAGCGGTTGAGCTCCGAGGACCTCCACTCGAATGGCTGACCCAATTGACGCCCGCCAAAGCCCATTAAGGGTGGAAACCACAATGGAGGTAGGGCCAACAAAAGAGGAGTGAACAAATACAAGAGAGGGGATCATGGTATCGTTACCGGCATTTGAAGAAATAAGGCAATCAAGGATCATGGAAAATGGCAAAGCTAATACACTAGAGGCGTAGTTTGCTGGATAGAACTTGTGCAGAACCATTAGATAGGGGGATGGCTAGGTCGTCGGCATAGTGGGGGTGCAAATGATCTCCTACGCAATGCCTCCAGGAAGATAGTGACATCGAAAGATGCCACCACTGCTTTCTAGGATCACCGGATTGAGTTTTCACCCGGAGATCAAACTCAAGAAGGTGGCAGATGCAAAGCTCAACAACACCTCCAAGAAGGAATATGACACACAACAAGCACCATCATCATCAACGCCAGCAACAAGCCGAGCAGGACTCATCTAGAATCCATCGTAATAGCAGTCACCTACGCCATCGAGCAAGGTTTCCCTACCCATGAGCTTCGTCCTCCCCATCGAGGCAGACTAGGCCCCCAACGTCCAAGACTAGCTGAGAAGAGCAGCACAGTGGGGACACTAAAGCTTGTTCATGACCAACGTTGACGTGCTGCCCAAACAACATTATGTCCTCCCTATAATAGGCAACAAAGGATCTTAACGGCCAAGGAATAGCCAGAGAGAGTGGCATAGTGGGGGAGGACGCCTATGGCATGCAAACCCGCGGCGAAACTGTGTATACCGTTGTACTGCTAGGCCCCTATAGAAGAATAGGAAGAGGAACACATGCATGTTTCCCCACCACTGACTCGCTAAAAGTCCCTAGTTTGGTTTTGGCTAATTGATGAAACCTAGGACTAACCTTTGGATCTAAGTGGATGATTTAGATAAAGGTGGTCATGATGGAATGAGTGGAACTCATTGAATATGAGACATGACATTGACTCATGTGACCATGATGGTGAAGACCGAGATGAGGTTTGGCTCTATGGATCGGTTGTGAGGGTGAAGGGCAAGTCGAGGCTTCGAAGCGAAGGACCATGCGATGGTGAAGCTTGAGCAAGACTTGGAGCCGACGGACCGATGCAACGGTGAAGAGCAAGTGAAGTCAAGGTCGATGCATCGTGATGGTCATGTGATGATATGAAGTGGATCATATCATTCGGAGGAACAAAATGGGCTCAAGGCAAAGGTATAACCATAGGGCCATTTTGTTTTGCACTCAAGACACCATAGAGGGTGTGAGTGGTTTAGGATCAATAGCCGAACTATTAAGAGGAGAAGTCTTATCGGCTATTCAACGCAGGGGTGCCACTAGGTGAATTCATGAAGTGCATTGCATGTAGGGCCTAGTGAGCTAACCATTGCCTTTGTTTCTTTGAGAGAAATGCTAACACTTGTGCTCAAGAGTGATCGACATGTTCTGTTTAGCACCCCAAGGCAAGTGGTTTAACTTGGATCGACGACGGTGCGATGACGACGAAGATAATCCTCTGTTTGCCCTGGTCGGACACGTCCGACGTGCTGTGCCGGACGCTGGTCTGGGCGCCGGACGCGGTCCAGTGTGGGTTTCTTCGAGGTGGAGCGCCGGACGCGGCTGTCGCGGTGCGCCGAACGCTGGCGCTTGGCGTCCGGCGGGTTCGGACACCCGACAGCTGTGACTGGCTCCACAACGTCGGACGCATCCAGTTGAGGTGCGCCGGACACACGCTGATTGGGGTTTAGTGTCCGACGCATGGAGGTTTCGCGCTGAAGAAGGTTGACGTGGCACAGCGCCGGACGCGGACTTGACAGCGACGGACGCGTTCGACGGGCGTCGGATGCAGTCCAGTAAGGGTCGTGGCGCTGGGTGGTCAGTGGTTTGAACAAGCCTGTAACGTCTAGTGCGTAGTGAAGGGCGCCGGGTGCATCCGGCGCTGGGGCCGGACGCGTCCGACGCCTTCGAAACTGCTATTTCGAGGAGTAACGGCTAGTATATGATGTTGGGTGCTATAAATAGAAGTTGGCCGGGGCTTGGCCACCTCTCTTGATCTCTAACTCGTTCATCATCCTACCGAGCTGTGAAAACTCCTCTCCAGTATCTCTCTTGCTTGATTGTGAATCTTGGTGAGATTGAGTGATCACAAAGTGCATTTGCATTGCTTGAGGGCATCTAGTGGCACTTGTGGGTGGTTTAGCTAGTGGATTTCTTGTAACTCTTGGAGAGTACCGCTCCTAGCCGGCTTGGAGGTTGTTGGAGGCATTGGCAAGAGAAGGTGATTGTTCTTGGCCACCTCCGGTTGATTTGTAAGAGGTTTTGTGCTCACCTCGTGGGATCGCGAAGAGTAACTCTATTGGATTGTGCGTGTCATTGAGTACCTCACTTGAGAGTGGTGCCTTGTGGTTTCCTTGCGGTGAAGTGCCTTGTGGGGCAAGTGGCTTGAGGGTCACACCAAAGGACCATCTAGGTGTTGGTCGACACAACGAGTGATGTAGCTTAATGGTGCCCAAGTGAACATCCGGGGATAAATCATTGTGTCATCATTTGTCTCCCAGTGATTGGTCTTCATATATTGTGTGTTGCCGATTGTGATTGATTATTCATCCTCTTGGTGATTGGCAACATCGTCTCTACTCGTCGGTATAAAGACATCACCCGTATCTCTTGCAATTACATTCTTACGTTATCTTGTGTAGTTTGTTTAGTTGCTAAGTTTAGTAGTTGTACCTTGTTTAGTGTTGTTAGCTTGTCTCTTGATCACTAGTGGTAGCTCTTGTGTGTACTAGTAATCACATAGTAGAATTATTGGATAGGATGCTTGCAACACCTTGTAGGCTAAGCAAAACTTGCATACCGCCATTTGTTATACTAACAACTTTGCTTAGTGGTATTTGTAGAAATTTTTATAGGCTATTCACCCCCTAGCCATCTAGGACCTTACACTCGCCCATGGCCAAACTGTGCGCCCACCATCCAGGGTGACTCAGCACAATGCCATTGGCCTCGAGCGAAGGTTTGTTCTCCCTGTTCCAGCACCGACCGAAGGTTGGCAGAGCCGGGCACAGGGGAAGAGGCACTGCGCCGAGATGGTGCTGCCTACCACCTTGGCGCGTAGGCAATGGATATGCTAGGATGGCCAGGGCTAGGAAGGTTAAGCCTAGGGGCACGGATCGCGTGGAGGGAGAAGTTGATCTAGGCTCGGGAGGCCAGTCTACTTCATCGGTCGCTGGAGGGAGCTAAAAATAAGGAAGAGGAGCACCAGGTGGTTCTAGTGGTGGCAATTGTGGTTCTAGACTAAAGGAGGTTAGGTCTGCCATGCTAGCCACCAAAGATAGCCAGAGATAGGGAAGATGAGAGATCTAGGGCGACGAGCGTGTTCCCACGTGTTGGGGGCTCACGACCCGCTCTAGGGCGAAGAGCCTCGTCGCCGCCGTCCTAGGGAGTCATGTGTGCCTCTTGGTAGCTCTCTCTGGCGGCGGTGAGGGGTAGGGAAGGGAGGCGGTGGAGTTGCGGTGGTATCTAGGATTTTTGCCTGAGCTGCCTGTGCATGTGGGTGACACGGGCTCCTAAATCATCTCCCAATGGAAAATGAATTCATCATTTGAGAATACCTTGAAGAAGGTCAGTGACATAGGATGTGCCATCGTTGCCAGCCCAAAGCAAGCCAGGCATGATTTTTACCTAGAATCCATTATGGAACAGCCGTGACACCGACCAACACTGGGAACGACCACCACCCTATGGAATCCCCTCACAGAATGGGAGCCACCGCAGGATCCAAGGCTACAGAGGTAAGATCAGGTGGTGCAAGCACGGTCTGCCCCCAAGGGCCTAGATCCACCATACTGGATGATGTGGTCGTAGGATGTGCATGTTATGTTGTTGCACCATGTACAGGAACGTGAGCCCGGTGATCTCGTCTGCTACCACAGGCTAGCTTCACGGAACTTCTAACTCAGCACTGATGAAGTGGAGAGCCAGCTGAAACACGGCCAAGGCCTCGGGTCCTTGTCCTACGGGTGGCGCGAAGGAGGGGATGAGGCCCGGCTGCACACCACCAGCCAGCACCAGCGCCACACGACCTACATCCGCACGTGCCAACACCATGATCAGGCACCATGCCAACCTAGGGTCATAGCCGTTGCCGCACCAAATGTTAGAGGGGAGCAGAGTCACCAGATCTGAACCTAGAGTGCCTAGATCTGCCCTGTTGGTAGCTCAAATTGCCAAATCTACATGGGAGGAGGGGTGGTTGCTGCGGATGGAAGCAAAACTTGGTCGCCGTCGCCACCTCTCGCCAGAGAGTGGTGGCGATGGCCGGAGAGGAGGTATGTGGGGAGATTGTGGGGGTGCTGTCTGCCCCACCTAGCCCGTTAGGGAGCTCTCATTCTAGAATCATCATTATTGTTATTGAATGAACAATGTAAATGGGTGTTAACTTCTCGTACTATAATTTGTAAAAAAATGAATGACACTCAAGTTCCACATTCTCGTTCCTTTGATTCCATCATTTTGGGAACCCTTGCTAAAGTACAACTCCAGCCCTATGGTATGTTGAGCGGGAAGAAGCCTCGTTTGCATATACACTTCATAACGATAAGGGTTTCTTTGGTTGCATTCCTAAGCCAGCTTTGGTTTTATAGATTTCTTTGTTGGACGGACATATAGCCATCGTCCACGCAAGCCAGCAGGCCTAAGCCGTGGCTAGGCTAAACTCTTTAGTAGATTAGATCAAGGAGAGATTAGTTCGGTTACAAGATTAGATTGAAGTTTGTTTAGGACGTGCAACTATACTATAAAGGGCACCTTAGGAGATTGTAATCATTAACAAAGAAGGAATAAACTCTCCCTGGTTATCGGGGTAGGAGTTTCCCTTCGATGGTGGCGTCGAGCGCTTCAGCCACGTCCACCGGAGAAGAACCCACCGCCTGTCTTCCTCGCTACCCTCTGTGTCGTTCGAAGCCCCGATCCAGTCTCTTGCTCCACTCTCCTCTACATTCACCTCACCGCCGGCGCCGCAACAATTTGGTATGAGAGACCCTCACGGGTGCATCGACTACCATGTCCAGCACCTTCGATCCTGTGGCCATGGAGGTGAGGCTTGATGCAAAGTTCGATCGCCTGTTTGGCCAGCTCACCGCCATCACCAATAGTATCAATTCCCATGATTCCCGCCTAGCGCGCATTGAGACGGGTAAGCCCGATCTTGGCAAGGGTGGGGAGGACGCGGCCATCGGCGGGGATGCCCATCGCGAGGACAGCGGTATCCACCGTGAGGACCATGAGGTCTATGACAATCGCGGGGTTCGGGACCGCGCCTGGGAGGACTTCCCGGGTCCGCGCGCTCTGGGACCGTGTGTATTACTCCGACCCGCACGATCGATTTGATCGTCGTGATCAGGGCAGCTTTGGACGCGACTTCTACGGCAGGGGCGCTTGCGACTACGACGCACGGGAGCCGTGACTTCGACGACGCGCGCGGGAGACGCAATTTCGATGACACACGTGGGAGCCGCGACTTCGACGGCCGCGGGGCTCGCGACTCTGACTTCCGCGGTCGCGACTCTGCTTTCCGCGGGGGTCGCGACTACGACCGTGGAGGCCACGTCTTCGATCGCGGAGGTCGCCGGCGCCGTAACATTTGGCTACATGCGAAACCAAAAGCCAACTAATGGTGTATAAGGTATAACTCCATGTCTGCTTCCTGATGAGAGATGTTTTTGTGGTAGTACAATTTTCCAAGCAGGATGACAGGTGCTTCAACTGACTTGTGGAGTCATGAATGTACACAAAATTACCCACCTACCACGGTTATGGAGACACCATTTTGTCGTTTTCCTCTTTGTCTTCTCCATCTGTGTGACCTATCAGTGCGAACCACGAGGAAAGGAGAGGGTCGCACGGTAGAGTTCCATCAGTGGCGGTGCATATTCGGTCACCATGGCCCAATCGCTCCGGGCGCTGCTCCAAGCCCGACTGCTAAAGTCCTTGGATGGCATTCTGACGAGTGGATCACGTTTCATAATGGCAACACAGCGTAGCGCCATTGCATGGATCACGTTTCATAATGGCAACACAGCGAAGCGCCATTGCAGGATGACAAACCAGCGAAGCCCAGTTCTTCTTGTAGTAGAATTCCAAAAGGCTCCTTATTATTATATATCTCCCAGCCACTAAATAAAATTTGCTCGAGTGGATTTGCAACATAAGTTGCGCTCCTTAGTCCCCACCGTCGACCTTGTGGCAGACCCGTGCAGAAGATTGGCATATATATCCTGGATCTCTCGATCTAATGCCGATGATGCTGGAGTCCCGCACCAGCCAGATATCATGCTGATGACAAGCTAGTCACGCCGTTTGGTATATAGCCTAAATTCAGTGCAAGTAGTAGGAGTACGTGCTTGTGTCCACGCCGGTTGGTATATAGCCTAAATTCAGTGCAAGTATAGTACGTGCTTGTGCGGATCAAATCCATATATCCCCTCTCCAGCTTCTGACTTTTGACGGTGTAGTGGCAGTGAGCCGTCGAGCACAGAAGGCCGGCCGGGTCCTAGCTAATACGACAACTCATGCGACGTGAAGGTCTCACCAGGACGTCTGGACGTCGGTGCAACACGCGGTGCAACAGCCACCGCGCGCTCAGCTCTGTCGTACCTTTGCGGCGATGTGCTGGCCGCAGAGGATCACCGGCGCCGAAGGCGGCCATCCTGACGTCAGTATCCTATCAGGAGAGATTCCCGGGCCTACGGAGAGCATCCGAGTACACGATACAAAAGCTGGGCCATCTGATCCGATAGGTATTCTTGCCTTTTCTGGCGTACGCATTTGGCATTTTGGCAGCGGTATTACTGTATTAGCAAGTTCCGATCCAGAAGGCACGGCAACGCGACACAGCGGCGCACGGCGCATGTGTGCTGTTGTTTTCGATCCCCGGACCGGGGGTATCTATCTCATCACGCTTGGGGCTCTGGCTTTATTCCGGTGTCGCAGCAAGTGCCGATGATTATTCTGCTTCTGCCCGCGCATGCCCGCGCGAGGATTGGATCAACTGGCGAATAATGCAACATCCAGTCGACACGATTCTCTCTGCAAAGCTTTGTTGAGGGTGAAAGGCGGTTCTGATCTACAATCTTCGTTTTTTTGTTAATAACTTCTACAATAATCTCGTTGAGAACGCCAGTATGCAATGAACCGACCTCATTTTTGGTCATCAAAGGCCAACGATTTTTCCGGTGCTGGATCTAGGATTCACAGTTGGGTATTTTCAAACCAAAGCTGTCGATCAACAAGCGGCGTACGCTACCGTACCGTTGCTAGCGGACCCAGGACAAAACTATAGGTACGGCTAACATATATCAGATTTAATTTGGAACAAACCACATAGGCACCATACCGATCGAGATATCAAAAATTGTAGTCTAAACATATTGAATATGACAGAGACAAAGACATAAAAACACATGATTGATAAGGACTATTGTTCATAATCCATATAGTTCACCATACATTGAAAGTTTCAAACAAACGGAAATATAACGTGTAATTGTCGATTCTAAAATAAATCTACTAGCCAATAACCGGGTTAATATAACCAAAATTGACAAATCGGTTTGAAAAGTTGGAGTTACACTGAAGGCAGGAAAGCCTAAAAAATTAAATGATTACCAATTTGTATTAATGTATCATCCACACTTGCCGCAACACAGAGGATTAGGGGTGGGCGAGGTGTGGCAGACGCGACACCAATGCAACTATGTGATATTAGAAGGCCAACAAGGACGGTGTTGACGAATGGCAATTTCAATTACCGTGGGGAACGCTTAGTGAAGTGTGGTGGGATTGGGCTGGTAGACTATGCTTTTTGATAAGCAAATGAAGAGAAACTAATAAAAACGAAGCCTATCTAACACCATATGTATACCTAATATGTACATATCATCTTGCTAAAATTGCTAGATATTTATGGAAATATTACAACATGTATACCGGGTCTGTTCTAATTTTGTGCGTCATATGCCTACTTGGTTATTTGTATGTAGCTTTTATCAAAACTTTATGGTGCAGTTTTCTCATGTTTGGTTGCTCGTTGAGGTTCCTATGCAGGCTTGCTGCTGGAAACATGTCCAATGCAACATTAGCTATTGTTGTGCTATATTTGGTCTCATTTGATTGCAATGCATATTTACACAAGCCGATGGCCAGGCACTAAAAAAACATCTCCTACCCTGCTAGAAGCATAAGACATTTGTCATAACATGGAAGTGAGTACATTCAACAAAATGTAAGAAACCAAATATGCAGTGGCGGAGGCAAGTGGGGATGGTAGGGGCCATATCCCCCCCCCCCCCCCCCCCACCATGTCCAAACAAATTTTTTTAGTAGAATTAGTTTATGGCTTTTATTGATGGGGAGAATATAGCAAAATTGTTGTCATATATACCTTTTAGTTAAGTAACTAAATTAGTGGAGGCAAAGCAGGGGAGGGTCCTAGTTGCCACCGAGACCGCGTCTTGCCCTAGGTCACAGCCGCCGCCGCCGCCATCGCTGGTCCCCCTCCCTTCTTCTCCGCCATCACGCCGGAGTTGAAGGGAGAGGGGATCCATTGTTTTCAATAACTTTTTCCTAGTAGATCGAGTCGCTAGGGTTAGTGTTTCCATTTTAAAATTTTTGGCAGTGGAGTTCTATCTCCTCCTTCTCTTCCTCTCCGTCAACGGTGAAGGGGAAGGGTGGAATCGTCTTCTCCATGGCGTCTTCATTGAAGACGAGGGCGACAACTTTGGCGTCAGCATCTTCATCGGCATGACGACATGGACACTTTTATTTCCGGACGGCGGCATCAAGGCGGAGATGATGTCGCAGCCATGGCATAATTTTCTCCAGTCTCTTCTCCGTTTTGTTGTGGTTAGATCTGGCCATAGTGAAGGACTAGGGAGAATATTTTTTAGATCAGTCTTCCTCTTTTTTCGGCGGCAGAAAGAAGAAGGAAGACACCAGAAAGAAGAAGATCCTCAATTCCACCTACATGAATGTTGGCCGTCGTTCGTCGGACATTTGTTCTCAAACCGTCATCCGTTGCCGAGTGTTTGCCTATGTGGTCATCCACACTGCAAAGCGTTTAACTGGTTAGGTTTTGAGTTGTGCTATTCACAGCGTAGGTACTTTTTTATAATTCATTGTGCTTGTAATATCTTGATATACCTCGCTGTCATATAATATATTTCTTCTTTCGTCGCAAAAAAATATACCTTTTAGTTTCTTTTAGATAATTAAATCATACAAAACAAGACAAGATAATATTATGGAGCACCTTGAAAGGACTGAAACGTAGATATCAAGGTTTACAAAATAAATAACGTCTTTGATCCTATAGTGTATATAAGAAAATGTGAGCCCTCGTGTCAATCGACGAAGGTCACCATGAAAAAACTGGACCTGTTGTGCTTAGTTTTTACGAGTTGGATCACTTTGCTTGGTCCCCCCTGTGAATAATTCTGCAAATATGATTTTCTAGTGCACAATAACAAACACAAATACACAAGATTTTTTTTTTTTTGAGATTAAATACACAAGATATGGCTTACATTGTCCAGGATAAGATCTAATTTAGACCTTTGGTAACGATCTTTGGTACAATTATGGAGTATTGTTAGTTTGGTAGCAATAATGGTGGCCGAGGAACTTCAAATACTACTAAGCTAGATCATAAAAAACGATGCAGTTCCGGGATTCCCATATATGCTCATGCATGCAAATGGGCACCGCAAAGAACCTGACCTTTTTGTAAAGCGAGACGAGTGGCGCGCAGGATCGGAGGCCCCACGAGATTCGGGGGCACGTTTGTGGGTGGAGTTGTCAAAAAAAAAAAAAAAAAAAAAAAATTGTGGGCGGCAACGGCATCGATCAATCTTACCATACGAACTCTGCAACAAAAGAGGGCCAACGAGAGTGGCCACGTAGGCCGCTTTTCCCAGCCGTCCGATCGGGCGGACGGACGGCTCAGATCGGGCGAGTCCCGGCCCTTTTGCAAAAAAAACCCTCGAACTATGACGAAATACAATCCGAAGTCCATCCTCCTCTCATAGAAAATTTTACAAAAAACCCTTGAACTTTCTGAAAATAGGGCCCGCCGTCTAGGCGATTAAATGGGCCCGCCTGCCAAGCTTTTCTCTCTCTGTTAAATAAATTTTTGCCCAAAATTAATGCAAAATCGAAGTTAAGGACGGCCTAAGGAGGTCTAGGGTTCCGGATGAAGCACTGAGAAGAAGGGGTAACGAATTTGAGCTGATGCTAAAGAAAATCCCCAAAACCGAATCCTAGCTACAGTAAATTCCCAAATTTCTAACCCTAACCCTAAGACAGTTCAGATCCGGATCGAGGGGAGGGGCCCTTACCTTCTTCCTCCTCGGATCCGCCGCCGGCCGTCTCAATGACTGGCGCAGCGCGCGGACAAAGGCACGCCGGCGCGCGGGCTCTGTCCCGCCGTCGCGCACAGTCGTCGCCTAGCAAGTGCAGCCTTCAGAGCACTGCCCGCCAAGCCACTCGCCGGTGAACGAGCTGCCCAGCGGCGGCGCCGCTTCCTTTTCTTCCTCCGGTCGCCATGAGCGGCAGTGAGCGACGCGCAGCTGCCTGCTCGGCTCGCGAGATGAAGAGAGGGGAGATGAAATGAGAGTTAGCGTTTCGGGGTCCTCGAGCCGCCGGTTTTTGTTCAGCCGACAACAGCGCTCCGCCGTCGGATCTTCGCCAACGGCCGAGATCGACCAGCCGGCCGCGCGCGGCGCGCTACTAGGCCGAGGGCCGAATCGAGCAGTGGGCCGATTCGGTTGCCGCGGCCCATTTAGCTTATAATAGGTTTTTCCTTTTTTCCCCTTTTCAGTCAATAAACCAAAAAAGATGAGGGGCCCTTCTTTGGGCCGGCCCATTTAAGCCCGCGCACGCACGCACTGGGCTTCAAACCGGCCTTGTGCCAGTTTTAGTTTTAGGGCCAATTAAGAATTATAAATTTTAGCTAAGTTACAAATTTTACTATGGTTTGGAAAGCTCATGATTTTATGTATTATAAGTTATTTCCGCTGCAAATAAATACTCTAATTAACGTGATTGTGATTCGATTAAATTCTCGCTAAAGCTATTTTAATTGAATTAATAAAGGAAGACTATGGTATATGAAAATATGGCTAAGTCTCAAAATTTACCGTGGTTTAAGTCTAGAATTTTACTATGGTTTGGGTATATCAAAATAGGACTGAAAATAGGACAAAAGCCCGGCCATTACATGGGCTGGCCTGCCAGTGCGTCCCCTGTACACGGGCCTAACTGGGCCAGATTCGGCCCAGGTAATCTTATCTTTTAAAGTCTTTTATTAAATCATATGAGAAGCTGATTTTGTTTATTTCATACAAAAATAATCAAAGCTCCTAAAATCACAAAAAAGTTTGTGTACCCACTCCATAATGTACTCTATGTACAAAAAATATAAAACTTCAAAAATAAATAAATTTTGAATTATTTAGAATAACCTCTTTTAATTAACAAATGAAACTTCCATA
The DNA here is from genome assembly GCA_018135685.1 of Themeda triandra. Classification (NCBI taxonomy): domain Eukaryota; kingdom Viridiplantae; phylum Streptophyta; class Magnoliopsida; order Poales; family Poaceae; genus Themeda; species Themeda triandra. The sequence continues at coordinate 244,463 of JAENPR010000134.1, forward strand.
ATTCATACACATTAAAATGTGTAAACAAATTAATACCAAACCAGGTTTGTTGAACTCTACATAACTAACACTACACTCTAAACATATAACATAACATATTTTATTGCAATTTTATTCCTATAAATGTAGATTTAGATTCCTCTATAGTTTTCTCAAAATAACTAATACAATTAGTTTATTTAATCAAATTGCTAAGAAATTTTTATCGTAGCGTACCCATACCACATATAAAATAAAATGATTCGTTATTACATAAGACTAAACTCTCATTAACTCATGAAATGTTCCTCTCTCTTAATAAATACTTTTAATATTTCTTTCTCCATAATAAATATAGCCAAAAAAATATGAAAGCTCTTGAATTCACTACAAAACAAATAATTATTTACAGTGCAAAAATTTCACGGGTCCTAATGGCCATAAGCGGCAACGCCGCGACCATTTCTAGTGGAGAATGGACGACGATCGAGCTACGCTACGAGACCTTGCTATCAAGGAGCAGGCAAGGCGCCAAAGTTCTTCACACCTCTGTCTCTCTCCTTGTTCCCTTTACGACAAAGCGTAGACCGATGTCGCATGCGGCCGGCATGCACACAGAGCCCCTTTTGTTTAACCTGCTGTTGCTATCACGCCCTTTTGTTTAACCTGCTGTTGCTATCACGCGGGAATCACTTTGCTATCACGCAGGAATCACTTCCGGCCTCCCCATGATGATGAGCTGATTAACCAATGCGCCGTAGCAATGTGGACCATACTACTCATATTTGTATCCTGATAGCCATAAGAAATTTGTTACAATCTCCATTCTGAAATTGATGCAATAAATTATAGTTTTATCTTCATCAGTCAAATTATCTAATATTTAACTAAGTTTATTATTATAAACATAACTGTCGATTGTTTCTAGTTTTATCTTCAGTCAAATTATCTAATACTTTGCTAAGTTTATTTGTTATAGACAAAATTGTCGATTTTTATGACGTTAAATATGTATATTATATTATAAAATATATATTCTATAAAAAACCTAACTATACCTAAATATTATAATTATAAATATTCATAGTTTTCATATAAAGTTAACTAGACTGAAAATAAATTGGCCAGTTTTAGAATTACATTTTTCTAGACCAAAGGGCATAGCTGTCCATTTCTTAATTGTAGTGGCATTGCATGCTCCCTCCATCATAAAGGGAAACAAAATTATAATTTTTTAGCAAGTTAAGTTTTCAGAAGTTTGATCTAATTTAATATTTATGTCTTCAAATAGATAATTACAACATATCATGAAGTCAGGATGTTCAGTCGATGGTTTGGCTGATATTGTCTTCTCGTAAGAGAACAAACACTATATCATGGCTGATAAGTTCAAACGAACATACCTTATAAGATTTGTGTAAATTTGAGTAAGGCCTGGTTTAGATGCGCCTTGACACTGTAGCACTTTTGTTTGTATTTAGCAAATATTGTCCCACCAATTAGTCTCCATGGGACAGTAAGAATATTTGAAATATATTTTGAGTTCTCCGGACGGTGAGAACTGAATGCGATGGGATTAGACAGCAGCAGGCCGCTGATGGGATTAGACAGCAGCAGGCCGGGCTGAGCTAGGAATGCTGCGCGCGCAGGCTGCCGCGATCTAGTACAATACAGCTCGACCGTAGTTAAAAAACTCCTGTGCGCCAGAGAACTGCATGCGCAATTGTGCATGCATGCGGTTGCATCAAAGAAACGTTGGCTCTGATGCGGATTTACTCCACAATGAACTGGTGTCCCTACTTGCTGTGCCATGCCGGCAGCGTGCATGCAACATGGCAGTTCCATTTGCTTTTTCCCCATACGGCCAGGGGCAAATCTGCGTGGAGTCGCCGGGTCGTGTGACCCTGACCCTGATGGTTTTCTACGTTGATTGATGGCTATTTTGTTCACCAGCCACGACCACGACCCCGGGGAAAAAATACGATAACCCCAGCGGCCCAGTAACAATAGAAGCCCACCACAGCTAAATTTAATAGACAACTCAGTTTGTGAAAGGCTGAAAGCAAGCAGGCCTACACAAGCCCAAAGAGACGAGAGAAGGACGAAACTCACATACTAGTAGTAGCTTGTCGCCGGCTCGCAGCCCGCAGGAAGCCGAAACATTCGACGATTCTTCAGGGTAAAAGCAAGCTTGCGAGCTTTAGGGCGTCCACAATGAAAATAGACAGCCACTAGGAAAAAAAATATTTGCGATCTGACTCACTTCATGGGTCCATCTGTAAGAGTATTTTATTTCATTTATTTAAGATAGCAATGAGTTTTTTCAGCTTTCTCTTTCATCCACGTAGATGGAAAATCCTAGTCAGCTAGCTCGGAGCTAATCCGTTGGAGCTGCCGTTATTAACTAGACGCAGATTTATAATTAGAATTGATGAGGTCTAGAACACACGCAGGTGCCTTTACCCCAACCATAGGGTTCCCTTGTTCATCTTGCCGGCAACCATGTCATGTAAGTAAAATACAGTAAATTAGACGAAATTTGAATTCCTACAAAAGAAATAAGGTCAACAAATTCTTGCCATAAAAGTCAAAAATGGCCTTTTCTGTTTGATAATCAAACTTGTCATATTTTACCACAATGAAAGTGTAGGGACTAAAGTTTAGTCACTTTTAGCTACTAAAATACTAAACACCCTCCTCTAAAAGGGCCGCTAAAGTTTAATGGTTTTAGGAGCTAAGGGGCAGCTAAAAGTTACTATAATGTACATTTTATAGGGATACCTCTCATAATTACTCGCAACCGCTCGTCGCCGTGACTAGTTTTTGTAGCCAAAGTTTAGGAAGTAGGATCCAAATAGACCCTAAGACCAGAATAGTTTCATTTGACAGATCTAAACATGTTTGTGTTGGTGGCCACGATTACGACATTATATTTCTTTCAACTGGGTTGTACATGTCAGTGATTATCATGAAAATATATCGCAACGTTGCGAAGATCTTGATAATCCAACTTCAATCAACTTCCACCAAAGTTTGTGGCAAATGGCCCTTTAATTTTACAAACGGTGTTTAATAATGTTTGATCTGACGACGTGAACTTTTTCCTTGTGGTTTATAATGTTTTTTATTCTCCTCCTTTAAAGATGATGAATACAAAACCCTTTTCATTACCTAAAAAATAACCAAAGTTAGTTAAGGAATAGAATACATATATCGTGTGATGGTGTGAGGTACGATTGCTAATAATTAAAGCGTGTTACCAGTTACCACTGTGGTAGTCTAGAGTAGATATCGTAGAGGAATGACCCCTTTCTTGTAGATAGGAATTTCCTTCCCGTTTTGGGTTGTTCGTATGTACTAGACGACCAAGTTTGTTCTCGTGTACTAGCTAGAAGTAGTTTTCCACACCGTGATACAAAGCTCCCCAAGGCAGTAGGCACACATGTCATCCTCACACCTTCCATGCTCAACTTCTTCCTCGTTCTTGCCTTCCCAAACCTCCACTACAGGGGACGGGTTCTTTGCCGAGTGCTGGCCGCACTCGGCAAAGAATTCGCCGGCAAAGAATTCTTTACCGAGTGACACGTCAGCACTCGGCAAAGGTAACAGCCACCGTCAACCTGACCGCTTCCTTTGCTGAGTGCTGACATGTCAGGCACTCGGTAAAGACTTTTTTTTTTTGAAAATTCTTTGCCGAGTGCCGACAAAGGTGACGGCCATGGATGCCGTTTGGGCCTGGCCCCCTTTGCCGACTGCCTGCCTTTGCCGAGTGCCCGACACTCAGCAAAGAGCTGGTTTGCCGAGTGTGGCTCTTTGCCGAGAGCCAGGCACTCGGCAAAGCGGCTCTTTGCCGAGTGCCCGACTTTTGCCACTCGGCAAAGGGTTTGGCACTCGGCAAAGAGCCCGTTTCCTGTAGTGCTCTGTGTGAGAGATTGCCCAAGCCGCCACAACCTTTGACCCAGGAAGAAGGCCACCGGCGCCAGGTGCCCTCCCGCATATCTACGCACCTTTTCGCTCCATGCATCGACGTCGGGCGACCAACCTCCCGCCCCTTGTCTCCCCAGATCTTTGCGTGAGAGCAAAGAAGGCCGTTGTGATGTCGTGATCTCATAATGTCTAGCATGGTGAGACGGTAGTTCGTGATATCGTTGAGTCACACATGGCCCTAAACCACAACACACCAAGCAAGGAGAAGAGCTCTCGTCGAGTCACCTGTGGCCACGACCCATGCGACCAATAATTTGCGCAACCTGCATCGAGCCTTTGATCCCAACCTGACCGCCTTCGCAGATGGAAGTGTAACGGTGTGCACTAGGGACCTCCCCGCCCGCTCGATTTGTGAGGATGAGATGTCCCTAAATCTGAGGGATACCCTTAAGGGCGTCCCATGTGTCCCTTATCGATTAAACACAGCCTTAAATAGAATGAATTAAGATATGCCCAGCCCACGGTCGATCCTAAAGTTTATTTGGATCTAGAAAAAAATTAAATTTTGGGTCTTTCAATATAAAAACACGAAAATTCTACTAATACTACTCATTATTGGTATACACACACACACATATATGAAATGATACAATTACGCAGTTAACTGAATGCAAAACAATATTTATATGGAATAATATTGTATAGATATTACATTACCTAAAAACAATCTTTTAATTAACATTCCTCAATGCGAAGTCATCGATGATGGTGTCAATATAAATCTCTTCCAACAATTGCTTCTCAGTGCATAATGTTACCAACCCATTTAATCTCTCTTGATACTGTACACTCGCTTTCGAGTCTGAAGGATATCCATGGATGATGGACCTAGCTCGGAGAAGCAGCAGACATGGCTTGTTGGCTCGTGGACGTGCCCATTATTTAAATACTAGTATCAGGGGCGCGCCATTGCGCGACCGTCTGAAACTGTTCTGAGTTTAATGGTAAATATTAGTTTGTTTATTTGTTTTCCAAAGAATCTGCGTGATGTAAATTTGAATGCAAAATATGTCTGGGATAGGGTAGTAGAGCATGGTTATATTTGAAGCATAGGATGTAGAGTTTAGCAATACCTGGTAGTCATACAGTACATATATATATACTAGATGATCATAGGGGACACATGCCAGTTACTACAAAGTATATGATATAATAAGTTTTATGCCATGGTTGGTGCTGGTGACAAAGAGGAGTGAAGCCGTAGTGATGTTGAATGTAGTCAATCTGATAAATATCCGGTTCCAGTGCTTGTTTCCCAAGTCGTGTCTTCAGCGTCCGAATTACACCTGGGTGTAACTGTAAAGAAGTTATGGTGTAGGATAACTAATTTAGAATTTATACCTGATTTATTATGCACAAAAATCAACCCAGCCTAGCAAACGAATAGTTTGTACTTACGATTGTAGGAGGAGTCATCTTCTGGTGGTTCAGCATGGAGTGCTCCCTCAGGGACATCCCTGAGTTCATAGGCACTCAATGGATCTAGAAACATATCTGTTGCTTGTGCTAAAATGGCATTGCTGAAGGAGTTCATGTCGATGTCTCTAGCATTGTTCAGAAACATAATTAGTAAGTAACGGCTGTGGCTGCAGATAGCGCAGCTTTAGGTATAGCTGGCTTCAGGAAACATGATTTCATTGGCATTTAGGAAATACTTTTAATATATGCTTGTCTAAAAGAATGTCATTTGCGCAGGAAGAATACCAAAGGCAAATCTGGTCATTGTTGACAATACATCAATGTAAAAAAAGGGCGTACCCAGTGCCGTAGGCTCCCGCACTACGGGGTCTGGGGAAGAGATTTGCAACCAGCACGATACCCGCACAAATATGCGGAGGCTGGGGCTCGAACCCTGGACCGACCGGTAGCAGGTGGTAAGACACTACCACTGCACCAGGGCCGCCCTTCACAATACATCAATGTAAGCTAATGCTTTTTATTCGATAGCAATCCACTAACTATAATGAGACTTGCACAGGTTGACGTAACTGTAAGTATTAACATGTGAATATATCATGAAAAACATTCTGTACCTATCTTTACTAATCGTTGCTGCTAAGAACTAATGAAATGGTATCCATGTAAAATATTGAAGCCTAGTTACGCAATAAGCAAGAGAAGAAAATTGCAAACAGCAGCAATAACCAGAGCATATATCCAGCCTTACTGCTTGAGAGAGGATACAATTTTTTTGTCAGCAATCGAAGAGCAAATAGGAAGCTAATGATTGACGACAAAATACGGATAGTGAGGTCTATCTATATTTGTGAATTCTGAACATAGGAACAGAGATCATAGGTTGCAACAAATGATCATAAACTTTTGGGCACAGATAGCAAGCTCCAATTTGGACTGTTCATAAACTGAACTTAGAGAGCATAGTCACCTTTTTTTTTTTTGGTTCTGGAACAGCTGCATCTTGTCTTGTGCACCTTGCATATTTAGTATGCAGAGTGTACGTGAGCTGTTATTAGGCTAACTGAGGAGTCACAGCAAATGCACAATTCAGAGGTGTTGACCCATTACTATGATTAAAGAAGGCAGCCATATTATAGCACTCTGTATTTTAAGCAACCAATGTAGACGCCAGTTCAGAGAGATTACCTCTTTGTTAAGTAATGACAAGAAACCTTTGTTAGCTGGTGCGAATTGATAAACAGTTTTTGTGAACTTCAATGATTGTAACACAAATAACAAGTAACCTGCCAAGAAGAAAGGACACATCAATACACTCCACATGATCAGGAGGGTGAAGGTAGCCGCTTTCATCTTGATCTAGTAGGGTAAATTCAGATGCACAGAGGTGGACAAATGAAAAGGATCAATAGCATGCAAATTAGGATAACCCTCCAACATAGGGAAAAGCGGAAAACATAATGGACAGAATGCATGGCGTCGAGCACTATCGTTATTTTGAGCGCAAGGGCTACTGTTAGAGTATTCAATAATGGTAATTAATGTACACTAAGAATGGGAACCGTACTTTTCCCACAATGAAAATTACTCAATAGGCGTCATTTTCACGATTTGCTTTATAATTGCTACATATGATTGCTCTGCAACTTACCAAGCACAATATCTTAAAAAATAGAACATAAATTTATACTTCTATGGCTTATGATAGCACAGGTTTAATAAGGCTGACAAAACTGAATGTATGGTAAACTAAAAATCACTGCTCTTTATCTGAAATCTGCAACAAAGCTGTACAAATGATACAGGTTGCTGCCCGGAAAAGCAAAGACACCCATAATGAAACCTTATCTATGCTCTGTATCCTAATCCAATGAACAATTTGAATATACAGAGAACAAATAAAAAGGAGCTGCTACTAATGAAACTATACACTGTACCAGCTATGCAAGCGCATGTTAAAACTGAAAAGCTCCATATGCTTCTTAAGGTCCTGTTCGGTTAGCTAGGAATGTACTCATGAATTTTTAAGGCTATGTAAATTAGGAAACATTTCTGGTGGGAATTGTTCCAGGTTATCATTGCAACTCAACCAAAATGATGGTCAAATTTTTTTTACTGCAAAAAGGAGGGTATATGAACTGCACGAAGAGCCTAAAATGTGTACAAAAAGTTTTGGAGGGAAAAACTAATACGGGTAAAAAAACATAACCTGATCTGCTCAGCCACTTTTGGTGGCCACTGCTTCCAGGACCACTTAGCACTCTCTTGTTGTAGCCCAAACGATATCATGTGGATACGTGCATAGAGCAAGCAAAGAGGTTTGTAGATATAGTTGAATGAAAATTTCGCTGTATCAAAGGTATACAAAAGCAACATCCATAAACTGAACTGGAATTTAATGCAAAGGGAACGACTTATAGGTTGCCTAGTTGCCTAGCTAATTATTTAGTGAGGTTATAGTTGCTACAAATTACAATTACCAGGAATGGAGTCCAATTAGATAAAGCTTACTAAACCAAGATCGGTTATAAAAAACAATGGCTAATAATCTTGTAGACCTAAAAGCAGTCAGCATGGAAATTTGGCCTCAAACATGCACCTTAAAATAATAGGTAATGAATCGGTTATCCAAGGAAAGAATATTGAAGAAATTAGTAAATTCGAAACTGCAATATGTGGCCACGTGAAAATGCAAAAGTCATTGGTACACGCAGCAAGTGGATGTTCTTGAGGAATAGAAATATCAGCGAATCCAATTATCAATTGTTTCATGTAACAACCAGCTACTACTCAGGACTGGAAATAATTGTTAATCCTATTGGGTCATTTACTGGTTGAGCTAGAAGAAAATGACCATAGAATACAAAATTGAAGCTTGTTCCAAAAATTAGAGGTAGTAAGTTCAGGGTCTGGGTGATTGGTTTGACGCAGCAAGAAGGGAAGCGACGGGACCGGCATACCTAGGTCTTCGTTGCCGGCGAAGGGGCGGCGAAGAACAGGACGACGCTGCGAAGGCGGCGTGGCACCTGGACGCAATCTACCGGTCAAACCCTAGGGTTTCATTACCAGAGGAGATCGTGCGCGAGCTACTTTCCCCGACATCAAGGAAGCCGCCGGAGGATGGAGAAGAGGAAGGGGGCCTCCGGGCCCAGCCGCGCCGGTGTGCCCTCCATTGCCGCCGGCCGCCGGTGCTGCCGCCCGCCGCTGCTCCTGTCCACCGCCGCTGACGCCTCAGGAAGGAGAAAGGAGGAGGAGGATGCGAAAGTGGAGGAAAAGGAAGAGGAGGAGGGCCGCCACCGCCGCCGTAGGCCACGCAGGGGGGTCGACGCCATCGCCCCCGTTCGCGTCGTCGCGAGGACGAGGGGAAGAGTTATGGGAGGGAGAGGAAGGGAGGTTTTTTTGGAGGGGGAGGAGAAGTCGAAGCTGGCTATATATTTGTCTCTCCGGATTCAGATGAGAAGCAGGAGAAGTCGAGGAGAAGCTGGACAAGCTAACCAGAAGCTGGAGAAGCCAGAGTACACGAGAATCCGCTTCAAGTAATCTGAGCCGTTGAACACGAGATCCGACGGCTGGGCTAATTTCAGGCGACGTGGACGGTGCTTCTACCCGAGAAGCAGGGTGGACCTGTCTTGGTTAGCATGACGTTTTAATAACTGATAAACCCTATGTCCTTAAATAAATAGATCCCTGAGCTATCTTAAATCAAAATTTTAAAACTTCAACCAAATTTCTTGAAAAATCCATCAAGATTTATGACATTAGATTAGTTTCATTAGATATACCATAGAGTATATTTTTATAATATACTTATTTTATGTTATAAATGTTATTACGTTTTGCTATAAAATTAGTCAAACTTATAAGATAATTTAACTTGCACGTTTTATACGAACTAGCAAACGTGCCCGTGCGTTGCAATGGGGAAAAATATAGTATATGTCACAGTATGCTCCTATGCCAATTCACATATCAAGGCCATGGAGACGGATGATGTCTAGGTTCTCACGAAACTTCTCTCGACGTTTCACCGAGGACACGCTCCATCTCTCTCTCCGTGCTGCCACGGGGGCGGCGGATGGCGGGATCCACGTGGGGTAGGGAGATCTTGATAGGATGATAGGTTAGCTCTGATCCGGCCCGTCCTGGCCCGGCGGCGTAGTCCGGGAAGGTTCTGTGGGGGATTTTAGACTTGGGCGCCAGTGGTGTTTTCTCTGCGGCGCATGGTTTCAAGGCCTGGGTAGTGTCCAAATCCGTATGATAGGTGGTTACCTATGCATAATCCTAATTGGAGTTGTCATGCTTGGCAGCAGATATAAGTGATCGACCTCTCCAATTGAGCCCGGGGATAGGTCATGTCGCGCCTGTTCTCCACGTAGAAGTCGTGATTTTGTGGGGGCACGACTGGGAGTTACCGTGATTTTTCGGGGTTTCCAGAGGCCACAACGACTATATATTATCGATGACAACAATATCCTCCTTGTACTCTTCAGCCACTCCACTTATTGTGAGTTTGCCTCTAGCACGTTCTTGTGCAACATATGCAATAATGATTTAACGCACCTACAGACAATCTATGGATAGATTATATTTTTATGAAGCTAACAAAACTAATTTGGTATTTTTTATCTTTATATGATTTTTACCAAATTTTACAAGATCTTTGTTTTATAGAAAAAACCGGAGGAAAAATACTTGTATTTTGCATGAGGAACCCTTATCTATTTGAAAACCATTAAGATCCTTCTACCTTTTTCTTTCTCTCTGTCATTTTTACACCTGGAACTTTTTGTATTTAAATCTATTCTATCTATTTCCACTCCTAATCTCTTATTAGTACGTACGTTCCTTTCTCTCATCCTTTTCTCCAGCTACAGTAGAGAATCCTATCTCTAGATGATCCCGGTAACGAAACAAAAGGGAGAAGAAAAAGCCAAACTCAGTAAGAGCATATCCAATAGGTATGCAATTTTGGTTTGGCATTTGTTGTAGTTTACCAACTCCCAAAACAATATGAGGAGGAAAAAATAAAGCCATCTCCAATAGTTTGGCATTTGTGACTTGGTATTTTCCAAAATTGTGGACGTGCTCCGAGATTTTTTTTTCCTTCGCGCTCGGTCGCACGCGTTTCTCTTTTCGCGCGGGAGGTCTCGCGCGCCCGTCGTCGTCCGCCGCCGCTCCTCGCTGGAAGGAGTGCTCCTCTCGCTGCTGCTGGTTCGATCGGGAGGAATGCTCCTCTCGCTGGTGCCGGGTCGATCGGAAGGAGTGAACCGATCTTTGGTGTAGTCGCTGGAAGGAGGAGGAGGAGTCTTGTCGTTGCTGTCGAGGGCATGGCCAGTAGAGACTGCTTCTGCTTGACGAGCTCGTGTTCAACAGGCGAAGCAGCAGCCTGGTTCTTGTCCGGCATGGCTACACCTTAATGTACGTTCTCACCGCTGCAACCCGCTGGGCACGGATTAATGATCTAGCTAGATGATCGTAGGTGATTAATGATGAAGCAAGCAAGCTCAAGCAAGATCGAATGGACGATATAGATATGAGAGACCGACACCGACCTGGAGGAGAGAAGGAGATCGATGCTGTGCTGCACGCAGGCCCACCGACGGATCGGAGGCCCCCGAGAATTGCGCGATTTCGAGTTTGCCAAACCATCCAAGGCTTTGCAAAAATGCATAGTTTGGTTCATCAATGCAAAACTGTTGGAGACCTCTTTTTAAGTTTTTTGGCAAATTTCAAGAATGCAAAACCTAAATGCACAACTGTTGAAGATGCTCTAACGTACGGAAGGTAACAGGCAGAAAAAACGGAAGGCACAAACTCTAGATTTTTTTAATTTATTAATAGGTATAGATTTATATTTTGTTGTCTTGCTAGATTATTTTTATATATGTACTAATACTATATTTTTATAGTTTTTTGTCGTAGGTGATTAATGATGAAGCAAGCAAGCTCAAGCAAGATCGAATGGACGATATAGATATGAGAGACCGACACCGACCTGGAGGAGAGAAGGAGATCGATGCTGTGCTGCACGCAGGCCCACCGACGGATCGGAGGCCCCCGAGAATTGCGCGATTTCGAGTTTGCCAAACCATCCAAGGCTTTGCAAAAATGCATAGTTTGGTCCATCAAATGTCAAGTTAACTAAAATGCAAAACTGTTGGAGACCTCTTTTTAAGTTTTTTGGCAAATTTCAAGAATGCAAAACCCAAATGCACAACTGTTGGAGATGCTCTAACGTACGGAAGGTAACAGGCAGAAAAAACGGAAGGCAGAAACTCTAGATTTTTTTTAATTTATTAATAGGTATAGATTTATATTTTGTTGTCTTGCTAGATTATTTTTATATATGTACTAATACTATATTTTTATAGTTTTTTGTTTGCCTAGAGACTTACCAAATGAAATAAAAAAGCTGCATTAAACACATGTGAACCCTTGTGTTGCGGTGGCAAGTCTCTTGTAAATGAAAGGTGGAGAACAAGGTTTGATTCCCTGCACATCTGTATTTTTGTTCTTTTTACAATTCGGTAAGGAAACGGAAGAAACCAAATTCGTACGTAACCTGGGACTACGGCAGGAGGCGGACAGAAATCTACGGAGCGGACAGAAAAAAGGTGCGGGAAATTTCCGTGATTAATTATTAGGTAAAGATAAAGATTAATTTGCTCTATTTAGGAACGGAGTACAAACTATGGTATATTCGTATTACTGTTTCAGTATAGTTCGCATTTCACACGCTTTCAGGGCTGACATGGTATGGGCGTGCGGGAACTCAAGTTCCCGCCGATTCTGCTTTGCCCGCGCGCGCCAACGCCAACTGCCAGCGGCAGGTACAGTGGTACACCAAGCAGAGAGACCATCAACTACGACTGGCAAACGACAAGCAAACATCACTTCGTCACCAAACAATAATGCACGCCCCCTACAAGGACACCAACGGAGATGGATGGGCAAGGACAATAATGCAGGTCGGAACGACAGCGACGGCATCAAGCGGCGCCGGGAGTGTCCTCGCCGGCGGCCCAGACGATGTCCTTGATCGCCGGCCGGAGCTCCTCGCTACAGAACGACCGGTACTCCGTGGTGTCGCCACCGTCCTTCCTCACGTCCACCAGGAGCACCGACGGCGCCACGCTGAAGATCTCCGCGGCCACTGCCAGCCGCGCCCCCGTGCGCCCGCGCGACGCGGCCTCCAGACGCACGCCGCGCGAGCCGCTCTTTGTCACGCGCATGTTGGCTCCGCGGCCGGAGTTGACCAACGACTCCAGACGGGAGACCACGCTGCTGGCGGCCTCGCGCGTCGCGAAACGGACGCCGCCCGCGCCGGACCTCCTCCCTGCGCCGCAGCCCTGGTCGAAGAGCGGGGACAGGTCGAAGCCCTCCGAGAGGGAGATGAGGTGGAACGCGTTCAGCACCTCGGGCTCTTCCTTGTCGTCAGTGCTGGCGCGGCGCGCGTCCGGGGTTGCCCCGGGTGCGGGCTCCTTCACGCTGAGGGGCGGCAGGACGGGCGACGGCTTCTTGTACCACGGCGTCTCGACGAGGCGAGCGACGGTGATGCGTGTGGTCGGGTTGGGGTCGAGCAGCCCGCCCATGAGTTTCCGGGCTTCCGCCGAGACCCACGGCGGGCAGAGGAACTCGCCGCGCTGCATCTTCCGGTACATGATCATGAGGTTGTCTTCGTGGAACGGCAATCTGCCGACGAGGAGCACGTAGAGGATGACGCCGCAGGACCAGAGGTCCGCCTTGGCGCCGTCGTAGCCCTTCCCGGCAAGCACCTCGGGGGCGACGTACGACGGCGTGCCGCAGGCGGTGTGGAGCAGCCCGTCGGAGCGTGCGTGGCCGGCGAGCGCGCTGAGCCCGAAGTCCGCCACCTTGAGGTTGCCCGCCTCGTCGAGGAGCAGGTTCTCGAGCTTGAGGTCCCGGTGGAACACCCCGCGGCCGTGGCAGAAGTCGACCGCGGAGACGAGCTGGCGGAAGTAGCGGCGCGCGACGTCCTCCCGGACCCGCCCCGCGCGCGCGACGCGGGAGAAGAGCTCCCCGCCGCGGACGAGCTCGAGCGCGAGGTAGATCTTGGATCGGGTGGCCATCACCTCGTGCAGCTCCACGATGTTGGGGTGGGACACCATCTTCATCACGGCGATCTCCCGCTTCATCTGCTCCGCCATGCCCGCGCGCTCCAGCTTGTCCTTGGCCACCACCTTGACCGCGACGCCGCGGCCCGTGCGCAGGTCCCGCGCCGCGTGCACCCGCCCGAAGTTGCCGTGCCCCAGCACCCGCCCCAGCTCGTACCGCCCCTGCAGCACGCTCTTCCCGTCCGCGGCCACCGCATCCTCCATTGCCGGTGCAGGCCACGGGCCACTTCCTTCGTTCCTTCGATGTTGATTCTTGGACACAGAAGAGTTGACCTGACCTGACCTTACCTGAAAAACGTACCGGCGACGAGGCTGATGGACCTACCCGTCCTCGACGTGCTTGCGGTGGCAGTTGCGGCCACCGCGCACGCTGCGCTTTCCGGTAAGGTCAGACATCTCTCAGCATTCCTCTAGCAACGAGGCTGCGCTTTGCGGCTTGCGGGTGTGTCACACTGTCAGGGACTCTCTCTGGCTACACTTTTCTGGCGAGCTCAGACGCTCCCTCATACACGAGACAGGCGCCGCGCTAATATGGTGGCGCTTGCTGATCTTGGACCATTGGCCGTCGATCGGGATAGAACGGTTCCTGCCCGTGTGGTGTGGGCACGAGAGGGCGTGGAGACAGAGCAGCAATGTGCCACTGTGTGAGGATTCAGTGGCGTGATCTGATGAGGTTGTTTCCTGGGGGCCCGCCCATTGGGAGATGTGGTCGCGGCGCCGGCGGCTGGGCGCGGGCCTGAATGATTGCTGGGCCAATTTCTTGCTCCATTATTAGCAGATCTAATCTAAGTCGTTTGTTGTTTTCAAATGCCCAGAAGCGGCCAGCCAGCGCGGCTAATGGACTTGGTTTCTGGTCCACTTATCATAGACGTCCTATTATTGCCTGCCTTCACTCTCTATCTTTCCCATTGTTGCTTAACACTCTTTTCCTCTTTGCAAAGGTCTCTAGAGCTCTCTCTTTTTTTTCACTAACTATTACTCCCTCAATCCTTCCTAATAAAATGTAAGAGACCTAGTTTTACCTTTTTTTTCGAACTCGTGCATTGGCACGTTACTCATTAAGGGAAAATATAATGTTTTTACATTCCGATCGATCTATAGGCGAGATGTCCCAGACCGACGGACGACACATTTACACAAGACGCCGGCTCTACGGCGGTGCTTCGGGGGTTGTACTGGCTACTAAACCGATTGCGCGACAGAGATGCTGAGACGATCAAGCTAGTCCGGCGTCGGTACGAAGTCCGACGACGCTGCGAGGCGCACCCGACGGCTACCGCGCTGCGGAAACAAAACCTGGAAAGCCTGCTTCTTGACAAACATGCTCGCTGCGGCGCAGGCTCGGTCTAACGCGTCGTGGACGACATGGTCCGGCACGTCGGTGGAGGGCTGCCCAGTCAGCTTGCCTAGCATGACCCGCCTTGCCTGCAGCTCCGGCTGCGGAAGCCAAAATGCCGATTTTGCTGCAAGACGGGCGCTCCGCCGCGGCAACCAGTCATCATCTCGCTCTGGTCACATGCGCACGCGGCGTGGTGGAGATGAGAGGCTCCTACGGAGGTAGACGCAGATAGTCGAGGAAGGCTTGTAGACGCGCCGGATGGTCGCTAGGCCCCGCAGGCTCGGCAGCAGCAAGTGCTCACACTGGGGCGGCAGGGGTGGATGTTGTGGAGGCCACGGTGGTGGCCGAGGCCTCTGACGACGCTGGGGCACGACTACCGTTTGCCCTGCTGCTGTTGATCCGACAACCGAACCTAGTTTTATCTTAAATCAAACTATACTAGCTTCGACAAAGTTTATAGAAAAGATGAAAAAACATAGTTAGAATATAATCAAATATTTTAAATATATCTCTTCAACGTGGTAGATGTTAATACTCCTCTCTATATGTTTCGTCTAATTTAACATAGTTCGATTGACTTAGGACAAGCTTAAATCCCTTATATTTCAGGAGGGAGTATATAATTAGAGTACACTGCGGATAATCTTAGGTTCACAAACTTGTAATGCACACAAACACATCCTTGAACATGCTAGCCTTGTCATTCTGATCCGAATCATTTGTGTACACCATATCTCGCCACTCACATACTATGGTCATATTTGGCAAAGCTCCTAGAGCAGTTTCTATGTGGAGCTTTACTAAATAGTTTTTTTACTATGGCCATAATTAGAGTATTGTTTTTATAAAATAATTTATTGAAATGAACTAAGGGGCTCATAGAATCACTACTGTCACATATGGAGTATCACGATGGATCATAAAACTCTCAAAATCACGATGGAGTATCACTTTACAGCATTAGGAGAAGTTATTTTTTTAGCTTTCAGTGTATTAGTTTATTTTAGTTTTTAGAGAAACAGTAGAATTACTTCTCTCTAAAAAACTGTTTGACAGAGCTCCTGCTGAATTTAACGGAGAATCTAAAGCAGATCCAGACATCTTGTTAGGGTAACAATATCTTATCTGTTTCAAGCATCAGGCAGATGTGTTAGATTACCTTGCAGCCCATGCCCCGACCGGTCCGACTTGTGCAGAACGCTCCCTCACGAGTCACGAGTCACGAGTCACGACATTAAACCGAGCTCTGGCACGCAAACTAATTGAAGTTGTTACGGAAAAATTGTGTCTTTTTTTTTTTGGCTTTTTTTCCTACGTACTATATATACACAGAGGCGACCGACAGACAGAGTTCTACGTACAGCTGAATGCCAGCGATGGCGTTTCGAGACGCGCCCGACGATGTACTGCTGAACTGCTGATCGAGGTACTCTGTATTCAACGACTAGTCTACCACGCCATCTACGTACGTCCAGTCAACTTACGCTCAGATCACAGTCAAGCATGTCGCTGTACGTACTCCTACACGGGACCATGGCTATTTGGCTAATCCCGATTGCTGACTAACCTGCGAATTGCAGTGCGACACCGGCAGTGACAACCTGCTGCAACCTGCAGGTGGTACCGTTGGTAAGCTAGGCTGCTTTGCCCGGGACCGCGTGAGTATTTGTCAGTAGCGGAGCCGTCAATCCTCAATGGAACTCTCCTGAGTCCTGACTCCTCATCAAGAGCTCTTACTAACATTTTCTCACAGAAAATGTTAGATAATGTTTTAAACATCGACCTAACCTTCCAAACACAACTCCTATAACCATAAATAAATTTATTGTAATCAATACATACGTATATATTCACAGAACTTAGCAGAATATATAGTTTTTTGGAACTAATTCTTATTGCAGATCTAATTGTACCATTTTCAAATATGGAAATCCAAGAACCAGTTAACTACATGAAACCCAAAACGTCAATGCATATGTTAGCATCTGTTCCCACTGATAATATCCAAAATCATTAGTATGCATGCATATAGCAATGGCAAGAGGGGGAAGTGCCATGACGCATTCCACTCATGCATGAGATGATTCGAGCGTTCAGTCTACGCACTTTGTTCTAGCTTCACTTTGAAGCATCTATCTAGTACTATCTTATATTTGCGTTATGGGCTTAGGCCTCCTTGTCAGCGCCGCAAATTTAGGTTGATCGATCGTCGTCCGATGTAATAACTTAGCTTACAATTTAGAATTTACTACCGAGGGTACGAACATCCATGTAAAACTTTAGTGACCTCCTTAACGCCATTAGGACATAGCGTATCGAACAATTTCTCTATCTTAGTACTTAGTACAAAGACATACAAACCTTTTCATGATCATGAAAAAAATATATTATCTTATCTTATATTGCCGGATGGCCAATCAATCTGCTAGACAGCTATCTAACGTTATGGGCTTATGAAGTTATGATCATGCTTGGCCTTATGTGGCAAAGTCAGTTTTTTTTTTTTTTTTTGAGCATTATGTGGCAAGTCAGATGGTGACCATTTCGCTACGGTATTGTTGCAAACCGCAAAGCCGCAATATCAATGGGCCGTGGACAGGTGTTTCGATACCCAAGAGCGCTCGCTGTCCATCAGGCCTTGTAGGCCCAGAGCCACATGACCGACGGCGACTGGGGCGGCCGTGTCAGTCCACTTGCCATCCTATTTGTCGCGTAAAGCCAGCTTGAGATGACGGTAAATCTACAGCGACTACAGTTCTTTGTCTAATGTCTATAGTCCACGTACTACGTCGATCTCACACGGTTTGAGAGTCATATACTACAGTATAAGTACATCGTCTATGCATGATTGCATAGACGTGCTGTGCTGGACTTGTTGCTTGATTCGCTGGGGTTCCGTGACTTGTTACGACACGTCGACACATGTCCAGGATATACCTACCAGCAATGGTGTTGAGAGGCAGGTGGCCGCACCTAGCTGCAGTAGCCCGTCACTGTTGCTTCTTGCTCGCTTGTTTCCTCTGATTTCTTGGTTGGTTTGAAGCGACCCTTGCTGGATGTCCTGTTTTCATTGAACACGGTAGACGCGTTGTCGGCCTTCCAACTACCTTGGCAACCAAGCCATGATAATTCATGACAAAAGCATCACCATGAAGCAAGAAGGCTTCTTTAGTTTCATGAAGCAAGAAGGCTTCTTTAGTTTTGGTCTCTTTTCCCCAGAAGAAGGGAAGATTGTAACCATGCATGTGAATGGATTTACAGGCTTACAGCTCAAAAGACCAGAGACGCTATGAGGGGATAAAAGAAGACCATACGCATGTAAATTTACAGTACCCTTGCTTGGTACTAATATATAGCACGCCCTATAAATTTTCCTCAAGAATTGAGAAGGAGATATTTCATCTCTAGGAAGTAGGAACCTGGTGCTACGTAAAGAATGATGATGTAATAGTGAACTGGATACTGACACGATTAAATTCAGATTCTGTGGGCTTGGCCAGATGACATAAAAAACTGCAATAATGCAAGCATCTGTTACGCTGTTCCCTATCGCGTACAAAGCTCAGAGCCTCCGGGCCACAAAACGCAAATCCAAAGGGCCAGAGAATCATCATGAAGTAAACAAGCAAAGCATCTTGATGGTACCCATCAGGGATCAGACGACCTCTCCGATCGAGCAGGAGCGCCGCCAAGTGGCAGGACGGAGACGCTCGATGTCGATGGAGCCATGTCATCCACGCCGACCAGCAAGGTTCGCGTTAACAGCCACCACCGTCGCTGTCGCGGAAATCTACGTCCCATCTGGGACCAAGCAGCTAGCTAAGAATCATGCGTGTCAACTTCGGGGCAAGGCAATAATGCTCGTCTTTTCTGAATTCCAACGGCGATGCCATGGCTGGGCGGGACCGGGGGCCGCGCGGCGAAGGTTTGCTGGGACGCTGCGCCGTGGCCGGGCCGCCTGGCGGAGGAGCTGTCGCTGCTGTGTACAGGGTCCTCGCTCAATTATTTGCATCGCCATGAGAGCGCCCTGCCGCCTTTCTTTGTAGTTTTGCTCTCCCCTCGGACGACCTTGGACGTTGGTTGTGTTGTTGCCGGCTCGTGATGGGCTGCCGGGCCTGCATAATGCAGACGTGACGCCCATACGGGGGACGTGACGCGTTGGATGCGGCATTGAGTGCATTGCATTGGCCGCCTCTCCCTTTGTCCTTTGTGATCCTTTGGGGGCTTGCCCCGGATTTCTAATTTGCTAATGATATGATGATGCGTTAATAATCGAGTTTTGTTTAATCAATGTATTTTTTAGATAAGGTCCCGTTTGATTGAGCTATGACTTTTGTAAAAACAGTTGTGAGTTGTGGATATTAGAAAAGTAGCTGTGAGAAAATAAAAAATCATTTGGTTATGTGGCTTCAGAAATGTTGAGCAGACCTCATATGTCATCCACGGTCCACAACCCACAACTCTCTCCCTCTCTCATAGAAAGTGAACCCTACTCGTCAGCCTCTTCCCTCCTCTTCTTCTCGTGTGTGCATGGAAGGAGCCACCGACCAGGCTGGGGCTGCCGGCCGAGCTGCGGAAGGCCTTTGACGCTTTGGTGTTGCTCGTGTCGTGGACCATCTGAAAGGAAAGGAATCGTAGGACGTTCGACAATGTCGCAACTGACCAAGCCAACATTGTGCCGCGGATCTGGGAGGAGGCGGCTGAGTGGACTGTTGCAGGGTTTCGCGCCCTTGCAGCAGTACTCTCCGCCCTGTAGCGGCAGCGACTTCACTAACAGGGACCAATCTTAGTTAGCCTAGAACTACACCGGTTTCAGCAGCGCCGTTCAAGCCGGCGGTCTTTGTAATGTGTGTAGTCCGTTCCACGAGAGGCAGCTCGTCTAGCATGGACGGAATGTAAACAAACTCTATCTTCTCTTAATGCGACACGTGCTGCGCAAGTTTTCGAAAAAAAAGACCTAGGGGCTACGGCTAAAGATCGAAACTTGCTGAGGATGGAGGGAGGCTACATGCGTGCTGACGAGACGGGGCAGAGTAAGCCTAGACGTTTGGGTTACCCAAAAAAATTGGGTCGGGTAATTCGGGTAATTGAAAGTTCGGGCAATGAAAATTGCTACCCGATATTCTACCCGAAAAACACTACCTGCAATTTCAGGTACCCGAAAATTCAGGTTCGGGTATTCTCGATCTACCCAAAATTGACAGAATTTAGCAATTTGTACATCTGCACAGAGCGGAGGGATGTGATTGTACGAATACGAGATGCACCCAAGTGTCAATCAGGAACGATCAATGTCATGGGATGTTGTTGGGCCACGTAGTGGGCTTGAATCTATATGTTGATGACACTTTTTTACAGCAAATGCTCATGGCATTAGTAGGATTTGAAAACTTCGGGTAATTTGGGTAAATCGGGTACCGAGTGGTGTTACCCGAATTACCCGAGCTAATTTCAGGTATTTGGAATCACTATCCAAAATTGCAATTGGGTGGGTATTGGGTAGCGGGTAATTTTCCTAGACTTAGGGCAGAGGTCCGCGCGCTACCGGGGATGGGGTAGAGACCTGGGCTCACCCACGACGGTAGGGGCGTTGGGCTCGCGCCCACGGCAGCAGAGTTCGCCAGTGGCGAATAAGGTGCCTGCAGCGGCAGAGTTGCGAATAAAAGGAAGAAGGAAAAAATATTCACTTTCATAACCAATGGCATGTGAGTAATTTTTGTTTTGTCTTAAGAGCAGCTAAAAGCAGGAGAGCTGCTTTGAGTTTTGTTCAAGAGCAAAAACAGCTTTGGGCATAAAGTTGATGTGGTTTTTCTGCCCCTTTCATTGGCTTTTGCTTTTGTAAAAACAAAATCAGATTGAAAACCCCAACCATAGTGGAACTAAGATTCATATTAACCTAGTGTTACCTCATTTCCACAAAAGAGGGACGTTTTTGTTTTTGTTCAAGTCAAATGTCTTATTTTTGGCTATAAGCTTATGAAAATTGACGTCGTCTATGATAACAAATAACAAGTTTCTTTAATAAGTGTTTTATTTGAATATATGGGTTTCTAGTACTATTTCAGATATGATTGGAGATTTTTATATTTCGAGTAAATTACGCTTGACATAATACAACTATCTAAATGGATGCATGTTAGTCCAATATCTTGTAATTCGTTCAGTTTAATATAACAACTATCTAGGTGGGTGCAATGTTGATCCAACTTCTTGTAATCTAATTAATTTGATAAGGAAAAGTTGGGTTTTTTTTTTGTATATATGGTCCAAACACTTGAGTATGATGTTACTGAGCTACTATATCATAGCATGCTCCGTACATCCAACGCTCAACTGGAATCATTTGGATAATGACTCATTTGAGGTAAGCTTGATCTCTCGTTGGATTTAACTTAGTCTTGATGACTTGATCCTATAGTTTCGCCTAGTATGAAAGTTTGGATAAACGTTGACTCAACTTAAATAGGTGATATTAATAAGTTGAAGGATGTGTCACACGCGCGTGCCGCTACCGAGGCCGAGCCATGACCGTGCACGAGCCAGACCACGTCACGGCACCTGCTCGGGTCTGCTAGATGATGAAGTTTTTGGGTATCTCGGCCCCTGCTAATAGGTTTTGGCACATATTGATATTGGTAGGGTGTAATGATATTTATGTTAGTACACTGATTTTAGAGTGTACAAAGACATGTCGTTATAATATTTGGACTGGATATGAACCGGTGGGGCAAGTTCTCGTATTAAATTAAACAAATTACAAGATGTTGGATCAACACGTACCACCTAGATAGTTGTGTTAAATTAGATAAATTACATGATGTTGGACTAATCCGCACACACTTGGATAGTTATCGTATGGTGAGTGCAATTTACTCTTCTATTTCAGGACGGTGCAGAATGCAAAGTGGAATATATAGTTGGAAAGATTTTAGGCCTTTCCTACATTGTAGTTTGGAGCTGGATAGTGTCGTAGAATGAGTGCTTTCGAGGACACCGAATGGGGAGTTACCATTTGTTCCCCTCTAGATGTCGCTGATGAGATCGCTTTTGTCAAAGGAATAGTCTTTGTGCTTCAAATTTGTTATATGTACATAATAAGATTATAGAAAAATATAATTATCACTCAAGTTTTGCACATAAATTGAATATATTGTTTTGGGTTTGTGCTAACAACTCATATAAAGATTAAATGTTAATCCTTGAAATATATTTATATTGGGTATTAAGAAATAGAACAAACAATAACCTTAAACCCTAAACCTTAGCGGGCCTTGAATTTCCTTCTCGTGCTCTGTATTCTTGAACGGCCATACCTCTTGTGAATGGCCTTTGGTATATGCTAGACACCTCTAGTCACTGTAGTTTTGATTCTTAATTACCAGAGCTTTCATCCGATAACCTCATGATCACAGTAACTTTTTTTCCTTTTGTTTTTGTGTCAACCAGTCAACAACTATAGATAGAGTGCAAACTAAGCAAAATATAGAATTGTTCCTAAAATCGGCACAACTGGTAAATGTGTAATATCAACAATCCGCATATATCCCTCCAAAAAGTAGGATGCAAACTGAATGATTTGTTGGACAGCATAAAGGGTTGTAAACATAACCTCTTCTAGTCTTTCTGTGTAAGCATCATCTTCTAGCTAGTCTTGTACTCACTAAAAAAACATCTTCCTCTTGTGCATCTTCTTGGTCATTGCCTTCAGTTGGAGCCAGGCAGCTGACAGCAGCGCGACTCACCCAGCACATGCATGGCCG
Organism: Themeda triandra; assembly: GCA_018135685.1. NCBI lineage: Eukaryota > Viridiplantae > Streptophyta > Magnoliopsida > Poales > Poaceae > Themeda > Themeda triandra. The sequence goes on from JAENPR010000134.1 coordinate 267,076, forward strand.
GTCTGAGTTCCATTCTCTCAGGGTAGCGACCTGATTCATAATCCAAACGAAAAGCACATGCTTGGTCAATGTAGTTCATACAACAGACCAGTCTTTCCCGGCTAATTGCTCTCCCTAAACAAATCGCCGGCAAATAGGACATCCCAGAAGACCAGAACGCTTCACCTAAAATAGGCTGCTGCGCCATGGTACAACAACGTTGAAGGTTTAAAACGCGGAACGAACAGGCGCTGGAAATGGCCCAATCATCCGGCCGAATCTGCCCCCTCCGCCTTCCGTGCTCCAGCCTCGCCGTCGCCGGCAACAACAACCGACCCACGAGGCCACGACGACGCCTCATGGGCCCTTCCTCGCTCCCGCCCTCCACTCCGTAGCTCCCACCTCGCAGGCTCAGCTGAGCCGACCCCACCCGCCCGGTCCGCGTGCCCGTCTCCCGTTGGCCGCACCGCTAGCCACCGGCGCCCAAAGACTTGGCAAATCCCGTGTGCCGCTGCTGACCCCACGCCCCAACCACACACGAACCAACGTTCCCGCGGACCCCGCAAGGAAAACCATGTGCCGCGCCCGCCGCCCGCCACGTTCCCACGCGCCCGGCGCCACTAAATCAGCAGCTCCCTGGCCGTTCCACCCGGAGCTGCCAGTAGCGGCAACACCAAGCAGTAGCCAGTAGTAACAGCAGAGAGCATGGCGCGATCAGGGCGGGAAGCAGGGGGTGAGGAGCGGAAGCTGGTGCTGGGCAAGTACGAGCTTGGCCGGCTCCTGGGGCAGGGCACCTTCGCCAAGGTCTACTACGCGCGCGACCTCAGCGCCGGCAGCACCGCCGCCACCAGCAGCAGCAGCAGCGTGGCCATCAAGGTGATCGACAAGGCGCGGCTGCGGCGCACGGAGGGGATGGTGGAGCAGCTCCGCCGCGAGATCTCCATCATGCGGATGGTGCGGCACCCCAACGTGGTGGGCATCCGGGAGGTGCTCGCCAGCCGCTCCCGCGTCTTCGTCGTCATGGAGTACGCGCGCGGCGGGGAGCTCTTCGCCAAGGTGGCGCGGGGCCGCCTCGCCGAGGACCACGCGCGCCGCTACTTCCAGCAGCTCGTGGCGGCCGTGGGGTTCTGCCACCGCCGCGGGGTCGCGCACCGGGACCTCAAGCCCGAGAACCTGCTGCTGGACGAGGAGGGCCGGCTCAAGGTCACCGACTTCGGGCTCGCCGCGCTGCCCGAGCAGCTCCGCCACGACGGCCTCCTCCACACGCAGTGCGGCACCCCGGCGTACGTCGCGCCCGAGGTGCTCAGGAAGAGAGGGTACGACGGCGCGCGCGCCGACCTCTGGTCCTGCGGCGTCGTGCTCTACGTCCTGCTCTGCGGCTTCCTCCCGTTCCAGCACGACAACTACGTCAAGATGTACCAGAAGATCTTCAAGGCCGACTACCAGGTGCCGCCCTGGGTCTCCGGCGACGCGCGCCGCCTCATCGCGCGACTGCTCGTCGTCGACCCCGCCAAGCGCGCGTCCATCGGGGAGATCATGTGCACGCCCTGGTTCAAAAAGGGCTTCGTGCCGCCAGTCCTATCACCCCCGGTGACGCCGCCGCCGCCCAAGAAATGCCTCGACGACGGCGGTGCCCTCCTATTGGACACCGGCAACGACGACGACGACACCAGCAGCACCAACTCTGCGGGCACCACCTCGCCTCGGTCCTGCAACGCGTTCCAGCTCATCTCCTCCATGTCCTCCGGGTTCGACCTGTCGGGGCTGTTCGAGAACGAGCAGAAGGCCGCGACCGTGTTCACGGCCCGCGCTTCAGCTGCCACCGTGGTGGAGAAGCTCGAGTCCGTGGCGCGCGCCCTGGGGTTCGAGAGCACCAGGGGGAAGGAGGGCTGGAAGGTGAGGATGGAGGCCATGGCCGAGGGCACCAACGGCCGGCTCGCGGTCACCGCCGAGGTGCTCGAGGTGGCCGTGGACGTGGCCGTCGTCGAGTTCGCGCACGACGCCGGGGACGCGCTGGACTTTAACAAGTTCTGCGCCGTGGACGTCCGCCCGGGGCTCGCGGAAATCGTCTGGGCGTGGCAGGGAGACAGCGCGGCCGCGCCGGCCGCCGCCGTCGGGACCGCGTGAACAGATTCGTCCTGGGCGTCCCTGTCTGTGACGATGTAAAAGTTGTAGCGACTTTCTTTGCGTAGGAGTTACACACGGCTGCACTGGTACCAGCTTCATATAGCATAGCATGCAAAGTTTTCGTTGTTGCTTTGAGACAGCCATGGCCAGTTCGTTATGCGTCATGTGTTGTACAGGAAGAGAACAGGCAGATGTACAAACAAAACTAAAGAGAGGTGTTGTTTTGTAGACACGAGAGTCGAATCGAGCCGGGGAGTTCTGGCTCGATCGGCTTGCAAAGTTTTGTACGATTATGTGTAGATATGTATATACAAAATTTTGTTCACGATCATATTTAGTTTTGGCCACCATACATATAATTTTTGCCCGTCTGAATGATTGTGCCATTCGCAATTACACCAAGCAATTATTATGTCATTTTCACAGGATCTAGGTTGTTCGTAAACAGCGATGGCTATACAAGGCAACGTATCATGTGCAACCCAGCTTCGTGTGCAACCTATGCAACCACCAGTTAAGGTCATAGGATCTAGATCCAACGTCTGAGGTCTTTTTACTTATACCCTCCCACCTGAATACACACGGGTTAGATTTAAACCCCACGGGTGGAGGGTTTAGGTGAAAAAAATCTCGACGCGGATCTAAATCTTGTGATCTTAATGGTGGTTGCAGACAGCTGCATTACGTTAAGGTTCTGGGTTGCATATGATATGTTGCCTTCATACAAGTCTTCGAGTACCACCACCACCAGATGTTTAACAAGGTGGGAATTTTTGGTGTTCCATAGTTAATTACACGATGATGATCTAGGGTCCATACAATTATTTTTTTTGGAATCTTTCTTATTGCGAAGGTGATCATTGGAGTAGTTCCTCTCTACAATAAACTTGCTCTTGTGTCCTATTTGAAATTGATTATGGCACTGGCTCTGTTTTTATGTTCGATTAATTAAGATGCGCAACTCATGATGTCAAGTAAATAGTAGTCAAATGGCCTTTCGCTCTTTCCCAACCCCCAAGTTAAACTATTGTTGCATTGTTTTGGTTGGAACCTAATAATTGTGCTTGTCTATTATTGATAAGGAAAAATAGAGCACCACTCATATGATCTTTGAGAAAAATAAAGTGATCTGAGTATCAGATAGTACAAAAGTAGTATACTTTACCAAAATAATGGTGAATGGTATGATTTGATTGGTTATCTTAGTGTAGTTTATACCAAATAATTCACGTACAAAATTAATCAAACGAAAAAAAAAGAATCCAAGCAAAGAAGGCCATCTGAACCACAACAAGGCCATCTGAACAACTCTAGGCTGGCATAGCTTAGTACTCTATTTGCCATTGTGACTCTCTCTCTCTCTCTCTCTCTCTCTCTCTCTCTCTCTCTCTCTCCATTGTTTTTTTCCTCGCAGACTAGCTTGAACATGATGACTTAATGAGAGTTAGAAATGAAACAAAGAATTACTCTCTTTTCTCTAAAAAAAAGTTTTATCTTCTTTTTTTGCCCCTTTCAGTTTTGAAATTATCTATTTGGATTGAAATACAACTTTGCTTGCTTGTATGGCCCTCCGTTAGATTTGGCTACTAGCCGTGGTAAGTGGGGCGCGTGAATTGAATTTTTATCCCTGGACGGCATAGGCAAGAGTACAGTAGAGTTTAATTTTAATATATTTTATTTTGAAAATTATTTAGACTTTCTTTTAGGCTTATCTCAAAACGAAATATATCAAAACTAAACTCTGCACTCTTGTCTATCTCGCCTAAGAGATAAAAAAAAGTCTTTTTTTTTGTGACAGATAAAAAAAAGTCAAGTCACGCCCCACTTAACATTGTTATTATTTTTTTGAAGGCGTCTTAACATTGTTTTTGAGGAAAAGTGCCTTAACACTGTTAGTTGCGAAATCTAACAGCCGATCCATAAAGAAGCAAAGTTGTATTTTAGGTCAAACAGATATCTTTATTAAACCTAAAAAGACCAAAGAATGAAGAAAAAAAATTAGAGCAAAGAAATTCTTTAGGCAGAAAGACCACATATTCGAGTATGCGTGCTACATGTTAAAATGGAGTACCCTCTAGTATTGCAGACTTGCAGTTCAGTGAACTCTCTCTGATAAGTCCCTCCTCTCCTCGAGTCAGCGTGTGACACAACTGCCGGTGCCCGCTACAGGCGTCAGGAAACCCCGACGGTGACACTTGTATATGTAGAGCACTGCACGAAAGACCTTTCTTTTTTTTTTTTTCAAGAACATGCAACCGCATGTGTTTCATTAAGCAGAAGAAAAGCCCTTACAAGGTAAGCCGAAACTTACCAAACCCCAACACACACTGAACCCGCTCGCACGAGGTTGTAATTACATAAAACAAATGATGCGACTAGCTTGCTACCGAATCGCTAACCTCACATCGGCTCATCCCCCAAGCCAAGCATGTTGAGGTTGAGAGCGATCGGGTCAAAGAGACCACCCATGAACGTCTCTAGATTGGCGTAGGTGGCTGAGCGAATGCCTTCTTGCACAGCCGCACCATGTCATCACCCACGGACGGGGATGGAGGGGGGGCTCCAAGCTTCTTCAACAGCACCACCTGCGCCTGCTTAGTTGAGTCCGCCTCCCGTGGCGCCACGGCGATCCGCGCGCTTCGACGAAGAGACTGAGCAGGAGCAGGGGTTCTGGGCTTGCGTAGCTTGGGTCGCCCACTGATGAGCGGCGTCTCCAACGGAATGCAGAGCCTCCTCCAAACGCCGCAACGAAGTCTCCGGTGTCAACTGGCCGCCATGGCCAGCGTTCTCATCACCTGAGGGGTAGGCCGCGCCAACCGCGCCCGCCACCACAGTAGCGGACGTAGTAGCAACAGGCAACTCCACACCCGAGATAAAGGCTCCAGCAGCAGACGCAGCCTCCGTTGCTGAAGGCGAAACAACGAGAGGCTCCTCCACCGGTAGTGAGGTAGCCACCGGGGCTTCTGTAGATGCCGCAGGAACCGGCACGGGAGATGCGGGATGAACGGCGCCCGGAGCAGGCGGTGGTGGGCTGCTGGGATCGACGGTCAGCGCCACCGCTTCCACGCCATCCACCACCAACGCCACCGCGGCCGGGCTAGGCTGTAGAGAAGCGACCACCTCCAAGTCATCCACAGCCTCCTCCTCCGACCCGTCGTCAATCGCAAAGCACAGCCGGAACGGTCGTGGCGGTGAAGGTGGTTCCGGTAGCGCCAAAGAGAGGTGCACGGCGAGGGAGGCAGCGAGCTCATCCAACATCGGGTCAACCCAGACGGGAGATCTCGCACCTCCACCGAGGTCCAGCGCCAACGGGTCAGAGGGTGCGGCGATGTTGTCGTCGTTGAGCTCCCTCGGTCGCCTACACCGACGCCGCCGGCGTCGATGACGGGCCCTGTTGGCTCCCAGCATGGCTCCAGCACGTGGTGCGAGCGGGGAGGGCCGTGGGCAGACGACCACAGAGGTGGAAGGGGCCGGACAGAGAACTTGTCCGACCAAGATCGGCGCCGCACGAGGCTCCAGCGTGCCAGAAGCCCCTAGGCCACCGCCACCAGTGGCGACGGCGTGGCGAACTGGTGGGGGCGAGGAAGGGCGCTGAGGAGGACGAAGCCAGGCACCATCGTGCTCCCTTGAAGGTCGCCAAGGACATGGCTCCTGCGCACAACCCGTGGAAGGGCGCCGTGACGGTCGACGAAGGCGAAGCACGCAACTCCTCGCCCGGTGTCTCGTGCTGAGGAAGAAGAGACAACGGGACGTGGAGGTGCACTGAGCGGCGACGTGGCCTTCCGCCAGGCAGTTGAAACAACGCCCGACGAGCGAAGTCGGTACCGGTCGTCGTTGCCGAGGGTGCGAGACCCGGTGGCGCCGACGTCGACGACTCTCCACTAGAGTGAAGCCATCGGCGTCAACCAACGCAGCCGCGCGAGGAACGTGAAGCCGAGGAAGCCCGCTCGTAGGCGGACGCAAGTCCAGGCGTAGCTGCGCTGGAACCCTCGCATCGGGCAGCGGCCCAAGACGGCGCTGCGCAGGTATGCGCGCAAGGCAAGCACCCTCCGCAGCCGCAGTGCACGACACCTGTGGTGGCGAGGAAGACACTCCAGGGGCTGTCGCAGACACCCTCATACGCTGCCAGCGACGGCGACGGCGACGGCGACGGCGACAGCGCAAGGGCTCCTGGCCACCACGAGCACCCACGGAAGGGGCAGCAACCACGGTGACAGGGCTCGCAGCTTGGGTCGCGGCCAGAGGCGAGGCGACATGGTAAACTGCCAGGGGCTCGCACACCTCCTCCTCGTCAGAGGTCTCACACCAGCGCAGGTGCTTAGGCCTGCCGGTGGAGAGGGCGAAGCCGGGGTCGTCTTCATCGTCGGAGGCGTCCTCAACGACGACGAATTCCTCCATCCACCCGGCTGCAGAGGTGGCGGCCGGCGGCGCCCCCGAGGAGACCCGTCGAGGATGTAGGCGGCGACGAGCTCGGGCGGACGGCGCACAGGACGACGTCGTGCCCCGCCCCGACACGGCGAGGCGGCCGCCGGCCGGGCGGCGGCATCGTCGGACGGGCGGCGAGGACGAAGGCGCCGCGGGTCCGACCACCAGGTCCTCCACCACGGGCGCGGGGGCGACCACTGGCGAGGACGGCGGCGGCACAAGGGCAGGCACACCCCCGGCCACCACTCCGAGCATCGCAGGGCGTCGTTCAGCCACCACCGACGCAGGACGGTGTGGCGCCGCGGCAGAGCCGGCGCCAGGGGCCGAACCCGCGCCCCAGGCCACGGATCCGGTGGTGCCGGCGCCGGATCCGGCGACTCCCGGCCCAGGCGGCGGCCTGCCCACACTCTCCACGGCGGCGCTGCTGTAGAGGGCCACGGGCGACCGCAACTCCGTGGGGGCAGGGCGAGGGGAGCCGGGAGAGAGGGAAGGGGAGGGGGAAACGGGAGGAGAGGACGACGCGTGGGGAAGGAGCTCCGGTCCCGGGGCGGCGGCCGGCGCCGCCGGCGGCGGCGGGCGAGCCAGCGCGTCGCCCTCCCAACGGTCGGAAGAGTCTGCTATGTATACATACTAGACACTCCGTACATGTTCTTGGGTATCAGTACCGAGGATCTGCCATCCTGTTCCAGCTTTCTCGTCGTTGATACTTGCTCCTGCTGGAACAGGATGGCAGATCCCCGGTACTGATACCTTGCGTGGCATCCGAGAATTTCTCTAGGGTTAGCACGTCCCCGCAGGACCGCAGTGCGCCATTGACGTCAGGGTCCCAAGGATCACACAAGAAGGATGGAGATACAGAGGTAAAGAGATAGGGCTCTTCCCCAATAAGTCCGTCCTGACCCGATGTATTTAAGACGATTCTTTAATTGTGGACACGCAGCTGTACCCCGTACGTGCTGTTTCTCGACTCCTCAAGTTACTGATTATGTCGCTGTCATTTGCGTGATTTGGACACTGATAACATCATAACAGATAGGCTTCATTCAGACTTTGAATTTCGGGCTGTGGTTAGCCACTGAACTTTTTCCCGCTTCATCCATCCAGTTTGGATAAGCGCTGGCCGCTGGCTGGCCAATTGGCCATAATAAGCACGCGCGCGAGATCGGCCAAACACTGTGTGACGTCTAATCTTCTGGTTCTTTTAATTGCGCAAGGAAATGCATGTGCAGCTCATCCTCAATTTAGACGTTTTCCTAATGACTCTCAATGCCAGAAGCAAGTAAATGACATGCTGCTTGCTGCGCTCGCTGCATCTAATAATCTTTCTATATGCAGGAGATGATGACGAAACAGGCAAACAGCTAGCTCTTGGGACAGACAAGGCTCTGCCGACTTGGACTGCCGAAAAGCAGGCGCAGGTCGTTGGCATTTCTTGCAGGAGCGCCGCAGGCTGCAGATCTTCATAGCATAGCATATCTCCAATTCAGTTGGAGAGAGCTCGAGATGCCTAAACGGAATTCCGATGTGCTACGACTGCATCAGGCGATCGAGATCATGTGAAATCACGAACAGCATCTGTGCTGCGTCTCGAAACGTGGCAAAAAGAATCTTTGACGGGTTCACAAATCACAAATGAACTTCAAGTAATCAACTGGAGATCTGAATATCTTTTTTGGAAAGGTTGATATCTGAATATCGCATCTGATGTGTCTAGGCTAGGCAGCTGCTAGTCTTTTTTTTTTTTTTTGAAACTAGCTGCTAGTCTTTTTTCCTCGTGTGTGGGTCCGACCGGCCTGCTTCGTTTACGGAAAGGAGAAAAGATAAACGTCTTGTCCGGGGGGCTTATCCACTTATCCTGATATCTCTTTCTCTTGTGCCCATAAGCCCGGATTCTGCACATTTACGTTGTTAATTAATTAGTAATGCGGCTGCTAGTTGGGCGGGTATAATCATATAGATGAATGTGTGTGTATTTGTATCATGTTTGGTAAGAAAAAATCAAGCACATCTGCCGCTATATATATAGCATTATCTGTTTGTTTGGACTATTGAAAGTAAGGCCATCTCTCAGGACTCTAGATAAAAACAAATGCTAAGGCCAGGAATGATATTGGTCAGAATGATGGTAGGTAACCTTGTTATAATCCTTTCTGTCAAAGAAAAGAAGACAGAATCGAGTAGTTTGGGACCCTATATATCTCCAAAGGGGTTGAGTATGTGTGTGCATGTTCGTATGTGACTATCTCCTTCTGTATTTTTAATTCCGAGAAAAACAGATACGGTAGCACTACTATACAAGAACTTTTCTCTGTAACAAGTTAACACACGCCTAACAGCTGCACATGCACTTTGCTTAAGACTTTGTATGGCGCTCAACAGTGGATGGAGGACTAGTCCCAAGTCCCAATTGGCAGGGTTGACTTTAGGGGCAGGACTTGAGGTGCGGCTGCCTGAACCCACTTTGGAAGGGGCCTATGGCCTCAAATACATTGGCGAAGCTCAGTGTCGCCCAACCTGGGCACTGCCCCCTGGGGTCTGTGCTACTAACATTTAACAACCTAGCGACTAACGAAGCTCAGTGTCAGCCAATGGACGACAGGTACTAACGATTCGTCAGTGCAAAGCTCAACAGCTAGTGTCCTGCCATGCGACACCTCAACAAATCAGTGCTCCTAATAACAATATAATTGTCGCAGCTATAAAAGTGAACAAACCAGTCACAGACTCACAGTGCAGTAATATGTCAGTGCTACTAATGATGCCGCCACTGCTCAAATATGCAGTGATATGCATCAATAGAGTTGAGATCCACATGTGCAGCACATGTGAAGTCCGGGTCGCGAAAAAAAGATCCACATGTGCAGCCATCTAGCCGACAGGCAGCCGCGAAGGCGAAAGGTAGCAACGAGCAACAAATGGATCACGTCGATACATGGTTGATGTTAGAAGAAATCCATAATTGCAGATCGCCAAAAACAAATCACCCATCACCTCGCCCTCACCTCGTGTTTGTCACTAGCACATGTTGGGTGTCCATGTAAAAAAGTGCGTTTTCCTCCGTATATATACTATCCCATTTTAGGGCGAACAAAATAGGCACAAGAAAACGATGCTTAAAGCGCGTAATAGTTTATCAATTGAACATCGACGTAAGAACATGTCTTGCTGCCTTTTCCCCCCTAGCATCACTGGTAAGGTTCCCAATATTGACGTCATCATGAAGTATGTTGTTCTACTATAGCACAGGAAAACAGAGGTGGTAGTTAATTGCGCGAACAAAATAGGCAGAACCTTTTTATTTCACACACATAGGTCCCAGAGAGCCAAGATAGCTTCGACATTTGCTTTTTCACACACAGTGACATTGATGTGCGATGTCCACTTGTTGTGGGACCCTTTTTCCAATAGAATCCCAAACTTAACACATGGATCAAAACCACATATCAGAAGTTTCAATCGAGCGTAACTTCAAAAGAGGTGAAGGTCAAAATTCCACCAACCATTCTCCTCCGGCAAGACGAATGTGGCATCAACAACACCTCACCGTAATCTAAGAAAACCAACACCTCACATGCATGTCTTCAAAACCCACCAATCCTTTACTGATAGCAATTGAATTTGACTGTCAACCATGAATGGTGGCACCCAATTTGATGACCAATCTTGTCTTAAGCAAATAACAGCCGAGCATCTTCTTTTTCTTTCCCAACAAACCGGAGCATCTTCGCTTCAACAGATCCAGTGAACCACCTAACAGATTAGCACAAAAGGAAATCAAGTATGTATGGTGACACAGTGTGGTGTCTTAGGACCATGCGTCTAGGCGGGAGGACATAACCTCAACCGTGACACTAATCAAGTCCAAAGTTTTCACCATTGAGATGGGATCCAACTTGCGAAACAAGGGAACCTGAGTTTTTTTTGTCTTTTTCTTTTTTAATCAAAACATGGGAACCTAAGTTAGGAACACATTTTAGAACAGAAATGGCGCTTCAAGTATAGATGGGCAAATGGACCAGGACCGAGACTGACATTAGCACGGACCAAAAAGCATAGCCAGGTGGTAGTGCCATGTCTGGGCCACTACTCCAGCCCGCAGGGATGGCATGGCTATGGCATGACTTTTGGGCCGGTATTATATGGCCCCATGTATTTCAACCATTAGAGCAACACCTGATGAATCTAAACCGTTAGATGCAAAACACAAGTGTATATGCGAGCGCCTCTCCCCAAATTTTAACTTCCTGCTCTCTCCTCTCTTTCATGGTTTTAGCAAGGAAGTGTGGCGGTTGGAGGCCTCTGCGCAAGAGGATGCATGGCGGCATGCCGCGGGGAGCGTCCCTGCAGCAACAGTGCTTGGCTGGGGCGCCTCCGGTGTGGGTGGTGACGGTGGCGGGAGAGTGGGCGGGAGCATCTTAACAGATGGCAGCGCTTGACTGGGGAGCATCTGCACATGGCATGTAGTGCGACATGAAGGCACGGTACACGACTCCAACCTCTTGTGCAATAACGATGGCATGGCACGCGGCACACAACTTCGAGCTAGCACAGGGTAGGGGTGGCACAGTGGGCTGCCGTGCCGATCGATTGTACCTGGGCCGAGACATCTGCACTATATTTTTTTTTGCGAAACACATCTGCACTATATTTGAGGCACCATACGACCAAATTGTGTCTTGACCTGCCTTGCAACCTGGTTGGCCATGTATAGCTTCAAGCATAGTCACTGGTCACTGTTGGCATCGACATAGGTCAGGCAAGTTTTCTACACGGAGAACAACATGCATCTACCGTGTGTACAACACTAGTACAAGGATGACTTTTAGTCCGGTTTCCCAACCTCTCTCTTGTGATGTGTGAGATTCGAACAGGTCCTCTTGTCTCGTGCATAGATTCTTTAATAGGTCATCTACACACCACATGCAACAAAGGGCTGTGCGCTCCTCTATTTGAATTGACCCATGAGGGATCTTTAGCCTTGCCTAGGAGACCTTTAGTCCAAGGTTGGTGACATCAACCGGGACTAAAAGGTCACCTATTAGTCCCCGTGAGGGATCTTTAGTCCGTGAGGGATCTTTAGTCCGGACTGGGAGACCTTTAATCCGGGTTGGTGACATCAACTAAGACTAAAAAGTCACCTGAAACTGAAATTGAGACTAGTCTCGGACGAAAAAAAACCGAGACTAAAACCAAAAAACTGATGCGGATCAAAAGTCTGTTGCACGGCCGACCTAGGTCGTAACGCACACAAACAAGATCATGGTGATGAACTGATGATGACGTGAATATGCTAATGATGTATAGTTAGAGCCTGTTTGGTTTCAAAGGACTAGGGACTAGAGAGTATTTTTTAGTCACAATTAGTCTCTAAATTGCCAAACATAGAGACTAAAAGAGGGACTAATAGTCCCTAGTCCATTAGCCCCTCAAGAGGTGCTAATTGGGACTAATTGTCTACTTGGACAGCCCATACCCCTCTAGCCAGCTCTCCCGAACCCGCTCACTCCTCGCTGCGGCCGCCCAGTTTCCCGTACTCGCGCCCGTTCTTCCCGACGCCGGTCTGGTCCGCCGCCTCCCTCCTCTCCTCCTGCTAGATCCGCCTCGGCCGCGCTTACCACGGTCGCGCGTCCAGCGAGGCGGGGAAGCACGCTTCCCTGCCGAGCTCCTCGGCCCGGCGGGGCAAGGCGAGTCGGTCCCCAGCGAGGCGCGGCTGCCCCCCGACGAGGCGAGGAGGAAGACAGCCTGGAGATGGCCAAGGCCGCGCCGATGTCGACGGGGGCGCCGCCGCCGCCCGGCCCAGTGCACTCCGCGTCCGCGGCCAACGCGTCCGCGACTTCCTCGTTGTTTGTGGCGGCGTCGCTGTCGCTCAAGCGTCCGCGTCCGCGACCGGAGGGGCACTGGAACAGCGTTATCGTTGCGGTGCAGGGCGCCGGCGGCGGCGGGGCCGGGTCGATCTCGTCCTCGTCCTCGTCCTCGTCCTCGTGGCACTCGTACAGGATCCACGCGGCGTGCACGACGCGCCGGTGCGGGTCGTCTGCGTGCGGCCGTTGTTGGGAAAAGGCATCTCAGCAGCGGAGACATGGCTTGAGCCTACGGTCAATTGACCCCCATTTATCTTGTTTACTACGGTTGTCTTTGCTTGTTACGCAGGTTTGGATCGGAGGTATTGGGACCGCCGGCGGAGACCATGCCGGCTCGCGCTCGAGAAGGTCTCCGGCCGCCATCCGGAGACAACAGCCGACATCCCGACCTCGGGCCTCCGAGCGGAGGTAGCGAGCCGGAGGCGGAGACCCTTGGCCTCTGGCCACCGGCGGAGACCATGCCGGCCTGCGCCTGAGAAGGTCTCCGGTCGCCATCCGGAGACAACAGGCCGGCATCCTGACCTCGGGCCTCCGAGCGGAGGTAGCGAGCCGGAGGCGGAGACCCTTGGCCTCTGGCCACCGGCGGAGGCACCGGACGGAGGCGCAAGCCTCCGATCCCGGAACGGAGACATCCGGTGGCCCAAGAGGCGGCCCGCCAGCGGCCCAGGAGTGAGGAGGACATCACACGCCTAGGAGGCCCAGGAAGGGTCCAAGAGCCCATCGCGCAACGGCGGACGATCTTGCCCCCGTCGACCCCACCGGCGCGAGTCTTAAAATTAGGGTTTCCCCGTCTCCCCTTTGGGGTTGTAATGTCTTTTCATATTGGGGAGCCGGATCGGCTATAAAAGGAGCCCCGGTCCCGTTGTAACTCAGATCGGGCTGAAGTGGAAGAGTTTCGTTCTTCACACTCTAGCATTGTAATTGTAATTACGATTGAATACTAAACCCGCCGGAACCGTGTTCCAACGGTTGGCGCCCACCCGTGTGTCCGGCCGAGAATATCACTCACGAGATGCCAACAAGAAAAGAGATAGCGGCCGCCGCCGCCGACGAAAACGTGCCGCCGCGGGGACGGAGACACCCGCGGAGGCACCTGAACCACCGCGAAGGGGCAGACCGCGAAGGTCCGCCCGAAGCACGTATGCCTCCGAGCAGGCAACCGAAGATGAGCAGAACAATGATGACCACGGCGAAGATGAACAACCTCCGGCAAGCCAGGACGGCGATCAGCACCGGGGAAAATGAGGTAAGTCGGCCGAGAGCCGAAATGCAGCGCATGGAAGCGTAACGAGACAGCCGAGAGAGAGCAAGCAGCCTACGCACGTGGCAATACGCACCTCCCAAAGCAAGCGAGAGGAGATTAGGCAAAGAAATGGCAATATTGCAAGCGGAGATTCGAGCATGCAACCCATAACAATGCATCAAAACAATACTATGACAACCCCACAACTCAGCCAATACATGGCCGCAACACCCCGAGAGATACCTCGATCATGGTTTACCGAGGACGTTCGACCCGAAATCCCCACCGTCGAAGGCCTACGTAAAGCACCGTGGCCTCCGGGTTACAAGCCCATGGTCCCGCCTAGGTACAATGGAAAAACAGATCCACGGCAGTTCCGATGAGTTTTGAGGCGGTAGCCGCCTCCGCGGGAGGAAATGACAGTGTCCTAGCCAAATCCTTCGTTATCGCCGCAGAGGGCGACGCACTGACATGGTACTCCATGCTGCAGCCTAGCACAATCTACTCATGGGAGAACCTGAGGGACAAGATAATCGCCAATTTTAAAGGATTCTCAAGCGAGTCATTGTCGTCGGCGGACCTGTTCAGCAACAAACATGACAAGGGGGAACCGTTGAGGGATTATTTCCAGAGATTCTTACACCTCGGGCGAAGGCGCGACGACGTGCCACAAATACGCCGCAATAGAGGCAAAGCAATTAAAGGTCTCCGCATTGGACCCTTCGCAAGCCACTTAGCGAGAGAAAAGCCGGCTACCATGGAAAAGCCGCATGAAGAGTTCGAAAAATACCGCAGATCGTACAATGACCTCCGAAAAGACTGGATGAAGGAGAAGGCCGAGCAAAAGGTATTTCGGTAGGAACAACAATAGAGACAACAGTCCTATGACAAAGTAATGCTCAAGAAAGGCAAGTCTTCAATGTGCAAAACAGCCCGGCCTCAACGTTCGGCGGACAAGGAGCCGGGAACGGCCAAGACACAAAGGCTCGAATAACCGGAATTTCAACAAGAGCAAGTCGAAGAACCGGAATAGGAACCAGAAACCAAGAAGGCATTATTGTATCTTCCATGGGGAAGAAAAGGGGCATAGCACCAAGGAATGCCCCGAAACCAAAGAAACAATGGATCGGATGAAGAACAAGCAACGGCCCGCCTCCACCCGTTTCGAGCCAACCGCAGACAAGTGAATCACACCTTCACCACACAACACCAGAAGACAACCCAAGCTATCCAGGGTACACTAACAAGTGTCTTCCCTCGCCAGAACGTCGCACGCCAGTACTATCCACCGTCCCTACAAAGATGGCGGCCCGTGCAAGCACCGAGATGTCTCAAGACGGCAACCAGGCACCCGTCGAGCGGAGAGTGCGATCACTTATGTCAACACTCGACCCCCACGATATCAATGGTAGAAACACCTCGTCTTCACATCAACAGCAGAGGCAAGACGCAAAGATTACCTCCACCTCCGCAACAAAGGCAATTCGAGGCACTACCAAAGACCTCCGCAGCAGTCACCCGCCCCAAGCACCATGCCAAAGGCCGAACCTCCGATTGAGAATCGATGAACCCCCACTCGCTTCCGCCCACAATAGGAATGATACTACCGATAGCCGGCGGTTCAAGCGATGGAATTCGAGACAAAGAAACGAGAAAAAAGATCACCTCCGATTGGTGAATAATGTGGTCAGGTGTGTGGGAGCACACCGAACAACGAGTAATGGTCTAAGGCCCAAATCAGTTTTTCGAAGAGGACCTCCGATTGGAGAGTTACCCTCACACCGACGCGATGGTCATAAAAGCAAATGTGGCGGGATGGGAGATAAACAGAATACCGGGTTGACTCGGGAGTTCGGCGATATCATCTTCGCAAGTGTGTTCGATCAAATGAAGCTCGCAGGTCTCACCGCAACCACCGATACACCTCGATAGGATTCGGAGGAAGAAAGATTCACGCCCTCGAAAAATTTCCCTACCCGTGTCTTTTCTAGATGGGGACAACGCGAGAACGTAATACATCACCTTTGATGTAGTAGACATATATTACCCATACAATGCAATCCTAGGAAGAGGATTCGCAAACAAGTTCAATGTGGCAATCCACATGGGTTACCTTTGCATGAAAATGCCAAGACCGCATGGAATAATCGCGGTTCGAGGAAGCCGAAGGAAGCCAGAACATAGAGAGAGCAATATACAAGGCCCACGTAAACATAAACACGGTGGCATCGATGAGCCACCGATATGCCCGGAGGAAAGACGGACATGAAGGACCAGGAGGACACGATAACAAAGTGCCCCTTGACGAGGCAAAGGCCAAATAGGAAGGTTACAATCGGAGCAAATCTATCGAAAAGAACGGATTTAATTAATCGGCCTATTGTCCAAAAACAGAGATGTCTTTGCATGGTCGCGAGAAGACCTTAAAGGAATCGGGAGAGACATAATCGAGCACACCCCGGATTTAAACGAGAACGTAAAGCCAAGGAAACAAAGGCAGAGGAAAATGTCGAAGAACGAACCTTGGCCGCGAAGGCGGAGGTGCAGAGGTTATTGGATGCAAACGTCATACGAGAGGTCAAATACTCGTAATGGCTAGCAAATGTGGTGCTTGTTCCAAAGAAGAATGGCAAAATGCGAATGTGCATCGACTTCACCGACCGAACAAGGCATGCAAAAAAGACCCATTCCCGCTACCCGAATAGACGCCTCGTTGATAAGGCCGCCGGATGCAAAAGATTCTCCCTCCCGGATCTGTTTTTCGGGATATCATCGATCCGCTCGGGAAAGAAGACGAGGAAAAGACAAGTTTCACTATACCAACCGGAACCTATTGCTTTGTGCGAATGCCCGAAGGGCTCAAGAACGCAGGTCGACCTTCGCGAGAATGGTACAAGCCGTACTACGGTCTCGGTTGCGCAGAAACATCATAGCCTACGTAGATGACATTGCCGTGGTAAGCAAAGAACCGGAGAACCATCTCGAAGATCTCAAGGAAACCTTTGCAAACCTTAGGGAGGCCGGATTGAAGCTAAACCCGAGAAAAATGTGTCTTTGGAG
This sequence comes from Themeda triandra, assembly GCA_018135685.1. Taxonomy (NCBI): domain Eukaryota; kingdom Viridiplantae; phylum Streptophyta; class Magnoliopsida; order Poales; family Poaceae; genus Themeda; species Themeda triandra. The sequence goes on from JAENPR010000134.1 coordinate 283,771, forward strand.
TCAAGAAGGGAAAAATGTTGGGATACGTCGTCGGACCCGAAGGTCTCAAGGCCAACCCGAGACAAAACAAAAGCCGTTCCGGCCATGCCCGAGCCATCAAACAAAAGAGAGGTCCAACGACTCACAGAAGAATCGCGGCATTGAACAGTTTATCTCCAAATCACCGAACGCCTACCTCCCCTTCTTCAAGGCACTCAAGGTCAACGAAAAGTTTGAATGGGGACCAGAGCAATCGAAGCTTGTGCAAAGCTCAAGAAATACATGGCCGAGGACCTAATGGTGGCAGCCCCGAATAGCGACGAGCCACTCCGTTGTACGTGTCGCATCGCGGGGGCGTAAGTGCGGTACTCGTGCAAGAGAGACAGATAAATGGTAGCGGCAAAAAGAAGCGGCCGATATACTATGTGTCCGAGGCATTGCAAGGAGCAAAGCCGAATTACACAGAGATTGAAAAGATAGCGTATGCAAGAATCACGGCTTCAAGGAAGCTAAAGCACTACTTTCAGACCACACTATTTCGATACCGACAAGCGCAGCCACCGGCCGAGATCCCGAACAACAAAGAAGCCTCGGGAAGAATTGGCAAGTGGGCTACGAGAGCCGTCTCGGTTCGAGATCAAGTTTGTTGCAAGAACAAGAATCAAGTCGCAAGCACTAGCGGACTTTCTCTCGAATGGGTGCCAACAAATACCTCCGAATCAAAATCGGAGGTATCCCACTCGGACACTTTACACGAGATGGTGCCCGGGAGTCCAGGGGCCGGGGCCTCCGCAATTTTGTTTTCACCATCGAGTCGGGACAAAATATGCAGCTAGACTATGCTTCAAAGCAACAAACAAACAAAAGCAGAGTATGAAGGTGTCATATTGGGGTTGACAAAAGCAAAGGCACTCGGGGCCACTCACGTGCCGGTAAACACAGATTCACATGGTAGCGGGACAAGTGGAAAAAGAGTACACCGCAAGGGAACCGGAACTCGCAAAATACTTAGAGGTCATGAGAGGCCTTGAAAAGAGATTCAAAGGGTTCACCCTCGTGCATATACCGAGAGGAGAAAACATGGAGGCCGATGAGTTGGCAAAGGCAGCGAAGCAAACAAGCTTGACATGCCGGCAGCACCTTTTACCAAGAGCTACAAAGCAACCAGCCACGGCCAGGTTAAACAGAGCATTTGCGGAGGTACTACTGATTCACTCCGAAGACTGGAGGCAAGCAATCATAGATCAAATCAGTGGCAATCATGTAACATCAGATGAAGCCAGCGCGGCGAGACTGGCGGCTCGAGCAAGAAGCTACACCGTAATAGAGGGGCAGCTGTTCAAAAAAGGCATAGTGCAACCACTACTCAAATGCCTAAGCAATGAAGAAGGCCAGAACTCCTACGCAAAGATTCACGCAGGATTTGTGGATCCCACATAGGCCCAAGGGCATTATCTCGCAAAGGCAATTCGCCAAGGTTTTTACGGCCCACTCACATCAAAGATGCCCTACGCATAGTGAAGACATGCAAATACCGCCAAAACTTCTCTCCAAACCAAAGTAAGCCGGGGGGAGTCACGGCTCATCCCACCAACATGGCCTATGCGAGATGGGGTATGGACCTCGTTGGGCCGCTCCCGCCGGCTCAAGGAGGTAGTAAGTATGCGGTTGTGGCAAGTCGAATATTTTACAAGGTGGATCGAGGCCAAGCCACTATCAACCATCACCTCGAAACGGTAAAAAAAATTTTCTCGCGTAACATAGTGTGCGATTCGGTGTCCCAAGAACCCTAACAAAGAGATAACGGAAAGCAATTCGATTTCGACAAGTTCAAAGAGTACCAGAAGCATTGGTACTCACTGGCCTTTGCATCGCATACCACCCGGAGAGCAACGGGCGGTTGAGAGGTCCAACAGATCATATTCTCAAGCAATCTCAAAAACGCTACACGGCCCGAAGAAAGGAAAATGGGTCGAGGAGTTGCCTAAGGTCGTGTGGTCTCACAACACCAACATCTCACGAGCCACCGGCTTCACACCCTTCAAGTTACTATATGGGGAAGAGGCTATGATGCCGGAAGAGTTAAGAAACCAAAGCCTCCGGTCACAAAACAGCGCTAGCGAGAAAATGAAGAATACAAAGCAAAGAGATGATAGAGGCGGAGAGAGACTAGAAGCCGTGGACAACATAATCAAGTACCAAAACCAAACGAAGAAGTGGAGGGATGCCAAAGTGGTAATCAAAGACATCAAAGAAGGAGACCGGGTCCTCCGCCGGAAACCAAATGCACCAAACGCAGGAAACCGCAACCAAAGTGGGAAGGACCCTACCTAGCTCACCAAGCAGGAAGGAAAGGATCGTTCTTCTTACAGGATGAAAATGGGAAAGTATCAACCCACACCCGGAATGTGGACAACCTCGGGAAATACTACATCTAGAATGTAGGGAACCTCCGTAAATCTATAAGCGGAGGCATCCAGTAGATCATTTTCATGTTTCTTTTCTTTCCCTTCAAACCGGATTGCACTCTTTTCCTCACGCGGGGACTCCTTATCGGAGGTGAGGTTTTTAACGAGGCAACTCCGTTGTAATCAACCTCTGCAATATATAAAGAGGGCCCCGAGAAACAGCAGAATGCAGCAAAGTCGAAAGCGGCTGGCAACGCAGCCGCAATATTCGACGGTGCTTTAAGCATCGGAAGAGGTCACTTCAAACTTCGCCTTGACCGGCGGACCTCAAAAAGATTTGTAAGCGACCTCCAAAAAGGTTGAAAACCCTTGGAAAAAGACCTGATCAGTCAGGCACTAAGGGGTACAAAAAGCCAAAAAAGGCATCACCAAAATCGGAAAAAGACCCAAAGAAGCGCCTAGGGCACCGATATTAAAGCAAAGATCGCTTGATCGCCCGGCGGCTTCTCACGCCTCCGCAAGATCGGCGGAGGCATGCCAAGCACGAAAACCGAAAATTGAAGAAATCGGAGCAATCTAATCGTCATAAGCAAAAAAGGCAACCGGAAACAAAGAGAAGGTAACACGGCGGCTGAGCAAGCCACTCCAGTCCATTAATTTGCATACAAATATGAAATCAAGGCTACAAGAATCACCAATGCCCTAGCTCCAACTAGTGTAGACTCTAGAGAAGGTGTGCCACCTCTTACTATTACAATCGCAAACGAGCCCGCAAAAGAGCAAAGAGCGCCGCAATTCTCCATCTCCGAGAAGGGAGGAAGCCTTAGTACCGACGGACTTCGGCCCCGGTACCCAAAACACAAACCGCCAACCGATACACCTCGGACTAGCCCGCCCCACTACACACCTCGAAGAATAGGCCAAGTAGCAAGCACGGTTGTATTCGTAGCCGGATACCACCTGCACCTCTCAGCCAGAAGAGCGACACACCATTGTGATATAGCTATTACGAATTCTTACTCGCATCGGCTCAAGTGCATCTAACAAGCAAGACCATGCTCTCACTAAATCAAAATCCCGGCGAACACTACCCCAAATGACCAAGCATCACCAAAATCCATAAGCCTTATATAGCCCTAGGGAGGAGAAAGGTAAATAAATGCCTTGATCTCGCAATCTAATGCATTAAAGGAGCAAGATCTGTACCATAACTCATAGTAGCAATCAAGCTCATTCAAACCGCAGAGTACCATCAGCAGCGGTTGTTTTGGTCCTCGAGCAATCAAGAGAGCATATCACGAGAAATCAAACACAGGATCCACAGCATTTACTAAGTGTACCAAAGAGGTCAGAGACATTTAATCCAATCGGCCATGCCAAGGCCTATAAAAGGAAGGCGCTTCCAAAGATCCACCCCCAAAGATCACACAAAGCACGTATCAAGAGTAGGGGGATGGAGGCCGATGTATATTTACAAGAGTTCCACAAGAGAGGAGAGAGAGACAACAGTAAGAATTCGTAGCGAGGGCCACATAGACCAAAATGAACACCACCCTTTTCTTAAGAGCATGCACCAATGAGCCTTGCCTCGGGGAAGAAAACGGGATAGGGGGACACCGCGTAAGAATTCGTAACGTCCCCCTATCCCCGGTCAAAATCACGCAATGTAGGGTGGAATATCACGTGAAAGTGAGCCCGAAGACAAAGGTGGTACCCGGTCACAAGTTGAGAGTCCCCATTAGCAAGGGACCATGTCCAATTAGCTACGGTTGGAGAAAAGGCAGCACTAAGAACCTAATCTCCATGCCTTAGCATGGAACCATGTAACCTAACAAATTTTGCCCATTCAAAAATATCAATAAAAGGTACCCGACAAAATGCCTCCGGAATCGACTAGTAACCTCCGCGCGCAATTCAAACGTAGTATGGACTAACGTTGCAGCGCGCGAACACAAGTTCAAAAACTACGTCTTAGCAAAGACAAGCATCTCCGTCTTAACACCTTAGCTCGAATCGGGTAACACCGGCATATAACACAAAAAAAACACGTATACGATAATCTAAGATTTCTTCCATAGCCTCCGCGCATGAAATGAATGCGTCTCGAGTTCCAAGACACAAAGGCAAATCTCGTGAAAAAGACCAAGAATAAACAAATACATAGCCTCCGAAAAGAAAAAGGCAACGAGAAAAAATAAACATCTCATGAGAAAAACCGACGAGCGCCAAATTCAAGGACCCCTCCATGCTAGCGACCCAACGAAGGTGTCGCGCCTATCGTCCAACTGAGCGCGAACAAATTCAAACATATCATCAACGCCGCGATGAGGAACACCGATCGCCAAAGCAATCCCACGTAAAACCGCTAACGTAGACACCATCGCGCATAAGGGTTGTAGGTTCCACCTCCCGCACAGCCCAAAATCGGAGACCGCGCAGAGGATTGACCAACAAGTTTCATTTACAATACGCGCACCCCAGCGCCACAAAGAAAAGTAACAAGTGTTTTTACACCGAGACACGTAAAAGTAAAATCCTAGTCTACCTCCTCCCCGCGGACGTCGTGGGCCTCGGCGGCTCTATCGGCATCTCCATCTTGCCTCTCTTGTAATGTCTCCGCGGAGGACCGGCGCGAGCTTCGGTGTGTGCCCGGGTTTCCGAGTAACCTCCGCCTCGGCCGAATCCTCGCCGGAGACACGGTTGCCTCGAGGAACCCGAGAACCTCCGCCGCAGACCTGGTTGGGAAGGCTCACCAAGGACGGGGACACCTTTCATCACAAGCCTAAGCGGTGTCCGGCCTCCGGCGGCAGCCCCTTTAAAGACACAAAAATATTAGCTCCGTGAAGAAGCAAAAGAAAAGATAAACATAAAAGACAAAGGAAGACAAGTTTCACCTTCCGCATCGCGTGAGCAGAAGAACGGCTTCCGCCCGCCAAAAGGCACCCGTAAAGACTTCAAGAATTTTTGAATGGTCTTGCGGATTGGGCGGGAAGTCTCCCGAGCTCGAGGAATCGGAGATCTCTCGGTAGACCAACAGCGCTAATGTCCGACCTCCGCGAACCAAGCTCTTAATTAAACCAAAGTGGCGGAGGCCTTTGCCGCAAAATCGGACACGCTCCGACGAATAGGGACAGCTTCGCGCAGATTGGATTTGATCCAAGACATCAATCCACCGGGCAAGATACGGTTAGCGGGAAGAGGAGAGGCAACACCACCAAACTCTTCAAGTACGACAGATATGTCTCCGCAATTTCGCACGCAACCCCGATCTCCTCGATCTCCGCAGCCCAATCCCTCCGCCTCCTTCTGAAAGGTCTCCGCAGTCTTTTCCATCGAGGCCAGCTGGGTGCGGAGGTTCTCAGACACCTCCGTGGCTTTATTGGCACGCTCAATTGCAACGTCCTTGGCTTCATTAGCAGATTTGAGCCTCACTTCCAAATCCTCAACCTCCTTCTTCGGTGGCCTCCGATTGCCGGGAGAGCGGTTTCCAAGTTAGAAACTTTGGCCGCGAGGTCGTCTTCTCGCGGCCAAGGGTCTCCATTCTCCCTTCGGGGCCTCAATGGCTCGCGTCCGGGCAAGTTCCATGCCTCCTCGGTGCTCAATAGCGAAGGCCATGTGATGCGTCTATAGACAAGTAATAAAGTGAGAAAAAAGCAACAAGGAAAAGATTAAAAGGTCAAAAGCCCAAAGCACACTCACCATACAGTGGTGCTCCAGTTGAAGGCGCAGAAGGCGTTCGTAGGGCAGCGCATCAAGGTAGTTGTCAACTTGGGCTGGGATCAAAACAAAAACCATAGGGAAAATGATCATGAGTACAAGCCCACAACAGCCCAACCTCGCGGAGACAGCAGTAAAGTAACATAACAAAAACCTCCGCAATGCTCAAAAATATCATGAACATTCAAACCCCACGCACCAAACGTAGCGGAGGCATCTGAAAGAGAAGCGAAGACACATCTTAGCAAAGCCAATCGTGCAATCAACGTGTGAGCTAAAAATAAGACAAGAGTAAAGAATCTTTACCTCCAGAAGCACGAGCGGCGGAAGTAGAACCTCCGCCCGTAGGCGTAGTTCGTGCACCACGCGCCGGAACACGCGCGCCAAATCAACACCGGGAGGAGGCCTCATGCTCCCAAAGAATACGGCAAGCTCGGCTATAGAATAAAAAGGTTAGAAGTCTTCTCACCCTAAGAAAAAAAGAGAGGGGAGTGGTGTCCAAGAAACTTAGCCAAAGTCAAAAAAAAAAAATTTTGTAACTTACGAAGAGAAAGCCCGCCCACCGGACCTTTGTCACGTGAACGGAGGCCCGCCCTTCACCGGAGGCCGCCGGCAGCCGGCCTTGTCGACACCTTATGGCCGGGACTCCCAACAAAATCATCATCGGAGATGTCGTCGGGGATATCACGAACCCGGTGAGCCGGAGAAAGTGACGCCTCGGTGTCCCCGGCCTCTTCGTCCCCTTCGCTTCTTCCTCTTCTTCACCGGCCTCACCGTCTTCGAGCTAGACAGCTCGGCAAAAGCGCCGGGGAAGGGGTGAACGGACACCTCCGGTGAGGGGACCCGCGGAAACAGAGGGGCGTGAAGCCACCTTCGCCTCCGCCGTAGGTGAGGGCTTAGCGGACGCTACCGCCTCCTTGGCAACCTCTTCTTCCCCGTCGTCACCTTGATAGCCAGCCTCAGAGGCATTGGGGGACGCAGATGCGGAAGCCTCAACAGCCTCCGGCTCGGAGGTCTTCTCCTTCTTGGAAGGCCCGCGGCCAACGCAAGAACGTTTCCTCTTTTTTGATGCCTCCGCCTTGACCGTAGCAACGGCGGCGGCATTCTTCAATGCTCTAGACTCTATCTTCCGGAGCACCTTGCCGGGGACAGCCGGGAGGAATAGCGGATTTGAAGTTCTTCAAAGACGCGGTTCGGGCGTGGCATGAAACCGGCCTCCGCCTTCCGCGCAAGGTATTCACGTTCGGAGACCTCTCCGATTAGCTCCACAACCTTCCTTTCAATACGATTAACGAAATTGGTCCCGGTCTCCCCTCGAGGTAACCGAGACCGAAGACAGGCACGGTATGCCCGCGGCTTCTCCGAAAACCGGCAACTCCTTCCGTACAATCTCAAACTTTGGCCTCTCCTTAGCCAAGGGCCGGCCGGAGGCCACTATCTCCTCCGGAAGGTCGCGACCTCCGGAGTATTTGCAAGCCAAAGCGAAGGCCTTTCGGCAGACTTCTCGCGAGCGGAGGCCGCAGCGGAAGACGCCCGGAAGAGGTTTCAAATTGGTGTGCGGCTTCATCGCCGTCATAGCGGAGGCCAGGGGGTACCTCACAATCTTATTGCCATCGTCATCCTCCCCGGTGACACCGATAGTCTGCACGTAGAACCAATACTCCATCCAATTGGCCGGCTCCCACTTGCCCTTTTGACACCACGAGATCTCCAATCGTTCATCCTGAAACCTTTTCGCCATAAAGGTACAGCCCCAAACCGTGCTTTCACCTTGTCCTCACCAAACGACCGTGGTTGCTTTCGCAGTTCATAGTGCCTCACAAAGGCATTAACATCGCTCTCTCCGCCATAAGACTCCACCGCCCGAGACAAACTTGCTAAGGTTCAAGAAGGCATGAGGAGTTAGGTGGTGAATTTGAGCATTGAACTCCCCGAACTCTCCTCGAAAAGGATGGGCCGGCACCGAAGGCCGCAAGTAAAGAAATCCTTGAAAACGACCGCATACCCCGGGCGGGGTTGGCTCGATCTCGACCCGGAAGCTTGGCACGCCCGACCGGGATGACACCCCGTTGCTCAAGGTCTTCGATCATCGCCTTGGTCATCTTGCTAGGACCAAAATCGTAGGTAATAGCAGCCATACCTCCGGGTCGTGTGAAGGAATGAGGTCTTCGACGGAGGCTTCCACGTCGAGAGAGACTCTTCCGGATCTCCGCCTTCGCCGCAACAAGCATACACTTCTCAAAAGATCAAGCCAATCTCCGACCTTCACTCTCTCGAAACCGGGAATAAGGACCGGTGTAGCGATGGCGGAGGCAAGTGCGCCGCAGCGGAGGTACCACGATGGAAATCGGAGGCAACCGTCGTATGCGGAGGTGGCACGAGAGAGTGAATAGAAAACCACGGCTTGGGGTAAAAAACTATTACCGCCCCCTCCCCTTTTATAGTGGCCGGACGGCCGGTCGGGGAGGACATCCCCCCACGCCAACGGTAAAAAATCCAACGGTCGAAAAACCGCAGACCCCGGATCCAACGGCCAAAAAGAGAGAGAGAAGGCAAAAGAGAGAAAACCTTTTTCGGACCCTGAAGTCTCCGTCCACCAAAGGCGAGCCGGGGGGGGGGGGCCATGGTCTCCGCTGATCTAGCCAAGAGTTGATGGCCGTGGCCCGCCTCCGCGGACCTAACCCTCAAAGGGGGAATGTTGGGAAAAGGCATCTCGGCGGAGACATGGCTTGAGCCTACGGTCAATTGACCCCCATTTATCTTGTTTACTACGGTTGTCTTTGCTTGTTACGCAGGTTTGGATCGGAGGTATTGGGACCGCCGGCGGAGACCATGCCGGCCTCGCGCCCGAGAAGGTCTCCGGCCGCCATCCGGAGACAACAGCCGGCATCCCGACCTCGGGCCTCCGAGCGGAGGTAGCGAGCCGGAGGCGGAGACCCTTGGCCTCCGGCCACCGGCGGAGACCATGCCGGCTCGCGCCGAGAAGGTCTCCGGCCGCCATCCGGAGACAACAGCCGGCATCCCGACCTCGGCCTCCGAGCGGAGGTAGCGAGCCGGGGAGGCGGAGACCCTGGCCTCGGCCACGGCGGAGGCACCGGACGGAGGCGCAAGCCTCCGATCCCGAACGGAGACATCCGGTGGCCCAAGAGGCGGCCCGCCGCCGGCCCAGAGTGAGGAGGACATCACACGCCTAGGAGGCCCGGGGAAGGGTCCAAAGAGCCCATCGCCGCAACGGCGGACGATCTTGCCCCCGTCGACCCCACCGGCGAGTCTTAAAATTAGGGTTTCCCCGTCTCCCCTTTGGGGTTGTAATGTCTTTTCATATTGGGGAGCCGGGACGGCTATAAAAGGAGCCCCTAGGTCCCGTTGTAACTCAGATCTACGAAGTGGAAGAGTTTCTGTTCTTCACACTCTAGCATTGTAATTGTAATTACGATTGAATACTAAACCTGCTGGAACTGTGTTCCAACAGCCGTAGCGCTGGCCGGTTCAGCCGCGCGTCGCGGGGATCAACTGGAGGAAAGGGGCTTGCTGATGCTGCTCCCGGCGTCTTGTGTCGCTGGTCGGCCGAGGTGGCGTGGGACTACGGCGGCGAGGGCGCAGAGAGAGGAGGTGTGGCCTGTGGCTGCGGCAAGACGTCGGGCGGTCGGGGACGCTGCGCCTGTGCCTCGGTGAAAAGGGGAAGAAGATAAGAAGGGCATTTTGGTCATTGTCCACTAGCTTCAATGGCCCTAGTCCCTCAAACCAAACAAGAAAAAAAGTCCCTAATCTCTAGTCTCATTTAGTCCCTAGTTCTTAGTCCCTCTAACCAAACAGGCCCTTAGTTTCGCAGCACGTTTTTTGTGTGTAGATAGACCAAGCGAGATGTTGTGAAATGTAAAACAGATGTTGAAAAATAGTTGTAATAATAACTAATAAAAAAAAGGTTGACAGCTGAACAGCAGGGTTTCACAAGTTGACCCGCGCTACAGTTCTTTGCACGGAAATTATATTAATCGCAGTTGCTTAATGATTGCTGAATGCTGATTGATGGGTAAGTCTTTTTTTTTTTTGAGCATTGATTGATGGGTAAGTCGACACGGAATAAATAAACTATATGCCACACCACCACCTGCAGCGAAAATATCTGAGGAACGGGGAGCACCGGAGCACTGTTAGCCGAATTTGGATCGCTGACGCGAGCGGGAATTTGACGGGGAGCACTGTTTGCCGACGGAGATGAATAAAATTTGGTGCCCTGTTGGGAATCTGGGATGGTTGGGCCCTCGTTTTCACTTGCGCAGCCGGATGATTCCGTTTCTCTTGCTAATTGACCCAGTTGGCCAGTTGCCATGCATCTTTTGTGTGGGCCTCAGCCCTCTCAGGTCAGATTAGTAGTTTCTTTCAAGTTTGCTTTCTTCGTTTGAGCTGTTGAGCCTGAGCGTTGCTGCTGCCATCCTGGCTTCCAAAAATCCCCAAACCACTGCTGCTAAAGGACATGCAACTGCTGCGGTGGCACGACAGCTAGCCAGCCAGGGTGATCACTCCTGATTCCTGACTATCCTTAAGAAAAAAAGGACGCACCCTCCCCCTTCTTCTGTTTTCTCTTTTTCGTGTCGTGCCGTGCGTCCGAGCAGCATGAAGATGCCTTCTCCTACGGTTCTTGTGCTGCTTCATCTTCATTTTGTTTTCACTTCGTGCCGAAGCGCCTCGAAACTGGGCGGAGCGTTGGGCCGGAAAACGGCAGGCTTCGTCCCGTCCTGCCGGCCTATTCCGAACTGCACGAGACGAGGCAGATAGATGGGCCAGATTCCAAATGGGCCCTAGTTAGTTTGCGCTGTAACCCGACTCCAGAAATTGCACAGAACTGATGGGCTCACAGTAAAGGGAGTAATGGGGCCATACTCCCCATTTCTGGCCTAAGTTTGGATCGCGGATAATGGCCGTGATTCACTTTGGGCCCAGGTACAAGGCCGTGAGAAGGCCGTTTAGTTCTTCATAAAAGAATAACTTTAACAAAATATATGATTACAAATCATCACACAAGTACAATTTTATTTGATATTCTTTGTTTTCAAAACAAATATGACATATACCGAACCAATATTGGCATACAAGTATCAAACAATTGTAAAAAAAAAGTGTAGTAGCACTGTTAAACTGATTTTAGACAATGTAGTTTTAATATACAAAGTTCACTCTTAACAAACCTAATTTTTTTCTTATAAAATAAAATAATAGTAAAAAAACCAAGAAATAACACCAAAATTAATCCCTTCCACTTCTTGTGACTTCCAGTTGAGTTAAGTTCAAAAGATACATCTATGGAGACTGCCATATAATGGCATGTCAAAGTGAATACATTCATCAAAGAGAACTTCCCCTTCTAGTTCACAAGCCTGGCTAGGGCCTAACTCACCAGACCAAACAAAGCCTTACTGCAACTCAACTAATTTATGAGCATTCACTACTAACAAAACCAACGAACAATTGGACAACCTAGCGACTTTCAATATTTGGAGATTCCAGCTTGGATAATGTAACTTGTATGCAGGACATGTGTGGGGGTTAAACATGTGTTCAAGATTTTTCTTTATAACTTTTTTTTTTGCACAAGTTTACATAAATTAAGTCTACTTAAAAAAATCATACACAACTTGTTCAGCACAACCCTTGTACATAACTTGTTTTAGTTTGACTTATCAATAGTATGCACACATAAGCAAAATGAGTTAGTTTATATGAAAAGACTAATGGAAAAGCATAAGAAAAATGAAAGAAAAAATGATGGCCTATACGCGTTGATTTGTGGAAGGAAGAAGAGAGAAGCGGAGGAAGGTCACGTCCGTTGGCCGTTGGCTCCACCTCCACCACGCTTGGAGCGAATGCTCATGAGCCATGACTTTGAAATTGGGACCCTGCTATTGCCTTTAGGGTCGTACTTCCTCTATCTAAAAAAGAATGACGTTACAACTTTGACTAGGTTTATAAAAAATACGTAAAATATTTATATCTTTAAATAAATTTATTAAAAACTAGATTTAAAAATCTTTCCGATGATATGCGATTACTTAAGATAAATATTTATATATTTTAACATACAATTGTCGACAATTTAAAAATGTTGACTTTTCAAAAAGTGAGAATGACATCTATTTTGGGACGGAGAAACTATATACTTTTGAAGATGTTGTGAACGGTGTGACGGTTGTTGGGGGTACACGTTTCACCTGTGCTCTTTTAAACAGAAAAAAAAAGGAAAAAAGAAGACACACATGTGTGTTGTATACAGCATTTCTGTTTAGAAAAGTTTTCGTAGGAGTAAAGAAGGAAAAGGGGTTTGGGTAACGTTTCATGTGCGCTGTCTCAGATTAAAAACACAAATGCTATAGGACACGCGTGATTAAAAAAGAAGTGTCGGAAAAGTTTATTGTTATGGAAGAGGAAAATCGGATAAGAGGACCGTGCATGCTGAAAATCTCGCGAAGTGGACTTCCGGGCTGGCTAGGTCGTCCAAAAGTACAAGGAGCGAAATTACCGCGAATGGAAGGGCAAGATGAATAGGTAATTTTGTTTATTTTTATCTACATCTCCAAGGAATATGAATACGAGTTAATTGACCTTAGGTTACACCACGGCACTACCACCAAGCCTGCACTTTGCTGCGTCCTTGACAACCGGTTTTCGTCCGATTAATTAATGAATCGGGCGCCAAAACCTCCGCTGGCCGGCGTTGAATCACACGGTTGATTAAGTTGACAAGAACGGCCGCTTGGTGGGTCAACCAAAAATACTAACACTACTATTCTACTACGAGGAGCACGTAGTACTTAATTCGATTGGATTAGCTTCTCAATTGAACATCCGGCGTGCTCCCGCAGCGCGGACCAAACAACAACCTACGAATTAAAATCTGGACGCCGAGGACACGAGGAAACGGCACAGCAATGAAGCCTGAATCAAGCGATCGGATCGGGTTATCACTAGTAATAATCAAGAAAGAAAGCAAGACGGGGCAGGACCATTGAGCCAATTGGATGGCGTGCTTTGTCGCAGGTAGTACTAACTATGTACTCGGTACTCCTGTAGATGACGTTCCACACACTACGTCAGGAGACTTCGTCATCAGCGTAGCACTAGTAATAAACCGTCCTTCTCAGGGACCAGCAGACCATTTTCATTTCGTCGTGCGATCCGATCGTCTCCGAGAGAGAGCAACGGCAACGACTTGACTCCACCGGAAAACTTGTGACGCTTGCGGTATCACGTCAGGACTGACGAACCGTGATGACAAGGCACGGATGTGGCGAGGCCCCCAACTGCCGAAACCATGGTCAAGTCGTCTTCGCCCACAGGCCACAGCCACAACGCGGCACAAGGCAAAATCGACCGCGCATTCCTTGCCTATATAACACGGCCGGCAGCGTCCACGCACAAGGTTCACGTTCCCTCCTCGCCATCTCATTCTTTCTGGGCCGTACACATCTTTAAGCTTTAACATAATATAATACCGGAGCTCTGTTAATACACTATTACATATAATTCAGCAAGACGTGAAGGTGATCCATGGCCATGGACAACAACGGCGAGTGCTCGTCCGCCACCGCCAGCGCCGGGCTTCTGCCCCTCTTTGGCCCGCCGCCGCCGCAGCCGCCGGTCAGTCCACTGAATGGTCCAACACCTAGTCACTCACTGACACTAGTGGCTCGCGTTTATTTTGCTTGCAAACATACCTGCAGACTGTTCTTCATCTCCTCTGTTTGATTTGATCGACAGGCAGAGGCAGAGAGTCTGGAGGACAAGCTGAGGCGTGTGAGCGAGGAGAACCGGAGGCTGACAGCCGCGCTGGACGCCATACTCGCCGACCGCTCCACCCACCCGCGAGCGCTCGCCACAGCCACGTCGCCGCCGGCGCAGCAGCAGGGCAATGCGGCTCTGACCCAAGCAGTCACAGCGGAGCCGCGGCCCAGGCTGCGCACGGTGCAAGCTCGCGCCGAGCCGGCGGACGCCGACGCCAACCACCTCAAGGACGGCTACCAGTGGCGCAAGTACGGCCAGAAGGTGACGCGCGACAACCCCTATCCCAGAGCCTACTTCCGCTGCGCATACGCTCCATCCTGCCCCGTCAAGAAGAAGGTAAAAAGATTAGTTTCAACAAATTTTACTGTTGTTTCGTCCCTAATATGAAACGACGCAGGTGCAAAGAAGTGCAGATGACAATTTGATGCTGGTGGCGACGTATGAGGGTGAACACAACCACGAGCAACGTGCCCAGAGCGAGTACTCCTTCGTCAACGACGCATCGACGAGCCAGCAGCAGCACCAACAGGCCGGGTCGTCGTCGTCGCCACTGCCGTGCTCCGTCATCTCCATCAATTCTCTGGGCCGGATGATCACCCTTGGCCTGGCGGACCAACGGGGGCAGCCATCGAATTTGAATGCTGAGATTGTAACGCCCGAGTATCGAAAGGTTTTGGTGGACGAGCTCGTGAGTTTGCTCAAGAATGATTCCGAGTTCATCGAGTCGCTGGCCAGCGCCGTGGCTGATAGGGTGATGGAGAGAATACCGGCAGGAGGCATATTCTGATGCAAAGACTGTATAGATCAAGCTCGTGGATGGATGCAAAATAAATGTGAATATACACATGAACTTTTTTTGAGGAAAATATACACACACTTTTAATGTTTGCCGTTCAAAAAAAACACTAATAATATGTCTGTAACATAATAAACTTATGGAGTCACCGTTCTGAATTGAAACCCCACCTAACTAAAATATATATGTCTATAATATTAAGAGAAGAAACAAAATAGAATATGTGACATATTTATTTATATTTATAGCCACATGGGCGAGAATATTAACATAAATGACATTATGAATATAGGTTTTGATTTTCAAATTTTATACCAATTGCTACATATTTTTTATCCTTAAAGTTAATGAAACTGTTGTGCTTATTTTACCTTTATTAACACTTCTTTCATACTTATTAGAATAATAAGGATTTTAGGTAGTATACACATCTTTGAAGTATTATGATAGCAAAAGTAATCATTCAACTCTTATTGTTTCACTCAAGATCAATGGTAAAAAAAAATCCAGGGAAAGATCAATGGTAAGTGAGATATAGATAGAGCAGCGGAGCTAACCTTAGAGCATCCTCAACTGTTTTGTATATTTCATTTGGCAAATGAGAGAGTTTGCTAAGTCCCAACTAAATATGACAAAGGTAAAAAAAAAAAGGCAATCTCTAATGGTTTGCAATTATTCACTTAGCAAAAAAGAAAATTGCAGACGGGGAATTATCGCGAAGCACACGCGGGAGCATGCGCGGGGGTGGTGGTGGGGGAGGGGGGGTAGGAATTCTCGCGAGAGAAATGCCAAGCCCGAACCAGTTGTGCATATATGGGAGTCCTTCCCAAGTTTTTTCCAAGTTAACCAAAATGTCAATCCTATTTGCCAAACCGTTGGATATATGTTTTTTAGACTTTTTTGCAAATACATGAATACAAAGCCTATTTGTCAAACGGTTGAGGATGCTCTTAAGAGACTATTATATTTAGGCCCAATACCACAACTTATTTGAAAGAAGTATCAATAACCTCTCCCCCTTCTCATTTTTTTTTCAAAAAAAAAACTGGAATTTGTATTGAAATATCGATGTCATTGATATGTGGTTTTTCAAGGGAATGTTTTTCTATGATTGATAATTATATATCAAAATAAATATATTTTTATAACGTATTATGTTTACTTTGGTTTACATGGTGAAGTGTAGCATTATTCTTACTTTTAATTTAAAAGTGGTAGAAGTGAGTAATTTAGTGTATACTTACTTCATGATTATTGAATTAGTTTCATAATAGCTTCCCTTAACTTCTATATTCGTAGATTTGATAGCGGATAATTTAGATAGGAATGAAATGCATTACTTTATGTTATGTTTCGTAACGACATATGTGTGTAACTAATTAGATGTTACTTTGTGTTATTTTCATAATAGCAGATTTGATATATCTAATAAATCATAAATAATGTTTTAGGTGTCGGTCATTTTCTTTATAAATTTACTATTTAGTTAAGCTAGAGAAGTTTGGTTTAAAACAAGACTAAAACAACTTCAGCTTGACAATAGAATGCGGTGTCCTCGTTACTCAGCACGTGGCAAGCTTGTTGAAGTGACGTTCTTGGGACAAAAAAAGAAGAAAAAAGAAAGAAAGAAAGGAAGGAAGAAAGAAAGAAAGAAACTGACGTCAGGGAAGCTACGTATGCACAAGTGTTCTCATAGTGGCTGGCGTTACAACTCTTGATTGCAGAGTTAAAATTATTAGCCTCGAAGAATATGACCTCAACGACTTGACAGCATGCGCTTGACTTGTACTAATTAACAGGTAAACGCCATAAAAGAAGACGTACTTATTATGATTCCAAACATCTAGTCAAGCGAACGTGTCGACAATGACGAGATATAATATTAGTGACTTTGAATCACGAAAGTACAAATCTTTATGCTAGGGTCACCGCAGGTACAAAAATTTGTCAGAAAACCATGGAAAAGGGAATCCAAACCAAAGAGTGTGCAAAGTTAGGCTTGAATCTTTTGGTGGTTCTATATGTAGAACACGTGTCTCAGCTTCACTTTTTCTTTCTCGGCCTTGTTTAGTTCCCAAATTCACCCCTCAAAATTCACTATGCAGAATTCCTATTCCCCATCACATCGAAACGTCGGCACATGCATGGAGTACTAAATATAGATGAAATCAAAAACTAATTACACAGTTTTGTTGTACTTTTTGCGATGGACTAACATTTTAAGCCTAATTAATCAATGTTTGGACAATTTTTACCAAATAAAAACAAAAGTTCTTACAGTTGACGGGACGTGCTACAGTCCCGAATTGGGTGACCCGATTTGGGAACTAAACATGGCCCTCGTTTTCCAGTACAATGCGCACACATGGAAACATGCCAGAGCGCTAGTGGTCGTTGATGGACTTCTGGCGGGAATTGGCTCTCTTTTATTTTTTTCTTAAAATTGCTATAGAGATATTCCCATTTTTACTATTATATATATAAAAGATACTGCTCTCTCTGTAATAAAAAGATTTCCAGAGTTGTTTTACCGTTTGTTGTGGTGTAGTGGAAGAGTAGTGCCGAGATTTTAGTAGTAGTAGGTGTGTTCTTTGCTTTTGCTTAATGTACTTCTGTTAACCAAAGGTTAACCTAAATAAGGTTAACTAAACTTTCAATCCCATTTATACTTTTGCCGAGATTTTGCAATGAAGATCATTGCAGGAAAAAAGTCTAAGCGCACAGGCAACAACGGTGGTGCAACTCATCAAGATGACGGTCTCTCCGACAAGTAATCAAGACGTGCAAAGGAGGGAGCAGCGCGGGGAGCAGAAGCTTTGGTTCACAGGCGCGATGTCAACAAAGATGATGCCCAGGAACAAACTATGTCTGTAGTTGCACTTTGTTTCATCAGTAACTCGCTTTTCGTTCTATGTTTTGGTTCGTTCGCTCCTCTTGCGCTGGCGGTAAAGCGCAGTCTGTTCGCGGTAGTGAGGTGCTGCTTCCTAGCGCTGGAGGTTAAGTGCGTCTTCTTAGGCCTGTCTCGTCTTTTGTTTGCTTCCTTAAATATGTCTCAGAATGCTTTGTATTTCCGTTTTCTCATGTTAATGGAAATGGGGAGTCCCCGTGTCTAAAAAATTTATACTTTGGTTTCTATTTTTCGAAGACTGAACCTTATAAACCCGAACTACCGAATTAATCAAGATATCGCTTTAAACTGAATGCCACCCTCTGCCACTAAATTTAACGCTAAAACTAAGATTGACTTCGATTAACTGGTTCATTTGTGGAAATATTTTTTATTGTGTAGTTGGAAACTTAGCTCAGTTGGTTAGGTCTTTTATCAAAGAATATATCTATCCAAATTCAAGTCTTTATTAGCATGGTATGCACACATTTTTTTTTACTAAATTTCTCTTATGATGAATAAATTTTATTATTTTAAGGCTTATTTGGATACCCATGTATTTATCTCAATTACATGAGTTGAAGTGGGTTTGAGTGTATTTGAACTACGTTTCACTTCAATCCACTCCAACGCATATGATTTGAAGTAGATACATATATGCATTCAGACAAGGCCTTAGTGTTAAGTCATGTGCCTACCATCGACGCCTCAACAAGGTTTGCACACAGTGCCGGTGTGAGTCTTATGATTTTTTAGTTCAACAATGTATTTAGTACTCACAAGAGTGAGGAGTTTGGGGTTCACTCTCCTTGTTGGGTGTCATGGCCACAATGTTGCAAAAGTCGGTGTTGAAACTGTCTCTCTCCTACTCAAGCATCGGTGCCCAACGTTGTGGCCGGTGCCCAGTTGAACAAAAAAACAAGCACCGGTGAATGTAGGTTCCTCGGTGCTTGAAACTCTCTCTCTCTCTCTCTGTGTGTGTGTGTGTGTGTGTGTGTGTGTGTGTGTGTGTGTGTGTGTGTGTGTCCAAGCCCACACCCACCTCTGGGGCTCGCCACGCTCACCCTGCACACCGGCCGGAGGACACACTCATCGTACACCGCTGCAACGCTGCGTCGGGCCGGGGATGGAATGTAGGCTTGATTTGGGGATGGAGCCATGATTTCAGGATGACCGATTTTTTTTTTTTTGAGATTACACGGTAGAACGCAGACGCTCACAATATGCACGTACACTCACCCCTATGAACACACATACGCAAATCCTACCCTGGTCGGAGCGAACTCGCGAAGAGCTCAAGGAAGAGAAGATGTGGAAAAGCCCCGCGCGGGCAGGAGGCTATTGTTTTTTGTTGACCGGGTCCACGTCTGACATGCAGCCGGTGCCCACGCTGTGGCTTTGATCTAGTTGAGGCATCGGTGCCGAACACACAGTTAAAATTTTTTGAGGCATCGATCACGTTGCCAATAGTCTAAGGGTCTCCTCCTGAATTTCTTGTTGTTTGTCATGTCTAGTGGTAATCCTTGTATTATCTTTGGCAATCATGTACTAAAACTTCATACTTCTCTTAATGAAGTACTACTACATTTCCAAGGACATGAGCAAGAAAAAATATCGGTAGGTGCACGCACAAGTGTATGGTATATTGTACGATTTTTCAAAATATTTTTTTAAACGGGGAGACCCATTTCCATTTTCATTATAAAAACAAAAATACAACAGTTTCTGGAAGATTAGAGCTTCTCCAAGAGTTTGCTACTTTTAACTTGTTAAATCTTGTAATTTGCCAACTCTTAAAAAATTTATCAAGCTAAAAAAGATTTCTCCAAGAGTTTCTTTATCTTTAACTTGCCAAATTGAAAAAATAAGACCACAAGCTATTCTTTTCCACCGCATGCAACTTTCCGCATGCAGCCTGGCTTTGTAAGCGCAGGAGACCGGAGCCAAGGGATAAGTGGGGTAAGATGGCAAACGTTTAGCAAACTGTTGGAGAAGAAGCAAACTGTTGGAGATGCTCTTACAAGACAGGAAGCCCAATCGATGACTACTCAGAACCCAACTGACGCTAGGAAAAGAGCGCTAGAACTCGACCCAGTAAACTACTTGCACCTCCCAAGTTTCCAGAAGTACGCACAGGAGACCTCGAAAACAAAGGTTCAAGTTTAACCAAACGGTATCCAAACGAACGCTACTTAACAGGCCTCCAAACATCAGTCTTTCCAAAATACCTTGTTGGTCGTTGAAACCTAATTTTACATTTGTACTGGCTCACTCTGGTACCCCGTACTTTCATGCATCTCGGCTACCTTCTGTCCTCGATGATGTCACCACGGAAACCCCGGCATGCGTCAGACTGTAGGCGTCATCGCGCAAGTGGAGCACGGCTCTGGTGAAAAGGATGGTACGTGGAAGTGGAATCATAAAACAAACATGTTGCCATGTTGGTGGTACATGGATGCATGATTTTCTTTTTCAATAATGACTTCCAGCGGACTTGACCAGCCTAATCTCAAGTCGCGGCCGTCTATTGCTCGATCCACTAGGAGACTATGCCATCCTAGTTGGCTTTTCTGAGGTAAACACGACGTACGCAAATCATGTGACGCATGATCCTGGACCAAGTCTCGTCGCTCATGGTCATGGTGGGGGCGATCGACAAATTCCGTACGAATTTTCTGTGGAAACAGTTGCTCCAAAAGAAAGAAACGAAAAAGAACGAAAATGAAGATTATAATTGTAGAGACCCAAAAAACCATTTCGGCCTGATGCGTTCATAACCAAAAGTTGGTACTTGTACATACCTTAAGTGCCAGTTGAAACAATTCCACATGTCAGCTCTCGCGAAGCATATGGGGTGTGGGGAATGGAAGCTCGCAGAATTAGACCAAGCTCGCAGTATATTTTTACTCTTTTTTTTTCCTTACCAACACTTGCGAGAAGCTATTGAGGTGAGCTCAGGCTAAAGCTGATGTCACTCGTCAGCAAAAGGGGTACGTCACAAGACTAGAAATAGAAGACGTCAGGCAACCGGACCCGTACGCGCGCCGCGCAAAATATGACTTGAAGGGGTTAGGGGTTAGCATGTGCTTGACTCTCTGGATAGCACAGGCAGCCTCATAATTTGATTTGAAGACTTGACTGACTTGACAACCCTTTAAGCCTTTCTACGTGTCAATACAGATAAGATAATATATCATATTATCTTTGTCACAAAAAGTACAATGTTTAGGCCACCAAAACTCCAAAAGTAACAAATTTTGGAAATTATTAAATCAAGACACTGAAAGGAACTCAAACAAATAAGAAAACATGCTATGGGCCATGTTTGGATTACAAAAAATTACTGTAGCTAGCTAAAAATTAGCCAACTAGTTGTTAGTCTTTACCTGTTTTGATCTTGGACCAAAGCCTCGTTCGTTTCTGCATGATTGAAAGCATGTACGTTTCTTTTCCTGGGCCAGATGGAGTGAATCCTGGTGGTTCACTGAAACCTTGCTACCAATGCATCTACCACCATGACCGAGCCCAGAGGGTAGGAGGTCGAGCTTTGTTCTGGGCCATGAAGGGCGCAGAATGGCCAAACCTAGCTCGTTTTCATTTCAAGCCAGACCACATCGAACAATATTTCTAGCTAGGCCTGGCTTCGAAACAGGCCGACGACAACTCACCTGGACTGGACCCGGAATGGACCAAACCAACCAAAACGAACGAGGCCTAACATAGGGAGGAGAGAGAGAGAGAGAGAGAGAGAGGAGAATAGGGGGTAAATGTGACTTTTTGATACATATAGCACTTTTAGTCCTTATTAGTTGGGTTTTAGGGATTAGTAAACTAATAATTAGTTAGGCCTTGGGCAAAGTTGAGCTCACCTATTAGGCCTCCTGTTTGGATCCTTAAGAGTTAGACTTTAGCAACTAGTTGTTGGCTCATGTGATCCAAACAAACCCTGGGTTGTGGTTGAATTTGTATGTACTACTTTAGCTTCATATTGATTTAATTTAGCACTTTTAAGAGTTAGGAATTTTGGTGACTTTTAACTAATCTCTCCCATCCACTTCTAGAAAATATCATTTTAATAGTTGCCGTATTTTTGAGTCAATTATGATAATTGATTGAAGAGTGTCTCCTAGTGAACATAACATCGGGTAATGTCCGTCAGCATATACCGGTACCGAAGAGTGTCCTACAACAAATAAGTATATCCTTGATAAATTCCTCTTACATTGTGGTTGTGTCTTCCCCTAGTTTACACCTGACTTGATTAGCTTGAACATTAATACAGACTCAATACAATAACAAAATAAGCTCAAAATTAAAAGTTATGTCATGAGAATAGTGTGGAATAGTGATGTGAGCATGAGTCAGACTCATGACATCAGCAGAGAAAATATCATCAGCACTTCGTGCCAATTGCCAAGTGCAGCTTGGCTGAAAAAGACCGCTACTTCTGCACGACTTGGACGACACGACGGCGAGCATCGGTGGAGACAGATTTGTTTTGTAACGACCTACTACTAGTTACCTGTTGACAGGCTTGACCCACTATTCATAGTGGATATTGGGGCGCACTGATTAACTTTCTCAAATAGGCAACGAGACCTAACATGGGACATGTGCCCTTCGAGAAAGGCAGGAAGCCGTGCACGATGATGCAGTGCATTATACTTGTACATGTTCTACGAGTGGTTCCGAACTTTGTCCGTAATTTTCATAGCTATCAACTCCCTCTAAAAAAATGTCTCTAGAAGCTACTTTCTCAACCCACCATCCACAACCCCCAGCTTAATTAAGTGCGTGTGAATCACCGTGTCTGTACTGCTACTCGTGAATGAAACAAAAATCATGACACACATTTGCTACTTGCTGCTGACGTACCGTGTATGACGACATAAACCTGCATAATGAAAGGTGGAAAAGGCTGAAACGTCTACACCGTGCATGCAAAGAATCCAAAGAAAAGGTGCAGAAAAGTCTAGGCCGTATATATAATAGAATCTGTTAAAATGGGAGGCTTCGATGCGTCACATCTAGCGTGTGGTCGTGCTCACCTTTCTAATCTAAAAGGGTCAAAAATTAAATTAGCATTGCTGACAAATGGGTATTAGGCAGTACTCGATCCAAAATGCAACTTGCTCAAGTCAGTCGGGAAAAACAAAATACTTGCACTATAACAACGGTTGCACACATGTGGTGGTGTTTGGCATTTTCAAGTAACAAATGACCTTATTTCTTGAGTTGCCACGACACTAGCTTATTACTTCCTTCTTCTAAATTATAAGTCATTTTGATTTTTTATTCAACTGTTTTGCTACGTATTTAGACAAAAAAATTAAAATGACTTGTAATTTAGAATGAAGAAAATATTTCTTATATTCCTTAAAAGAGTAGTTGGAATCAAACAGTGGGTTAACCAGGCCGGTGGTTTTTGCGAGCAAGCCAGGGAATGAGGAAGCCCGAGCGTGCACGCAAAACCCGAAAGCGATGACTTGCTCAAGTCAACAGCGTTCACAAAAGACTCCACGAAGAATTGACTGGCGACAGCTTCTTTGCACGATTGCGCACCAGGGGCACGCCGCACATGACAAAAAAATAGAATCGGGAATAAAGTGGGTTGGAGCAAGTGATCTATGGGTAGCATGCAGATTGCAACGATTGCTCAATTGTGGTGCTTCGTTCTTGGTGGAATCAGAAACATCTTTTACTACCCACAGGTCGTCAGTCTAGTCAAGCCGGCTATTTTTATTTTCCCATAAAACTTGTACTAATTAAACTAGAGCACTAGATGAGCTTGAGCCTCCGGAAGCGTCATGTACTTGCTTGGTAAAATATTTAGCGGTGGTTCTAAAAATATTAAAAATTATGCATATCCACAGTGTATCTATTAATTAATATGGGAGTATATGATTTTTCTAGATAGACTTTGAATCTAAAAGTCCACTACAATAATATACATATATATAGATGCACCATGCATAGTTTTAAATTTTAAAAAGTCCTTAGTATATTTTCTTAACAGATTTCTTGGGGTAAAAGGTTTGAACTCAATATTTTGCACCGGAGTAAAAGTTTTGCGCTCAATATTTTGCCTAATTATTGCAGTTTTTTTTCCTAAGAATTGTTACTTCACCTATTCTATCCAATACGAGGCATAACTAGTTATGATTTCTGCCCTTCGATGAGTCAATCAATAATCTCAACTTCAGCAAATACTATATAAGAATGCAGACCTACATTTCTTGGGGTTAGTTTCATACAATACAATGCAGCATTACAAGTTAAGTAAAAAATTCCTATGGCCGGGTTTGAAGCTTAACATTCGCCCTTACATGGAAAAGATTAGAAAGATTGCAAGCTCAAAGTGAATCTACATATTGATGTCCCCATGGACTCGCCTTTCTCCTTGCACCACTTGATGTGCAGAAAGCTCCACTAGCGTCAAGAAGAACTTACCTAGTGCATCGACAAGAACCCACCCAGTGCATCTTGGATAGTCCACTGAGCTTCTCTATGGCCAGTCCTCTATGCATGGTTGGGTCCATAGCAACAATCATCCACCGAGGGTAGGGGTATAAGGCGGCGATGCTAAGGTGGGGGCAGAAGTGTTGACACAACTAATGGTGGCAGGAGGCACTGCTACGATAGGGGCGGTGGCGCTATGGTGAAGGGAATAGGCAAGGACATCATGGTGTGGGAGACGAAGAGATGATATGGTCATTTATCTTTTATAAGTGAGACCTGCCTTATAGTTGATCCAGCTATTATATGACAGAGGTTGACCTCCTAAAACGTCAAACCTGTCTTTACGATCTTTGCTAGACATAATTGTTTTTACGAATTACACGAGTACACTCAACGCGCATATACGCTCACCCCATGAGTACCTCCAAAAAATTGTGCGACATATCTCGAGATTATTGACGACCATAGGCACCTCGATATTGATGGAAACGTCGCCTACCACTGAATGCAAAACGCCATTAAATCTTAACCAATGTATTGCTTATATTCTTGTGTGAAGAAAATCTATTACACAGAGTACAAAAGGATTAACGGAGAGCCGACATTTTAGCTCCACCCACTTCGCCATGCACTACAAGTAGGAAGGCGAAACCAAAGCCGCCCATTCTCTCACGCAACACGAGCGAAATGCCAACACAATAGAATAGTCGAATTGATCCGCGTAGACGTAAACCCGGGCCCGTGCGTGCTTACACACCGGATGATGAATATATAACCCAAAAAGAACAAGCACGCGACCATCCCCGACGCGGTCAATCAAAACCCCACGAGGCCACGACACGAGCGACAAGGACGAATGACGTCGCGCACAGTGACGACACACGGCTGACGCTGTGCTCCGTGACGATACTAGCACAGCGCGCCCTCGTGCCACGACCGGTCACGGCGCGTCGGGCTCGCGCTCCACTTTTTCCACTCAGTTGCGTCACAATTTTCTCAACGCCCCGGCGCCGGCCAGTCCATCCCTCCCGGCCGCTTGCGCCGCGGTCCCCTTGGTCCCGTCCCCTATATTAACCACGCGCCCATCCTGCAGAAAAGCATCCGAGTGTCCTGCGTCCAATCCACAATTCCTCCTGCTGACACACTCGGCCTCGACAGCTCCACTGCACGCTCGCTTACAGACGCGGCGGTCATCGATGCTGCTCATGGACTCGGCGCGCCACGCCGGCTGCGCCCCGGTCTGCTTGGACCTCAGCGTCGGCCTTTCGCCGTCGTCGCCGGGGAGCAGCGGCCCGGAAACGACAGCTGACGCAGAAAGACTTGACCATCCCGACGCCGCTGGCTGCAGGGTGACATCGTCCCTGTCTGACGAGCAGGTAACTGACCGACCGTTTCCTCGCCGATCGGCTTCCTTGCTCCGCGTCGTCATCCTCGTCCCTGACTCTATCGGTGGTGCGACTGTGACAGGCCAAGACGCTGGAGGCCAAGCTCACCCAGGTCAGCGAGGAGAACCGGCGGCTCACCGAGATGATCGCCTACCTCTACGCCAGCCAGGTCGCGGCGCGGCAGAACAGCCCCGACGCCAGCAGAAGGAAGAGGAGCAGGGACAGCATGGACCCGCCGTCGAATTCCAGCGACGGCAACGCCAAGACCGAGGCTGACCACGCCGTCGAGAGCGCGCTCAGCGACGAGGGCACGTGCAGGCGGATCAAGGTCACCCGGGTCTGCACGCGAATCGACCCCGCCGACGCCACGCTCATCGTCAAGGACGGCTACCACTGGCGCAAGTACGGCCAGAAGGTGACGCGCGACAACCCGTCCCCGCGAGCCTACTTCCGCTGCGCCTACGCTCCCTCCTGCCCCGTCAAGAAGAAGGTACGGAGGAGATTCCATTTCCCTCATTTTCGCCGGTGATCGTAGCCGGACAAGAAGAAGGCAGTGTGTCGCTGACGACGACTGACTCTGTTCGTTCAATCCTTGGAATGGAGCAGGTGCAGAGGAGCGCGGAGGACAGCTCGTTGCTGGTGGCGACGTACGAGGGCGAGCACAACCACCCGAGCCCGACGCGCGCCGCCGAGTTCCCCAGCCCTGCGCCAGCGAGCGGGCCCGTGCCGTGCTCCATCTCCATCAACTCCTCCGGCCCGACCATCACGCTGGACCTCACCAAGAACGGCGGTGTGCGGGTGCTCAACGACGCCGAGGCGCCCGGCCTCAAGAGGCTGTGCCAGGAGATCGCGTCGCCGGATTTCCGGACGGCGCTGGTGGAGCAGATGGCGAGCTCGCTCACCAAGGATTCCAACTTCACCCACGCGCTGGCTGCTGCGATCCTGCAACAGCTGCCCGAGTACTAGAGTCCATCCAGCGTTCCCCCTGCTTTTAGTAATTCAGAATGTCCAGTTTTAGAGCCAAATCTTCCTCAAATTTATAGGCGCAATTTCAAGTTTTTTCCCCTTCTGGTTAGGATCTGAACTGTACCAGTACTGTACATTTCAAATGTGCATAGACCATAGTTGCATAAGGAATTCAAATAAGGGCCATTGTCAAATATGACAACTGCGTTTTTTCATCTGAATTTTGATCTGCTTATGTGTCAATGGGCAAAATTGCACTACGATTTTCTGCATAAAATGCATCTTCTACCGCGGAAAGCGTAACACATGTTCGATGTGTTCTTAGACCGTCCACAATGTTGCGGGGCTTCAATTTTTTTCCTGACACCAGCACCAGTGCCTCAATTCTAGCAAAACACCAGCACCAGTGCCTCAATTCTAGCAAATCTCACAGTGTTCGGCACCGAGGCTTCACATGCGTGGGCCCCTACCACACAACCATCTCCTTTCTTCTCGGTCACTTTCCTTCACGGGCGGCGCGAGAAACTTTTCTCGTCTCCGCCCAAATCGATTCTCCCTGCCAAATCTGCTCCCTAGACCGGAACCGACGACGAGGCGGGGATCTCCGGTGCGGGTGCCGTAGCCTTGGGCGCCGACGCTGGGGCGCACTTCTTCATCGGAGTGGGCGCAGGAGCGAAGGTCGCGAGAGGCATCACCGGGGGCTGCGCGGGAGGAGCCCGCGCTCCACCTCGTCGTAGGTGTGGATTGTGCGGTCGCAGCTCGCGTCGCTCCGGCGGCCGGCGGTGCCCGCGCATGACGAAGTCGGAGGGGGCGGCGGGGACCTGAGGAAGCGGCTGTGGTGGCGGCGGAGATGGAGTCCCGGCGGCGGAGCTTTTCCCGGCGTCGGCGTGAGGCTCAGCGTCCTCGCACGCCGGCCAGCGACGACCACCCCTCGACGGCGCTCGCGAGCAGGTCTTCGGTGCGTCGTCCCCCAGCCACTCGCGGAAAGAGAGAGAAAACCAAGCATCGATGCTTCTACATGCCACGGTGCCGAGATTTTTTCACATTTGGGCATCGCCCACAGCGTGGGCACCGATGCCTGGTTACTCTCTCTCCTAACCAGGCACTGGCAAAAGTATACATTGTGGAGAGTCTTATGGTACATGCCACACGCCCACACCCATAAGCTACGACTCACATCGAGGGCACACAGTACTCCCAAATTGTGAGGATTGAGGGCATAGAAATGTCCATAAATAGGAGCGTCCTCACCTGCAAAACTCAAACCGTAGTACCATGATTCATGAGTATACTTGTGTACTTAACATGACTTATCCATAAGTAATAAACAAGGACTGTGCATTTAGCATTACCAAGAAATAAAATGTTGGCTTTATGTTTATGCGAAAGAGTAAAGTTGAATATGCTCTAAGCATAATCATGACATATCTTAACAATTATGAGCAACAAGCAAGTCTTTCCACAAACGGCTTATACTTGTCTATTTATATGTTCATGTTACATTTATACTGTTAATAAAAAAAAATTAAATTATTTTTAATGCAATACTATATTAAATCAAACCATCCTAAGTCAAACAATGTATGCTACACTTTAAAAGTGTATGCTACACATAAAATTCAACCTATGGAATGTGATTTAATTAGTTACATTCTTCTATCTGTACATTGTAATTTAGCCTATTCGACGAAAGAAACACGCCTTTGGAAACGCTAAAACGCAAAAAAAAAAAAAAAAAAAAAAAAAAAAAAAAAAAAAAAAAACCCCCTCACACAACTGTAAAAAAAAAGTCATGTCATTCACGAGCGCATTGGTCCATAATGTAGCGAATACATTTAATGGCTACTAAATATGCTTGTCCTAGCTGGCACTCTTCTTCGCCAGCTAGAAGAGATGTTTCCACATACACCAAATTACCTCCAACTAACTCGGAGTACATCAGATATATAATGCACGTGGCGTCGTGTGCTCGTGCATAGTTGTACTGCCAGCTGGACATGTTTGCTGGCGAGGTGACCGTTGAGCGCTTCAAAACACGTTACCGACCACGCCAAACCGTTATGTGGAAGAGCCCCTCCAAGTCATTCAATTATTCAAATCATTTCCTCCGCCTTTTGAGAAAAGACTTCTATTGGAATAGTTCCAAACTCCAGGCACTAATTTTCCAATTCACACCACTTTCTCCCCCCCACACAGTACACAAAACACACAGACATTCAACCCACTCATCAGAGGGACCAAGCAAGGTCCCAATGCCACCTCACTTTTTGCTCGCATGAAAGGAATCACAATCCCCTCAAGTGTGGTGCTAACTTGTCCATAGAGCTGGAGCTAGAGCTAGCGTCGGTGCCGCCAGTCAACGGAGTCGGTGGCCCGAAGGCGCGCCGCATATCGTGGTGGCCCAGCGGCTCCCCCGTCGCGTGGTGGAGGACCCGGACTCACCGTTCGGCTTCGTCTTCTCCACCAACCCTGGCGTCATGGTGTTCCAGTTGTTGTGCGGCCTTCTGTCACCCATCACTTTCATTGGTAGGCTGCCCGCCATTGCCGAATCCAAAATCGCCCCCTCGACAATCTCGACAACTACCTCATGGAGAATTTCTCATGCCTTCATATGTACCTCAACGATGCCCGCCACAGCGAGTTATACTACGACTTCTGCAAGCACTACCTGTGGCCGCTGGTCCACTACATGGTGCCACTCTCGCCAGCCCACGACGACGACATGCGCCTCGACATTGGACGTATCGACTGTTCCTCGCGGTGAACATGCAACTCGTGGATCGCGTCATTGAGGTGGTCTCATCGGATGATGATGACCCTGGTCATCGTTGGTCGTTTCATCCAGCTTATCAGCCATACTGCGGTTTATTTCCACTGAAATAGTCGAGATTAGCGGTAAAAACCATTGGTCAATACCCATGGCCACTACCATCGATGGAGCCGAGGTCTCCGAAGAATGTAACCGCATGAGGCCCATCCATCGATTCAACCGCGGAAGTGTTTCATATTAAAAAGATTTTATGTTAAATGAAGAATTAGGCGTGAACTGATTGTAGATCAGCTGGTTAGGTTTCTTGTGGTTGAACATGTCCTCCCGGGTTCAAGTCCTCCATTTCACACGGTGTTGACATTATCTACGATTTGGCTAAATACAGTACGAGATCCTTCAGTAAACTACGGAGGCAGCGAGGGCCTAAGGCCCAGTTTGGCCCCAACGTAGCTCTGCCTATGGGATAGGATTTGCATACGTGTAGACATAGGGCAAGTGTGTATGTGTGTTATGGACGTCTAGTACTTACAGTGGTAGGGCTTGTATACCTATGTTCATAGAGATGTGTGTATCTTATGTGCGTCAGCGTCGTACCATGAAATTCCAACAAAAAAAAAAGAAGAAGAAGAAGAAGAAGAACTGGGAGGCGGAAAAGAAGCTGCCTTGGATACCTGGCATTTAGCCTAGGCCCAAACTCAGCCCACCCCACGTAACATGAGTTCAGCGGCCTATTGCTGCCATAGCCCAAAGGACGAAGGAAGCAACGCTGGCCGCTAGGGCATTCTTGTGGGCTGTTCATTCGTGGGCTTTTGGTCCAATTGGACAGTGGGCTTTACATGTATACCGTTATTATTATTTATTTTCCCATCAAAACCTTGGGTATTTCGTGGACTACAGACAGGGGATACCCCCTGGCGCCGACTCTGACGTGTCGCGGCCCCAATATGAGTGAGGAATTTAGATGCGTCTGAAAAGACTCTGAGTGACCAAAACATAGGACCACGCATGTTTCAGTTTCACCCTTTCGTTTTCACACAGTGTGATGCTAATGGATGCAGTCGATCTCAGATCAGCATTCTGCTAGCAGGAGGTACCCCATGTCCGGAGAAGAAAGCATCCGTTTCCGTCTCTGTCCTGCGTCTGCAAACAGAAACATCCGCCAACCCAACCCCTACAATCGAGCCGACCATGTTTCACGATCCGATCAGTTTTTTATGTTAAGAACGCATTTATTGACAATCATCATGTAGTATGTACGTTCGTTTAATGGGATTGGGTCATCATTGGGATGAATGTGCGTGTATGTGTGGCTGTGTTATTCGGGAAGATGTGGCAGCTAGCTGCTAGTTCTTCATTGTGTTACATTTCCTGCTCTGAATTTGCGATAAGAAAGCAGGGTATATACGTCTTGCAGAGACGAGAGACCTTAGCAATAGCGTGCAACTGCACGACCGACGTCGGCAAGTCAGCTCGCTAGTTCTCGGCGCGTCACTCGATCACGGGCACACTGTCCACATGCTGGCTCTGTCTTTTGCATGCCTAACTCGACGCTCACACGACTGATGTGATGACTGATGAGCACGGCGTGCAGCTCGATCCCCGCCGGGAATTTTCGGCAGCCGCACAAGCTACAGCTAGCGAGGGCTGTCCTTCGTAGAGAGCAGAAGATGAGCCTTTGTTTGCGTCGTCGCTGGGCGCGCCATCTCCCAACTCTGTTTCGTCGTTGGCGTTGGATCCATGCACGCGGTGACCAACCGCTCCCTGCCAAATCAGCAGGCGCCAGGCAGGGTTGACTCGTGGCGTGTCCACCAGTAGACTCAACTCTGAAGTCGGCCAATGATCATGTGTGTGACACAGACGTCGTGCAGAGTGGTTAGACATGGTCAACCAAGTTGCGCGGGACCGTATACTTATTGTGTATACCACGTTGTTTTTATGCAAGAGGCCGGACGATGTCGACCGCAGGAATCAGGATCATCCTTTTGGAGTCTACTATCTGGTGTTACAAACTGAAACTGCTCAGCCTAACTGCATGTCTGTATATGCATAGCACTACTGCACAAACGGTTCGGTTGCCTGGTCCATCAAGCTGGACGAGGGGGCGTCACTGGTCAACGCAGGCTACAACTACAATGTTTCTTTTTCTCCTTTGCCAAATAAGCCATGGACATTGGTGCAATAAGTTGTATCAGTCCTTGTTCAGGTGCAATCGGTTTCACCTCAATTCAGTGTCGAGATGGATTTGGGTGAAATTTAGTTTAAATGCCACTCTAATCCACCTTAATATACGTTGGTTAATGTTAATTCGACCACAGCCAAACAAGACCTTACTGTCTACTACCATTTACACGAATGTTGAGCCACAACATGGGTAGCTTTGGATTTCTTCTTTAAAAAAGCTGCTTTGGATTTCTTCAGAAAGTTCAGAATTCGCAGCTGAGACGACACGACAAAGCTTTGACCGGGTCCACTGTGCTTACGTTAAGAAAGCAATGCCTTATTTTTCTATATAAAAGAATGCCAAGAAAAGGATAGCCAGTTTTGACAAGGTGAAATCGTGTCTTTCAGCACATAATAACGAACAACTCAAATTAAATAGCAGCAGACATATGTGTGTGCACTAGTTCATCATCATGAGTCAAGACTAGATCATCATCACCAGTCAGATTACTAGCTACCGCAGACACCGAGAATCCGGGAAACCTTCTGCATCTCGTCCGGACACGCGTGCGGCAAAGTTTTCTTCTTTGCCGTTCCACAAGCGACGAGCCGTCAGCAGCCGTCCCGGCGACGCTGACAACGTAAAGAGAGGCATCGCTACAGGCACTTACGGAGAAGAGAAACAGCTTTCCTCCTCGTCTTGTTCGTTTCTTTACCTTGAACATATATATGATTTTATTATTTAACTGTAGTTCGGCCATTTTAAAGCACTCCTTCTCTGCATGTGTGAAGATACAGTTAAAATACTCCCACTACATTTCTCAAATTCTTATACCAATCTCTATGAAAGAATACCATAATAGTAGTAGTACTAGTAGTAGTACTACTACTACCACCACTAATAATAATAATAATAATAATAATAATAATAATAATAATAATAATAATAATAATAATAATAATAATAATAATAATAATAATAATAATAATAATAATAATAATAATAATAATAATAATAATAATAATAATAATAATAATAATATATTCCTCAATCCCAAAACTTCTAGAGTTATTTTCCTAATTTAAACTTTCTTAAGTCTAACTATATAGAAACAATTAGTAAAAATAGATACACCATGAAATGCCTTTCTATGGTGTACTTTATTGTTTAGTGGAGTGAAATTCATCAGTAGCCCTCGAATTTGTCTACTCGGTAAGATCTCCAGCTTTAGAGTTTTGATTTTTTTTTTTCATTTGAGTTTGTTCAGATTCTCAAAAAAAAAAGTTTCAGCTAATCGTGTATTTGGGCTTGTCGTGTTAGGAAAATTATACTTTTGTTATAAGTGTCGGATAAATATACTTTGTATATGAAAATTATAGCTCTTTATGAGATATACAAATTTCTGTTTTTGATTTTTTGTTATCCAAGGTCACTAAGGCGCACAATATTTTTTCTTTAAGCAACTTATATTGGTAATTTTAATTTTGAACAAAATTTGAGAGATGTTTTTGCATTTAAACTGCCCACATCTGTTATAAAAAAACATAAAATCCCTCAAGTCAAAGTTTAAATTATCAATATAAGCTACTTAAAGAATAACTAAATAACCATATGCTACACTATATAAGCAACTTAAATCTAAGTGTCGCCATAGTATTTGAACCACAATACAAACACTCATGTATGTACACCACTCACCCATATGAACCTCAATAGACTCATTGACTTAGCCAATATATCTCAATAGTAGCAAAGTCACAACAAATGCCTCATTGCTTGCCACTTAGCGAATATGCAGGCACCTGCTATAAGTCGAGGGCTTGAACTCAGATACATTGATTCAACCACTAGAAACCTAATCAGTTGAGCTACGCTGAGTTTGCATGTGTCACCATATGTACAAAGCACATTAGCAATAAATATATATTTTGTAGTTTATCAGCCGTGTGTTGACACAAAATGTGGCGCACCGTGTCTCACACACAGCAAGCCGGAAAGCCTAGCTTCAATCGGGTGCCCGGGCGTCGGAATCCGGAAGCGTGCGGTCGATTTGACCGAAAGTCGACAAGGGATAAAACGGTAAGATCATAAGCTGGAACGTCTTGGGTGAGACCAGACAGTTCCATCTTTACGGCCCCGAAGCCACTTACGACGACACATAGCTATAGAAGCTATCTCGCCAACATGTTTGTAATTCATTCGGCTAATGTAACATGAATGATGTGAATAAAACTGAACGCCGAATACATGTATATGAAGACAGGTTTGAAAAGATTAAATCATCAAAGCATATCAAACTTTATCTCAGATTTAAAGCATCATCAAGCACTAATAATTAAGGATAAGTAACTTATAAATATAAATCTACTAAACAACACATGCATAGGTTACTCCAAGTAGTCTGCCGCACGTCTGGTCTTCATAAACCCGTCGAGTATAAACCCAAGCAAGCTAATCCACCGCATGATACCACTTACTATAAATCTACACCACTCCCTACTCTTAGATCAATCCACCGCATGATACAATCTAACAGTAAAGAGCTAAAAGCACGTAATTATCTAACAGATCTATAAACACTCGTCACATGTATAAGCATAACCGTGTCGGCAAGATTGCCGAATCGGGGTCCATGAAGAAGGAACAGACAAGTATTACGTAAAAGAAACCTATCAGATTAAACCGATCTCTAGTCCACCGGATGACTAGCTCTAGAGTAACCCAAAGACCTGCATCTGCCGCACGGTACCCGGTCCTGTCAAGGCTTATTCTACATTAAACGTGAATGAACCCACAACACGTGACAATCTAGATCGATCCATCTAATTCGGCTATACAAGCATGTGATCTATCTATCAAGAGCCGAACCGTATCGATCTAGATTGGGCAAAAGAGTGTGTGCAAACATATAAAATAGATATAAAAGCATGCAACATGTGATAACTTAATGAATCTATTAGATCTTGCCAAATCTAAGAGAGCCGATAACTATCTTTACTCATGTCTTAATCCGCCGCACGATACAAGGCACAAGCAAAAACTTCCCATCATTAAGCTTAAATCCGCCGCACGATACTAAGCAAAACGGATGAGACTACTTGCATCATAATCTAAATCCGCCGCACGATACTAGACATGATAGCAAGGTTGCCGGGACTTACGGAGGTCGACGGATCGATTGGCCCTCTCGAAGAACACGACGACACGACTAAAGGACTCGAAGGGTGGCACGTAGCCGGTTGTATTGAATTGGTTGTGAACCCTTATTACAATGGTCGAGGGTTTATATTTATACCTTGGACAGAACATGAGTCCTAAGCGTTTACAAACTATCTAAACAAAATTGAAAAGATACAAACACGCTAACTCTAACCATAATCGGAGTCTTTGACGATCACGACTCCTTCCCTTTTCTGGTCAGCCCCTTCTTTCCTTCTTTCGCCTTCGAACGAAGCCGTTACCGACCGCTGATATTTGCCGAACGTTTGGAAATTAGCCGACCGCATCCGTATTTACCGAATGGCTCTCTCTGCTCCTCGCGGGTCCACTTTGTCATATTCCCCGACCAAATTCGGTGTTAACACATGCCCCCTCAATTTCGAGATAAAAGGGTTTTATTTCGAAATTGACTACAAGCGCCTTTCTCCTAGGTCGCACCACCACCGCAGCCGCCACCTTGAGATCAAACCTTCCGCTTAATGGCGGCGGAGTCTTCAATCAGCTCCATCATGGCGACAGGAACTCAAGAGGAGCTCTTGGAGGTAACCCTACTTGCTTTACCTATTCGGCAATTTTCTGGAATCAGCTCCCAGACGCACCTTTTTGATCCATTTGCCTTATTCTCTCTTAAAGGAAATGAAGAACGAGATCTTGATTTCCAATATTGCTTGTCCTGGATCATTTTTCCTTGGTCCACGGGGAGATTCTAATCCGAGGGAATTTATCGAAAAAGAAACTCGAGAATCCCTTTCAAATCTAGGATTGCCCCCCCCCGAATAGATGGCCGAGCACCTTCAAAACATGGTCACTCCCTTCAATTGCGGGATGGCGCAATTGGTATTGTAGGATGCTTTTGATCCGGGAATAGTGATTTTTGGGAATCTCGGGATATTCAACACCATCGGAACTCTCTTTAGCCGAAATGCCAAGAAACGACTCTCTTCGATAGCCGCTTCTCATTTCTCGGGTCCGACGCCATGAATGCGTTCATCTTCGGCCATGGCCCAATGTCAATCACTCGTCGGACATTTTCATGATGACCGGTTTGAATATCACCAAGCCAACTTACCCCTTTAAATACAAAAGCACTAGCTCACGAGAGGCGTCAAGCCGGGAGGAGGTTGGACCAAGTACATTCAGACCTATGCTTCAACTGGCACTGTGTCTGACAAGGAGTACAAGGCCTTTCTGAACATGTGGTTATGCAGATTCATTTTCTGTGGCAAGTCCAATGAGCCCACTCTGAATCACATAGTGATGGCTGAAGAATTAGCTGCAGGCAAGCTGATTCCTTTGGGCAAATATCTACGGGAGCAGTCTACCACATGATGCACCAAATTACTGTCCAGATGAGGAGTCAGGGTGAAATCTCCTGTGTCAATGGTCCATGGTGGCTTGTTCAGATGTGGTTGCAACTATATATGCACCAGATAGTTTCAGTTGATCTCCATAACCTGAATTTTCCTTCAATCAACTATGCTGAAGGTGAAGATCCCAGATATAAATCTTGTCAGACAAATGGAGAGGCTGCATCTTCTATTGTCATTGATTTGGACCTTGGTCATCTTTTCAAGATTTTCTACAAGGGGTTCAACCATACAGTCTGGTTCCCTTACAGAGGAAATGAAGATTTAACTCTTCCTTGCAGATTCAGTTATGAATTGGGCTGCACAGATAATGACTCCAAGGATATCTATAATTCCTTTATCAAGCCCTGTGTTTTGCCGGCAGAATTTCATCATGGCCGGCTGATAAATTCAACATATGAATTTTACAACCCCAATATGGTTGCTAGGCAACTTGGACTTGGTCAGTTGCCCCCAAGGCCATACTTCTCTGACATCATCAGGCCCAGGGAGTCATTAACAAATATCATCGAGGCTAATAAGGTTTTCAATCTTGGGTCTAATCTTCCAGTATATGAGCCTAAACCTCTGGTGATAATCGAAACAACTCACTCCTCATTTGACCTCTGGTGGAAAGAATGGCATTCTCATATTTTCAGAGCACAAGTCCATCCTTTGTGCCAAGTTTTAATGCCTTCATTCACTTCTGATGATGAGGTAAATTTCTTTACAGCCCCTTCTCCATCATATTTCTGCCTTGTGCTCAAACATCCTTTGAACAGGACAATGCTCCTCCAAGCCCTCCAAAAATTTTATATTGGCAACCTGGCCCCAAGGCTGCTCTGGGACATGATGCTCCAAGTTTGACAGTGTTCAACAAGATACCTCCCGAGGGTGCGGTGCTCTGAAGGAACTCAAAAGAAAACCTACAACTTCTCCTATCCAGGGTTTTGCCATTCCCAAGAAAACAAGGTCAAAGAAGGTCAAGCCACTTCGGGTATGTATATTCTTGACCTTTTCATCATTTCGGCAATTAGATTTATATTTCATTGCTTCAACAAATACAAAGCCGGCCCCCAAAGTCGGGCGGGGTAGTGATCTTGGAAAACTCCCCCTGGAGCCTCTATCGGCCAAGCAAACGCCAATGAGCCTACTAGCAATCTTGGTATGCATCTACACTTGTTATTCTCATCCTTTTGTTTACACACCAATCTTACTTATATTTGACCCGAGATAATCAAGGAGGAACGCGAAGAAACTTCTCCTCACCAGCGAGATGACCAAGCGGGTGAACGGGGAGAAGCGACGGAAGAAATTCCTTCTCATTAGGTTGATGAACAAAGAGAAGCAGAAACAGACATTCCTCTTCATCAGCCAGGAGAAGCAACAGAAAAAATTCTTCTTCAAGATGTACCGGATTCAACACCTTCGGCAATTCAAGATATATCAACAAGTCATGACACCTTGCTATTCATGAAGCAAAGAATCGTATCGATCACTCAAAGTCTTGATGCTACTCAGGAAGCTATTGATCAAGTTTCTGCCGAAGAGGTATTATCTTGATCTTTCTCAGTCATTCCCTATTTGAATTAAGTTATTCGGCTAAATAAATCTTCCTTTTTATTATCAGGGCACTGCTCTTCAACAGGCCAGCTTTTCCCTTATTCTTTGAAGAATTTGCCGAAGATGATGACGAAGTTTCTTCTAATCGGCAATTATCATCAAAGAGTCAGGCTAAACTGAAAGCCATAATCTCATTCTTGGAAAGGGACATTGTTGACCTGACCCGGGAATCTGACAAGATAAGGGAGATAGCAGAACCAATTGGCCAAGAGCTCCCTCCCGATCTTAAGGATGCCATAAACGCCTTGTCTCACCTTGATGACCATTTTGCTGTTGTCAAGAGAGCTCATAAAAACACATCCGACAAGGTTGTCTTGGAGAATGACAAGGTGATCAAAGAACAGCAAGTAAAGGAGCTTTACTCCGATTTCAAGTCAACCAAGCATTCTTGGGATACCTTGGAGCAGGCGCAGAGCATGAGAAATGAGAGAATCAAATTGGTGGCTCAGTTGGCTCAATTAGACGCCAATATCCAATCTCATGAGACTAAACTTGCTACTCTGCCACCTCTTGATTCGGCCAAGACCAAAATAACCTCTCTTGTCGGGGAAACCAAGCAAATCAAGAGCAGCTGCCGCGAGATCCAAGATTCGAGGTTGAGGACAAGAGAGCTCTTGATGAGGTCAACGAGAATCAAAGCGATGCCCCGAATATCATCAATTCTTACTTGAATGTATAAACCTCCGGCTTGTAGGATGAAACATGTAAACATTATGCTCTGAATGTACCATACTTGGCAACATTTCATTTCCCTTTGATTTGATATTTTGTTTTTCTCTTTCTTCTCTGCTCTTCTGTCATCACTCGGCCTCTCTGAATATGTCTGTATATTAGCCGAATGCAATTGCTTGCAGACTTGAGCTCATGTCTTAGCCGAATAGCTCTCACTCAGCTTTTAGCCGACCGCACGCTTGGTAACTGAATCGCCAGTAGTAGTAGGCTTGGCCCAATCCAACATCGGCCCATAGGTGAAAAACCCTATCTTGTCGCTTGGCTTTCCCGTAGTCTCGCCACGGCCCCCAACATTCATAAATAGGACCAGTCGGCTCCCACCATCATCACATTCAAGCACAAGCAGTTGCTATCACCTCTTCCACTTCCTTTTGTTCCAACCTCAAAAAACCCTCACGACCATCAATGGCGAGCGGTGGCGACCGTGGTAAGCGTCCTGCCCAGGACGAGGCGGAAGGAAGCAGCAACCGGCGCCGGCGGTGAGATCTTCAACCTTGAGTTGTGCTGCCGATCTCTTTTTCCTGATCTGGGTCTCTGCCCCCCTTGCGGTTATTTATCTTACAACTGTTTCAGGGTCGTCGGGAACACCGGCGACTACGTCGCCAACTTCCGGAGGCATGCCGCTCCGGCTCGTGCTCCGGCCTCTGCTTCCGCCCCTGCCCCCGCTCCTGCAGCGGACGTGGCGGAGGGAAGCAACCGCGGCGGCCGTCGCCTGCAGTAAGGAGACAACTTCTTCACCTAGCCCGCGGTTTTTATTTTTAGCCGATCTTGATTGCATCTTGTTCGTAGAACGGCGAGGATCAGCACCGGCCAATGGCGTTTCCTGGTGCCGGCCGCGGCGTTCGACGCACCTGCCCCCGCGCCGGCTCCGGCTCCAGCTCCGGCTCCTGCTCCTGCTCCGGCTTCACCGGGCTCGGCTTCTGGGAGCTCGTACCACTCCCGGCCATGGGGTCCGGCCGAGTCGGACGAGGTCCCGCCGTACACCCGCTACGACGCCGCCGGGTACCTCCGCGAGCGGGATGAGGCGCAAGCGCTTCTTGGTGAAGAAACCAAGAAGTTCGGGATCGCCCAGCTGGAGTGGGAAGACACCTGTCGCCAGCTGAGCGAGGCCATCACCAGTACTTGTTCTTCCATCACCGCTCGATTCCCGTTCTTCCCGATTCGTTTACTCATTGATCTATCTTGTCTTTTCTCTTTGCAGACCTCACCGCGGAGCTGGATCGCCTGAAGTTGGCGGCGACGGAGGTGGCCAACCAAGTGAACGCCAGGGGGGCGATCGTGGTGGATCGCCTCGAGGCTGTGCCTGGTCAGATCGACCGGGCTGCCCTTCATGGCGTGCGCCTTGGCACCTCCCTCGGCCTGGCGGGGATGTCGTCCTGGACCGGGGACGACTACGCTCCGATGCCGACCGGCTTCCGGGACGGGCTTCCCCATGAAGTCGACGGCATTGAGGGTCTCCTGGCGGAGTACGACGACCACGCCGACGCCATGGCCAACGCCACCAACCCGGAGTCCGTCCTCAACAAGCTCTTCACCGAGGAAGAGGAGTAGCTTGTATTAGGACTGGCGCGGGCTGTAATAAAGAATTTTTTAATGAAAAATGTTGGTCGTCTCCTTGATCTTGTCTGTCTTTGCTGCAATGGCGTTCTAGCAATCGCGTTCGTTCTTGCGAATTTCCTTGCCCCTTAGCTGGTATTTCGACTGCAACACTTTTCCCGAACGAAATTTTCCCGAACGCATGATGTCACCTCAGCCGATTAGATCTCGGCACTATTCCATGACTTGACAGTTTGTAGTGTAGCACTTCAATTCGCTTTATCTTTCCCCGATAAACCTACCGGCTGAGAGATATGATCAAACTGTTCATTTACCTTCAAAAATTGGCTAAAGGCGATACAATTGTATCGGCTATTTTTGTTTCAAGACGATACACACGATATCGGCTATTTTTGCACTAGAGGCGATACAATAATATCGGCTATTTTCTCCAACTTCTTCCTTTTATCTTGAAGGCGATTTTTCATTCAATCGGCTACACCACGTTTAGGTCATAGTCACAATTAAGATCCAACTTCAACACTTGGATAGAACTTTTTAAGGTATCTGCCATTGATGGCTCTAGTAAGTTCTTCTCCAAATAGCGTCTTCAATATATACGCATTACCAGGTGCACAACTGACAACTCGAAAAGGTCCTTCCCAATTTGGTGACCATTTGCCAAATGTCTTATCCTTTGTGCCAATTGGCAATATCGTTTTCCAAACCAAGTCTCCCTCTCGTAAATTGCTTAACTTTAACTTTCTTGTTGTAGTACTTGGCAACACGCATTTTATTCTTCTCAATGTTTTCCAAAGCTTTAAGACGAATCAAATGCAAATCTTCCAATTCATCCATCATCAAATCCTTATAATCTTTATCTGTCAAATCCTTTTGCAATTCAACTCTCCTTGATCCCGATTGCAACTCCCAAGGCATCACAGCATTATGTCCATAAACCAACTCATATGGAGATGCTTGTGTGGATCCATGGCAAGCCATTCGGTAAGCCCACAATGCTTCATTAAGGACCAAGTGCCACTTTCTTGGCTTCTCATTGATCTTCTTCTGGATGATTTTGATCATGATCTTATTTGATGCCTCTGCTTGGCCATTGGCTTGCGCATAATAAGGAGAAGAATTATATAACCTTATCCCCATGCTTTCGGCAAAGTCACAAAATTCGATGAAGTAAACCGACTTCCCCGATCGTTGTTATAGTTTGTGGGATCCCGAATACGTGAATAATATGTTCCTTAACAAAGTGACCATATTCTCTCGATGTGTATTTGTCTTTAAAGGGATAGCTTCAACCCAGTTGGTGAAATAATCTGTTACTGACAACACAAATTTGTGTCCTTTGCTAGATGGAGGATTGATCTCGCCCAATTAAATCTATGCCCCATCCTCCGAACAGCCAAGGCTTGATTATGGGATTCGTAGAGCGATGCGGCGCGCTCTCGAATATTACCAAATATTTGACAATCTCGACATCCCTTATAATATTCAAAGCAATCTTCTAACATAGTCGGCCAAAAATACCCTGTCCTTCTGATTATCCACTTCATTCGGTAAGCCGACTGATGTGCACCACAAGCCCCTTCATGTACCTCAAACATAACCTTCTTAGCCTCCTCTTGACTCAAGCACTTGAGCAATACTCCATCTATAGACTTGTAGTATAATTGACTATCAAGAAGCACAAACTTGAGAGCTTTATACCTGAGTTTTCGGGAGACCTTCTGAGATGGATCTTTCAGATAACTGACAATAGCACTTCTCCAGTCATCGTCTATCTGATCACAATTGAAAGCACTTTCTTCTATTGCAAAAACTTCATGATTTTCCTGATATCCAGAGGCGGTTTGAGCCAATTTATTTGCTTCTCCATTGTGCTCTCTCGGGTATATGATGCAAAGCTACTGCGAAAAACTTTTCGAAGTTCCCGACATTGTTCATGATATTCTTGCAATACGTCGTTTTTGCATTCATATTGTCCCGTCAACTGATTGATCACCAATTCAGAATCACCAAATACCTAGATAGCAACAGCTTTCACCTCTATTAACAACCGAAGCCCTCTAAGCAAAGCCTCATACTCCGCTTGATTGTTAGTGACGGGATATTCAATTGAAAAAGCAAACTCAAATGTCTTTCCATGTGGGGATATCAAAAGAATACCAAGCACCACCACCTTTGTCACATGATGACCCATCAAAAAATAATACCCATGGGGCAATGTCAACCATATCAATAGATGAACCACGATCTTTGAGTAATAAAATCGGCAATTATCCGTCCCTTCACCGCTTTTGCCGACTCATACCTCGATTAAACTCGACAAAGTGCTAATACCCATTTGCCGATTCTTCCATTTAAAATCGGCATTGATAACATGTGCTTAATTACATCAAAATTAGACACCACCACACATTCGGCATTTAACAAATAGTGCCGAAACTTGGTACATGAGTAATAAACACACGAGACGAGTTTTTCTATAGCCGAATACCTTGTTTCGGGATCTAACAATTTTCGGCTAAGGTAAGCTATTACCCTCTCTTTTCCATCAAACTCTTGCATAAGGGCCGATCCTATTGTTAGGTTATCGGCCGCCACATACGACTTGAAAGGCCTCTCAAGTTGTGGAGGTACCAATACCGGTGGTGCCTTCATATACTCTTTGATCTCATCGAAAGCCTTTCGCCGTATGTCACCCCAAACAAATTTCGATCCTTCTTGATCTTCAATAATGGAGAGAAAGGTAACACTCTTTCGATAAGTTAGATATGAACCTTCTTACGAAATTGATCTTGCCTAGCAATGATTGCAACTCGTGAGGTTAGTTGGGGGCACAATTTTGTCTATTGCCTCCATGCTCTTTTTCCCAACTTCTATCCCTCCTTTGTGGATCAAGAACCCCAAGAACTCACCAGTACCGAGACTCCAAAAGCACATTTATTTGGATTCATCTTCAAACCATGCCTTCTTGTGCACTCCAAAGTCTTCCTTAAATCGGCTAAATGTCCTACATGGTTTCGGATTTGACCACCACATCATCAATGTAAATTTCTACAATCTTGCCGATCAACTCATGAAAGATATAGTTCATGGCTCTCTGGTAAGTTGCACCAGCATTTTTCAATCCAAATGTCATCACTATCCATTCAAATAATTCAATGTGACCAGGGCACCTGAATGCAGTTTTTGCAACATCTTCAATTGCCATGAAAATCTGATTGTAACCAGCATTGCCATCCATAAAGTTGATGACCTCATAACCTGCTGCTGCATCCACTAGCAAATCGGCAACTGGCATTGGATAACCATCCATAAGAGTAGCTTTGTTGAGATCTCTGAAATCTATGCATACTCTCATCTTTCCATTCTTTTTGTAGACAGGTACTATATTTGAAATCCAATCTGCATACCTGCATGGCCGAATAAAGTTTGCTTCAATCAGTCTTTCAACTTCTTTCTTTACATCGGCCAATACCTCCTATTTATAAATTTTCCGTGGAGGTTGTTTGAAAGGACGAAACCCAGGTTTTATAGGCAACTTATGTTCAACAATTGACCGATCCAATCCAGGCATCTCTGTGTAATCCCAAGCAAAACAATCTTTAAACTCTTTCAAAGAACTCTATTAATTTCAATTTATATTCTCGGGTCTAAATTTGCACCGATATACATCGGCCTTGACTTTGTGCTATCACCAACATCGATTTCTTCTAACTTGTCGGCCGACATGAAACCACGACCCAATTTGCCTTTGTTGCCATCGATTGGATTGCCCATTAAAAATTACGTCGAGCCGATTTGCTTGGATCGGTGTTGATCTCGTCGAACACATTGACGGGACCTTCTTTCCACTTTTTGCCCGAAAGGCAATCTTGTCCATCGTACTCCCAATAAGCGAGGTTCGGAAGTAGCAACACTAAGCGAATCATCGGCTTGAACGACTTCTACATCGTCTCCAATCCATTGAATAAGAATCTGATGCATAGTTGAGGGTACACAGCAGTTGGCATGAATCCAATCTCTTCCCAGAAGCATGCTATATGCCCCCTTGCCATCAATGACAAAGAAAGTAGTGATCAAAGTCTTGGATCCAATCATCGGTTCACGTGTACAGCTCCACGAGTGTCGAAGCGTTGCCCAAAATCTCTAAGGATCATGTCGGTCGCAATAAATCTTCACTTGTCATCCCAAGCTTTCTGAAAGTAGAATAGGGCATAATATTGATAGCAGCCCCTCCATCCACAAGCATCTTAGTTAAAGGTTTGCCGTTGACATACCCCTTTAGATACAATGGCTTCAGATGACGATTTTTAACTGGCTTGTCAAAGACTGCTTGCCGAGTCAACACAAGTTGAGCCATCAGGTCTCGGCATTCAGTTTCATCAAAGTCTGAATACACTTCATCTTGAACATCTTGATCTTCAGGAGCTCTAAACTCCAATGGGATGAAGAACACCATGTTAGTATCAGCCGAAGGACCTTGTCCATCATCCTTTTTCTTAGGACGCCACACCTTGGTTTCTTTTTAGCTAATTCTCGCTTCAGCTCTTGATTCCTCAAACGCCGAACTCTTCTCTTCCGGCTTTTCCGCAAACCGGGAGGGCACCACCGACCTCTTTGCCACCCGTATGAGCTTTCCTCGCATTATGAGCATTGCTATGAGCCCAAGCTTGATCTCGCAAATCTTTTCTCTCGATGTCCATCAAAATTATTCATTTTTATGCGCCGATCGTCCTCGGGAACTCTTATTCCAAGTCTATCATGGACGGGACGGTTGACTCGAGATTGCCCGTACTCGAATACCGGTCACCGCATTCGGGCGGTTGTTTCTAGCGAGGCAACTTCAAGTCTTCATTCCAACAAGAATCGAAGAAGGAACAGTTCCAATGAGACTGCTCTTGCTCTCTCCCCGTGCTCTTCCTGTTCTCTTCGGCGCACTTCGCCTCATATCTCCGACGCTCGCCATGAACTCCGCGCTCCTCTTCAATGTACTGCTGCTCCTCATCATACTCCATCTTCTTTTCTCTCTGCCACTTATTCAACAAGTGTCGTGCTGTAACTCTGC
Organism: Themeda triandra; assembly: GCA_018135685.1. Classification (NCBI taxonomy): domain Eukaryota; kingdom Viridiplantae; phylum Streptophyta; class Magnoliopsida; order Poales; family Poaceae; genus Themeda; species Themeda triandra. The sequence goes on from JAENPR010000134.1 coordinate 328,620, forward strand.
GCTTTGGCTCAGCGTGTATTCGGCAATTTCCCTTAGCTGCATCTGAAGTCTGACCCTTCTCTGTTCGGCTATTTCTAAACCGAACTTGTTGCACTTCTTCCTTGGTAACTTGCCGATCAGGGTCAACAGCGCCACTCTCTTTGGCCCTTTCAGAGGTTAAAACCTTCACCTTTCCCTTTTCTTTAGAATCACTAGCATCAACCATGCCTATAGAGAAAGAAACCATGTTCTGGGGAAATGGCTGATTATCCACTTTCATCTTGCCGTCGAACCTCAAGTGTCCATCTTGAATAGCTTTTCGAATCTTCACCCGAACACTCGGCACTCATTGATATGATGAGAGCTAGTATCATGATATCCACAATATTTCTTATCCTTCACTCCTTCTGGGCGCAGCATGGGATGTCCTTCTGGCAGCTTAATGCGTCCTTCCTTTATCAGATACAAAAAGAGTTTATCTGCCTTACTGACATCAAAATCATAAGATCCCTTTTGCTGCTTCACCCATCGCTGACTGACCAAAGTAGGCTCTTTCGTCCAGTTCAGCTCTGCAGCAGCCACTTCATCTTCATCTTCATATTCGATGCTTCTTCTAGAAATCACGATACATGTCAATGGTTGCACTTGTTCTTCCGAAAACGAGCATCTCTTCGAACTCTTGGGCTTGATTGCTCATTCTTTGTCAACTTTTGTGCAAGTTTGTCCAAGGTCTTCAAACTCCATGCCAAATAGCTTATCTCGATATGTGGTAGCATGCCCGCAATGACCAATTGTGCGAGTTGATCATCGGGAATAGTCGAGAGAATAGCACATGTTCTTCGCCTCCCCGAATCTACGAAGATACTCCATTGGTGTCTCGTAGTCTTCATCCTCATAGCCCAAAGATCAACCATTTTCTTCTCATTGGTTCCTGTATAAAAGTATGCATGGAACTTTTGCTCCAATTCGCCCACGTACCAATGGAATTAGCCGGCCGTGATGCAAACCATGTAAAAGCCGGCCCCATCGAGACATAGGAAAAATATCTAATCCTCCAAGCTTCATCACCCGCTGACTTCTCCAAGTTGCATCGATATCGCGATATGCTCAATGGTACTGGTATCATCCTGACCAGAGAACTTGGTCAAATCTGTTGGTGGCTTAACTCTTGGTGGAAGAGCTACCCTATTGTACCCCTCGGGAAAGGAGATTTGTATGCATATGTCTCGATGCTTTGGTTTCGGGCCGAATTGATTCTCGCATCATATCGCCATTCTCGCTTAGGAGGACATCATTTGCATCTTGCGCTCCCTGTCTCCTAGAAGGTACTCGATGCACTCCGTACCCCGGATTCGGCAAAGCATTCGAGCACCGTAATCGGTAAATTCATTGTACCCATCTCCATAGATACTCTTCGCAATCTATTTGCCACCGGGGAGATCTTGTAGCGAGATGCGGTATGTCTCGTTGTTGCACCAAAAGCTACTTGACCATGAGTTTGCTGCTCGGTCACGGGAGGCTTTTCTTTTTCATCATAAACAGCTCCATCCTTGCTTGTGCCGATCATCTCTCCTCCTCCAGTTGGCTTCCCCGAAGATTCTTTGGGTGTTAAAGAACACTTGGTCCACCAAGCTCTCCAAATCTTTCTTCAAAGCGCTTATCTACCGATGGACCGAAGGTGTCAATCATGATTTTGCGGAAGGTGCCCAAAAAGCTGTCTTTGTGATTCAACATGGTATTTCCCACGGCTTTGTAGATGACTCCAACTACCCTCTCGCATCTCCTCTTCGTCGTAATATCGATCGACCGGCCGAGAAGAACTCGTGGCGTTGATTGCTTGGCGATCACTCGCCACTCTTGTTCTTGGAGAAAGACATCGACACTTCGCGATATTGTTCCATTGCTTGCTCCACCATCTGGCGTTGCTCTGGCTGCAGTTCGTCCATGGTTACATTCAGAACGTGATTGTTGTCAATCTCCGATCCCATCCTAGACTGAGAAGTGGTCCCACCGGGCGTGCCAAAAAGTGTGTTGACACAAAATGTGGCGCACCGTGTCTCACACACAGCAAGCCGGAAAGCCTAGCTTCAATCGGGTGCCCGGGCGTCAGAATCCGGAAGCGTGCCAGTCGATTTGACCTGAAAGTCGACAAGGGATAAAACGGTAAGATCATAACTGGAACGTGCTGGGTGAGACCAGACAGTTCCATCTTTACGGCCCTGAAGCCACTTACGACGACACATAGCTATAGAAGCTATCTGCCAACATGTTTGTAATTCATTCGGCTAATGTAACATGAATGATGTGAATAGAACTGAACCGCCGAATACATGTATATGAAGACGGGTTTGAAAAGATTAAATCATCAAAGCATATCAAACTTTATCTCAGATTTAAAGCATCATCAAGCACTAATAATTAAGGATAAGTAACTTATAAATATAAATCTACTAAACAACACATGCATAGGTTACTCCAACTAGTCTGCCGCACGTCTAGTCTTCATAAACCCGACGAGTATAAACCCAAGCTAGCTAATCCACCGCATGATACCACTTACTATAAATCTACACCACTCCCTACTCTTAGATCAATCCACCGCATGATACAATCTAACAGTAAAGAGCTAAAAGCACGTAATTATCTAACAGATCTATAAACACTCGTCACATGTATAAGCATAACCGTGTCGGCAAGATTGCCGAATCGGGGTCCATGAAGAAGGAATGACAAGTATTACGTAAAAGAAACCTATCGATTAAACCGATCTCTAGTCCACCGGATGACTAGCTCTAGAGTAACCCAAAGACTCGCATCGTCGCACGGTACCCGGTCTGTCAAGGCTTATTCTACATTAAACGTGAATGAACCCGCAACACGTGACAATCTAGATCGATCCATCTAATTCGGCTATACAAGCATGTGATCTATCTATCAAGAGCCGAACCGTATCGATCTAGATTGGGCAAAAGAGTGTGTGCAAACATATAAAATAGATATAAAAGCATGCAACACGTGATAACTTAATGAATCTATTAGATCTTGCCAAATCTAAGAGAGCCGATAACTATCTTTACTCATGTCTTAATCCGCCGCACGATACAAGGCACAAGCAAAAACTTCCCATCATTAAGCTTAAATCCGCCGCACGATACTAAGCAAAACGGATGAGACTACTTGCATCATAATCTAAATCCGCCGCACGATACTAGACATGATAGCAAGGTTGCCGGGACTTACGGAGGTCGACGGATCGATTGGCCCTCTCGAAGAACTCGACGACACGACTAAAGGACTCGAAGGGTGGCACGTAGCCGGTTGTATTGAATTGGTTGTGAACCCTTATTACAATGGTCGAGGGTTTATATTTATACCCTGGACAGAACATGAGTCCTAAGCGTTTACAAACTATCTAAACAAAATTGGAAAGATACAAATACGCTAACTCTAACCATAATCGGAGTCTTTGACGATCACGACTCCTTCCCTTTTCTGGTCAGCCCCTTCTTTCCTTCTTTCGCCTTCGAACGAAGCCGTTACCGACCGCTGATATTTGCCGAACGTTTGGAAATTAGCCGACCGCATCCGTATTTACCGAATGGCTCTCTCTGCTCCTCGCGGGTCCACCTGTCATATTCCTGACCAAATTCTGGTGTTAACACCGTGAAATAATGTTTTGTTAACAAATACAATATAATAACACATGCAAGTCATTTTAGATTTTTTTTTTAAAAAAAATTGTTACTTTACTATATCAACAACATTGGTAACATTGGTAGTTTAATTCTAAAAACTCTATTTTTATAAAGAAACTACTACTACACCTCTAACTTTTTGATATACGAAATTCAACATCTTTGAGTGCAATCGTGCATGCTTGAAACCATCGTTTATGCCAATGTATAGGAACTACGAGTGAAGTCTAAGGTCTTGAATCTATGTCTTAATAATAATAAAATATAAAATTGAATAAAAATAAGAATAAACTCTTCGAACTTAGTAGTAGGAGTGTAGGACTATAGTTGAGGGACAAAGCTCCATTTTTTAGGTAAAGGTACCCACGAAGGAAAAACAACTGAAAACAGTCGTAACCCTAACAGTTAAGATGATAATCATGACCTTTGATCTGAAAGTATTGAGTTAGTCTGCATAGAAGATCCACCCGTCTATTTCGACCACTGTCAACCACATGATACGGTACAAAAGTTGTACTAATCTACTGTCAACCACTGAATCAAACACTTCGACTAGTCACACACTAGTCAGTCTACCGGCAGCTTATCATCATCCATTCCATTCCATTCTGATCCATACCGCCGTGGACTAAAACAATAGCCGCCGCCCCCGTTATAAATAGCCGGCGACGCCAACCCGGTGTCCTCCTGCTCGGCTTTCCCTTCTCCCATCGACTTCGAGCCACCTTCCTCATCTTCGCCAGCCAGACAGTTTCCTTGTAACTAACCCTAGCTAGCCGCCCGCCGGCTCGTAAACCCTAGCCAGTAGCGAGGGATGCAGCCCACGACGCGGGAAATGCAGGCCATGGCCGCTGCGGCCGGCCAGATCTCCCTCGACGACCTGCGCGCGGCGGCAGCGGCAGCAGCAGGCGCGGCGTCGGGCGGCGGCGTGCACGACGACTTCTTGGATCAGATGCTCGGAGTTGGAGGCCTGCCGCCGTCGGCGTGGCCGGAGCTGGCAGGCGGAGGGAATAAGGCGCCGGATGGCGGCGCGCAGGCGGAGGGGATGCAGCATCAGGCGCAGCACTTCGACGCGGGGCTGTACGACGAGTCCGCCTTGCTGGCGTCGCGGCTCCGGCAGCACCAGATCAGCGGCGGTGGCGGCGGCGGCGCGGAGGCCGCGAAGCAGATGGTGCTGCAGCAGCTGGCCGATCTGAGGCAGGGACACCACATGTTGCTGCAGGGCATGGGCCGCTCGACGGGCGGCGGCGGAGACGGCGGCGGCCTGCTCCTCCCGCTCTCCCTCGGCAGTGGCGGATCGGGCGGCGACGTGCAGGCGCTACTCAAAGCTGTACTGATCCATCGCCTTCTTTGCTCAAATCCACTTGCAGCCTTTTTCGTCCGTCAAGAATCTAGAATCTTTTTGCTAAAAAGAAAAAGTTCGCGTTTTTATTCGGCGTTCGTTCGTTTCGTTCCAGGGAGGAGGCGAAGCCGGCGGCGTCTTCGGCGGTTCCTTCGCCGGATCGCTCCAGCAGCAGCAACAGCATTTTCAGCAGGTTCGCAAGAACAACGAACGACCACACAAGGCTTAATGCTTGTGGCACACATGCGGCCACATGTATAGTCTCTAAAAAGCACGGTTTTGATTCTTGCAGCAGCAAGCGGCACCGTTGCCGGGCCAGGGCTTCGGTGGAGGAGGCACGGGAGGCGCGCCCGGCGGCGTGTCGCAGCCGCAGGCCGGGGCCGCGGGCGGCGGCGCGGCGGCGCCGCCCAGGCAGCGTGTACGGGCGCGGCGCGGCCAGGCCACCGACCCCCACAGCATCGCGGAGCGGGTGAGCTAGCTGCTACGCGACGACGCTCCTCCTCCCTCTCCCCTCGCTAATATCCAATTAGTCACGTCGTCGAGTAGTTAATTTTCAATTGGGGTAATAAAATCCGCGACGGCATGCAGTTGCTAATCAGCTCCCGTGTCTGATTGTCTGTTTGTTGTTTCCCGGATTTGGATTGTTCTCCGTTCGGCTCCCAACCCCAACGTCCCAACCACTGCTATGCTATTCCTTTGTCCGTTTCTTTGTTCTCATAATATTCTTGTTCCCTGTCGTCGTCGCCGTTTTTGCAGCTCCGGAGAGAGAGGATCGCGGAGAGGATGAAGGCGCTGCAGGAGCTGGTGCCCAACGCCAACAAGGTGAGTGAGATCAATTGCATACACACTTGCTTTGACAAGAGAAGACGAGAGAGTGAGGAGAGATTGCAAAGGCCTACTAGGGTTTTGGTAGTTGGGAGATGATGATCGATGCTGGTAATAAAGGTTTCCTCCCCGAATCACTCGTAGCGAGTTTGTGCCGAGGAAAACGGGGGATTAAACAATGGAAAGACAGCACGCAGAGCTTTACTAGAGTCCAACCAACGCCATGGCATGGCATGGAGAGCTGTAGGAGTGTTCAGTCGCCAGATGGCGTGGGCGGCCGGAGGTGTGGCACGCCGGTGGTGGGCGCGCGTGCGGGCACATTTACCCGCACGTTGGCCTACTTGACCAGCACCGTGCTCCCTCGGCGACCGCGCGGGGACGACGAAGGGCATCATGGCTTTTTCTCCGCCTAGAATTCCTGCCCATGTCGCGCGCGGCGCCGCTTACGAAGAAGGGTTTCTTTTAGCGCTTTCTTTTCAGCTATCTGTCCACCTTCATCCTCCTTTTTGTTCTTTGCGCTTGGCTTGGGCTTTGCTCACCGATCGAGTACTGATCCATCTTGCATTCTCGCTCCGTGTTTTCTCAATGTCATGCAGACGGACAAGGCGTCGATGCTGGACGAGATCATCGACTACGTCAAGTTCCTGCAGCTCCAAGTCAAGGCAAGCATATCATCAAGTGTTAAATGGCTGTACTCCTCCTAGTCCTTGTAGCAGATGTATGATACGATGATGTTATGTTGTTGATGGAGTTGCTGACATGTAATCTGCTGTTCACCAACCCACGCAGGTGCTGAGCATGAGCCGGCTAGGTGGCGCCGCTGCCGTCGCGCCGCTCGTGGCCGACATGTCCTCGGAGGTAACAGCTCTCTCCCGAGCTCTCTTTCTCCCCCACTTGCAGTCGCTCGATCAAGTGGCAAAGCATGCAGCTTCGCATCTCTCTCTGTACTAGCTTTCTCCTGCCTCTTCTCTCTCCCTCGTCCCAGCTGCTAGCTTTTCCCGCACTCGAAAGAATCAGCAGGATGTGAACAAACTTTTCAGTGCCACGGCTGATGGCTACTGCCACTGCCATTGCAGCAGCCCACAGTGCCTCGCGTGCCGCCGCGCGAAATGACGCGGCTGCCCCCGCGGGGCGCCACCACACCGCTGGGTACAGACGCACAGTACACGCGTGCCTGATGAATCTCTGACTGGGCTTGCTTCTTCGTGGACCGTGTTGCATGCATGCAGGGCCGAGGCGGCGGCGCGGCGGCCGCGGCCGGGAGCGACGGCCTGGCGGTGACGGAGCAGCAGGTGGCGAAGCTGATGGAGGAGGACATGGGCACCGCCATGCAGTACCTGCAGGGGAAGGGCCTGTGCCTCATGCCCGTCTCCCTCGCCTCCGCAATATCCTCCGCGACGTGCCACATGCGCCCGCCTGGGGCGCTCGGGGTCGCCGCCGCCGCGCACCACATGGCCGCCATGCGGCTGCCCCATCACGGCATGAACGGCGGCGCCGGAGCCGACGCCGTGCCGGCCTCCCCGAGCATGTCCGTGCTCACGGCGCAGTCTGCCATGGCCAACGGCGCCGGTGGCGGCGCCGGGGCTGATGGCGACGGCTCGCACTCGCAGCAGCAGCATTCCAAGGACGCCGCGTCCGTGTCGAAGCCGTGATCCCGCTCGAGACAAGGAGTGCAACGGCCGCCGTTTCACTAACGGCGAAACCATGACAACCCGGAGCTGACGGCGTCGGCCTCCACTTCCGCATCCGTGGGCCGTCTCTCTCTCGCTCACTGGGAAACGTGGGCCCTTGGCGGGCCCATTCCGCACCCCTGCGGACCCACCCACGGGCTCTCAGAGTCTCAGCACTGCAGCTGCAGTCGCAGCCCTCAGACTCCCCCTTTTTCTTTTCTTTTCTTATTATTTTTTGCTAGTGTTATCATTATTTTTCTTGTTTAATATTAATCCATGTATGCTGTTTTTTAAAGTAAATAGTAGTGTCAATTAGCTAATCCAGGTCTGGTTCTCCTCTGCTGGCTTTGTGCCAGCTTTAGCCTCACTTTTCCCGCCATCGATCGGAATCAACTTTTCCCTCCTTTTTCTGTTCCTGCCCTTGCTTTGCCTGGGCCCACATTTTTCTGTTTAATTTTCGCACAGATTTGTCCTTTGCGGTTGGACGGGGAATTTGGTCTTCCAGCTTTGGCTACTAACCCATTCTTTTCCAGTTTTATTGTATTTTATATTCTCAAAGTGTATCTTGCTAATATCTTGTGTACTCCGGGGGGAAGTTGTTCTCGGCCCCACCAGCGAAGAACAAAATGTGCTGGTATTCTAGCTCGGCAGGGACTTGGAGCCATGGATGGATATATCAGAGTGATGCTTTGGAATTTTATAGGTTGAGGGTTTATTGTTTGTTTAAGTTATCTTTATTTATAGGATAATAATACTCTCAAAAGTGACTTGGACTTGGAACGTTCTCGAAAGGACCTATGGAAGGAGCAAGGAATCAGTTTACAAGTGGAGAGACAAAAGTGGGAGAGAGGATTTGCGACTAACTGCTGAGATACGATGTTTTGTGGTCGATTACTCAAGATCACAATAAACCAGTGGCAGTAGGCCCGTAACGTCCTAAAATGAATATATCAAATATGTTTTAGAAGTCAGTTATTCTCAAATTTTACTAAATATATTTTAAAATAAAAATACTTCTGGTATATATAAATGGTGATACTATTTTCTTCATAAATCTTCTCATACTTCAAATTCGTTGACTTAGCGAAATGCGAGTGTACACTTACTTTGGAATTGGCAGATGAAGTAGGGATGACTCATTAGGCTTCATCTTTATCTATCATTGAAGTAAACCGCTTGTTCCAGAATCCATGAATGTATACATGTACATAGGGAGACGAGGGACTAAGCTAGCTGGGAGGGATTAGGGTGGCACCCCCCACAATCCTTGTTGCTTCTATATATCTTCCCAAGTAAAATAGATTTTCCGCCGTTTTTAGCACCCTGTAATACTTTGTTGTTTCTAGTTGGCCTCCCCAATAATTTTTTCTGGTTCCGTTCTTGCATAAAGAGAAGACAATGCATCATCTCTTCTCCCATTGTAAATGTTGCAGCATGTAAACAAAACACTCATTTGCAATCGCCTCCCACTCAGTTTCAGAGGCGATGGGGGGCAATTTAGCACCTATGGCTCACCGATCATAGACACATCAGTCGCCTCTCATTGCCTCTCCCCCATCGCCTCTCATTGTCTTCAGCCTTTCTGACCGTCGGATCGGTCGTTGTGAGGCGTCTAAATCCCCCACAATCATTGTAAAAAAATCTCTAAATATAATGATACGTACGACGTAACCCTCCTATATATGTATTTTAGAAAAAAAAAAAGAAACTTTGCACGAGCATGCCAGCAAAATCCTCGCTTGACACTCTCTCTTTTTTTCTGCATCAAAATGGTCATCCTAATGGTTTGGGGCCTTTGGGCGACCTATAGTTTTTAATTAACGACTAGTTTCTTGATGGATTGGATCCTTCCGCGAACTTTGTAATTCATGTTGTACCAATGAATTCACCTCATTTGTCCACATATTCCTCTACTCATAAATATAAATTCATTTAAGTTTGTCATGAGAAAAACTTTTCTAACTTATCAACATCTCAAATTTATATGGATGATAGATGACGACATAACATTAATCAACACTACTAGGTTCATTATGGAAAATACTTTTGTAATACATGACGCTTGTTTAGGAAGATCGTGTTTTTAGATATCACTATCCTTTCGGGGGAAAAAATGTACATGAACAAAACTATCTAATTTTTTATTTCTGATCAGAAGAGCACCTACTTACACTCCCCTCAGAGAATGGCTGGAGTTTAGTAATTTACCCGGGTTTTTTTTTTTTCCAGAGCGGGTTGGTACTCTGGCTCCCACTACAGCAGCTATGACCTGCTGATCGAGGGTGGCGGACAAAGTGTTCGTCAGACAGTTGGCGAGCTATGGCTACATAAGAGCATTTTTCTTACCTCTGCCAGACATATTAACATTTTTACTTTTGGAGCAAACAGTGATCAACTCATGAGTCATGCATGATCCTCGCCCCGGCGGATCAATTTCAGATCAGACACGCAGCGTCACGTGCTCTGACGAATCAGAAGCCATAGAAAGATCGGTGGATGCATGATTGTTGACGAGATTGCAAACTTATCGTCTCGTTGACGTTTTTCTTCCGGCAAAATAATATCCTGCAGGTTGACTCGATCTCCAGACTTCCAGAGCCAGCGTTTGGTAGGTCGTATAGCTTCCTAGATATTCACATTCGCTCCAGCTTTCTACGTTGAATTTGACACACAACACAATCAGCGCACTAACGCTCGGCCGGGCACAGACAGTTGTAAAAAGCTACCGACTGACCTACCGACTGAGACGTGTGGTCGATCCACAGCCGCGAAGTCAATTTCATGCATGATACATCGGCCGGACTGCCGGAGTACAAAAGAAGACAAACATAGCACTCCTGTTTCCGTATGTTTTCCATGGGACACAAAAATTACGTGGAACTTAATAAAGAGAAGATATTTTGCCGAGTGTCACACAACAAAATATTGCTTTGCCGAATGCCCTGATAAATTGTACTCGGTAAAGCCGCGGGCACTTGGCAACGTTCAGTTTTTCAGTAGGATATTCTATAGGTTGACTGTCACTTAGCCGGCCGCTATCTACTTTTAGATCTCGAAATCTCAATAACATAATCCTCTTCAAAAATACATTCACCCGTGCATCAGAGTCGTCGCTCCCTGGCGAGCACCAGGAAGATATTTTCACTGTGGAGTGAACAATACAAAGAGCCGTTTTCTTCTCTCGAGGTTCCCCGTTTAGAGCAAGCAACCCGTTGACCAACCCACTAGAACCCACCAACCACCAGTGCCACAGAAGATCACCGGCCAAAGCTGCCACATTATCGTCAAAGGCTGTAATCATGACAGTATGGAGTGCGGAGAAAGTCAGTCGATCGTCAGTCGGCAAGGCTAGTGAGTGGGGGTTGAGTAACCCGTATTGCGCATCCTGTGTCACGGTTGATTAGCGGCAGGATTACCTTCACTAATCACCCAACCCGCTTAATCATCTCAGACACATTGAGTAACGTATGCTCCTGCTCATCTTCTGTCGACTTTTGCCGATGATATGCATGCATGCAGGGGGTAGGACTACATAGGAGACGGAGAGCGAGGCTACTCCTCCTATCGCCCCAAGTCAACCCGCCCCCGGGGCCGGAAATGCGCATTTGCTCGACCAGAGCTTCTTGCCAAACGTTTTTCATAAAACAAAAAAATGCTTTATACTTTGATCCTGAACCTGAACTCCTCATGATCTAGCTGTGAGGGCGGCCATCACTTGATCGATAGACTAATAATAATAATGCACGCAGACACAGACGCAGGGCGGGCCGCGGGCGTGGCATAGCTAGCTCTGGTCTGACGTCGCTACCAGCGCGATCACAGTCGCAGGTGCAGGCCTCTGAGTCTTTTCTGAGAAACGATGATGGCGACGGCCAGGCCAGCGCAAATGTGTGCGACAGCTTTCAGGCTTTCATCAGCCCCCATTTCTGCCTCGACGAATCTTTCTCTCATCACGCGCGAGAGATCTGCCGCGGCGCCGGCCGGCGTGCCAACACCTGGACCACGCACGGACACGAATTGCACCCAGCCCGGCGGATTGGTGAAGCGATCGAGTGGTTTCACACTGATTTTTTCTACTGCACTACTCACTTGATTGATCTATCATCTACGGACAGGACAGCGAAAGATGAGATCAACCTAAGATCACGCATCATCAACCGATCGACCGGCTCAATATTATTAAACTATTTATAGTAAGAAGCGAAGTCAATCTTGACTTGGGTTGTGTACTCTTGTGCGTCGTGCAAACTTTGGCCTGCTTTTGCGTATTTAGCTAGCTGGTTTTGTCTGATCGTAATCTTGCGCGCCAAACTTTTTGGCCTGCTTGGTTTGTTTGGCTAGCTACTAAATTTGTTTAGAGAGATGACAACAAAGGTCAACACACACAGTTAGCCACTAGTACAGAACAGCCGATTGATTAAGCAGTTTGTTAGCTCTAGCTAGCCTACCTATTGCTGGTCAAGCACTAGCTAGGATTAGGACCCTAGGTCCGTGTCCGAGCGAAAGCGAAAGCTAAGTCTAGTCAGCCCGCAGTACCGCATGCGTAAGCTGAAGTAACAGAGTCGAATCCGTCGGGTGGAGATTTCCTTTTGACTATATCTAAATAGGCATCCGGATATTCTCGTTCTGTAATCTTGCTAGTACTGTTGAAAGTATGTCTTCATTTTTTGTTTCAAAATTTATGGCTCCAGAGGCAGTAACGTTGACAGACCTATAGGCAAACATAATTCACTCGCAAAGGGGCTCACGAGCAAAGGTCACTGGTTGGGGAGCTCCCACCCAGGATTCAAATCTTGCGTGCTGCACCAAAAACTGTAGGGGTGTAAATCCCTCCAGTATTATTTCAAAAATACATAATTCACTCGTTTCAAATTATAATAAGTTTTGGTTGTCAGATACATTAATTTCATTATAAAATTATGCATGGTGAATAACTAAGTCTCCATTTTAATTGACAGCCCTCATGCGGCTCCACTCCCCACGAGAATCAACGAAGCGTTGCCTAAGGGCTCCGCTACGCGCTGCTTTCCCTCATAATCGCACCTGCTATTCCGCCCAAAATGCGTTGTGAGTGGGCACCGCTCTCTAGTCTTCTCATGTGTAGTCCTCACGTCCCAGCCACCCTTCCCCGCCTTCGTCGTAGCACGTCTCAGCCTCCGTCGCACCCCTCCTCCGTCGCCGGACCGGTGCCCTTCACTTCCGCCGCCGACACTGTGACCTTTGAGACTGTGGTCGCATGTCCTTCGCCTCGTCATTGTGGCCTCTGAGCCCCCAATCGCCAAGATTTAGCTCGTCATCATCTTCCTCTGTGGGATTGGTAGCTGAAGTTGTGAGATCTAACAAAGCAGACGATGCCACTTTAATTTGAGCTAGCTAGGAGCACGAGTGAGCAGGAGAGCAAGGGGGAGCTGGATCTAGTGGGTCCGAGTGGGTTGGGATGTATAGCAAAACCTCTATGTATGTAGAAGAAAAGCAAAACAAAAAAATACTTCTAAATTGGATAGATATCTCATTTAAAAAAAATCCGTGTTCACATGATGCAGGGTCAAACGTGTACGTCCAATTAGATAGGAAAGGAGGTGGTTTGCCTACAGCCATCTGGTCACCTTTATACTTCGGAGATATTTTGCTCGAACTCCGTATCACCTAGTAGACATGAGTCAGCTTATTCAGCACCGAGGCGTCGTAAGTCAAACGCATAGATTTGCTGCTGCACTAGAAAAGGTGGCTTATAAGTTGCGGTGAAAACGAAGCGGATACGAACTGTTCATATTTTTGTCCGGATTCGGATTCGAATACGGATGGTGGTAACCATGCCGGATAGAACACGATTCGATATCAACATCACAAATATGCGATTTGAGTATTCGGATACGGATACGGTATCGGATGTTGAATATCCGGGATACGGACGGACTAAAACCGCTCTAAACGGATTCGGTCGAACGGACGGACGAATAAATATCCGTACCACTTTTATCGCGACTTATAAGAACCAAATTGACCCTTTGGAAGAATATAGAAACTAGAAAGACGATGGGCACAACACCGCCGGTTAATAGTGGTGTGCCAGAAAATTAGCAAAACCACAAATATCAAATATGAGTTGTACAGTATATATGTATTTTCTAGGTTTTAAGCCGAAGATCAGCAAAGACCTTGTGCCCGTCAACATGGAAGGACCGGGCAGTCACTACTTAGTAGCTAGCGAAGAAAACGGGCATGACGTACGGGCGCAACCCGAAATTCGTGATCTTCTACGTAGATGATTCCGTTTGTGGTTTGTATCACGACCCCCTGATGTTCCGCACCGTTCTACACCACGGGATCGTCACATTCCGTTTGTGCTGTCGAGAAGGATTGTCAGCGGCCACGGGATGTGACCACACCGCCTCGTGGGCCGTGGCCGAGTGGCGACGACGGCACCGCGAGAAACGCCGCCCACCACCGTCCACCGCCGTCTCTCGGCCGCCCGTGCACCGTCCTACTATCTAGCCCTATGCAAACGTGTACTTGTATAGGGCGCCGCCGCCGGTCGAGCACCTCCGCGTTGACGTCGAGACAGGGGGCCCGCGCGCCGCGTTGTACGTCCTCCAACTCCAAGCACAGGAACCGCCCCATGCGTGGCCGGTGCGGAGTCACCTCAAACCGGTTCACAGCACTGCGACCGCCCGGCCGCCGGTGTGGTTGCGGCGGTGGGACGCGGTCGATGTGACCACCCGACGAAAATTATCCTCGTACTCCGACGAAAATCTCGCGGAACTTCGCAAGTCAGCTTGCACCACCGAAGTCAAGTCGCCGCTACGGTCAGGCTACTCGTACAGCCCGGCTCTCGGACCTCGGCCCGTGTTTGCTTGTCGGACCTGGGCCAGGTACCGACGTGAGAACAAACAAGGCCGCAAAGGGCACGGCGGGAGAGGCGGAGTGAAGGCCCAGGCTGACATTGGCACTAGCCCATTCCAATGCACAAGGTTCGCAGATCGACTGGCCCAGCCTAAGATCGTGCCGGTCCAGCCCATGATCTCCCAAAAGGTTTCGTGGCCCAGACCAATTCTCGGGTGGTTTCGAAGACCAAGACAGCAGGATCTGCTTGTGGAGCAACGACTTGGATCGTTCCGGTCCAGCCCAAAAGGTTTCGCGGCTCAGCCCAATTCGCGGGTGGCTTCCAAGACCAACTCGGAAGGATCGGCACATCTTTACCTATGGAATCTAGAGTTCAAGCTCCGACACCACAGCGTGCCACGTCGTCCGCAATTCCCGGCCGTCCGATCGGGCGGACGGACGGCCCAGATCGGGCGAGTCTCGGACATTTTGCAAAAAGAGCCCTTAAACTCTGGTGAAATATAACCTGTCGTCCATCATCCTCTCTCAGAAAATATTGCAAAAAGGCCCTCGAGCTTTTTCGAAATAGGATAAAAGCCTAGGCCACCATATGGGCCGGCCTGCCACCGCTGTTCACGCGCCGAACTAGGCCAGATTCGGCCCAAATAATCTTACCCTTTTTATTTCTTTTATAAAATCATATGAGATGCTGATTTTGTTTATTTCATACAAAAATAATAGAGCTTCTAAAATCATAAAAATTTTTATGTACCCACTCCATGATATACTCTATGTATAAAACATATTAAACGTGGAAAATAAAGAAACTTTGAATTATTTAAAATATCCTCTTTTAATTAACAAGTGGAACTTCCATAACATCGAGCTCCTAAAATTATGAAAACAAATTTAGACTCTCCGTGATATAATATACTCTATGTATATGAACTACCAAAATATTTTCCACCCCTTCTCTTCATAAAAAAATCGAAAATAATTTTCAAATTCCTCTCATTCATGTTTTGTAAAAAAAACTTAAAATGTTTATAGCTCATCCATCTTAACTATAAATCACGTAATTCTTGCACCCAAAATCTTATAAAATAAAATCCCATGTATTAAAATCCTTGTCTCTATTTTTTCACCCTTTTTAGTCATCCAAAAAAAATAAATTGAAAGCTTAACTCATTCACGTTCTATCCATAAACTTAGGGAGTTCATATCTCATCCAACCTAACTATGAATCCCATAATTCTTCAACCAAAAAACTTCTAAAATAAAACCCTACATATTCAAGTCTTTTTCGCAATTTTTAGTGATACCCCTTCTTCATCATCAAAAAGTCAAAAAATCATTTCCAAATTCCTCTTATTTGCATTTTACTGATAAATTTAGAAAAAATATATCTCATCCATCTTAGCTCCAAAGCCCATAATTCTTCCACCAAAAAAAAACTAAAATAAAATCGATGATTATCATTTCTCTCATTAGTAAATCATAAAACTAGATAACTACCATAAAATCAACACAGGTAGATCAAACATGACGCGGCAACGCTGCGCCAAGTTTTCTAGTGCTTCCGTGGTGGCAGTCTCTGATGCCCCGCCCGACTGTTGTGCCTTTGTGTGAGTTGTGAAAGGGAATTTCCGAATTCCTCTGGTCTATCTTAGCGACACGAGACGAACAAAGGGAGCCGTCGCATGCGACCAGTGTATGGAGAAAATGAACAGATGTGAGTTAGCACGATGTTTAACATTGGGCACCAAAAGATCGGAGAACTCGAGTGTGCTCTCAAGTTACCCGGACGGACAGTCACATCCGGGGGCAGCAAGGCTATGACTGATGCAGTTTGGTGCCGGAATCCGTTAGGACCACTTGACTGCGCTGCCCGCCGCAAATGATGCGGCCGGCCTGACGGGAGCCACCAGCACCAGGCGCCACACCAGCTGCGATTGTGGCAGAAGATGATGCCCTGCTCTCCCCTCAACTCGCGATCGAGCCCTGAGCGCGCCACCGGCTGTTCGTTGCCTTTGGGGGTGTTTGGGAACTTGCCTCTGGCTGGCCTGGTCGTCTGGCCTGGCTATGGCCAGCCAGAGTCTGGTCCAAATGATACAGGCAATCATGTTTGATTTTTGTCTGTGTACAGCCGAGCTGAAGTGAGAACGTGTTTGTTTGTTGGTGTAGAAAGAGTACATCCACCTTGTACAAGAGTATTGGTAGCCTTACCACTAGTGTTCTTCTCAGCACTTCTCACTGCCATTTCATCGAGCAGGTCGTGGGCGTGAGCTAGTCCACGCAAGGGATGAAGAAGCCTGAGGCCGTCGGTGTTCCGTCCACCTCCACAGCGTCGGCATCCGCGTCCAACTCGAGGGGCAAGAAACCAAGCGCCGGGACAGCGCGCCGCCGGGCAGGTCCAGCACGACGGCGAGGTGCGAGGAGCGGAGGCAGAGGCGTGTGGTCGCCGCAGCCTACCACCTCCCGCCACAGCACGGCGGCCATGGTGACGCACCTCCTCCTTCGTCGCGGCGCCGCAAACGACGACGACGACGAGTCGGCCATGGACACGCAGGAGCTCGTTGCGGACGATGGCAGCCGGCCTTGAGAGCGCGCGACGGCCGGCGCAGGGCGAGCACGCGAGCAGACCAACAAGGGGAAGGAGCTCGTGGTCATGGGGACGAGCGGCGCTGGCCGGAGGAAGAGCTAGGCGGCGGCGGCGAGAAGAAGATAAGTGAGAAGAGGTATCCGGTGGATGAGGAAGAAAGGCCGAAAGGGAAGGACGGGAGGTGACTCCACCACCCCACACGCGCCCACGCGCGCTGCAGCGGGCCGAGCTCTGAAAAAACGGCCATCTGGGCGTTTCCTGGGAGCCAGGTTTTTGATGCTTTAAAGTTTGTGCGGGCCAGGCCGAGCAACAGTAAAACATGGGCCGTTGCAGCCTGGGGGCTTGGGCCACCCTCCCGGCCCTCTACCAAACGCACCCTTTGTGGTTTTCCTGCATCAGTCTCAGATTCCCAGCCCAAGCCAAGCCAACAAGAGAAGCTCGATGGCCAGAAAGAAAGGGGCAGGCAGGCAGATACTGATCGATTCGATGATTGTACAGGTGGAAAGGGTTGGTGGTGCACCGTGCACGCGCGCGGCGCACACATGATATACATTATTATGGTTCAGTGACTGCTCCCTAGCATTCTGATGCTGCTGGTGCGCATGCTCGCCGGCCGGACCGCTCCTCCAGTCCGGCAGTATGGGCACAGGGCGTAATGGCCCTTTCCCGTTGTGCTGATCGGATAGAATGATAGGAAGATACGAATGCAGCAAGGCAGTAATGCTGAATGCTGATAAGTAGTAATGCTGAATGCTGATACTGAATGACATGAATCCCGCTCGTGTACAACGTCGCTGAGATCCGCGGCATCGCATGGCATATATAGCGAACCCACATGGCATGACATGAATGCCGCTCATGTACAACGTCGGTTGAAGTTGAATAAGCGTAGGAGTCGGGACCAAGCTAGCTACAGCAATGCTACTTGCTTGAGTACCTGTACAGCGAAGATCATAAAGCCCTTGAGCCGGACGACCGATCAGATTGTTGGCCAAATGTACGTCCCAACTGAAAACACACAAACTACGAACAGGTTCAGGCTGTTATTTATCCCGCTAGTTTTCGGCTTTGATTCGGAACCACCATAGTTTTGGCTTGCCTTGCTTCGCCGAGAAAAAATACAGTCTCCCCGTCAGAGTGTTCCTTGCCGCGCGCACGTACTCCGCGTCTCCACGACGCTTCACGACACAGACATCCCGGTCAGAGCCGCTGCTCCCATCCTTGGCGGAAGGCGTCGGGTAGACCGACGGCGCCGGCGCGACGTCGATTTCTCGCCGTACACATTATTAACACTGCTGGCTTTGGCTCTGCCTGGCTACTGATTACCAGCCTGCTGGCGGCACGTTGGCATCCACACACCGGTCTTATATAAATGGTGCCCAAAATATCAGACAGGAGCTGTATTCTGATGAGCTTAAATTCCTTCTTGGTTTGTACATGCATTGCACCGGGGGGCGACCAACAAGGCGACGACGGGGCGATCGACAACGAGCCCCACAGAACAGGGTACAGGCGTGCGCGGAGTAGATACGACGATCTATCCTCACCCGTGGGCCGTGGCGTGCGCGGTCGACAAACGAGTGACTACACACGCGCGCGCTAGCTGCTACGTACATCACTACATGCATGGCCAAATAATCTAACTATGGCCTATCGGGGCGAGGGCGGCGAACCCGCACATGCCGGTGGAGGTAGCAGGAGGTGTCGCCGGCCCCCTTCCTGGAGCCGCCTGGAGCCTGGTTTGGGCGCTTCCGTCCCCTCGCCCCAAGATTCCCACGGGCCGACCCGAGTGCCGGTCCCGGGCTCCCGGCGGCTCCACCGCTACTGCCACCAACCGCACCGACCGCACGGCCGATCAGCAACGAGAAACGCCTATACGTCCCGCGGTCCATGATTGCGCGCGCGCTCACCTCCGGGTCCGTGCTCTGCACTGCCGATGTGCCCCGAGCTTGGACTGGTATGCGCGCGGCAGCGGCAGCCGGCAACAGTACCGCCCGTCCACCACCACTACGGCCCTACGTGTACGTACAGCCTGGATGTTACATCCCCGATCTATTCGTAGCTTTTAGGGGGACAAAAACTTCCGTGCTCATTGCTCAAAGCTGCCGGTGATCAGGCCTGTGCAATTTTGCACCTTGAGCCGCTGTGCACTCTGCACCTTGAGGGCTCCTCCGACAACAGAGCATCAAGTCTTTTATGTAGCCAAAGGGCCTCTAGCCTAGTGGCTAGAGCACCCGGGTGGCACCCAACAGACCTGGAGTCGACTCCCCGTGGGAGCGAATTTAAACAGTCCGCATTATTAAAAAAAAAAAAAAATAGGTCAGGCGTTTTTCTCGACTTCGGTCAAAAAAGTCTTTTATGTCAAAATGTTCTCATCTAAAAAGCCAGTTTGCAATTTTCATGCTTTGAGTTGAACTAGTACGTCAATGGGCCCGATATATGTCACATGTAGAAATGCGTGGTTCTGAATTTAAAAGCTATAGAACAAATCAAAATTGCTTATCTTTATTTCTTTGCTGCCATGTACTAACATAACACTTGCATACATAGTTGTCCCAATGAGATGTACTTTACTGGACAATTACTCTAGACTCCTGTTTCTACAGTTGCATCCAAGTATTGGCCCTGTTTGGATCCAAGTGCTAGAGCTAGTTTGTGTTAGTTTGAGCCAAACTAGCACAAAAGCATCCAAACAGAAGTGCTAGAGCTAGTTTTTTAGAAGAGTAAAATGCATGTATAGGCCATTAACTTGTGCGCTGGTGTCGATTTAGGCCAACAATTTTGAAAGTGCTTTTTAGGGCCAAAATCTTCACTTGCTGTGCATTGATAGGCCAACCGCTGAAGTCAACGTTTTTCACCGGCGTGGACCGTCCATCCGTGCGCGTGCAACGCACGTGAGCATCCTGGGCTACCGTATTTTAGCAAAAAACCCCCGAACTCCTCACTCATCTCATTCCCCAGTCCTCTCTCCTCCCTCTCGTTCTGTTTCCCTCCCTCTCTCCGATTGCGACGGCGGCGGTGGCGCAAACCTAGCGGCGGCGGGGGCGATCCGCGGACCGGCGGCGGGGGGCGATCACCGTCGTTTCCCGACGTAGGAGGCGACCAAGGAAGGCATGGATCCGCGCAGGCTACTACAAGGCGCTGGTGGATCTGCGGCTGGCGGCTCTGTAGCGGCGGCGGCAGCAGGCACAGGTGGGATAGGTCCCCTTCCCTTGGTCAGGTGCAGAACATGCCGCCGGTTCAATGTGGTGACGCGGGTTTCCAAGAAGCCCTGGAGTCTAGGGCAAGTTTTCTACTGTTGCCCGGCGCACAAGGTAAAATTGATGATTTTTTACTTCTTGTTTTCAGTTTAGGTTGCTTCTTTGCTACTGATAAAGGGTCTGATCTTGTGCAGAGCAATGGTGAAGGTTGTCCTTACTAAGCCATGATGCAAATCCACTGTAAACTCTTCATTATCATCCCCTACATTACCAAGATACATCAACATCACTATCAAATCGATAAAACCGAAATGGTCTAACCCTAACAATCAGGAACAGTGCCACTACCAACATCAACAAACCCTAACCAATCCAAAAAACCAAAATGTACTAAGCCACAGCACAATTGACCAACATTCTACCTCCAAACCAAAAACAGACATAGTTCATGGGTCATGGCTTACCGTATTCAGGCGGCCCATCCGTCAGCTGGCGCATGGTCGGACCCATTGCGCAAGTTCACCGCGGCAGCCGCGGGAACTAGCGCCTCCAACCCTCCCCTACCGACTCCACCGACGCCGCAACGTGATCACCCCCCGCCGCCGGTCCGCGGAACGCCCCCGCCGCCGCTAGGTTTGCGCCGCCGCCGCCGTCGCAATCGGAGAGATGGAGGGAAACAGAACGAGAGAGAGGAGAGAGGACTGGGGAATGAGATGAGTGAGGACTTCAGGGGGGGTTTTTTGCTAAAATACGTAGGCCCAGGATGCTCACGTGTGTTGCACGCGCACGGGTGGATGGTCCACGTCGGTGAAATACGTTGACTTCAGCAGTTGGCCTAACAATGCACAGCAAGTGAAGATTTTGGCCCTAAAAATGCACTTTCAAAGTTGTTGGCCTAAATCGACACCAGCGCACAAGTTAATGGCCTATACATGCATTTTACTCTTTTTTGGAACTAGCACACCCAAAAAAACTAGCCCTCCAAAGAGGTGATTATTAACACCAAAATTTGGACAACCGAGAAATATCAGTGACGAGGGAATACTCCTTAATATTTTGAGAAGAAGCAAGAAGCTTGATGATTGCCAATGAAGATTAGACAGAAGATATATGTGGTGCGGTCGCCAAATCGGCAGTCGGAACCAAATCGGCAGTCAGGCTCGGCTATTCGGGAGGCCATACGTGTGCGACCAATTAACGTATATTGTGGTCAGGCTCGGCCATTCGGCAGTCAGGCTCGGTTATTCGGGAAGTTATTCGGGAGGCTCATTGCATATTGTGGTCGATCAGCATGCATGCTTGGTGCTGGAGGTACATTTGTACGTAGCTTCAAGGATGAAAGGCAACGCAAGATCTGGCGTGCAAATCATTTGCCGATAGGAGGAGTCAGAAGATGTATATGCATATACGTGATTTGGTTGGTGTCACATTCGTATACGACAAGATGTGCTAGCTTGCCTGAGCTTTGGCGGTTGGACAAGGAATACGTCGCCACATTCTATATCAGAAGGCGGCCAGGTGCTTATGACTTGTTCGTCCAAGACACGTCGTTCGTCGGACCGAAGAATATATACGTGTATACGTATTACATTTGGGAACTAGCAAGGCAGGCAAGGAAAGATACGATGGCAAGTAGGATATTGCCGTGCATTGACACGTGAGTAGCAAGAGGTCTAGGCCAATCAAAATGAAGATAGAGGATGCCAAGTCCAATTAGAAGAAGTCTGCGTATCAGAACGCGTCGGCCAAGGAAGCTTTAAGCGGAGGATTCTGCGCCAAGCAAGTCGGAGTCCCATGTATCTTAATATTTCTATTTATTTTAAATATTATTATTAGGCAGGCATTCTCAGCCCAGGGTATAAATATAAACCCCCGGCCATTGTAATAAGGGTTCACAACCAATTCAATACAACCGGCTACGCGCCACCCTTCGAGTCCTTTAGTCGTGTCGTCGAGTTCTTCGAGAGGGCCAATCGATCCGTCGACCTCCGTAAGTCCCGGCAACCTTGCTATCATGTTTAGTATCGTGCGGCGGATTTAGATGTGATGCAAGTAGTCTCATCCGTTTTGCTTAGTATCGTGCGGCGGATTTAAGCTTAATGATGGGAAGTTTTTGCTTGTGCCTTGTATCGTGCGGCGGATTAAGACACGAGTAAAGATAGTTATCGGCTCTTTTAGATTTGGCATGATCTAATAGATTCATTAAGTTACCATGTGTTGCTTGCTTTATTTAATGTTTAATTATTTGCAACACTCTTTTGCCCAATCTAGATTGATACTCTTTCGGCTTGTTGATCGTTCTTTCATGTTTATTCAATATCAAGTGGATCAAGTTCATATAGCCGAATTAGATCGATCTAGATTGTCACGTGTTGTGGGTTCATTCACGTTATGTGTAGATAAGCCTTGACAGGACCGGGTACCGTGCGGCAGATGCAGGTCTTTGGGTTACTCTAGAGCTAGTCATCCGGTGGACTAGAGATCGGTTTAATCTCGATAGGCTCCTTTACATGTTACTTGTTTGTTCCTTCTTCATGGACCCCGATTCGGCAATCTTGCGATACGGTTATGCTTAAACATGTGACGAGTATTTATAGATCTGTTAGGTAATTGCATGCTTTTAGCTCTTTATTGTTAGATTGTATCATGCGGTGGATTGATCTAGCAAGAAGGAGTGGTGTAAATTCATAGTGAGTGGTATCATGCGGTGGATTAGCTTGCTTGGGTTTATGCTTGACGGGTTTATGAAGGCTAGACGTGCGGCAGACTAGTTGGAATAGCCTATGCATGTGTTATTTAGTAGATTTATATTTATAAGTTACTTATTCTTAATTATTAGTGCTTGATGATGCTTTAAACTTGAGATGTAGTTTGATGCACTTTAATGATCTGATCTTGTTCAAACATGTCTTCATTTACCGCATTCGGCAAGTTCGTTCGTTTACGCGTTATGTTACTTTAGCCGAATGAGCGCAACGTGCTGCGAGATAGCTTCTATAGCTATGTGTCGTCGTAAGTGGCTTCGGGGCCGTAAAGATGGAACCGTCTGGTCTCACCCAAAGACGTTCCGGCTTATGATCTTACTTGTTTTATCCCTTGTCGATTTTCGGTCAAATCGATCGGCACGCCACCGGATTCGACGCCCGGCATCCGATTGAAGCTAGGCTTTCCGGCTTGCTTTGTGTGTGAGACGCAGGGTGGTCACATTTTGCGTCAACACCATCAAATGGATTGTTGGATATTGTTTATTTATTTTATGGCCATTTCTATTTGATGTATCTCACAAAGATTATTGGAGAGGCTAAAAAAGGTAAATTTAGTTAGGTTACTTAGAGGGAGTTTTCTTATTTGTGTTTCATTCAAAAAAGGTATGTCACGCGTATGACGCGGACCAGACTCTTTGGTAAAGAAATTGGGCCAAATGAGGCCCCACTGCAGGTCGTGGCTAACCCTGGGGAAAGGAGGAGGGACGCACGAGCAGGAGGCGCACGAGCAGGAGGCGCCGCCTCGGCAGCCGCCGCTCTCGTCGCTGCTTCGTTACCAAGTTGTTACTTTAACTAGGATTTAAATAAATAGGAAAAAGAGGATCAGATCTCTTGATCTTCTTAATAGCTGAATTAGATCAGGCATTATACATATTGGAGAATTGTAATCAGATTGGAACAAGCAATAAACTATCTTTCTATCTCTCTTCCTCCCTCTCCCTGCCCTGTGCCGCTGCCCTCTCCTCCTCGCCTGCGCGCGCACGCCACCGCCCATATCGCTGCCGCCAACGCCGCAGCCCCGGGCAAGGCCCTGACAAAGTGCCAACATTTAAAAAAAGGTCATTTGGTTATCTCTGATTGAACTATCCTATACAATGAATTGTTTCTTTTGTTTTTCGTTATGACTTATATAAGCAATGAGCCTGTCTACCAAACAACCACGTGTTTGTAAGAATACACTCATGGTTTCGTCTAGATGATATTTTCTTCATATTTCTTTTCAGCAGTTCTTTGCCGCATTGCAAAAAAACGTTGATATACCATCCTATTTATGGGAAAACTTTGGATAGAACAAATGGAGCGCCGATGTGGTCGGAGCACCATGTGAGTGACGACAGTTCGGAATAGGAAATGGAGATCGCGGTACCACATTATTATTACTCAATTATTACTCAATACGTATAACATGACGGCATCTTGTTTCTGCCGGCACGCATTAGTCTCTGCGCTTCTGGTCCCCGTCAAGGCTGATGCTATCCGATCACCTACCCCTTCAATCAAGTACCCGAAAACCACCCACATCTGCCACACGATGAACACTACTCCGAGCTGTGAACGAGCATGGGTCGCGAGTGTTTGTAGTATGCATGTGTCTTCTTCTGTTTGTAAACAGTACGCTGACAATTCTAGATGAACGGATCGGTCTACGAGTAATATCACTACAGTACTAGTACTAGTAATCAGCAGCCAAATAAATGTTCTTATGAGCTAGAAAGAGAGGTACCAAAGCCTACGCCGGAGTGATGACAGTTATGGCTGGTGGTTCAAGCAGGATGGTCATGGGTTCCTCAAAAAATGTAAATTTGTTGTAGGAAATTTCTCAATATTGATATTTGCCTCCAATGCATGTTACTCAATGTTGTCTTTAGTATATGGCACTATTATGACTATTAAATTAATAATTTTAGGAGTAAATGGGGGTGGGGTGGGGTGGGGGGGGGGGGGAGGGATATATTTCAAGTGCCTGAAATCTAATTTATTTTCAGACAACAGCTAGCCGCCACTGGACCCATTTGTTTAATATATAAAAAGTCTACATCCTCTTTCTAGTTCTTCTAAAACTTTCCACTACCCTACCACACTCTCCAACACAAGAACATGTGCACACACCTAAACAGCAAAGCCCTGACACACACTGACCACTAGATGTAGTATGACTAAACTACTTAACCTAAGCTATATATTCCCATATACAAAAGCGAAAGAGAACAATCGAAGCAATTAAACAAATGCGAAAGCGATTAGGAGAACGTCTCAAAGCCAGCTCTCGTCTGTCTGTCGTCTGAATTTGACCAGGTCGGTCCATGCACGTGGGTTCCATCAGCAGGCACGAGAAAAGCGCAACGAGCAAACGAGCAGAGGGCATAAACAAGTGATTAGATTAGCCCGTTTCCTCATCACCCCGCTTCAGGCACCCCAAAGATTCCCGGTCTCCGACGCATGCAGCAACAACGGAAGGAATGCAGCGCACAGGGCAGCAAAGTCTCCTCCCCATCACTCTCCTGGCCTCTTTCCTGCTGCAAAGACAGATTCAGAGAGTTTTTTACTGTCTGGCCCGCCATCAAAACTCAAAAGCAGTAGTAGTACAGTTCAGCAGGAGTATAAACTATTCTATGGATTCCAGAGCCGGTTTACAGGAGTAATGACAGTGGATGAGGTATTCAGATGAGACTTGCAGGATAAACCAACAAAGTGAGCGTCATGATGACCTGTCTCGAGCTTTTGGGTAGGGACGACAATGAACTGTTGGGGCTCGAGCTTGCTTTGCAAGAAAGCAACAAAGCAGCTGTTAATGACCGTGGTCTCGTGCTCGAGGTCGAGGTCGAGGTAAAGGGTGGCGATGGACGTCGACCAAAGCCAGGAAGGAGAAGACAGAAGAAGGCTTCTTGACCTTCTTGCAGACCGGTTTCCAAGGTGGAAAATGCCTGATGTTGTAGTTTAGGAAAGTTCCAAAAATGCTACTTAGACTCTTGTAGTTGCTGTATTTGTTGGTTGTGGTGGAGTGGTCAGAGATTAAAGAAACTGAGAAAATCTAAAAATGTGCTTGGTTGGTTAGTGGAAATATGTTTGCTTGGGACAAATGGAAATTCCATGGCTGATTAGACTTCTTGTTCAGTAGTAGCCTTTGTGAGACAATGATTTAGTCATTGACTGTAATGGCAGACAAACTGCAAGATCAGTGTTGAAAATGTTGATATGGTAGTTGAGTGATCCATCACTGATCAACTAGCTAGAATTAAGGTTCCAGACGAAAACAGTGTTGCTGGCGATGTGTAGCTGTAAAGGAAGGCGATGAATAAGCTTTGTCTTTTTTACCTGTGTTTTTCTGGCCTCTGTGGGGCTTAGCATGATCTAGAACGGCAGGCTCTTGGATGTGGAGGAGGCAGTGAGCGCCTTGAGGCTCTCGGCCGATGCCGGAGCCAAGTCCTGCGGCAGCCGCGCGCGCCGGGCGATGCGCCGCATGTTGCTCTGGAGGCTCTGCTGAACCAGCTGCCGCACGGCGCGCTTCTCCGCGCTCATGCCGGCGTCGTCGGCGAACTCCCCGTCCACCGACTCCTCCCCCTCCCCGCGGTACCTGCGCTCCTGCGGCGCCGACACCGTGGCCACGACGCCCGAGGCGTCGTCCGCGACCTGCTTGCCCTTGTCGGCGCGGAGGATCTCGAGGATCCTGGACGCGCGCTTCTGCGCGAGCGCCGTGCCCACGAGCGTGAGCTCCAGGAGCGCGGACGAGGCGCCGGCCTCGACCATGGCGGCGCGGTCGCCGTAGCTCCGGTGCGCCAGGACCATGAGCACGTAGGCCGCCTTCTCCTGGCACCCGGGCTCGTCGGCCCAGTTGAGCACGTCGACGAGCGACGGCACCGCGTCAGGGGCGCGGCTCACCGCGCGGCGGCCCTCGGGGCACGCCGCCACGAGGTTGCAGAGCGCGGCGAGCGCGCGGTCCGTCACGGGTGCGGCCGCGGCGTCACCCACGACCGCCACCAACGCCGGCGCGAGCCCGGCCGCCAGCAGGTGCGGCGCGTTGGCGGGCGCGATGGAGAGGTTGAGGAGCGCGCGCAGCGCGTCGTGGCGCGCCTGCTCGGTGGTGGTGGAGGGGGAGCCCGCGGCGGCACCGGCCTGGAACGCGCGCACCAGGAACGGCGCGGCGCCGGACGCCCCGATGACGGGCTTGTTGGCGTCGAGCGCGCTGAGGCAGAGGAAGTTGGCGACCACGGCCTCCGTCAGCGCGCCGGACGCCGCGCCGCCGCCGCCCTCCGCAATGCGGAGCATCTTGTGCACGGCGCCGGCCTGCACGATCGCCGCCTTGTTCCTGAACAATCATGCAGACAGAGACAGCTCTGCGTATCAGAAACCAAATCCCCCACATGGCCAGATCTGATCACGAAACAGAGGAAGACAACGAACACAAGGCAGAGAGAAGACTCACGTGTCATTGCCGATCCCCAAGTTGAGCAGCGCGTACAGCGCAGCGGCGGTGACATCCTCCCCGCCGCCGCCGCCGGCGTCATCGAGCATCGCGACGAGCGGTGGGATGGCGCCGAGCATGGCGAGCATCTCCCTGGCGCCGGCGTCGTCCTTGGCCTTCCTCCGCACGGCCCTGGCCGCCTCGACGCGGGACATCACGCCACAGTCGCCGCCGTCCTGGAGCGCCCCGACGACGCCCTTGAGCTCCTCGAGCGCCTCCACCTTCCTCCTGGCCGCGGCCGCTTCCTCCTCAGCCGCCACGTCGCCGCACTCGGACGGCGGCTCCGGCTCCTCCTCGGCCCGGAGCAGCTCCGCGAGCCGGTCCGACCGCGCCTTGGGCTTCGGCATCGGCACCGGCATTGGCAACCGCTGAGGAGACTGGTACGCCGTCCGTCCGCGGCACGACGAACCGCCGCCGCCGCCTCCATCGCCCCCGCCGCCGCACGCAAGAACCTCGAGCACCTTCCGCCGCAGCGCGGCGGCCGAGAAGATCGGCCAGACGCGGAACCCGCCGGCGTCCGCGTGCGCGCACCTCGCCACCATTGAGAGCGCGAGCGAGCGAGCGAGCTTCGTCTGCAAGTCACATTGGCCGGCGGGAGGCGGCGGGCGGGCGGCGCCTGGCTGCGCTCGGCGCTCGCAGACTGGCGTCCGGAGGAAGGCGTGGCGGGCGGCTGTGCGGGCGGGGTTTATACGCGTAGAGTACAGGGACGGAGGCAGGCAGTGGGCCTGAGACTGAGCCGGTGGGGCCAGTTGGTCAGGAGGGAGGGTACGGGATGAATATTTTATTTTATATTAAATAGATACTCATTCATCCAGTAGAAGAAAATAAAGGGTAATAAATGGTGTTAGATTTGGGCCGAGGACCTGGATGGGTTGTTTAATGGCGTGCTTTACTGGACGGGCCTATTTTATGGTGGCTTATTTTTTTTAGATTATTTTTTTAGATAAAGATTTTTTTTTAGATTATTATTATTTTATGGTACGCAGATCTTGCAGGGGAGCCATCTTGCAATGCCTGCTGTCTGCTTAGCTGCACCAGGTCAGCGACCGAATGACGTTTTGTGATGTAGTGTTGGTTATAGCGACCGAATGACGTTTTGTGATGTAGTGTTGGTTATGAAGGAAAACTTCAAACCTTGGCTGCGACACTCCAACTTGAGTTGATTTTTTACTTTGTTTACGGTTGCATTCCGGTTGACGAACCACGAACGAACCACGCCGTGACACCGACCACGCAATTCGACGTGATCCCCTGAGGCCCTGACAAAAGATGTGAGCTGTGTGCTCTGTCGATCATTGATCCGTCGCCAGACTGCCTTGAGCTAGGAAGGATGCAAACGGCCTCCCTAGTGGCGCAGCTGAAGACGGAATTCCGCATGGTTGGCCTGCCCATTTGAGTTGCAACCGCTCTCAGGGTCGGGGTGGTTCGTATTCTTATTCCAATCGTCATGCTCTCATATGCATGCTCTGAGTTCCTCCCGCTTTGTGCTTTCCTCGTACCAACTGGCAACTGGACCTGGTGCTGATCCCAGCACGGCGTGACGGGAGGCACGTGTCGTGTCGTGTGTGTTGACGACGCGACTGCTAACGGAAGAGATCCATCTCCTGGAGGTGCGCGCATAGTACGTCCGCTGGCCATCCCTGCAGCTGCTTGCCACTCTGTGATCCTAAGTAGGGCCTTGTTTAGATTGCAAATTGGAAGGCTGAAATACACTGTAGCACTTTCGTTTGTATTTAATAATTATTGTCTAATTATAAAATAAATAGGCTTAAAAGATTCATCTCGTCATTTACAATTAAACTATGTAATTAGTTAATTTTTTTACCTATATTTAATACGCCATACAAGCGTTTAAAAATTGATGTCATGGAGAGAGAGTGAAAAAACTTGGAATTTGGGGGCAATCTGAACAAGGCCTAGGCATGGCCGCCATGGTTCATAGCTTCGATTTTCAACGCCATGGTTCATGGCTTCGATTTTCAAGTGTACACACTGCCACTTTGACTTGCAGGCTTATGGAGCAATCTGCAGCACTGTTCCTCTACTGAAACTGTAGAGTAGTACCACCAGGCATTTACTATAGCGAAAAAAAACATACTGTACGATCGTAGAAATTTGAATCTCTCGCGGTCAACGAAGGAACAGCACAAGCACAGAAGCAGCGCTGCTCCAGACGGAGACGGATGTAGGAGTACGGAGTAGCACCGACACGAGTCACCTCCGGTCAATGCGCGCACACCAAGACCGGTCCTCTCCATTTGGCAATATGCCGATGCGCCCATCTCCTGCCGCGCCCGGGCCTACGAAGAACTCGAGCAGAGGCCTTGTTGAGATGCCCAAATTCACTCTCAAATTCCACTATGCAAAAAGAAGATTCCCCATCACATCAAAATGTAGGCATATGCATGGAGTACTAAATGTAGATGAAATCAAAAACTAATTGCACAGTTTTGTTGTACTTTGCGAGACGAACATTTTGAGACTAATTAATACAGATATTACCACAAAACAACGAATTTGCTACAGTGCTCCGGAGAGCACTGTGCAGATTCGGTTCCCCGATTCGGAGAACTAAACAAGGCCGAGCTGTGTCTGCACTCTGCAGTGGGTGGTACTCTGCTCCGTACTGTAAAGATTGGTTGAACGTGATGACCTTTCGGTGCTCACGGCTTCGTGTTTATATGAGGATGGAACAGCCCCATCAAGGCATTACATCTTGGAGTACAAGTCAAGTAAGAATCAAAGAAGGAAACTACCGAATACTACTATCTACCTCTTGTACAAGTTAGGGACTCAATACTACAATACACGAAGCCTGGCACCTATACGTTTACAACCGTATATTCTATATTCTAACACGTACTAGTACTACCCACCCTCGTTTTTAGCACGATCGTATCGTACGGCGGATCGACCTTTTGACCTCCGGGAGCAGCCAGCCGGGACGAATACAGGAGTCGACAGTCTGGCCCTGGTACTGGCACTGGCAATGGTAGGTCGATCGAGTGAAATGAGTACGCCTACCGCCACCGACGCGACGCTCACAGCATTTACGCAGGGGCCCGTGGTCATGCTCCGCATGTGCCCATCGAGCTAGCCGCGCCGCGCCGCTGGAGCGGGCTGGATCGGAGGCTGGCGCGGCCAAGCACACCGCGCATATAACGTGAGCGACGAGGAGCCAGAACCCGGTGCTTCACCCCGATCGACGTCGTCGGTTCGCCGTCCCGATCAGAGCCTGTCCGGCCATGCGTTGGTTTCGTGCGTGCGCCCGCGGCGGAGAGCGACGCATAGCACAGACCCGGGCGATCGAGGGGCGGCGTCGTCGTTCCCAGGAGCCGGATGCCGGGGACGGGGTGAGCAGGAGCGGAAGCGTGTATTGAAATTGGGCGGCGTACGTGATGGATGGTGCTAGCCTTAAATTGGCAGGTGGAGCGGGGCGGCAAAACGACGCCATCACGCCACCACTCTAACTCGTCCGAGCCATGTGGCAAGCCCACGCACCAAAGGTGAAACGGTGCTTCAAAATGAACAAGAGTTCTCAGTGACTGGAATGTTAGAGGACTGAAATGACCACTTTAGTGAAAGTGTACGTAGAAACGGAGGGGAATGGCATTAGTCTGAATGTCCGACAATGGAGGTCGATTGCCGCTTCCAAAGGCGATCGATTTTCCAATAATGATCTTACCTTTTTTCGTTTGTTAGGGAACAATAATGATGTTAGCTGATCAGCTGGGGTACGCAGCGGCCGGGGGCTTTTCTCGTACCAACTGGATCGGGGTATGGGCTGCTGGGGCTATAGCAGCAGCGACAGGCAGGCATGGATGATCCCGACACGGCGACACGGCATGTGTGTGACGACTCATCCCTTCATCAGCGCCATGGCAGAAAAAGATGTCACAGTGCGCGCATATGTTCTTGCCGGTTCCCAGTCCGCTCGTCTATGCACTGCTCCTACGTTTTTGACACTGTAACATGAAGTCGTGATTTCGTCAAAAAAAAAAAAAAACATGAAGTCGTGATTCATGAACGCAACGTAACGGACGGAACGGAGGGTATTACCGTTTCTGGCAGCATTCAAGGAGAAGGAAGGCTTGTAGAGTCGTAGTAGCCTGCAGTGACGACGTGGCGTCCTCGCGCGATCGCGGTGTGGTGTGGATCGCCGTCATCAGTCGGGTCACGCACGCAGTAGCAGGCCGCCAGCGGCGGGCGACAGGTAGAGAGCGCGGGTCGTACGGTCACCGGCGGACCCGCCCCGGCACCACCGGACCGCCACCGACACAGGCGAAGGCTCGGTCCCCTCTCCGCAGCACCGCAACGAACGAATGCCCTCTCCTCTCTCCGTGTGCCGGATCCAGCGGCAGGTTCACGCGAATGAGTGCGTACGGAGCGCAGTGCGATCCATGAGAGACAGCGAAGATACGTACGATCGGTAGAGTCGGCAGGACGGAGTATCGGTCCCCGACGAGGGCCATGAGGATTCTGCATTAGTGTCCCAAATGATTGGGAGAGAGGCAGAGAGCCCAGAGCCGGGTGATCGAGGCGCGGCCGGGCCACCAACCGGGCGCTGTCGCGCGCGTGACCCGCGCATGCGCCTGCGGCGGAGAGCGATGCCGAGCGGTGCAGGGACGGGGATGGGGAAGCAGGTGTCCGGCGCGAACGGCCGGAGCACCTGAGGTAAACGTTGACGCCGCGACGCCGCCCGCGCTGGCGCGCGCGGTCCGGTCACCGAGGAGAAGGGTTCAGTGAGGCGTTAAATAAATCAGCTGGTGGAGCGGCCCGACGAGGCAACCGATTGGCCGGCCTCCTCGTTGCCTCGTTGGGCGAGGGCGACGCGGCCGGTTGGGGGCACGCACTCTCACAGTCGAAGGAGGCGAGTACGTGCGTACGCCGGGGGCCACACACGGCTTGAGTATAGGCGCCACACGGATGCTTGCTCATGCATGCTCCATGGAGAAAACCACCGGTGACGACTGATCCGCGAGCCACTCGCCAGCTGGGATTAGTATGCGGATCTATGGCAGGCTGTCAAAACGCATCATGTATCAGTGGAGCCCGCGAAGAGGCCTACTCGTACTACGCAATTCGAGCAGGTGAAGCGACGGGAGGTCAGGTCAGATCGTGTCGGCGGTGCCGATTGACCTTAGAGTAGTTGTACTGTTCTAGAACCAGAACTAGGAGTGCTACTGTGGATAGATCTTGAAAACAAGCCATCCAGGGGTGAGTACAATGTACACGAGGCCCTGGCCATGTGCTGCTCCCGGACCTCTGCTCCCTGCCGCTACTGATGATGCCGGGCGTGCGTGGAAGTAGGAACAGTCTTACTGATGATACTCTCCCCGTTACTCGATCGATCCCGGGACAGAAGGATGCATTATGTCGAACAGTCACGAAACCACAGAACACAGGAAGGAAACACTCGACGGATCGACAGACGACACGGCATCCAAGTAACTCGTTCTACAGTTTCGCGCGTAACAAGACTTGCAGACAGACAGTTGTCAAAAACAAAGAAAAAAAAAAGACTTTGCAGACAGACCTGGGAAGTGAGAGTCTGCGGGTGGGCCGAAACTGAACATGATCCTTGATGGATACAGTCGGCAGCAAAACTGGCAACGCCACCACCCGTGGGCTGTGGGCCGTGGTTCGTGGGGCCGGCCCAATAACTGGTTGCACAGTAACCGAAGACAAATTTTCTTTCGACACCAACCGGAAGACAGTTGATCAGCAGACAAAGACGTCGATCTAACAATTGGCCCAAACGAAACAAATTTCAAATCAAGCAGACAAAGACGTCGATCTAACAATTGGGCCAAACAAAACAAATTTCAAATCAACCTGCTCCCAAGATTCTGCCCGCTGTTTTGCAGATGGACGACATCAAGTACTACGAAGGATACAGCAGACGCGAAACAAACAGGCGTAGCAATAGGTTTCAGAATAACTTGTAGTGATAGGGTAATCTGGATAGTAAATATCGTAGCGCCTGACAGTACCGTTGCTGATTCCATTGTTTTCCAGTACTCCAGAACAAGGCAAACAGAAGTATTAAGTCAAATTGTCCTGTACTTCAAATGGATTGCGCCAAAAGAAACATGGCTGTTGGCTGCAAGGCCAGGGAGCCAGTAACGGGTGATCTGGACACAGTAAATATCGTAGCGCTTGGCAGAACCGTTGCTGATCTACGTTCCATTGTTTTCCAGCACTCCAGAACAAGGCAAACAGAAGTACTAAAGTCAAATTCTCCTGTACTTCAAATGGATTTCGGCAAAAAAAAAAAAAAAAGGAAAAAAAAAGGCTGCAAGGCCAGGGAGCCAGTAACCCAGTTCCACTGCCTCCGCAATTCTATACTTTCAAGTGATATAATGGCATCACCAAAAGATCACAGATCCCCAATTATTACGCTCAGGGCAAAGCTCAGATGCACACCTAATTAATAGGTACTGTACTACTGTATGGGTAGTACTAGCTCAAGAGGCAGGATACATCCAATGCTTGCCACACTAAAGCTATTAATATTAATATGCATATAAAGCCATCTAAAACAATAAGGCATCGGTAGAGAAATTATTTCAGATAGTAAAAATGACATTAACATGAAAGACAGAGGATGTTGTAAACAAAAAACCGTAAGGGCAAATTGGCAACACCATCATACCAGCAAGGCCATGCAAAGAGCTATATACTGGCATAAACATTTCCAGTCGTCCACAACAACTCTGATAATCATAACCAAGAATGGTGTGGGTGTGTGACAGTGTTTGCAGAATGTACTCAACCCCATAGCAGAACAGAACATAGTGTTGGCACAGGCGCTACGGTAAGAGTCCAAGAAACACAAACAGAAATTGGAGAACCAAACACCAGCAAGATTATAGAGCCAACCAGATACAATGCACATCATAAGCTTGTTCAAAATGTTCACATTGAAATTATTAGAGACGGGATTTATTTTTGCCAATTTCTGAGATTATCAGAACCAGTCAGGAATAAGGATCAGTTTATAATTGATATCCATTGCATCCACATGCAATGAATGGTAGTATATTTTTTTCTTACATTGTTGACTAGTGGTTGGTATCCAATTTCTTCACTTGATGCAACAACAGCAACAAAGCCTTTTAGTCCCAAGCAAGTTGGGCTAGGCTAGTGTCGAGATCCAACAAGAGCCAGCAATGAAATGGGAAAAGAAATAGAAATAGAGAAGGGGAAAATATACAAAACTATGTAAATATAATCAATAAACTTCCTAGTTCAAAATTACTCATTGAGCTGGCTCGGTGATAAATAACATTATGTCAATTTCAAGGAGAACTCGAAAAGAAAGTTCAGTTGGCTTGCTATCCACCCCTACTTCTTACACACAAGTGGTTCTTTGATTATTGAAAAAAATCCATTGCAGCTGTTGGATTGATTCAAGTAATCAGTATAAAGTTGGCCCAGTGCATTCCATTAAATTCACAGAGTACAGTCAGATAGCAGAAACTCTCTCAACAATATAAATATATGACTTTAGGGGAAATCTCACTTGAGGAAGAAGATGACATATTTTCAGTACCAATAAAAAGGAAATCAACAAACAAATAAAGATCAAACAGATTTCTCCAATATTCAATTATTCGAAGATAGTACACTTTTTTTATCAGTAATCATGAGCACAGGCATCTCAGTGCAAGGAAGTGAAACAATACATTCCAGGCTTAATGCAGTAACACTAACACTTCAATTTATTAACGAGAGAACTTCCATCTAAAACAATAAGGCAAATATCAAAAGAAGAATCCAGGCAGGAAAAGAAAAACTGATTCTCCATGCATTATATCTGCCTCAAAGAGGAGGTAACGATATACAAAATAGAAGGTTAAGAAATTGGCAATACCAACAATACTATAAACAGAGAACCATACACTGACACATGCACGTATCATGCCAATACCATTGAAGCAAGATTCTCTATGACAGTGAGCTGCTATGATTTAACAGTGTGCGCACTGTACAAGATGTACTCATCATAGTTAACATAGAAACAGAATGTCGCATGAAACCATGAGAACATGTCCCCATATTGAAATTCAAACTTTTACGGTACACTCTACAGTATGCAAATCAGTACAATATGCGCCAGAAAAAAAGCAAGAACGATGCGCGTTGATGAACTGCAGCATAATGAAACTCAAGGCAACTAAGAGATCATATTCAAGATGTCCAAACTGAAACAAACAGAGAACAGATTTTTTTTAAGCGATCTAAGCAACTAACATTACGTGAGGTCATGGAGTTTCCTTATCACACTATGCAAGTTGTGCTTTTCTCTTCATACTGATTAGTTAAGTCCTCTTACGTGATACGAGCTTTTTTTTGTAAGATGGTTTGTTTTCTTCCCGTGGAACTCCCAAAAGTTATGCAGAAACGATAGAGAATATGTTGCGTTGTGTTTAATGAACTAGAAAACTACACAGACACAACATATTACAATTAGAAGTCCAGCATAATGTCTTGCTTTTATAGAATGGTATAGATTTCAGAATAGTGCCTACAATCACCAACAATTCAAGGGGTAACTCTAGAAACCGTGTAAAACAAAAACTGATGGGTTTCACATATCAATTGACAAGTGTTCTTTTTGGTACTGAATAACATTTAGCACTGCAACTGATGACTTGATATACAGTACTTGATGAGTTGATTACCATAGCATTATAGAGTTTAATAATGTTTGAGTCTCCAGTTGGTGACTTGGTGATCAGTGTATCAATATAGGCCTCAAAGGGTAGTCAACAACACATTCCATCAAGCCACAAAGCTAACAATAGAACACCTTAGCTGAAGGTAATTTGCAGGAGAAATCAAAACTGAGCTGAAAAAGAGTACCTTTTCTAGGGTAAGCAAAAGGAAATCATCAGACAAAGTCACCAAACAGATTTCTCCATTTTCATAAATAGTTCACCTTTTATTTAACTATTCATTACTCAGTGAGCAGAGGTGGTCTCTCCACCCTCAAAGCCAAGCCCATACAACACACCGGCATATTTCTCAGTTAGCCCGTTGAAGTATGCCTCTTTAAGCTTCTTGAAGGACAGCGCTGTCAGAAG
This sequence comes from Themeda triandra, assembly GCA_018135685.1. Lineage (NCBI taxonomy): Eukaryota > Viridiplantae > Streptophyta > Magnoliopsida > Poales > Poaceae > Themeda > Themeda triandra. The sequence continues at coordinate 365,071 of JAENPR010000134.1, forward strand.
CGAATCAGACCCTGCCTGGTGGCAGATTCCAACCCTTGCGACGTCGAGTAGCTCAGCAAGCTTGTTCAGCCCTCCATGGAGGTGATTGCAGAATCTCATCAAGTGTTTGATGTCGTAGATAACAGGAAAGTAAATCTTGATGAGATTAAAGAATCCCGACATTGTATCAGGCAGATTTGTGCCAGTGAGCAGCTTGAGCAGATAGCCAAAGTCGTAGCCACTATGGAACGTCACCCAGTGCACATCTGAATTCAATACTACGCCGGAGGACATGAGCAGCTCAGCAAAGCGGCGAGCGTCAGCTCCATCAGCAGCATGGCGAGAGAAGTCAATACCACTCCGGCGCAGCAAATCGATGGAGTCCGATGCAGCCACATCCGTGCGAGGGTCGAATCCTCGGAAGTTGAACTGCCACACGCAAGGTCGGCCTTCCGGGCCGAGCGCCGGCAGCCCGCCATGCTCGTCGGAGAACGTGAGCCCGAGCTGAATAAGCTTGAGCATGTCAACGTTCGCCTTAAGAGTGGCGTAGTTGAGCTCCGCCGTCGTCTTGTAGTTGCCGAGCGGGCGGCACACGACGCCGGGGAACTCCGTGTCCATGGCCACGTAGGGGTAGTCGTCGACGATGTCGCGGATCACGGCGAACTCCGCCTCGAGGTTGTCCGCCCAGACCTCGCGGATCTCTACATCTTCTGGCTTCTCCGCGGCAGGTGTCGCCATCGGCTCGGGCGCATCCAAGATTTGAGCTTTATTCTCCTCTCCTCTTCTGTCGCCGGAGCTCTTGTAGCAACGAAGCCTAGGGTTCGCGTGGGCGAGCGGGAGCGGGAGCGAGAGCGGTGGGCAGGGGGAGCAGCAGGGGGCGGTGGGCCAAGGGATCAGCGGCGAGGGGTGGGGGCTCCCATGGGCGGGGTGGATGGGGGCCGGCGGAGGGGGTGGCGAGATCCGGCAAGGAGAGGAGAGGGGAATTCGGAGAAAGACGAAGAGCGGAGACTCGATGAATGGGGAAAGTGGGTGCCGTGCGCCGCCGGGCCACGATTGGTGCACGTGGCGGGACCCAGAACATGGGACCCACGGGCATGATTGCCGTCATAGAAGACTCTAGTAAGTTTAGTCCTCGTTGGATGATAGACTAATCATTTACTAATCAATTTTTTTCTTTGGAATTTTAGTGTTTCTGCTCCTATTAATGGTGATTTTGTCCCTTCTTTTTAAACTTTGATTTTACCCTTATTTTTTTTTCTCAACGAAGCTCCTATTTACCCCTGAAATGTGACACTGTCTAAGATAGATTGATTAAATGGAGAAAAAAGAAAGAAAAAAAAGGAAAAACACATACACAAAAAGATAAAGATACCCTTCTGCCCCTCTCCTATTGTTGAGATGCCATAATTCACGCATCTTGTGTTTATGTGGATTGTTAACTAAAATGTTGCTAAATTTTTTTAAATAATCTGGGCAAAACAAATTGAAAGCTTGTTGTCTAAAAATAGGGGTAAGATACAACACAATAAACACAGGAGTAAAAACGCAAGGGCAAGGTTGTCATTTTGTCTAAAAGTTAACACTGTTAGAGGGACTTAACAAAGCAGGGGTAAAATTTTCCGTCATTTAAGATTTACAGGGTAAAATCACATTAAAAAACGAGGGCAAAATCAGGCTGTCCACAATGTTGAGGTGCTGAAAACAAATTTACCCCTCACACTAAGCCACGATGCCTCATCTCCATCCTTAACCACAGTGTTGGGCATCGATGCTCTCCCGTGCCTGTGGGCCCTGCTCAAAAAAAAAATCCCCTTTCATCTTCTCCGATCTCTCCGTGAAGCAAAGCCAGAATCCGGGAGCGGAGGAGGCCACGCGGCCTGAGTTGCAGCGCCGCGACCTACGGCAAGCCCCGCCTCAAGCCTGCGGGGCAGGACCTCGCGACCTCGCGCTCGCGCCTGGCGATGGAGGAGGCCAAGGTCGCGCTGCGGCGGAGGAGCCCAAGGTCGTGCCGGGCGGAGGTCTTCGCGCTCGCTGTCAGGGTGCCGCCCAACCATCACCCGCGAGTCCTCCTCCTCGTCCGTCGGCAGCCCCACGTGTCGCTTCCTCCGCGCGGGGCGCCTTGAGGAAGATCTGCTCGTGGAAGGGGAGCGCGCGGTGCTGCTCGTCGCCATCTCGCCCACTCTCAGGGCTCCCTGCCCAGGTGCTTGGCCGTATCGCGGCGGCCATCCCCATCTCTTTGCCTCGGTGTTTGGTGGGCGCAGCCGGAGGAACCGGGGTAGGGGAGGAGAGAGAGAGGCGGAGGCGGAGGCGGAGGGACAAAATTATTTTTTATGTTCCAGGCATCGGTGAACGGAGATGCCTCGGTGCTTGGAGCTTCTTTTCCTCGCCAAGCACCGGTAAAAGGTAACACTGTGCTTGTGTGATACAATTTAGATACATATTTCCTCAATCCTAAAATAGATGACGTTATTGGATACATGTTGATCTCCACTTTAACTATGTTTTTAGAAAATTCTAGTATCATTTTATATCTCCATGCAGGTTTCCTATGAAGATATATTCAATGATGTATATAATGATGTATTAAAAATATTAATATTCTTTAATATATAATTAGTCGATGTTAGAAAAGAAGCGAGAATGACATCTATTTTAGAAGGGAGTAGTAATTAAAATTGTGTAGGAGGTTGCTTGTCGTGAATAGAGCAAGTTGTTGAACGCCACTTTTGCTACTAACCAACCTTTGCTCTAGTGAACTTGTGATTTTATAGAATTTTTTTATAGATTTTTTTGAGCAAATAATTATTTTAGACTATTTACCTGTTTCCCCATCTTTTTTTTAGAATTACACAGTATAACGCAGACATCTACAACACGCACTCACACTCACCCTTATAAATACACTTACACAAACCCTATGTGTATGAGCACCTCCGAAGGACTTGGCAACCAACAGATCCGGAAATTCCCGAAATCATTTATCATTGAGCAACGATTGACCGACCAAAAAAGATTAGGCCGATTATTTGACTGTCACATGGGCCTCACGGGACAGTGCCTAATGGATCTGACATCTCCTATCCATCTGGTTCCTCCAAGCAAATAAGAAAATCAATAAGCCTTGATTTTTTTTTGAGATGACACAGTACAAACGTAGATGCTCACACGCACACACACTCACCCCTAAGAATACACGTACGCAAATCCTACCTTTATGAGCACCTTCGAACAACTGAGCCGGCAGATCTTGAAGTTCACGAAGTCACCATAGACGTCTCACTGTCGACGTGCACGTCGCCTACCACTTAATGCACAGCGCCGGTAAATCCTAAAAAAATTCTAGGAAAAGGTGCAAGCACCAGGATTCAGCACACCTATGTTTTGGTAGTGAACCAAATGCACACCTATATTTTCTATCCTAACTTTGGCATATTTGATTTTACAAGCCTAAGTTTTTGCATGACATTGTTTTTGGTTTGTCAAAGTTTGAAAGCCAACCAAGCAAGCCCGTTATGTCTCTCTGCACAAACGTAGATATGAAACTTATAGAACCGTTACACTCTTAAAATCTGAAATAAAATAATTCTATCCTACCTCGTTTTCAAACAAATAAGCCTATATTTCCTACTACTTCTATCCAATTCAATACCCACCTCAAGAAATAAAAGCGTGACTAGGCTAGTACCGGCCCACTTCACAACATGATATGTTAGTGTTGAGATGGAACCTAAAAGCATTTACAGAGGTAGTGTGAACGGTTATGTTTGGTCTCAACATAGGTATAAGGATGAGATAGTCCCATTCTTGATTTTGGGGGCAGAAATAGCTAAGCAGTAGGAAACAGAAACACGAAACATGGCCACTCTTCTCATTGCGGAAACGTCCATGTCTCGGATTCAAAAATTATTTATGTTCACGTGTTATAAAATAGCATCAAGTTTGTGTTCTACATTCCTGTTTTCTAGAGGTAACATGACTGCTGAAGGACCGAATCATTCCATTTCAGTTTTTGGTCAGGGGAATGGATTTGCCCCTATTTGTGATTGGTTGAGTAACTGGAAAACCGAGATGGTCGTTGCCTACAAGTAGAGCCCAGCTGTCATCCTAATATTTATCTTCCACCCCGCTTTTTCCTCTTGAAATAAAGACGAAACTCGAGAGTAGCCGCGACGCTTGCTCTCGCGGTCCTTGCACCTGTGGCTGCCGCATCTGAGGATGGTAAGCCCTTATGACCAGTAAGGTCACAACTGCTGCGGCTAGGTTGTTGCACCTCCGGCCGCCATGCTCGCATCCGAAGTTGGTGGCGTGGTCCACTCACGTTCGAGTCCAGTGAAGACGTCATATCTTAGTTGCCGCGTTGCGTATGACGCCGGAGCGCTCGGTCTCGATAACCGATGCCTTAGGTTGGTGCGTCATCATTGTCGCCATGCCCGTGGTCGGTGGCGAGCCTCGAGACTAGCTCCATCACATGCTTCACCCGCTTCATCCTCACTCGTATCACTTCATCTTTCTGCTTTTTTGTTGCAAGTTTGTCCCGTATGTTGAGAGAATATTTCTTCTATGAATGACCTCACCGTTTTATGTTTTCATCCAAATGTTGGAACAAAATAGGATATCCCACTTTGTTTCGTCTTCTTCAAACCAAACACAACCCCTTTTTTTGAATTTAATAACCAAACACAACCTTGGTCTTCTTCAAACCAAACACAACCTAATTCACTTGGTTGTGTGAAATGAGGATTTGGCTGGGGTTCAGTCCGGTCCTGACCGGGTGCTGGCAGCATCGCATTGCACCGCGCCCGGCTCGGCAGCGCTGCTGCTGCGGAGGAGCACGGTCCGGTCGGTGAGTTGACCACGCGGCCGGGCCACCCGACCTGACGCATCTCCCTCGCCAAACAAAACACATCGGCGCATCAGGCTCGGGCAGCACCAACCACCCCTTCCGCCCGCCCGTCCTCTTCCCGTTCCCTCCCACCGATTCGCCCGCTCGCCGCCCGCTCGCCCGCGCGAGATCCAGACGAGACGCCGCCGCGGCCGTGGCCGCGGGCAGGCCGACGGGATCCCCGTCCTCCCCACGCGGCGAACCCCTAGGACGGCGCCGAAGACGAGGAGGAGGGAGCGGCGGGGGCCATGGAGGCGTCTTCCTGGGACGCCCTTCGCAAGCAGGTGACCCGGCCCTCCCTCGGATCCCACGCGCTTTTTCCTTTCCGTCTGCAAGTTCCATGGATCCTCTCGGTCCTGCTCGTGCCGCCGCGTAGCACCGCGGGTGCCTCCCTGGTCTCTACTTGGGATCTGTGCTCCTGTCAATTCCGCGATGGAGTCGGGATACAGGCGCGCAGGCAGAAGTGAGGAGGCTACTCGTGCCCCGAGTGAATGGTGTGCTGAGGAAAGGTTGAATTGGATTTGGTATCTTTGTTTCGATAATCCGTTAGTCTAGCTGTTCGCTAGTAACGTCAATTAGCATTTCTCCCAGTTAAGGGGCAACCTGTAGGATGATGCACCGATTGAATGCTGTGATGTGTAGATTTCGTTTCCTGCAGCTCTAATTAAACCTTTCGTTGACTTGCTCTGTCTTCATAACGAAGCCATGTATGTTTACTGGTAAAATATGATCTTAGAGGACTCTACCTATGGTTTAAGACTGCCAGTCTTCCAAAGCATGGCATACTGTATTAGCTAGCTCTATTCTTTACTGTTTTACGATGCTGTGGGCTACTCCTGTCTTCCCTGTTACTTATTATTGTGTAAGGTTTACCATGTTTTGAATGGTTTATTATCTTCCCTTTCAGGCAAGGAGGTTGGAAGCCCAGTTAGATGACCAAATGATTGCGTACCGTAAATTGGTTTCTATGAAATCAGATGGCTCAGAGAACGATATTGAGTCTGATATAGAAAGATCGCTGAAGCAGTTACAGCAAGTAAATTCACAAATGCAAACTTGGGTATCGTCAGGAGGTTCTGAAGTTCTTTCCCATACCCTGACTCGTCATATGGAGATTTTGCAAGACCTTACTCAGGTCCTGGTTGCCTCTTAGACTACTATAAGTTCCGTTCATCATAACTACTTTGAGTGTACTCACTGTTGAGAAAGCACCACATATGACATGACTGTACTCCTGTTTTGATGCCATGATTTGTTTCATCCAATCTAGGAATTCTATCGGCTCCGATCAAGTCTCAGGGTGAAACAACAACATGCTTCTCTCCTTGACTTGAGAGATTTTGACAGAGCAAAGTTTGATGTTGAAGAGCCATCAGACTCAGCTGATCAAGCTCTTCTCAGGGAACAAGCTGCGATTGGCAGGAGTACTGGACAGGTACGAATATCCTCCTTTCGAGCATCCTTCAATTGTTTCTCCTATTTCTTCTTGAGAGAACAATATGGAAGGACACTCCTGTAAAAAAGCATCAATTTGAATTCCAAACTTTTGGACTAGAACTTCCATTACCCTTTCTTATTGGAAGATGACTTCATGGCTCAGGATCAAATAAAGGAACTCACTACATGAAGTTAAATAAAGAACCATGCATACAACTCCTTGGAAATTGATAGAAACACACCCATGCTACTATGCCAGATTGCCAGTATTACCTTTTACACCTAAAGCAAATGGCTCATACTTTTTGAGTGAACTTGTTTGCCATATCAATATGTTTTTGAGCACCAAGTAATTCTGCAGCCTGACCATATTATTTTTCTTTCCTGTTTTTTAGTATGTCTGTATAATCACTTTTGGTTGTCTAACTAGTAACTAGTAATTAGTTTCAATCAAACATTCTTCATGTGCAATAGTTTTGTACTTCAGGCGAACAAGTTGAAAGCTTCAAGTTTCTCTGTATTCTTGTTGAGAGAAAACACTTAGGACCTCTTGCCTTGTTATGTACATACCTGGAATAATTGGAACGAAATGGTGAATACATCTTAGGATTTGCAGTAGGACCCACTTGTTGGCTCAAAAAGCTGATTGATTACTTTCTTCAGTGTAAGTTTCTACTGGTGTGCTCAGTTCAGGACATAGGAGCTTAATGAGTTTTACCATGAACTAACAATTAACAAGCATGGAATAGGTTAACTCATGATACATGGCTATGAAACATATTTTGATGGAGTTAAAGCAAAAGGAGTCTTGTTATAAAGCTATATCAACATCATCTCCTGTTAACCGGTTCCCGAATCCTATTTTCAGCATGTTGGCCTTCACTGTTCTTATTGCCAACACTTGGAAAGAGCAATTCTTTTTGAGAAGCTGACAACCAAATACCACAGGTCCATATACCATTAATGTTACTATCTAAAACTACACGTCCAACAGGAAGTCAAAAATGCTTAGCCTTTGAGGCTATAGTTGGGGTGTAATATGATTCAGATTTTATAATGTTTTTTCTGTTCTCGTTGAGGCTGAAACTCTCTGCAATTGGTAGTGAGCAAATGATGTTCTGTGGAAGATTTTAAGGATAGCTGAAGTTACAAACTATGTCTGTGTTGTGGGTACTTCCTTCAAGGCAAAATTTGCTATGGGATCCAGAAAGTGATGTGGGGCTAGAAGACACGGAAAAAGTGCAATTGGCTGGTTGGTACACTGGCAAGTTATTAACTTGCTAAAAAACACCACACCTATTAAAATAATCATTCCTGCCCGAATGATGTGCTTTGTCCATTTTTTCCCTGGGCACCTTCCTCTTCAGAGTCCAGAGTCCCTCCTGCTGTGCTCCTCTTCTTCTCCCCTTCCTCCCCTTCATGAGCAGCAATGGTACCCATGGTGCTGCTGCCTCTGCTCTTCGGCCCGCCCCTGGCCATGTTGACCACGCGTGGACGTCCAGCACCCACTGGCTGTGTGCTCACACAGTGCAGCCCCTGCTGCCCTTCTATCACAAATATAGTCTAGGTTTGACCTAAGTCAAAGCTATTTTATTGACTCCTGAACAGAAAAGAATGCAATTCTAGCATAGTATGAAATTAAAGTATCTTTTGACTAACTATATATAAATATGTATCAAGATTAGGATATCAATAAATATTGTTAATTTGTCATGAGATATATTTTCATAGTATACCTATTTTGGTGTCATAAATGCTAATATTTTTTACCTATCTATTTGGTCAAACTTTAGATATTTTAACAAAGAATGCACATAAAACTGCATTCTTTTTGGGACACAGGTAGTAGTCTCTAAATTTTATGATTGGTAACACAAGGTTGGTGTTAATAGATTCATCATGAACTTGCTATTGATGTATGTAATGATGTTTATAAAGTTGTATGGATACCAAGGGGAACTCATAGTTGAACTAGTTGGAATTTTGCCCGCCGATATAAGAGGCCTAGGGGTTTCTGCAGTTCTGCTTGCATATATTTGCAAATTAGCCCAACAGACGCTTCTTGTTGCACTAACCATTGTTACTCAATAGTTTGTGCAATTTGCTTCATTGTGCCAGTTGCTTCATAGAGTCAGTTGGTACATGTTGCATATTCCCAGGAACAATTGGGCATGATAACTATAAGCAACAATGAACAAAAGCTGTAGTTTTTAAGGGATCTGACTATTGCATGGTTAAGATGCAAAAAGTAAGCACATTTAAAATTTGTGCCTGATGTGGAAAGGCTAGATATTCGATCAACTGGACTCTATTTGTTTGCTGGTATTTGGAGCTAGGATAGTCGAGATTTTATTTACTCATTTTTTGACCTTATTAATCTCCCATTTATAGTTAACAAAAGGCTTTATTGTTGTTACTGTTGCATTCATTGCCCTTACTAATCTCCATTATACTATTTATATATTTGTTAGCAAAGCCATCAATTTGATTGCTTCAGGGAAAGCCATCTGCCGTGCTACTTTTGTCTAGAATACTACATGTTTTACAGCTTCAGAATGATGAATGCTATCATTTGTATGCCTGAAGAGTTATATTTGATGATACCAGATGGATAACGTGATATCACAAGCTCAGGCAACGCTAGGTTCTCTCATGACTCAACGGTCAACATTCGGCGGCATCACTACAAAGATAAGCAACGTCAGCAGTCGGCTTCCAACAGTATGTATCGCCTCTGATATAACCAATTAAGTCCATTCCATGCCTTCTTAGGATATTTATCTCATGGATACTTTACTCAACCTTACAGATTAACCACGTCCTCTCGTCTATCAGAAGGAAGAAATCCATGGACACTATCATTCTTTCGCTCGTTGCATCTGTCTGCGCGTTTCTCATCTTCATCTACTGGCTGTCGAAGTAGGTTTACCAGAGCAAAAGGTATTACAGTGTTGTAAGTTTGGGATCACACTACCGGTACAGATAATCTTGATTGGTGTTTGTACAATATTGGTTGATTGAATGCTATTACGATTCAGTTGTGCTGTAACCCACCGTGTCTCCAGCTGTGCAAGTGCAGCCGATACTCTGAACTATGTAGCTCGTGTGCTTCGTCTCGGCATGACTACGTGTGGCTTACGTACAAGTTGGAGCAACTGGCGTTGCTTGCTAGCCCCATGTTTGCCGAGATTCTGGGCTTAAGGTGGATCTTGACCTTTGCGTTGGAGACGCTGTCCCGTGAAACTGCAGATTTAGGCGATCTTTGCATCGCTTAGAACTACCCAGTCTCCTTCTGGTACTAGCATAATGCCCGCAATTCTAACCGTATTACCAAGTATGAAAAGAATGCAGTTTTAAGCCTGGTATCAAGCCCAACGTAGTACGGACCACTTTGTGCATCACCCTTCAGGCGTTCAGCATCGTTCAATTCGTGATCGACGTTTGTTGTCAGATAAAAAATTATGGTGATCGATGTTCTAGCCCAGCACAGGCCACGACTCATGGAATGGCAGCCGAGCCGAGGTGCTGCTATACTGACGCCGCTCGCTCTACGAATGCAAAGAAGCCTCCCACTTCCGACGACCTCCGCCGCCGCCGCAGATATGGCTCCACCTTCCCCACAGCACCGCCGCCCCAGTTCCGGCTAGCTACAGTAGCCGCGAGCCAGCACCTTCCCCACAGCACCACCTCCCCATTCTGCCTCGTGTTCCCAAATCTTGGAGCTCGACCCGTCGCCTGCTGCCCTGGGGAGCTAGGCACCCTCCCCGCAGCCGCCGGAATGCCTGCCGGTAAAGCGCCCAAGGGAGCGCCGCAAGCAGATCCGGAGAGCGGCGGCGACCGCATCGGCGCCCTCCCGGACGAGACCCTGTGCCGCGTCCTCTCCTTCCTCCCCGCGCAGCAGGCCGTGCGGACATGCGTGCTCGCCCCGCGCTGGCGATGCCTCTGGAAGTCCGCCACCGGCCTGCGCATCGTCGGCGCCGACGGGAAGGCGCCGGTGCCCTTCGACGAGGTCCGGGAATTTGTGGACAGCCTCTTGCTCCTCCGTGGAAGCTCGCCGCTGGAGACATTTGAGCTCAGGGTCCGCGGGGCCGCTATTGACGTTCGCCACGTGATGCTCTGGGCCAGGTACGCCGTGGAGTGCAAAGTCCAGGTCCTGCGGCTCAGCTTCCATGGGAATACCCTTGCTCCGATGCGGCCGGAGGACCCACCCCTCGCCTCGAGGCACCTGACCAACCTCGAGCTCCGCGGCCTACTCTTCAGTGATGCTTTTCTTGACTTCTCGAGATGTCCTGAGTTACAACATCTAAAGATTAAAGGTTGCAGCTTCAGGCTTGCAGAGAAGATCTCATCCCACTCCTTGAGGCATCTAAGTATCAACCGAGGCAGATTCAACCGGAGTTCCCGAGCTCGAATTCTTGCCCCAAATCTTGCTTCGTTGGTGCTATGCATCACTGCTGGCAGGACTCCTGTACTTGAGGAAATGCCCTTGTTGGTTGTGTCTTGTGTTGTAATCTGTGCGGACTGTAAAGACTGTTGCAGCCATTCTAACTTTGGGGACTGTGGTGATGAGAGCTGCGAAGGTTGCATACGAGGTGACAGCGCCTCTGTGATTTTGCATGGTATGTCTCAAGCAAAGTCTTTGGTGTTACAAGCTTTCCCTAATATGGTATGTTTAGACCCCAAGTCATCATGTTCACGTTCATCTTATTTCAAACATCATGTTTATATATATTATTAGAGATTTATTGATTTATCTGGTTGCTATATGTCCAGTTCATTTTCAGAAGGGATTTGAAACTTTGCCCCACTTTTTATCAATTGAAGTCTTTAACTCTCAATGAAAATTGGTGTGTTCCTGATGAGCATCCACTGGCATGTATTCTTGAACATTCGCCAGTTTTAGAGGAGCTTATTCTTTTTCTGTATTTCAAGGTAAACAATTTCTAAGTTGGCAGCTGTTGCATCATACAACTTTATGTAGTAATCTTGGTGAAATATTTATGATAATGCAGATGGAGGAAGATGCCGAGGGAATAAAAGGAAGGTTCAATCCGAATGAGCTACCACCAACCATATCATCACACCTTAAGGCAGTTAAAATCCTTTGCGGAGGGGTTGATAAAAACGTTCTTAAAGTTTTGAAGTTCCTGAGCAAACTTAACATCAGTAAGTTCGCTAGCAACACTCTCGCGCTTTCTATATTTCTTTTGTTTGGCTTAACACTAGATTAGTGGCAAGCAATGAAGAAACTATATTAGTTGCTAAACAATGATTTGGGCATACCAAGTTATTGTAGAAATAAAAATGTAGCACCACATCTTGGAGATGGGAAGTGGAACCATCTGATCCATTTTATTCAAAGTGTTTGTACACATAGACTCACTCTCCATGCTTCCATATTACAATTGTTTTCCTCTGTATGTTGGAAAGATAAAGCATCGAAGAAACTCCTAACTTTAGGAAAATGAATGAACTCAGCTGGAAAGAAAGAAAACATTTGAACTAATTTTTGGGGCAGAGCAGTAGTATAATGTTTTAATTAATTCTTTATGTACCATAACACAAATATGTCCTTATGTCAGTTTTTTAATAGCTCCTGTTGTATGTAATTTCAAGTTGTGCTAACTGTTACTTTTAGAAGTTCACTTGATAATCTTAGAAAGTATGATAATGGTTATGACTTATGAGAGTAGAAGAGTTTTATGCAAGGATGCAAATAGACAACGATGCGTTACCAAAATCCATCTCTGACGAATATCTTGATTTTCAGGCTAGATTGCCTACTAGTGTTTGTCTTGAAAATGTTACTTCAAAACAAATGAAATACTGCCTCCATCTATATATACAATATATAATATAAAATAATGTTTAGATTGGTCACTATTGTTACAATTCTGAGTAAACATGAATGTTTGATTTAGAAGATAGAACTAAAAGTTTCATGCGAAAAACACAATAATATACCATGCCACTTATTTAGGTAAAATTCAAAGTTGCATGTTAATAACACAATAGTATACCAAGATGCTTATTTTGGTGAACTCAAAGCTGCATGTCAAAGACTTAATTTATTGAGGATTCTACTGTAGGTACATTTTAGTTGTTGATAACTCCAGCTTTGGAATATTCCAGTTTGCTACAGTTTAGTCAAGTGAAATTTTCATATGGTAGTCTTTTCATGTATCTCATTTTTACTTATCTTTTCACCTCTCAATAATTTGTCAGATTTAGCCCCTTGGCACTCATTATGCTTTTCAATTTGTGCAGGTTTTAGTTTCTTCGAATAGAAGCTTAAAGCTGAAGACCCATCTTCTACCACTTGATTACATTAGGAAACTAAGAGCCACTAATATAACTAAAAATGCTGCCTTCATCCTTCTTCCTCCACTTGTTGTACCAAGTATTATCTACTTGGACCTGATAAGTTTCATCTGGGGAAATACTCATCTGCCAATTGAGTAAGCTGCCTTTTGTCTCTGGTATTGTTTCACCGTTGTACCTATGTAACGCCAACTTAAGAGTTAGTGTTCCTAGCTGCTCATTTCTTGGTAGTATTCCAGATCAACCTAGTTGTATTTATCTTCTTGTTATGTGTTTTGTTCGCCTGAATGAGACAGATATGTGGCCTGGTACTTAATGACCATGGATTGTAACTTCAATGTTGGAAAAAAAAAGGCATCCAATGATGTTCTGGGTTCTGATTTATAGAAGCTTCCAAAAATTGCCAATGCCTCACATTAATCTGTGGCAAATATTTTTGCCCAACTTTTGGTTATCGAATCATCGGTCGGCAAATGTTGGAAGCCAATAAAGCAGACCTGTGATTCTAGCATTTAAATTCTATCAGTAAGTGCAATTCTAGCTTAGGGATAACTTGTGTGGCCCTCAAGTTGGAAGTATGATGTTCTAAAAAGTGTCAATCTGTCCATTCGAAAGTAAAAGATGTTACATGTCTAAGTGCATAGAAAAAACTATGTATCTACAAAAGCCAAAACATCTTACAATTTGGGATGAAAGGAGTAATGTGTAGAGCTTGTGAATGCAAATCATTTGTCTTGATCCAGCCAACACATAGGGGTTGAATAAAAAGAGTAAGCGTTGTCCACTAACTTATCCTCGAAATAATATGATCTGGTTAGAGGGAGTAAATGTTAGCTTAAAAATGCTGCATTTGATTGGGGAATGAATTGAGTTGGCCTACCAGCAACTTATACATTATATAGCATAAAAATGATTAGGTGTTATAGAACAAAGAACATGAAAAGGGGAACAGACTATTTTTCAGATTGGATCTTGAAGCAAACACCTCATGTTCGAACCAACCCTGCAGTGTTTCTGTGCAAAGAACAAAGTCAGTTCAGTCTGGTTCGCATCATCAAACAGCCTACACGGCCAGAATGCCAGATATGCATCGCTGTTTGCTGCAACGAGAACTTGAACGAAAACTTGCAGGAGTGCGCACGATGATTGCTGAATGCTGAGACATCTCAGCTCCGAGCTAGGCGACACCAGGAACGTGGAGTCGCTCGCTCGGAAGAGGACGAAGCTGTCGTCTAGCAAAACAAGCCGAGGCCTCGTCGACCGCCGGCCGGGGATTTTTTTATATTTTTAATCCTTTTTTAATCAAAATTCTAAAAATATACCACGTCAAAACATATTTGCATGTCATATCCTTTTTCGTCGCGCCAAAGCAAATGGCGCGACCAAACCACTGTGTCGCGCCACATGCAATGGCGCGACAGGGTCTCCACCGTGGCGGGCAGTGTTGACCGAGGCCCCACCTTGTCGCGCCACATGCAATGGCGCGACAAGCCTGTCGCCATACAATCCATGCAACTACACACTCTTGCTAATTATAGCACCCAATTGTCATGTAAGAATAAAGCACGGTTATATAATTGCTATACATAAGCTATCCTAAACATAGAATGTATGGCCATCAACTATTTTAAGGCTGCGTGCTGGAGGTCTCTTTGCCACTTGATGTGTTGTCGCATGACAATTTATATGGACGGTGTATGCAAGTGTATGGTTTTATCAATTTCAAACGAATATTGTAAGTTTATGTTTCAAATATTTTATCAGTTTGAAACACATGTTGCAAATATTTTTATAAGAGTAAAATACACTGGCGGCTCTTTAACTTGTCGGCCTGTGCCATTTTGGTCCACGAACTTACAAACACGAAAAAATGCCCCCTGAACTTGTCCGCATGTGCCACTTTCGTCCATGAACTTATGAACAGATATGGATATGTTTGCAAGTTCATGGACCAAAGTGGCACATGCGGACAAGTTTAGGGGCCAGTTTTTCGCGTTTGCAAGTTCATGGACCAAAGTGGCACAGGATGACAAGTTTAGGGGCTAGTTTTTCGCGTTTGTAAGTTTATGGACCAAAGTGGCACAAGCCGACAAGTTAAAGGGCCGCCAGTGTATTTTACCCTTTTTATAAAGTTGTTGCTTAGAGAAACATATTAACTTATACCACATAAAAAATTTAAGTTATGAGAAATGCATACCATAATATTTCTAGTAGAGTTTATATGATATCTATTATTGTACTTTCCTATAAATTAGATCAAAATTGGGGTGATTGACTTACGACAAATAAAAATATGCTAAATATATTTTAGAATGTAGGGAACAATTCATATTCTTGTTTCTAAACAAGAAGCAAAAAATGTTATGTGCAATAAAATGTGTTTTCTTGATCTATTGATATCTAACTAGCAAGACCTATACGATTCAGTCGGCACAAGTGAGATAGGTGGACTGTTCGCTCTATCCAAACTAGAAAGGAAAGGCTCCAGCCATTCCATCTTTAATTTAATTTAGGCCTAGAGATAAATATTAAGATAATTACATAACACTTGTGTATTATCTTTAAAATCACTTAAACTTCTACTTAGCATGAATCATCAATGTAGACTAATTATAACGGATAGCAAGAACATATCCTAGTAAATAAAAGATCAAATGAGACCATGTATATCAATATAGTGTATGCAATATGAACTATAATTTTATTGAAAATCTTAAAGTAGTGCTTTAATCTCAATAAAAGGAGAGGGTAATAGAGAAGAATGGTCATGCTTTACTCTTGCATGCCGATTAGGTGCTATAATTAGTAAGAGTGTGTGGTTGCATGGATTCTATGGCTCCGTCCCGCCAAATGAATTGGCGCGATAGGCTAGTCGCGCCATTGCATGTGGCGCGACAAGGTGGGCCTCGGTCAACGCTGCCCGCCACGGTGGCGACCCTGTCGCGCCACATGGAGTGGCGCGACACAGTGGTTTGGACGCGCCATTTCCTTTGGCGCGACAAAAAGGGACATGACACGCAAATATGTTTTGGTGCGGTATATTTTTAGAATATTGATTAAAAAAGGATTAAAAATTAAAAAAAGTCCGCCGGCCGGCACCCCGTCCACATGTTGGTGTGTGTGGTGTCCCCGGTGCCATACCATCCAGCCGTGCGCTTTGCAGATGCAGGGGCCGAGCAACTCCAGCTCAGCATGTAAATTGGGACCCTATTTTTCCTATTTGTATGCTGGTCTGAAAAAAATAGGGGCCCAAAATTGCATCCAACTCTAGCTCAAGAACCTATTTCTTATTTAAAAAAAAATCAGAGCTCCTGCTCCGCACCGGCGCCCGCCCGCACTCCGCCACCGGCGCGCCGCCACCGGCATCCTCCCACGCCTCGCCAGCACCGGAGCCCCGCCCGCGCGCTGCCCGCACCGCGCCATCCCGCACCGCGCCCTCCCGGAAGGAGACGGAGGCGGCGTGCCTCGTGGTACTCTTCGCCGCCGATTGGTGGCAAGCACGGAGGCTGGGCAGAGGAGATCCGACGGCTGGTTGGCTCGCCGGCGCGGCTTGCGGCGGCCACCTGGCATGGGCACCAAGGCCAGCTTCCTGCGCACGCGCCTCATTGTGCTCGGCATCATGCGCAACAAGAAGGTCCTGCTCAGCGCCATCCAGAGCAAGATCCACGCCATCATGGGCGGCCGCGGCTAGAGCAGCGGCAATGCGGTGGGCGGCGGCGCCACCCGCGACACAAGAGTACTTGCGTCTCTGGAAGCACCTTCGACGCGAACGGTGGTCGGCGACGCAAACGGGCAGACCAGGGCGGTGCCGTCCTCCGCCTGCGGATTCAGCAGCACGAGTGAAGAGGACCAGGGAAGAGGAGCGGCGCGTGCGGGATCCGTCCTCCGCCTGCGGCGCGGGCGGTGCAGCGTGTGGAGAGGAGCAGGGTGCGGCGCGTGCGGCAAGAGGCGCGGCAGTGGAGGAGCGCCGGCCGCGGCGGCGGAAGGGCAGCGACGCGGCCGCGGCGGCGGGGAACGACGCGTCGGGGGCGGGGTCCGGGGGGGGATCGGGGCCTCGTGTAGGCTGGGGCCTTGCTCTCCTAAAATAGGAGCCCAAGTAGAAGGTAAGTTAGAGTAGATTTTTTTGACCAAGTCTCTAAAAAGAAATAGAGGCCTCTTTGTTTAAGAGGTGGATTGGAGTTGCTAAAGGGGCACACGGGTTCCACTTCCAGCGAGCGCCCACGGGAAATACACCGCCGGTCGCCGGACCGTATCCTGCGGCACCAGCGTCGTCGTCTGTGGGCTAATAACCATTTGATGACGCCATCTCTGCTATTATACTCTAGAATACGGACGGCTGGTTATTTTGAGTAAGGCCTTGTTTAGATCCTGAATTTGGCATGCCAAATTCGGGAGTTCACACACTGTAGCGTACTGTAGCAATTTCGTTTGTATTTGTGAAATATTGTCCAAATATTGATTAATTAGACTCAAAAGATTTGTCTCACAAAATCTGATAAAAATAAAAGCGCGCATTTCATCTTATTTAATACTCTATTCATCTATATTTAATACTCTATTTTTACATAGTGTCAAATTTTGGAGTTAGCCTAACAATCGAGCAAGTGATCAAATAGTTCCGAATCCGTTCAGCAGTCTGCATAAAGTGATCAAACCCTGCAAACAGGCGAGCGCAGCCGAGCAGTCTGCTGGCCTCTGGGCGGCCTTTCGCTGCCTTGCGGGCCCCCATGCGGCCAGTCACCTTCGACCCCGCGGTCCCCGGGTCGGCCTCCGACGCCGCCCTGGAACTGGAAGGCTGGAAGCCGAGGAATGGGGGTGTGAGTGAGTTTTAT
This sequence comes from Themeda triandra, assembly GCA_018135685.1. Taxonomy (NCBI): domain Eukaryota; kingdom Viridiplantae; phylum Streptophyta; class Magnoliopsida; order Poales; family Poaceae; genus Themeda; species Themeda triandra. Next base: position 382,522 of record JAENPR010000134.1, read on the forward strand.
TTTTGCTTCTTTTTTTTTTCGAACCTTTTTCTCTCTTTTTTTTTTCTGTGGTCGTGTTTTTTTATTTTTGTTTTTTTTCCTATGGGCGTCGGTGTGTATATTCGTGTATTTGTTTTTAGCTTTTGAAATAACCGATGGCCTTAAAACAGCCGAATATTTCCATAGACAGCGAACATCCATCAACGGCAACGGAGAAGCGAGAAACGCATGGAAACGGAAACTTCCCATGATTCCCCAATCCTCCGCTAATGAGTAAAATGCACCGCAAGTCCACGAGCTTTTTTGGGCCCTTCAACTTGCGTGGGTGTATCATATAGGTCTACTTTTCTTTTTTTTTTTTTACACACACGCACACACAGCACACACGCACACACGCACACACAGCACACACGCACACACGCACACACACAGCACACACGCACACACAGCACACACGCACACACGCACAGCGCACAGCACACACGCACACTGTTTTTGATTTTTAATTTTATTTTTTAGTCAAGTTTTTTTAGTTTCACCTATTTTTTCAGTGTTTTTAGTTTCTGTTTTCAGTCAAATTTATAAATCTATTTTTAGTTTTAATTTTCGGTCACCCTTTTAGAACCTTTATTTGCAACACCCTTTAAAAGTTGCAACACCATTTATTTGCAACTTTTAGGTTCGAGGGTTCTAAAAGGGTGACCGAAAATTAAAACTAAAAATACATTTATAAATTGACTGAAAAATAAACTAAAAACACTGAAAAAATAGATGAAACTAAAAAAAAAAACTTGACTAAAAATAAAATTAAAAATAAAAAACAGTGTGTGTGCTGTGCGCTGTGCGTGTGTGCGTGTGTGCTGTGTGTGTGCGTGTGTGCTGTGTGTGCGTGTGTGTAAAAAAAAAAAAGTGGACCTATATGACACACCCACGCAAGTTGAAGGGCCAAAAAACGCGTTTTGTAAGTTTATGGACCTATATAACACACCCGCGCAAGTTGAAGGGTCCAAAAACGCGTTTTGCAAGTTCATACACCTATATGACACATCCGTGGACGTGTGGTGCATTTTACTCTCCGCTAATCAAAGGCAACGGTCGGCTCCTCCAGCACTACATATACTCTATACGTTACGCACTCGTACTAGTAACCGTGCCTGGCTCTTCTTCCTCCTCCCCATCTCCATTCCGAACCACCTGAAACCCCAATTCCGAAGAAAACCGCCGTGAACAGGGAGGGCATTCCGCATTCGAGTTGAAGGACAGCGGCCGCAATCCAATGGGGATCGAGCAGCCCGTCAAAGCAAGTTCCTTTCTTTCTCTTCCCAACTAATCAAATCCCCTGCAATCGACTTGTTTATCATCAAGTGCAGTTATTTATTTATCATCGCATATTGATTAATCTCGTCGGCGATCTTGGTTTGGTTCTTTAATTTTTTATCACTGAGATTTTCTTAGGGTTTTCTTGAATCGACTCGTAAACAATGCAGCACTCGTTTGTATTCTCGCTATTGATTGATTCGGTTATTATTATCTGAATCTACTGAATCCGTTGCCCTGCTTCCGTAACCAGCGGAGAAGGGGGAGGCCAGCGGGTTCCAGATCCACCAACGCCAAGATGGAGGAGAAGATGAAACTGCTCAAGTGGAGGACAGACTTGCTGGACAGCGGCGCCGGCAGCAGTTGCGGGAGTGACAAGGATGATGATGCCATACCAATGGTGAGGACCCGCGTCGCTGTAGCATGACTTCACACTGCTTCCTGCATTTCTCTTAAATCGTTCTGATTCAGACTTGAGATTAGTACCATCCCGCTGAACATACTGATGTGAAATGTGCTGTTCTTGTGGTTCTCTATAATTACTGAAGTTACACGGTTGCAGGATGATGAGCTTGCTATTGTTGTTGCTGAAGAACCTGAAGCATTTGATGATACGGATGATGATGATGACGGGGAGGTTATTCCTATAGAAGTAAGTGTACTGGCACTTTATTTCTTCCGTGATCGTTTGAAAAAAAAAACTTTATTCTTCCATAAACAGTCTGAATCTTATAGAAGTATATACACTATATTTGGAGTTCATTTTTTTTTTTTTCTTGTTATGGGTGTTTGGCCCAGGACGACGGCCCAGGGATTAGGAAAGAGATTAGATTAGATCAATTAGAGGGATTTGATCTGGTTAGAGATAGGATTATATTTGGGTCAATTAGCAATAGGATTGGATATGATTTGATTTGGCCTTCCTTGAGTGCCAAGAGTCCTTTCTATGTAAAGGGAGTTGATGTACCGAGAAGGAAAGCAATGAAGAAAGAACAAACAATCCAATTCCCCCAAATACTCTAGTCTCCCTGACTTTGCCCGTCCATATTCCTGGCAATGATTATCCCCAACTGATGTAATAGGGATCATAACATCTGGTATCTGCTTGCTTTGGTCTCGATCCATTCCCATGGCTTCTGCTACGGACGCCTTACACGCCCTTCCTGAGGGTCATCGTCGCAACGCTGGATCGCATAAAGACGTTGCTCGAGGCGAAGAAGGAACGTGAATGCCACCTGGCGGCAGTACGCCTATAGGCAGCAGCAAGTGGACTCATGTGCATTTTTTCATAGCATTAATTAGTACGATTAATGTATAGACCAGCAAATAACACGATGTCTCCAATCAATATTTTTCGTCTTTGCTGAATTGTGATATTGTTCTAAACTTATTGCTCTAACCTTTCTGATCTTTGAATATTCTCATCATGGAAGATTGTGAGGCCAAGAAGAGTGGGGCGTAAGAAAAGAAAGTGTCCTGCTGTTCCTCAGACACATGTAAAGATCTACTATCCACATCCATATTTATATTTGTTCATTTGACACAAAGTTATATATAGAATAGAGGCATTGAAAAGAGCTATCAGTTTTTTATTTATAATAAGAGCATAACAGGCTTGATACTATAAATGGACACTATAATTTTATGGGCTGACTCAGATTTTCTTAATTGGATTTGAAGCTCAGCACAGAATAACTTGAGAACATATAGTTTGAGTGGATTTTGTTTTCTCACTTTACACTGCTATATCTGAAACCTTTCTGTGTTTTTTTTTTTTGTCAAATTTGTTTTTTCTTGTCTTTCCATTAGTACTAGGCTGAAGGGTTGAACTAACCATGTTGACCTTACAGGAATATTATGCTAATGACCATCGCATAAGTGCAAGGTAATGTTAGTCTTGCTTTGTTTTTGTTTTTGAGCATGTTGCTTTATTTTTATATTGTCGTGAGTAAACTGTACCTGAAGTTTACAACCCTTATGCACTTATATCAAATAGTTCTATTGTTGACAAAAATAGGGTTGCGGCTAGAGCTGAGAAGATACAGTCAGATTTACCAGCAGAACATCCTAGCTTCATCAAGCATATGCTAAAATCCCACGTCGTCAGGGGTTTTTGGCTGGTAAGCTGTTTGCCCAATGCTGAAGAAAATATCTGCTTCTTACAAAAAAACATGTTTGAACGAATAGAGAACGCAAGGAAACACTATATTTATATCAGGACATCAAATTAGCAGAAAAACGCTCACCCTGCCAAACAAATAATGTTCAAGCTAATGTCATTTCCTGTTTATATTACAATTTGACACTTCATTGAAAGATTCCATGTTATTAAAGAAAATAGATAATCACTAATTCAGTACAAGGCACCTGAGGAGATCAATATCTCTTTTGCTTTTTTTATTTGACTTTCGTGTTCCTCTTTTAGAGTTTTCCAGTACACTTTTGTCGCAAGCATTTTCCGGAAGAAGATATCGTAATTGTGCTACAAGATGAGAATGGAGAGGACCATGACACGACTTACCTTGGAAACAAGGTGGGACTCAGTGCAGGGTGGAGAGGTTTTGCAATTGATCATGATATTAAGGTTGGAGACGTTGTGGTTTTTGAGCTCGTGAAGCCAACAAAATTCAAGGCAAGTGTTTTTTTTTATGAACTGGTACGAGATTGCCAGTTCCATTTTTTAACAGAGGATAATTTCATTACAAGGAAAGTTTTTTCCCATTGTGCACTGTGCTGTGGTTTGCTTAATCTTTGCATTCATAATATGTTTACTACAGGGTAGACATTCTTGGACTGTTTCATCAGTGCACTACAAATCCAGTCACTTAATGTTCACTCCTCATTATGTTCACTCCTCATTATGCCTTTTTCCATTCAGGTACACATTGTCAGAGCAAATGAATTTACAACAGCAGATGTAGATCCCAGTCTGCAGAATTTGGAAGCGCGCAAGGAAGGTAAGTTCTTGCTAAGTTTGCAATTATGAATCCATCATACATGGACATATATAGGCTGACTACTGATTCTCTTGAATGAGCAGGAGAAGAACAAAGCTGTGAAGATGTCATAACAGAGGACACAGAGGTCGCTGCAACCAACAATCGCGAAGTGCCTCCAAGTAATGGCAGCAGCAGCAGCAGGAATGACATTGGGATTTCAGATGCAGAGATCGATTTCGATGACGTGACAAGTGTCAGCGACGTCAACGTCATCCTGGACTGCCTCACCGACTTCGAATTCCATGCCCACCTACGCGAGACGTACTACGAGCTCTGCTGCTCCCAGAAGTCGCTCCTTCACAAGCACCTGCCCAAGCAGCTGCATCCCACCTTCGTCGCGGGAGTGATCATAGAGACGGTCAGCATCGCCAACGGCATCAGGGCCTGCAACACGGTGGGGGCCTCTTTCCGCGAGGACTTCCTGGTCTGGAAGAAGACGCTCGAGTCCTTCAAGCTCCTGGGCATGAACGTTGCATTCTTGCTCGACCGCGTCAACGGTCTCATTGGCGTTGCTTCTCTGTCTAGAGAATCCCATGCAGAGTGGGAGGATAAGTGTGAGGAATTGAAGCTGGAGCGGGCTCGTGCCGGGGACAAGATGAAGGCCCTTGAGCTTCGGCTGTTAAATGCGAAGGGTGCGCTGCAGAAGGTGGATTCGGAGATGGAGGAGCTGCAGTCCAGCTTGAAGAAGAGTGATGCGGCGCTTCAGGAACTAGCGTCTGCGCCATGGTGATTCTTACTGTGAAGGTTGCCACGTCCAAACATTTAGATTTTAGGCCACAGCATCATGTTTAATGATATGTTGAGGTTGCTTGTCAGGAGTTACGCACTTGGTTAGTAGCAGACTTGTGTTGTCCAGTAGTTACCGGGACACTATTCTGGTTGTGAAATCCCCATCCTTTGTAATTCTTGGATCACGTGCTTTGCTCAGTTAAAGTCTGTAAGCTCAAGTTTTAGACCTTGTTTGCAACTGTAACTGTCGTGTTTCTGTCTTGCCGTTGATGCTGGACGATGCTTGGAGGAAGCTGGTGGCGATGAAGACTTTTGGAATGATGTTGATGAGCATCAGAGCTGGTTTTTAAATGTTTTCGGGGAATGTTTGCTTAGTCTTCCTTTCTGGTTCTGATCTTGTCTTGTAATCGTCTATGAATGCTGAAGGTTTCTGGCAACATTGTTCCTCTTCCTCCTGGGTTCGTGGGGGGTTAGTCTCCCATCAAAAGCCTACACGGTCAGATAGATCCCCAGGCCAACAAAGGCCACGACGCATCGCTGTTTGCTGCAACGAGAACTCGCGGGAGTGCGCACGCACGATGATTGCCGAGACATCATCTCAGTTCCGACTCGAGACACCAGGAACGTGGAGCCGCTCGCTCGCAAGAGGACGAAGCCGAGGCCTCCGTCGACGGCCGGCCGGCACCACGGGGCCCCGTCCACGTGCTGGTGTCCCCGGTGCCATCCCATCCGGCCGTGCGCTTTTGGGGAAAAGGGCACACGGTTCCACTTCCACTTCCAGCGAGCGCCCACGGGAAATACATACGCCCTTCCCTGCCGTCCCGGAACGCAGATTGCGGCGCCAGCGTCGTCGTCGTCGTCGCTATGGGTTTAACAACCATTTGATGACGGCGTATAGATATGGACTGCTGATTGTTTGAGTAACATTCGGCCAAGTGATCCGATAGTTCCGAATCCGTTCAGCTGTCCCCAACCTGCAACAGGGCGGCGTATCGCCTGCGCATGTTGCTTCACTAGCAGCTACAAAAACGTGCGGTGGACACTTCGAGCGCAAGCGTGCCTGCAGCTACATACAACCACGAACGCTTGGGTTTCACTTGCACCCAGAACCACAAGGAAAGGGGGCTGAATTTGGAGAGAGCAGCCGCTTCGGCGACAGCCACATGATGCTTCCTTCCAGAAACAATAGAGTAAATCGCACCGGGCATACCTAAACTATTGGGCGTGTAACGAGTAGGTACTCAAACAAAAAAACGTAACTCGTGGGTACTCGAACTATACTTACGTAACATCTAGCTACTTCAACTGACGTGGAGCCTTGTATTTTTGCGAAAACCCCCTCTCAAAATCCTGACTCTCCCATCACAGCCCGCTCTTCTTCAACCTCCCGCCTCGCCGACGACAGGGAGCCCGCGCGGCGGCCGGGGCGGAGCTCGCTCGCGCCGTTCCCGCTCCTCGCCACAAACCCCGCGCTCCGCTCGGCGCCGCTGCCGCTCCTCTCGCTGCTGCGGCCAAGGCCCTCCCCGTCCGGCTGCAGAGCGCACGTACGAGCACGCGAACGAGAGGATGATGAACTCAACTGCATGTCCTCATCTTGCTTGCTTGCTTCGTTGCCTGCAGGCTGCAGTCCATGTCCGGCGTGTGTGCTCTAGCCGTCGAGCGGGTGCGGGTCGCGCTGCCGCTGCGGATTGCAAGCGGGCGCCTCCAGCGTCACTGCGGCCATGTGGATGCGCGTGTGATCTGCCTCCACGAACACGCGAGCGCACGTACGATCTCCCGCAGCCGCACTGGCGGGCACGCGCGCGGGCTGCTCCGCCGCGGCCTCGCCGACGCGAGCGCTAGCGCACGGCGCTGCGCCGCGGCCTGGTGGGCACGCGCGCGGGCTGCTCCGCCGTGGCCTCGCCGACGCGAGCGCACGGCGCTCCGCCGCGGCCTGTTGGGCACGCGCGCAGGCTACTCCACCGCGGCCTCGCCATCGAGAGCACGAGCGCGTACAGCTCCGCCACTGCTTCGCAGTCGCGAATACGCGGTGCTCCGCCGCGGCATGGCCGGCGCGAGTGCGAGCTCGCGTAGCTCCGCCGTGGCTTCGTCGGGCACAGGGCAGGCTAGGCACGGGGGCGGCGCGCTGTCCCCGCGCGGAGGCAGCGGCGGAAGAGGCCGAGGAGGAGGGGGAGAGTGAGGGGAGGACGAGGAAGATGAGCAGCGCGGCGGAGGAGAGCAGCAGCAGCAGCGCCGGCACGGTGAGCAGCCGCGCCGAGGAGGACGCGCTCGACGGCAGCGTCATCGGCGGCGGGAGGGCAGGGGCGGCGGGGACTCGGAGTGGATCGCAAGATTGGGATCTCGTCTTTGTGCCGACGTACCACGAACCCGAGCCCGTCGTTGGCGGGGCACAGCGAGTACATGGGCGAGCGCGTCGCACATCCCGAGCAGGTCATCCCCGCCGGGGAGCCCCTGCGGCGCTGCACGCCGGCCACGGGCACAGATTCGGCGGGGGAAGAGAAGAGAGAGAAGGGAGAGGAGAGAGAAGGGCCCGAAATGAAGAGGGCATGTTTTGGGAGGGGGTTATCGCAAAAACACTAAGGCTCCACGTCAGTTGAAATATCTAGATGTTACGTTAGTATAGTTCCAGTACCCACGAGTTACGTTTTTTTGTTTGAGTACCTACTTGTTACACGTCTAATAGTTTAGGTACCCCGGGTGCAATTTACTCGAAACAATACTAGCAACACCTAGTAAGCAGGTTGCTCTGAAGCAGCCAGCACTAACCACAGCTGCTACTATGAAGAATACAGCGCGCGCCTGATCCCGTGATCCGGGTCAACTATTGCGTGCTGAGTGTTGCCGTGAGACGTGACAGGGCGGACGGAGTTGCCGTAAACAGGGCGTGCTCGGTCGTCACAGCCTCACAGGACTGCATCATCTGCTCGGCTCCGGTCAAAGAGCGAGCGAGAGCTGATAGAGTGAGTGCTTTGCACCGGTCCACGGCATTTCCTTATCTTTGCAAGGCGCCCAGGGCTCCTGACGTCGTCCATTATAGGTAAATCACGGCACAATTTCTTCGTGTACTAGTCGCCTAATCAGCACGGCCGTACAAGTCTAAATCTGGGATACTGGCATACTGCTAGTTATAGAAGCCTGGGAATTAAAAAAAAAAAGTTATAGAAGCCTGGACCTTCTGAGCTTACATCTCCTTCTTTTCCCCCAAAGGAGAAGATGTGTTTAATCTGAGCTACTGCTTTCGCAGTCACCCAGCTGCATTTCATCTTGAAATCCATTAATAACAGTGAACCATTCACGAGTCTTCCTGAACAGAGGAACCACATACCTATCTAGTAGGCTAAATAAATGCCTCAATATCAACTCTTATGGAACCCTCTTCAAACTCTCTGAAACCAACTCTCTCTTATGGAAGAACATCAAATTCATCAAACCCTCTTCAAACTCTCTGAAACCAACTCTTGAATGTTTAATCAAAACAGTGCTCGGACTGCAAAGTCCCATCAACTCAGAAGCAGCTTTTTTGTTTTTTAGTGGTAAAAATTGTCTAAATTTTGGTAATTAGCCTCAAAGCCGCAAAGACAATAAAACTGTGCAATTAGTTTTTATTTCACATTTCTTCATGCGTGCCAACATTTTCGATGTGATGGGGAATGCACTGCGATAGTGAATTTAGGGGTAAAATTCTGGAACTAAACAAGGCCGTGGTTGGGTCTTCATAACAAATATCAAAAGCATGAGCATGACATTCTGTGACATTTCCGCAGAAAGGAAGTGGGAAGCCGTCAGTGCAATTCCCTCAATTTAAATTGACACTAGGACCCCCAACCTCCACTACAAGCGCATGCGCATTTCAAAATAAACCATCAACCAGTTGCTAATGCCCCGTGACAGCCTACCAAAACTCGCATCAATAACACATTGTTTTGGCTGCAGCACTCATGGCACATTGGCACCCCCACCGGAATGTCATTGTTTAAGCAGGGCTTAACCACCAGCCTGACTGAGCCACTCGCTCACTCAAGCCAGAGAGAACAACTGACAGCCACAACCCCCAGCGGGGCACCGCACCAGCATGTGAACGTCGCCATCCAAACAGCCCGGCTTTTGTCACCTATCAGCCCATGATTGGGAATTAAGCTCGCAGTTACCAATAATAGCCGAGCAACCCAATCTTTCTTTCTTTTCAGCTAGTGTCACGGGAGACATGGAAAACAAAGCGCGGCAGCTGGTTTTTTTTCTTCTTTTTTTTTTTTCTAAATCAAGAGAGAGATCTAGTCACTCAACCACTAAGGCCTGTCACTTGTTTAGCTCCAAATCAACATCCGATTCCAAGTCCACAATGTATATCTAATCAAGGGAGCAGACCAATGATTTGCAGAATTTAGCGATTGGTCACCTACAGTAAGTTTGATTTGATGATGGACTCTGGTTTCTCCAGAATCGATGTTCATTTCGATGGAAGGAAGGGTAAAAATGGCTTGGTCAGTGGAGCATTCAATCAAAACTGCACAAGAACATTGCTCGCTGAACAATTGCAACTTACACAACAATGGGAAGAGAAAATCCTCACTCACTGAATTGCGAACCAATCATCAACCGAAACAATGCCGGCAAGCCGCCGCTTCCGCCGCTGCCCGCCGCCGCTAGCCCATCACATCACACTCACTAGTTCTTCCATGCGTAGACGAGGAGGGAGAAGCCGTCGCCGCTCTGCAGCTCGGCCTCCTCGGGGCTGCCCCAGTCCATGACGGTGGAGCCACTGGCCCACGACGCGGAGGACGACGCCACGGACGCCGACGACGAGGAGCTCGCCTTGGCCAGCCGGCTCGCGTGCCCGCCCCTCTTCCCCCTCCGCTGCTTCTCGCCGCCGCCATTGCTGCTGCTCTCGCTCCAGTCCCCTCCCCCTCTCCCCCACCTACCCACGTAGCCCGCCCAGCCGCCTCCCGCGGCCGTGTCGAGCGGCTCCTTGTCCTCCTTGGCGGCGTCGGCCGGGTCACGCTCCTCGCCGCCGCCGCCGGCGAGCTCGAAGCGGAAGACGAACACGGCGTGCGCGGGCGGAGCCGCGGCGAGTGCGGCCGCAGCGGCGACGGCGGAGGCGGAGGCGGAGGCGTCGGGTGGCGAGGTGTCCCGCCCGGGGAAGAGCCAGTTGTGCAGGTCCCAGGAGACGAGCACGCGGTCGCCGCCGCCGAGGTCCACCTTCTCGGTGCCGCGGAACTTCCAGCGCAGGCGGCGCACGTGGAGCACGCGGTCGCCGTCGACGCAGACGGACATCCCCACCTCAGCCCTCTCCTTCTCCCGCTGCCCCTGGGCGGCGGCGGCGCCGGCGCGCGAGACGAGATCCACCGAGATCTCCCGCTCCTTCCCCCTAACAACGACGCAGGTCCGGTGCCCGCGCCCGTCGCGCATGGACACGTGCTCGCGGCGGGAGACGAGGACGGGCGCCGGCCCGGGGGGCCGCCGCGCCCGGGTCCGCCTGTACGCCTCCTCCGCCATGTCCCCCGCCACCACCGCCATCTCGCCGTCCACCACGACGGCCACGAAGTACCCGGACGAGGGCTCCGGGGACGAGCCGCCCCCCGACCCGGACGGCGGGAAGCGCGCGCGCGAGAGGTCCCACGCCACGTCCACGACGACGGCCGCGGCGGCGCGGCGGCGGCCGCCACGCACGCGGAAGCGCTTCGACCCGCGGCGACGCCACAGCAGCCACGGCCGCACGCGCACGGCCACCGTCGACTCCTCCTCGTCGCCGTCGCACTCGTAGTCGACCTCGGCGTCGGCGTCGGCGTCGCCGTAGTCGGAGGGTGAGGGGGACGGCGCGGCCGCGGAGCAGGAGGAGGAGGAGACGCGGAGCACGGCGCGGAGGCTGAGCCCGAGCGCGGCGCGCGACCAGGAGAGCGTCGCCAGGCCCAGGCGCGTGTCGTAGACGGACGTGGCCAGGCTGGTCCCCGCCCCGGACGACGCCGCGGCCGACGACGCCCGGGCGCCGGGCGCCGCCGCGGCGCGGAAGCAGGCCGGTATCGCGTCGGGCATCGCGCGCTGGCTTTCCTTCCTTCTGCACTTGGGATGGATGAGTGAATGCTGAATGGCAACGGAAACGGCAGAGATTTTGCGCTGGAAACGCAGGCGTTTTGGGGTCTTCTCCCCGGTGTTCGCCCTGGCGCAGAGGTTGGACTTGGACCGGGTGCCGGGGCGCGTTACATATAACTCTGACGAGGTGGGGCGAGGGTGCTCGCTGTGGATCGGCTCGGCGTGTTGGACTGAATGGAATGGACCCAGCTCAGCTGGGGTGCGAGCGCGACACCTTTGTGCGGTGCGGTGGGACTACCGGCGCAAAGGTGCGGCTTGTACGGGAGGCTCCGACGATGCATGGTTATCTTGTGGGTTTTGATCGAGTTTGTGTTCGTTGTTAATTTTGATTTTTGATGACACAAAGGGTGCTAATAAAGCCGTGTTCAGATTACTGTTGCGTGCGTGCATGATGTCAGACGCCGCATTGTTCACGGACGCCAAAGCCCTGGTTGGTTTGGTGCTGGATTTCGTGCGATCGGTAACGAGGGGGTGTGAACGAAGTGGTTTTTCTCAAACGTTGATGGCAACCGTAAGTGTTGTTTATTCAGGTTGGTTGCTTGGGGTGGGGAATTATTCAATCGCTTGTTGCGTCGAGTCTAGATCGTCTTAGCATGCATAAGGAAAAAAAAAATTATAAGAGCTCAATATGAAAATTTCAAATGCAGGTTGCTAGGTATAGCTTATCCGTAGACTTTTGTCGTTAACGAAGGTCGCTTTCGGGATGTGAGCAAATATTATGACGAAAATAGCAGCAATATTACAATAGCATGCCAAGAAGTCAAAAACGAGAGAAACAAGCTGTACATATACAAACTTAGCTGTCAATAACGTTGCGGCATTTGTAAACTTGTGACGTCTGTTGTAGCCTCAAGTGTCATTTCCCCACGATTTCATGAATCTTATCTCATTTACGTGAACGGGAGTGAATGGTCTGGACAATTTCACTTCAATTCCTCCCCGATTAAAGAAGAGTAGACCTTGATCTGTGAAGGTTTTGGGACCGCAGTGGCCCTCGAGCAGGACTGCCCTCAAGTCTGACCAAGCACTAAGGATGCATGTTTGTGAGTGCGTGTGTTTGGATTATCAAATGCCATTCTAATCGAGTAGGTCGATCTAACAATCCAAAATATTGCATCCGATGACTAAGTTTTTTGGTCAAAACTTCACTTCTTTCTGACACGGCTAATAACGTACTATCTGAAAGCCGAGAACTTCGCACACCAACTCCGCACTCCGCGTTGCATATTCCAAAGGTCACTCCGCCCCTTTTTGCTCGCCAAGGGTTCATCATGAGGCGAGACGCAATGATGCGCGACATGGAACGAGCGGGTCGATCAGCCGGAGCCTCGATGTGTTCGTGCAAGATATGATGATGCACTCCCCGTGCATACAGATTGCATGCACGCCGATGCCGGTCGCGACAATACACACGACATGATGGATGGAATGGAACCAAAGAAAAGAAACGGGGGAGTACGAGTACCGCGAAAAGTCGGAAAAGAAAAGAAAGACGAGACACCGGGCCGGCCGCCGGCCGCCGGGGAGGAGAAAATGAGCACCGCCACCGCGCACGCGCAGGTGCACCGAACCGAACGGTCGCGCCGCCCGTGCTCGCGGTGCTCCACTTCCACTTCCACGGGGCCGAGCTGCAGAGCACGTGAGGAAAAGACCACGCTAATTCAGCGCTGATGGCAGTGGCCGCAGAGAGCACGTGAGGTAAAAGAGACCACGCTAATTCAGCGCTGATTCTTGTTCCGTGCCGTGGACCGGATCGGATTTTGACGGACAAGAGGCAGGCGGCAAGGTAAGACTGGCTGAGAGAGTCGGAGGAGAGGAAGGATAGGCTTCGGCGTCAGCGCCGAGGCAAAGGAACGGTCAACCTGCCCCGCCCGCCGGCGATCGACGTCGACCCACCGCGCTGACCTCGCGCCCGCCCGCCGCGCACGGCCACGCGCGGCACCGGCACTGCGGCAGCGGGTTTGCTTTTCTCGCACGCGCGGCGCGGACGAGCGACGGAACGCAACAGTGAGCCGGCGTGTGCGCGCGAGCGTTCCGGTTCGTTTGCCGGTGGGCGGTGGCACCTGGACGGACGGACCCCACCATGTCCGTAGCTGGAGCCTGGAGCCTGGAGGAGGGGTGGGCGAAGACCGTGACCGACCATCGCCATCGTGGGATGCTGGTCGTTTATTACCCGTCGTCGAGCGCGTGCCGTCGTCCGTGGTTTCAAGGAATCCGGTCCCTGGATTGCCAATTTGGTGCCGTGGCTAGGATGCTGCAGGGTGCAGGGTGCAGCCGTCTTGTGGATGATTGGTGGATCGGACTCGGACTGGATTGCCAGCGCGGGCGATGACTTGGACCGTGTCACGGCACGGTGGTACGGTCGCCGTTCCAGAACTGCAAGTCGGCCCGGCCGTACCGTACGCGCGCGGCGCCCACGCCGCCCAGCCCCTCTCCTTCCCCTCCGGTTCGTCGCTCGTTTTCGTCAACCTGCTTAATTAATAATGAACGAGCCGCCGACGACTGGTACCATCAACCTGCTTAATCCCAAGCTGCTGCAGTGAATGCCATGCAGTCCAGAACGCATAGCACGGCCACTCGACTGGCGCCCGCTCAGCACGGACAGCACTCGACTGGTCGACAAGTACAGCGCGCCAGCCTGAGACACCCGCCGCACTGTGCCACGACAGGAGGAACACGGTGACGGTGCCTGGTGCCATGCCATGCCACCGCCGAGCACGAGCACTCACCCATGACCGCGGACAGCGACCTCGCCGGTGTTCCGGGGCCTCCGGATGCGGATCAAGTGGCGCGAGTCAGAATCGCGTGCCGGCGCGGTGCGCGACCAGCCGGCAGGGGCGTGAACGCCGGGGTGCTGGGCGCTCGCCGGTGCCTAGCCGTGGCCCCAGACTGTGGCGCCTGAGCCGGCAGCCAGCGTGCGCGCGCCATGCGCGTTTGCCGCGTGGTTTGGTCGGCCCTGGCCCCAGCCGGGAACTGATCAATGACAGCGTGACATGATTCGAATTCCGAAGATCGTTTTGCTCAATCAAAAAAAAAATGAAAAATAATAACTCTGAAGATCCATTGCACGCATGGGTACGGCGTATCATGGACGAATCCACCCGGATGGATGCAGATCCTGTTACCGAGTTTGACCGGATCTAGTAGAGTACAGTATGCTCGGGGACAAGTCACAAGTACCAAGCCCATTTCTCCTGATGCTGAATGTTTTGCCCCGTTCTTCTTCTTGACATTTCCAATTGTGTAATTAAGGACCATTATTATATGCATTTCTGTCGTGCGCAAGCATCAGTTTTTTTCCCAACATTTTGCCATCAAACAACCAATTTGATGAGGTCCCTCCTTTTGGTGACTGGATCCTCCCCGTGATTCTGGAGAGTGAGAAAACTCCATACTTAGGACACGGTCTTGTAGAAGAGCCACCGTGGCAAAAGGCCGCCGAAAACGGCAAGTACGCAAGAGAAAGTAATGCTTATCTGTTGAAGGTACAATTAGAAATTACTTGTTCTTTCAATCATTTCCTTTGCTGCTTGTTCAGTTAAATTACTTGTTCTAAAGCATCTTAGCCTGGCATTAATCATGATGTCATCCTGTTATAGAGTGGACCTACAAGTAAGGTAATATGCTGTAGATTTGGTAAGGGTCCTGCTAGCGATCGAACGTTCTACCGTAGAACGGTCGTCGCTAGCAGGGCCCGGCCCATCTTATCGGCCGCTCGACAACCCGCCACCGATTGCACGTAGATGCCGCACACACACCACCGCCCACGACACGTACACACACGCGGTCGCGCACGGGCGCCCCCGCCCCCGCAACACCCCCGCCGCCGCCGCCGCCGCCCGCCACCGCCACGACATGGATGACCCCGTGCCTCTGAAACAAAAAGAAAAAAATCAGATATTGAAAACACCTGAAACATCTTGAGAAAAAAAAAAAAAGAAACAACAGGAAATAAATAGATGATACAAATGAAGAACAACATATGAAACAAATCAAAAAACCAAACAAAATGAAACTATTATAAACTGAAAAACATTTGAAGAACACCTATAGAAACACCAGGGATAAAACAAATTGAAACATAAACTGAAGAACACTATGTTGTGTTCCAGAAACAGAAGACGGCCCTGTGTTTCACATGAAACAAATCGAAGAAAAAAAAGAAACAACAGGAAAAGAATAGAGAAACAAATGGAGAACAACATCTGAAACAAATCCAAAAATCAGAGAAAATGGAAACAAACAGACACGGGAAACATTTGAAACATTTGAAGACCAACTATAGAGACACCAGGAAATCATCAAATGAAACATAACCTGAAAAAAAAATATGTTGTGTTCCAGAAACAACAAAGGACCGCCATGTATTTTCTTCTTAAACATAGAACCAAAAGCTCGTGAAACAAGGATGAACAAGCTGTTGTTACCCCAAACAGCAACCATTTGAAACACGAGTAGCACGGCAGTGTGCGCGTGAACGAGATGAAAACACGCCACGGCGTGTAAAACAAACGAGAAACACGAGGTGGAAGCTAGTGAAACATGCCAAACAATGCGGTTGAAACAAAAAAACCCAGGTAGACGAAACATAGAAGTCCCTCCGCGAGGATCCACCTCCCACCCCACCGGAGATGTTGCAGAGAAGGGAGGTACAAGATGAGAGAGGAGGAGAGGGTGAAAGGTCCTTTGTTTGGTTTTGATAATTGAGTGACAACTTAGGTGGACTAATTGTGTGATCATGAGAATACACAGGGATTTAGTCCACAGGTGAATGTGAGATGAAGGAGCTTCATTGCATATGTGACATGACATGGAGTCATGTGACCAATGGTGAAGATCGAGATGAGGCTTGGCTCGAGGCCGGAGGGTGTGTGAAGGACAAGTCAAGGCAGTGGAGCTATGGACCATGAGATGGTGAAGCTCGGGCAAGACTTGGTTCCGATGGACCATGAGGCGGTGAAGAGCAAGTGAGATCAAGATCGATGGACCGAGAAGGTTGCATGACGATATGAAGTGGATCATATCATCTTGAGATCGTGTCGGTGCATGTGTTGCATTGGCACTTCGGTGGAAGACGGTGGAGATGGAAATGCGCAAGGCAAAGGTATAACCTAGGGCATTTCATTTCACCGGTCATGAGGAGTGTAGAGAAGTTGATGACCGGATTTAGGATTGATAGCCGTACTATCAAGAGGGGCAAACTTGTTTGCATCTCGGTCATCTAGTGCCACTTGAGTGATCTGACATTGCGACATGCTAGGATCGAGTGGCGTTGTGAGAACAAGAGAAAATCCTTTGAAAATGATTATAAAAATGCTAACACACATGCACATTGTGATGTACACTTGGTGGTGTTGGCACATTTACAAAGGTGGCGTTGATCGCGCTTTGGTTTGTAGGGTAGAGTTGGGTTTGGGTCCCTCTCTCCCTCCCGCCGAGCTTGCGAGGCGGGATTCGGCGTTTTCGAGAAAATTGGAGGCATATTTTCTATTGCGCCGGATACAAAATCTTGGTGAAAACATGCTAACTTGGGAGCACAAGGTTGTACACGTGTTGGTTAGTATGTTGGAGCAAAGGTTGAGAAGACGGCGCGAAGAAACGTTGAGGATCGCCTCTTCTGTGAGCGCCGGACGCGGGCTTCGGCCTGCGCCGGACGCGCGGTGGGAGTCCGGCGCGTGCTGGGTGGCTGGCTCGGGCTCGGTTGAGCGCCGGACGCGGCGGTGGCGCGTCCGGCGGTCCCCGGACGCCGACCAGAAACTTCCAGAGTTGGAGGTCTCTCGCGAGCGGGGGCGCCGGACGCTGGACGGACTCGGGCGACGGACTCGGGCGTAACACTGTGGAGCGTCCGGCGATTGGTGACGTGGCACAGCTTCAAATCCCAACGGTCGACTTCAGGAGGCAGCGAGTAGGCGCCGGACGCGTCCGCTGGCTGGCGCCGGACGCGTCCGGCGCAGTGAAGTTGACGGCAGCGGGCTTCCAACGGCTCTTTTCGAAGGTGGGCCTATAAATATGAGTTGTGGCCGGCTGTGGCCGGTGCTTAGCACCTTGGGGACTTGGTGTCCACCTTGGAGAGTGCTTGGAGAGCCCTCTACTCACTTGAGCTTGATAGAGATCATCCGATCGAGTGAGTGAGCGATTCTAGTGCGTTGCATTGAGAGATTTGCATCGAGTGGCACTAGGTGATCGTGTTGCAAGCCGGTGTGCTTGTTACTCTTGGAGGTCGCCACCTCCTAGACGGCTTGGTGGCAAGAGACTTCGTTGAAGCACCGCGTGGAGATTGTGCGGTGCTCCGAAGGAGGATTTGTGAGGGTTCTTGAGCCTTCCCCGCGGAGCGCGAATTGGCTACTCTAGTTGAGCGTGACTTGGAGGATCCCGGTCTTGTGTTGATTGGAGTTGGGGCTCCCGGAGGGTTGTTGGCGATGAGCCAACTTGAGCGGCCATCTCATCACCAAGTCGGTGTATCGCCACAACTGGACGTAGCTTGGTGGCGACCAAGTGAACCAAGGGAAAAAATCGTGTGTCGATTTGTGATTGCCGTGGCTTCGACCTCCTTGTTCTTGTGTGTGAGGCTTCGACCTCCCTTGAGCTTGTTTGCAGGTGGTTGGTCTCTACGCCCGGTGATTCACCACCGCCGCGACTTTGTGTGTCTACTCTTCGTGGTGGTTTGCATCCCCTCCAGCTCAAGCTTGCATTTACATTTGTTACATTCTTGCTTAGCTTGAGTAGTGGCTCTTGTGCTCGTTTGCTTGTGTAGCTAGTTGAGCACCTTCTTGCTTGTGTAGCTAGAAGTAGTTTTAGTGTTTTACTTAGCTTGTGTAGTTAAGTGAATTGCGCTCTTGGGTTCGGCTTGTGTAGCCTTGTCCTTGAGCATCTAGTGAGTTTAGGTTTGGCTTAGTGCTTTTGCTCATTAGAATTGTGTAAGTGCTCCCCGGTTCGCTAAAGTACTAGTTGCTTAGGTTTGTGTGAAATTGCAAGCTAGAATTGTTTAGGTGAGCATTAGCTAGTTTAGCACCTTGCTTCTTGTTTAGGATCTTTTACAAGGTGCTACTAGAGTTGTAGTTAGTGGGGGTTAGTCTTGGCTAGACCGATAGTTTTAATTCCGCATTTGTTTTGGTTAGCCGGTGCGTAAGTTTTTAGGAAGGACTATTCACCCCCCCTCTAGTCCATCTCGACCCTACAGAGGGGCGTACCTGGCTCGATTCGCCTGGATCCACCGCCACGCCCGGCGGATCCGGCGTGTCTCGCGAGCGCCACGACCGCCATGGCCGGATCCGGCTCCGCACGACCCCATGGCTGGGTCCGCCCCCCTCCATCGTCGGAACCCTAGGCCGCTGCCTGCCAGGGGTGCATGGTCGCCGCAGCCTGGATCCGCGGCCGCCGCCGCCAGATCCGCGCGGATCCGAGGCCGCCGCCGCCGGATCCCGCAGATCCGAGGCCGCCGCCGATGGCGACGAGGAAAGAGGAGGCGAGGCGCGCGGGAGAAACTCGCCGCCGGCATGGGGAGGAGGGGGAGGAGCACGGGAGGCAAGAGCAAGAGGACCTCGCCGCCGTCATGCGCGAGCATGAAGGAGGGAGGAGCAGGCGCCGCCGTCGCCCCGTCGCTGGCGTCGGGGAGAGACAGAGAGGAGGGGAAAGTGAGCGGCGTGAGAGAGAGTGAACGGGGGCGAGGTCGTCCACGCCAGCCGCGACCCCGCCGGGGTGAAATTACCATTCTACCCCCGGCCGAGCGCGCGCAGTGGCGTGCGGACACGCGCTCGTCGTGTTGTCGCCCCGCTATTGGGCCCCGAGCACGGCCCAGTCTGTGTTCGACGCGTCGAACGTCCTAGATAGAGCATTACCGATTTGGTAAATGTGCCAACTTTGCTGCGGACTTGGTCCGCTTCCTGTAGTTCTGAAACTATGCAATCTCCACTTCATGTAGTTCAGTAACTGTTTTAGTTCTGAAACTGAGAACTACTACCACATTTTTTTTTTCTGAGATGATCCATTGTCAGTCTTACAGCCTGAATTGCTGCTTGAAATGGCACTGACTTGATGATCCATTATCTAGGCCTTGTTTAGTTCCCCAAGTTGGGGAAGCCAAAGTTGGCATTTTAACACTGTAGCATACTGTAGCATTTCGTTTGTATTTGTGAAATATTGTCCAAATTTTTATTAATTAGACTCAAAAAATTCGTCTCACAAAATACAATCAAACTGTGTAATTAGTTTTTAATTTTATCTACATTTAGTACTCCATGCATGGGCCGACATTTTGATGTGATGGGAATCTTTTTTTTGCATAGTGAAATTTGGGAGTGAATTCTGGAATCTAAACAAGGCCCTATTTGTTTACTATGAAGTTCATAAAGATACAACCTGCATTTCTGCATTCCTTTCATGGAAAGGCAAAGCAAAGCTGCATTCTGACAGGCTAAATTTACAGCCTGTTAATATAGACAACACTGGATGACGGATTGAGAACCTATTTAATGCATTACATTCCTAATTGTTTTTGTTTTCTGTGACCAATGTCAGGAAGTCTATTTGGGGCTTTGGGCATTACTGGAACTTA
The DNA here is from genome assembly GCA_018135685.1 of Themeda triandra. Lineage (NCBI taxonomy): Eukaryota > Viridiplantae > Streptophyta > Magnoliopsida > Poales > Poaceae > Themeda > Themeda triandra. The sequence goes on from JAENPR010000134.1 coordinate 402,187, forward strand.
TATTATACAACTGGAGAGACATGCCTTCTATATGAACATGCCCAGCTTATGTATTTTCCACGAATCTCCTTATAGGTTTATCCATGCCAGTGGTACAGAATCGCATATCTTCTTTATTGAGAGTGTAAGTAAAACTTCTTGCCTTTTTTTTTTACAGTTGCAACTTCTTCACTCCCAATTCTTACTATAAAAGAGACCTAAAATACGATTTTTTTAATTTAATTGTTAATAATTCATTTTGCAGAGAATCTCCAAATCTGATGTGATTTTGTCTAATTTAGTGGCTTGTGATTCATTTTGCAGGTTCATACATACATTGTGTGTTGTTGTTACACATTACCTATAGACTGTTTCACTTACTCGACTTACTGGGCTGGGAGTGGGAGATCATCATCATTCAGTCAGTGCAGAAAGTTCCACTGAACAATAGGGCCCTGAACGATGGATATAGAGGTTCAGTGCATATAGAGGCACAATCAGTGAATATAAGAAGTTACACTGAACAAGCAGTCCTTGAACAACTCCTCCAGGTCATCTTGTGCCTCGAAGGCCCATATCAGTTTCTCAGTTTTCGGCCAGGTAAACAGCATTGACTTTCTTTCCTTCTTCTGTAGTAATAACATTTGTAATTAGTATATTGCTGGGTTAATCACAAATACTTGTGCATTCAAGATTTAGAGTAGATAGTAACTATTATATTAGCCTTAAGTAGCAGTTCCAATGAACCATTTAATCAGATTTTTTGTGGTATTCAGATTTTTCCCATAACAAACAAGGGACCTTTTTCTTTTCTTTTCTTTTCTTTTTTGCGAGCATAACAAACAAGGGACTGAGTCTTATTATCATGATAACAATTCAAGGGCGAGTACATTTTTTTGCTTTTTGAAATCAATCAGATATAAGAACATTTAACATAAGGATGCATTTAATGTAACTTGACCAATTGTCCACTTATGAAGATCTGATGCAAATCCTTTCGTCCATACGGAGAGCTGATTGATGTCAAGATATTAGCAGGGAAGGGCTGTGGTTTGTCTCATATACTATAATAATTCGTTTCCATCATCACGATGGGTGTGTCGTGCATCTTTTTAGCTGGCTCAACACAGTTTCCCTTCTGCTTCTGATGGAGTACAGTTTAACTGATGGGTTGCTTCCTCTTTCAGAGATTCAGAGTTTCAAGTACGCAGAGCAGAGGCAACTGGGTCGTTCTTTTTTCGTTTGGGCCGGAAACCTGCGGCCCAAAATAACATGTACCCCCCCGCAGTCTCCTGTCTGTACCCCTGTCGTGCAAACAAACACGTTCCGCCGCCTCTCCACCGCCGTTCCGCCGCCGCCTCTCTCCCCGGCAGTCCTATCGCGTGCGCCGCCGCCCCTCCCGCCCTCGACTCTCCAACAGGAGGCTTCGTCGTCGGCGGGCCGAGTTGGGGACCCCGCGCTGGAGGATCGTCTCCTTCGAGCAAAGACCCCAGCCGCCTCCTTCCTCTGGCTCGGTGGCCTGTGCCTGGTGGCTCGTAGCTCCAATTGCAGCCGCAATCCCAGAAAGGTGCGCCAAAATCTCCTACACTCTCTATTAGTGCCTGATCAGATTGTTATGGCTGGAAACTTCGTCGTTCAGTTAGATGTTGTGCCATTATATTAAAAATAAGACACCAACATAGCTGCATTTTTTGTATTCAGAGTTCTGTGTAGAAATATTCAGAGTAATATCTGTTTTCTACTTTAATTGTCAAGCTCAAATCTACTTGTTCTTACTAGTATGTACATTTGCCTGCCTAGAGAAGTTTAGCAACTTAGTGAGTACATTCAAATTCAAGGTTTCATGTGACACCATGGATTACAAGATAAGATAAGACCAGATTATTAGTTAATAAGCCCTGGAGAGAGGGATAGCACACATCCATCTATACCACTAGTCCACTACATGCGTACTGTGTATTTGAATTTGCAACCAGCTACTGGCTACCTTCAATTTGACCTTAGCTTGCTGATCATTTCTTCTCAATAACTGAATGACATGTTCACAAACAAAAAAAAAAAAAAAAAAATGAATGACAGAGTACTTTTGCTTTCAATTAAATCCTGGAACATGTATGATTCCTTTTGGTCCAGTATTGTTTATTCCTTTTGCTTTCAATGAAATCAGCATATATATGAAATAATTTAGTATGATGAATAATAATTGGCTGGCTCATAACTGAAATTAGACACCAGTCAAACATCTCCTAGCTTCTAGTTATAGATTGTCGACACAGTCACGCTGTTCTGACTTGTGTCATTTGCACTAGACTAGATTTCGATGGTGAAAAATTGTAACCAGTTCAACATCTCTTTGACTTGGTCAGTGACTGTGTCAGAGTCAGAGTATGCATGCTGCTTCTTCGAAGATAAATATGGCCTCGGTTTCTTAATGTTTCATGACACTGAACTCATTTGCCTGCGTGCAAGACATTCTAGTCAGATATGGCAAAGTTATGTGGAATCTTTTAGGATCTTGGCTGTGTTCTTTGCAGTAGTTGTTTACGATCAGAGGCTGCGGGGAGACCCCGAGCATTCCGACGAGCCCAGCGTCGGCGTGGTAATTAAGTAGGGGAGGAACCTGCCCGAGCAGCGGGGTCCAAAATGAGCGACGACGTGATATGGCACTGCATCCGCCACAACCACTGCAGCTTCATGTCCAAGTATGTAGCCTTGTTTTTCCTCTCTACTCTTGTCTCGGTTTCGGTTTCGTTTTCTTGTGTGGTTGTTTATGATGGTGAATCTCTTCTGACGGTGGCCGCGTGGGTTGGTTTGTTTTGGCTTGTGCAGGATCACGACAGGGATCTTCTGCCGCAACCCCTACAATGTGACGGGCATCTGCAACAGGAGCTCCTGCCCGCTTGCCAACAGTCGCTATGCTACCATCCGGGATCATGATGGTGATCACTGCAATGCAATGCTTCCTCCCTTTTTTTGTTAATAATAATGATGTACTACATGGATAGAGCTGCAAAACATGTTCCTTAGCTGTCCAAGGTCACCCAACACTCAACTCAGTATGGCATGGCAACTAGCAAGACAATCAAATTCAAAGCCTCTTTAGTTTTACCAAACCAATCAAATTTGGAAGCTGCACTTTCCCTTATGTTATTATTAGATTGAACAAAACATTAAGTTAGCTTTGTAGCTGTTCTTTCTGGAGACAAGATGAATGATCTTCTTCATGGAACTAGTTAGTTGTGACTCTGGTTGTGATTAATCACAATTAGGAAGACTCGTTTGTGGAGTTAAGAATACTAGATTACTGCTTTATAACCTGTAAGTTTGCCTTTTCTTTCTGTGAGAACCAATTATGCTGGAATGTGGTGATATTTGGATGAAATGACACAAAACATGAGGTGTTGCAGCATAATTTTTGTCCAATGGTGCAGATTTTAATCTTATTGTTAACAGATCTGCCAGTTCTTTTTGCACCTTTTTTTTCGTGCTATGGACTATTAATTTCGAGTTGAGCATATGCTTATGGTTAGCAAAACCTTTTTCCTGATGTTATCACATTATGTTTCCTCCTAAAATGGTTGTGCAGGTGTTTTCTATCTGTACATGAAAACTGCTGAAAGAGCTCATCTGCCAAACAAATTATGGGAGAGAGTCAAACTGCCGAAGAATTATGAGAGCAATGGATGTCATAAACAAGCATCTTGTATGCATCTCTAGCTAACGCATGTTGTCATTCCTTAAAATTTATAGTGTTTCCTAGCCTACCCCAACTTGCTTGGGACTTAAAGGCTTTGTTGTTGTTGTTGGTCTAATTTCTTTGTTTTTTTTATCATGAAGGAATTTTGGCCTAAGTTACTTGTGCACAAGATCAAACAACGGCTGACAAAAATGACTCAGTATCGTATAAGAATGAGGAAACTTCAACTGAAAGTGAGGTAGGCACTTCTATTTTATATACTTTTGGATGTAGTGTAGTTTTTATAATATTTTTCTATGTTCTTGAGTGCCATGGAGGTAAATATTTAGCATATAGTTTAAGGATAACATAAATTAATGTCTGCTTCTGTCCAGTTGGTACCACCGTGTTCTTTATATTGATTTACTAAAAAATGTTAAACCAGAAGGTATATTGATCCTGATCCATATATACATTTTGAATCATTTTTTTAACTTTAGGCGAGCCTCTGAATTTCAGGCTGGAAACAATATTCATTTAATATATGGTTTGTACAATCCTGTTGAAACAATAGCAGTAACCTACAGTAGGATTTTGTGTTTGTTTTTTTTCCCCCAGATTTTAGGTTTATGTGATTGTTTGAATGTTAAAATTTCTATTCTGTTTTGATTCCCATTTTATGCAATAGTGTAGGTGCATCAACCAAATTTTGTGTTACTTGCTCGTTTGGTTAAATGAAGATTAGACCAAATCCTTTATGATAGGCAGGGAGTTTAGTGTAATTATTGGAACCTAGTTCATGCCAAATGAAGATTAGACCAAAATCCTTATCAGCCAAATGATTGAACCTAGTTCATGCCCACTAAAACTAACACAGGCTATCATTGAAATAAATTCATTGTAATAAGTTATAGTTTAGTCACATATTTGAGATAGGCTATTTAATTTCTATAACTTTAATTAAGTTGCAGAGTACAAACATAGCATGGTGTTTTATAGAATCCATTTCCATCTCCCACCCTATGAATTTGACATAGGCTTATATGTGAATTTTGGAAGGTTTTGGAATCTCAAATTCCAAGCCAAATAGCCTAATCCATTAAGTAGATTCCAATTCCTCCAAAATGAAGGGATCCAGACAGGCCCTAAGTGTAGTTATTGGAATTCTGAATTAAGATGGGTTTAGAATGTGAAATGCCAAATGTTTATCATTGCCAGTAATTTAGATTATTAAAGTGGTTGTCTTGAGGAGTATTCGGTTCTGATCCTTGCTCTGCTTTTAGAGAGATTGTTCTTTGCTCTGATCAATGTGCCATTTGTCTGTAGCTAAGTTTCATCAGGAAATGAGTCATCTTGTGATGTGTTTTTAACTTCCTTGTAACATGATAAGTTGTTCGACATATGCCTCCATTCTTTTAGGGAGAAGGTTGTGACAATGCCAAGGAAGCAAACACAGCGTGATCTCCGGAGGTTGGATAAAGCTGAAAGGGCTGCTCAACTAGAAAGGGTTATTTTCTTATATAGTTTCTCTTTTACCATTTTCTTTGTCCATTGTCACACAGTAACATATACTTGTTACCATGCAGAATATTGAAAATGAATTGAAGGAACGCCTGACGAAAGGTGTTTATGGTGACATCTATAATGTTCCCTTCGACAAGTTTGTTCCTATTCTTGATATGGAAAAGGGTGAAATGGTTCCTGAAGAAGAGGAGGAAGAAGTAAGCATTGTACTTAGTACCTACCTGCAGGCACGGTTTGTTTCTATGTTCTTTGTGTTCACCAGATTTGACATGTGTTCACTTGATAAAACAGGAAGGCGAGATAGAATATGTCGAAGGTGATGATATGGAAGAGATGGATGACATGGAAGATATGGAAGATAAGGCCTAAGTGATGGTAAAGATGTTTTGCTAAAATTTTCCATGTCACGTATAAATTGTCTTCACTATAAATTGTCTTGGGCTCTTGTTCTGCTAGTATGTGCAAGGTGCAGCACTTGCATGTAAAGGATTATATAGTGTTAGACTGTTAGTCAGTCTTTTTTTTTAGAAAAAATGTAAATTGGTTGCAGGAGGCACAGATGAAGATGATGTTTTGGATGATCCAGTATCAAAGAAACGCAAGGGATCCTCTTCTCATTCGAAGCAAAATGCCGGGAAAAGGTCAAGGAAGGTTATGACAGAGGTAAATTTGCAATATACCAATTTAATCTCAATATTTTCTTAGTTTTTCTCTTGCCTCCTGATACGTCTGAGAGTTATCTATACTCTGCCTAAATGCACATCAGGCCATGCCCATCACAAAATTTGACTGTTTACTTGGCAGTCGTCACATATCTATGTTATAGTAAAATGAGTTGCTTGTAGGATACTACCCAATATTCTTGATTATAACACTGTTCAAAGCTTCATGGATCGAATCATCTGTGATGAAATTTGTTGAAAGCATGCTGTTGTTATTGAATTGCTTTTGTTTGAGGAACGAAGTCAATATTGTCAAAGTTGGTTTGGATTAGCTGAGTTCTTGGTTGGTTATAATTAATTTCTTGTCCATCTATGACAGGTGGAGCAAGACGAAGAGATAAATCCGAGGCAGAGGCAAAGGGCATGAATGTGAAATCTGCAAATGTAACTCCAGTTCTATGCTGTTAGATGCCGGTAGCCACTTTTTGTTGTATATGTTAGATCATTTTATTTGCATTCACACTGTAACGCAGAGAATTCACCTGTGGTCCCTGTTTAGTAGGCAAGTAAGGTCCTGTTCCATCCGCATGCTTAGGAGCTGTGCATCACGCTCAAGTGCGATCAGTTCTGAATTTCTGATCGATGCAATGAACAGGTCATTTTTTTTTTCTAAAATTTAATCGTGCCATGTCAATACATGGTCCCTATTTTCTACAGTGTTGTTGTCCCTCGATTGATTGGCAAAGCCACACAGGTCTTGGCGGTTGAACCATTTTTTATACATAGGATATGGTGTTAGAGCATCTCAACAACTTCTCAAATCCACTTGGTAAACTTATAATTTTGGCAAAAACACAAAAACACCTCTCCAACAACTTGGTAAACAAACTTGGTATTTATCCCAAGTTCCTATCCACGGTCTCCGCGCGCGTATTTTTCCGCGCGCGTACGCTCGGCCACGCCCTCGCGACCGCGACGCTCGGCCCGCCGGCCGCTCGCTGCTCGCCGTGGGCGCGCCCGATGCTCGCGACGTCCGCCCGTGGCTCGCGGGACAGCCGGGGCACTGTCGCGCGGTCCGCCAGGGCGCCGCCCGCCGGGGAGCCGCCCGCCTGGGCGCCGTCCGCCGGGGCGCCGTCGCGTGGTGCTGCCATCGCGACAGAGAATTATAGATACTAGTGTATTGGCGCGCGCATCCGCGCGCCCTTCTGGGGGCTTTAGTATGGGAAATGAAATCATCGGCCCAGTGAGGAAGGAACCCTGATGAATGCTGTGTGTACATGGGGTGTGCAAAGAGTTGAGAAACAGTTCACATTGATTTGCACAAATATCAAGGTCTAAAAACTTATAAAAAGAAGGCATAGAAATCCCTAGAGTTATATAAGCTTATACAACATGTTGAACCAAATAAGTTCACCCACCAAGCCTCCATCTTCCTCATCATCTAAATCTGCAGTTGTTGATCCACCAGCTATATGACCTGGCTCCTACTTTCCTGCAGTTTCTATTAGTACATCTCTTGCTTTCACCAAAAATATGTTTCTGTCCCAATCCTATTGACTCCAGGTATTTCTTCTGAGTGGTTCACATGATAGAGGTACTATCTAAATTCGTCATCCTGACAAAAGTAAAATACCGTGTAAGTTTATTCCATATTTCTCTAATAGTTTACTGCAACAATAAGAGCCATGTAGAAGTCAGACATTCAACAAAAATTATGGCCAGGCTACCTAAGCCTGCATTATAACAAAGATAATCTCAGGCTTATTCGAGCGGTAAAAACCAGCATGGTCGTACATGGAAAAGTGAAAAGGTTGTATGCAAATACCTTCCTGTTTTTTTGGGACAGCTAGAAGAGTTCCTGTGCCAGTGCCTTTGCCAGATGAGCTTGTCTGGTCGTGGTGATTGGTGCAGAAGAAAAGTAAATGCTTCTATGAATATTAGCTACTGTTCAGATCAGCTTGTTTGTGTATGTTTTTCTTGGGTGCAAGAAAGTAAAATAGATCTTATTGGAAAGGTTTCTGTAGGAGCATCATTGTCTCTATCTGATTCAGCTTCTGTGGCCTTTGTTGCCTGTGATTATTCCTCACGGCTTTGCTGAGAGTCTGTAGGTGCAACTGAATGCTGTGATGGTGTACAGATCATATGGGGGTCAGTATGAAGAAAACACCACTTTGCATCCAGAGTAGAAGCATGATCGGTTTACCTAAACAAAAGCACGATCTATGTATTCAGTAGTCTGGACAAGAAGATCTAAGTTGAGTGGCATCATGCAGGAGAATAAAAAGGAAACGAATATGAGAGATAGCTTGTATACCTAAATAGGGCCTGATCAAGTAACCTAATACATAACCTGATCGGCTAAACTGACATGGCAGGCAAAAAGAGGAATCCACCTATCTGAATTTTTCTTGAACTAATAGGCTATAATATATAGAGCAACGACAGTAACATGGCCTACCTTTTGATAGCGTGAACCTTTATCAGGTTTTGCACACTGGAGACCAGACAGCTAATCAAACTGTGCATTACCTAAAATTAAATATAGAACAATGAAATTAATAAGTCTCATCTTTCAATATCGTGAAACTTTGAGAGGTCATTTTGAACGCATTGGAGGCCGGAGGTATGGACAATAAATGAAACCTTGCATTGCCAGAAATTTGCAATCCATAGGGTTTATTGTATACCTGCATGCCATTATCTAAATCTGGTCTAATGTGTACCTAAAGCGATATGGTCTCTTTATAGAATCTAGGGGCAACTAACAGGGTCCTGGAAAAACTTTGGAACTCATAGATGGTTGTACCTTTCCCGATAGGATATCGACACTCCGAGAATGTGGTAACATTCTTTATCTGTTGAAGTAACCAATATGTCAAAGGAAAATTTAAAACTGGAGAATTAAACAACATTAAGTCATGGAAATCAAGGAAATACCTGAGGTAGAAAATCTATTCTAACACTACATCCTTTCCAAGTCCCATGTGCATCTTTTGAGATTCTGTAGAAAATGTAGAGACTCATGTATTTACTGACTTTGGAATTAGTTTATTATACATGGATTACTTTTAATAAGTCAAAATTCAAGGGATGTAGAATTTAGTGTTAGACAGTGTCAGGCACTATGTTAGATCTAAATATCAAATCCTTGAGGACAGACCTTCTTGGTACATATCAGGAAAGGTGTACTACACCCAAAAAATATCTAAATGGGCTATGTAGATAAGTCTGAAATAATACCTCCAGCCATCACAATGCGTTCAAAAGAACCGTGTTTTCTAAACTCGAAAGTAGGCAAAAAGACTTTCCAATGAACAAAATAAGACGGCCACCATCACAATTGAAGGGAAGCAAGGCATACATAGAGTGTAAAAGACTATAAAAGATCCTCACCCGAACAGTAGATGAACAGATCGGTTAGCAGCTACTGTTGGTGAGTAAAAGACTATAAAATATCACCTCGGCACTGCACAAGAATCAGGGAAAAAAATCAGGTTGCAGTAGAGATGAGCAGGTATAGTGTAGTTTGTAGAAATAAAGAAAGGAGAATAACATCACATTAGTTCCTGCAATTTGGTAATGGCCAGTTGATAGGATAAATCTTCATCATCTTGTACCCTGCATAAATTGATCCATCAATATTAAGATATATTATGAAACGTTAACAATTCACACAACAACATGTAGAATCCTATAAACTAACTTAAGGTGTGAACGTTATTAGACACGCAGACTAATGGGTAAAGTGGTACCGGAACTCCATTCGAAAATAAGATGCAACTGCCTTTTTCAACAAAGGAGACGTGGCTCTGATTTTAAAGTGCCAATTGAGGTTTTCTTCGCTTAAGAAAATAACCTCGATCGATAATCCACAATTGGCAGAAAACAATGTTTATCTAAGAGAAAATATTTTGCCAACCGTAGTAATACATTCTAATTAGTGCACAAAGGTAAGGCTGAAGAGCTATAAATAGCCAAACAAACAAATTGAGATCGGTGCAAAGAATAGTAGCATTCGTCAACATGGACTAACTGTTCTGTAGTAAGGGAGGAGTACATACCTCTAATTCATGATTTTCATTTCTCTGTTGGCGAATCCTCCACTATCACCATTTATTTGGAGAAGTTGTAACCTCCATTTGATTCACCCAAAAGCCATGTGCCGGGCGTCACAGCTCCAGCCATCCAACAACGCTGGTCCTGGCCGGGACGCGCCGCCACTCCGGCCATGTAGCACATCGGGAGGAAGCCGAGAACCTAAACCGCAGCCTAAAGCTGCTGAAACCCATCAGGAAGAAGAGAAATACTTCAGTTGATTTTCCTCATAATCAATACTTGTGAGGCCCTTTGCAAACTATTGCTACAGCTACAAAGGTAATACTTTATTTTCTTTTTTTGAACCATTTGTCTGCTAAAGAGAGAAACCAAGAAACAGTAACTTTTTTTTCTTTAATACAAGAAATCGTTTTTTACAAATCATAATGCCCTTGTATGTTACAATGGGGACATCTCTCCTTTGTAAAAAAAATTGGCTACGGTGTCGCTTATTTTGAGATACAGTTCCAAGTGCACAACCGGTGGTGGAAAGAGCAGAGCACACATGACCTTCCTACAGAGGACCTTGCGATGTTGCGAAAACCATTTTCTAGAATTTAGGCCTGCTGTTCTAAATTTGCCCGCTTGCACCGACAGCTCGTACAAAGGAGGTGCTTTCAGCGGATCACATGAGCTTCCTGTAGAGGACCTTGCGATGTCGCAGGAAACCATTTTCTTTTTTACCTTGACGCAACAATGAATGTTAAGTGCACAATCCATCGAATGCAAGTACCTGCAAAGTAATCGTCTATGCTATTCATCGAAGCAGCGAGAGTTAGTGCACTCAACGCCACCAAATTGATCTGATGGGAACCCAAGCCAGGTTGAATCAAACACACACCAATTTGCCATGGACATAGAAATCCTGGAGCCAAAATCAAAACTAAAATCGGGAAGGTCGCTAGGGTGTGCCCCTCTAGAAAAGAAGTCGCAGGCTGCAGCACCCTAATAACATGTACGAAGGGAGGATCTAGAGGAGGAGGCAATAGTTAGAGGAAGAGGAGGAGGGCAAGTACCTAGGGTTTCGCGAGATCGCGGCAGTAGACGTGGACCGGCGGGGAGGAGGCGCGCCGGGGGTGTGCCACACCGGCGGCCACCCGGCGCCCGTCCGCGGCGGCGGCGGCAATGGCCGCAGGGCCCCCCACGCACGGTGAGGGCCGGCGAGCCGCCGAAGCGGCGCAACGCGCCGAGAGCGGCCGTCGCCATGGCCGGCGCGAGAGGGATGGGCTGCGGAGGAGGAGGAGGAGGAGGAGGAGAAGGAGGAAGAGGGAGGCCACCGCCGCGGCCGACGGCCGGCACCGCCGGGCCTCTCGCGCCGTCGCGTCGTCCGCTTCGGGAGGGAGAGAGCGAGCGAGATGAGAGAGACGTGAGGGGAGGAGTTTTTTTTTATCCCGAGGGAAGTAGAAGTTTCTTGAAGGAGAAGCTGAAGTTGGATATATATTTGTTGACGTGGATTCAGAGAAGCCGATGCGAAGCTAGGAAAGGTAAAGAGAATCTCGCTTCCGGTAAAAGCTGCTCCGGTAAATTGTGGCCGTTTATCTCGTGATCTAACGGAGGGTAATATTCTGATGACGTGGATAGCGGCTTCTTTCTAGGAGCTGGTCATCTTTGTATTTGTAGAATGCCCTTTTTCGGACTAATTACATGATAGATTTTCTTTTCCGAACTAATCTGCAAAAGTAGTTATCCTCTACCAGTCCGGCTTTTTTTGTTTTAGCAATTGCTCTCGTGGACAAGCGGCTCGTCAATGTAAATTTGAAATAGGGTTTAGTTTATAGCTTTCTGCACAGACATCATGGGAAGTTTTCTTCTCAAAAATTCTCACCACGGGCTCCGAGTCCCAAATTCCCAATGTGACTTCCCAACAGAGCTTGGGTTGGGATCTCGGGTACTGCGGTGGCCCGCTCGAAGACGGGGCTCATGCTCATAGCCTCGTACTCATAGGTTGCTCGCGGTTGTGCAGCAGCTGCAGCGCGAGCTGGAGAGGGGCCGCCAACTACATGACACCGGCAGAGGCAGTGAGCAGGGTAGACGGTCTCGTCTCAGCGGCAAACTCGTCACAGCAGCAAGTTCAGACAGGGATAAGCATGAGTGTCCATCTATCCTGTTGGTATTCCGGCTGTGTTTGCTGCAAATGCTGCACCCGTCTACCGAACAGGCTTGCTATTGCTTGGTAGCTTCTGAAGGGCTTGTTTGCTAATCCACATGCATCGGGATAAATTGATTTAGTGAAAAATAACTAGTTTTCTACAACTCCGTCCCAATTTATAAGAGATTTTGGCATAGAAATGACAAAACATCTTACAATTTCGAACGGAGGGAGTATCTCAGTTGGTGTGAAGGATTAGAGTGGGCGCAGACAACAGATTTGATTTCCCAACAGCCGCGCTCGGCGCTCAGTTTTTGCACTGAATTTTCATACGAGGCCCACATGTAAGCCACTAAAAAACAGGATAAAGCGAGAGGAGAGCGTGGGGTTTGATCCCGCGAGCTCCCATGCCACAAACAAAGGTGTCTACCACCAATCTACGAGTTTACTACCTGACCCTAGGTTAAACGACAACAATGACAAGGGTTAATCAGGCTAGCGAAGGGCTGACAGCCGCACTACTCAGGAACATCTGAAGATCAGTTGGCATAACCAGAGCACTTAAGCCACCATAATGCCCCTTGTGCGGCGTGCTCTTTTGCAGCTTTCTTCTTAGGTTTCGGCTCACTGAAACACTCCAGGATGGTGTTGACCAGTTCATCCATGTGGACAGTCACCTTGCACTTGAATCTGCAGAGTTTAAGACATTAGTGATTCCCATTCTAATCATAATAACCAGCTTATCATGGGCAGTAATGAATGACTACAAAAAATCACAAAAACAACAGATTATGATGGCCTCTAACCACATTTCAGTCACTTCCAATGATGCTACCATAGGGCAGTAGGAGTAACGGGTTGGCGTATAGTGGCTCGAAAAAAAAAGAACAAAAAGAATGCCCCCATTATGGTTTGCTGTAACTAGAAATTTCAGAAAATTTGGCCCACTTTTTTTTAACTAATTATATTCTTATCAAACTGTACTAACGAGGACTTCATTGTTTTATTCTTAGGAATAATGCAGCATGATTCTCACCTTTGTTTGTTCTTTTTGGATAAGAGCTTCATAGTGTTCACATGCCAATCTATTTCTTGTGTTAAAAGACAAACTTGCAGGTAAGCCTCTACTCATGGAACTTCAGTTGATTTCAAAGTGAGTTAATACAGGTACCCTATTTTTATTAGTCATGACAATGGCGTTAGCATTGGCATAACATCTCTCAAAATTATAATGTACCATAAAGGATATTGTGTAGAATACTATTATGAATCCCCTTTTAAAAAATATACAAATAAATATTGCATCGTAGGATATTAGGCTGATGCCTTTTTGGTGACATAATGCACAACATGCTATAAATATTGGAAGTGCATGAACATTTAATTTAATATTCATCAGTTAGTAGGGAAACTCACATTTTCATATGCGGAGGTCCTTGTTCTTCAAAGTCATATGTTGGTTCTCTCCAGCGAATTGCCTTGCATATTTGCTGCAGTCTCCTGATTGCCGATTCATTTCCTGTATAACCTCTGAATTTCAGTAAAACAATTTTACAAAGCAATAGCTTATAAGAAAAAAGCAAGCCTAGCTTTAGATATCCAGTTAAGGAAGAAGCAAGAACACTGATGCATATATATATGTATACTCTCTCAAGTGCATGCCAGAGCTCCTGGCCAACTTTTAAAATTGAAAGAAATTGACACAAATATGGCCTCTTTGGTTTGCAACTCCAGCGAGCCAAACTGAAATTTGGAAATGCCAAAAACGTGGGAAATGCCAAAACTACGATATTTGGTTTGAGGCCATGCCAATTTGTGTGCAGGGTAAATGTATGTATGAAGAAGAATGAGTGTGTGGAGAAACATGCTCCTTACTGCGACCATTCGCTTGGCCAGTGTTCTGTACTGCACAACTAGTGAGCACAGTCATGGAATCCTTGCCAGTAGAATCTTCAACTGGAAGATTGTCTGGCGCTTTGTTCTCCATGTCAAAGACTTCAATTTGCTGTTGTAGTTGGACAATGGATCCTGAAACTTCAGTCCTTCTGCGCTTGACTAACAAATCCTACAAAGAGGGCAACTGATACCATCAGAATACAAACACAGATTTAATCTGCGGAGAGAAAAGGTAAACTTGCATGTGGCAGTGAATTGAAAGGAGGATAAGAAAAATGGATGCAAGAGATTTTTTGCCAACTTTTACATTTCCAAATTCTAACTCCACTTCCTCCTTGACAGGCACACCACTGGACTTATGCTTCCTCGGAGGCTCCATGACCACTAATGGAGAGTATCCCTGAAAAGTAAAATTGTTACTAGTTAGCTATATGTTTCTGCCACAACATAAGCTTCCACTAAAGTAAATTTCAGTGGAAAAAAGACAATTCATTTTTACACTGTTTATGTAGTTGATAAGCCCTGCTCCAAGTTATCTTTAGTTAGTAAGCTAAGCAAATATGCAATTTACTTTATGCACATGCTTTGGTCTGCCTTGATTGGAAGCTGAACTCCCTTGGCAGCCAAGGCTCTACCTTTATGCATTATGCAATATTCCCTTGAATATGCTCTAGAGAGCAACTTGTATCCCAAGATGAACCTATCTATATAATGAAATGCTAGGCCAAGGTGTTTTTTGCCTTTGGCTCACCAAATCCTGTTGCTTTTGTCCAACAGTTTATTGGGCGCAGGAGAGCCATACTTTATCTCAGTAATGATACCTCACCAACACAGACTAAAAAATTGCACATTTCAAAAGAAAATGGTTCAGAACTATCCTCAGGAAAACATCCTACCTACTGGTTATGCATATTGTATAAAGCATAGCATGCATGGTACTCAGTAAAGTTACCAAAACTTTTACATTTCCATCTTCTAACTCCACTTCCTCCTTGACTGACTTATGCTTCCTCGGAGGCTCCATGACCACTAATGGAGAGTATCCCTGAAAAGTAAAATTGTTACTAGTTAGCTATATGTTTCTGCCATAACATAAGCTTCCACTAAAGTAAATTTCAGTGGAAAAAAGAAAATTCATTTTTACACTGTTTATTGGGCGCAGGAGAGCCATACTTTATCTCAGTAATGATACCTCACCAACACAGACTAGAAAATTGCACATTTCAAAAGAAAATGCTTCAGAACTATCCTCAGGAAAACATCCTACCTACTGGTTATGCATATTGTATAAAGCATAGCATGCATGGTACTCAGTAAAGTTACCAAAACTTTTACATTTCCATCTTCTAACTCCACTTCCTCCTTGACTGACTTATGCTTCCTCGGAGGCTCCATGACCACTAATGGAGAGTATCCCTGAAAAGTAAAATTGTTACTAGTTAGCTATATGTTTCTGCCACAACATAAGCTTCCACTAAAGTAAATTTCAGTGGAAAAAAGAAAATTCATTTTTACACTGTTTATTGGGCGCAGGAGAGTCATACTTTATCTCAGTAATGATACCTCACCAACACAGACTAGAAAATTGCACATTTCAAAAGAAAATGGTTCAGAACTATCCTCAGGAAAACATCCTACCTACTGGTTATGCATATTGTATAAAACATAGCATGCATGGTACTCAGTAAAGTCACCAAAAACATATAAAATACCTACTGGTCATGCATATCGTATAAAAGATAGCATGCATGGTGCTCAGTAATGAAGTCACTAAAAACATATAAAATACCCACTGGTCATGCATATTGTATAAAAGATAGCATGCATGGTGCTCAGTAATAGTCACCAAAAACATATAAAATAACTACCGAGTGCAAATTTGTCACATCATATCTATGTTACCACCTATTCAACGGGAGTTATTGTTCATATGGTGTGCCATTCATCGACGGTGCTAGTACAAATTTGTTTTGTTCAGAACACATGAATGTTTTTTTGGGGATTTGACAAAATGGAAAGGCCTTTCATGAATCAACTTAAATTTCTGTCAACCTTATAAGCCATGAGATAAAGAAATATAATTTATAATCGGTAATGTGCATGTGAGGAGGGGATGGTGTTAGTATTGACATAATTGCACTGCTGATTATTTGTAACAATAGTGATGACAGAACAATTTTCTATAAAGAAAAAGTAAAAAAAAAAAAAAGACAGTTGCACTAACGCAGTAACACAGCTGGCCATTACCATCCTTAAATAGTAAGTCATTGTAAGCTCCACTGAGCGACATACTGCAAGGGTGGGTGACAACAAAATACAGCACTTGCAGGTAAAGGACCATTTAGTTCTGTCTGGCTATACACAAATGTCATTTTCTGGAAATCCTGAAGAGAAAAGGCCTTTCATGAACCAAATTATTTTTTTTCAACCTTAGAAGCCATGGGATAAAGAAATTAGAAACGGTAATGTGCGTGTGGGGAGGGGAGGGTGTTAGTATTGACATAATTGCACTGTTGATTACTTGTAACAATAGTGACAACAGAACAATTTTGCATATAAATAAAAACTAACAAATTGACAGTTGCGCTAACACCAATGGACGTTACAATCCTTAAAGAGTAAGCCATTGAAAGCTCTACTGAGCGACATACTACAACAGTGGGTGACGACAAAAATACTGGCAATCCTGAAAAGAATAGGCCTTTCAAGAGCCAATTTTTTTCCAACCTTATAAGCCATGGGATAAAGAATTAGAAACAGTAATGTGTGTGTGGGTAGGGGAGGGTGTTAGTATTGACATAATTGCACTGCTGATTACTTGTAACAGCAGTGACGATAGAACAATTTTCCATATCCATATAAATAAAAACTAACAAATTGACAGTTGCGCTAACGCAGCTGGCCGTTACAATCCTCAAAGAGTAAGCGACATACTGCAACAGTGGGTGACGACAAAACTACTGCACGTGCAGATAAAGGACCATTTAGTTCTGTATGGCTATAGAACAAATTCCATTTCTGGTAATCCGTAACGGATTTTCGTGGATTCAGCTCCCAAGTTTCCTAATCTAGAAACCATCAAGCTGTCTGCTTAGCATCATATCATATCGTCTTAAATAGTTACATGAACCTTGTCCTTGCCAAAGAATTGTACTCGCTCACAATGCAGATGCATATATCGAACTATGAACGGCGATTTATTTTTTTCCATCCAAATAAGAATTGAAATTTTGAAGAAATACTACTCCCTCTTTTTCAAATTATAAGTCACTTTGGCATTTTTGGTACATCCATATTGATATGCATCTAGATAATATGTCTAGATACATAGCAAAATGGATGAATAAAAAAAAAAGTTAAAGCGACTTATAATTTGGAAGAGAGGAAATACTATAAAATTAGAATTTACCATCAGAAAATGATGCATCAAACGCAGCAGACTGGGGAATATCTCCAAGGCTGGACGACTCCCTCCTGATTCTTTTTAAAACCGCACGGCTCGCACTGAAGCACCTAATCGAACTAGGTGTGGTCAGGACGGATTAATAGGATCCCGCAGCACACAAATCATCCAATTCCAACCAACTGAAATATGCAGAACAAAGCGTTCCGAATTTCATTTCTTCAGATTAGAGTCACCGCAAAGAATCGGTCCAATCCTAGATTGAACCCTAGAACGATCCGTACAAACAACCGTGAGTTTCAGTCGCTTACCAGCAACCGATGGCCAACTTGATACTGATGGATCTCCACCCCAGCGAATGCGGAGTGGAGAAAGTGGGAGACGCCGCCGCCGCTCAGGTCCGCTCAGGTGAAGAGTGAAGAAGGTGCCGCCTCGCCGGTTGGGAGAGCCGGAGAGCAGTCGCCGACGGGGAGAGTCGGAGACAGCGTTTTCGCAGTTTCCCACTGGTGCCACGGAATGACGCACGGACAACTCCTGTCGTGTTACCACCTTCCAGTTTTGACCCTGGCCCACAGCAACACGCCAAAATTGGCAGTACCACTCGCAAGTTCGGATCCGATTCCAGCGTCCGGGGCCGTCTCGCCACCGCACAAGTAAGGCCACGACGTCGCTGACGGCGGCGCAGAGGGCGGAGACGCCAGCGCTGGCGGGGAAGGACTGGACGATGCGCCGCGGCGAGCGGGAGAAGGGTGGACGAGTCTGTGGCGGCTGCGGAACGGAGCAGAGAAGCGCCGAGGCCAAGAAGCGTGAGAGTGAGACTGCCGTGGCGGTGAGGAGGAGCCCGAGACTGCTGCGGTGGACAACTTCGACTTCGGTCGGGAGAAGTTTTCCCTTCAGAAACAGAGTTCAAAGGTTGGGAGCTGTGCCTGTGCTTTTGTCCCTCAGCGACTCACTAGTCACTCGATAAGTCGATAGGCAAAGCCACGATATTATAGCACTTGGCATTGTTATATCAGATGATTGAAATGCTCTTGTCGACAAGCAGTCCGGCAATGTAAAATTGAAATATGGTTCAGTGTATAACTTTCCTCAGTCACAGACATCATGCGAAGGCTTCTCCCGAATTCCCAATGTGAGTAGGTTGCTCGGTTGTGCAGCAGCTGCAGCGCGAGCTGGAGAGGGGGCGGCCAACTACAAGACACCGCCAGAGGCAGTGAGATGGTCTCGTCTGGGCGGCAAACTCGCCACAGCAACAAGTTCAGACAGGGATAACTGATAAGCATATGAATGGCCCAATGAGACCCAAAGGAGGCAGGGATTCCAATTCCATTTAGCTCATCTATATCTGCCATGGGATAAGTTACCGGAATTTCACTCTGTACCTTATTATGCTATATCCTTCTATCCTGTTGGTATTCCAGCTGTGTTCGCCGCAGTTGCTGCATCCCACATGTATTGGGATAAACAGATGAAGTGAAAAAGTACTATATTCTATCTCAATTGGGGCGAAGGATTAGAGTGCACCCAAACAACAGAAATGATTTCCCAACAGGGGTGAAGGAACAGAGCGCACCCAAACAACAGATTTGATTTCCCAACAGCCTCTCAGCGCTAAGTTTTTGCACCGAATTTTCATACCATACGAGAGCCACATGTAAGCCACTAAAAAACAGGATAAAGCGAGAGGATAGCCTGGGGTTTGATCCCGCGAGCTCCTTTGCCGCAAACAAAGTTGTCTACAACCAAGCTACTAGATTACTACCTGACCTCGGTTAAACGAGAACATTGACAGGGGTAATTAGGCTAGCAGAAGGGCTGACAGCCGCACTACTTGGGAACATCTGACGATCACTTGACATAACCAGAGCTCCGAAGGAACCATAATGCCCCTTGTGCTGCGTGCTCTTCTGCTGCTTTCTTATTAGGTTTGGGGTCGCTGAAACACTCCACAATGGTGTTGACCAGTCCATCCAAGTGGATAGTCACCTTGCACTTGAATCTGCAAAGTTTAAGACATCAGTGATTCCCATTCCTAATCATAATAACCAGCTTATCATGGGCAGTTATGAATGACTCTACGAAGAATCACACAAACAACAGATGATGGCCTCTAACCACGTTTCAGTCACTTCAAGGATGCAACCATAGGACAGAAAGAGTTACAGGTGGGCATATACTGGCTAGAAAAGGAAAGAAAAGAAAAGAACAAAAACGATGCCCCCATTGTTGTTTGGGGTAACTAGAAATTTCAGAAAATTTGACCCACTTTTTTTAAGTAATTATATACTTATTCCTCAAACTGTACTAACGAGGACTTCATTGTTTTATTCTTAGGAATGCAGCTTTATTCTCACTTTTGTTTGTTCTTTCAGCCATCTAGATTGGATAGCGCTTCATAGTGTTCACATGTCAATCTATTTCTCTAGTGACAAAAGGCAGAAACTTGCAGGTAAGCCTCTACTCATGGAATTTCAGTTGATTTTCCAGTTTAGGGCTATGCTTTTGCAGTAAGTTAATGCAGTTAGCGTATTTTATTAGTCATGACATTGGCGTTATCACATTCCAGCATTGGCATAATATCTCTCAAAATTAAAATGTACCATAAACGATATTGTGTAGAATATCATGTATGATTCACCCTTTTTTTTTTAGAAAAAAT
Source organism: Themeda triandra (assembly GCA_018135685.1). Classification (NCBI taxonomy): domain Eukaryota; kingdom Viridiplantae; phylum Streptophyta; class Magnoliopsida; order Poales; family Poaceae; genus Themeda; species Themeda triandra. The sequence goes on from JAENPR010000134.1 coordinate 422,170, forward strand.
ACAAATAAATACTGCATCGCAGGATATTAGGCTGATACCTTTTTGGTGACATAATGCACAACATGCTATAAATATTGCAAGTGCATGAACATTTAATTTAATATTCATCAGTTAGTAGGAAAACTCACATTCTGGTATGCAGGGGCCCTTCTTCCTCAAAGTCATATGATGGTTCTTTCCAGCCGATTGTCTTGCAAATTTTCAGCAACTTCGAGCTTGCCAATTCATTACCTACATAAACTCTAAATTTCAGTAAAATAATAATTATACAACCTCTGTTTCATTGAAGCAATAGCTTATATGGAAAAAAGGAAGCCTAGCTTTAGATATCAAGTTAAGTAATGCATATAGATACTCAATGCATGCTAGAGCTCCTGGCCAACTTTCAAAAATGAATAAAGCGAATATGGCCTCTTTGGTTTGCAACTCCAGCGAGCCAAACCAAAATTTGGAAATGCCAAAAACATGGGCAATGCCAAAACAATGATGTTTGGTTTGAGGCCATGCAAATTTGTGTGCAGGGTAACTGTATGCATGAAGAAAAATGAGTATTTGGAGTAAGGCGGTGTTTAAATCCAAGATAACTTATAGTGTAAAATGTGAGGTCCAGATATCATAAATGTTTTTTAATCACAGGTATGGTTTAAAAAGCTATTGCCATTTAAAAATTGGTAATCACAAAATTGAAGAACTAGTGTAACCATACCATACTTTTACTAGCACATCATCCATGCACTGTACAGATGATCAAGCTGGCTAACAATTCACTCGCCCAAGAGATGCCCCACTGGGCATGACCAAAATTTTATTGAAGTTTACTAAAGCATGCATGTGGAGGAAATGAATTTTCAGCCTACACACTCCAATTTGGGAAGCAAATAATTTTCATTGCCAAAAAAAGAAGAAGAAAAAACAAACCGGCTCCGGCACCTTCGCCCCCGCCGCCAGTCACTGCCCCACCGCGGGCATTGGCTCCGGCGAATGCTACAACCCGCGGCGGGTGCCCTCTTCCCTCCCCACCCCCACCCCCGCCATCTTCTCCAGATCCGGTGAGCTCGCCCGCTGCCATCTTCTCCAACTCTGGCGAGCCTCCCCCGCACCAACCCGACCGATCGCCCCTGCCGCCGCTAGGGGACCCTAAGCCGCCCTTCCACCATTCCCACTGCCTAGCCTACCTGCCTCCCCTGGTCGGCCATTCTATACCGGAGTTGGGGGAGAAGAGAGAGCTCGCCGGAACCCGAGAGGACAGAGAGAGAGGCGGAGGCCTACCTGGCACCGCCGCCACCGAATCCGACGGATCTACTGCCATCGCCGCCACCGAATCCGACAGATCTGCCGCCGCTGTCTCCACCTTATCCTCCATAGCGGTGCGCGTGGAAGGTGGTGGCGCCCAAGCGTGGGCGCAGGGAGGCGATCGGGAGCGGGCACGGTGAGGAGGGCACTGTGAGGTTGTCGCAGGAGAAAGGGGGGGTGTAGAAGGTGAGGCGAGGCTGGGTCGTGCGGCCGTGACCGCGTGAGTAGGGGCTAGGGAGGAAGGCACGCATCTGCCTAAAATACGGATGATGGGTGCGGCAGCGGGATCAGACAGCAGTGAAGGCGTGCATGACGTGACGCTAGCGCATGCGCGATTGTAAAGTAACATTCTTGGAATTTATTTGGCACCACCAATGTTTGACCTTGAAACAAATGATCCCAATGTTTGTTGGCTTGGACAAATTTATGGGTGTGTTTGGTTCAAGTTTTCGACCTGGCTTGGCTAGCCAACTAGGCTAAGGTAACCCAAGCCTAGCTCTCCCAATGCAGGAGGTAGTTGTTTGGTTCACTTGTCTTTGTTAAGCCGAATTGCTTTGATCATGTTTGGTTGTTTGGTTAGCTTGAATACGGTCACCTCTTCCTTGTTCCAGTAGCTTTATCTCATTAAGTCGAACAGTTGGTGAGCATTGGAATCTTGAAAGCTCCAACGTGCCGACAGTGTGGTCCTCCTCCTCTGGGCCCAAGGTTGCTATCGCCGCACCGCCATGGGCTACACGCTGCAGCTCGATCGGCACTTGCCTCGCCGACGCTGCAAACGAGCTCTGCCTCACCCACCAACTGACGTTGCAGAGCTTGATTGCTCTATTTCGGAGCAAGGACGCTTCCATACGCTTCGGGGAAGTCCGACGAGTCAAGGAGGGCTTGGCGATGGTGGTTGTACCATCTTGACAAACTCCAGGCCATGGCTCCCGCAAGAGGACCCTCAGCAATGCAACGAGGAAGGGGGCGGAAGGAGGCGTGAAGGGTGGAACCGGCCTCGCCGATGTTGATCTAGAGGTGGAGGCGACCTCACCGGAGTGGATGGTTGATCTGGAGACGGCGGGGATAGAGGTGGTGGGGGAGCCCGAGGCGTCATCCGATGTTGTGGAGGCGACATGCAAGGTGGATCCTGGGCGGCGGTGGCGCTCCACTAGGCACGACGAGGCGTCGGCGTTTCGCAGGGGCGGCGTATGAACTCGTCTCCCTCGGCGATGAGGTCCACCGGCTTCGTTTCCAGGAAAGTACGTGCGACGCATTGGGGGTGACACGACCTCCACCATCGGCTTAGCCAAGCATGGCTCTGTGGAAACGGTCATTCCATACATTTTCGCGGAGTCTAGCTAAGCGGCAGTTGGTGCATTAGCTAAGCCTGGCTTCAAGGTCCGACCATCCATCCACCAAGCCTGGGTGGGGGCTAAGCCACCCAACCAAACAGACCCATATTGGCTTGGTTTGCTAGGGCTCACATCCAAACAGGCTCATACAACCTAATTGTTTTAATTGCCGTTTAGTATATAATCAAATTGAAAAGATGTATGAGAAACATGCTCCTTACTGTGACCATTGGCTTCACCATAGTTATGTACTGCACAACTGGAGAGCATATTGATGAGATCCTTGCCAGTAGAATCTTCAACTAGACAACCATCTGGCGCTTTGTTCTCCATGTCAAATGCTTCAGTTTGTTGTTGTAGTTGGACAATGGACCCTGAAGCTTCAATCCTTCTGCGCTTGACTAACTGTTTTTTGAAAATACAGCGCTTGACTAACAAATCCTACAAAGAGGGCAACTGACACCATCAGAACACAAACACAGATTTAATCTGCAGAGAGAAAAGGTAAACTCAAGCATGTGGCAGTGAATTTGAAAGGAGGATGAAAAAAATGGATGCAAGAGATTTTTCTTGCCAACTTTTACATTTCCATGTTCTGATTCCACTTCCTCCTTGACTGCGTCACTGAAATTATGCTTCCTGGGAGACTCCATAACCATTGAATGGAGAGCAGCCCTGACAAGTTAAATTGTTACTAGTCAGCTATATGTTTCTGTCACAACACAAGTATCCACTATAGTAGGTTAGTGGCAAAAAGACTGTAATTCATTATAAACACTATTTATTGGGTGCAAGAGCCATACTTTGTCTCATAATGATACCTCACCGATACAGATTTGAAAAACTGTATATAGACAGTAACATTGTCCTTGCCGAAGAACTATACTCACAATAAAGATGCAGATGCATATATCCAAAAATTATGAACGGCGATTTTTTTTCCATGTAAATGTGAACTGGAATTTTCGAGTAAATACTACTGCCAATTCGGAATTTACCATCAGAAAATGATGCAGGCCGGACGACTTCTGTTTAAAACGGCGCGGCGCGCTCTGAAGCGCCTAATCGAACTACGCGTGGTTAGGTCGGATTAGTGGGTCCCGCAGCACAGAAATCATCCAATCCAATCCAATCCAATCCAACCTATTTCAATGGAGAGAAGAAAGGGCTCCGGATTTCATTCATTGCTTTAGATTAGAGTCAGAGCAAAGAATAAGTCCAATCCTAGATTGAACCCTAACGATCCGTACAAGCGAGTTTCAGTCGCTTACCAGCTGATGAGGAGGAAACGGGTCCGCGACTTCGGACTGGTGGATCTGCACTCGAGGGAATGCAGATTTGAGAAAGCGGGAGATGACGCCGCTCAGGTAGAGAGCGAAGAAGGTGCTGTCTCGCCCTCGCCGCCGCCGGGAAGAATCGACAGCAGCAGGAGGGGAGTCGCCGACGGGAGAGGCGGAGACGCAGTAGCAGGGGACAGGTTTTTGCAGTTTCCCACTCGTGCGGCCGCGCCACGGAACGGAACCCCTCGTATTACCACTTTTTTCCTTCTTCCAGTTTTGCCCCTGGCCCACCCCCACTCGCACTCGGGCTCGTCCTCGCGGTTCGGATCCGATTCGAATAGGCTCCCGTGCCACGGCCAAGGCGCAAGGGTATAAATCCACACGCCACGCCCACCTCCGCTTCACCACGATCTCATCTGCATCTCGAGCGCCGCGCCGGTGACACGCGAGGAGACGAAGCCGATCGCCCGTCCCCTCGCCCTCCGGCGATCACCCCGAACACAAGCCGATCAACTCCGCACGCCCGGCACCGACACCAGCACCCCCGTGTCGGCGATGGCAACGTTGTGCATCCGTTCCACGGACTGCCTCGCCGGCCGCCGCGCCTCCTTCGGGGCACACCGCGGGGTGCGCGCGGCGCCGGCGCCGGCGCCCATTCCTCGTTCGTCAATGCAGCACGGAAGTCAGACTCCAGCCATGGCCATGAACCCGCGGCCGGCGCGCGGACGGGCGAACGGGCAGCAGCACCGCAGGCGCCGGTCGCCCCCGGCGGCCGGGTCCGGCTCGCCACCGCACAAGCGCGTCATGGAGAACGTCGTGATCCTGCGCAGGGGCCAGGTCCTGATGGATAAGGCCACGGCGGCGCCGATGACGGCGACAGACTCGGCCGCGGGGCCGAGCGTCGCGCAGGCGGTGGCCGAGAAGGACGAGACTGCGCTGGCGGGGAAGGATGCGGATGCCGGTGTGGCGGCCGAAGCGCGCCGCGGCGAGCGGGAGAAGGTGCATGAGTCTGTGGCGGCGGCCGCGGAGCAGAGCAGCGTGGAGGCTGAGAAGTGTGAGGCTGTCGCGGCGGTGGGCGAACGCGGCGCGCAGGAGGAGGTGGGGGCCGAGAGCGCGGTGGCCGCGGACAACGTCGGGACGGAGACGAAGGAGGAAGAACCCGTGGTGACCACGAGCCAGAGCGGCGCGGAGACGACGACAGAGGACAACGAACCCGAGGAGGCGGCCGCGAGGCAGAGCGGCGCGCAGGCGGAGACCGCCGGGCCGGCAGCGGCCCTGCACCAGCGTGGTCCCGACACGCGTGAGAAGGAGGCAGAACCCGCGGCGGCCGTGGACCGCGGTGCCGACGCCATGAGGGCAGAACCAGCGCCGGCCGCGCAGCAAACCTTCCCGCTGGCGAAGGCGAAGGAGGAGGAGGCCGAGCAGGCGTACTCGGGCGCGTCGTTCGCCGCGGTCGCGCCTGATCCTCGCGCGCTGCCCATCCCGGTGCGCTTGCTGCTGAAGCCCCGCGGTAAGGCCGCTCGGATCCGCGTCCTTGCGCCTGACAACGACCGCGCGCCGGCGGCCATGGCTGCGGCGGCATGAGGTCGTGGGATGCTGGAAGCCAGGCCGGGAGAGTCGTCGTCGTACGGTCACAGGCTTGCGGCACGACCAGAGTCAGAAGCATGCGACGTACAGGGCACAGCTGAGCAGGAGATTACTGAACCTGAGGCTGTCTTGTAGTATTTCACATCCACGGGCTCCATTCCCGCCGTCATCAAAATTGATTATTGTACACTACGATAGTATGATTGTTAATTGTTTATGTGGTAAATTGGTAATCGCTTGAAGTTTGTACGGAGTAGATCTGAACATATTTAGGATTGTCCTGAAACGGACGTCACCATTGTAACCTAAGAATTCCTGCTCTGTTCTGTTTTGCGAACCATGAATAAGAATTTTATGGTTTTCTTTCATTTGCATAAAAAATAGAAAATAACATAAGGCTTACAGTATTTTACAGTGTTTCCAATGCGTAGAGATGCTGTCGCACAATCCAACGTCTCATCCACATCACACGACAATGAACGCTGAAATGTAGAAGATCACATGTGTATGCAGTGGTGTTTATTACAAAATACATGCAACTCTGGGCAGCAGCATTTCAGAACAGCCGTCGTCAGTGTTTCCGGACACCCTTATCATGTTGAGAATTCATCCACAAATACGGCACTACAACATCGCCAGCATATCGTTCTTTCGCACTGTATAATTCCTCACTACTCCTAGATGCATTTCTTTTAGTGGTTCACAATTCTAGATATCCAAAGGCAAAAGGTTCAGTACTTCACTAACAAGGTATTGAACGCTTAAACATAGGAGACCACAAGTCTATGATGTCTTGCTTCTTACTCCTAAATCACACTGCAACTCAGACCAGAAACCTCTAAGAAATACATCAGCCAACTTGGCACCTAAAAGTTCCATTGCGTCAAACCAAACAATATTCATTAGATATCAGCTGAGTCCACGACAACCGAAAGTAGAACTGTAGAACGGAGGAAGTGAGACACATAAGGATGCATCTGCGCCAATGCTTCAAAACAGCGAGTCGCCAAAGAGCCCCAACCCGGATTAGTACTAATCCTGCAAGCGAATAGATGCAGTTAGAACTTGTAGAACATAGAAACCATTTACAGAAAGCAGAAGCTTCCAGAACATTTTACGTAAGCGTTTTCCACAGTTACAGTGCCAAGGCATAATTTGAGGGTGGACTGTTCAGAGTCCAGTTCAGCCTAATGTCAATGGCTCAGAAATAGTTTTGACTCATGATGGAAAAGGTGACAAAAAAATATCATGGTTTTTTATCCGAGAGTTGACAACCTTATTGCAGTAAGCACTAATGTAGAAAACACACAAATACACATCATCAGTTTCAGTTTGCAGTAACAAAAAAGATGATAAAGTTGAAATATTGTAGCTCCCAAACAAATTAACTCGTGTGACCAACCCTAGCTAGATTGAACATGGAACGGCATCTGAGATTGCGATCCCAATAGAAGAACTGGCAGAAACCTAATATAACCAAAAGGTTTTTGTATCCCAACTTAGGCTGATAAGCAGTATTTTACAGCAGATGTACTCAAAGGACCATCTTTTTGTACACTGACAATGTTGTCCGGGAAACACTACTATGGTATCACCACTCAACTCAGCAGCTTATAATTAGTGACTTCAACTGCAACCAGGTGAGCCCGTCACAATCACATGTACAAACACTAAAGACAACTAAGTTCCATAAAATTATGCCAAGTGAGTAGGTAAAAGCTTTAGCTAATGTTTAGAATATTTGCTTAGTGAAGAGATGTAAGATCCACATTATCGAAACTGAAATTAATAAACAGTACCCAGGCTAAACAATGCCACAGCCTCACTGGGATACAAACTCTTCTTAATTTGAAAGAATCCTCCAAAAGTTTTTCAATAAATTAGCACTCGCCTTTTCTATTTCATGATTTGTTGAATCCTGTGGGATGCTCCATGAAAATGGTTTTCAGTGTACAAGGCTCCCACATAGCAACAACAGTACAAAACAGATGAGTGGCTTCCTGAATGCGCTTTCCCCTTGCTACCAAGAATACAAATACAAGAAAACCATGCTAATATGAACAGGCTGCAAGTCTCTAATGTAAGAAAATTATCTAAGACCAAGTGCATTATGTGGTGATCAACAGATCATAATGATCTAAGACTTGGATGAACCCACAACGATTGTTGTACAAATGTAAAGCTATACCAGCATCACAATCAAATGAGAGTAAATTTAAGGTCCGTCAACCACAAAAGTGAAGACTTAAGAAGAGAAAAAAACATACCTCTCTATATCCTTGAATCCTCCTTGGTGACATAGATGTTGGGAAACCAAAATATGGAAGGGCAGGAATCATATCGAGATCGCTTGTCCAACATACTCTCTTTAAAGACTTAACCTGGACAGAGATAAACTCTAAACATAGTGTACCCCATTCTCTTATAATTTGTGTTAGGAAAATGTATCCTTCAGCTTGAACAATACTAACAAATTTATTCATATCATGGACAGGCAATGGGATGGTACTCTTCAAATGCCAGTTACAGGACTTATCAGTGCCATTTTGCATAAATATGTAATATTCCATAGACTTGCCTTCATCAAGTAGACTAAACAACGCAACCTTGCCTTCCCCTGACTCCAAGATGACGATATTTCGCTTGTCATGATAAGGAGGAAGGTCATATTTGGATAACTCCATAGTGCTCATGTCAAGCTTGAGCAACTTGTTTCTGTCCTTTACTTTCCAGTAGAAGCAACCATAGGCGCATTGGCCTGAATCTAGCCTGTTAACTTTAACTTCTTCATACAAGCCTAGATCAGCCCATCTTATACATGTACCGGCAGCCCAGTGGCCAGAGGTTGTTGAAAAGAAAAATACGACCAATCTTGTCTTGGAAATTATCCAACAGATCACACCGAACGATGTTTCCTCCTCCATGCCTCCAGAAGGGATCAAGGAGGCCCCGTAATTGCAGTTATCATGGTTATGGAGGCCGACGGAGACTAGTAGGTCGTCGGTAATGGGAGGCAGCAGCAAGTATCGCTGGAACAGGGGGTCGCACACCGCGAGATCCCAGTAGATGCGGTGCTCTGTCTCCTTCTTGACGCGCATGTCCCTGTGTTCCACGAGGACACGCCCATCGCGGACATCACAAGGACACCAGTATCGCGGAGGAAGGAAGCCGAAGGAGAAGTCGGCGGCCCGAGCGACACCACGGGCGACAGCGGCAGAGGGGTGGGTCGCCTCGACAGGGCGGAAGCCGTAGAAACTGAATAAGCCGAGGAACAGGGGCGGGTGAATCGAGCGGTACCGGCGGAGGAAGGAGTGGTCGGCGATGAGGCGGCGGAAGGAGACGCACGCGGCGGAGGCGCGGGCGAGGTCCGTAGGGGAGGCGACGCGGAGGAAGATCTCCTCGAGGAGCTCGCTAAAGAGTGCTGGCGGCGGCCGCTCCTCCGGCTCCGTGGCATCGAGGCGGGGGATGACCGGGCGGTGAGCACGCGACGCCATGGCCGACGTGGCTCCGCCGCCGGCGAAGGAAGGGAAGCAGGGGATCGAGGGTTTCGGGTGGATTTGGGTACGGGCCGCAGTAGGGTATGGAGTGGAAGGTTAGGGGTATGGCCTGAGAAGTCGCCGCCGCTGCCTTCGCCGACGAGGGGAGGAGCGACGCTGTAGGTCGAGGCCAAGTAGTGCTTTCCCTCGGTAGCGTTGGGCCGGACTCAGTGCGTTGGGCCAGCCGGCCAAGGTGGATATATCAATTTGAAGTTTTTGAAGTTTGTATGTAGATCCGAACATATTTTGGATCGTCCTGAAACGGACCCACCATTGTAATCCTGAAACGTATCGTTCTGTTTTGCGAACCATGGATAAGCATTTGTGTTTTTCTTTCACTTTGAATTTGAAAATAGAAAATCACATCAGGCTAAAGATGCTGCCGCGCAAATTTTCCTCTGCCACGGTTCACGGCTCGTCAGCAAGTCAGAACAAGCACACACAACCCAACGTCTCATTTGCATATCACACAGCCTGCTTATACATACAGATTACAATAAGCATCCGCCTAGGAGTACATGTCAGTGTGTGCCACGTTTTCTTTAGCTATGCTGTAATAATGTCACGAAATGAAACCAAGCACGCACGCTTCCCTTCAGCGTTCACTTGTGATTGTTACCCTGAGCCGTGCCGGCGCCCCAGCCATCCTCGAGCGGCATGTCCGCCGGCATGACCTTCTTCCAGAACCAGTGCTTCCGCCAGAGCAGCACCATCTCCTCGATGGGCACGCCCTTGGTCTCCGGCAGGAAGACGGCGACGAAGGCGGTCATGACGGTGATCCAGCCGGCGAAGAAGAGGAAGATGCCGAACTTGAAGGCGCACAGCAGCGACAGGAACGCCTGCGCGATGGCGAAGGTGAAGAGCAGGTTGACGGCCACCGTGATGCTCTGCCCCGCCGACCGCGTCTCCAGCGGGAAGATCTCGCTCGGCACCGTCCACCCCAGCGGGCCCCACGACCACCCGAACGCCAGCACGAACAGGCAGATCACCACCACCACCGCGATCGAGTAGCTCCGCGACAGCTGCTTGTCCGCACCGAACTTGGCGCCCAGGATCACCGCCACGATCACCTGCATTGCATCCATGTAGTGTAGTACGTTGTTAGTCCCAAGAAGAGCTCGGTCAGAAGTCAGTCGTCCATTCACTCGCGCATCACCTGGCAGACGATCATTTGGATCCCGCCGCTGATGAGCAGCTTCCGGCGGCCGAGGCGGTCGACGGTGCCGATGGAGATGAGCGTCGAGGAGAAGAGCACGGCGCCGGTGAGCACGGAGGAGTACAACGACGCGTTCCCGCCGAAGCCCATGCTCTGGAACAGCACCGGCGCGTAGAAGAGGATGGAGTTGATCCCCGTCAGGATCTGGAACGCCGGCATGCACACGGCCATCACCAGCTGCGGCCGGTTGCGTGGCTCCAGGATGTTCCGGAACGGGTGCTCGATGGTATTGGCCAGCTCGCTCGCCTCCACCATGTCCGTGAACTCGGCGTCCACGTCGGCGGTGCCCCGGATGCGCTCCAGCACGCGCCGGCCCTCCTCCACGCGCCCGCGCTCAATGAGGCTGTTGGGCGTCTCCGGGAGGAACAGCCCCGCCAGCGTCATCAGCAGCGCCGGCGCCGCCGCCAGGCCCAGCGACAGGCGCCACCCCCACGGCCTGATGTTCTGCGTGCCGTAGTTGATCAGGTTTGCCGTGAAGATGCCCAGCGTCGTCGCGAGCTGGAACATCATGTTCAGCCCGCCGCGGAGGTGCGCGGGGGCCATCTCCGACAGGTACAGCGGCACGGCCTGGTTGCCGAAGCCGATGCCGACGCCGAGCATGATGCGCCCCAGGATGAGCATGGCCAGGTTCACGGCGGCCACGTTCAGCGTCGCGCCGATCAGGAAGCTCACGCCGCCGCACACGATGCTTGCCTTGCGGCCGTAGTTCCTCGTCACGGGGGACGCCACGAGGGAGGCCACCAGGCCGGCGAGGTAGAGCGAGGAGGTGAACGCCGCGAGCCCCTGGTTGTCGTACTTGCAGTAGTTGTTCTTCCCGCCGGAGTTCTTCCTGTGGAACACCGCCGGGAAGAATTTCTCCAGAAATGGGTCCATGGATGTCACACCTCCTGCAGCATTAATTCCGACAGTCAGATTCGCAGAACATACCAGGAGATAATCCATTGTGAAACATTGGCACTTCAGACAGAGTTCAAAAAAGTTCAAACACGGTACAATTTGTTGGGATAATGGCCTCTGAAATCCTAACAGTAACAGTGGCACGACTTAAGAGTGTGCACCCGATCGATCAACTCAACTAGTGGGACAACGAGTGCATAGAATTCTCCTGCATCATTGTGTTTGATGACTGGTAGATGTGTAAAGTGTTTCGCAAACATGCACACCCTATTCGATAGATCGTTTTTTTAGTGATCTTGATTTGTTGTGGGTCCCTTTGTTGTGATAAAAAAACAATCGGATAAGCACTGATAGAACAAACAAACAGGGCGGCCCTGGTACAGTTACTTGACGCGTTCTTCATAATTCAGTCATATATTTGAAACTTTGATCGTTAATAGTTTTCATATGTTTACTTTGGAAACATGGAAAAAATATTGCATAAATTTGTTTGAAAAGTACTTTCAAAATTTCATACTAGCTTGTTATTACTACTGTAACTATATTTTAGTGAACAATGCAATCAAGTTTAAAACTCGAAGATCATAAATAAAACAAGACTGGAAATGCGGAGGAGACGGTGGGGGAAGCAGTGCTGCAGGTGGACGACCCAGCTACGCCGGTGCACGGCGTAGACGACTTGTCGGTAGGAACGCTCACCCTTCTCGCACACTGGGGAGTGGAACTCGACGAGGGCCCACCTGGCTTCCCTATTCAGGGCGCCTTCCCACGGCCAGGGGAGCGGAGGACCACACCACCCCGTTGGGAGACCCGGCGAACGTTGGACGACGGTTGGGAGGGGGCGGCGCTTGGGGGACCCTCCCCACGGCGCGACGCCCAGGGGGACGCTCCGGCAGAGGCCGTCGAGCCCCCTGGTGTCGACGACTCGGACGACGCACCGTCAGGGGTGCAGCAGGCGACTGGAGGACAGGCGACCGGTGGGGTTGACCCAGTGGGGAGCTTGGAGTCACCCGCCGGCCGCCAGGGGGGCCGGGGCCGTGATGCAGTTTTGCAGCAGGCGCTGGGCAGGGCGCACCTTTGCGGGGACTCTGGGAGCCCGCCCAGGCACGCGACCACCCACGACGACGCGCCCCCAGGGTTCTCCACGCCCGTCTACCGGAGGACCGCCAACGACTCGACGACCGGGGAGGAGGGAACCCTGGCTGGGGAAGGGTCGTTCACGGGGCGGCTCAAGAAGTTCGCCAAGAAAGTCTTCCACAAGGCGGCCACCCCGCTCCTCCCAGCCAGGGTGGACGACTCCAGCTCCATCAAGCTGCCCACGCGGAGCAGGCGCATCGCGGCAAACCCTCTATCCAAGTACCCGGTGGCGGCGGAGGGGCAGCTGAAGCTGGACGCGATGTTCGAGGAAGACCGTGGACGCCGGGCCTTGCGGGAGTTCCGGTGAAGAGGCCCCACAGCTGACCGCGAGGCGCCGCGGGGCGGGGCCACGCATGAGCGCCCACCGTCGAGCGGCAAACCAACGTTAGTGCGTGAGTAATCCGTTACGTACGTGTCCTGGGGTGGCGGGCTGTATTTCAAATTTGTTAACACCCCAGAAAAATTTGTAAAACTCTCTTCTTCTTAATACAATGATGCGCAAATCTTTTGCGTATTCGAGAAAAAAAAACAAGACTGGAAATTAGTAGCAAGTGCTTATTTCCACTCACAGAGTACTATCTAATTTATTGCCACTGCTACAGCCTACACGTACCCCCACAATCATTTCCTGTCCTCGCCATGATCCATGGGCTCCAATTGCAATCCTTCCAAATCTTCCATGGAACTGCAGTTAAGATCGAAGGGCGGACTCGCTATAGAGCAAATGCGAGCCTTTCAGTTTCAGTTGACCATATAGATCAACGCATTCACACTTTTTAGCCATGAGACACAAGGAGAGATGGGATGTTCCGGTCATCCGTTTTTTTTAAGGCCAGCAGTTAAAAGAGTGAACTAGTTTAGGCAATCCTTGCCAGTTGCCTCCTTGGACAGGTAAATAAAATAAATAGATAAATATATCCAGTGGATAGAAGTACTTCTTTCAAGTGTTTTCAACACTGATGATCTCTGCTAGTTGGAGATAATACCAAGTGGTCATATTGTCATTTGTTAAACAAAGCCAGCTTTAGGATAATGTTGTTGCGATGTTATTATATAGTACTTATCACCGTGTCAACCGGGTCTTGCATGTGACTTTGGTTTGACTTGCGAATACAATATATATTTCTAAAAAATAATCCTCTCTTCGTATTAGAAGGAAGCTGTCATTGTGACTGATATTTTTATAGATTTTACCAAATTTGTATGAAAACTATATCGATATTTGCTTGATTAATACTTACTTAAATATGTGAAGTTTAGCCATACTTGTTTATTAGGAGTAATACTTATTTACTACCCATGAATAAGGATACTTTTGTGTTATATAAAATAAACTTAATCAGACCGGTTAGTTTGGCCTACTACAAAGCTATACAACCACTCAAATCACTAACATGACCACCTTTCAGAGCTAGTATAATGTTTCAACCAGAAACACATAGTGAGTGTAGTTGTTGTCCTTCAGCATTTTTGGGGGATGGGACCGAGTGGGGAGGGAGTTATAATTCTTAGAGCATCTTCACTAGTTTCCCAATAATTTATTTATCTCTAATGTTATTTTCAGTAGTGTCACTCTAGCTATCACATAGAAATCTAGGTCATCATTTTGCTTACGTGGAACAGAGAACGTGAGAAAAAGAAAATATATTTTTTCTCTTCACGCTTGTCTCGCTTAGAATCCGAGGTGGTTCGTAGGCTTACAAGAGGAAAAAAAAAGGAAGGATGATGTAGACTAAAATATCAGTTATACACTTATACCTAAGGCTCACATAATTAGGTGACAATGAAATGACATGTAAGAACTGGTTGTTGTCTTATTCTTATACTATATTAAGGATAACCAAATATGTTGGTAGTTGGTAGACTAGGATTACTTTTTATGAATATTGGGAGAGTTATTATAGCCATGCCCAATATATCTTTCCCAATACTCATATAAAAGATGGGCTCCCACATGTGTGAAGAAGAAAAAGATGGTTGGGATGGTTCTTATGCTATTCTAAAGATGCTTATCTTTAAAATAGAATATGTGTGAATACTCAAATACAATTATGTAAAAGTTGAACTATGGACAAAAAATATTAGTTGTTTTTATGAGCAGACCTAAGTTAGAGCCATGGCGTTAACACAAGCATTATACTAGTTAGGGGAAATGCAACTATCATTTTTTGTAGAGAGGATAAAGATTTTTTTTTGGATACAAGGATAAGAGAAAATATTGGTGGTAAAAGAAGAGAAATTAAAGAGTGCAGAGGAAGAAAAAACTGAATTAACTCTTAATATGAGAGGGAGGTATTGAGAGACTGGTCGACGTGCTATAAATTTTGCATCTCCTTTTTTGTCTTCGCGTGACGGCATAGGCCCCGGTCAATGGACCCCGCAACCACTAGTCCACTCTCTCCCAAATATGAAAAACTTTGACATACCAAAGATCTGATCGTCATATGTGGGTGTTTTTACTGCATCTTTTTCCTGCACTACTACGATTGCCGGATTACCTACCTGCTCAGCAACAAAGTCTGCAATACTGTCACCGAAATTGTCTATCGAGTACGTAAGTACTGACAAGTGGAGCCACTAGTTGATCTCGACGTCCGGTTCCGGTCATCGTTTCTGACGAGTGGCGAGTTGTACCGAGGCTAGTATCCGGCCCTGAAAGTACTCAGCGAGGATCGGTAGAGCCGTGGAGCGTTCAGTGACCACGAGCTGAAACTGAAATCGATCACTCGTCGTCGGCGAAGTCAGAATGGAGCGCGCAGGCCGGTACAGAGCGTGTACTACTACGCCTCCGCACTGATGAGGAAGGAGGAGATGGAGCGGAACGGCGGCGACAAGTGCGGAAGAGAACACGCGGCGCCGCCAGCTCTGACTGCAAGCTTTGTGGCGTCCGCGCGCGTGTCGTGCCGTGCCCGGTGCCTAGAAATCACAGAAGGCTTTGTTGCTCGCTCGAACCCGACCAAAATTCTACGGAGAGCAACTACTGTGGAGACGCATGGAGCTCCACTACACCAACAACCGTCGTCCTACCCCCAGACCAATCACACGGCCGTGGCTTGGCCGGGGAAAAGGCGTGTCGTCCGGAGATACCACGAAATCCAGCTTTCCAAAAGGCCCGATTCCATGTGTATGATGTGTCACACAGTAGTGTGATGTGTGCGTGCCAAACAAACTGTTGTGGGAACGCGCCGCGGTGGCCGTGGGCCTAACGGGCGGCAAGACATGACTAGAGTCTAGAGCGGCCAAATCCGAGGAGGGCCACGCCGGCGTGACGCCGTCACGGCCTTGAATGAACGGCCAACAAACGGGTGGCTGGCTGGCTGCCGCAAGCTAGCTAAGCTATCGGCGAGTGCGGCTTTGTTCGTTTGCCCGCTCATGGATGAGAATTGAGCGGACACGGCACGGGGTATGGCGTGGTGTGGACTATGGACGCAGAGCGCGCCGCGGACGCAACGCGAACGAGAGGAGCCGGAGCGGGAGGGAGCGGACGACGTACCGGAGATGCCGATGTCGTAGCCGAAGATGGCACCGCCGACGGCGGCGACGAGGCAGGTCATGGCGACGGCGAGCGTCATGCGGCCCTTGTACTGCGCCGCGCGCTCCGTCTTCACGCCCAGCGCCGCCATCCCGCCGCCCGCCATCGCTGCCGGGTGCTGCTGCTAGCTGGCTCCCTCTCACTCTCTCTCTCTGCTCGCTCCAAGACGAGCCGAGCTACCAGCCACACCAGACACCACACGGAAGCAATGCTCTAACCGACGACTCTGCCCGTCCGCAGAGGCGCAGGCCACGAGTATATGTAGAAACGGAGCCTGCCGGTCTCGCGTGATGCCGTTGATCCCTCGGTTGGCTGGCTCTTCCTGCCCTTCTTGACCTGCCACTCTCGACACTCCTGGGTCTTGGCGAAGGCGAGTGAAGTGAATGGAGACAGGCTGAGCCAGAGTGAATGGAGACAGGCTGAGCCAGCAGGCTGGGGATGGGTCTGCGGTTGCCTACTTAAGCCGCGAGCAAGCCGACAGGCAGACAGCTAACTCGTGCGTCGGCCGTCCAGGTACAGGCAGAGATATCTACCGAACTGTCCGAGAAGAGAATTGGACAGCGATTAGATGTTCATTTAATATCTTACAAACAATTTTTCAGATATCAAATACAGTCTCAGATATCTATAGTATCGAATACGTATCTGGGAGTACTTAATTTGGACATATCCTGATAATATCCATAACTGTACGTTCGGACTTGTTTAGATTGATTATATGTATTATATATTACACATTTGTATATGTGGATGGATGTTACTTGTACTCAACGTCGAAAGAAATATCTGTGATCGTCTGATCGATAGTGTTTACATGTGCCTTGTTTCATACTTGATCCATATATTTATTCATATTCATAGCGGGATCAATTCACATTCGTGTCTTCTAGTTAGCATCCAAACATTTAATGTGATGGGAACTACTAAACTTTAGTCACTGGTCCAAGACACCTCTTATATGGGCCCAACTATTTACAGATCAACCAAGATAGAGAAGCAAGAGCAGTGTTTGATTATTTTTGTTTGTACAAGTGCAAGCAGATGAGAGATGCTATGCACTAGAACTTGGTGCATGCTATTTGCACCCAATTTTTTTGCACTATACCAGCCTAGGCAGCTTGGCCGGATTTGCGAGTGGTGGGTGCAAGTAATTAACTCATGGGAGATACACGGTTTCCACGGGCACGACCGCACGACTCTTCTTTTCGCCACTAGGTCAGACAGACCAACCATAGCAAAGGAGTCGACCACCATGTTATGAGAGCTGCTAGCCTAAGAAAATATCCCACTCTCCTAGAAAAACATTAGGGAAATTTTCAGCTTCGTGCCTTTTTACTTTCTCATTTTCCGTGTATTTAGAGTGGTTTGGTGGCCATAGGACAATGTGCATAGTGTATGAGTATACAAACAAAGCTTTAGCGCCAAGGGAGGTCAGAAGACCAAAACCATGCATACCGCTGCTGATGCATGCACATGGGGGTTCCTCACTCAAAATGTAAGTTAAGCACCATACCTAATTTCCTATCAGCAACTACAGCTGTGCACAGCGTGTCATCTACCCTTTGCGGCAAGAACAACATTGGCCCATGGGCGTATAAATTTAACATGGTCAAATGCAACTTAGTCTCTATGATGCATTGATGCAGCTACCAATCTAGCCGTAGATAGAGTTAAACGAAATACGTACTCAAAACTCATCAACTCTCTCCAATCCAGTTGGCTCGTTGCAAACAATTAATGATCTAGATCAGTCTGGCTTGTGATTCAAACGAGCTAGAGTTCCTACTAAATAAACCTAAATATAGCGCGCACAACAGCCCAATAGCTGGCCCAATCTTCACGTGCACACTTGTATATCATGAAAAAATTAGAACAACACACTTTCCGTATATAAAAGAATGTAATTCTCATTTTTGAAGGAGAACGGTTTAAAGTCTGGCCAAAGTTATATAAATGATACAAAATAATTATAATTAAATTAATTTTTAATATATTTTCCTAGTAAAATTTAGTTGGAGATAGATATATTAATTAATATTATTCACTAAAAACTAGACCAATGCTAAATTAGTTTGACAAATACAACACTGATACGAAAAGCATTGTTCTGTTCAGAGAAAATACATCAATAATCATCTCACAAGAAAACACTGCACAAATCAGCATTGGTTGATCATGGTTTTGTATTTCTTTTCGGCAAAAAGGAGGTCGACCACGGCTGTAAAGCATTGACTATTTGGGGGATTTCCGTGGTGTTTGTGGTGATAATTCCAAGCGTGCAAGACAACTTTTAGACTGAAGCTTCCCGCTTTTCCCACCAGATGGAATGATAACGATCGCAAATAATGGCAAACCTGAACTGATCTGCTCCCCCTGTTACTTGGAGTGTTTTGGTCTTTGGGGCGGCCGGTTGATTAGGAGTGAAAGTGCTCATGATGGCTGCCATTCTTTTTTTGACGAGAGCTGATGAAAATATCCCAGGATATCCCCCAACGCATGATGCATCAGCATGCCAGCAGCATCTTTTTTGCTTCTTGGCACGTTCGTCCTAAAGCAATCTCTTTTCGCCATCCAGTTCGATTCTTCGTATAAACAATTCTTGTTTTCGTCATGCATGAAGCCATTGGTGTATCTACTGGTGCGTGTTTCGTCTACCTTTTGCTGAAATGCTGAAAAGGATGAGGAGGAGAAGCAACACTGAAACAGAGCAAACCTTGTACTCCAGAAACTTCTACTTATTGCTTATACGCTCGCGCACAGATTTCTTTTCCTAGCTAGCTAGCTAGGTCGAGAATCGACGACAACGACCGAGTTGCTCCAATCAGCCGTTCTGTAGACTTTTTGCATTCAAGAGATGGAAGTGGAATTGCTCACATTGTGTTCACTCCATTGCTTGTGTTCACTCCGATCGGCGTTGCGATAGATCGATCGACAGTATTGACACTTGACACTGATGGATCGACGCGTCCGTCCGTGGTAAGATTTCGAGTTTAATTTAGGCCCACTGCTAGGATCTTTTTTGAGTGGCTATGATGAGTGGTTCAAAAGCCGTATACTGCTCGCCATCTCAGCGTCTGATGGCGCCATCCCATCCTGATGGATAACCCGCTCACACACAAAGTAATCTAGAAGCAACGAAGAGCAAAGCTAGCGGAGCGGCGGTTAACGGCCGTTCAGTGGAGCAGCACTGGCCAGACCAACTCAGTATTCAGCACGGCAGCGGTTAATTTGGATTGATTGCAGCCTTGCAGGGTCCTAATCATGCCATCAGTTAGCCAAAAATCTCGGCGACCAGCTGCGTCCACCACTTGGTTTGGTTAGTGCAAAGGGACATCAGTATCGCCAGTCACCACCCGTCGCGATCACGTACTACGAATGCCTGGCAAGACCTGCTCGGCAAAGTCTCCTCTCCGGCCTCAGCCGCTGCCCGCTGCTCTCGACCCGTAGAAATAGCCGGCCGGCGTCGCTGGCAGCTCCCCGCGCCGTTCAGCGTCGTGCGGCGGGCGGAGCGGACAGGTCACTTGCAAAATTGCCATGCTGCCGCGTCAGAAGGGTTAATGGGTTACGACTAGTTGCTCGCTTGGCCGCCATGCATCCGGGACGCCGGCGTTCGTTTGTAAACCCAGAGATTGCACGCGTCGCCGTCTCCTCGGTGTGGACTTGGCAGATCCGAGACAGCGAGGGAGAGACCCGCTGCGGGTCAAGTGCGGAGCTGGGAGACAAGAGGGTCTCTGTTGTGAAATTTTTGTATTTTGGTATTTTTTGGAAACATATTTCACAAATGACCCCCTGGCAAAACGTTGTCTGAAAATGACCCGTTTTCCAGGCGTGCGGTGCATTGACGCCGAGGTATGCGGGTCGGCGTGCGGTCAGCCCACGCCTAGGTACTGCCACGTCAGCGACGTCAACGGTCGCCGCTGAAGGTTTGACAAAATGGGTCCCGCAGGTCGGCGTCATGTCAGCGCACGCCGACCTGCATAACCTCGGCGTGAGACCGTCGAACGCCGAGGTCTGGGCTGTGTTGTGGCCAAGGCCCACGAGGCCCATTTTGGCACACGGTCCACAGAGGTCGGCGTGCGGACCGTTACCGCCGAGCCGCATATCTCGGCGTGGCCCGACTTGACGCCGAGGTTCGGGCATTACAGCCCGCGCCGAGGCCCCCTTCTTCCTCCTCCCTCCATTCTTTCTGCGCCGCAGCGCCTCTCTCTCTCTCTCTTCTCGCCCGCCAAGCGAACCCTAGGTCCTCCATGGTGGTGTAGGAGGCCGGATCGAGGCCCCCGTCGGTTCCCCAAGGTAAAGCTCCCTCCCCTCCTCCAATGTGTCCATATGGATTTGCTTGGTTCGTCCCCAATGTTGTGGAACCCTAGGTGTATGGTGTTGTGGTATATATGTTGTATGATGTGTGAAATGTTTAGATTCGTGGTATATATTTGCATTGGTGGTTGCTTCTAGATGGTAGAATTGACTTTGTTTTATGGTTGATGTTGTCATTTTGTTGCCACATGAAGTAGTCATGGTTAGGGTTGAATTTGTACTATGGGTTGTATTTATAGGGTTTTTTTTTGTGGAATGAGATTACATTAGCATGATATATGACTACTATTGTTGCGTGCTGGATGTAGATGGACAGATTAGTGAGGTTGCATCATGGCGGTCATGTTGTTAAGACGAAAGATGATAGTTTGAAATTTGTGGACATGTCTGAAGAGTTGATTATCTTTTCGGAATCACCCTCTTTGAGTCAGTTAGTGGACCGAGTCAGGCTACAGCTAGGTTTAACTGAAGATGTGAATGTGAAGTTAGAAGGTTTGATAGATGTAGGGTCATCGAAGGGTCCACGGATCAAGAGGCTGTTGAAAGTTAATAGCGAGTTGTCCTGGAATGATTACAAGGCTGTTGTGTTGTCCTCGGAAGTCCGTTCTTTTGACGTATTGGTTACTAAGGAGTCCGGCTTAGAGAATGTTAACATTCAAACATGGCCATGTTCCTCGGCTCGTGCAAGTGATGGTGGAATGTTTGAAGAAGAAATTGATCTCACTCAACCACGCTATGATAATCACGATGGTGAAGGGCCTGATGATCACGATGGTGAAGGGCTTGATGATGGTCCCGATGGTGAAGCCCCCGTTGCTCCCGACGGCGAAGGCATTCATGACACTGATGAGGAGGATGTTGATTATGTAGTCGGTGATGAAGAAGGTGCGATGGATACTGCTAGTGGAGATGACCTTATTGATGATGACCTTAGCGATGAAGATGACCTTAGTGGTGAAGAGGACTTTGGTGATGCTAGGGCTAGGAACCAGGTTGATATTGAAGTCGCCGGAGACGATGAGATCTTTGAAGAGGCCTTTGCCGATGACTCTGATGACGATCGGCCGGTTCGTCAAGTAAATGCTAGGGAATTAGAGCTATTGTCTAGGGTCTTGCCTTGGAGGGATGTAGATGTTGGTGATTTCGAGGACCTTAGCCATGCTCATCGTGCGCTTGCCGATGGAGGGTCAAGTGATACCACAAGTTCCGGATGTCAATGGTTGCTTCATCATACGGAAGGGCATATTGTTCGCTACCATGGATCACTTGAAATCATGGTTGCAAGAGTACTCTATTGTCCACAACCGTCCGTTTCGGGTCCTTAGGTCGTGGAAGAAAAATAGGTACACCGTGGCTTGCGAACAAGAAAATTGTGATTGGAGGGTATGTGCTAGGCGTAACAAGTCATGCAAATGGAAGATTACCTCGATCGAGCAACCACATAGGTGTGGCACCGCTGATGCGAAGAGAGCCATTTGCGGTTGAACTCTAGGTTCATTGCCAGCGCTTAAGTCCCGTAGTGAAGCACATGCCAACAATTACGTTGTCTGCGTTGGTTGAGATCATCTTCCAAAGGTACAATTACTATGTGAAGTATGGAAAAGCATGGAGGGCAAAGCGGCGTGCATTGGAACTCATCTTTGGTGATCGGGAAGAAGCTTATAAGCGTCTTCCCGTGATGTTGAATGCAATGAGAGCCTGTGAATCCCGGTATGCACTTTGAGTATTTACCTAAGGATGGTGAAACTAGGAATGATAGGCGGGTTTTTGGTAGGGCCTTCGGGCTTTTGGTCGGGGCATTGAAGCATTCAAGCATTGCAGCCCGTTGTCTCAATTGATGGCACATTTCTCTCGGCAAATTTGAAGGCACGATGCTTATTTGTATTGGGACAGATGCGTAAGACCAGCTTGTCCCTTTGGCCTTTGCGCTTGTTCGGAAGGAGGATACAGATAGTTGGTCTTGGTTCTTGAGACTTGTTAGACAAGTGGTGATTGGCCAGGACGTGAAGTTTGCATCATATCGATAAGCATCTTGGGATTTTGAATGCCGTAGAAGAAGAGATGCCAGGTTATGGGCAAATACATCACCGGTGGTGCACGAGACACCTTGCTCAAAATCTTATAAGGCGTGACCACACAAAGGACAACTTTAAGTTGTTTGAGGAGGTTTGGCAAAGCAAGAGGTGGAGTTATTTGAAGAGAAGCTAGAGGCATTGAAGTTGGCCACAAATGCTGATGGCAGGCAGTTTTTGAGTGATTTGATGGCGTCTAAGGAGAAATGGACGCTTGCATACGACACTGGTGGGCGCAGATGGGGCTTCATGACTAGTAACATGGCAGAGATGTTCAATAGCCTTCTGAGAGGTTGTCGTGGTCTTCCTGTGACTGCAATTGCCTCATTCACCTTCTACAAGTCTAATGCTTGGTTTGTTGCGAGGAAGAAGCATGCGAGATCGCTATGGAGCAACAACAAAGCTTGGCCGCTTTTGGCATCGAGAGAGCTAGCTTTCTCAAAGAAGAAGTCAAAAAAATAGAAGGGTTCTTGTTTCGATGGGATCCTACATGGATATGAGATTCTAGAGGCAGGTGGAACCAACATTGGTGGTGAGGACCGTGATGCTCGCAAACATAAAGTAATAATCAATGAGAACACATGTACTTGTGGTAAACCCACCATCTTCCATAGGCCTTGCTCCCACATGATAACGCTTGTCGACTTAGACGTGTTGATGCCGAGGTGCCCGTATGGCGGTGGAGTTCTCCGTTCGTAACTTATCGAGCACCCGGAATCCACAGCGGTTTGAGCCTTTTTGGACGAGAGCCGTGGCCTCGTCTATGAAGGCCCCAAATACGTGGCCGATCTTGGGTTGTTGTGGAAGCGTAAAGGACCAAGGCGGCGGAAGCGGTTTAGGATGGACATGGATCGAGCCACCCTGTAGATCGTCTACAAGTAAGGTTGGGACTCATTTTGTAGAGGACAAGCAAATGAGTCGTTGCTCAAGTTGCCATAAGCGGGGCACAATAGAAGGCGGTGTCCTAATTACTTAGACAACGGGTATATATCGGGGTCATTAGTGTAATGGGTGTGGGTAATACTTGTGCAATTTACATTTGTCATTTACTTCATATCACATACATTTATTATGTTTATTATTTAATATATACTAATTCATTGTCATTTGTTAACTTCCAGGATGGATAACGATACCCCCTACTTGACCAAAGGTGGGATGAGGGTCACCGGGCTCTGAGGATCGAGAATGGAGAGGTAATACTTGTGTAATCATAAGTTGAATTATTCCATCCTAATGCATGACTAAGACGTTTCGTTGTTTTCTTCTTTTTCAGTCTTAAGTGTGCCGAGGCCAATTACACATGAGGTCGTACGACAATGGTGTATGACCCAAGGTACACACCCCTATTGGAGCGAGCGGGGCTTGCGGCCGTTGCTCATATGTGTCGGGGCGTGCCACCTTTCAACCAGCGGCTCGACGAGCGTTGGTAGATAGGTGGCGTCCAGAGACACACACCTTCCACCTACCATGTGGGGAGATGACCATCACTCTTCAAGATGTGGCTATGATACTTGGAGTGAGGATCCGAGGAATGCCAGTGACAGGAGACACGGATTCGACAGGGTGGGAGGACCGGGTGGCACATTTCTTTGGACGTGCCCTCCCAGAGCTAGAGCCGAGGGGAGGACTAGGCGCACCACGCCGGGGTGCCCCGAATTGGCTACGTGCGGCGTTTCATGAGTGCCCTCAACATGCGAGATGAGCAACAAAGGACCTACTACCGCAGAGCCTACGTCATCCACATGTTTGGTACAGTTCTATTCCCTGATGGAACTGGAGACACGGCATCGTGGATGTACATCCCTTGCCTCTTGAACTGGGACGATGCAGGTCACAGGAGTTGGGGCTCAGCAATACTTGCCTTCTTGTACCGTCAGCTGTGCGAGGCTTGTCGCCGCACTGGAGTGAACTCAACCATAGCGGGGTGCGTGACACTACTGCAGGTAAGACAATGAAATGTTGCAAGCTTGTTCAATAATTCGGATATTCTTCAACTTTGCGTATTTTTATGTTCAATATTCTTCAACTTTGCCTGTTTCATGTAGATTTGGATGTGGGAGAGGTTTCCGGTTGGTAGGCCGCATCGATTGAGACTCCACCTCCTTGGTTTGTGATGGCAACGATCTAATAGCTCCCACCGTGGCACACAAATATGAGCGAGCCAAGCCTCATTATCACATGACGCGACACGCATACATTACCTACACTAATGAATTCGACTGCCTCTTAGAATGACACGTAAGTTGTACAAACTATATATGCCCCTTTAAATCTTGTTGTTGACTATACGTTGACATTACCTCATTGTGTACAGGTTGAATGGCAACCATACGCCCAAGCCCTCAATGTTAGCACCATGTGCAGGGAGGATCAGGATGTTTGGACGATGAGGTGCCCTCTCATCTGTTTCTATGCTGTTGAGTTCCATCTACCTCATCGTGTAGCCAGGCAGTTTGGTAGGCTTCAACCTTGTCCTCCGTGAGGAGTTTTCCACCGGTTGGCAACTCCACAAGTAAGTTTCACCATGTAACATATTCGATTTGCACCAATCCGTCTTCATATCGCTACTAACCGTAATGGTAATAACATATGCGATATACGCTTTAAGAAGAAGAAGATAACTGACTGGCAGCTTGAGCACCAGCGTCACATCGATCATTGGAACAGGATGGAGCTGAACAACATGGGCATCTTTGCCGTGCATCGTGATGGCCCTTTTCAGGATTACCTAGTTTGGCTTGAGGCTAGGACTAGGCTACACTTGAGGCTAGCTTGGACGGAGCAGGACATTGCAGAAATTCCGGACGATGTCGAAGGCAACAACCCGTATGACATAGCTAGCCGACAAGGGCGCCAAGTTGAGATGGGACCTGCCATTGCAAGAGCGGTGAGCAAATCCTAAACTACATATACATTACCTTATTTCCACCTTATTGATTTGAGCAACACTTAGTTCCTTCTTTATTAAAATAGAGCACGGAAATCCTGAGGACTATATCGGAACAGGGAAAGGCACTAATGATTCCAGAGGGTGATCCTAATGAAGCCACCAAGCTTCGTCAAACACTTCAGGTTTGTGTCTATACCTTAGTTTCTTCAAGTACATGCCATGACAATTGCTTACTTGAAAACTTTGTTAACAATCCAGGGTACCATCCAGCGCCTACAGAAGATAGTTGCACGTCTTGGATGTAAACGTGCCCCCCCGGATGTTGTAATCCCACAATTCCAAGTTGTTGCTGCTACTGCAGGAGGAAGTGGTCAAGGAGGAAGTGGTGAAGGAGGAAGTGGGCAACGACATGCTAAGGGCAGGAGGTAGTGGTGGAGGACATGCTGAGGGACGGGGTATATGGGAACAGCAAGGAGGACATGATGATGAAGAACCATACCAGGACTACGATGAGATTGGCGCTTCGCAGCTTGAAGATGCACCACAGGGAACTCAAGAACCCTCTGGTTCTGGCCGTCCGCATAGGGGGCCTCATCCGGTGGAACGTTACACTCCAGGTACCTTTGCTCTTGGGAGAGGCAAGCGTCCCGGTCGCCGCCCACGTTAAGGTACAACTCTTGTCATGTCGAACACTATCACTTGTATGACACTATCAGAAACTATCGGACAATGTATGACACACTCACATGCTTTCTTCGGGGAGGGTGGGCTATCGACAAGGGCCAAGCAACTTCATCACAAGGCCTTCTCCATGTTGCCATCGCTATTTTGTATAAAAACCATGTAGTAAATTCGTGTATGGACAATGTATTAAGAACCATGTCGTGAATGGACAATGTGTATGACCATGACTATGTTATTGGACTATGTTATTGTCTATGTCATTGTCTATGTTTGTGATATACTGTGAAATATGACTGGTCTGTACTCTGTAAACCTCTAAGAAATATGTGTCTAATTGCTGTTATGGGGTCGGCGTCAGATGATTTCACGCCGAATTCCCCGAACCAACAGAACCGAAGAAACGGCCGCCGAAATGCCCAAGGTCGGCGTCCTCATACTTCACGCCGACATGTTGGGGGTCGGCGTAGGATGATTTCACGCCGACCTCAGAAGTTACTAGAATTCTTAAATTTGGCACGCCGAGCTGCCCAACCTCGGCGTGGCCGCACTTCACGCCGAGGTCCGGACCCTCGGCGTGGGCCGACCAGACGCCACTAGATCGAGCTGGCATGGACCGAGGTGGCGTGGGCCAGGGCGGTGGGGGCGACAGGACCTCGGCGTGGTCCGACCCGACGCCGAGGGTACGGACTTCGGCGTGCGTCGAATTGACGCCGACCTCCGAACTAACTGTAATTTCGTTTTTTGGACCGCCGAGATGCCTTACCTCGGTGTGGAATGAATTAACGCCGAGATTCGGACTGCATTTTTTTTATTTACTTCAAACAAACTTTGCACGTGCTCTAAACATATTGCACATTACACCATTGCCATTCTCCAAACATATTGCACATGCGCCATTGCCATTAAAATGTAAGTTTACCACCTACAATCATTGACATTGCAAGCACATTACACCAATCCACATCAAAGTCACCAACCATCCACCAAATCTTACAACAACATCGGTCATAAATTTAGTCTTACACAAGTGCAAAAGTAGGGCCACCCGGACCACAACACATCATACCACCACGACATCTACTGTCCTTCCCCGGCCACCGGCCAAGACGGCAACCTCTCCCACACAAGGTGGGCTCGGCGGGCTACGGTCCATATGGTCGCACCACTCGTCGTCAGAAGGGGCCCATCAAGGTCGGGGTCATAACCCCGAGAGGATCCCGAGGTTTGTCGGGGTTGGAGTTGCACTCGTACTCGCCCCCCCTCCTCCTCCTCCTCCTCCTCCATAGGAGCCGGGAGATGACCGTCGTTTGGTGGTGAAGGAGGTACTACAAAAATATAGCAACTGTTATTTCAAATCAATGCAAGACTAACAAACAACTACAAAGAGAAGTTTTGACAATGCAAGTACTTACAGTGCCATGCGATATAAGTAATCGGGATCTCCTTTATGGGCTTCCCATTCTTCTCACGCCATTTGTTCTCGCCCTCCATCTTCTTAATTTCGCCTTGCCTTCGCTCTTGCGGCATGCCTTTGATGGCTCGCCCTAAGCTCGTCCCATTCATCGTAGCGTGCCTTGTTTTGGCGCCAAAAACGGATGATGTTCTCATCCCTCAAAAGAGAACAGGCTGCCCTCCTCCACGCCAGCTCGCCCATCTCCTCCTTACAAATCCGCTCATAGTCACCTACAACATGATTCCATGTATCGGGACCTGGGAGGTGAACACGGTACAACTTCCGGGTTCTGGCCTTAAAGCCATGCAGTTTCTCCTCGAACTGCCGCATCTCCTCTGGTGTACGTTTAATGGATTTATCTAACTTTAGGAACCTCCTTATATCTTGACAATCTTTGAAGACCTCCCAACTGCATGTCTTCCCCGCCTGAAAACATATAGAACACAGTGAGCAAACAATACAAGTTGGTTACATCATCAAAACTAATGCTTGTCCACTAACATGGAACTCATTGGGCCCTCCATAAGCATTGCCACAATAGTAGCCAAAACCTAGCTCTGAAGGCACCACTCCTACATTAGCAACGATGCCACACTTGCACTTTTGGGGCGGCTTCGACAAGCATGGCCATGGAAGCTCGCCTAAGGTGAACTTTTTAATCTCTTCTGGAGAAGGCCACGTGTCTTTTGGTCCGTAGATGAACTCATCAAAGTCAAAACGGGGAAATCCACCCTACAACAGACCATGTCAAAATGAAATTGCAAAAATGTAATAAACGAAGATGATATCGCAAAATAAAATAGTACTCCAACGAATACTTACACGACCAATTTGATCACAACGGAAGAATGGAACAAAACGATCCGGTAGGCTAGGTTCTTGGAGCCGCGCAACTTCGCCACAGAAGCATCTAGGAGGATTTTAAACCCGCTCGGATGCAGCACACATCTTCTCAACGTTGTTCATCTCATGAGCCTTGGATGGCGCAACCCATGGAACATAGTCGGATGGGGGAACACTCTTCCATGGGTCGTATGGAAAGAACATGATACGGCGATCCCACTTGTCCACACCATCAATCCACCGGTAGAAGTCGCAACCGGTGCCAGGGCGGCGACGATATAAACAGCAGAAGAAAGCACGACCTGAGGAAGCTAGGTGCCTTGACTGCTTCACCCATGCCGGCACACCGCAATGACACATTGGTGCCGGCTCATCAGGTGGGTGCAAATCTTTAGCATCATGAGTCGGCGGATGGTGAACGAACAGATCCTCCATCAAACCTATAACAGAGTTAAATTAATAGAAATTCAATACAAGTCATATAATACACCTAAATTGTACTAACACAACCCTAACTACCACTAGTAAGTGCATAGTACACATCAAACCCTAATGATCAATCCACATAACAACCCTAAATCCACATTCTATCTCCACCAAACCCTAGAAAACATGAAGAATACAATTGGGATAAGGATTAACAACATTACCACATACCCAACATTGCCACCATGGTGCTAGGGTTCCAAGGTAAACCACCAATGCAACAAAATCTAACCGGATAAAATGGAAGAGGGCAACAAGCATTACCTTGTGGAAGCAAGAAATGGCCAGATCCGGGCTCCCAAGAGTCACATTGCAGACCTAGGCATTGTGGGGGGCGGAGAGGGTGAGAGAGAGAGCAAGTGGAATGAAGAAAGAATGGAGGGAGGAAGAAGAAAGGGGCCTGGCTCGGCCTACAAAGCAGAGACCTCGGCGTCGAACCCGAGCACGCCGAGGTATGACATCTCGGCGGTAATGGGCCACACGCCGAGGTATTGGGCCTAACTGCTTGTCTGGACCTTGGCCCAGACCTCGGCGTGCCGTCTACCCACGCCGAGGTCACGCAGGTCGGCGCGCGCTGACAGGACGCCGACCTGTGGGACCCGGTCTGTCAACCCGTCAGCGGCGACCGTGGTCGTCACTGACGTGGCAGGACCTCGGCGTGGACTGATCAAACGCCGACCCTCATACCTCGGCGTCATTACACCGCACGCCTGGAAAACGGGTCATTTTTGGACAAAGTTTTACCAAGGAGTCATTTGTCAAAAAAGTTTCCAAAAAGTACCAAAATGCAAAAATTTCACGTCTCTGTTTGTGTCTCCGTCTGGCAAGCAAAGACTGCGAGAGCCTGGTGAGGTGCGCATGAGCTGTGATGAGATCAGGTCACTTTTTTTTTTTGGGAGATCAGGTAACTGGATCGGGTGCGCGCGTGCATTCCTCCGAGCCCAACATTATGATGGGCCACGCACAAAGCTTTAGACTATCCTTTCTGGGCCAACAACTGTCGATGTAGTGGACTCGTGTCTAGGAACTAAAACGTACGGGTAGTTTGATCTCTCTGTTCCATCCCATTTTCTTCATTTATTTGGTCACGTTTCATTTTTGTGAAAAATAATATTATGGTAGCAACCTGTTATGAACATTACTAGATATTTACAGAAAAATATGTTCTCTTAGCTTAAGTTTCATGTTCTACCTTTGGACATTAGATCTTTACCCAAAAAAAAAAATGTTCTCTTTGCTTCAGTTTCATGTTTGTTTGTATTTGTTCGTTTCCGTATTCCCCATGTATCACCTTTTGTTCCCTTTCTTGGCTATCTCAGTTCGATAGATGTGAAAATTGTTAAGATCCTACTGTATTTGACAATACATTGTTATTTGTCAGGTGCAAATCATTTTTTTTTTGTAATTTGCTGTGCAGAGTAGCACAATCCTACCACTTTATTTTACAGTTGTAAATTATTGTTCTTTGCATAAAAAAAGGTTCCGTTGAAAACTACAAATATGGTATTATTATTGAAATTAAAATACACCATTGTGTGAGTTAGACCTTTTGAAACACCGTATCTGATTCAGACTAGAAAAAATGGTTTGGTTCGAATATGATCCGACACACTTGCAGGATCGATTTTTTTCATTTGTAATTTTTTATTTTATTTAGAGCCTGTTTGGTTCCCCAAACTAAAATTAAAGTGGACTAAAATGTTTTAGTTCCTTTTTAGTTCACCTTGAAGTGACTAAAGTAGATGATACAACTAAAGTATTTTAGTCCTATTTTAGTTCTTGTGTTTGGCTCTTTAGTACTAAAGTTTAGTCTTTAGTTTTTATAGTCTTAGAAACCAAACAGACCCTTAGTTTGACTTTTTTTTTTCGACGGATCGGGTCGAATGGGCTCTGAGTAGGTCTAGTCTGAGGCTGTGAGCTGCGTGTCTCTGCCCGCTGGGCCCTGGTAGTCCGTACACCGCGCCCAGACACTTCATCCTCCCTTCCTCCGCGCCACCTGGAACCTGGAAGCTGGCCGCCTCCGTCACCCCCGCTGCGCTGCATCTGCTTCTCCGCCGAACCGATCAACGACGCCCCGACCGCCGGAGCAGAGCGCGCTCCGAGCTGAATCCCCCGCCTCCTCTCGCCGCGCCGTCCAAAGCCGCAGGTGCGCCGCCGCCGCCGCCTCCCTCCCTTGCCCTCCCGCGCGCGGGATCGATCTCTCTCCGTTTTTGATCCCCGGTCTACGGAGATCCATCTACTCGGGCGGGTAGGGTTCGCCCGGGGGCATGGATGCCGGCATGCCGCAGGCGTGTATCCTTGAAGGGACGCAGTGGCAATGTGGCTCGTGTCCGTGGCGGCGTGGATGCGGGAGCCGGGGTTCCCTTGCGATCGGTGCTCGT
This sequence comes from Themeda triandra, assembly GCA_018135685.1. Lineage (NCBI taxonomy): Eukaryota > Viridiplantae > Streptophyta > Magnoliopsida > Poales > Poaceae > Themeda > Themeda triandra. The sequence continues at coordinate 453,108 of JAENPR010000134.1, forward strand.
GTCGTCTGTTGGAAATGTTTGCAGATGACCGTCGGTTTTGGGTACCTGCGATTGGGAGCGGGGTGTGGGCGCCTCGTCTGCAGTTTGCTGGTTTCTCTAGCGGATCACCTGCAATGCTCGTGCTCTGTTTGAACGACGCTGGTTTCGTGATTCAAGCTCGTGTTGGTTGATTGATTAGGATGGGAATGTATGCCACCAGCGATTCAAGCAAGTCGTCAGCCTCCTTCGTCTCGGATTTGATTTTTGGATTGCTATACCTGCTGTTAGGATAGTTTATTTAGATTCCATCCTGCTTCAGTAAGCCTCTCATTGCATAGTGTAAGTTTCTGCTTGTTTCGGCCAGACGGCCACCATGAGTTTGCGGATTGGGCGTATTTCCAGTCTTCCAGATAGCTTGAACTGGAGCTAGATCTTGTTGCTATCATGATTACATTTAGTCGGCCAGAGACAGCTAGCTCTTCATCTAACTATGTTCTGGTGTTTTCAGTTTTGTAAACTACCAATGCATTCGGTAATGCAGGTTTTATACTGTATGGTGCCAACTTACTGAACACAGCTGTTTATGAAGTATAAAAAAATGAGCCAGTGTCAAGCTTTGCATGATCCATCTGCAAGTTTCTTTAGTCTTCATTAGACAGAATGTCTGAATGTGGCATGCTTCTAGCAATTTAGTTACACAATGCGATGCAATTTGAGTTACTACCCACCAACCAAATTCAAGTTGTGACTGTTCTTATAGGATATTAGCATCATCTTACTGAATTTCTGCTGCAGATTCACAGGTCCACTATAACATTTTATGACCTTGTCTGGGATGGCTGTTGCTTTGAAAGCAAGTACAAGTTCTACCACACAGAAACATTGTCTGAGTCCAACAAAGGACAGGTGTCAATATGGTTTCACTCAGTTAAACAGGCAAAAGTGCAGAAAACAATTTGCAGCATTGCGTGTGACAGCTATATCAGAAAAGCTAGACCTAGATTTCACTGACCCTTCTTGGTACCAAAAGTACCAGGAAGACTGGAACAGGCGTTTTGATTTGCCACACATCACTGATATATATGATTTGGAGCCAAGAAGAACTACATTCTCTTTGAAGAAAAACAGGTTCATTCCTGCCTGCTATATCTTTCTTTGACTTAACTGGTTTTGATATCTAAGCCGATGAACTGTAGCTGGCCCCTTTGATTTCAACATCCATTATTTTTTTGTACAGACTTCCCCTGGGTGATGGTGATGGTGACGGCTCATCAGCTGATATGTGGAACGGTTATGTAAATAAGAGTGATAGAGCCCTTCTGAAGGTCAATATCGAGCACATATGACAAGTATAACTTGTTGAGCACTAGCTGATGAATACATATAATGAGGCATGGTCTCGAGAAGAGGCTTTGTTTTTTTCTTACTGGTGAATTTATCACTTACCACTGTGTGTTTATTTAGGTGATAAAGTATGCCTCTCCTACTTCTGCTGGAGCTGAGTGCATTGATCCTGATTGTAGCTGGGTGGAACACTGGTATGATCTCATGCAGCACATTGGTTATTTTTCTTTCTTGTGGAGGAGGCGATTCACCTTTTTATGCTAAAAGTATGAATGTTTCCCTGATAGAGAACAATTGATAGTGTCTATATTCACCTCTCATCATATCATGAGTAATACCTAATAGAGAACGATTGGTAGTGTCTATATTCTTATTATTTGGTCTGGCTAATAAAAAAAAACTACCTGCGGGTGATAAGACAGCCCCCGAGCATTTCATTAAAAAGAAGACCTTCTCATGGAGGTCGAGAAAACCCCTGAACCTGTATCCCAGCCATACATAGTGGCACTGTAGCCCATGTGAGAACGATCACGGGCCGGGCCTTTAGACCTGTGTTTTGGCATGGGACAGACGAGGGGATATTTTTTTAACCCTGGCACTGGGGACCTTACGAGTGCTACTCAGACCACCTAACCAACTCAGCTAGACTGCTAGAGGCCCTTTCGCTGGTTTGGCTAATCATACAGTGTTATTTTCTTATTTCTTTGCTGTAGAATCTTTTTCACCCTTACTTCCAAGTTCTCCTGTTCATGAATTATTAGAAACTCTTCTTCTATCACTTCAAAAATTGTTTAATTTTTAGAATGAGAAATAGATGAGAAAGTGATAGTGGCTTTCTATAGGGTTCATCGTGCAGGTCCTCGTAAGGAGATATATTACCAACCTGAAGAAGTAAAGGCTGCCATTGTTACCTGCGGAGGGCTCTGCCCTGGTTTAAATGATGTCATTAGACAGGTATGATTGTTTTATAGTATTGATCAAGTGATTTTGCACCATTTGCATTCTCAATATGCCCAGTTTTTGATGAAATATTGCACCAGACATTTATGGATCACATACACTTGTAAAGGCTACAGAAGTATTGACTGTGTTAGGAGCAAGATACATTTTATGGGTTATGATAATCCATTTGATCAGAGCTAGTGAGAAAAGTGGGAGGCCAAATGCAAATGAACTTAGTGCAATTTAGTATGCTACTTCATGTTTTAATGCTTATACATTGAACTTGTAGATGCTTTTTTGAACTGTGAATCCCTCACTTTCAAGTAAACTCTGAATAGAATAACCAGAGCCGTAGGTGGTATGTGACTGTATTTACTTATTTTCCAGATAGTATTTACCTTGGAGACTTACGGGGTGAAGAATATTGTTGGAATCCCATTTGGTTATCGTGGATTTTTTGAGAAAGGCTTAAAAGAAATGCCGGTAAGGATGCTTTTCTATCCCAGGTGCTGAATAGTTCATGGTGCTGTTGAATCATTGTGGTGAGAATCTTCAGCTTTCGCGTGACGTGGTGGAAAACATAAATCTTTCTGGAGGAAGTTTCCTAGGAGTCTCTCGTGGAGGAGCTAAAACTAGTGAGATTGTAGATAGTATACAGGTAAGCGACCAGAAATGGAACACCATATTCCGTGTTGCAGCTTCAATATTGTTTACACGATCATCTAATGTTTGTAGGCCAGAAGAATTGACATGCTGTTTGTAATTGGTGGAAATGGTAGCCATGCAGGAGCTAATGCTATTCATGAGGAGGTATAACTATCCTATTTCATGCTTCTATGACTTTGGGGCATATTTGGATGTGGTAAATTCAGTTCATTTCACTATTTCCCAGTAACTAGATTCATATGTAGAGTATTACCTAATTGCTACCTATATTAACTATATATGCAAATATCTGCTACACAGGCAAATGTCCACCACCCTTGGGCCTTTTTGCCTTTTCAAGTTAAAAGTTAGCAAGTCTATTGAATTTTAAATTTAAGAAATTAGTTTTGAGCCCAATTCTATAGCTGAAATTGTTGGTATTGAGTAAACCTGCTGTGTGAAGTGGGGGTGTATTTTCACAGCTTCCTGGGACTAAAACTATCTTCCGTTCTGTGTGCTACATTAGTTAGGATTCAGGAAGGTTGTAAATGAATCTACACTCAAAACACATATCATGTGTTCCATGGATTGTTATTTCTTCTGTTATTTATGTCTATATTTTTTTTCTGGTTTGCAGTGTCGAAAGAGAAAACTGAAAGTTTCAGTTGTAGCAGTTCCAAAGACAATTGATAATGATATACTTTTTATGGATAAGACGTTTGGTTTTGATACAGCTGTGGAAGAAGCTCAGCGTGCTATCAATTCTGCCTATATAGAGGTAGGCTTCGATTCTCAATGTTAGTGCATTTCAAAATGATAGTGAAATGAAGTTGAATTCTACATACAATCTGTGCTTGCTTTAATTGTTTTCTTCCTTATGTGTTATAGGCACGCAGTGCATACCATGGAATTGGGGTGGTAAAATTAATGGGAAGAAGTAGTGGATTCATAGCCATGCATGCTTCTCTTTCCAGTGGACAGATTGATGTGTGCCTAATACCTGAGGTCTGTAAACACTAAATGCTAAGATAATGGACTTAAATTGTCTTTGCTTCACATGTACTGACAAAATCTTACTGTGTGAATTAAGGTATCCTTCACACTTGACGGAGAACATGGTGTCTTGCGACATCTTGAGCATTTACTTAATACAAAGGGATTTTGTGTGGTTTGTGTTGCTGAAGGTGCAGGGCAGGTAAACGGTTTATCCTTCTTGATTGCTTCTAATGCTCCAGTTTCATCGGGTGAATAGTGAAAATTGGAAGTGTATTTTGTACTCTTGGGACAGGATTTACTGCAAAAATCAAATGCAACTGATGCTTCAGGAAATGTGATACTTAGTGACTTTGGTGTCCACATGCAGCAGAAGGTACCTCTTGTTAAACCCCTTGGGAAATAGATTTTGTATATGGCATCTTTGAAGGTCAGTATAAGGATAGACTACTTATGAAATTATAGACGGGAACCCCTATGACCATTGCCTTGCTGGCAGCGAGATCGGTTGGTTGGGGCTGGCCAGGTGGGGCTCTGTTTTTTTGTGAAACCTAATTGGGTTTTACTTCCTGCCTGGTATACCTGCTAATCAAGGGCTTTGTTTGAGGCTATTATATGTGTGGTTTATGCTGAATTGTCTTTGTCAAGTTTCATTTTTCATAACCTCGCAAATAATGCCAAGCATATATCTGATACTATATTGACAAAGTGGAACCATATTCAAGATTATATTATTAGTTATCTATTCCTGACCAGTACATAGTTTATGTAACTCTGGTTTCCTACACATAACTAAAAAGGAACCAGAATTGCTTGATTTGCTATATAGAGAGTGTGCCTTCTTTTTACTGGCACACCGATTTGAGTTGACCCTTTAACCTAGCTTTCTTGCATTTTTGTGGACATTCTTTTTCCACTTTACATCTATTCAATGGCATTTGTATCACTTTACAGATCAAGAAGCATTTCAAGGACATCGGTGTTCCCGCTGATCTGAAGTACATTGATCCAACATATATGGTTCGGGCCTGTCGGGCAAATGCATCTGATGCTATTCTCTGCACCGTACTTGGGCAAAATGCTGTAAGTTGATTTCTTTTCATTGTATGCTAGTATTTATTTGAATGCAAGAGTAGGATTTTTACAGAAGAAAATTGTATGGATGTCCTTTAGGTCCATGGAGCATTTGCTGGGTTCAGTGGCATCACGTCAGGTGTTTGCAACACACATTATGTCTACCTTCCCATCACAGAGGTCATTACAACACCGAAACATGTGAACCCCAACAGCAGAATGTGGCACCGCTGCCTCACGTCCACTGGCCAGCCAGACTTCCATTGACTCCACTTCATTAACACCTCAGAACAAGGCACCAAGAGAATTGTTAATCCTGCAAGGGACTGTTAACAGGAAACTTGAATAAATCTGTCTTCAGCAAATTTTTGTGAGGTTGGAGGAGCTCATAGCGAAATTGCCAGAGCCACTCCCAGGTCATTCTGACGTAGAAAGCATATTCTTTCTCTTGGTTTGCCCCATTAGTGAAAATAAAAACCAGAAAACGTTATTGCTGCAGACAATTCACCAAAATCTTACCAGGTTTTGATGTTCGTCTTGGGAGGTCAAGTACTGTGAACATGTAAATCTCTTCTTGAATGTATCATATAGCAGTTCATGCCCATAGAGTAGAAGAAAATAATAAATTCTGGCTTGGAAGTTGGAACGTACGCCTGGTGGCATGGGCCTGGCGCCAACACGTTACAACTTGCAACGGCAGAGCCGTAAGCAGCCCTTTTCTTCAGAATCATTCAGGAGTTCATGAATAGACATGGGTTGTTCAGAAAACATGCACTTCTTGCTCAGAATGCTATTACCTTCATTTCAAATTATAAATCATTCATTTTTCTAGGTAAAGAAAGTTTCGAGATGCAAGCTTTAGCACAGAGTACACAAGAGGGGAAAAATGTTACGACATTATATGCACAGAGTACACAAAGAAGAGTGTTTGGAGCTCTCACCAGTAAGCACAGTTGGCTGATTCAGTGCTACCCCTACAACGAAAAATACACACGCCAAATGTAACCTTGCTCAAAGAACCAATCATGGAATGTACAATGCATCAATGTTGCTTGACTTTGGTAAGAACTGGTTATGAGTTTGAGAATAGAATCTTAGGTCCCGTCAATGATCCAAATCCAAAATTGCATACATTAGCCAGCAACTTGAACTAAGACAAAGAAAACCTGAACTCTCTTCTTTACATGGGCTGCACTACTCCAAATATGAAACTTGGGCAAATCGATCTAAGTGAGGGTCAAACATGTGTTGACGTTAAAGCTGAAAAAACAGCCATGAATTGGCTAGTTTCAGCTTGACAAAAACCAGTCCACTAATTAATTCAATCGACTAAAATAACACGTATGTGCCCACGGACCGGTTAATTTTGTAATTGTGCACGGGAAGGCATTCTGTTATTGTACAATGGTTCAAGCTTTCTGTATGTGTTTGATTTTTAATTTTTGTAATTGTGCAGACATGAGGTCATCAATCTTGGTTCTTTTTTTTTTTGAAGCGATCAATCTTGCTAATGGCTAGGTGTCGCGAGCAACCTCTTCTCCGGAGACGCGGATCTTGCCCTCTACACCCTGCAAGACCAGCGACGCAAAGGTTCGCAAAGGCGAGGAGGGCAAGATCCGCGTCGCTGAGCATCTCTTCCGCTGCTCCATTTATCGATTTCATTCTCCCAAATGTGCTTTAGTCCTCCGACTCAACTGTGTTGTAATCAAGACGCTTCACAATCGAGTGTTCAGATCTTCCGCTATTGTGAGGCGTCATGATTACAACGCAGATTGAATATTCCCAAAACACGTGAGAATAGATTTTCTGAGGAGGTAATTGCTATGATTGGTCTCTAGGGACCGGTGTTTTAGAAGCATTGCTACTAAAACAATGGGCATGGGTTGTGTCTCTCCTCCCCAACATACTTTCGTCTCCCCCGCGTCGCTCCCCCACGCGGAGCGACTCGGGCGGACCACCGCCGCGCCACCACCCTCCTACTCCTCACCTCCTCTCCAGCCGCGCCGCCACCAGAGCTGGCCGCCGGCATGGCCGTCGGGCCGGCCGGGAAGGTGGCGGCGGGGCTCTCCCTCGCGTTCGTGAGCGGCGCGCGCCGCACTGCGCCAGCGGCCCGTCTCCCCGTCGCGCGAGTTGCGTGGACTCCGGCGGGGGTGGGTTGCCGTGGCTGCGGCGGCGTCGGCTCGTGCCCACGCAGACGCAGGGGTTGGCGGCGGAGCCCTTCTTCTCCGCTTCCCTCTGCTCGTCCCCTCCTCCATTGATGACGGCGGCGTGCTGGCCGGGGCTGCACATCCGGTGAAGGGCGACTGGATCTGGTGCCAGGACGGTCAGATCCGGGCCTCTGGCAGTCGGAGCTGCCTTGGCGGTTGGCGACGGTGCGGCGGCGACCGGGGCCCGTGCAGGCGCTGGGGGGCGGCGCTCTCTCTCTCTGTCGTCCCTCCCCTCACGACCTTGGTTGCTAATGGCACTACAGCTGGTGGCCGGGGCGGCACCCTGGTCTGGCGGCCTGAGATGGAGGTGGCGGCGGCGGAGGCCACCAGGTCCAGGACATGGCGTCTGGATCCGGCGGTCCTAGGGCAAGGGGCGGCGCCCGCAGCTGGGGGCGGCGTCCGTAGTGGTGGAGTACGCGACATCATCGTCGGGTGCTTCAGTCGGCGGCGGCGGTTGGAAACGGCCTCCACGTGCGGCAGGTGGACGCGCGAGCGCACGGAGTATGGCCGGCTCTCGGCATGACGTCTGGTCGGCGGGGGCGGCTGACACAGCTTCGGCCGCTGTGTGTGGCCGGCGCGTCGATGCTCCTCTGGCGAGGCTTCTGCAGGATGGCTGGCAGCGACGACGGTGGTGACTTGCTGGGATCCGGCATCTCGCCCGACGTCTATGCTGGGGTACCTTGGGCGAAAGCCCGGCGACGGCGACGCCTGCGGGCGCCGCTTTCCCTGCTGAGGGCGTCGTGTCCCCGACATTTTCCACGGGTGAAGACCCCGTCCATGTTGGATGAGCGACGGCGACGTCCATCGTCGTAACCTTCGAAGGCGTCGTTGTGGAACTCGACTCGGTCGTGATGGCTCGTGGCGGGGTTGTGGGCATGGTCGGAAGTCGGAGCTGCTCTTGCGTTATGCTTGAGCTGGGCAACGATGACATACTATGGCCTCGCTTCGGGAGCTCCGGTCTCATTCTATTTGGGTTGTCGTTTTCTGTTGTGTTCGTGTGAGTAGGCTTCGCCTTTCGTGGTGGTTCACGTCACGCTTGGCTGCCTTGTACATAATTTGCTCTCTTCTTATCAATCGAAGCCGGTAACACGGATCTTTCGAAAAAAATACTAAAACAATGGGCAGCCCTGTGCATTGAATTGGAAAGCAAAATTGAAAGCATCCATGACTTCATCTAGGTGTGTGAATGCTTTCAGTTTGGCTTCCCAATTCAATGGCATAGGCTTGTTAGTCAAAAGATGGAGATGGATAATGAACATGCACTATCACCATCAGACACTATTGCTAGTGCACCAGGTCAGGTCATTCAGTTGAATATTACATGAAGAAGTTGACAGCTTTTCCAATTCAATCTGATATGTTTTCACAGAGAACGATTCTGATGATGTTGTACAAGAGAGTATGGACTGCTGTTCAAGTGAACTTGGGAAAGCTTGGGAGAACGATTCTCTTCCCATTGATTGTGCATCCTCTCACTTGGGAGAACGAGGAACTCCAAAGTGTGGGAAAGCTTTGATGAACCTTGGGATTACTGATTACAGGTGCCTTGGAACTACCAACTGAAGGGATGACTAAAGTTTGGAGCTATTAGCATTTACTTTTTGGTATCTATTGTTATGTGCATATCACCATCTATTGGTGTAGGTTTACACATTCATAGTATCCTATTGCCACACCTTAGTTCCCTGAATGGTAATGGGTAAAGATAGGTTGGGTGCTGCTGACTGCTGCACTGATGCCAAGGTGTAATGTGTTATTCCTATAATATTGAACTTTCAGTAAGCCTCTTAAGGAGAAGATTTGGGTAATCAACCATATTTTTAATGTTAATGAAGTGTTGATGAAATATTTTGTCAGGTGGTGGTCCTTAGATAAAATAATAGCAGGGCCTTCCTTTCTGTTGTCATTTGTAATCTTGCTTCATGTAAAACTTTAACTCAGATGGTGGGACATGCTGAGCACAGCATGGGGATATGATGTAAAATTTGCACTTTTTATATGCTTAGCTCAAACCTGTTGGAAGTTCTACTTACCTAGCCACCATGTGCATTATGAAAATGTAGTTTGTTTATTACATGTTATGCTTGTTCTTGTGCTTTGTTTCCATTGTGACCGTAATGCATGATACCATATTTGAAGGGCATAGTGGTTTGCCTATTAATGTTCTTTTAACACTGTATTGATCATCTCGCTTTGCTGGAATGTGTTTCTAGCAATCATGTGACTTGTTGAATCGTTGGAAGACAAATGTCTGTAGCGCCTATTTGGTAAATCTCATGAGATAATTGCAGGATTTCTCGGCGCTGAGATTGTCATTGAAGAAAATCCGGAATTGCATGATTCAAGCCGTAAAGGTCAGTTTCATAAGCTGCAGAATTTTTTGTTTATTCTTCAGCACTAGAGTCCTGTTCCATTACATCACAAATGTTGGTTTAGGAACTAAATGCTACTAGACTAACTCAGTTTTTGATATGTTGTTTTGAGCCATGAAAAAGCTGGCCATGTATAAACTCTCTAAATACTAACTCTTGACAGGATGAGGGAGACCAGCAAAGAAGGCGAAGAGGAAGAGGGAGATTGCATGTCAGTTTTGGAACTGGATGTGAAACTTATGTAGAGTTTGTTTCTCAGCTTGAGTAGCTAACTTATTTAGATGGAGATGGGTCATGCGTTGCCATGGGTAGATGGCGCCACTAACTTGTAGGCCTTAGCTCTCAGTTACTACTGTTAATATTGCATCCAACCTCTAGAAGTGATCGGTTTGATGTGTCCATCGTGCCTTGTATGCAGTGATACCTATATCTTGTATACATCTTAACTAAGTGAAAGTCCTCTGTTATCTATTTTTATTTGATAAACGTCAGCCCTAAATATTGCATCCAACCTCTAGAAGTGATCGGTTTGATGTGTCCATCGTGCCTTGTATGCAGTGATACCTATATCTTGTATACATCTTAACTAAGTGAAAGTCCTCTGTTATCTATTTTTGTTTGATAAACGTCAGCCCTATTATCTCGAGCTGGAAGTATTCCTGGTTGGTGGACGTGTAGTATCAGATTACTCATTCTGAACAATGTGTTTGCTTTGAATGGAAAGTTGTGTTCCTTGATGTGTTTGCTTTGAATGGAAAGTTGTGTTTCTTGATCAGCATTTCCTAGGTTAACTAGATGAAAATTGACAAAGCGGTACTATGCATATTTGTCTCCGATGCACCCTGTCGATGCCATGATCTTTGCGCCGTGGTGGTGTAACTAAAGAAAGACCTGTGATATCACTTGTTTACAGGATGCTCCATGACTGCCTGATAGGGTGCACATGGTGCGCAAGATTTTTTAGTATCTGTACTTAGTGCTTACAGAAAGATACACCCAAATCAGTGACCAGAGATGAGCTTAGGTGCTGTGCCAATTTGGTTGCAGCGTTTTGATTTTGTGGAGTTCGTCTCGAGAGGTCAAGTATTGTGAACCTGTAATTCTCTTCTCGAATGCATGGTACACCGTATAACAAATAGAGCCCATGCCATAGATTCAAAGAAAACCAAAAAAATTCTGGCAGCATGCAAGTTGCAACAGTAGAGCGTAAGCATCCCTTTTTCTTCAGGATCATTCAGGAGTACATAGATAAACCTGGGTTGTCCAAAAAAACCCTTGTATTTCTTGCTTACAGAGAGCTACTCTACTTAATAAGTTACACCCAAATCAGTAATGGGACAGTAAAGAAAATTTCTAAGATACAAGCTTTTGAATAGAGTACACGACCAACGAAGAATTCCAAAAATTGTTACCGACATTATGTGGTTGCAGCGATCACCAGCAAGCACGGTATCCTGGCTGCATCAGTTCGCTACCCCAACAAGGGTAAGGTTGGGTTGCAGAACTCCTCATGTCGTCATGTTAGAACCTTGAAACGTGCTTGCTTCAAGCTGCAGACGTCTGATTCCCACCAACCCAATACTGCTTCACGGCATATAAGATCTTCTCACGCACGAGGGGGCCATCCTCATGATCAACCATCTTCGTGTTCCACCTCATACCCAGAGCAAGGTTGGTCACCTTGGTCAGGACGTCAACATCGTCACGTATTATGACGGTGCCTTCAGGCCTCAAGATGCGGTCCATCTCCAGGAGAATGTCTTCTGTGCTGCACCTGTTGGGAGTTTCAATAGATAAAATAGATCAGCACAGGCAATAAGCTACGTATTCACTACAAAAGACAAGAGTTGCTTACTTGTTTTTATACAAGGAGAAAAGACCGCTAGCATGGATAAGATCATATGTCCTTGGATAAGTAGAGAAAGCCTCACACCTGCCATAGGGTAGTGTCAAAATATAAGTTCATGGTCACTAGCACACTACTTTTGTGAGCACACAATTCAAGCGTAAAATGCCAAACCAGTCATGATATATGCCGATCAATCCTCGCTCATACACAGCCCCCAGGGTGGGCATCTTTGCAATGGTAGGCACAACATTCATCACCCAAGATTTTGGGGACTCTATTGCTGCAGCGAATCCCCCGAGTCCTGCATTCATGTCCATAATATTCCTGTATCTACCAGTAAGCAGATACTTGTTCACACTGCTGTAAGCCTTCGCATGCTTCTTCCACATTTTATTGTCTTTCTGAAAGGCCTGAGATGAAACCCCTGGGATCAAACCATTAGCAATTCTTGGAGGAACTACATTGAGCCTGGCTGGGAAGGGTTCGATTGCTCCTCCAGCTACTTCGCTATCATCTTTTACATCTGGAAGGGGTGTCACACAGGCCTTCATCTTCTTGTACCTGATGAAGTAGCAGTAGTTTGTAAGAATTTGGAACAAGAAAGAACCATACAAACCAAAGCATTATGTTAAAATGATTGATCTTATTAACAATATTACATGAACAGCGTACCAGACGTCATCTGGGTTTGTTGATTCACACATCTGCACAGTTGATTCTTCTTGCCTAGAAGGGCAAGACTCAGTATTCACCCTTTTCCTCCATATTGCCATCTCACCCTTCTCTGAGATTTTTTCCCAACATAGAAGGTCAGCAATTTCCTCTATCCTGTTCTGCTCTGCCTCAAGATCCTTCTTTGTGCGTTGCCAACCCTTGTAGTTGACCTTCCAATTAATTGGAGGACCAGACAGCACCCAGTAGCCACCAGGCCTTAGAACTCTATCAACTTCCATCATGTACATTCCATCTGTGAAGGTGTGAAAATGATTTCAGGTTGCAAAATAATTTGCATCAAACATAAATGAATGCTTTAGGTATTAATGATAGTTACAATCCATTTTTTTTTTTTTTGCTTTGATGCAGAATATAAGAGGACACATGATTAAGCTCACCGTTTGCTCCCCATGGAATCAAGCACCTGGAACAATGGGCCATGTCAAAGGCCCTCGATGGATAGGGAAGTTTTATTGTACCAAGGACACCAATAACAGCTGGGACACCTCTCTCCAGAGCAAACTGCACTTGTCCCTCGTGCGAATCTCTTGGCGCAAACGACATGGCCAAGACATTCCTCTTCAGCAAATAAGCTCCCCAGCTAGCCACCTGAAATAGTTATGGCGTGTTAAAACATGAACTGAATTTGCAACAAGCAATATGCAGTTTGGCATTTCCTCTTACCCCGCAGCCAGTGTCAAGTGCAGTCCTGACAGTTCCATTGGCGATCGGAATAACTGATGCAAGCTGATCAATATACTTATCCGCTCCCTGCGGGAATTGTGTCCCTCCACCAGGGAATCTGAACACATTACCCTCATACTGAACCCAGTTCTGGATGGCCTTCTCGACCGTCAAGCTCTTATACGGGCAATTTGCAAAAGGGACATAGTCCCGGCTCTTGGGCCACGGGAACGGCGCCACATAACCCTTCGGGGGTGGGATCAGACAGTGCAGCTTCTCCTTCTGCGCCGGGCAGTGCCGCTCCCTGTAATTCATGTTCTCCCTAGGAAACTTCATAGCCCTGTTCTGGTCCTGGCAGGGGGTGTAATCCGTGTAGCGGTCAGCGCACGGCTTGAACTTCTTCGCCGGCGAGACGGCGAGACCCCCGCTAGAGCTGCTGCTGTCACTAGCCTTAGAATGGTGGGTGTCGACGCTGAGGTTGGGCAGGACGGGGGTGCAGTCGGTGCGCTTGGTGATCTCCAGCGCGATGCTGTCCCCCTTGCCGAACCCGCTCTTCTGCCACGCCCCGAGGATGTAGAAGAAGCAGCACATGGCAATCACCACGCAAAGGAACACCGTGCTCCGGGTCCGGTTGTCGCCGGAGCTCGACTTCAGAGCCATGCTTTATTACCCTGAGGAATTAGACAGTCCAAAAACATGAACTTTTCGCAATGTTTAGTAATCCTTATTGCGAATGTACATAGAGACCGAAAGCTAAGGCTCAGGGGCGGATCTTTGCAAAACAATCTTAATGTACATACATGTTTATATACTTGTAATTAGATCAGATCCGAATACAGTAGTAAAAGATAGCCTTTGGGTGCTCGGTTTCGCGCGCACGGCAGGAAACGGAAGACCAAGGGGTGGCGTGCGTACCTGGCGGTGGTTGCCGCCGGCGAAGGGCCCGAAGAAGACCTGGGCGCCTGGCGCAGGGCGGCAGCGTCGGCAGCCCGCCCAGTCGCCGCCGACAGAAAGAGAGGGAGGAGAGGGAGAGGAAAAGGAAGGGGTTAGTGGAAGAAGAAGAGATAGCGCGGAGTCTGTTGGGCTATTTGACAGAGGTTTTGCCGACTTCACGGCTCCACGGGCCACCGCTATAAACTCTTTGGGTCGGGTAAAGCTAAGCACCCGTACTAGAGATATTTTATTCTTTAATTAATCCAAGATTGAGCGGGAACAAACATTCGCCCAGATGACCATTGACTCATAATTAATTTATATTTATATACCTAATATTGCAAAAGAAAATATATGTCCCACATTTCAGGCAATCTATCTCATGCTTCACTCTCCTCTCAAAATCTCGCTCTAATCATCTACATGTTTGGAGTCCAACTCTATAACTACAGTTTATTGAATTCGGGATTTCCTAAGAACTCAATTAGTATGAACTGTAGAAGCAACGACCACGACAAAAAAAAAAAAAAAAAAAAAAAAAAAAAGGTACAGCAACCACACCCAATTCATCCAATATAAGACCACATTTACAAAACAAGCTAACATAATCCAAATTTAACAAGAAACCATATTTCTACGCAATTCAATTTCAAGAGCACCCTTGGTAACAAAAGCCAACTTGCTAACTCATATAAACTTTAAAAAGTTAAAAATAGAGACGTATGAGCATACACGTATAAATCATGCGAAAGTGAGTGAGTTTACCTCATTGTAGAAAGCTAATTTATTACTCTATCTTATTGTTATTGAACAAAACCAACCTGCTAACTTATATGAAATGATTTTTCATATTGTCGAAGCTAGATCAAATTAGAGAGTGGTGAATTTGCGTTGTACTCCCTCTATTCCTCTATGATTGTCGTTCTAGCACAGTGTAGCGTTCCAATATTTGTGTCATTCGCTACTCATTTCGTAGGGTAGTAGCTGTACCACAGGCACTGCACCACGCGCTGTCAGCCAAGGGCGCAAGGCAGCTTTTTTTTTTTTTTTTTTTCCTAAGGGCCCAAGGCAGCTTATTCCTTCCCTCACTCTGGCAGCTTATCCCTTCCCTCCCTCCCTGTGTGCCGGTGCTCAGTGCCTTTTACCCGGATGTCAGCTAAGGGCGCAGGTAAGTGTGTCAGTGCCTTTTACAAGTGCCTTGTTTTCTGGACCGGAGCTCAAACGACAATCATAGTGGAACGGAGGGAGTAGGTGCATAGACATATCTTATGAGGGTGCATACGTAGTGAAATTTTAATCAAAACTCATTGATTTTTGCATTTTTTGGGTGCATATGCCCCCCTTAACTATAATGTAGCTTCGCCCCCTGATAATTTTTTAAAAATAATATTTGGTTAGAGCATCTCCATAATTTCCAAAAAATCAATTGGTTGAAGAAGGGGTTTTCCAATAGCTAAATAAGTTTGAAGCATATTCGTTGGGTTCCTCAAACCACTTTCAAAATCTAACTCCTAAAACATACAAGGCAATATTGTATCCGAAATCATGAAGTATATCCAAATCACTCACGCCCACTTTTATATGTCTCTCTTATATTGTACTCTCTATCCTTATGTTCTAAAAGGTTTGCACTAAGATAAGGAGTCGTTGAAAGTGGGTTTAGAACTTTTTTTTGCGACAGGTTTAGAACGTTTTGGAGATGCTCTAAATCAATAAACTTCACAAGCCACGTAGAGGCATTTGCTAGTGATGAGATGCACATGCACATTTCAGAGGCGAACAAAAATCGTCGAGTGCTGTGCAAATTGACCTCGTCACGCCCACTCACGCGCGCCAGTACATACAACAGGTCCAAAGAAGCGCGTGAGTGCCCGACCCACGACGATCTAAATTGTGTGGGCTCCACAGGCAGCGGGTTGTGTGTCGTCGCACTTATTAGGCCACGTGAGTGGGGAGCAGCGTCCATTCCATTCAGATCCCGGAGACCGTCAATCCATTCCATTCCAGGGCGGTTACAAACGCACGAGCGGTCACGGATGCCGTGGGCCGTGGCGCCGCGCAGCCGAAGTCAAAGAAGCGCACGAGGAAGGCCGTTCGTTGCACCCGTTTCGTTCAGCCGTTCGGTCCAGCGGCACTTCCATTTCAATTTGCTTGTTTTCTTCGGCCGGGCTGCCGCACTCCCACTCCCATCATCTAGAATGCTGCAGTGCAGCCCTGACAATGACAATGATAAACGAGTTTGCTCGTAATCCACTAGCCCGGCCAGCACCCAGCAGGCACAGGCAGTAGCTGTAGGCCCGTGGCTCCCAGAATTGCAGAGCGTTTCCTTGTGAATCGAACCGGGTTTTCTTTTTCTTTCCTTGGAGCTCTTGTTGTTGTTGAGATCAGCAGAGCAAGCGGTGCACAGCTTCCGTCCGTCGCGACTCGCAAGAGAAAGCACAGACATTTGCTTAAAGAAAAGGAAAAGAGAGCAAGCACAGACAGACATCCTGAGAGAGCAGAAAGCCGCAAGTCCCGTGGCGAGAGTTGTGTGGCCTCCAGACATTGGGTTGGGCTCGAGGACACCGCTTTTCTAATCAGGCCACGCCAGGCCTTGTTTCGAGCTGGACCGATGGCCTGCTTTACCTTCCAGGTTCAGACCTGAATGGGATGAGACTATGAGAGTCGTGGGAGCTGATCAAATTTCCGACAAGTTTCATCGTCCAGCTTTTGACTAGTACTCCTAGTATGGAAGGAAATCGACGCCGAGAAAATTTGAATTGAATCGAGTGAGTGGCTCATGATACACTTAAATTAAACTAGTAGAGTTTACAGCGGCATTGGCCGCCAGCCAGACCTGCTAGATACTACACGTCGTACATCAACGTGATGGCAGACCCATAACATAGGTAACTCTGATCCATATTTTGAATCGAGCGAATGCTGTTGTGTCGAGTGAATGACGTTGACCATGGATTAGGATGCGCGTGTGTAAGCACGCACTGCACTGCACTGCACAACGCCTTGAGGAATCACCACGGGTGGCTCACGGGCACTTTGGGCCGCCACGCTTGGTCTTCCAGTTGTTGTAGCAGGGGCACTCGGCCTTGTTGCCGTAGTAGCCCGACGGCACGCACGGGCAAGTGTTGCAGCACTTGTTGCAGTAGATGAGGCACGGCTTCTTGTACTGCGTGTTGGAGCACCGCCGGGAGCACTGCGGCGAGCACTCTGCAACACACACCAGCAATACAGATCAATGCACCACCCGGACCCCCGCACATTGAGATATCTCTACTCGCTAGACACCATCCTCTATGTGCACAGTTTTGTAAGCTCTGAAAGCCTCACTCCAACCAACCTAAACTCCTAGAAGAACACTTAGTACTACTACCCAGTAACAGTTAAATATCACTACATAACTACATTAGGATTTCCCTTTTTCACATTGTATTAGTCTGATTCTGGAGACCTGATTTCTGATTAGAACTACATGCTACTGGAGAAAGGAGATCGAAACGCGGAGCAATCAGAAGGATTCAAATGTGGTGATGACTTACGGTAGCTTTTGTGGCTGCCCTGTCCACCCTGCAGAACGAGAGACAGACAGATATGCGACAGCACACGCATCAGAGAGTATATCCTTCAAATTTGTGAGTGATGACAACTGTGCAATGTTGAAAGCTGTAAGAGATCACGAGGATAAGGAGACTGACCTTGCTCACTCGGTACACATTGTCGTCATGCTCGTCACTCCCCCTGGCCAGCACCTGATTGACGATCCAAATGCAAGAACCGCATCAGCCACACAATGCAAGTCGCACAGCAAACTCGGCCAGCCATGTCCATGCCCAAGCCCAACTCACTCAGCAGAACCCCGAAGACGAACAGGATCTCACCTCGTGCTCGGCCATGGAGACGGCGAAAAGGCCAGCAACGGCGAGGAGGAGGAGGAGGAGCCTGCCGGCCATCATGGCCATCTCTGTCTGATCTGAAGCGATGCGTGTGTGTGGCGCTGAGTGAATAGCTGGACAGGACTGGATTTGTGTGTCCCTGTGACGAGGACTGAGATGGAAAGATGCGGACGTATTTATAGGCCAAAGACATGCCCAAGCAGCTTGTCAAGATGTTGTCCGTGGTCGCTGCTGTATTTTACTCCTATGTACGTGTCTTGAAAAAGGTAGAGGTCGGAGGGAGGGAATCATGCCAACATGCGTCAAAAAGGGAATGCTCCGCTCCTAGCTATGCTTAGAATGTTCATCTCATCTAACCTTTTCCCATACTCTAAAAGACTACAACTACTGAAGAAAAGATAACGACATGATGTGTCTAGTTTAAGGATATGGATCGA
The DNA here is from genome assembly GCA_018135685.1 of Themeda triandra. Lineage (NCBI taxonomy): Eukaryota > Viridiplantae > Streptophyta > Magnoliopsida > Poales > Poaceae > Themeda > Themeda triandra. The sequence continues at coordinate 471,171 of JAENPR010000134.1, forward strand.
AGTCACAGGGTTATCAACAGAGTTCTCTTTACACTGAGCTTGTTCGTGTAAGGTACGTCCACACTCTTTACACTGAGCTTGTTCGTGTAAAGTACGTCCACAGACCACACACACCGTTCCAATTAAACATGCCTAGCTAGCACTGATAAAGATCCCGATGTGCATAGTGATTGCCGACTGCATAGTGGCACTGGCACCGACGAAACGCATGCACCACTTTTTTTTTTTTTTTTTTTTTTTTTTTTTTTTTTTTTTTTTTGACAAACGCATGCACCACTTTGACGTTTGTTTGCGGGCACTGATTCGGGCTCCAGGACTCAGATCCCAATTCCTAGCCGCTCGTTCGGATGGCACGCAGTAGGCTGGTAGTGTGGTAGCTACTCGATCTCGAGTCTCGACCACATATGGGCTGTGCTGGTGCGTGCAAGCTACCAGTACACAGCTTTGGAGCTTTGCAGTAGCTGCGCACACACGCGTTGCCAGTTTGGCAGCGGGCGCATGTGCCGCTTCACGTGGCCGTATGCCCGACCGGGGAACACCAGCAAGTGAGCCTATACATATTATCATAAGACTAGGCGAGCACTGATGCTAAAGGGCACCGAAACAGTGCCACTACGCGGCTGCGGGCAGATTGGTCCTCTCCAATTGCTGAGCCTTCTACCCAGCGGTCGAGTAAAACACTGATCTGCAGCTGGATTACTGGATATATTAAGATCACATCGTCCCAAATGCGTCTCATCGATCTATCCCGGCCGGCCTCTGGCCCATCTCAGCAACTTAATTATCGGTGCTTTCCATTATTACCGAGCAAACTGATGCGCGGGTTACTATATAGGTCTACTACTTGGTTTGGTTCAGTCCCCTTGGATTTATGCATCTGATTCCACAAGCATATCTGCATATGTATGACTTTTACAGTTTTAGTAGAGAGAGATCCTCGATCGAACTTTCATCCTATCGAATTGGACCAAATTTTCAGTACCTATATAGCTAGCTAAGAAATGCTAAAGCTTAAGCTAAACTGGTGGTCCAACGTGTAAGTACTGTTCAATCTCGTGGTTTCATTCCCGGTGACGGGCCAGAGAATTTTTTTTTCGTAAAGCTGTCACAGTACCCCTCATCACCATAATCCACGCAATAGTGGTTTTTTTCTTTTTTTGAGGAAACACAATAGTGGCTATGCTCGATTTTAGGTTCATTCTGTACACATTATAATCGCGGATGATTCGATCGACAAAGTGTATAGGAAGGCTACACGGCCTAGTACTTCAGGTTACTTTTAATAACAGAGAGCAGCAATTTGCTTGCACACAAATTTAAGGTTAATTAATTTTCAGATGACATAAGTTGGGTCACTCTAAGTTAATTCAATATAGGGCCATGGGAGTGAAGTGTTGATGGCCGTATGTCCAGCCGTGGAACCTGGGCGGTCAATATAATGACACTTTATTAATGAGCCATGTCTTAATAGTTTTTCTATAATTTTACATATGTATTTACTATTCATGACAAAAATCACAATATCATTATCGAAAAGAGAACATTTTGTGATGTATATAGTTGAATTTTTCACGTTACATCAAAAACATCACAATTGGAGGGGGGGGGGGGGGGGCATGACCCCCTAGTTTCGCCAAGCTCAGAGCTCAGGTGGTAAGCTCAGAGAGACACAAATAATGAAGAATTTTCGACCACCAACACCAAAGAGGTGGTCTTACTGTTGCAATATGAGATTTCTACAAGATCAAATTCGATCACCTGAAACACGTTGTCATCATGATGATGAGCGTATTCGCTTTCTTGTGAGAGGCATGGATATGAATAGAGCCAACAGTCCAGCTATAATGCTATTTCTATGCCGCCACATATTATGAGTGCAGGATTGTCTGGTCATTAGGTTTGTCCTCGTGATGATCTCGACTTATATATCTGCTTCCAACTCCAATCTAAGGACTCATGGAAAGATTATGAAACAAAATGGTTATAAGTGACTATGCCTGAGTACAAAATTTATGTTAATATTCAGTGAAGATGCCTCGTGATAATTAAGACGGATGAGCGGTAGATATTGCCTCAATTGACTCTTGAAATGCAGAGACAACAAATTGATCTGATTAAGTTGCTCTGTAATAAACGTTTTGATTGCTACTCATGTGGTTGAAACCTTTATACACCTGGGCTGGAAATCTCTTAGCGAGTCGGTGATCCAATTTGGTCATGCCATCATATGTACTGCATCAAAAAATTCTCTCTATGTGGGGGGCCAATGTCCCCACCCCCACCTCTGTGATGTATACACAAAGAATACCATATAGTAATGTTATATATATAACATTTTTAATTTTAAGAAAATTCCACGGCAACGTGCCGGGTATACTCCTAGTTTACTTTAATTTAGTCTCCTCCACCGGCATCTGACCGCCTGGTATGCCACGATGGCAGGTGGCTTGGCGGGCATGACTTTTCGTGGCGTATGCTGATGCAACTGTCGTAGACCGGGGGCAAAGACCATTTCATATTCTTAATAATTCACTCCTAAAATATAGAAAGACAAATTTACATTAGAAATTTTATACTATTTCTAAAGTATCCTAATTATTTTTATATATTCTTTATCTCGTGTACATTTGCATGAGTAAGCCTCTCCTCCTCTTTATTCTTTTTCAAGACCTTCCACCCTTAGATTGCACGGTAGATATATACGCGCGGATATATTCGTGCTATCAATCTATTTTCCAAGCACGGTTAGATTGGAAGTTGGGATTGAGAACCATTAAAGATGGATTTTTTTCCCATTCTTGCGAACAAGTCTAAGCTCTTGAGATACTCTAAGCTCTGCCTGTGCCATAACGCTGGGTCATTGTCATGCATGTATGCTAGGGCCGGGAAATGCATGCAGGGCACATAGGTCAGCTGGCCATGAAAGAAATAACCGGGTTTTATTGTTCCGTAGTGCACGGCCACGGTGTAGTCCCGGCTCCATACTTTGCTAAACCCGCGGCGACGTGGTCTCCCTTCTCAGCATTCTTGATTAATCTAGATACACACGAAGAAAGGAAAATGCTCGAAGAACACCGGTGTCAACTGTCAAGTGTGCCTGTGTCACAGAATCACTGTGGGTATCAAACTGTCAACTGGCAAGCCCTGCCTGACACCATCCATGATGCAAGGAGACGGACAGACGGTCATCACTCATCAGCTTTTTTTTTAGAATCATCATCACCAGCTGACCGTATATTGGCCCACTTACAGGAGCGGGACGAAAGAGATTTGGCCCATCGGTGACCCGGGCTCCAGAAAGCGATTGAGCAAGCAAGGCCGTACTTGGACTCTGGAGCGTAACCGACTAGTTCATTCCATGGGCTGACATTTGGGACCATACACGGATTGAGTTCGCCCATGTTCGAAGTTGGCAGGCCCCAACGGGCCACAAAACAGTGAAAGTAGCCCATCATCGGATTCCTACATATACGGCCTGCATGAGCTCACCTCGTCACCATTCACGCTGTGTCAGGGAAGCCAAAAGCAATGCTGGCTGCTGAGTTCATGCATCAGTGAACGTCAGGCTTCCCTCCCTGCCACCTAGAGTCTACTACGATCCAAGAAGCAAAACATCAGCACAGCTGGTGAACAGTGTCCGAGGACCGAGGGGCATGCTCACTAAAACAGCCTGACGTGCGGCTGCTAGTCTGCTACTGCCTTGCCTTGTCCTCGGTGCATAATTAAAAGTTGAATTACAAGTTTACCACACTCCACAGGACCGTAAAACATCAGCTTCGGCGTCTCTCTCAGGTCAGGTCCTCTGCAAATCGCACGAGAAAACGGATCTGGTAACACTACGCCCAGGGGTCAGTACTCCCGTGGCTCCGGCCTGAATTAATACGGCGGCGTGGTGACTGACTGCTCGAGGGGTGACTTGCTCGCCCCTGTTGGCCGTCGTAACCACTCCAGCAGCAGCAGGGTGCTCCGGCACAGGCAGGACAGGCACATTAACCCGATCACATTGCGCTTGCAGCACGGGACGGCCACGGCTCGCATCGCATCGCATCAATGGTTTCCACGGGCCACACCCCCACGGCAAGGAGAGAGCCGGCGGCGTGCGTGCTGTCAGCGGCGATAACTCTCCATTAACTCTGATGACAGTCGTCTCGTCAGGCCAGCTCGTGGCGCCGGTGTCAACCTGACAAAAACCGTGGTCCGGTCGGCAGCCCCCGTCCCCATTGTCCAACAATGTCTTCCGCCCAGATCGATCCGGTGTCCGTGTCCGTCTCCGTCTCCGTCGGTTTGGTCGGGGCCGGGGACCGGGCCGTGCGTATGGTGCAGCTTGCCTGTTTGGCGTGGGCGCTCGGCCTCGGCTACGCAACAACACAACCACGGACATGCGTGCGTGGGGTGTTTGGATTTTTCACTGTCTGTCTGAGGTAGGCGTGGTCGCTGGCTAGCCGGGTATGGTTCTGGTGGAGGAGCTTGCACGGTCGAGGGAACCGTGCGTCTGCACGTACGGGCAGGGCGGCGTACATTGTTGACCCTAGCCTGGCCTGCTGCGTAGTATCGTCGGTTTGGCGAAACATGTTCTTCAAATCAATGCATGCTAGGTCCTGCACTGCGAACGAACGACAGTGCCCTAGTCATAGACTCAACCATGATAAACACTGACAGTGTATATAACCGCACTGTAACTTCATCTGAAATAGTTAAGTGCACGCGTCTTTTTTTAAGGTGGAAAGGCGGACACCCTAAGGCCAGTCTCAGTGGCGGTTTCACCGTAGTGTCATGCACATTAAATACAGAGCACTTTTTGCAAATCTAAACCGTCCGGCCTTTTCTTCTTCGAAAAACCTCCAAAAGGACAGAGCACTTTTTACTGTAGATAGTTAGAATGAAATCGTGGAGTATTTGATCAGACATTCGGTCCGCCTCCAGACACGCAGCGGTTTGACTCCTGCCCCGGCAGAAGCACGAGGCCCGCGGCCCTACCCCCGCGAGCCGACCGATCGCCACCGCGGCGGCCGTCATGTGCAGCCGCGCCCACCACCCCGGGGCATTTGGTTCGTTCGTTGGCAGTGGCACGGCGGCCCCCGTCCCAGTACCCCCATGCCATGCATCGGCGTCAGCGTGCGTGCCCCCCGCATCCGACCAACAACGACAACTCAGCACGGGAAGCCAAACCGGCATCCAGTTCCGCCGCCGGACAAGGGCACAAGGCCGCCCGAGGAGCCCCACGGGCGTGCAGAGTGCAGACGCAGACTCCGGGCTCCGGGCGCTAGCCCCGCTCCCGGCCTCGCCGGCCCGTGCCCACTGCGGCACTGCCTGCCCCCGCGCGCGCAACAACATCCTGCGCCGCCGTGTGCGCGTGCTGGCAAGCAACGTCAAAGCGCCGTGCCTCCCGCTCCCGCCCGTCTCGGCAGAACGGAGCAGTCCGGTGTCCAGACTCGCCCAGGCGCCAGGCGGCACCAGCGGCCCCGCACTTGGTGGATTAGTGGGGGCGCTCGCTCGCGGCCGGCTGGGTGTTTTCACAGCGGCACGACAACAAGGCCTGGCCAACAACTGTTTCGTTGGCGCGCCCCCGGCTCGTGCGTCCGTTTTGTTTTGCCAGAGCCCGCGCCAGGCATGTGGTCAGTGTAGAGAATTCACTTCTCCGGCGCCGTGTTCTGCCCCGACTGCCACCATCTCCTCCTCCGGGGACCGGGGCTGCATGGGCACTGGACCAGAACATTCTGAGCCCGGCCTGTCCTATAGCCCAGGTCTCAAACGGACCCGGAGCGGCCTACGAGTACACAGCACACCCACTCTTCTTCCATTGATACTCCTACATCAAGGATTTATTTACTACCAGTACCAGGTCATGAAGTTCCTCTAGAAAGGAGGAAGCACAGCTCGTGAAAAGATCGGTCGTGTACCGTACGTGCGCATGGCGTGGCACCGCTACCCTGTCCGGCATCACATCACGCGAAGTAAGCGCGCGCTCGTAACTACAGAACGCTCGCCACTGTTCTTTTGATCCCCACCTCTGCGTACCACGCTGCACTTGGCAAACGGCGAACGGTATTTACTGCCGTCACCAACACAGGCACACAGCGCCACCATGGGCGTTGCTGTGCACTGTACCAGTAAGCCCCTGCTCACGTCCAAAACCATCAAGTGCCCACGCCGAGATCGAAACGGTGCTGCCCTGCTAACATTATTCGCCCATTTACTTCGCCCGACGCCATCAGGACTCAGGAACACACGGCATCCGACGGCCAGGGGCGCCCATGGGGATCCGCGTCACTGCATGCACGTAAACCGCTTGCTCTTCCTTCCAACTATCGCACCATCAGAGAAGTAAATGGCCATCATCCGCGCTCTGACCTCTTTCGCCGTTTCGCGGACGGTGGCCTACGCTACGGGCGCGCATTCGTCTCGTCGTCGTCTCGCAAAAGTCTCCGGGCGCCGCAGGCCTAAAAAGCGAGGAGGGGCGCGTAATCGTAACGTAACGCTGCCCCGAGACCGAAACGTGGCGTGCGCCGGGCTACACTTGTACGCCTCCGGCCGGGATGGCATTGCATCAGCTGCGCCGCGCGCGCTCCGTGGAAGCGGCGCGGCACGGCAGCACCTGCCGCTGCTCTCGCCAGACGCCATGGTTGATGGCAGCTTGTTCTTGCCTGCGTCGTCCTGGAGTGACTATTATGCGAGTGACTATCATACCGGGTGGATTGATTAGCGTGTGTGAGTACCGTACTGATAAATTGACGACGGAGCAAATGCAAATAGATTGGGGGGCTGTACGTACTCCGCTGCACATTGACGATTTTGATTAGGATCGGGATGGCTTGATGTACAGTAGTACTTCTCTTCCCTCAAAAAAAAAACAGTAGTACTTCTCTTCTCGAGGATAGGCTGCTGGCTCTAACAAGCTCCTGTAGATGGCAGGGCACGCCATCCCATCACTGCGGAGGTACTAAAATGGAACCGGCACTCCGGCAGCAGCAACAAAATGCAGAATTACCACACTTGCAATTGCACCGTCCATTACGCGGCAGCTGTACAAGTGTATATATATGCAAGTTTATAATGGATGTACTCTCTATATGTTTCATCAAGTGCACATATGGAAGAAAAAGCTGAATTGAGCGATTGAAGCTGCTGTCTATTCGAGTTTCTCAATGTCTTCACTCTTTTAAATCCAAAAGACAGTTTATGCAACAATACCTCGCATAAAAATGAAAATTTGAGCTAACATCTTGCCCGCCATAGTAGTTGGGGGAAATTTTGATGGCTCACAACAAGCGATCTTACAGCTAGAAAGGTAGAAGACGACGGGAGACATTGAGAGGGAGGTGATAGATGTGCTATGGTCTGTGGGCCCATCACTAGAAGAAACACCCCCCCTAGTTACCCTCTAGATACATTCTATTTTTGGGCTAGATATGCTCCACGCCCCCCCCCCCCTCACGTCCAAAATCGAGGGGATTAGGACTTCAAATAAAGGAGTGGTAATTCCTTTTTCATATTTTTTTTAATCAAGGGTAAAACGGTAAATCCATAATTGTAAAGATGATGTTTTGAGTAGTATAGTTAGGATCGATGATATAAGTGAGACTACGTGTCGTCCTGCTGCTTTATATTCTCACGCTCTGACCGTCATGGGTTGTTAGCGTGGATCGGCCTCCACCAGACGAATGTTCTCGAGGTTTCCTTGGCGGCGAAGTTATTCGGCTTGAGGTGCTGGCGAGTTGCCTCGGAAACTTCGAGCCCCTAGAGCCGATGGAGGGATTCGTCCCCTTCTGCCAAGTTGTGCACGTGATGTTGTCGGAGGACTGGAGGAGTGAGCAGCAATGTCGCGCCTGCTGGCCGTGGTTGTCGAGGAGCCCCGAAGGCTTGAACGCTCAAGGCGTTGGGTTCCAGCCTGACCCTTGGCTCAGACTAGAAGTGAAGCTGAGGATCAGGCCCGAGATGCCATCGATCGGGAACCTAGAGCTTTGGAGTCCTGAGCAGAGGCCATGAGCGTGCTCGAGTTTCATTTGATCCTTTGTCAGAGGGTACACACAAGTGTACCCGATGCATATAGCCCCTAAGCCCTGAGCGCGTTCCTGGAGGGATCCATGGGTTGGGTGGAGGGGGGTCCTATGTTCAGGAACTTCTCACCCCGAGACTTAGCATCTCCCTATCTTTGAGTCTCATCGATCACCAGCTTCCATCTTAAGGCAGTTTGATCTAAGGGCTACGGTGAAGAGTGTAACACCTCTAGTGTTAAGCACTAATTAAACTACTCTAATCATGTCATCATTTGTATAAGCACATCATCATGTGATTGTTAGCCTAGGGAATGCTTTGTTTTGATTAGTTGCAATTAAATATATGCTTAGGATGATTATTGGCTTAAAGTGTGCAAGCAAATTGAGTCCAAAGTGCTAGATAGGTTGCTTATTTGAATTTGGTGTTTTGGGATGATTTATGCAGAAAAATATTTCAAGAAACTTTCCTTTTTGGACCAATTTATGAAAATGTGTTTTAGGGCTTCATTTTGAGCAAAACAGTGCAAAAGGGGTTTTAAAAATATTAGTTTTAAAAGTCTATTTCAAACTGATTTTTGAATCTCCCAAACCAAGCCGAATTAGCAAAAGTCATAGTTGGGAAAGTTTTTCTTCTCGAAATTTTGAGAAACTTTCATGTTGAAAGTTTTTCCTAATTCGGAATATTTTAGGTGTTATGGGGGTTTGAATTTTCAGTTTGAAGTGGAGAAGGGGTGGGACCCACCTGTCAGCGTCTCCCTCTCCTCATCTCCTACCTCGCGCGACGGTGTCCGGCCCGGTGGCCGACACGCGGCGTCCGTACGCCGGAGGGCGAGGCTGCCCGCTGTGTGGCCGCCAGGATCCGGTGCGCCGTGCCACACCGCCGACCACAGTGCGCTGAGCCGCTCTCCCGCGCCACCTCAGCTCCCTCGGGCCCGCGCGTCAGCGTCCGTACGTCGGCGTCGACCGACGCCACGCGGCGAGCGCCGCCTGCTGCCCCCACGCGCACGTCCTCCCTCTACCCGAAACGGGAAAGGGCAGAGCCCCGTCCCGTCCGCCTTCACTTCGCCTGCTCTCTCCTTCTTCCTCTCTCTTTCGTCCTCCTCCGAAACCGACATGGCCGCCGCTCGCCTCGCCGCCGCCTAGAGCTCGTTTCCTCCGGTGAAAAGCGAAACTGAGGGCAGCATCGAGTGCGCCGTCCTCCGCTTCGCCACCTTCCACCCTCGCGCCGCTCGATTCGACCGAGTGTTGATGTCTATTAAGTGCAACTGAAATAAGAAGGGTTCCGCAAGCGCACAGAATATATCATCGTAGCATTTTAACCGGGAGTAATCCAGGTATCGTTATTTATAATTTTACCACTTTGGGAAGGGAATGCACTGGATAATGAGTGATGAGCAATGCACATGCAATAATGGAGAGCTTAACCTTGTCTCGTATCGATCATCTCATACGGGGTAAGTGTCACATAAAATATAGGAATGAATGATAAATGACATAAGATAAATGAGAGCATTTAGCCACATAAAATAATAGTAATCAGCCATCTCAACTTAGCACTCTAAGCTTATAACACTAGCATGGACTAGGACGATCTAGGGTATAATCCTATGTTATTCTAACTATAAAGTCAAAGCATACAATGATTAGTGCAAGAACATCTAGCAATCATGGCGGGAAAAGGTTACACCTATGCATAGTGATATTACCGAGAAGACAAGAGACATAGCAATGACTTCAATGTAATAGGTTTGTTCTGCTAGACCTATACTCGGGAGAAGGGCTACAAAGGACTCAACGGACTGTCACTCCGCGATCTACCTCACGATCCGGAATATAGGGTGCAATCGCGAGATAAATACGGTCTAGGCACCACGCCTACACAATATTTACCACTCACCCATCGATCTAATGAGCAAGCGCTATACGATCCTATGCATAAACATAATTCTAGTCCAACTATGCTAAACATATAATCAAAGTAAACTAAGAACGATATAATTGAGAACATAATCAAATAGAGTAAAGTCAAGTCTGATATAATAGAATAGAATAAAGTACTACTCATAGTATCACGAACAATGATGAATATTACAAGAATGTAGAGGGAATTACCAAGAACTCCGACAGATCCGGACTCCAAGCTAGGCTTGATTCCCTCTAGATCTATTCCTATGTAGCTATGCTACTAAACTATGGAGCTCTAATTGAGATGGTGGCTCGCTTCCGAATTCGATGAGAGAATGAACTCTTGAATGAATTAGGGTTTCACCCGAGGGCCGGGGGCTCGAATATATAGCCCCCTAGGATGAACCACAGCCCTCGGATCAAACCGACCTAAATGGACGATAATTATTCATCCTCAAAGGCGGTGGAGGCGGGATCCACGAGACTCCACCCGATTGGTGGAGATGGGAGTCGGCCGACTCCCGGGTCGGCCGACCGGCCACCCCGCAGTGGGGCCCGGCCTTCGGGGGTCGCCTTCCGGAGTCTTCTAGATTATACAATTTTACCCGTTCGGTCTTTATCTCTATGTAATCATGACATGTGGGCCTCCTTTGGTTCTCTTTCGATAACCCCTCGAGAAATAGACAATCACCAAAACTCGTGGAATGGTCGGTGTAACCCCTATATCTAACGGGTGAACTCATATTAGTCCTTTCTCTTGCTTTGCGTTGACGGTATAAAATTGATACTTAACGACCGTCAACAAACTCCCCCAAGCTTACCTTTTGCTCGTCCCCGAGCAAAGATAGACTCGTGATGGATCGGGGAGTTGCTACAATGCTTTCACTCCTCACAAGTACACATGCGTTCAAACAAGAACTCTCCTCCGGATTAGAGTGAACTATCCCGACTCAAAACTCACTCATATTACCTTTCACCATGGGGCTTGTAACCGTCACTTGGGTCTTGAGTAGTTGAAAGATAGAACGGTCAAGTCAAGCGCCATGTTTCTCGCTCTTTGATCAACTATTATCCCGGAGTTTTTGCAAGGTTTTGAAATAAAACTCGAGTTCCTTGTATGAACCTTTCAAGTCTCTCATTTGTGGTATTTTCGGATCCTTTCTAAGGCATGAGTAGTGTATGCCTTTTCTCAGAATATGTGGTATTTGTGGAACTAAGGCATAGTGAAAAGTGCCTTCTCTCTCACCCTACTTTCTAATAGGCTTATGTGGAGCTCATAGGTGGAGAGACACTCAAACTCACTTGCATATATTGCACAGTTAAGACATGGATCCAATAGGAACTAAAATAATAATAAAGTCATATGTGCATGTGAATGAGGAAGTGAAATGGATGATAAGATGATAATAGGATGATGATAGTATGATGGTGATAAGAAAATGATTATGAGGGGTACTCAACTGGTGAACATCTACTTCTACACTTGCTCCTTTGGGGATAACATGACTCCCTTTATTCGGAAACCTTGAAACTTCTTAAATGAAAGGACTTGGCTACTCTTTCTTTTTTTTCTTTCTTTTCTCTCTTTTTTTTTTTGAGAGTAACCAATCCTCCGAAAACGAAACTTTAGCACGGGGAGTGTATAACTTGAAATGATAATGATTGGAGCCTTTTATGTAGGCAATGAAACGGCAATGATTATTTCTAGATGTTCACTCCCCGGAATAGGAGTAGAACCTTTTCTCGGATGATGTGAAATGAATGGGTATGTATATGTGGATGGATGAATGGATGGATGCGTACTCCCGGGGTAGGAAAGATAAGTGCGTATCTCTAGGGTAGAGACAACACAATATGTGGGGAATGCGTACTCCCGGGATAGGAGCAGCATAAGTGCGTATCTCCGGGGGTAGAGATAGCACAATATGTGGTGGATATGGATCTATATGTGGGTGGTACTTCTAGGGACAAGTAGCATTGTAATGAATGTAGTAGTTATAAAATGGGTGCATGCTTCGGGACGAAGTAGCATAGATCAATGGATGGAGAGCACATAGTATTGACTTTAAGCGCATGACTAATTCCTTATGGGTCCACAAGTATAACCACACTCAATGCCTATAAAGACTACACTCAAGCTACGGTGTGATCTATATAAACAGATGGGTTTTCCTAATCTAGTAAGCATGAATATATGGCCGTGGTAGGAATTTAAACTCTCATCATAAAGGAACTCATCATGCAGGAATTTAATATTTTCACGAGATAAATTCTCGAACTCTAGTATCTCTAGGAACAAGATAGATAGCAGCTCAAAACCTTCCCATATCATACCCGTCAACCACCTAGACTTAGATCAAGTGTTCGCTACCCACAAGTTTCGGGTTGAGCAAATCTCAAATCTAAACAAGTTGTGTCCAAAACTCGGGAGAGTGCAAGGTTGAAAACTAGGTACTTGAAAGGAATTACTGCAGAGCAACTATTCATCATCTCCATGTAGAGTTTATTCTAGGGATCACTTTTAAAGACAAACATTGCAAGAGCTCTCCAAAAGTAGAAAAGATAAATAAGGAAATCTTTACGGGTTTCTATGGTTATGCATCTTTTTTAGTTGTTTTAACAAAGCATACTTTAATAAAGCATAATTAGATAAGTTGGAGACACTTAGCTTGGTACACGGGGATGCTCTCCCCAAGCCGGATGTTGACATAGTCTGGGCTGATGTTCGACACGCACCGAAGACGTTCTAGTCCTCCAGAGTGTTGTAGATAGTTGCCTTTGTTGGAGACAAGCATTCAATTGTCGCGGGCAAAGCACTCGACGGGGATTTGGATGTCCTTACGCTCGTTTAGCTCTTCTTGATCCTTGATGTTTGTGAAGCTCAAATAGACAACAAAGCTTGTGGAACTAATTAAGTGTTAGTGACAAAAACCTCTAGGTCTTAGTTGTCTAGAACTTCCCTAACTTAAAATTGTTCTAACGGGATCACAAGAATTATTTTTATCTTTTTATTATTTAAGAAATGCAGATGGGGAAATAAATATCCGAGAAATTATTTTTGTGCCACCACAAGTGAATGACTATCCACATGGGGCTTGACGATTTTCGGATGCAAATGCACAACATCTTTATTTTCTTTTCAAATGCGGAGATAAAAGAGTAAAGATGCAACTAAGATGCACGTAGGGAAATAAATATACTAAGGTAAAAAATATAATGCTTTGAAAAGTAATCTTTGATAAATACCAAGTTACCTCTTGGTGCGGCGTTCGGTGGTTTTAAGCCCTCCGAACAGGACTTGTCATGTTCGCTCATTTTTCAAGGGGCGCATTGGCTGGCGCCTCTGATGACGTCGCCTCTTGTGTAGGAATAGTTTCTGATTTTTCTTTTACCTTCCACACCTTCTTTGTTGGAGAGGATGACCTTGAGGAGGAAGCTTCTTGGACCACTTGTTTCTCTTCTTCTTCTATAATGTTCTTCTCTTCTGGGTACCGATCTTCATATCTAGACACTTCTCCCTCATAGTCGGCCCATCCATACGTAGTGATGTTCTTCTTGTTCCTCGCGACGGGTACGCTGCCTTCTCCTTGCCTGCTGTTCTTCTTGGGCTCTTCGGTGATTATATAATTATTGTTGAAGTAGCGGCGTACCTTCTCGGTGGAAAGGTGGAAGTGAATCTCTCCCCGTCCCAATATAGATGATAGCTTTGGTGGTGTTCGGGAATGGTCTTCCTAGGATGATTGGAGGATCGTAGTCATCTCCCATATCGATGACTAGGAAGTCGGTAGGGACATAATGGTCATCTATCTGGATGAGGACATCCTTCACTTCTCCTTCGACGAAGCGGAATGTACGATCGCCATTTGTAGCTGTGCATAGGTGGGCTCCAAAGGCATAGTGCCATATAGATACTCATAGGTTACCTTGGCCATAATGTTGACGCCCGATCCGGTGTCACGCATGCCTTTATTGAAAGAGCTTCGTTGATGGAGCATTGAATGGTTGGGACACCGGGTCATCCTTCTTGATCGACGTGGGGACCGAGTAAGTGGTCATGCTCCTTGTGGACTGCAGTGACCATCCTCACTTGTCTCCGTCTTCTTGGTTTTCTTATCTTTGTTCTTGCTCTTCTTAGCTGGATTCTTCTTCTTCTCACCGTTCGTTGATGAGGGTGTCTTTGAAGGCTGCGGACTGTTCTTGAAGAAGAAGGTTTCTCTCTTGCCCTTGATGTTGAAGATGATCTTGGCGGTGTTGGCATACATGATGGCTCCAGCGGTGTTCAAGAATGGTCGTCCCAAAATGACGGGGACCTTTCATCACCGCTCGTATCCACTACCACGGTCTGGCTGGAACATACGAGTTGCCTACTCGTACACATATATCTTCTAGTACTCCCAAAGGAACACGGAGGACTGATCTCGCAAGCTGTAAGCACATGGTTGTGTATGCTAAGGGGCATCCGAATAGCTTCTCATATAACACTCTTGGCATGATGTTGATGCTTGCACCGAAGTCACGATTGCCTCATTAAAGTTAGTACTTCCAATGGAGATCGGAATGGTGGTCTCCCTGGATCGCCCTTCTTGATTGGCGAGTTGAGTCAATCCATGACCCCTTCGATGGATCACTTCGGCTATCTTCTACATTGAATATATCAACAAGATTTGCGGTTTCGAGCTCTTCGGGTTGTCCGTCGGTTTACCTTGGCCGGTGGAGGGAGCAAGGTTAACAAGCCGTTGCACTGCGACTCAAGTATCTTGTTGAAGCGAGTGACTCTTGATGGCATTGGAAAAGCCATCCATCCTGATGCCGAGTGTCTCTAGGACCTTGTCATTTGATATCGGCTTCTTGGGCCAGTTGTCCATCATCTTGCCTTGGTTTAGCACCAACTCTCTCAAAGGCGGTTTGGTTGTAATTATTGTAGGAGGAGTTGTTACCTTGATAGTTGCTCGAATAATTGCCCGAGTAGTTAGGCCTTTCTGCCGATTCCAACCTTGATTCTGGCGAGGACGATAGTAATTATTGTTGTTGTTGTTGTTGAGGTAGTTCACGTCCTCCTTGACTCGGGCGTTAGCTTTTGTGTGCCCGGTCTCTCCACACTCTTCACATGTCATGCGAGCATCATGTATATGCATGACTTCTTTCTTCTCTCGTGGCTTTCTCATCGAGCCTCTTCATTAGCGAGATCCATTTTGGCGACGGCATGTCTACCTCCTTCAGTGGTGCATTCCTCCTCCTCTCTTGCGGGGTCTGCGTTCTTTCTTTACTCCAACCTTGGTTGGATGCCATCTTCTCCACAAGAGCTGTGGCTCGAGGAATAGTGAGTGATAAGAATGCACCTCCGGCGGCGGCATCCATCGTCTCACGTGTCTTGTTCGAGCCCATGGTAGAATGTCTCGCATAAGCGCCAATTCTCCATGCCATGATGAGGACACTCGAGGATGTAATCTTGAAAGCGCTCCCAAGCTTCGGGACAGTCTCATCATGGTGTTCTTGAAAGCTTGATATCTTCCCACGAAGAGCATTTGTCTTGCCCATGGGGAAAACTTCGCCAAGAAATTGGTGGAACATAATGCCCACGTAGTATTCTTCTCCTTATTGGCGTAGAACCATCGCTTTCTTCGCTCTCCCCAAGAGTGAGAATGGGAAGAGGCGAAGTAGTATAGCATCTCTGGGGACATCCTTGATAGTGAATGTGCTACAAATCTCCAGAAAGTGTTGGAGATGAGCACTAGCATCTTCATGGGCCTTCCCACGTAACCGGCTTGCTTGCACCATGTTGATTAGCGCAGGCTTGAGCTCAAAAGCTCCTTCGATGTCCGTTGGTCCAGTACGAATGTTGTCCGTAGTGGGAGCCGAGAACTCGCGGAGTGACTTGTTTGCCATGGCTTCAAACGCGGTGTCAAGTCTCGAACGAAAGGTCGACTTTACGCTTCCGACAAACTTCCAAGTTGAGTTGATGATGATGATTTAGTGGTCTTCTTCAACTTGCTTCTCGGCCTTCCGAATAAAGCTTCGGATTGTCAATATAGTTATCGGAAGAGTAGTCTTTTTCATACATTACCCCGCATAAAATATAAAATAAACGAAAGACAAGGGTAAGGTTTGTATGAGTAGAGAATGGTGACAGTGCTCAATCTCATTATGTAGTGCAATGCTGCTCATTATCCATTGGCTTTCAACCTTCCCCGCAACGGCGCCAAAAATGCTTGTTGATGTCTATTAAGTGCAACTGAAATAAGAAGGGTTCATAGCGCACGGAATATATCATCGTAGCATTTTAACCGGAGTAATCCGGTATCGTTATTTATAATTTTACCAGGAAGGGAATGCCTTGGATAATGAGTGATGAGCAATGCACATGCAATAATGGAGAGCTTAACCTTGTACGTATCGATCATCTCATACGGGGTAAGTGTCACATAAAATATAGGAATGAATGATAAATGACATAAGATAAATGAGAGCATTTAGCCACATAAAATAATAGTAATCAGCCATCTCAACTTAGCACTCTAAGCTTATAACACTAGCATGGACTAGGACGATCTAGGGTATAATCCTATGTTATTCTAACTATAAAGTCAAAGCATACAATGATTAGTGCAAGAACATCTAGCAATCATGGCGGGAAAAGGTTACACCTATGCATAGTGATATTACCGGAGAAGACAAGAGACATAGCAATGACTTCAATGTAATAGGTTTGTTACGCTAGACCTATACTCGGGGAGAAGGGCTACAAAGGACTCAACAGACTGTCACTCCCGCGATCTACCTCACGATCCGGAATATAGGGTGCAATCGCGCGAGATAAATACGGTCTAGGCACCACGCCTACACAATATTTACCACTCACCCATCGATCTAATGAGCAAGCGCTATACGATCCTATGCATAAACATAATTCTAGTCCAACTATGCTAAACATATAATCAAAGTAAACTAAGAACGATATAATTGAGAACATAATCAAATAGAGTAAAGTCAAGTCGATATAATAGAATAGAATAAAGTACTACTCATAGTATCACGAACAATGATGAATATTACAAGAATGTAGAGGGAATTACCAAGAACTCCGACAGATCCGGACTCCAAGCTAGGCTTGATTCCCTCTAGATCTATTCCTATGTAGCTATGCTACTAAACTATGGAGCTCTAATTGAGATGGTGGCTCTGGCTTCTCTGAATTCGATGAGAGAATGAACTCTTGAATGAATTAGGGTTTCACCCGAGGGGGCCGGGGCTACGAATATATAGCCCCCTAGGATGAACCACGGCCCTCGGATCAAACCGACCTAAATGGACGATAATTATTCATCCTCAAAGGCGGTGGAGGCGGGATCACGAGACTCCACCTCGATTGGTGGAGATGGGGAGTCGGCCGACTCCCCCGGGGGTGGGCCGGCCGCCCCCGGGTGGGGCCCGGCCTTCGGGGTCGCCTTCGGAGTCTTCTAGATTATACAATTTTACCCGTTCGGTCTTTATCTCTATGTAATCATGACATGTGGGCCTCCTTTGGTTCTCTTTTTTCGATAACCCCCTGCGAAAATAGACAATCACCAAAACTCGTGGAATTCCGTCGGTGTAACCCCTATATCTAACAGGTGAACTCATATTAGTTCTTTCTCTTGCTGCGTTGACGGTATAAAATTGATACTTAACGACCGTCAACACCGAGGTACGGGGCCGCATTGGCCTTCTTCCTCGCGGGCATGGCCGCCGCCGCCATGGGGCTCCGGCGAGCCATTGCCACTGCTTTTCCGTGCCGTGTCGAGTCCTCCTAGGTGCTTAAGGTCCGCATGCATGCGGTGTAGCTCGAGGTTTGGGCCAAGTCGAGCTCCGAGTCGCCTGGCGCCGCGCGCGCGTAGCGCCGGTGAGCTCGCCATGGCCGCTTCGGCGAAGGCAAGCCGCGGCACGGGCCGCCGTTTCCCTTAGTTCTTGGTCGTAGCTCGGTTAGCAAGCCAAGGCGGAGCGCGTAGGCTTGGAGATGGAGCCCGGCGTGGTCCCGGTGCGCCGCTCGCCGTCGAGCGCCGCCACCGCCCGCCGGTGACCGTCATCGCCATAGTTCCCGGCCGCGGGAGGCCGCGTTTCTTGGCCCAATAGGTGCGCAACGACGCGCTGAGGCGTTTGCCGCCCTCGGCCGCCCCGAACGCCACCACCGGCGAGGTTCCGCCGCCGGCCGCCGTGTTCCGGCCGTGGGTGAGGCCGACAGGTGGGGCCAGTGGGACCCCGGGACCCACCTGCTAGGCCAGCGTCGGGTGCATGTGGTCGGGTACGCGTAGCGTTTTATCCCAAGCCTGGGTACACTCGGGGTGTACCTAGCGTTTTAGGTTTGAATTTCAAAAAAAAAGAAATAGGTTTTCCAATTTTAGTTTTAATCTTCCAAAATTCATATCTCAGTCATTTTTAGTCCAATTGGGGTGATTCAAATTGGGTTATTTTTCTTATGAGTTGGGGCTTTTGGCATACTTTACTGTTGAGTTTTATTTAATTTCTTGAATTGGCTTTTATCTTTAGAAATGCATAGTAAATCATCTGTTGCTCAGAAAAATATGAGGATTGCTTTGCTAGTCTAGTTTTGACATGCTTAGTCTATATGAGCTATTACCCGGCCCCGTTACGTAGTAATTTTAAGAGTTGCAGTTCAAGTGCCATTCTTGGCACCATGCTTAGGAAATTCATAATTAATTCATAGTTTATCCAATGCTTATGAAACTTGACATGCCCTGTTTTTAGTTCATGCTTTAGACCTACATGTCTCTGGTTTTGACTTTGGACTACTTTGGTAGTACAAAGTATTTTCTGGTGCCCTGTGTAGTGCTGACTTGTGAATTTTGTGTAGGATAAAATACTTACTGTTTTAAGGTGAAATTTCTGTGGTAGACTACTTTGGACATGTTTTAGCTACTGTAATTTTTATAGAATTTTCTGTGCTGTCCAGATAGGACTTGCTGTTATAGCTTAGGCTCTTTTAGCGGGATACCGTGCTTGTTTTGCATGAGGGATTGTAGGTCTAGCTTGAGGATTGATATATTGCTGGTGTATACTTGATCATAACATCATTACATCATGCCTACAGCAACACTTGTATTTACTTTCGGCATTTGCACCATACAGGATCGCTAGGCAACAACCCGCAAGCCGTGCACGAGGAGCAGGACGTGGAGGATCCTCAGGAGCCCGAGCTGCAGGAGGTAGCCGAGGAGGAGCTTCCAGAAGCTGAACTACCTGACTGTCCTAACCACGTGCCCAGCTCGTTTGTCAAAGGCAAGCCCCGGTGCATCCTCCTATGTTTATGCAATGTTTTAAAATTGAGTCCTTTATTTATTATGCTGCATTACGTTATAGGCGTTGATATGGAACCAAAGAGATGCACTAGGACTATCCTGCTACCATAAATATCCTATTATTAGGTTGAGGTTTCGATAAAGCTTAGCTTGCTAACTAGTCGGTAGAAGACGAGTGATCGACTATCACTCGCGAATGGTAGGTGTTACTACCCCTGGATTGATGATGATGTTGGTAGGTTGTAGAACATAACCATGTGGCCATGATGAAATCACCTCTAATATATCATGGCACACGAGCGTCCTCGGATCATTTTGAACAGTGCCTCACATATAGCTGGAAGGGCCGGAGTGCCCAACCGCGAAGCCTTGCATCTACTTGGGCCGGGTTTCAACTTTCAGGTATCCACGCTGGCGATGGGTGGTGAGTAAACAAGGGCCCGGTTTGTGAGTCCTTAAGATGGGGCGGTGTCATTTGATGGGCACGCTTACCTGTTGGCAGCCGGGAGTTTCCTTGGTCGTGGTGGTGAGTTGTTGATCCCGCATTTCCCGAGTAGATCAATGTGACCGTCACTCACTCTGGCCAGTGAGTGTGGTTTGTGTGATGGAATACCCGCCAGCTGGTTTGCAATCGATTATAATCGCCATCGTTCCTGGATAGTGAATAACTTGACCGAGCAGTTACGGTGCCGCAAATAAGATTTGAAATGCGAGTTGGTTATGTTCTCCACATGATGGTCTAATGAATATTCAATCAATGCGGTGTTGATTAATAGATTGATTGCTTCTACTAAAATGATGACTAGTGTAGGATGCTAACTTAGCATGGCTAGGTAATTAACTAATGGGATAAGCTAGAGAGTCCTTTATCACTAAATGAAGATTTTAAAAGCTCATCTTTTGGCAAGAAAGGAGTCAGCTAACCCACATACAGCCTGGCATCCACCAAAGAGTCTTTATTTTCTTTTAGACGGTTAAGTCTTGCTGAGTACAATGTACTCAGGGTGCAATTCCCAATTGTTGTTGCAGATGGGGAGATGTTTTACGGCTATTGCCCGACTTGTCTCCGTCCTGCCGTCGGAGAAGAGTAGATCGTGGGCACGATCATTCCAGTTGTCGCATCCCTTTCTTTTGTGGAGTATGATGAAGGACATGGCACTATGTTTCTAAAAACATTTGGGGTGTGTTTGAGAACATGTTAATCTATTTGGCTTCCACACTATGTTGAGAACTTGGTTTGTAATAACTGAAGTATGTTATGTACTATCTATTTGAGAACTTTTATGTAATAATTATGGATGGTATTTCGTTGGGCCTTTACCGGTCTGGGATGTTACTTGATGTTTGTGCGAAAATCCTTCGTGGTTTTCTGGACTACCGGGCTGGTTTGGTTACTGAGTTCTAATTAAGTTGCCACGTCAGCTTGATTAGTGCTTCGTAATTAAATTAGTTGGTCGGTTCTGTTACAAAGAGCACTTAGATTCATGGGCCCATATCCTCTACTATAAATAGGGAGTACCCCTCACTCCAAAAGACATGAACATCCTCTACTATACATTATAAATGGCATCACCTTTATGTGTGATTAAACCATGAGCTCATGTACAACATATTAGGGGGCGTACACATAAATATCTTGATCACATCACTAAAAATCGGACAACCTGAGACTTGGAAGAGAATTACTACAAGATACAACAAGAAGAAGACTTTTTTCAAAGTTTCAATAGCGGTTGACTTTTGTTTGTTAGATGGTTAGTGTTGTGATCTATATAAATTCTTTACAAGAACTATTGATTGTAAGTATTGTAAGAGTATGTTACTACTAATGCACTTTTGTATTCTTCATCGAACAAGATGCATCACTTATGTTTATTAAATAGGATCGAATATTAACTATTGATGTAGCAATTCCAACATCCTCTCACATAAACCATACACCATCATGGTAGGGAGAAGTGGAGATTGAATTGTCATACGCCAAGTACCTGCCGATGTGTTGGCGAATTCTGAATCTATGGCAACCATTAGCCTATCCTCACCCTTCATTAGCTCGAAGATTTGATCAAAAGCGGTCCTTGCACTATCTTCCCAAACATCCACAATCTGCACTCATGTACCACCATGGACAATATCAGCCGATGAGTTCTAAGTCTGACCGAGTTGTGGTGCGCTTAAGCAAGTATCATGGACAGTATCAGCCGGCTGGGTCTGACGGAACTGGTGAGGATGTAGCACATGAGTCCGGAGTCTGACCAGTGACAGATGAAGTCCCAAGAGTGCCTAAGGAAGCATGGTGGATAGTAGCATAAGATGAGTTCCGGGCCTGACCAGTGGCCGATGAGGTGTAGTCCTGCCGAAGCTGCCTTCTCCAGGGCGGATGCCGAAATGTGGAGAAAGAGGAAGATGAACCCGACTCCATCTATGCTGAGGGATGATAGTACTGGAAATTTTGTGGGTTCTGCGAGAGTATAAGGGCGGCTCCAATCCAGTCGGCCTCATTTATCCCTGGAGCAAAATGTAAAGATCCAAAGCGAGACAGAAAGCAAGAATGTGAGATCCTATAAATTAGGAAAGAGCAAAGGTAATCCAAAAAGTATGGAGTGTGTTGCAGCTCTCAGAAACTCTCATCTCCGTTTTCCGCATGTACTAGGACAACCGAGCGACCCAACTGTGGTGAACGAGGTGTTTTTTAATAAAAAATAAGCTCTTCCTTATTCAATTAGTTTAGTTCGGCTGGCCCATCATGAAGTCACTAAGTTGGGTGTGAATTCTAGTATGGCAAGATTTGTTAAAGTTGACAATAACAATAATATGGAATGTAAAGTCACACATAGCCCTTTCAACAGTCAGACAAATACAAACAACCATGGTTCATGGTTAATTCGATGATAACATAAACTCTGATTCTTAGCCACACATATATGGAAAGAATTATCAATTATGGCTCAGACATAGTATATATTATCATTATCCATATTCAAGGAAATATTGTATTTCATTTTATCCTTGTAACCACGTATGGTATTGAGTTGCTATAGTTGGTGAAAATTAAACTCAGCCTATTAAATAAATTACATTTTGTTTTAGCTTTGTAGTAATTAAGTTAAACATGTCCTTATTTTGACCAAGCTTTTAGTAAAATGCATTAATACATCTAGAAATTCATATAAACGCTCTAATAAAACAACTTTCATGAGAATTATTTGGTGCATTAGACGTCGATGATGAATTTTGTATAAATTTGGTCAAGTCCGAAGAAGTTTGATTTAGGACAAGCTAGAGCGAACTATGTTCGAAACAGAGGGAGTAGCATGTAACCACTACATGCCTATGCTATACTGTGACATTGTAAATTGTACCTCAACCCAACATTCCAAAATAAATTATGCCACAATTTGATAGGGCTTGACAATAACTTTATAGGGGACCATTTTTTAAAAAATCTTGCTCGATTTGATTGTTTGTATATACAAAATGCCTAAACAAAAGTGTTTTAGTGGAAATGCAGAGAAGGTTTTGATGTGTTACATGTGATGAATATCTTGTATATGGTCAAACAAAAACGACATGCAGTTCCCTCTATGGTCACACTTGCGCTGACTCTTGACCACTGAGGAACTGTAAGAAAACAATACCGTCTAGACCAATTTTCAGCAGCATCTGGTAGTTTATTAAATTATTGTAGTTGTGAGATGGTGGTACTAAATTCAATTTTCCTAGAGTTGATGCCAAATGTATAACAATGGCTTACATATGCCATACAATGACGTCCTTATAGTTGTGGTTTAGACATCCAAGGTCCAACCTCCCCCAAATGAAAACAATGAAGATAGTGTCACCAGAAAATCATCATTTTTCTTTAAATGTGCCGATACCGTTGATCCTCAATCGAGTGCTCTATGTGCATGGTTTGCCCGCCCACCAGCAAAACTCCAACAGATTCCCATGTGTCATGATTCCCCTCTGTGGTTCGTCACACTTATGCTGACTCTTGAACCCTAATGACCGTGAGAAGGCGAAACTGTTTGGACAATCCAAATTGTATATTGTCAGTAGCATTTGTCTACAAGTGAACCGATATTTCACTAAATTCTTATCCTCCCCTTCCTCTGGTTAAAGTGGAAGGTGAAGAAAAACCTAGGAGTGAAGAGAAGTTGTCGGTTAATTAAGAAGAATAGAAATGCTTGCTTAATTAAGAAGAATAGAAATGCACACAAAGATGTAATATACTCTATTATTTGAGGAAGATTTGGGAGTTTCTTAAAAGGATCAGTAGGGGCATGGGGCTAGATTTGTAAAAATCGGTGACAATGGCATAATTAATGCCCATAAATTCATACATAGCCTTTTTATATGAAAATGACTACTACTTGGATCAGCACTTAGCAGTCAAAGAAATACAAACAACCAGGGTTCACGGTTCATTCGGTGATAATGAAAACTCTGATTCTTAGCCACACATATATGGAAACAATTTATCAACTATGATTCAAATGTAGTAGTATATGTTATCATTATCCATATTCAAGGAAATAGTGTATTTCATTTAATCCTTATAACCATGTGCGGTATTGAGTTAGTTGGTGACAATTAAACTTGCCATGCTCCAAATCACATTTTGCTTTAGCTTGTATTAAGTTAAACACCTCCTTATTTTGACCAAGCTTTTAGAAAAAAAAGACATTAATATATATAAATTCAGATAAACACCCTAATAAAAGAACTTTCAAGAGAATTATTTGGTGCTTTAGATGGTTGATGCATACAATGGTTGGAGAGGCATCAAGAGGCATTTGATGTGTCTATGACTTGCGGGCCCATAAGTCGTGAGGCATCAATGGTTAGGCATCAAGAGGCATTTGATGTGTCTATGATTTGTGGGCCCATAAGTCGTGAGGCATCGTGACGCCTCCGGGTTTGGGGGAAATTAGGACTCTAATAAAAGAGTCATAATTGCTTTTTTGTAGTTTTTTTTAACCAAGGGTACAAAAGTACTTTTATAATTGTAATAATGATGTTTGACTAGTATTTGCTTTATTAAAAAAGATGAACAATTTTACATATAATTAGGGTTTAGATGCTTTGCGAAAAGACCATCTTGCCCTTCATTAAATTAATTAACGAAAATAGTAATTTTGATGAGGCATTGAGAGGCATTAAGAGGCATCTAGATGCTTTTTCAACCATTGTAAAAGGGCTCTTTGCTTTAGCTTGTATTAAGTTAAACACCTCCTTATTTTGACCAAGCTTTTAGAAAAAAAAGACATTAATATATATAAATTCAGATAAACACCCTAATAAAAGAACTTTCAAGAGAATTATTTGGTGCTTTAGATGGTTGATGCATTTTGTATAAATTTGGTCAATTCTGAAGAAGTTTAGTCTAGGACAAAATTAGAGTAAACTATGATTCAAAACAGAGGGAGTAGCATGTAACAACTACTTGCCTATGCTATGTTGTGACATTGTAAATTGTACCTCAAACCATACATTCCAAAAGATAATCACGCTATGAATTGAGAGAGCTTGACATGAACTATTAAAGGGGACCATTTTTTTTCCAAAAAAATCATGCTTGATTTGATTGTTTGTATATACAAAATGCCTAAATATAGGAGTGTTCTAGTGGAAATGCAGAGAAGATCGTGATATATTACACGTGATGAATATTTTGTATGGTCAAACAAAAACCGACATGCGTTTCCCTCTGTGGTCACACTTGCGCTGACTCTTGCCCACTGAGGTCTGTAGGAAGGCAAAACTGTCTGAACAAATTATTGTCAGCAGCATCTATCTGTAAGAAAACCAGTATTTCAATTAATTCTTGTAGTTGTGAGATGGTTGTATTCAATTTCGTATAGTTGGTGCCAACTGTATAACAACGGCTTACATACTGCCATACCATGACGTCGTTACGGCTAGAGTTCAGACATCCAAGGTCCAACCTCCCCCAAAGGAAAAGAAAAAAAGAAGAAGAAGACAGTGTCACCAGAAAATCATCATTTTTCTCGGTACATTGATCCTCAATCCAGTGGTCTACATGCTTGCTTTTCCCGGCCACCAGCAAAACTCCAACGGATTCCAGCCCATATCGTCACTGATCTATCTCTATACGGTAGAGTATCATCATTCAAAAATACTGTATTTTTTCCTGTTCACAAATTAAATTAAAAAATAGATTTTTTTTGACAAATTAAAAAATAGATTAAATTAAATGAGCTCGTCCCCTTCCTCTTGCAGAGCTCACAGTCTCTCTCTCTCACTGCTAGTGACTAGCCTTCGTTGCTGCTGGCCTTTTTATTCTTATCTCCTCGCTCTCGCCCTCTCTTCACCTCCTTACCTGTTGTTTTCCTCTCACCTCTCCTTGACCATCGACCGTCGTCCCATGCTAAAGCCCCAGGGTTAGGAGGCAGGAGCTAGAGGTAATCTCCTCTCCCCGTCGTCCGTCTCAAGCCCAGTGGGGGTGGGGCGCATGGAAGCCATGGACGTCAAGTACAAGCCCCTCATGTTCCCCAACGGCGCCGCGCTCAAGAAGCAGGTAAAGCCGGCGGCTTTGGCGCCGGCGGCGGCCGGGGTGGAGCCGCTGTACCGGGAGTGCCTCAAGAACCACGCGGCGAGCCTGGGCGGGCACGCCGTGGACGGGTGCGGCGAGTTCATGCCCTCGCCGGGGTTCAACCCGGCCGACCCGACGTCGCTCAAGTGCGCCGCGTGCGGCTGCCACCGCAACTTCCACCGCCGGACGGTCGAGGGCTCCCCGCCGCCGCCGTCCGCGCATGCGCCCGCGCCGCTGGCGCTCCCGGCTCCGCCGCCGCCGCCGCCTGGGCCGAGCGTGCTGCTGCACGGCCACGGCCAGGCGCACCACCGCGGCAGCGGGGAGGAGACGCCCGAGGACCGCCACCACCCGGGGGTCGTCGACGCCGACGACTCCGATTCCGACTCGGAGGGCTCCGAGTACGACGAGGAGCGGTCGGTGTCCCCGCCCCCGCCCGCGCACGCGCCGTCGCACCACCACCACGTGCCGGCGCCGGTGGCGCAGCAGCCCCCGCCGCCGCCGTCCTACTTCCCTGCGGCGGCGGCCGCGCCGCACATGCTGCTCTCGCTTGGCTCCGGCGGCGCGCCCGGGGCCGCCGCGGCGCAGAGGCTGGCCCCGGCCCAGCAGCAGCTGACGCCGTCGAGCGCGCCGGCGGCCCCCGGGATGCCGATGCCCCGGAAGCGGTTCCGCACCAAGTTCACCGCGGAGCAGAAGCAGCGGATGCAGGAGCTGTCGGAGCGGCTCGGGTGGCGGCTGCAGAAGCGCGACGAGGCCATCGTCGACGAGTGGTGCCGCGACATCGGCGTCGGCAAGGGCGTCTTCAAGGTCTGGATGCACAACAACAAGCACAACTTCCTGGGCGGCCACAGCGCCCGCCGCAGCGCCTCCGCCTCCGCAGGCGCCGCGCCGCCGCCGTTCCAAACCACCCCAGCCGGCGCCGGCGCCGGCGCCAACGCTGCTGCGCCGACGTTCAACCCGTCCAGGATGACCCCTCCGCCTCCCGTGCTCACCTCGTCCCCGACCAGCGCCCCCACCGGCTTCAACATCAACGGCGCCGCCTCGTCGGCGCCCACCGTCACCGCCGACGACGACCACAGGGACGACAACGCCGGCGCCAACGGAGCTTCATCGCCGCAGTCCGCTTAAACTAGAGAAGAGAGGGAATGGAGAGAGAAACATGTAGCTTAATTTCAGTGATCTGATCACTCGTTTTCTTCTTTTTTCTTTAGACTTTCCATCTGCTAAGAAATTAACCAACCCCAAGAAAGCATGCCGCCGCCATGCGCCATGCCTAGAAATCCAAGCTTCTCTTCCTCCTACTATACTGTATTCCTCCGATGCTCTTGGGATCCGATGACGATGATGTTGATGCTGATCTAGGATTAGATTATCTCATCCCATCCCAACCAAAAAGAGGCACTCGCCTAGCATTCTTGGTTGCTGTTCTTGTCCTCTTTGATTGAGCTCACTCAAGAGCCGTGCTTGCAGCAGCAAGAGCAAGGCAAAGGTTCTTGCTTCTAGACTCCTAGGAAGGATCCCATGCTGTTGTGCTGCTGTGGCATGTTGCGCGAAACGGAAGCAGCCTCCCCCGTTGCTCCTCTGGCCCATAAATTAATTGACTTGGCTCTGTACTTGTGATGGCTATTAGGAGTAGGATAATGGCTAAGCCCATGATTAGCAGGGGCATTGTACCCTTTATCCTATTATAATACTTGCATGCATGGTTTGGTACTAAGATTCTGTTAACTAACGTAGTACGTGATCATAGATAGACTGAATCTAAGCAAGCTAACCTAGGATTAAGCTCTCAGTCTCTCGCACGTTCACACCTGTACCGGTACTACAGTACTGACCGCATCAGTAAAAAGTGCAACTCTTCCTAACCTCTTCCACTGAGGAAGGTCTAATAAGGCGGGCATTGACGCCATGAAAAGTGCTTGCTTCGCAACAACTCTACCGCCAAAAATAAGGGTCAGAGAACACAGATAAGTTGTCGTAGTACGGTTAGAGTAGAGATAAGGTCAGGAGCTGGGGCAGGGACAACAACTGATGAAGGCAATTAGGCAAGGACGCTTTGTCCTAAGAATGTTTTTAGCGCTAAAAAGGGCAAGTAAATGGCGCGCCCTGTTTCGGCCTCGTACCGCCGGCACTGTGCGTGATGGGATGGAATATGAGGCTCCGGCGGATGCTTTTTGTCGCGCTGGGGCGAGGGCTCCAAAAGCTGCCGCCATTGACGCTGAAAAGGCCGCTCGGGCTGCCGGCCGGCCGTGACAAGCCAAATCATGCAGTGAGGGAGGAGTACGCCTACCAGCCTGCGCTCGTGATGGCATTAGCCTGGGCATGGCGCCCCTGACAGCGCTGGCGCAGCCGCACAGCACAGCACAGGCAGGGTGAAAAAGATGACATTTTTTTTCCAGCTCCCCTCCAGCAGCTGCTTTGGCGATCTTTCCTTCTCAATTCCCAAAGAACGCAATCGATGGGCTGCTTAAACAAACACATGATTGATTTCCTCTCGAGCGAACGCATGCATGATATTGATATCCACCACATTGTGGTGCCACACCCTCTTTTTGGTTCTTTCTACAGAATCGTCAATTATAACATATACGGGGGTATATCTGCTGATGGGGTTGTCTCTGCACTCGGCAGTGCTAACCTCATAATTCGTATAATTATTATGGTTTGCATATAAAATGAACCATTGCTTTGTCCCTTCTGTTGAATCGGTAATGTGCTCAGCTGAAACAGAAACCAAGCAGTTATTCAAATTCCATGTAGTAAGTTTATATTTAGATCCCGTTCGGTGGAGCTCCGACTGAATATTGAGCATTTCTCTTACTCTTGTTCAAAAGGAAACTTTTTTTATAGACAACTCCACTGTTTCAAAAGGAATTTCTCACACTCTTTTTTTATAGACAACACTGTTTCAAAATGTTGTGCTTCTATATTCGGAGAGTGGATACTTTGAAAGGCTGCGTGCACCTCACACTGCTGGGTACTGAACATTCCATCATCGAGAATGAAGAAACTTTTCTTTAAAATTTTCAGAGAACATGGAGACTTTTGTTAATGTGATCGGTGATGCCGGTGCCTCTTTAAGGGGAACTCATCATATGGATGCTCCTCATCATCATGCTTTATCCTGTGCTCGTGATGGGCTTCAAAGATCTGCTTGCTGGGTTGTTGGGGTTCATGAGATGGCCAAAAAAAAAAAAAAAAAAACCCTAACAAAACAACAACCCCTCCTTCTCCCTGCCTTGCTGGTTGTGCGTTGCCAGCTGAGATTCCTCATTTCCCTATCCTGATCTACCTTTGGTTAAGTTCCCCAAATAAACTATACATTGTTTAATCTAATGATGAGATCGAGGATGTTGCTACTATTAGAAGGTGCCTTACCTGGTAATATAATCATGCTACTACCTGGGATTATAATAATCCAGATTTGATGCCGGCATGGGGCATGGGGATTGCACATGGAAGCTGGATCAGCATTTGTTTAGTGGATTGGAACATGTTACTTTGTCCTTGCTCAATTCTTTATTCTCAGGATTACCTGTATGCCCAGTAAAATATGAACAACCAGCGCATTGGTGGAGCACACGGATTCCAGAAGAAAAATGGCTGTCCTTTCTCTCACATGCTACGTGTTCCCTTTCTCACAAATATTTGCACTTGTTTTTTATTAATAAGGAAAATAAACGCCCAGTTTACAACAACTATATGCTAAAAAATGTCCCTTTAGGGGGTATGGAACTATGGATGGTCATAGATTTTTTATTTGTCCCACCCTTTGACGGAAGTCAGCAAGAAAAGCCTAAGTCTGTTTTTTATTTTTATTTAATAATGCATGTTTAAATTCGCTCTCACAAGGGAGTCAAATCCGAGCTTGTTGGTGCTATGCGCACGCAAATTTTTGAATGGAGAGAAAATATACGCCCAATTTATGACACCTATACGGTTTGAAGTTTAGCCAAAGAACAAAATAAATTAGACAAAATTAAATGGTCTTATACAAAAGTACCATTAAGTTAATTATAAAATATTTAAGGTAGTTGAAGATAAATGTTAATACCGTTCAATATCAATTAGACCAAAATTAAACTACTTTACAAATTCTTGTTTCGATGGATGGAATATGCCGTAGAAAAGGAACGGAGAGAGTACTACTGATAGTAAACTTGGTTATTGACGTGTTAATTTGGGACAGTATTATTAAGTCCAAAGGCCGTGTGAGGCGGAGGGAGTAATTCCTCGTCATTGTGGAAAAGTAAAAAAAAAAGTGTGCCCTCTTTTTAGGTTTTCACAGCACTAAAAAAGGCTAGAACTCCTAAAATGTGAGTAGTGAATATTTCAATCATCAGTAAACCACTTTTGCCCGGCCTCCAAAGGAGACTGGACGAAAACGATGGTTTAACAAGGCCCCTTTCCACTCTCACTTATCTTTCCTTTGCCTTCCTCTCCCCAAATAATGTCTGCTTGAATATTTTTTATCAGAATGGAATGGAATATTTTTTTATCATTATCCATAGTAATACTAACGTGCTAGGCACTGACTGACTGACTGCATCAAGCTAGCGCAGAAACGTCAAGTGGAATCGATGCCCACACGCTTTCCTCGCTCTCAGTCTCACCTTTTTATCATTATCCATCTATCCCAGCTTAGCAATAAACTACTGTTATTCTAATCAGCCTGGACCATGATAGCCTCACATAATTTTACACTTTATATATACATAAAAAAGGCCTGTCAGATTCTTTCTTTCCCGATTGGAACACTCTAGGCTCAATCAAGCGTGGGTTAAGGTTACTAATCAAGCAAGCTTTTGGAGCAAACTAATCTATAATCTCTTGCTGTTCAGGTGCTGTGACGTCGTCACTACCGCAGCATGCAGCAGCTTTTAGGCGTCCACGATGCGAGGCTACATGTGATCAAGACTATTTATTACATCTTATTTATGGTATTTCGCTGATGTGGCAGCATATTTATTGTAGAAAGAGTGAGAAAAAACAAGACTCCAAGTCTTATTTAGACTCTAAGTCCACAATATTCGAGGTAATAGATAAGTTTAGACTCTATGATAGAGTCTGGATTGGGACTGCCCTTAGAGCAAGTTTTATAAAAACGCCCACCGCGGGCTGCAAGCAAGCTGGGAGCAAGTGTACGCGCCGGCACGTACAGTAAGCAGGCTGCAAGGGCGGACTGTAAAGGAATATACGCATTTAATGCACGTAGCGAGACGCGAGGAAAGCGGCGGCTTCTCGCCGATAGCGGGCTGGGAGACGGCTGCGAGAATTAAATTTTTTCTCGGACCATGCGCTGCAGCCGGGCGAGTCGTGAAACGTCCGCCTCGTAGTCTCTCTCCAACGTGGCCTTTTTTTTTGCTGAGATGGACTTCTTGCAGCCGGCAAATACAGCTTATAATACTTGCTCTTATTAATATGGAGCTGCTGGCTGCGGCTCAACGGTTCTGTCTGATCCGATTAAATTTGGGCCTGCGCGATCTGTGATCAGCTTCGTTGGACTCTTGCTCGTCAGTGACAGTGAGCTGTGAGCTGTCACGGCTTCGGTTTGTTTAATTTAAAGGCTTTTGGTTTGGCTGGAGTAGTAGTGGTGTCATGTGCACCCTAGCTACAGTAGGCCAGGGCCACAGTGATGACAGAGGTGGTAGTTGTAGTGCCGTCCAAGTAACCCACTGCAAATGGTGTTCTTTATTAATGACAGGGCACGGCTCCCAAGGACGTCAATTTTAATCTCTTTTGATTTTACTACAGCAACGGTCAAACTTGTTCTCTTTTGTTTTCTGTTTTACCCGGCTGTTCACGTGTCGTGTGTCCAATGTTCACTCCGTAGTAAATAGTAATTTGGAATCGGTTTATATTGGCTCGTTAGCTGCTCGTCTGATTAAGGGAGGATGGTAGTTGAAAGGTGAAGAAGTAAATCAGCCATGTTTGGAGGATCTCAAACTAATGTTTAATTGAGATAAAATTTGTGGATCATTCCAGTCAAGTGATATTTTGAATTTTTGATACATGACTAGAAAAGATCCCCTAGGCACTCATAAACACCTTTTAGCCCACTTTAAGTTCATATTAGCCAACTAATGGACTAATAGCTAGTTGGAGTGTAAACTAAAGTTACTTCAGATGTATGCTTGATACTTGATCTAAAGTTTAGGTGATTAGCCAACTTCTGCCTGATTCTCCATCGTAGAACAAAGAAATGTCTTATCTGGTTTGTGATTCGAACCACTAAGCACCATTCGATGGGGATACTACTATGCGATGACAAACAAATTCATGATCCCTACCGAAAGAGGCATGTTCACTTTGGTTGCAAATGAGTGTCCATTGCTGCAACACATTCCATCCGTCTTAAATTTTTTTGTTTTTATCATTTAAAATTTGTCCTTCGGAACATCTTATTCATGTTCATATTAGTTCTAGAGAGATAATCACTTGCAATGTAGGTAGATGGGGCTCTGCAAACATTAGCAGCTCGGTTTCAACCATATTACGTTGTTTTTATCTCATGACAAAACAGCACTAGCTGACTTGTTAGCCGAAGTACGAGGGGGGCTCATTATAGGTTTGATGACAACAATACACTAACAAGTAGTACTACTTCTTTGTAATGATACGTATAATAACAAATGATTCTGCTTTTCATCACGGGGAATATTCATGCGTACTCGAAAGTCAAAGCAATTATGCGGATTTCACACAAAAAAAAACAATTATGCGGAGAGGGACAATTAGCAGCCTGCTTAAGCAAGAGACCTGTACGGCTGTACTCGGGTAAATCCGGGAGCCGCAGCTGGTGTTGCTTCGAGACCTGAAGATGAGCTGGATAGATGATCATGATGGAGTGGCTTGTTGGACTGGACTTGGCGAGCGATTAATCCCGTCTTCAGCATCAGCGCGTGATGGAGCTCGAAAAAGGTGAATGAGATTCCGTCTTCTCGAGTGGTGACAAGACCACTTTTCCGCGCGCAGCTACAGTTTCCCCTGTGGTTTCATTCGCATTCACCCGCCATCGCAATTGTGCACAGCTCCGCGCCACTTGCTCGTGAACTGTTCTTTGGAGCAACCTCGGGTTGTTCCATCTCCCACTGACACGAGCTGATTAATTTCGATCTGGAACCGTCAATGCCCTCTGGCATGGTCATGGTAGAGTATTCTTTCATCATCATAAATAAAATGGAAATTAAAATGTCGTGCACTTGACCTCACCTGTGGCTATCTATACAGGGGTTTTAGTGTTCTTACCCCTCTTTCAAAAGCTAATGGTGATTTTACCTCGTTTTTTCACTTTACGTTTTTACCCTCCGTTTTTTATATGAAGCTGCCGTTTACCCCTTGTTTGTAACACCGTGGGTTTGGATGGATTAAATGATTAAAAAAAATAAAAAAAGAAAAGGAAGCAGGGAAAAAGACCCCAATGCCCTTCCCTTCATTCCCTCTTCCCTTCTGTCCCCGACACCACGCGACACACTCGCCCGCCCCGACACCGCGCGACCCGCCCCGACCGCGGCCACCACCGCCTTGGCCGCGGCCGCGGCGCGACCCCGAGCGGCGGCGAGCGACCTCCGGCCCCGCGCCTCCTCCTCCTCCCCCCGAGCCTCCTCCTCCTCCTCATTTCCCTGAGTCCGGCCCCTCCTCCTCTTCGCGACCCGCCCGATCCGCGGCAAGACCCGGGCCATGGCCGGCGGCCGGCGCGCGACCCCCGGCGGCGGCGCGCGACCTCCGCCGCGCCTCCTCCTCCCCGCCCCGAGCCTCCTCCCTCCTCCTTCCAGCCCGGCCCTCATCCTCTTCCATGGGCTAGGGTTTGGGCTAGGGTTCCATGGCGGCCGACGGCGCGGCTGAGGGCGGTGGCCACTGCAGGGGCCTCGCGCCCTCGATGGAGGGGCCGGCAGGGGTGCTCGCGCCCTCGGTGGAGGGGCCACATCCCACAGCCCCAAACTCGTCCACGGCGGCGGCAAGCACCATGGAAAAACCAAGGTATTTTTCTTCGATTTATCCCCTTTGCGATTCGTGTACAAATCGAAGTGTGTAGAAATTGAAGTGATTCCTTAACTCGTTATTCCCCATACATTATTTGTGTAGGACAAATGCCCATAAATTAGAACTTGTTACATTCTTGCGCTCGTTTTTTAGCTTACCAGACAATGGCCCCAAAACTTATTGGCATCGTAGAACTTTGCCAACCAAGGTTGTTGACACAAGTAGTGTCGGTGTTTCGTACCCCGGGGGGTATAACACCAACGAGTAAATTTCTATGCGTGCTCCCTAATCCGGATGGTGATGCAAGATGGACACAAGCGTTTATCCTGGTTCAGGCAAAGAATGCCCTACATCCAGCAACGGGGAGAGATTTGTATTATCTTGCACCGAGGTGCTTGTACAGGGGTGAGTACAAGGTAGTCCTGAGACTTAGTGAGTGAGTGTGAGTGAAGGCGTAATACGTCAAAAACGTGTATGCGTCCAAAAACGTGCCCTAGGCTAGGTCCTGGCATCCCCTTTTATAGGCCGAGAGGAGGCTCAGGAGTACAGAGTAGATAGGGCTGTCGTGGGCGTGACGTCGAGGTACATGGGCCATGTCGAGTCGTCGAGACTGTAGACGCTCCCCTTGGTCGGGCTCGAGCCTGTAGCGGTATGGTCAAGGATGGCACCGCTCGTCCTTCTCGGTCGTGGGGCGACGTAGTCGAGGTGCGGTGCCGGCGTAGCCGAGCACGTGCGCCGGAACCCTGCGGTATGGTCGTCGAGGTGGGAAAGACGGGGCCTTTGCTTGCTCCGTACGCCAATCGCGTCGCCATTACTTCCTCGAGCGCTGGGTGCCGGCTCGAGGGTCGTCGACCCCGGCGATGGGACGGCACGACGTTTTGACGGTGCGGGGGCTTGACTACGGCGCCTAAAGGGACGTCGCACGTGGCACGGTGTGTAGCGTGGCTCCACGGTGGCACTGCCATCCTTGAATCCGGGGGATGGGCGGCGTAATGGCGGAGCGCGACCGGCGCACGTCCCACCATTGCGGTTACGGAGCCATGAGGTTAGGCGGCGTCGAGTACTTTGGCGGCTGTTCGAGCCCCCGTAGCCACGTGCGTGCTGCGGGCGAGCAATGATTGAGGGCGGACTCGGCGGTTGCTCGCTCGGCGTTCTCCGTCCGCTCGGCGGTTGCTCGCTCGAGCGGTTGCTCGCTCGAGCGGTTTGCGTCATCGTCTCGAGCGGTCGCACGCTCGAGCGGTTTCCGTACTTCTCTGTCGAGCGGGTGAGCGGCTGCTGCTCGAGTTTAGGAAGTTCTAAGGCTTTGTGGGCCTGATAGTGGGCCGGCCCAGCTTGAGGGGATTTGGAGGCTTCCTTGATTAGTTAACTTCTGGGATTTTTTAGAGAGGGATGAGGTTGATTTGCTCGTCTCTAATTCACCCTGTTTAGGACCCCCTAATCTAGGTATCCGACAGTAGCCCCCGAGCCCTTGCTTGATTGTGAAAAACTTCAAGCAAGGGATCATGAAGTGGAGTTGAAGTACCTAGACTTAGGGTCGTGTTGTTTCAAGGAGTCGTTTCGTCCTTTCTCCGTGGGGCGCGCGGCGTCCCCGCGAGGGTAGCCCGAGGCCCCGGAGGAATGAGGCATTCCTGGGGGCTTTGAGATGAACGGGTTTAAGTAAGAGTATTATTAAGCTGGAGTTGTAGTAGCTCGAGGTAGGAGGTTTCGATAAGCTGTTCGAGCCCCGAGTATTTTCTGCTCCTCTCGTGTCGAGGGAGGTTTGTTTGTGTGACTCGAGCCCCCGAGCCTCGAATGGGCATTTGAAATTTGGAGTCGTGATCCAGTTCTTCGGCTGGATCTCTTGGATCGAGATCCAAGTGGTGAGGGGTACGACACTACTCGCGACCGAGCGAGCGCCATACCTCCCTGTGAGCTGATGGCGGGTAATCCAAGTGAGCTCGTCTCCTTTCGAGGAGACGGCCGTGGCCGGGGCGCTCTCATTAGAGCGGGGTGCTTAGTTTCCGGAGGACCGGCCCCGTTCGAGGGGACCGGCGGCTCGAGTGCCTCCGTCGGCGGGATCTCTTGGAAACCTAGTGCCCCGCCTTGGACACGCCATCCGGGTTCGAGGGTTCGTTCTCGAGCGGAACCTTTCGAGGGTTCCTTCCCATAGGCGCCCACGACTCGGGTGCTCGAGGGCGGGCTGTTCGAACCGTCCAGGTGGGTCGGCCTCCGCTCCCTCGAGACTTACTTGTGGGGACCGGGGTCCACGGGTTTCTTGCGTGTAAGGGACCGTCTGTCGAGATGTCCCGTCATTACGCATCCGTCCGTTGCGAACGGCGCGCCTTTTCAGGCGGAAACCGGCGCATCGTGGTGATCGTGTCTTGGCGACGGTTCCGTTCCGTCTCGCGACGCGTGTGCCCTGTAAGTGAGGTAGATGGCGGTTTTGTCAGAGCAATAAATGCGGTTACCGTTTTTCGTCGAGTCCGCCGGGTGCGCGCGGCCGTTGGATGGCGTAATCTAGGCCGTCGGATGTGATTCACGCGGATCGGCTTGGGCTCTATAAATATGGAGGGGTAGGTCCCCGGTTCTTCTTCCCCGCATTCTCGCCCGCACCCGGCTGCTCTCGCCGCCCGGTGCGCCCTGCTCCGGATTCAATCCGCGGTTGCCCTCATTTGCAACCGCCGCGGCTTTGCCGCTGTGACCGCCGGTGATCGCGCTGCTTTCCGCGCCTCCGTTCCCCGCGCCACCGTTCCCGCGCTACCGTTCCTCGCGCTCCGCCGCCGCCGTTGCTCCGCCGTCCGCTCCCGTCATCGACATGAAGAGGTCGGTCGGAAGTCGGGTCGAGCTCGGCCGGGTGCGGTAGCAAGGGCAAGGGCAAAGCGGAGTGCCGCCAAGCCTTCCCCACCGGTGGTGATGGAGGGTGCGCTCCGTGGCCTCGGTCCTCGGTGACCGAGGCAATGCTGCTCAACTTGGTGAATGGCGGATTGCTTCCGCCCAATCCGGCGGAGGGGTTACCGGAGTGGAGGGTGCCGGACGACGACCACCTCGAGCCCAATCCCCCGCCGGGCTACGTCCTGAGCTTCATCATTTCGGGGTCGAGCTCCAGCACTTCAACCCTAACTCCATCTCGCTCGCGGCTACTTACGCCGCTGTGTGTGAGGGGTATGCGGGGATGGCGCCGCGGTGGGACTGTTCACCCACATCTTCAAGGCGACGCTCTTCACCAAGGCGGTGAAGAACAAGGAGGCCGCCGACGATGACGGTGATGACGATGACGAGGAAGAGGAGGAGGAGAACGAGGAGGAAGAGGAGAAGGCGGTGAAACCAAAGGTCCGCCGCTACGTTCGAGCGGGCTCGCTCGATTGGGCTGAAGAGGAAGGAATCTTTGTTTGTCCGCGCGTGGTCGTCGAACAACGCCGGCGGGACCGAGAATGGTTCTATCTCCGAAACGAAGGAGGCCTCTTCCGGAATACACCGGCGCCATGCTAACCGCGCCGGTTTCAAGCGGGACGCACGGCCGGCCGGCGGCGCGCCGGCCCGCATGGATGCCCGCGAACGCCATCTCGAGCCTCCATGGCCGGAGGTGCGGCAACCTCTTCTTCAATATTGCGCACGTCGTCGCCGAGTTCCACGGCCGCCGGGTGCTCCCGCTCGCCGAGCGCCTGCTGCGGCTCGACCCGGATGACGGAGGACGCCGATCTGCGGCGCTCGCGGCAAGCGGGATGTCGGACGTGCCCTCCCGGTCGCCACAATCGTGGCTCGGGTGCGCGACGCGATCGACGGTGGGAGGAATTTTGGTGAGAACCAAGTTGGCCTCTTCCGCGTGCGTCCGGCCATCAATCTTGGGCTTTGTAAGTTTTCTCGAGACCCTCTTTCGTTGTTTCTTTTACTCGAGCAATCCTTATCGTGGCCTGTTCTTTTTCCCGAATATCAACGACCACGCGGAGTCGAGGCCCCGGTGAAGGAGGACGCACCCGACCGCGAGGTAAGACGCGAGGGGCGAACGAGCACATCTTGCCGTGGTCTCGAGGAGGGAGGAAAAGGCGCGAAAGCCCGCGCGCTAGAGGAGAAGGAGAAGCGTAAGGCTAGGCGCCGCCGGGAGCGTGAAATACGTCTGGCGGCGGACCCAACCGACTGGAGCCCTAGTCTCGAGTTGTCCGACGAGGACGAGGACGATGATGATGATGATCACGAGGCGACCGACAGCGATGACGCCACCGCCGCTCGAGCCCTGATGCCTCCTCGCTCTCGCGTGCACGAGCCAACTTTGGCGCCAGGCCTCCTGCGCGACGACTCGTCGCTGGTTCGAGCGGGTCAGCAGGAGGAGTCGTCGAGCCGTGGTGCTCGAGCGCCGTCGCCGGGCCAAGCAAGGCAACGGGGTGGGGCGTCTCAACACTCCAGCCGCCGCGCTCGCTCGTCGTCGCCGGCTCAAGCGCGGGCGGCGGGAGGAGTCGCCCCGTCGCTCCAGCCATGGCGGGCGGGCGCCGTCTCCGACGCGGCGGGATTCTTCCTCCCGCCACCAGCCATCTTCAACGGGGCGCGCACACCCGGCGGCATGAGGCTGCAAATGTGCGCACTTCAAGTTCTGCGGCCGGCGAGCGGCGCCGGGCTCCTTCCGGCGACCGCCGGTCCGAGCGGACCTCGACCCGCCGGCCCCGGGATCCGTAAGGGACTACGTGCCGAGCCGGCCAAAGAGTCGGCGAACGGGGCGGCCGCCGGGTGTCGAGCCCCGGCGGCACCGGTGGTGGGCTCGAGGCCCCCAAGTCTTCGAGGGACTCAAGGGGGCGCCGAGGCTCGGAAGCCCTCGAGCGCTTCGAGCAAGCCGGGCGGCTCGAGCGGCGCTACCCCGACCGCGGGGTGAGTCTTCGGTCGATCTTATTGCACTATTTTGTTCGCGTGTGAGTACCTTGTCACAGTGAAAATTTTTTGTTTTTCTCTTTCTTCCAGGACTAAGCGTCCCCTGCAGACCTTACCATCCCTCCCCCCATGCTGCCTACTAAGAGGCTCAGGACCACGGGAGGATCGCTCGGCACCCCGTTGATGCCAGGTGGAGTGACTCTCCCTCCTTCCACTCCAGTTTGGTTAGAGCGGGCCAAGGATGCGCTTAGGCGTGGTAGGCTGATGGCAGCTGCGTCTCGTGCAGGTGCCGGGGCCGTGACCAAGGCCACGGAGGAGGAGGACGTCACCACCACCACGGCCTCGTCCGCCCTCCCGCTCGAAACTCTGTCGTCGTCGGGCACGCGGCGGGCGGCGCGCGGCGGGCGACCAAGGGCGGCGGCGCCGAGCCCGGCGGCCTCTATCCGGCGACGGGGGCTGGATCGGAGCAGCAGCCCATCACGCTCGAGGACGAGAGTCCGAGCTCGGGCGCCAAGTCCTCCTGGCCAATCGGCCTGCGCCAGCTCGAGGAGGAGCGCGGGGAGAAGGAGGAGGAGGAGACGCCGGCAGCCACTGATCGGCCGGTGGGAGATGTGGTGATGCAGGAGGCGGGACCGGTGCCTGAGCCTCAGCCGAGCCGGGCCTCAACCCCTCCTCGGGATATGGAGGTCGAGTCCTCAGCTGGGCAACAGGTCGAGGAGGGGAGGCCCAAGCCGCCGTTCGAGAGGGCGCGCTCGAGGAGCACCCCGCCGCCACGCAAGAGGAGGAGAAGGCGGAAGAGGCGGGTGGAGCGCGGGCGGGGCCGGTGGTGCGGCCTGCGCCGCCCGCAGCGTCGAGGAGCGCCGGCCCGCAGTGTGGAGCGGCGGGCGAACCCGAAGGAGAAGCGCGGCTGCGGCGGGCGGGGGCGGAGCGGGCCGGCCACCGCTACGAGGGCGGCGATGGCGTCGGGCGGCGAGCGGGAGCACCGCTGCGGCCGTATCGGCGCCGCTAGAACCTCCACAGTTCTGGCAGGGGGGCGGGTGCCCCACCTCGTGCGACTCGGAGACGGGCGAGGTAAGGTTCGAGGCCATGACCGACGCCGCCGACCCGGTGGGAGGAGGCCCGAAGGAGGCGACGGCGGCCGCCATCGTCGACGGCCATATGCGGTCGGTCGGTCTCGGGCCCACCGAGCCCACCGATGCCTCTATCGAAGAGCGGAGGCGGCTCGAGGCGCGGGCGCTTGCCCAGGAAGCGTCCTCCTCCTGGAGCCAGCCGCAACGCCCGACAACCTTGGCCGAACGGGTGGTGACGGCGGGCGTCAATTTGGAGGCGGTGAGGAGACTCCGCTCCTCCGTCGACAAGGAGATGCGGGAGGAGATCCCCTTATGGGAAAGGCCGCGCCGGTGCTCCCGGCCCTCTTGACCACGAGGCTCCTCCGATCGTGATGAACGACCGAAGGAGCTCGAGGCGTATACGGAGGCCGAGGAACGCCGGCGGTGGCTTGAGAACGCCTTGAGGACCGCCATGCTGTCGCTTGTTTCGAGGACATGCCCCGGCTTCTTTACGTGAGTACTTCTTGTTGCCCTTCTTTTAGGTTTATCGTGATTTATGATCTAATGCTTCCCCTTCATGGTTCAGACGACGCAAAGCCACTCATATGCCAAATCGACGCACATCCTTGCTACTCAAGAGAGCGAGCACGAGATCCGGCGGTACGTGCGGATGGGGCAGGAGGCCGAGGGCGAGCGGCACCACTTTGCTCGGCTCCTTCGAGAGGCCAACGCCGCCTTGGTCGTTGCCAAGAAGGACGCCAAGAAAGCCCAAGATGAACTCGCTCGAGTGGCGCAGGAGGCCGAGGTGGCACAGCGGGAGGCGGACGAGAAGCTTGCCCGAGCCGCGCAGGAGGTGGAGGCCGCTTGTCAGAAGTACGCGCAGCTGCACGAGACCTTCGAGCAGCTCAAGAAGGACGCGGCTACGGCACTGCAGGGCTATAAGGCCAAGTGCCGGGACATGGAGCAGCTCCAAAAGGATAAGGCCGGCGTCGAGGCCTACGTGAAGGAGCTCCAGGCAACGGTCACCCGGGAGGCTGCCGAGAAGGAGGCCCTTGCCAGCGCGCTTGAAGCGGAGAAAGAGCGGGCGAGCGGTCTCCAGACGGAGGCGGCCAACCTCCGTCAAGAGATGACGGAGAAGGACCTCACCATCCAGGGCGCCGGCAAAGCTTATGAGGAGCTGCGCGTGGAGAAAAGCGACATCGAGCGCGCCTTCCGGAGAAAAGAGACTGAGCTCGCGCGGGCGCTCGAACGCGAGCAAGGGCTCTCGACCCGCTGCACCGGTAAGTGCTCGAGTCCTTTAGTTCTTTTTTCGTGCGTGATTCATACGTGTTGCTCGAGTACTTGATTTTTGTCGTCCTTTTTCAGGTTTGGAGGCGGACCTGGCGGACGCGCGTGAGTACGCAAAGTCAACCCACGCGCTGGCTGACCGCGTGCTCTCAGCCAAGGCCCACATCACCGGCGCCATTGACACCCTCGGCGCTAAGTGGGGCTTCCGCCGGTGGTGGACGTCGAGGGCCGGATCGGCGAGCTATGCTAGCCGGGTCCGTGAGTTCGGCGCCTCTGCGGGGTCGTATCCGGGGAGGCCCTTGTTTTTTCTGCGCGCCGGACGATGGCCATCTTCTACTCGGGGTTCGGCATCTCAAGGGAGGACGCCCGGCCGGGATGGAGGCCGTTGCGGCGGCTTCACCTACGTCGAGGGCGAGCAAGAAGGAGGGTCAACCCCGGATCGAGCGGCTCAAGGCCGAGGCGAGGAGCCGGGCGCCCTTCTTGGAGGCGATCTGGCTGCGAGAAGTCCTTCCGCGATGTGGAGTAATCTTTAGCCGGCCTGCGAGCCGAAATCTGGGCAACGAGGCCCTTGTAAGAAAACAAGTATTTTTGGTTATGGGAGTGGCCCAAGTGGCCTTGAACCGTAATACTTCGATGTTTATAATCGTTACGCTCTAATTTTTCCTTTGCGCTCGATATCATTTTCCACTTCCTGCCTTTACTTTGTTTTAGCTAAGTGTTGGCGCTGTGCTCGAGCTACTTCGAGAGGGGATGAGTTAGGGTGCCGTAGCTCGGAAGCGTGGGAAGCCTTGTGCTCAATCGTCCTGACTCGGTGAGCTCGAGGTGACGAAAACACTTAGCTTACGAAAAACTTCGAGGCGAGGAGGGGAAAGAATACATCGAGCGTTGTTTTCGAAAAACTAGGTGCGTTTTTCGAGGACTTCGGGGGGTCCCCTGGTCAGCCCCGAGGGGGGCTTGACTTTGTGGAAACAAAGTCGAGCCCACCTTGTGTATGAACAAAAAGTAAGGAATCGACTCGTTTATTCATACTAGCGGTATATTTAGACAAAATATGTACAAAACATCGAGGTCTAGGGGAAAAAGCGACGTAGGCTGTTCGATGTTCCACGCGTTGGTGAGGGTCGAGCCTTTTTCGTCGGCTAACTTGTATGTCCCCGGTTTCAGCACCTTGACCACGATGAACGGACCTTCCCAAGGAGGAGTGAGCTTGTGGCGCCCCTTGTTATCTTGGCGTCGACGGAGCACGAGATCGCCGACCTTGAAATCCCTCCCTGCGCACGTTCTTCTCGTGATATTGCCGTAGCTTCGTTGGTAACGCACGAGTGTAGGAGCGCCGTGTCTCGAGCTTCTTACGCTTGGTCGATGGCGTTTGCCGGCCTTTCGATTAGTACATTCGTTGTAGGCCTTGAGTCGGGGACCGTACTCGAGGTCGGTGGGGAGGACGGCCTCGGACCCATAGACCAAGAAGAACGGGGTGAACCCAGTGGCTCGACTCTCGGTCGTCCGCAGACTCCACAGGACAGATGGGAGTTCAGCTACCCACTTGTTGCCGTGTTTGTTCAAGCGTTTGAAAATCCTTGGCTTTAGACCTTGCAAGATCATGCCATTTGCGCGCTCGACTTGGCCATTAGTTCGAGGGTAGGCGACTGCCGACCAGTTCACGCGGATGTGGTACCGATCGCAGAAATCCAAAGCGATGGATGATGTCGGTAAAGAACTCGACCGCTCGCTCCGAGCGGATGTTATTGATGGGCTTAGCCTCGATCCACTTGGTAAACTTATCGATGGCCACGAGCAAGTGGGTGTGGTCTCCGTCGTCTTTTTGAGGGGTCCAACCGGATCGAGCCCCCGGACCGCAAATGGCCACGTGAGGGGGATCATCGGAGTGCGTGTCTTTGGAAGATGCGTTTGCTTAGCGTAGAATTGGCATCCCTCACACGCTCGAACAAGCCGATGGCGTCGCGTTGCGGTGGGCCGATAAAAGCCTCGACGGAATGCGTTTCGACAAGGGTTCTTGGCGCGGCATGGTGGCCACAAGCCCCGAGTGCATGTCTACGAGCGGTTTCTTGCCTTCCTCGATCGAGATGCACCGTTGGAGTACACCGGTTGGGCTCCGGCGGTAGAGCTCTCTGTCGTCCCCGTAAGGACGTAAGTTTTGGCTCGACGAGCTAGTCGCCTTGCCTCCGTTCGATCTTCTGGTAACTCCCCTCGAATGAGATACTCGAGGAATGGTGCACGCCAGTCGGTTGGTGGGCTCGTAGCCTGGTCGATCTCCATGACTGTGGCCCCCGTCGAGGGGGTGCGGTCGTGGGAGCGAGCTCAACGGCCGGTCCCGCCTTGCCCCCGAGTCCCACTTCACGGATGGCTCGTGAAGGTCTTTCGAGAAGACGTGCGGGGGTATTGGCGCTCGAGATGAAGCGATTTTGGCCGGTTCGTCCGCGGCCTCGTTGAAGCGCCTTGGGATGTGGTTGAGCTCGAGACCATGGAAGGCGGCTTCCAAGCGGCGTACCTCATTGCGGTACGCTTCCATCTTTTCGTCATGGCGGCTCGAGGCTTTCATCACTTGGTCGATAACGAGGCCTGCGAGTCGCCTCGAGCATCGAGGCGTCGGACCCCAAGCTCGATGGCAATGCGCAACCCGTAACGAGTGCCTCATACTCGCCATGTTGTTCGAGGCGGCAAAGTGGATGCGCACCACGTAACGCATGTGTACTCCGAGGGGCGAGATGAAGAGTAGGCCCGCGCACGCTCTGTCTTCATAAGTGACCCGTCGAAATACATGGTCCACGGCTCGGCTGGGATCGGGTGGGGGAGTTGGACGTCGGTCTACTCGGCGACAAAGTCGGCCCGGCACTTGGGATTTGATAGCCTTTCGTGGGGCGTAAGTGATGGTCTCGCCCATGAGCTCGGCCCGACCACTTGGCGATTCGACCCACGACTTCCGGTTCGGATAATTTCCCCAAGTGGGAATGATGTTACCACCGTTACCGGGTGGCTAAGAAAGTAGTCTTTGGAGTTTTCGACGGGTGAGCACGATTGCGTAGAGTAGCTTTTGGATATGGGGGTATCGAATTTTGGCATCCGAGAGCACCTCAGCGATGAAATACACCGCCGCCGGACGGGGAGCGCGTGCCCCTCTTCCCGCCTCTCAACCACTATGACCGCGCGCGGCCACTTGTGTGGTCGCGGCAATATAGAGGAGGAGTGGCTCGGCGGGTTGATCGGGTGTAGGCGGGTCGAGGTGGCACGAGCACGGGAGGGGAGGAGAGCATGCTCTTCGGCCTCGAGAGGGCTTCCTCCGCCTCGGGTGTCCATGTGAAATGCTCGGATTTTTGAGGAGTCGATACGGAGGCAAAGCTTTTTCTCCCAAGCGTGCGATGAATCGGCTAAGGGCGGCCAAACATCCCGTGATCTTCTGTACCCCTTTCAGGTCTCGAATCGGCCCCATCCGCATGATGGCCGTAACTTTCTCGGGGTTGGCCTTGATCCCCCGCTGGGAGACGATGTAGCCTAGCAGCATGCCTCGAGGCACTCCAAAGACACACTTCTCGGGGTTCAGTTTGATGTTCTTAGCCCTGAGGCACCCGAACGTCAACTTGAGGTCCTCGACAAGGTTTTCGATTTTACGTGTCTTGACAACGATGTCATCCACGTATGCCTCAACCGTCTCTCCTATATGTTTGCCAAAAACATGAAGCATGCGCCCGATATGTTGCCCCGGCGTTTCGAAGGCCGAAAGGCATCGTGACATAACAGTACATGCCCATAGGGGTGATGAAAGAAGTCGCGAGCTGGTCGGACTCCTTCATCTTGATTTGGTGATAGCCAGAGTAGGCGTCGAGAAAGGAAAGTACTTCACAACC
The DNA here is from genome assembly GCA_018135685.1 of Themeda triandra. Taxonomy (NCBI): domain Eukaryota; kingdom Viridiplantae; phylum Streptophyta; class Magnoliopsida; order Poales; family Poaceae; genus Themeda; species Themeda triandra. The sequence continues at coordinate 515,937 of JAENPR010000134.1, forward strand.
CGCAGTGGAATCAACGATTTGATCTATTCGAGGCAAAGGAAATGGAACCTTGGGACATGCTTTATTTAAACTAGTGTAATCTACACACATCCTCATCTTTCCATTCTTTTTCTCTACTAGTACGGGATTAGCTAACCACTCGGGATGATGTACCTCCTTGATGAATCCGGCCTTCTCGAGCTTCTCGACCTCCTCGCGGATGATCTGCGCTTCTCCTCGTCGAGCGGCGCGGCGTTGCTTGACGGGTCTCGAACTAGGACGGATCTCAAGGCGTGCTCGGCGACATCCTCGGTATGCCGGGCATGTCCGAGGACTCCATGCAAACATGTCGGCGTTTGCGCGGAGAAAGTCGACGAGCACCGCTTCCTATTTGCTATCGAGGGCGCGGCGATGACCGGCGTCTTCTCCCCGAGGAGCTCGGGTCGAGCGGGATCTTCTTGGTGTCTTCGGCGGGCTCGAAGTTGCCGGCTGTCGCTTGGGTGTCGGGGCGAGGCCTCGGCCGCCATGTGATCGAGCATCATGGCTAGGTCTTCGGATGTCCCCGGCACGTTCGTCGGTGATTCCCGTACTCGACGCACTCCACATCGCGGTGGTAGGCGTGCTCGTACGTGGAGTTGACGGTGATGACTCCTTTTGGTCCGGCATCTTGAGTTTGAGGTAGGCATAGGCGGGGATCGCCATGAACCTTGTGTAGCACGGCACGCCCGGGATGGCGTGGTACGTCCCCTCAAAGCCGGGCACGTCGAAAGTTAAGACCTCTCGACGAAAGTTCGAGCGTGTCCCAAAGACGACGGGGAGGTCGATGCGGCCGATCGTGAGCGCTTTCTTGCCGGGGACCACTCCGTGGAAGCCCCGGCGCTCGGGCGGAGGTCGGCTCTTGTGAGGCCGAGCAACGTGAGGGTCTCCATGTAGATGATGTTGAGGCTGCGCCTCCATCCATGAGAACTTTGGTGAAGCGGGCGTTGAGGATGATCGGGCGAAGACGAGAGGGTACGAGCCGGGATTAGTGACGTGGTCTGCGGATGATCATCACGGTCGAACGTGATGGGAGCATCCGACCCGGTCGAGGAATTGAGGCGTGGCGGGTTTTATGGCGAAAACCTCCCTGCGCTCGGCCTTCCGCTCTCGATGTGTCATCTGGGTGGTCGGGCCGCCGTAGATCATGTAGCACTCGGTGATGGGCGGATACCCATCGTCGTCGTTGTCGTTGGCTCGGTCCTCGCCACCCTTATCCTTCTTGCCATCGTCCTTGTCGAGGCCAAATTTCTTGAAGTAACCTCGAAGCATACGGCAGTCCTCGAGGTTATGCTTGACCGGCTCCTTGTGGTAGGGGCACGGCTGCTTAAGCATTTTGTCGAAGACGCCCCCATCCGGTGGGGGTCTAGGCTTCTTGCGTTCGGCTGCGGCCACCTCGTCTTCCACGACCGCACGCTTGCCTTGCTGGTTGCCTTTCTTCTTCTTCCCATTCTTCTTCTGGGCCTTGCTCGAGCCCTCACCGCCTCGGGGCGGCGCGGGCTTGTTCCGGCCCCACCAAAGAAGGCCCCCACGGCCTCGTCGCCGGCGGCGTAGTCGGCGACGACATCCATGAGCTCGTTCACCATCTTTGGGCGATTGCGTCCGAGCTCCGTACGAGCTCTTTGCAAGTGGTGCACGAGACGAACGCCGGGATGACGTCGTGATGGGAATGTGTGGCGGCTCGGTGCGCACCTTTGAGAAACGTCGAGCAAAGTCCGGAGAGATTCCGTGGTATTTTGCTTGCGATTACGGAGATCCCACGATTCTTGCCGGGTCGGATGTAGGTGCCCTTGAAGTTCCCCTCGAAAACCCTGGACCGAGTCGGCCTAATCGTAGATCGATTGGGGGAAGCTCCTCGAGCCACCGTCGAGCGGTGTCGAGAGGAATAGGGGAAGGCGGCGTATGATTGCCCTATCCTCTCGAGCGCCTCCGGCGCGGAGCCGGCCGGAAATCGGCTAGCCGAGCTCGGCTTGGTTTCTCCGTTGTACTTGACCACGCTCGTGGGGGTCGAAACGGGTTTGGCAACGGCGTGGTGCGGATAGCTCGGCGAAGACTCGAGGGCGGCGGCTCGGGAGCCCGCCGGTCCTCGTCGGCGTCGTAACGCCCCCTCGATGGGCCTTGTAGCCACGGTCCTCGGCGCCGCGGCCTTGCGTCGTCGGTTATCGTTGATGTCATGACGTGCATCTTGAGGTGCGCGGTCGTCGAGGATGCGTTCTCGAGCAGGGGCTCTACCATCTCGAGGGGGTGCCCCCTGGTGGACGGAACCCTCCCGCTCGTGCCGTGGTTGTTCTGGGGCTGCCTCACGCTGTCTCGAGGCCGAGCTCTCGGCCTGCTGGACGGTCGCGACTTGGAGGAGCCCCTGGATCTCGTCTCGTATCCGCAATGCATGCGGATTCGAGGGTGCCGGTATGTCCGCGGCGGCATAGCCGCCGCAAGTACATTCCGGCTTGCTCGAGGAAGTGGGCTAGCTCGATTGGCGCCTCGCCGCCGTCGTTGACGATGCGGTTGAAAACGTCTCGTGCCTTTCCTCGAGCGCCAAGAGCTCGAGGAGGGGGCGGATGGTTCTGCTCAGCGCGCGCTTGAGCGGCTCCGGATTCGCGCGTTCCTCATTCATCTTGGCCTCGATTTCTACGAGCCGGGCCCATTGTGCTTTGCTCGAGCATCGTCTTTAGGTCGCGGTTATCTTGGGCTTGTGGTAGCGGCCCACGCGGCTCGATCACTGCGAGCTCCAGTGCCGATGTCCCAGCCGGCGGCGTTACGTACGCTCGGTTGGCTGTAGGGACGGCCACGGCGGCGGCATCTCGGTCTCCTCATCCGACGGGACGTCGTTGTTGAGATGGAAACACTCGCGGGCCGGGTCGTAGCACCCGAGTCCGAGTCATCGGAGTCTAGGTTAGCGGCGGACGGCGTCCGGGGCCTCCGTGCTCTCCTCCTCGATCCGGCGACGCATATTCCCGGCCGTCTTTGCGGCGTTGTGAGCTGGTGCTGTCAAATCCGCGGTCCACCGAGCGTCGGCCACACGATCTCCAAGTTCATAGTGGCACGCGGGGAGGGGGCGGGGCTCTCCTCCCGCGATCCCATGACCGGCCGGATCGCGTTGGCATAGGTAGTGGCGGTGTTGGCGAGCCCAAACGGGAGCCTGCGCCGAGCTCGGTATAGCCCGTGTGGCAACAGGTTGGGCGACGTCGGCCGTGCGCGCGCTCGAGGCGCCACGCCGGGCTCTCTCGGTGAACGCATGGCGAACATGAAGCCAGGGTCCACGTCAGGGACTCCCTGTCCACGTGCCACCCCCTGCCGCACACTTGGCACCCGGGCGGGTGCATCGTGGCGTCGGCCGGGAGGGCACACGAGCGGGTGCTCAAGGCCCCGTGCTGGCGGTGGTGATGCCGATCGGTGGCGTCGGCGACGTGGTGGCGAGCCGTGGTGGCGCGGTCGGCGCGCGGCCCCATCGCCCGCGTGGGGGTGACGAGCGTCCCCCGGTTCACCGATCGAGTAGAGCCATGTCGTGGCCCGGGCCGAGCGACACGAACTCTAGACTCCCAAACCAGATCACCGTGGCGAACGGGAGCGAGGGAGTGGGTGATGCCATCCGGAAAATGGCGGGAATCGAGCGAAAAAACACGCAGTCCCCCTACCTGGCGCGCCAACTGTCGGTGTTTCGTACCCCGGGGGTATAACACCAACGAGTAAATTTCTATGCGTGCTCCCTAATCCGGATGGTGATGCAAGATGGACACAAGCGTTTATCCTGGTTCAGGCAAAGAATGCCCTACATCCAGCAACGGGGAGAGATTTGTATTATCTTGCACCGAGGTGCTTGTACAGGGGTGAGTACAAGGTAGTCCTGAGACTTAGTGAGTGAGTGTGAGTGAAGGCGTAATACGTCAAAAACGTGTATGCGTCCAAAAACGTGCCCTAGGCTAGGTCCTGGCATCCCCTTTTATAGGCCGAGAGGAGGCTCAGGAGTACAGAGTAGATAGGGCTGTCGTGGGCGTGACGTCGAGGTACATGCGCCATGTCGAGTCGTCGAGACTGTAGACGCTCCCCTTGGTCGGGCTCGAGCCTGTAGCGGTATGGTCAAGGATGGCCTGCTCGTCCTTCTCGGTCGTGGGCTGACGTAGTCGAGGTGCGGTGCCGGCGTAGCCGAGCACGTGCGCCCGGGAACCCTGCGGTATGGTCGTCGAGGTGGGAAAGACGGGGCCTTGCTTGCTCCGTACGCCATCGCGTCGCCATTACTTCCTCGAGCGCCTGGGTGCCGGCTCGAGGGGTCGTCGACCCGAGCGATGGGACGGCACGACGTTTTTGACGGTGCGGGGGCTTGACTACGGCGCCTAAAGGGGACGTCGCACGTGGCACAGTGTGTAGCGTGGCTCCACAGTGGCACCTGCCATCCTTGAATCCAGGGGATGGGCGGCGTAATGGCGGAGGCGACCGGCGCACGTCCCACCATTGCAGGTTCTGGAGCCATGAGGTTAGGCGGCGTCAGAGTACTTTGGCGCTGTTCGAGCCCTGTAGCCACGTGCGTGCTCTGGGCAGGCAATGATTGAGGGCAGACTCGAGCGGTTGCTCGCTCGAGCGTTCTCCGTCCCGCTCGAGCGGTTGCTCGCTCGAGCGGTTTGCATCATCGTCTCGAGCGGTCGCACGCTCGAGCGGTTTCCGTACTTCTACGTCGAGCGGGTGGCGGCTGCGCTCGAGTTTAGGAAGTTCTGAGGCTTTGTGGGCCTGATAGTGGGCCGGCCCAGCTTGAGGGGATTTGGAGGCTTCCTTGATTAGTTAACTTCTGGGATTTTTTAGAGAGGGATGAGGTTGATTTGCTCGTCTCTAATTCACCCTGTTTAGGACCCCCTAATCTAGGTATCCGACAAGTAGCTTTAAGTTGGTTCAGCTAATTGATTTCATTGGTGAGCACTGCATGTGGGGTTCTAAGCAGTATATTACCTTGTGGCGTGATTTGGAGTTTGATTCTATGCAAATAAAATCGATGAGAATCGTTAGAGTGGTTTCTAATCAATGTAGAGAGTGGATTGGTTTGCATCAATGCTCAGATAAATGATTTTGAGGGGCCACTACAATTCTCTCCAACCAAGAGAAGTTTACACCCTACTATGAGGGCTAGTGTGCTCCCAACTGAGGAAGCCACTATTGAGGGAGCCACAAATGAGAATGCTACAGCTGCTGCCCCATCTCAGAAAAAGACATTAGCCACCAAAAAAAAGGTACCTGCAACCAAAAAAAGTGCTTCCAAGGGTGATATTGAGGAGGTACTAAGTGGTAGCAGTTATGACACTGATTTGGCTGCTTCATCTGACTCTGAGGTTGATTGTTGGTCCAGTGGATCTAACACTGAGTTTGATCCTAATGGCTTTTGTCCTATATGTTAGTGTTTGGCATGTCATTTGGACCTTTATGTTGGCTTTTGTTATGGTACTTTCATGACAAGTTGCATGGATCTGGATCATATATATTATTTGTGTGATATATTTGTGTGATATCAAATTGTGTTCATGTGAATTCTGTGTCGAAATCTTTGTCAAAATTTTCAAAAAATTCTGTGCAAAAATGACATCTACATGCCTCAAAACAGGGGTACAATCACAAAGGACAAAAAAACCAGGGGCAAAAACGTATGGGCAACATTGTCCAATTGTGTAAAAGTTAACACCGTTCTGTGTTGGCTGAAGAGGGTAAACTGATCCTTCGTTTGTAAAAACGAGGGGTAAAAACACAAAGTGAAAAAAGAAGGGGTAGAATCCACAAACGGCGAAAGCGAGGGGTATAAACGCTCAAGCCCCATCTATATATGGGCACGGCAGCCGGCCGCCTGCCGGCCGTTGCGACGAACGAACCGCCGCTATTACCACCGGCACGCCATGAAAGTGGCTTTCAATGGAGTTTGTTGGAGTTCATTGATTGATATATTTCGGCATTTCGCTTGGCTGAACCGCTGCTGATTGCGGTGCTTTCCCGGGGAAGCCATGGCGCGAGGTAGACGAGGGGGCTCATAAACACAGTGCTCAGCTCAGCTCAGCTCACTCGCTCGCTACGGATCTGATCTCTGCCGCAACTGCCATACGTGACGTGGTCTACGCCTAAACACTACTAGTACACTTGCAGGTGGGACCGACCTTACGGGAGGTGTTGCTAGTGGGGGCCGCTTTTCCCAAAATGGTCAACGGCCGCGACGGTACTGGTACCTTTTTTTCGAGATCCGGACTTCACCCGTATTTCATTAAGGTCTTGTTTAGTTCCAGAATTTCTTCCCAAATTTCACTATGTAAAAAGAAGATTCCCCATCATATCAAAATATCGCGACGTAGATCTTAAATATAGATGAAATAAAAAACTAATTCACAGTTTTATTTTAGTTTGTGAGATGAATCTTTTGGTCTAATTAATCAATATTTGGAAAATATTTCATAAATACAAACAACAGTGGTGTGTGACCACCCGAATTTGGCATGCCGTTTTGCTCTGGAAGTGTCGCTCGCTGTTCAGCTCTCAAACCAAACGGATCCAAATCATACGCCGTTTTGACTTGGAGACGACACCGCTAATAATAAAGGCGCCTAGCTAGTAGTGTGCTTTCAACAGCGCCAAATGCTGCTGGTTGCAAATGCTGCTGGTTGCTGTGCAAGCATGCACCAACTATCTTCATCAAACCTTTTAAGACCCTACTAGGGCCCAGGAAAGCAATACACGACTTGTCGCAAACACTGGCTGCTCTTTTTTACTTTCTGAATTTCTGATCATTGTTTTGCTTCTTCTTCTTCTAGTACAAGAACATCTTTGGTTCTGAAAAACGATTTGTATCCGAAGTTATATTTTGAAACCTCTTAGCAAATGCATCCAAGATGTCTGACACCATTTTTTTTTGAATGAAACGACGGAAAAAGTGAACGCAAGTCACACACATCCGTGCCTCTTAGTTTTTATGACGAACAATACCAGTATTAAAGTTTACTAACAATTCAAACTTTCGAACAACAAGGAGACACGTGACATACCTTATTATTATCAAAGATGGCCTTAGGTCAGTCTTAGTGGTGGTTTTATATCCTAATTTCTAACACATGGAAATAGTGTAGAAGAGTTTTATCTCTATTAATTTTTTTTTGCTCTCATAAAATTGTCATTGTATCTCTCATCAATACGGTACCATATCAACATGTTTAACGTCTATGAAATTCTGATAAAACCCTAAATTTTTTAACACCTCACCTAGTTGAAGTGAAGGAGTGCGTGATAGAACACGACACTCAATCGTTTTGAAAACATGTGCAACTAAGTTTCAATTGCTTTGTTCACTTGAATTTATCAGACCGACTTATTAGTCATGGTATAATGTTTTCTCTCACAATAAAAACAGCACTAGCTAACTTAGTAGCCACAGAAATGATTCAACGAACATAGTCAATGTTACTTTGGCATGACGCTCTTGGGGTTTACAAATTGAATAATCGGCTAGATCACCACTAGCTCCCTAAGAGCATCCAAAGTGGTACGAGCTAGTTGCTAGCTGTAAGCCAAGTTATTTAATAGTACTAACTTTTAGCATATAGCTCATAGTATGAATGACTCCACATAACATTCTCACATGTTCTTGGAATGTGTCTATGAGACTATCTCTTAGTTAAAAGATAATTTTCTTGTCTCTTTCATTGAAAAATAGAAAATATACTAAAAGCTAGCTTATAAGTCAGCCATGAGCCTACCGCTCCAACGTACTCCAACAATCCTACTACTACCTCGCATTTTCAGTTACATTTCCGTGTGGGTTTAGCTAATCATTGGGCCACCGAGATGACACGAGGACCATCCCCATGCTTTGAGAGTCTCTCTCGTCTCATGCATGATGCATGCATGGGACCAATATACTCCATGCCGCCGCCTTTAATTTAGTATGCATAGAAAAACACAAGAAGGTTTCAAACCCCAAAAGCGCATCTCATCTAATCTAATCCTGGCCTAGCTACTAGCTAGTGATGGTGACAGAACCTTGCATGCAATGCCTTTGGCTCTGGCTATCAAGATGATTGGGACATTAGCACCAATCAATGTGCTCTTACCCTAACTCACTAGCATAGCATGCTGCAGGCCGGCCTAGGCAGACCCTTTGCAGCCTTGCTAGATGCTTCATCCTACCAGCGTGTGAGCCGGCGCCGTATCAAATTAAAAGTGCTGCTTCTCACGGTCACAGAAGATGTTTTCTCTTGTGTGGCGTGTGCCGACAAGTTTGAGCAAGAAAAAGGCCACGTCCACGGTAGAACAACCGGCGGCGACTTTTCTGAAAAGTGAGCTGCCATGCGTATCTGTTTTCAAGATTGTTTTGCATAACACACATGGTCGATTTGCCAAATTGGCTCGCAAATGTTGACGATGCTAATTCTCCTAATTCCGCCGCAATTATCTCCAACACAGAGAACATATCATGTTTGTACTATGTTAATAATCTTGCTAAGTTGGTAAGATGTGGTAGGGGCTGTTTGGGAGGGCTTAGCTTCACTAGTGAAGCTGTTTTTTTTTGTAAAACAGCTCCCCCAACAGCTTTCTAAGTAAAGCTGAGCTTTTTAGGAATAGTGTTTGACAAAATAGCTTCACCATGGTTGAGAGAAAAAAAAAGAGTCTAATATACCCCTGTCTTTTATCACGCTACAGACTAGATACTCACGGTACACATGGCAGCACACATCGGCTCAAATGTCTTCGAAGAGAATTAGCACATGCATCCATGCGGTTTTTTTTTACTTTGCATCCATGCGTTTGATGCCTGGCACTGGCAGCACACATGCTAGCGTGGGAGAGAGATGACGGAACCAACGCAAAACGAGCGGTCACAGGTAGAGTCACGGGACCACATGATGGCAATTGGAGTAAATTTGTTTTAACTAGAAGGGCAGTGGGTTAGAGCATGATGAGAGAGCTGGTGGGAGATACTATTTTCAGCTCCCTCACATCCCATTTCTTTGTGAGAGAGGATAAAAAATAGCTTCACTCAAGGAGCTGTTTTGAAATGAGATGTTTGGTGAAAAAATAGCTCCCAACAGCTCCATGGAGCTATTGGGAGCCCTCCCAAACAGCCCCGTAGTATGCACAGCCTCATCTATGTTCAAGTTTTTTTTTTAAGAGTTCGGATGTGTTTCATGTTAATGAAAATATGTAACGGCACTATTCCTTTTTTTTTAAAAAAATATACTCTTGTTTTCAAACGAAGATTATAAATATAGAGCAAAAACGTTTAGTGATGATCTTCTCTAAGAGCTATAAAAAGTTATAACATGATATATGATGAGGATGACACCTAACCATACAACCATTTGAATATAATATAGAGCTCGTTCATATTTGTTCATAATGTATAAGTAAGAATTCGGTGCAATTCAATGGCGTTACTTTCAATATGCTTAAGAACAATGATGATGATGGTGTGAAGTTGGAAAAAGACTATCTATGGCCTCTACAACAGGTGGGGTTTGGATACATTATGCGCAAGCGATCTCGAAGAGCAAGCTCTTTGAAGCTCAACATTTGGTTCGCCTGCACCGAGACAATACTTCATTGGGAAGGTCATAATTCATCCACACAACATAGTGTCATTGAGGTCGATCCATGAATACTTGATGGGAAGCTTGTTTGACAAGCTTTACAAATGGGTTATGTCCAACCTTAATTAATATCATGTCAATCAGCAAGGCCTCAAATCATTGTCACATGTTTTTTTGATAACATTTTTTTTATAACAATCATTGTCACATGTTGATGTTGCTCTTGTTAGGTGCTATGACATCACCTTGGGGTTGGTAATCTCTCTTGGGACGCTAGCTTAAGTTGGAGCACGCTTCTCATATGGAGAACACCTCAAGGATGCCCAAGCATCTTCTCCTCCTTGGCAACAATCTTAAAAGACAATGCTAAAAAGAAGAAATCTTCACACTCAAAGAAACCCCCAGGCTGAACAGGAAATACGTTGTGTTATGTGCGCCACAGGAGCAGATGAAGACTTAGATCATTTTTTAATTGATCTTTTGATAAGAGTTGTTGGGAGAAAATTCGCATACACTGGAACAAAAATCTCAGTCTATACTCACGTATGCTCCATGCCAGGCAGCAGCAGAACATCCCATTCTTTATGAAGGTGGTATTGATTGCGTCATGGGAAATTTGGAAGATCCGAAATGATAAAATCTTCAGAAATCGCGCAATACAAGTTGTTAGGTGGTTTAGGAATTTTAGGAAGTCAATGTCATTTACAATCCCTCCATTTTAGTGATGACATAAGGCCTTCTTTTTGTTTCTGGTTAGATGCATTGAGTTAAGACTATTGTAAGTATGTTCTCCATAACTTTTAAAAATTTATAAAATGAAGTGTTGTGGGGATATCTCCCATAGTTTTTGCCTTAAAAAAATAATCTTAAAGACCAATGTGGGTTTCCAAGCTAAGATGGAGGCCTAATATAATCCATATCAAGCTTGAGCCTATCTCGGACTCTAGGAGTAGTTCACAATAAAATTGACGCCTAGGTCACATATGGAGTTTGTTTTGGATATTCCACCAATGCAATGGAAGCTAAAGAGATAAGACCGTCCACAATGTTGCGTGGCCAAGAAAATCCAAAAGCCTGTAAATAGGCATCGGTGCCTCAAGTTTTCAGTTTCCACAGCGTGGGCACCGGTGCCTACTGAGCATGTGTCAGACATGAATTGTACGAGATACTGTTGGAGGCTGGTTGAGATACCCCTGTTTGTGACCGAGGCTGGTTGAGATATATTTTTTTAATCTTCAAGCACCGGCTCACCTTCGTGCCTCGATGCCAGAAATTTTGGACTTGGCACCGCTCCCTGCAATGTGATGATCCGATGCCTGGCACTCTCTCTCTTCATCCAGGCATTGCCCAAACACCACATTGTGGACGGTCTAAGCTTTTCAATGGCATGGTCCTATGTCTATTTTGTTTTTGGAAATCAATAGGGGTCGCTAAAATGAGTTGATGTCCAAAATCTGTTAGGGTTCTGTCTTTTTGGGCCGTTGGACTGTGTAAATGTACTGGGACTGCTTAGAATAGGGGTCGTTACCCACCCCTAAGACTATATAGTCTGTCATTCTTCCTAAGGGTCTGATGCCTGAGTACGAATCTATCGACGTCTAGTCACCAAAATGCATAAAAGATTAAAAAACCTAGAATTGAATTTTTTTAAAAAAATCCAACAGAGAAGACACCAATAAGAAAAGGCAGATAAAAAAAGAGAATTGAAAACCAACTATAAACTCCTCCGTTTTGTACCAAATCAAGATGTATAAGAGAACCCGAACACTGCAAACTTTTCTAGAGCACTCGATCGATAGTGGTGATTGACCACATTAATCTAATCTAGATTACTAGATGCGATCTTGATTAAGACCTAACATTTTCCTCCATCTCTGTCTTCTGTACCCTATCCGACACATCAGGTTACCTAGAGTCCTAGGATTCCAGAGAGCTATCAAAGTTACTGGACCAGCTCCTGCAATGACAGTTCAGAGCAATGTTCTATTCCATCACCCCAAGAGGGAAAAAAAAACACAGATTAAATAGTACCATAACTTTGGCGACGACACATGGTGCCTGTCCCTGCTGATAACTACAGTAGTTGGTTCACATTATGATTGATTACTAGTCAAAATCGCGCACCCAATAATTCAACTCGTGTATCACACACAACAACGCAACCGGTAATCAAATTTTTGGACTGATGTTAACGCCCAAACACTTGGACCTTAGCCAATGGTGGCATCTCCAATGCGATTCCTCAAATCTCACTTGCCAAATGATGAGTTTTAGCAACTTGGTAAAATAATTTGGCAAGCTGAAAATAGGCCATCTCCAACAGTTCCTCAAATCTAACTTGCTAAATAAAAAAAAACAAGAGGAAGGCCCACCAGAATTCTGTTGATGACCGGTACAACTCCCCCTCCCCATCGCGCGCCCCCGTCATCTTCCATCGCGCAGCACGGGTCACGCGCGCCCCCGCGACTTCCCCTCCGCCTTTGTCATGCCGCCGCACAGGAACAGGGATCGCGCCGTGCCCTTGTCCTCCTCCCGTCGCAGGTGGAGAGACTGGAATGGCGAGGTCGTCCAAACCAACAACATGGTCGGCTTGTCCATTCAGGAGAATGCCCGACAAGAAACTTTCTTCTTCCGTCTCCATCATTCTAAACAAGTGCAAAGAATAGAATGTATAAAATATATTGAGCAGCAATATATCATCAACAAGCTACAACAATAGACTATCATCTAGGAACAGCTAGCAACATACTATGTGTTCCATCATCAGCAAGGAACAACGAACATATATTGATCAACAACTAATCTATCTTCCATTATCAGCAATCTATGCAGTACAACTCAGAGAAGTTTCCATGAATATATGAACTATCCATCAATCTATGCAGTACAAGTTTAATCCATCAATCAATCTACCTAAAGAACCCTAGACAATGAAAACCGATCTACGCATATATGGCATCTAGAAGCAGTACATACACGCAGAACCCTACAACACCATCACGTATACCAGCAGCAGCTGAACAAGAGGTGGAAGGCGGGACGGGACATCTAGAAGGCATGGAGATCTCGATCGATGGCGGAAGATGATGAAGTATGGTACATGACCACGGACGGACGGGATCATGATGAAGTATACGATACCTGAACACGGACGGACCACGGACGGACGGGATCCTGATGAAGTACGATGCCTGACCACGGACTGACGGGATCGCGGTGGAGCAGCTGGTGGCCGGACGGGGGATCGCCACGGCCGGACCACGGACGATCGGTCGCGGCGGCGAACTGACGATCGCCACGGAACACGGACCGATCGCGACCTTGTCTCGCGCAGGAATATATCACAAGGACGGGCGTGCGCGGGAGGAAATTTCACTCGATCCGCGGGAAGAAGATCACTCGCGCGGGAGCGTGGTCGGAGACGCGCGGGAGAGGGATGGCAACGCGGATTCGCGTGCGCATCTTTACGCGTGCGGGAGAGGGATTTGGCAAGTTGGAAAATTTTGTAAACCAAATAGAGAAGCTGTTGGAGATAGAATTTTCGTTGTTTCTTAGAATTATAGAGGATGGCAAACCAAGTAGGGAACTGTTGGAGATGCTCTAACTTTGCTTTCCTTTTCCGATCAGTATCAAAGCACACACCGAAATGCCGCTCTCAATGCGGTGATCGTCCTAATTTCTTTTCCCAAAGTCATGACACCGGATGGTCCCAGAGAGGTTTATCCTGTTATGCTCTTCTTGGCGGCACTGGTTTGTCAAATAAATTGCCTGTTACCTCTTTATTATTGAGTCAGTATTCTGGATTTCTTATATTAAGCTCCCATCACAGCTCAAAAATACCAGATGGACTTTTTAGGATAGTAGGAATTTCACTACTAGACTTTGATTTGAAATATGTTATTTAGAAAAAAAGGGGTTGAATTACACATACACACTAGCTAGACACACCACAGTAACAAATTAATGTGAGAGCAAATAATGTGGGGCATGCGCAAACCAATGCTGTCACATGAAGATGGGGGGTGCCTTGCATGCATGTGAAAGTACTACATGAATCAACTAATTCCAGCTGGTAAATGCCCCCTGCTGTAAACCACATGCACCATCAGCTGGCCTCCTCCCCCATTTGATGCAAGTGTGGGGGATGCATTTGTGGTAGCATCTCGCTGGCAATGACACAAAATCAGCATGATTCCATTTATTGAGTGCATCTGCCATTGCAACAATAATGAATTCCTATTGCAAATGGAGTACAAGAGAGTGGAGTTGGGGTCTGTTGAAAGTTGGGAGTGGGGAGAGAAAGAGAATGATGCTGCTGCCTGCTTCTTGCCTGGGCAGCTAGCTAATAATCATGTGTGCAAAAACACCCTTCCAAGATGCCTTAGTAGACTCTCTCTCTTTCACTTGAGGGAGAGAAGAAGGGATGAGTGAGTGGAATGGATCAGTGGAGCAAAGCAAAAACCATCATTGATGGGATGCCTATGCCTCTGCTGTGTGCAATTGACTGCATCTATGTGTGCATGGGTGGCACTCATATCATATCTGTGTTGTTCTTGTGTATTGGGGCTTCGATCGATGTCCTCCACAAAGATTCCCTGTGGATAATATGGAGATGGGGGCATAATTGTGAGCCTCAGATCACCTAGCCCACTTGACAGCTTTGCTTGCTCCGAGTAAATTAAATTGCAACGCGTATATATGGTCTGTCTGGGTTCATACTAACCCTATGGTTCACTGTTACTGTTGCTGTTATAATAATCTAATCCAGTAAAAGAAAAGTTACCTGGTCGCAAATAATTTTTCTAGAATATATATATTCTATAAAATCCTTCAAGAGATTGCATACAGTATGTGCTATTATGAATAAATACTAGTCGACACTCATAACTTACATACTTTTCTAAATGATGCAATATTTATTGATGTTTACAGTTTTTATGGCTTAACAAAATCTTATCCTGTTTTTCTTTGACCTGAAGCATTTACTTGTTAGTCTATATATGTCAATTATTTGTGATTCGGGATGACTATTCGAGGTTGCAAGCAAGGTGCTGAATTCTAGCTAGATTTTGTGTTCACTGCGACAGTAACACTTAGTGCTCTGGGTCCACACAAACGAGGCCTTGTATCCAATAATTGAAAAAAAGAATGTATTATATGAGGCCTATAGGGTGGATGGTATGGGGAGATGGGGATCCTAATCTTATCTCTGAAAACTCCATCAAAGTTAGCCGAAAGTGGCTAACCTTTTCTATCATTTTCTATCTTTCCTAAAGGTGATAATTAGCTGTGCTAACATCCGATTCCATGGAAAACAAACTCATCAGAAACAGTAGAAGAAGCCGAGATTGATTTGTAGTACCAAATCCCATGCATGGCTCATAATAAATAAATAAAATGTTTGTTTTATGATGTTGTTGCTACAAATTACTTTTATTTGCAAACACTTAAATCGTTGATGCTAGTTAATTGGTAAAATGGTAAGAATTCTAAGGAGATGGATGATTACTGACATATGTTTTTTATCAAATGATTACTGACATATGAAAGTAACACATGAAAAAACAGGGAACTCTGATTTTTGTTTATTTTCTTATATGGAGCTAAATGGCATCAACTAAAGGCAAGTAGGCACTTTGTTTACTTCAACATGTCACTTCCAATTGGTCAAATAGGAGATTGGATTTTTGCATAATTCTGTGTGGGCTCATTGAGTGAGACATAACTAGAGAGGCCAATAGTCTGAACTCCCTAATTGCTGCTGATAATAGTTACATTTTTTTTGCAAGAAAATAATTACATTTTCTTACGCATCATCACTACTAAAAGCAATCCCTTTCACAATTGACATGCTAGCTATTACTCTTGGCATCATGCATTATCATTCGCTTGGTTCTGTTTGCAAGCCATGATTATGGTGGCATCAAGTGCAGGGCATCGCAAAAAAGATTCTGGTGGATTGCAGACTATTATGGCCTGACACGGTTTTTCTTTTGTGCTGTAGTATTAGGCCTTGTTTAGATCGTCAATTTGGCATGCCAAATTCAGCCCGTTCACTTGTATTTGTAGTATCTTGTGCTTGATTTTGTTTGTATTTGTGAAATATTGTCCAAATATTGATTAATTAGACTCAAAAGATTCGTCTCACAAAGTATAATAAAACTGTACAATTAGTTTTTGATTTCATCTATATTTAGTACTCCATGCATGTACCATAAATTTGATGTAACGGGAAATCTTCTTTTTGCATAGTGCCAAAGTTGGGAGTTTAGAGTGAACTAAACAAGGCTTTAGTAAGTTTGGCGTGGCAGCAAATTGGAGTTGGAGAGACATCACTCCACTCGCAGCATCAGAGGATCTGGCTGGCAGCCAATTTGTATGGTATTCAATTACCTGACCGTTTGGAAATGCTGCATGTTGGATTGAGCTAAAGGCTACATTACTGTGTTGCCTTTTAACCTTTTTTTATCACTGAAAAATGACGGCACCATTTTTTTTTTTTAAAAATATGGTGGTGTGGTGCTCTAGGTTGGGAGTTCAGCTCCTCCCCTCTGCATGCACAGTTTTGGGAGCAGCTCCAAGGGACTTGGCAAATGGCTTTGGCATTTTAGAATTTGCAAAAAAAAAAAATCAAAAATAGGGGTTCAATGGTTTGGCATTTGTGTTTGGCATTTTGGGCAAGTTGGCATTTGGGGAAGGAGAATTGGCAAAAATGCCAAACCTTCCACGGCTTGGCAAACTGCGATTCCGCGGAATTTTCGTGGCCTCGACGGACTCCCGCGCGGTGTGGACTTGGCTTCGCGCCACATATACGACTCCCACGCGGTGTGTACACAGATCGGTCCGCTCGATCGCGCCGCCGCCTTGCATCGTTTCGCGTGGTCTCTTCGCTTCGCCTCTCCGGATCGGTCCGCTCGATCGCGCCGCCGCCTTCACCGTCCGTGGTCCGCTCGATCGCGCCGCCGCCTTCACCGTCCGTGGTCCGCTCGATCCCACAGATCGCTCGATCGCTACGCCAGTCGTCCGCCATGGACCGGTCGATCGCTATGACACCGTCGACCGTGGTCCGCTCGATCGCGTCGCCATGAACTCAAGGCAGGCTGCCGTCCCTCCCACGCCGGAATTCGTCCGTTCAAGGCCAACGTCCTTCCCTCCCATGTCGGCATCCGGACAGATGAACAACCAAGCAGCCGGGTATGTCTCCATGTCTCCATTGCTTCGAATTTTTGCTCCTTGGTCGCGCTGTGGGCGATCTTCGTTGGCACGGGACTGGGATGCGGCGGACCAAGACTGAACGGGATGCGGCAGCGAAGGAAGAATGACCGCGCGCGGGAAGAAAGACCGCGGGAAGAAAGACCACGCGCGGCGCGAGCAGCTGCTTCGCGCGAAAAAAAATTCGCTGCCGGGTCCACCTTCACAAATGCCAAGTTTGATTTGCCAAATCCCTTGGAGTAGTCCTATTTTTAGACTTTGCATTTTTATTTGGGACTTTGCAAACAACACCAAATGCCAACTCGATTTGCCAAGTCCCTTGGAGTTGATTAAAAAAACAAAAATCTCATTTGTCCCACCACAAAGCACGGGTCTAAGGTCCGGACGTGAGTTGTGGTGCCGCTGTGTATTGGTAGGGCAAGAATTCGAGGGTTTTCTCAACTTACATGAAAAGGTTTTGTTTTTAAGCACAATGCTCGGAACTGTCATACTCCGACGGTCGAGTTTTTTATATTCATATGAAATAATGATCTCATTCCAATGAACAAGCAAACTTATAAATATTACGGACTTGACAATTGGATTCTCTATCTTTGTGCACAGACAGCACACAAATAAATGACTTGGATGTGTCCTTTATATATTGCAAATTTATCGTGTATATATGGTTAATAGAGGTTTTTTTTATAGAGGTAGTTATTCGTTTCGCATAAAAAAAATGACGTAGTTATTATTCGTTAGCAGTTCGGTTTGAAAAAAAAAACTTATGAAGTGGACGCTTTCATTTTGTATTGGGCCTTATTCCGTCTTTTCTGAGTTTCATTCCTACGTCCATGTGTTGTGAATTACTTACTGGGCTCCAGTACGGAAAGCAAAGACTTATGGGCCCTTATGTTTTTTTGGCCTGCTGCGTGACAACCTTGGGTTGTTTGGTTGGTGACAAAAAAAAAATCCGGAAAAAATTTGGCCCTGTTAAAATTGGGACTATGCTAAAATAGAGATAATTTGGCTACGCTAACTTGTATGCAAAGGAGAATGAAGTTCCAATAGTCCATGCAGCACGAGTGCAGAAACGATCACATAGTCACCGGAAGAAACCACCTGATAATCGTCTAAAACTGAATTGCGATGTTTCCTTCCATCAAGATGTTGGGGCGGACAGTTGGGGGTGCAATCATCCGAGACTCTGATGGGGATGTGGTGAGCTCTGGTCGGGGGAAGATAAAGTATCTTCCAAATGCTTTCCAGGTCGAGCTCATTGCCTGTCTCCAGGGGAATTCAAATGGCACTGAACTTGGGAATAGGCCAGATTATTGTTGAAACTGACGCAAGGGAGGTTGCTTTGGCTATCAACTCCGGTTCGTATGATGATTCAGAGTGTTGTCAACTCATTGATGAGGTTAAATCATTAGCGAATTCAATTTTTTTATTTCAAATGTGTTTATGTTCCTAGAGAATGTAATAGGGCTGTTCATGAGTTAGCCGGTTTAGGGTATCTTTGTACCGAGGGTGATGAAGTCCTGTTGGATTCTCTGCCCATTTGTGTAACTGATATGGTGCCAAACTATTTGTTAGCACATGAGTAATGAAATTCCCAAGTTTTTTTAAAAAAGAATAAACAAAATATGTGTTTGGATTTTAGACATGTTAAAACTAGGTGAATACTCCGTGTGTTGTTGTGGGTATTCCGAGACATTTTTTTAAAAAAATATATATATTTATAGTTAGACAAATGAAACTATCTTAAACTAATTTTGATAAATGCTTTGACACATCTTTGTGGATAAATAAATGCATGTAAGTGGATGAACATAAACTGTCATAATTATATGTGCTAGTTGACTATAATTGTAACTTATTGTGGATTGTGATGTGAATAGCTTGCATGTTGAGAGAAATTCCTAGTGGGGTGCAACTTATTGTCGATTGTTGATGTGAATAGCTTGCATGTTGAGAGAAATCCCTAGTGGGGTTTATCTTTATAGGAGATATAGATATAGATATAGATGTGGCAAAAGCCTAAGTATGCTAGGTGGGACCTGCTTATTAGCAAATTTTATTTTTGAATGAAACATAGTCGGCCGAGATCTTGTTTTGCTGTTTTAGACGATGTTAATGCTCATGAGAAAAAATGTTGATCAAATATGCAATGTTGGTCATTTACATAGTATCCCAGCTATGTTATAGCATTTAGCGGAGATCTCCGCTCAACCCCCGAGCGTCGTTGTAGCTTGCATCTGGAATTTCATCATTTCAAACTATAAGTTCTTTAATTTTACTAGATATGTATCTAGATATAATATATATTGAGATACATAGCTTTTACTATTTATTAAGAAAAATCAGATGTTTCACGTGAGCCATCAACTTTCATGGCTGTAATTTTGAATGGAGAGAGTACGGGCATGTTTGGTTCCATGAGCCATCAACTTTCCTTGCCTATTCTCTTCTCGATGTTTCACGTGTGATCATAAAACACCTCATAATCATTTTCGAGCAATCTCCAACAAGTAAAGCATAGCTCCGCTGGTTGGGTTAATTGTGGTGGAACTTGTCCACCTAAGTATAAAACACAGGTGCTAATATTTTTCTGAATTTATTTTAGAATCTAGTGGTAGGCGACATTCAGAGGTGAATCATAGCGTAGCTCCGCTAGTTAGGTTAATTGTGGTGGTACTTGTCCACCTAAGTACAAAACACGGGTGCTAACATTTTCTTGAGTTTCAGTGGTAGGCCACATTCAGAGGTGAATCTTCTGAATCATAGAATGCTAAAAGTTGTGGTATCTTGTGGACCTAACATAGGTCACATATCCCTTGTGACATAAGAATGAAAGATCCAAATCGTCCTGTTCGGAAAAGGAATGAACGTGACCAAAACATAGAAAAAAAGGATTGCGCCTGTCGATAGAGAGGCACCACTCAGAGGTGAATCATAGACACTAAAAATTGTGGTATCTTGTGTACCTAACATAGGTCACATATCCCTTGTGATATAAGAATGAAAGATCCAAACCTTCTTCTTCAGAGAAGGAATGAACATGACCAAAACACAGAAAAAAGATTGCGCCTTTCGATAGCATGGCACCAGGCACCTATGGCGACTTCGTCACTCTTGAAATGTGCCAGTCCAACTCAGTTCTTCAGAGGTGCTCAGAAGGATAGAGCGTGCGGGGGTAAGTTCATAGGAGTCCTCACAAGGACAGAGATCCCAACTTGCTCAGCTATCTAAGTGGTAGCAAACATCATGAGTAATAAAAAATCCAAATTAAAGGTTATTGTAAGAATTTTTAAGATATATTTTTAGGCTTCTCGTGATGATTAATAAAAAGATTTACTTAGATCCTCTAATTAATAATAGTAAAATAGTCTATAATTAGTAAAAGTAGGAAGTTATTTTTACGAGTGATTACTTTATTTTCTTTTTCTTTGACACAAAAGACTGTG
This sequence comes from Themeda triandra, assembly GCA_018135685.1. Classification (NCBI taxonomy): domain Eukaryota; kingdom Viridiplantae; phylum Streptophyta; class Magnoliopsida; order Poales; family Poaceae; genus Themeda; species Themeda triandra. The sequence continues at coordinate 536,152 of JAENPR010000134.1, forward strand.
GTGTGTAATCCCCACATTAGGAACCTTTTCCATTAATTAAGAGAGGATTACAGGGTAGATTCCTTTATTTTCTTATAGTAACTTCAAGGAAATTGTTACGGATCACTTTAGTTTTTACAGGAATCTTGATAAATCCCTTGGTATCCAGACGGTACCCAGCTTCAGACCAAACAGTGGACATAATCGATCCAGCGGCTTGCCAGCACAAGTCCGATCGATCACACTTCTTATGAATATTCTTAATCCCGTCCATGGAAACTGTAGTGGCGACTGTGTTATCTAATTAGAGCGTATTCATGTGCGCGAGCTGTCATGCCCTGCAGCTCATAAAGCCCATTTCGGAATAGTCATAGAGCCGACCGTCCAAGACCAGATCGCTGCCTGCAATTGTATGTTTCACAAAGCCTTGGCATGGCCCCGCGCCCCGACCCCGTTGCCACATGTGAAAGTGATCATGTTTTTTCACAGGTCAAAAGGCAAAACTTCTTGTAGGCACCGTTTAAGGGCTCGTTCGATTAGTCCGGAACAGTTAATTGTTGCTAGGAACAATTTCATAGTTATTCAAATTAGCGCAAGAACCATAATTTCTAGGTAATCGAGCAAGGTCTAATGAGCTTCAGTCCGCTTCAGCTATGCTACTAATACAAACATTATCAGATATGTACGTACCATTAGAGTTGCTTCTATAAAACAAAATAAAATAGCTCTGCCTTCACTATTTTTTGAGAAGGCCAAGACTTACTAAAGTGGACCTTAATTCATTTTTTCTCTTGGATTCTAAGACAACTGCAATAAAAATAAACACTCTGTTTTGACATAGGGAGCCAGAGCTGTCTCAAACTATGCCAATCGGGTCTTAATATTGTAGTGGTTTAAAGTTAAGTGGAGATCATAGCTGTAGGTTTTGTGGTCATGCAGAAGTCCAATCCCTTGCCGTTTAAAATTATACTACTTATATTTACTAATATGATTGAATAAATATCATAATACATATGAGTGGATAATTTTTAGCATTTTGATGTGGGCAAACATGATGTGGTTTGCTAATGTGAATAGCTTGAACGAAACATAATGGCATGTGCTAGTTGGATGTGTTAGTAGATGATGACGTGGACACTTTGCATGGCTAGATAGAATGAGCTAGTGGGATATTGAGTGGATCTTGATATGGACACTATGCATGGCAAGAGAAATACCTAGTGAGGTTTATGTTTATAAGAGATATAGATATATAAGCCTAGGTCCAGTTAACAAATGTATCATTCTCCCACACGCCTGGACACATAAAGACCTAGTTTGGGTTTTGGTGATTGATGATCACAAGATCATGTGGCTAACTTTGTTTTGTTGGGTTAGTGAAAAAAAAGTTAGTTAGATTGATGCCACATGGATTTCTAGGCCTCCGGTTATTGGATTTGGCATATGGCGTAAGGATATTGGTAAGGCTAAGGACACGATAGTGTCCAAGTGCAGACTTTGTGTTGGGATCACATACGCTTACTGTTTTAGTGTTAATGCATTTGTTTATCTTTGGTTGTACTATAGATTTTTTTTTTGGGGGGGGGGGGGGGGGGGGGGTGGGGGTGGGACGGACATTACTGGACCAATGGACCAATAGATGATCCGGTGCCAATGTGTAGAGTTGAAGTTTCAACTTAGCCATTTGATGGAGTGGACAATATATGATATGGTGCCATCTAGCTAGGTGGCTGGTGCATCTCTTATGGTACTATACAATAGCTAGTTCAAGTTGGACATTTTTTTCGTGATCAGGTCACACCCTTATTTCATTAAGGTTCAAGTTGGACATGACTATTGATGTGCGTTGATCCACCATGTACCCCATTGGTCAAAAGATAAATTGTCTCATAAGGTATATTTGGACAATCTTCAGTAGTTGCCATGGCAAATAGTGTTAATAGGATCATTGTGGTGCTTTCTTTAGTAGCTTTTCTTGCAGCAGTTTGGTGCTCTCTCATTCCTATATGGCTATATGTGTGTCCGCGCATGGCTCATTTGGATCTCCCTTGAATACCCGAAAGATTTACACATATGGAGAGATATTGGGAAGGGATCGAGGGGACTTCTAGTCAAGGAGAATGTTTATGAGTGATCTATGCAACCTTATTCTCTTGTCCTAGAGTTTGATAAAGTGAAAATTGAAGACTTGTTACTTTTGTATCTTGTGAGCTCCTCGACTCTCTGATGGAATACTAAGTGACCCTCTTATATGACTTGATTATTGCAAGGTAAATAGCTTGTTGTTTCATTTTTGACTCGCCAATCCAGAGTGTTGAATGGATACTCTTAGTGGATCTTGAGCATTGGTAACTCAAGGGATCTCAATCCTATGTGGGTTCTCTCCAACATGGACTAAGGGGTAGTGCAAATTAGATGACACGATAAGAAAGATATGGTTGTCTCATGTCCACTATTTTCTTTCATGAGAATTATTTTTACTACTTCCTGTGGTGTGGTTGAGACATTTTGTGAAGCTTATGTTAGACTTAAGTTTGTCTTAGTGTGTTACAGTAGCTAGGTTTCATTCTTGCAATGTTCTACAGACTCTTTGCTAGTGTGATTCAACTAAGGACACAACTTAATGTGATGACCCTAAGGAATTACTTTAGTGTACTTTTGTTATTGGCTAGTTCTTGCCTATGAGTGAAGTGTGATCACCCTAAGACTTACTTTAGTATACTTTTGTATAAGTTTTTTAAGGTTCGCTTAAATTTTTTTAGAACCTCAATTCACCCTCTCTTGAGGCCGTCCGATCCTTAAACCGTCACCCCTCTTAATAAGATCTCTCTCTTTGAATATTGGGTATGGCTTCTTCGTAGTGAGGCGATGGTCTCCTTCTCCCTCCCAGCAATGATGTAGCATGAGTGCGGAGAAGGCATTGGTTGCACCTTATTGATCTTGTCCTCTCCCTCGTTGATGCATCCAAGGAGAGTAGATCTCAAGGGAGGGCCAAGGATGAGGTGGTGGCGGATCTCACACATGGGCGAAGGTGCTAGTGAAGTTGAAGATTGTTGTCATACTATAGCGCTTGGATCTAACACTAGTTGCCACCATAGCAACGCAAGGTAAGCGTTGGGTCTACACAAGGGGGGGCCTTAGGGAGTCAAAGGAAGTTCGTCCTCGCTTAGAATTGTAGAATTGAAAAATTGTATATTCTACTGACTAAATCGAAGAATCAATCTAATAAACCAAGATTGTAAAGTCATAAATCACCCACAGAATCATGTTTCTAATAACAATTCTTGCAACTCCAAGATCCTCTTTGATCCAATCAAGATGCAAGAAGTAACTCTTGGACGTGGACACCTAGGGGAGAGAGTCTTATTTTGCAGTTTCTGAAACTACAATGTCATCTAAAAGGATTTAGGTTGATGCATGAAACAATGCCTCCAAGTATAGTTTCACTTTGCAGTTTCACGTTCCATCCGGAAAAAACCTTGCAGTTTCATATGCTAGCAGTAACATTTGATTGCTCTGTTCTGTTGTCGATCGATTTGGTCACAATGGGGTTTATCTCAGTTTAGAAAAAACATAGGATGGAACTTTTTGCTCACGGTGGGGTTTCATTCGGTTTCTAAGGTATAAATGTGTATAGTTTTCATCTAGATGAAATTTATTAATTCTCTATCTTCACAAATTTCTTGTCATGTTTAGTCTATATGGCACCTTATTTAATGAGAGTGGAACAAATATATGAATTAAAAATGGCCGTATTTATGCTGCTGTTCAGCCCAGCCCAGCCAGCCGGGAGAATGAAAACTCATCTAACTTTTGCTTCCACATAAATGTCAAAATAACAGTCGTGTCGACTAGGTTGCAAAGGGACCTGAATCTCCACCAATTGGCACCACAGAAATGATTTACAGTCAGAAATGATTTACATTTCGTGCGATCTTTCGAAAAAAGGTTCGTGCTACTGGCTGGGAACCATCAATCTCATCTACCTGTACCTGTAGCTACTAGCTTCTGTTGCAGTATGACAATACAAGTGGTCAAACACTAGCACAATGCCTGTTTGAAGCACAGGAACTTCCCATGTTTATCTATTTTGCAAAGAACAGCCCAATATACAGGCACCTAGGAAAAATTCTCGCATTCGAAATAGGGTTTCGGTCTCCTTGAGGTAGCGAATATTCCTAGTTTATGCAGCAGAACATTATGCGCCCTCACGACAAAAAAATTCTCTATTTTAGATAAACAAATTGACAAGCCAGGAAAGTGACAAAACTACGTTTATTCACACACAGTAGCCGGACAGCAAAATTACTATTGTCACTGTGAAGTGTGGATTGCCACAGGGACTAAAGACCCCAGGTGTCAAGGACAAGAAGGCAGAGAAGTCTAAATCAACTGCTAATCTGCATTAATTCCACCCAGAGGAAAATTCAGATAGAAAGAATAAATAGGTAATTTGAACTCGCATGTACTTTACTCAAATTACAATACAAGGGTGTAGCAGCAGACAAAGAAACTGTATGTAGATAAGAATATCGAGGGGTCAAATCAGGGTGTACACGCTACAAACAATCACAAGGGTCCTATATATCCACGGCCAGCTTGTCACCGGAGACATAGAAGAAAGAGACCAATTGTTGAGCATTTGCAATTGCAGGAGCACAAATCCAAGCTCGGAGCACCTTGCACCTCCCTTCTCTGATCTCTACTCGGTTGACGGCGAGTCGCATCCATAATCCCATGCAACCTCATAGATCTGAACCCTGCGGTGGAAGCTACGGTGGCAACCGCAGGCCGCGCACTTGAGAGCACCACTGGTGCTCTCCTCCCCTTCAGTGATGAACTCCAGGCATCCATCGATGGCGTAGCCTCCAGTGCTCGCTGCATGGTTCCGACGGCACTCCCCGTAGCGCACGCTGCAGCAGGTGAACCGCACGATCGGCTCACACCTTCGCATGATCAACAGCCTCTTCATCGTCAGCTTCCTCCCTCTTTCTAGCCAGGCTTTGTTTTCAGCACAAGATGACCCCCTCTGCATCACACGATATTTATAGCCATGTTTCCTCCAGTCCTGCCCCTCTACCTAAAGCAATATTACTCATGGACCGGGTAGCGTGGCAAGGCACACGAAAGTTTCACACGACCATTCATTCATCCCTGTGGAGCAGTAGAAGACTGAATTGGGCTGGCGGAATTGATGGTCCAGCAAATTCCACCACACAATCGCGGAGCTGAATAATTCTTGGGCCATTAAGGCAACCTTAGATTGGAGTCCCCTTTTGCCCTACCTCATTCAGTGGCCTTTTCTCCTTTTATCTGTATTTTTTCCCTTTCTCCCTTTCATACCATTAAGGTGACCAGTGAAGGATACTTGAGTCCTAAGAATCCCAAAGGTGTAGGTCCCTTGATAGAAAGTATGTCATCGGCATTGCATGCCAGCTTAGAAATCTAAGAAGCCAGGGTGCTTGGCTTTGCTCAATTCTTCAGCAGGTCACAGCCATGCAGCTACCCTAGTCCTGGTCTCCCTTCCTGTGCAATAGATTTCCATTACTGTTTCAGCATGTGAGACATACCTGGACACAAATTTATATATCGATGCTGACTCCTAAACTATTCACCTGAGGATGACAACAGGAAGGTAGATCAGCGCTTGAAAAAAAAAAAGAGTCACAATCAACCTATCCATGCAAAAGGAGAAAGCATATCATTATCAAAGAAATAAGTTTTTTTAATATATTTTTTTATCCATAAAGGTAAGTGAATCAGTAGCATTATCAAAGACATCAAATAAGGCTAAAATAGAATTAAAAAACCTATGTGGTCCAGGAGTCGGGAATCAGGACCAAACATACCACAAACATTAAGGCCTCAAAGGCCAGCACAAAATGCTATGACCTGTGACTGGTCCTAACTTGAGTGGGTACAAGGCCACCATGCATTAAGAGTTCTTAGGTACTAGGTCACACATCTACACTTCAAGAGCAGAGCTGTCCATCATCTGGCAAATAGAAATAGACAATATGAATATTCAAATTTAATGATAAGAAATAATGGAAAGTACCTTGCATATTGCAAGATGTATAGTGTTGCAAACGCAAAACATATGCAGAAAGACCTAGTCACCTAGGTAACCCGTAATCAACAGTAAAGTAGACAACCGACAAACAAACAGAACCCTGGGCTGATTAGCATAGTACACGATTCACATGATCAATATCAGATAATCAGTGGGTTGTACCACTGTGCTCATAGATCAAGATCCCCATTCAACTTCATATATCCTTCCTTTCAGATCAGTCTTTGACCAAAGTGAAGAAAAGATTTAGCGAGATTTGGTCAATTATATGGGCCCTAGTGATAAAAGGAGCAGGGAAAATAAAAAGTTCATGATAAAAGAAAACAGCGACATGCACCAGGGAACTATTTAATGATATCAATGTGTCAGCTAACTTATTAGATTTACTTTGATAAGAAAGGCAAACGACAAGTCTACAAATTCCTAGCTAATGAACTTACTGCAGAGTTCAATTCAATTCAGTTTCAGGTGGAGAAGTTAGAAGGACTTAAATGCAGATACAACGAACAACGCAACTCCGCATGAGTAGCAGGGAAATATGAAGTTATGAACAACAGCTCAACAAGATGTTTGTGGCACCAAGAATCCTTACCAACAATGTTTCAGCATGTTCCCAGCTGATCGACTGTATTGAACTACTTAGGAAAGAAGTTTTATGACCTCACAAATTGAACAGGCGCTCCACTAAACAATTCAGTCTGTCAAACTAACAAATCAGGCGCTCCTCTGTCTAATCGAATGGAATTACGGGATAAAGTGCACCCGAGACGATATGTAGCCCAATAGCACATAATGTAGCAATACCACAATTTTCAGACACCGAGGTAAAGTTGTGCACCACCCCCGAAACTAGAGCATAAGTGATTACTGAGGCTAAGCTGCAGCCTGTAAGGTTCCTAGGTACAATACTGAGGCTAATATAGGAAAATAATATTGCAAATAGCAAGTTCGCAACACCTAAATGACAGAACAAAATCCAGGATTCCAATACGTATGCCCATCAAAATCTCTAGCTACTACGGTTACGGAGCCTTGCGAGGAGTAATATCGTACCGCTGCGAGGAGAGAACCGAAGCAGAAAGATTTCCAGCGGGCTCAACCGCCGGGCGACGGCGACGCCGTCCGGCGATGTCGCCGGAGTCGCTGGGGTTGGGGAGGCGGCAAGGTGGTCGTGGGCCTTCTAGGGTTTTGGTTGATTGATCCAGTACAGCGTCGGCCTTTGGATTGGCCCGGAAACGGAAAGGCCAGGATGGGCCGAGCTATGCTGAGTACTTCATTGGGCTGCGAAGTCCTCATGTTCAAGAAAGATGTTACTGGGCCGAAAAGTGTTCATCGAACTTATACAACAGTAAAAGGTCTTATTTCCAAATTATATGATCCGCGATGAGAATTGTACTTTCTTGAATATTTTGTTTTTTTTAATCATGGTACAGATACAAAACACTTATTTACATGTATACACATAAATAAACATGCATTTTAAGAAAGGATGGAAGTTCAGAGAGCATCATCATATCCTTATTTCTTCTGTCTCAAGAGAAGTACATACAGTATATATAAACCTCTTCACCGAAGAGCATCACAATTAAATCAGAAGCGAGCTCTTCTTTCGCTTTTAACCGGCGGGCAACACATGTGTAGAGCCCACGAACAGCATGTGAGATGGATTATTGATCACACATTCACACGTCGCAGAGACGAGACGAACAAAGCAAAGATTTTGGCAAGGCAACCCACATGCACCGTACCGCAAGCCTGATGCCTGCGTTGCTGTTCACCAAAACCGCGTACTTGCTGATTTTATTCAAGTTCGTACTGCTCGTAATGGGCTTTGATCACTTCGTTTCCTCTGACAAGACAGGATGAGTAGTACGTAATACGCGTCGATCTTTTCAACACTTTCAAGGAATGGCCGCCGACTCTCATCAGCAGCTCCCTGCCGGTTGCCGACGACCATGCTCGTACTAACTGCAGCTGCGATCCACATTTAGGGTTGTTTCATGGGCACACCATCAACAACCAGTCGTCCTCAACCTCCATCCAATGGCGATGATGGAGCTAACTGGCTACTACTGCACTGCTAGCCTGCGAATTGCACAAGCCGGCCAGGGACGCTCACTTTTCGTTCCAGTTCAGTAGCGTGCGTACGTAAAACTGAAGCCGAACTCTCTGCTACAGCGCGCACCGCTTTGAACTGCTGGTGCTAGCTGTTTCACGCTTTAATTTGGGTCGATCAATCGCCGGCGGTGAGGTCTGGCTGGTGGCCGCCAGGGCTCGCCAGATTGGTAGATCCGCCCCGTCGTTGATCGAGGCCACTAGGTAGCTGCAGGGTGCAGGCATATACTGAAGAAGAAGAACGGCGTCAGAAATCAGAATTAACTAGCCGGAACCCCGTGATTGCACGGGTTTTTTTTTATAGGAAAAAAAAAACGGCGGAGGGGAGAGAAAAAAAACTGTTCATAACGGGTCGGTTACTGTTTCATAGCGGGTCGGACACTGTTTCTTAGTGGATAGGTACTGTTCCTTAGTGGATAGTTACTGTTCCTTAGTGGATAGGTACTGTTCCTTAGTGGGTAATTACTGTTTCTTAGTGGATAGGTACTGTTCCATTGCGGGTCTGGACGATCTGGGACGTCCGTGCGGCCGATCGGACGGCCGAGAAATAAAGGTGACGTGGCCTCCTGAGAAGCCTGGGAAAAGTCCATAGCTATAAGGATAATAATGGTAGATGTTATTGGACCAAACTGCAGGGTGCAGGCATATACTGAAGAAGAAGAACGGCGTCAGAAATCAGAATACCAAAATACAGCCAAGGGCGATCGAGCCCGAGCAATTTGTGGTTGTGGATAGCTAGGCCGACTCGACTATGCATCCATCAGGCAATCAGTCGTCAACAGTGATCCAACTGTGCTGTGCAGATCGAGGATCTCACAGGCGAAGCTAGCACAAGACACAACTGATCGATGGGCCACGCATTGAGGAGACGACGACGCGCGCGCGCGCGTGTATCATGCAACACGCATGCGGGATCGGATAGGAGGATCTGTATGAACTGTGAACAAAGCCTGCGGTGCATATGGATACACGCACATACACCCAGTGATGGATTCTTCAGGGAAGCCTGCGCGCGGGCATCGTCGTCGTCTGGACCATGGAGGTTCAATTCATTGCTTTTGGACGAATGAGCCAAGCAGTGGTGTAGTGCCGTGGGGGGTACCATTTCCATACGGGCAGCGCAGTGCATACGTTTACTTATGTCGTTGCAGTGCATATATAGTCGATCTCTGAATTCAACAACGTCTGAATTAATATATCTCAGTCGATATGAATTACTATGGACCATGCGTATATATCTTATAAATAGTAAAGGAGTACTACGTAGTACGTAGTAGTATCAACGTACGTGTACACAAGTACTATTAATATGTGTATACAAGTACCACATACCGTACGTACACTCGTCGCCTCCATCCCTAATTCTCCATTCCTTCCCTAGCTATATACGTACGGGCAAACGTTATTCCATCAGCACAACTTTATGAACGGAGCCGTGCACGCACGTACGTACGCTCGCGCCGCGTGCAGCACAGCATGAAACTTGCCTCAAATCTCACGATGCGGATTAAACAAAACACTAAGTTTATATAGAGAGAAAATGATCGTGCTGCACTTCTGTCTGGGCCTTCATCATGCATGAAGAAATTAATCGGCAAGCTGAACACATGTGAAGCCGTGAAGACAAAAAAACGCGCCTAGGCGTGATAAAAAAAAAATGCCGTGAAGACACATGATGAAGGTCACAATTAACTTGGTCATGCAATCTCCTGTTATAAGAGGCATCAACGCTAATAATATGCTTGGTAAGCTCACGCTTTATGAGATCCCAAGTAACAATGTTTGCTAATTTGCCTTCAAAAAAACATTGTTTGCTATGCTATGGTAAGATAGGGGTTAGAGCAATGGCAGGCACATCAACACAAGTAGCCATCGTAGCAATGTCACCCTCGCAGTCTGCTTCTTGGTCTTATAAGCAATTAACAAGGAGACAATAAGTCAAGATAGAGCGCCGATCATAATAATCACTAGCCTAGGGTGCATCTAGGTATGTTTGAAGTTGGTGGGAGGTAGAGCGAGGAAAGAAAAGACAATGAGAATTGTCAACGAAGATATCAGAGAACACAAAGGAGATGAACATACTAGAGACTTGAGTAGGAGCACAAATGAATTATTGACTCATATGTTGTGGATATAGTGAGAAATATCAATGCTCGTAATACCAAGATTAACAAGACTCCAACCAATACCATTATAGCGAGTGAGATCGTGAAGGCTCACAATTAGTAGGTCGCAAGTGAACACTAATTAAGCACCACAAGTGTATCAACAATGCAGTGATTAGTGACAGCAGCACAAGAGACGATATTGTGTATGTACTTCTCCTAGGCTAGGTAGATGCCATCAGACATGGAAGATGTGTCAATACCGAGGAAGTCAAAGAAGTGAGGGCCACTACCGTGATGAGAAGGGAGTGACCACAAGAAGAGGTGTCAACAAAGAGAGAGAAGGGACATGGTCGATCACTAGGCTTGAAACGAGGTCAATAACAACAAAGGAGAAAAGGTGAAACTAGGTCTAAAGAGCTTTGCTTAAAGCCATAAAAGGAGTGATTCACAAAAATAAGCCACAAAAGGAGTGATGCAAGTGGCAAACCATATGTAAGGACCATGATGCCTAAGAGGGGGTGGGTGTGGGGTGAATTAGGCAACTTAAAATTCTACTTCTAGTCAAAACCTATGCAAGAACGTAGTCCATCTAAATGTGCAACTACGATTTTGCTTGGTGTGTTGTTATGTCTACTGCAAAAGAGTTATGCAACCTAGGTTCTAATTCTATCAACTAGCCTATCACTAAGCTAGAAATGGTAAGCACACAATCAAGGTAAGCAATATAAATTAAACTCCTATTGACGACCCTGGTATTTTTACCGAGGTATATATATCGAGAAGCGCTCAAGCTTCTTTCTAGTCCAAGTTGGAGCCCCTCGCAAGGGCCAAGCTCATGACCAGGTAACTCCATGTATAGCCTCAGACCTTCCCTCCTAGACTACTCCTCGCCATCTTCACAATCAAGCTTTTGACCGAACCACCACGGGCCTTGTTCCCTTTGTACACAGTGGCGGCCGCACCACAAACACGGTTGGAGTGGTTTCGTAAGACTTACATACTCTACCGAGTACAATAATTGTGCGTGCAAGGACCGAGTGATAAGAGGTGTGTGCAAACCTCTCTAAACACTAGTCCTAAACCAAGAACAAGCGCATAAGTAGCGGTCTAACTAATCTATGCACTTCACAAAGCAACTACGCTAATCACCAAATGTATCACAAGCACTTAGCATATGTAGAGCTCCAAAGCAGTGAATCAACACCCTAGTATCTTCCCTCAGGTTCTCCCCTAGCTCAAATGGTCAATTGAGGTGTTATTTATAGCCCTAAGTGTGAGAACTAGCCGTTGGTCCCAAGCCCAAGTTTTCTGATAGCATCAGATGCTGGTTGCGTTAGCACGAGACACGTTTGATCTCTCAAAATGGTAACCTGTTCATTGGCACACTCCTTCTTAAAACGTTAACCTGATCATTGGCATACTCCTTCAATGGACGTTGAGTGTGAGTCCGATGCAAGCCATGAGACACGTTTGATGTGCATAATTTGCGTCTCCTCTAGAACCTCTATGGATTCAATCGGTCGCTGATGTCGTCGGGCCTGGTCCTCTTGCCACTAGCGCATGATGCATACTATAGGTGACTGTCGCGTCAATGCATAGTGTCATTGCTGTGTCTGGTCCTCTGCCGCCCTCAACGTCCAATGCATGGGTTGGTGCAGGGGTTACCAATCAGACACGTCCGGACGTAGCGTCTGGTCCCCCTTCTCTTGTGCTTCTTTGCGATGTTTTGCATCCGGTTTGGTTCTATTCTTCCATGCCTTGAACTTTCTTAATCTTTTTAAGTCTTCAATGCATCTTACAATGTCTTGATTGAGGTGTTGATCATCGGATTATCATGTTGCCTTCGTCCAAGTCACTTTTGCATACTATTTGGACTACGAAATAAAATACTTGCAAATTCATTAGTCAAATTTGGTCTTCTTGGTCATCAAACACCAAAATCTAAACTCAGATGGGTCGAGGTCTATTTTCCATACATCATGCTAGTAGGAACAAAGGATACTAGAGATGGATGCATATAAATTTCCTCGTAAAGCTTTCCATTAAGAAAGAATTCTTGATATCAAGCTAGGAGATAGACTATTCATGAAGGGAAACAATAGCCATTGTAGCTTTCTAGTGTAGTTGTAGTGGTTATTAGATTTTACTATTTTATTAACTAATTTGCTCTAGTTTTTGTAAATTGGCAGATATTTTTTTATAGGCAATTCAAACCCCCACTCTCTAGCCATCTAAATCTTTGACCGCTCTAGCCATCTAGATCCTTTAAACTGGTGTCAAAACTTCAAAAAAAAATTCTTGTTTAAGCCTCATTGTCATAGTTTCCTGCACTTGTAGAGTACATTTTGATGTACTCACTCTTCTCTTTGCCCCCTTGCTACTTCACCTACCTGTTAAGATAGAGTTTTCTAAAGATGGTGTTCATGCTAGGCAGGTGTACACCTAGGCTGCTTGCGGGGATGGAGATCCTACTTTGCTCAAACTCGAACAATGTAATTAATTATTTTTTTAGACCCCTACATTGTTGTAAGTTGTTGTTTATGTAATGAACACTGCAATGCATCACTATTATTGTCGTCATATATATGTGATGTGCATTCGGTTGTCTTTAAAATTAGGCGTGACATATTATCACTATTGATTGAATTATGATCGGGTTGCCTTTGTCCACAAATGAATACAATTCTCGTTTTTTGAAGAGTAAGCAGTTTGAGCTTTGATTATCAAGATGCAAAATAAATATCATTAGATTCGTCATAAAATATATTTTTATTATAAATTTAACTAGAAACATAATGGCTAATAGTATTTATTGTAAACTTGGTCAAATTTGAACTACATTGACCGGTCCAGACCGCATAATTGCATTCTTTCGTGGGTGGAGGTAATATTATCATTAGCTTTTCCAAATCAATCTGCATGACTATATGATAGGTCGACAATACCCTCTCCGTTTTAATTATAAGTTGTTTGGACTTTTTTGATATATTTATTTAGCTATACATCTAGATATAATAATATGTATAGATACATAGTAAAATGGATGAACCAATAAAGTTAAAACAATTTATAATTTGGAAAGTGAGGAAGTAAGACTACCCGCACTCATCGACCTCTAAAATCCAACCTTTAAAGGAATATTCCGTCCTGGTCAGCGAGATTCTCTCCTCCATACCACTTTCTCCCGCACTCATTCCATACTCAATACCCTCCTCAATCCACTGTGGGTCCCACCTGTCAACATTTTTTCTTTTTTCTCTTTTTTTCTTCTTCCTTTTCTTTTTCCCCTCTCGTTATCCATTCCAGAGCACGGCGCCGGCCCCGTCCTTCTCTCTTTCTCCTCTCCCGGCGGCGCTGCTCCTCCATGGGCGGCCGGCGCGGCGAGCTTGCCGGCGCTCCTCCTCGTCGGCGAGGGCCGGCGCTCCTCCTCCGCGCGCGCGGCCCCGGCTCCCCGACGCGGCCCCGGCTCCCCGCGCGGCTCCACCTCCCTCCTGCGGGCGTCCATGGCGAGCTCCAGCCGAGGGCGTCCATGGCGGAGGCGGAGCTCGGCGAGGAGCAGCGCCGAGGATGCGGGCCGCTCCTCCTCCCCCTCCCTCCTCGGCCGGCGGCGGCGCTCCCTTGCGTCACTCCCCTCTGCCTCCTCCTCCCACCTTGGCCGGCGCGGCGCGGGCATCCGTCGAGGCCGAGGCGAGGACGCCGGACGCCGGCGGGCGCGGCCGGCGAGCGCGCGGCCCCTCCTCCTCCCTCCTCGGCCGGTGGCGGCGCTCCCCTGCGTCCTCCTCTTCCCGCGCCGGCGAGCGCCCTCCTCCGGCGTCGGCTTCTCCGCCCCTCCTCCGGCGCCTCCATCCCACGTCGGCGGGGCGCAAGGACGCGGCGGCCCGGCGGCAGCTCGGCTTCCTCCATTCACCGGCAGCAGCGGCCATGGCGAGCGCGGGCCCTCCGCTTCCCCTTCTCTCTCCTCGGCCCGTGCTTCTCTCTCCTCGCCCTGGCCCCGCAGCGTCCTTTGCGGATGGCGCCGTACAGACGCCACAGATGGGGGTTCCCACCCCGAACGCAACGTTTGCGTTTCCATTGCGTTCGCCGCTGCGGCGCTTGAGTTACGCAAAAGCTTTTTGCGTTTGCTTTTGCGTGCTCCACTGCAGGTAGTCTAATTGTATATTCTGCAGTACTGCTTCGAAGAGACAGAGGAAATGTTTTCACGTCCAGTCCAGAGTCAAGAAATAAAGGCAGCAGTTTCTAACAGGACGACACTAAATCTGCCACATTTCTTTTTTTTTTTTTAAGCCAATCGCCACATTTCTCCATGGCCGAGTCTCGGTGACTCTGAAGGCTGAAGCCACCCAGCAGCGAGCCTGGAAAAAACCACAAACACTGCTTGTGATCACATCAGCAGCAGTAGTAGCATAAAATCAAACCTGTTACTTGTCAGGATTAGCAACACTCATACACGCCAGTATCATTTGTCTCCCTAGCGTTGTGCAGTGAATGCAGCAGCCACGTGTCAGTGTAAGTCAGTTGACTTGTTGTTTATTTATGCAGCAACTAACAGACCAACATTAACTCATGGCGAGCAAGGCGGCCAACGTGATGAATGACCGATGATCCAGCTCCGGGTCGATTGATGATAACCTTGGATGGGCACAACTGCTGTTCTTGTTCCCGTGGATTTTTCGTGAGGACAGCGGAGCTGCTACTAGTGATCTCACGATCTGTGTATAGCTTCAGTGCTTTTACAGACTGGGCCGGGAGAGAGATCAAAGCTAGCTAGGCACAGGACACATGTCACACCTCGCACGCATATATCTGCCGATCGACGCCGTCGTCTTCGATCGATCTCGTGTTGATCTTGAGCTTTATGATCTTTACAGCCGGTGAAAGAGTAGTAAAGAGGAGCAAAAGACTGGAAGAGAGAGGTACATACAGTATGCAGCTGCAGCATGCATTCAGCTGATGATGATCAGCTGCTACTCCTGATGAGTGCTGCCTTGCACTACCAACAATAAGTCACCTCACATGTGCTGTGGTGTAGGGCATGCATTTATGCCTCTTTTCGTTTGCTCTTTTGCTCGGCAGCATTCAATTCCATCACTCTGACTCTCTGAGTATGCTCCTACTACCTTGTTTTTTCTGTCTCTAATCTTTTTGCATTGACCATGTCCACGTTGAAGCTTTCTTCAGTAGTAAACAACAAGCAAGTACCAGCGTTCAATTTCAATTCAACCATTCATGCATGTGTCCCTTCTCCATGCACCTGCGGATGCACTGAAATTTTTGAGTGGTTTATGAAGTAGTTCTCCAAAGTCTCTACAATATGAAATACATACTGATTCAGTAATCAGTAGTATATATTTTTATGATTCACATGCTGCCTCAACTGGAGCACTCATGCGACAGCGGTCGAAAGAGCTGGTCCTTTCTATCAACCATCATGAGAGGTCATGGCTTGCATGAGATCGAGCGCCCTTGGCTGTTTCTTTTTTACTACAACAGCTTCAGTTAGGTGTGGTTCATGCACGAAGCAGCAGGGAAGGACCGAAGGAAGAAGTTGTCAATGGCGCCCTACAAAATCTGCAAGCGCGAGAGCCGGACGGCATTTACTCCCCTATAGTACGTTTCCAAGGTCGCATCCGCATCCGCATGGCATTGCACTCCGTCGTCCGGGTCTCTTGTTGCCTTGCCCTTTACTCTGATGGCTTTCTTTTTTTTCCCATGGCTGCCGCTGTGTACTGTACATGCAATGCAGAGCGTCGTCATGGCAGTCGTCCCGCTGTCTCGCACCAGTCCAGTGCTGCATGCCGCCACACCTGCAGAATCCAAGCGATGCTCATAGTATGTGTTGAATGCTGAAAGGCCACACACTCCATGTGTCCGATACAAGGCAAAATCTAAGATCGGCTATATAAGTTATTATATAACCAGATCGTTTCACGGATGAATAGTTAAAAAAAAACAATAGACTGAATAGAATCGACAAAACAGTCTGTTGAGGGAGTGAAGTTCCTCTTAAATGTAAGTAGTGTGCAGCATATGCTGATATGGATTCACAACGGGGCAAAAATAATTTCATCCACTACCAAAATGGTAGAGTTCTCCTAGTGTTTTTAAGCAGTAATATAAAACACTATCACTAGCCATAGCGCACAAGAACTCTCACTAGGAGGCATTTGGTAAGTAAAATTTATACTAAGTGTTGAATACTAAAACAATAGAAGAACCCCACATCACTAGAAGCAGATGTTCATCCTAGTTGTGATTAACAGATAGCAAAGCATCTATGCCGTGAATCCAGCCTCTTTCGTTTAGGGTATTGTTTAATTTCAGTGTGCACAAGGGCCAAAAAATAAACTTATTAATTTTATCCAAATTTCTTATTATTCGGTTTAGGTCAAATAAAAAGTTATGACATTCGTATTTATTTTGGCATTCTTTTTTTTTTTTGAGCTAGCAAATTCAGTCGCCTATTTTTTGAATAGCAAAAGAAACACACACAGTACATCAATATGAGCACATACCCTATCCTTATGAGCACTCCGAAAAAATGATATTAGATCAACAGATCTTCAGGTTGATGAAATCATGACAACTAGGTGGATACCCCGCGCATTGCTACGGGTATTCCAAACTATTTTAAAAAATAGACTATTTATATTTATAGTTATACGAATGAAACTAACTATCTTGAACTAATTTTGATGAATGATTTAAGACATCTTTGTGGACAATTGAATGAAACTATCTTAAATTAGTTTTGATGAATTATTTGACATATCTTTATGGACAACTAAATGCATTTTAATGGATGAAAAGAAACTATCATAATTATGTGCTAGTTGGCTATAATTACAACTTATAGTGGATTGTCGAGTGGATTAATGATGTGGATAGCTTGCATGTTGAGAGAATTCACTAGTGGGGTTTATCTTTATAAGAGATATAGATGCACGGGCACTTCGCTTCCTTGTACAAAAACTTGACTTCTCTTTCACATGCTTCCACTGATAAATCACAAGTCCGACAAACCCTACGCAAGGGCATATGTCATCACGGAGACATCTCTCATAAATGTGTGATTTCATTTACTTCAAACCATGTCCAGCAGTAGTGGTGTGCTTATCTAGTTTTATGAACTTATTATTATGCCCCTCTACTCTCTCTGATTGGAAATAATCTCAAACTCACTCAGATTTTATACACCAATATATTAAAAAGATATATATTGAAAAAACAAAAGGAATGTCACAATTAAAATTATAGCGTAGTACATGGTTTTTTTTTTTTGAAACCACGCCGTACCACGTATTTCATCAAGAAAAAAGAGTTTTTGTAGGCTTGGTAACACCCTAGTTACCAAGACCTACACCCATCATCAATACAGGGTATTTTCATTTTTACTTCCCATATCTTATAGACCATGGGCTTGCTTGGTTGGCTTCTAAATTTTGCCAAACCAAAACCATGGCATGCCAATTTTATGGTTATCAATTGGTTCATTACCAAAGAATTGGCACCATCAATTTTTATAGCTAAAGATTTGTCAAGTCTCTAGAAAGTTCTTATAAACTTCATAAGAGAAAAAATTGGCAAGTCTTGATTTTGGTAGTGAACCAAATGCATACATATGTTTTCTACCCTAACTTGGCAAGTTTGATTTGGAAAACCTAAGTTTTGGCATGCTCTTGTTTTGGTTTGGCAAAAATTGGTAGCCAACCAAGCAAGTCCCATGTCAATATAATATTCTATACGGCTGATATATTTAGTTTCTATGCATTGGGAGCAGAGGATTGCAAGACCTTCTTGTTGATAGCATGTCAATTTTGATATTCAGGAACTTCTAGGAGTAGGGCATCATCTTGTTAGCAACAAGGGTATGAATAGTTGAGCATCATCTTGACATCAACAAGAGGATCAAAAGCTAGTAATTGTGCAGACATATACAATCCATATAGCTAGCTTAATTGGTGGTTGTCAAACTGTGAGGGCTAACTTTTATTCTTTGTTTGGTGGCTTCCATGGACAATATGAGCTAATATGTGCAAGAGCCAATAACGATATGTGTAATTTAACATCTAGTGATAACTGTGGTAGTGTAAATAAAGCTTTGACGAATGCATTAACATGGATACCAGATTTTTGGGTCTCCAGTGTATAGTAATTAAATGTGAATTAGCTTTCTTATTTGTGTGTCATACAGTGGACAAGGATAAATTTGAACACACAGTTCAGTGTGAGGTCTTTTGACGAGCGAGCTATGCCCATCAGATGGAATGGGAGGAAGCATTGGTACTTAAACCTTATTAATGCAATGCCGGTTTCAATGACTGGTTCCAGCATGGGTCACCATCCATATCACACAAAATGGTTGTGGGAAGGAAAATTAGGTCAAGTGTCTCCTGTGAGTTGATATACCGGGAGAGCTATCTCAATGATGCTATCGGATTAAGTAGTCACACATGGTCTCCAACTTATATGGGCGTGATAGGAATAGGATGGGGTACCACTCAATTTCCAGTTTATTTCAAATCCCTTTCAGTGTGTGGACTGCGACACAGTTAAGTTTTTAAAAGCGAGAAGTTTCGAGAAACGTTTTAGGTAATATATGCCTGTTGTTTGCAGCAGTATTATATATAGTTTCAGAAGAAAGAGAAATCGGTATTTTCAAAAAAAGTTTAACTAAAACCTGGATATATAGCAGGACACTGTACTCCAGAAGAGATTAGCTGGGCCATGTGACTTTCATGCATTGAATTGGGCCAAATAAATGCAAGACAGCTCTAGGTTCAATCGTACCAAAAGCTCGCAAATTTTCAAGTACACATAAATATCACAATTTAAGTGAACGTGTACAAGCACACTAATTTTATTTCTTCCTCGTGGTACCCCCACATGTTAAAAAAGCTATGCAATTCACATAAAAATGATTCATGAATTGAGATGCATCACTTCTTGGAAATTCAGTTACTTACCCCGAGCTAAGAATCTCTAGCAATATCTTGTTCGAAAAGGCCTACTGTTTTAATTAATTATATATATCTAACACATGCTAGAGTAATTCAAGTATTTTTTTATAGGAGAGTAATTCAAGTAATTTTGGAAAAGAAGCCAATTATTTATATTTGGATTTGCAAATATGCAATTAAATTCCAGAAGATAATTCTTTAAAAGCCAATCTGAACTATGAGGACGAAGTGAAGTAATATAACGTTTTACTCCCCATTCGTGTAATGGAGTAATAATAACATGTGCTCAAAAAAAATAAAGGAAGACTATTGGAGAAATGTAATAGAGCATCTATTATAACATCTAAATATATAGATCTTTTAATTTATAAGATGTACACTTCTTTCTATCGGCCACTCTCATGCATGGTCCATTTAGGAACCTGTCATTAGTATAAGCTTACATGATCAGTTCCAAACCCCCAAACCCTAACATCAGAGAAACAACAGCGAATAAACTAAAAGAAGGGATTAAAACAAACTAGCTAGATCGACTCCCAACTCGATTCAAATCAACGAGAATTCAAAGACATTTAGGCTTTGTTTTCATGTTCGAATTCACTTCAATCCACATGTGTCGTGGTAGATTGTGGTGGAATTTAGTTTAAATTCCACCCCAATCCACCTCAATACATATTGATTATGAGAATCGAACTATATCTAAAACAAAGTCTTTGTTCGATTTCTATTTAACTAGTTACCTAACTCGGTGATAAATTTCTTCTTTTTGTTCTTGCATCTCTACTTGATTAATTTGCTTGCTTTTGGTTGTACTTGTGTACAGCGACATAATAATTAGAAGAACTCACTGGGGTCCCCTAATGGCACCACGTTGGCCATGAGCCCCACCTCGTCGCCGTGCCCCATGCCGTCGTCGAGCAGCCAGCTCTCCAGCATCGAGAACGCCGGCGGCGCGGCCGAGCTGCCGGCCATCTTGCTGGTCTCCGTGGAGCACTCAGGGGTCTGCGCCGCCGTGTTCGCGGCCGCTCCGCCACTGTGGCTCGCCGACGCGGACGCCGCTCCCTCACCGGAGCACTGCGGCCGCTGCTGCGTCGTGGCTGTAGTCGACGTCGAACCCGACGCCTCCGGCCCCTTGCCCCCGCCGCTGCCTGGGCGCAGCCACCCCTCCAGCAGCCGCGCGATGTTCTCGGCGCTAGACTCGTACGTCGTCGTGCACCCCGGGCCCGGTGGAGTCGTCGGCAGAGGCTCCACCTTCGCCGCCGGCGCCAGCGGCGGCGCCGAGGGCTCCAGCGAGAGCGCGTCGCGCAGAGCCTGCCGCGCCGTGTGGATGTCAGTCTGCAGCCGCCGCTCCCACTGCCCCTTGGGCACGGCCGGACGCTTCCCTCCCCCGCCGCCCGCGGCGCCGGTGCCCCCCGAGGCACCCGCTGCGCCGCCGTCCTCTCCCCCGTCGTCCCCTTCGCCGGCCTGCATCTTCTTCAGCTTCTTCTTGAGATGCGTGTTCCAGTAGTTCTTGATATCGTTGTCCGTCCTCTCCGGCAAGTAGGACGCTATCGCCGCCCACCTGCATGACGGTAGATCAACAAGCTCAGCAGTCAGCATACGAACACCTCGTGTCGTGGAACAACGAGAGGACCGAGGGATCAGCAGCACCTGTTGCCAAGGAGAGCCTGCAGGTGGATGATGAGCTTCTCCTCCTGGTCGGTGAAGTTTCCGCGCTTGATTCCCGGCCGGAGGTAGTTCGTCCACCGCAACCGGCAGCTCTTGCTGCACCGCATCAGCCCTGAACTCGCACACGCGCGGGCGGCCAAACAACAGAAAAAAAAAATCAGATAAGCTTGGATCTTGGAAGGCAATTTCATGAGCCCTGCAGATGTTCCATCACAGACCGGTGTTAGTGGGCACGGCGCGCCAGTTGCCGGGACCGTGCTCCTGGACATAGGAGACGAGCATGAGGTCCTCCTCGGGGGTCCACGGCCCTTTCTTCACCCCCACCTTGTCGCAGCACGGCGGCCTCCCCATGCCACCGCCTCCGTCGTCCTTTTCCGCTCCGGCCGGCCGGCAGCTACAGCTACTCGGTGGTTGGTGAGCTCGATCGATCGCTTGCTCGGACTCACAGAGATCGATAAAAGCACCGATCGATCGATCGACCGCTTCCGTGCAGACCGAGACGAGTGGGGAGGTAAAAGGGGTGTGGGGGCAGGATGCATATATATACACGCACAGCACGAGCGAGCAAGAGGAGGAAGACGAGGAGAAGAGAGCTATGGCTGTGAGATCAGTGCAGTGGTGGGCACCGGAAAACAGTTTGACCCGGGTAGAATGCTGAGCTAAGAATCAACGGCGACGTGACATGTGTTACATCCACATGCCCTCATGGGCACAGATGGGCAGATGTGCACGTACTACAGCGCGGCAAGCGAGAGCGAAAAGGGCCGGGATCAATAGAGATCGAAAAAGGCCGGCCGGCCGAGGCGGCCAGCCCGCAATGGCCTGTCTCAACTCAAGTCTGAAGTCTGAACCCGATGGACGGGTTTGGTAGCAAAACCTGGATTGTTTTATTTGATTTTATTTTCCAAGGATATGTTTTTGTAATTTTATTTATGGGGCATTATATTACAATTCAATGTGTTATGTGCATCGTTTTCTCTTGACAGGGATCTGGAATGGCTGACTGCACAGCGCAATGAATTTTGAAATAAATGGGTGGGTGTATATATCTTGGTAAGATGCTAGTGAAATAGTTGTGTATAACTTGTCAATGAATCTATATATGCCATAGTATAATAAAGATATGGACATGTGAGATCTCTGCTATAGTCTCAGCGGTGAACATAACGCAGTGACTAAATCATAACCATTATTGTCAATTTACAACGAGAGATAAGAAAGAGTCTTAAGCGTAAAAATGTAATAAAGCATGTAGTAGGCCTCATTGCTGAAAATCAATTATGTAGTAGTGAGAATCGATGTTGCATCTCACGCTTCATTGCCGGAGAATCGATGTTGCATCTCACGCCTCATTGCTGAAAAACAAAAGCAAGCTCTAGAGTCGTTGCCTACCACTGAAAAAATGGGGCCTTAGAATACATACAAGAAAAATGCAAGCAACCATATATCAAATCGATGAATTAACCCAAACGATCACCAAGAGAAACCTAGTCAATTGAGCCACGCTCAGTTTTAGAAGTTGATTTTTTCGGCCATCCCCTTTATGTATAATTTCTATTTCCGCTCATGGTTCCATGTGAGTTTCATTTGCATTTAATAGACTTCTACATAGACATTTTTATGGCATGGCAACGTCTTCAAGAAAAGAGAGAAGAAATGATGAAATTCCCTTTGCACAATTACCAACTATATATAAGTCATGAAATTAAATGTATATAAAACTCTTGGAAGAAACTATGCATTGAGAACAGATGTTTCATCCAAGTTTTATTTCATTTTACATGATATGACAATCTTGAAAACATTGTCATGAAACTCTTTGTTGAGAATGGTCTAATTCACAATTGCATGGATTTATAATGATCATATTAGATTTCCTAATCAAACATTGTTATTAGCGAGCTTGTCACAAAAAAAAATATACTATTATCTACAGCTTTATTGGGATTTCTCTAGAACACCCTAGCAGGATTTGTCTGTTAGTTTCAACCATTTGTTGTGTGTCCAAATACGGCTTCAAAGTATCGTGGTAGTAAGATGATTGAGTACTGCATTAACTCTAGTAGTTAATAAAATCAACCAATAACAACCATGTTTACTTTCTTAATTATAATGACGTTGACTACCCAAATCATATGTCTATCATATTTTTTTTAATAAAGGGGGCGGTCACAAATAAGTGCTATTTTAGAAATTGGAATCTTTTTCATTACATTATTTTGATTTGTAATATTTATAAAAATAGATAATTCTTGACAAAGTAAACTTTAATTTTGAACAAATCTATTGGATATCATTTTCAAAATTTGAAGCTCAGCACATAAAGATATATGGGGCTGGGTGCGCCATCACTGAAGCCAAAAGGACCTGGGGGCGTGGGGGTGGATTGAGCGGTTGAGCCGCCTACTCAGAGGAGGTACATACCAAGAGTACATCTCTAATCCTCCGTTCTTTTTTACATGTCACATTATCTATGTTCTAAATAAAACATTACTGCATTTGACCATCTATTTAAAAAATCTTTATAGTGTCGAAACATATTCCGTACGAATCATGGATTATGAAAGTATTTCTCATAGTGAATCTGAAAACATAAACCTTTTGCCATAAATTTATATATATTTTTGAAATCGATGGTCAAATAAATATTTGACTTAGAACAAAAGCTAATACAACATATAAATAAAAACAAATGGAGTACTTGGTGGATAAGGAATATGCAAGATATACATAAAGTCAAACTCCATCTATTATAACTAACTATGAAACCAATCTCTAAACAGTATGACTCTATATATGTAATTCCTACCTCTAAACTATATATGTAGGGTAGGAGAGCCCCTAATAGGCATTTAGATGCCCAACTCACATATCATAGTTGCGATCTGCTACTCGCAATGGCGTGCACAACGCACAAGCAATAGAAACACATATAAATTTGTGTCATATATGCTACCATGGTACATTAGTTACTAGTCAGATGCAAATAATAATAATAATAATAATAATAATAATAACAATAATAACAATAATAACAATAATAATAATAATAATAATAATAATAATAATAATAATAATAATAATAATAATAATAATAATAATAATAATAATAATAATAATAATAATAAATGACAGAAAGTTGGATTAGTTGATTAGAGAGAGATGCAAAACCAGAATGTCACTTATTTGTGAGTGGATGACTGGATGGAATAACTTTTTGATGTGACGACGACAAACCTATCAATACGATAAATTGTCTTCTATAAACAGTGACACCATTTTATGCTTTATAGTGACGGGTAGTGGAAATGATTTCAGCCATATGTCTTATGTCTAGAGGCTGGAAATAGTTGTTGTATGCCATTATCTTAATTAAAACAATGTAACAATAATTTAATTCATATGAAAACCGTACCGTGGTTCATTCAATTCTAGTCTTGAAGTCAAATTGTGTACATGCGTTTTTTTAGCTTTTTTAATCACAATATCTTCACAAATTACTGATTAGTGATATTCTGCTAGTACTATGGTGTACTCCCTGTAGTCACAAAAACGAAGCGGTATTCTAATGTTTTCTGAAGTAAACTATATATATTTCAATCTCAGGTTACAAATTATTTTTAATACATTGAATTTGGATATTTGAAAAAGATATAAGTACATTTTTATCAAAAGGAAATTAATTTTATGATAGTATCCTTTTTGCTACATGTTATAACCATACTCCTAGTAAATAAAAAAACTAATGGCTACAGTTGTATTTGGAGTAAATGACACTTGTAAACAGAGACAATGCATATAGCTTCTTTCTCTACTTTTCTTGTTTGCTGTGTGTAAAAGTAATAGGGATCAGAAAGAAAGAACTACAAAATGGCAGGGTGCATTTTGTCCGAACTCCGAAGGGATTAGCTAAAGTCAAAAGTTAGCTTTTATTGGAGTGAACTGGGCCGCCTGGATTTAGACTTGAGTGCTATCGTGATCTTGCTTGAGTTTTGTTGGAAACTTGACAGCTTGTTACCCTTGGTGTGTTTGCCAACACTTTTATTGGAGTGTACTGGGCCGCCTGCATTTAGCCTTGAGTGCTATCATTTAGCCTTTGCATTTATCCTGCATTTAGCCTACTCGATCTTTCCTTGAGTGCTATCAGTTAGTATATAGTTACTTCTTGCACCTACGGATAAGAGATTTTGATAGAGACAGTCTCTAGTGAAAAAAATATACTACCTTTGTTGCTAAAAGTCATTTGTGTAGTGTGGTAGAGATTTTCTCTAACTTTGACTAAATGGATTATTAGATAGCTACATACTATTGTCTAATCCATTGTGGTAGCACGGTAGATGTTCTCATAGTGTTTTCATTAATAACTCTCGAGCAATGATTGACGAAGCGCTGTTTTCATTAACTTGGTACTGCAAGAAACGGTGCCGACACGAACCCGCTAATCAACTTGATTGCCCCAATTGTTTCAGACATGCTGCCAGATTTTCACCGTTTCATTAACCTAGTAAGTAGCAGCGAATTACCGAACAACTAACTACCCAGTACGACAAAACACAATCGATCAATAAATAAATGAGTATATAGTCCAAGTGCAGGTATCGTCCTCTTTCTTCCTGTGTGACGACGAGGTTGTTAAACTAAAGAGAGCTCGACTCGGTGAGACCATTAATTGTGATTCGAACCCGTTTCCTCATACAGATTCGTGAACGATATATACGAATTCAATGCGTTGCGTACCTTGCGCAGTTGCGCTACTTAGACGATTGGTGAATGAATTGTCCACATTACGTATTCATACACCAACTGTCAAGTTAATTCACTCCAAAAAAAAAACTATCAAGCTAACTTTTTTTTTAGATCAACTATCAAGCTAACTTTGGGAGAACGAGCATACATAGTACGTCGTCATGAGTTGTGCTTGTGCTAGTTGCCTCGGCGGATAAAAAGGGTTTTGCTTCTTTTTTTACATCAACAAAGTATGGATACATAAAAACGATGATAGAGTCCTTTAAAAAATGATGCTCATAGCGTAAGATTTGTGCGCTTACATTCAAGAGTAAGTATAGCCACTACTAGTAGAGAACAGACTTTTAATCCATACATTTTTTTTTTGTTCTAGTTTCAATATTTTTTGCATCTGGGACTAAAGGCCTTTGCCCTAGTCCTAGTTTCTAACACCAACTAAGACTAAAATTCATCCTTTAGTCCCAATTGGTGTGTACCAATCCAACCTTTAGCTTGGGACTAAATGTCCCCCATGGGTTAATTCAAAAGGAGGAGTGCACATGACTTTGTCACATGTGATGAGTAATTGAATTGGTAAGGATTCTATGTGCGAGGTGAGGGTGGTTTTAAATCTCACACAGCGCAAAGAGAGGGGGGGGTCTTTAGGATTTTATTTATTTGTTCTCCGGCCATTTATGTACTAGTGAGTATCTTAGTTGTGTAATAGAAAAGGATGCCAGAGCGGTAGAGTGGGGAGCCACCCTTTTTATTCAAATTTTGTAGAAAGAAAAAAGAGGACAACCTTTTGCGTGAGAAGGGTTTTAATAAAAAAGAAAAAATGAGAAGGGGTGACTTCCATTTGCATGAGAAGATGGGCAGTAATAGCGTGGACCACATGTCATTCATCCGGGCCTTGATGGTGGTGGCATTTGTTTTGGTTCGAAAAGCCAGATGGCGGCGAGACGAGTTTGTCGAGAGTAGTGGTCTCTATCTTAACAGGAAATCTGGTAATTAACAAATTAAAGATAATGGGCCTAGTAAAGGCCCATTGTCCCACGGACATGACACGTGGTTGATGTACACGTAAGCGACATGTACAGAGACAGACGTGGCCACCATACTAAGTTATTTGGTTTTCATTTTTTTTATTTCTTGTCTTTAATTTAAAATCGTGCACGTCATGTACAATCAATTTGACCATTTATAGCCTGATGACTTGACAACCCTACTCCACTGTGACGTATGTATATTGTATATAGGAGTACCCTGCACAATAATACAAATTTGCTCGTGAACTCTGACTAGAAGAGTGAAATCTCGCTGAGATATGTTACGGAGTATCCTTTTTCAGCACGTGGGGCGAACTCTCTTTGAGATCAATGGTAGTAGAAGATCGTCGAGTCATTAAGGATTTGATAATTTGAAAGCTGCCTGCATGTTAAAAACGCTGTTTTTTTTTTCTATTTAACCTTTCTGCCAATTCGTTAACGTTTTCCTCTCATGTACCAAACGTGTATATGTCGGATTTGCTTTGAGATCCATGGATCTCCCTCACGTTTTGCATGTATAGGACAGACTGTAGAAATTATTAAAACCTCAACCGCATCTTCTGATGTGGTAGATAACGCTGTGGCACATGTGAACGTAGACGATAAATATGACAAGGTCTTTTTTTTAAGTACAATAACATCACAAGGGAACAAAGAAATGTAGTCAGCGTGGAAGAAATAGCATGTTCAAATGTAAGTACACACGACACAGATGACTACAAATGTGTATTCCAGCTCCAAAAAGAAGAAGAAGCAACCGGCAGTGTAACCGTGTGATCAATATGTATATCGTCATCTGTCCCGAACCTTCATGGAAATCCACCATAATACTCAGAAAATAAAAATAAATGTTCGTTGCAATTGATCGTGTCATACATCTCAGGCGTCGTTATTTGAAAGTGGACTTTTGTACGTACGTTGCGCTACAAAGGACAGACGAGACGACGGCAGATGCACTGTCATCAGAAACGAACCCGTTGCACGCATTTCATATGCCTGTCAGCAGGTACACCAGCTTCGTCAGCGAAAAATTCAGCAGGAAGTTTCGCATCCTATCCTACCAAACACGAGGATTGGCAACATCTGCATATGTATGACCTCCTCTAGCACTCTGGCGATTCTAGCGAAAAACAACACACGAAAAAAAGGCTCGAAAGGGCCGGGGCATCATGTCCACAAGGCATGAATTTGACACGAAACTGTTCGATTTGGACGAGTTTTAGAGAGGCAGTACACCCGACGTACATACATACATGTCGAACGGAGCAGGACAGGTATGACTTTTTGTCAATAGAGTTTCAACAGCAGGGCTTTTATTTCTGATGGACATGCCGACGACGATGTGTAACGAAAAGGACCCTGCTCTCCTTCCGTCGCCGAGCAGAAGGCACAAGGAGGACATGTGTGAACCGGGGCCTCCAGGGACGTGTCCGGATTGTCAAGGCTGCGGCGGGGGATGTGACGCTGAGCCACTTGCTGTAACGGCACAGCACAGCCTGCTGACTCGTGTGCGTCACCGAGTCAATGGTGTGAGTGCAACCCTGCAATTTACTGCGGTCCACGGCCTAGGAGCATTCCGATAGCTGCCTGTCTTTACTATAGTCTATATACCGTTACGGCTCCCGCAGCTCTCTCTGTCTGTCATCCATCGAATTTTGACATTTTGTGGTTGGTTATACTTCTCAAAAAAGAGTTTTATGGTTACCTCTATCAAGTGTCTATCTCCATAGCCATAGGGTTCAGAACATGAGTGGTAGCATCTATGTTCCTGCACGCTCGGAGAGCAACAACTCCACAGGAAAGTCAATCACCGGATCGGCCGATAAAAATAACTCACAAGTAAATCAATCACTAGATCGGCTGATAAACCGACTGGTTATTTTGTTCAACTGATGGTTTGATGTTGTTTGTTGTGAGAGACAAACAGTGTATCACTTCTGGAGCAGCACACATAAATTCAAGTGAACAGAAACACGTTTCTCGCAATAGTGTAGGATCCAAAAAGGTGTCGCTCGCAATCACGTTGTTTAGATTTGGCTAGTCTTTGGTCCACAACCATTTTAAAAGGTTATGCAATCCCAGTTTGTCTTGTTGCCAAAATTTACAGCTAGAGTAGGGTAGCACAATACAAGGGGGAGGAGGAACCAAACTTTGTTTGGACATGACAAGGAAGTCTCTGGAATGACAAGGATGAGCTAGGAGCCTATGTATATATGATCATCATGATAAATGAATCGGCCATCATTTTGTGGCGAGGTGATGATGGGAGTACCATCGAAAGGGGTTTATGGAGATAGCGAAGCAACTTGGATTTGTTGCGGAGTTGGTGGGACTTGGCAGCGAGCCTAGGTCGCTGACTGACGCAGCGACGTAGCACAGCAAGCAAGTTATCATATGGATCCAAACACCACTTGTTTTGTTTGTCTGGACGCCAAGGAAAAATGCAAGAGCAGCAAGATTTATCAGAAGCCTTTTTGCCAGTTGCAATGTGGAGGAGCAGATTTCAGATATACATACTCAACTTGTCCTTGGTTCAGAATGGACTTGACACGTTGCTACCAAACTAACACTTTTTCTCGTCATGGCTATACGTGTTCAAAATAAAGAAGGAAAAGAAAGGTTCGATCAGAACCATCGCCATGACTGTCTTTTCCCCGTTCGGTTTGGGGAGATGAAACTGAATCAACCGCTCACAAAAAGGAACGGGATGGAAGCTGACAAGATTGAAGGCCTACAACCCTACTGAAACGAATCACCACCCCTGGTAGCAGGAGTTTCATATCTCAAACGGATCTTATGATCTTATCCTACCTACCATGTATCCGAATAAAAGCGGTCGCTGTCACCGACGGAGGTTTATAGTTCTTGGTTTCGGTCCTCTTCTCAGGATGCGTTTCATAACGGCTTTCGCAATGTTCTTTTCCGCATTTCAGCACCTGTGCCCCTGCCGAGAAACGCTGCAACGGCGATAGCTGAATGCCGATCCTCCACCGGCTTGATTCTCCTCTCTCCAAACGCTCGCTCACAGACTGCAGCGCTACTACGTTCGTGCCATCTGGACCACGCAATCTTAAACAATGAAGTACCATCATTCACCACAACGTGTACGGTGCCCCCATGGCGTATCTGTATCCTACCAATCCGTTCAGGCAAATCAAGGGGCCTATCTCGCCGCATTTAATCGACCGACGACCGGCGACGACGCGGCGTGGATCCTCCTCTAGAACAACCCCCGGGGTCCTGCTGGCTGCGTTACACCTCGGCAACGGCGAGGGGGAAGAAAGTCCACCTCCGAACTGGGACACTTCACTCGCCACTTGGACTTCGCTCTCGCTGCCTTAAATGCGCTTTGCCTCACGCCCGTGCCAAGCTCAGCGCCGGGGCACGTGGCAGGGGCGCGGCCTGGGATGCCGACGGCGACGGGGCGACGGCGATTGCCGCGGTAGCGTCACTGCTTCAGCGGCGCCAGCCGAGTGAGCCCACCGAGGATGCAGATGCACGGCGAGGTTGCGTCCCCGGAGCCGCCGCTGGCCTGGCCTGGGAGGCTTCAGTAAATGCGGCATTCATAGCCACGGCACGGGCCAGCCACTGGAATCATGCGCCCAATTATTGATCAGAATCTGTATGTTGCTCCGCACCGCGGTGTACTATGTCCTGTGCCGGCTTCTAGCGGCACAGCACAGGAGGGGGGCACTTCTCACTCAACAAGAGTCCCAACTCTCAAGGCATTGATCACAACTCACAGCACAGCAACAACGCCTCACCTAGCTGAAATGTAATGGAGGGAGAGGATAAACGTTTTACCTCAGGAGGAGACCACTGACCAGCGTCGTCCTCGTCCAGGCCTTTGTACTTCGGCCATCAATTACAAAGAACCAGGACCAGGAAGCAGAGAAGTGTAGGACGAACTACTGCGACCATGTGCAATGAATGAATGGACACCACCGGACCAAAGGGTTAGGCTCTGATGCAGATCAGGCACGAACCACGACGTGCCTGATCAAAATCTGCAATCACTGATATCATGGCGGCGTGCTTTGCGCAAACCGGTGATGTTATGGGATGTCTGCTTTGTCAAAAGCAGAGAGGCTTGGAATCGTGGTACCACGTACCAGGGAAGAGAGAAGTGAACAAGTGATGCTGCTTTATTATTGTTGCTAAAACCTCCAGTACAATGTAGCAGGTTAACGAATTTACTCACAAAGTGTGGGACTTGAATCTGGCTTCTGGCCTAATTGTGCGCAGGCACATTCATCTTCCTGCTGCGAGTGATTCCTGAAGAAAGCTGTAGAGTTCCTCAGCAACTGCCAAGGGGTACTCTTCCTGCGGTAGAAGAGCACCTGCAACCTCCACGAACTTCGTCACGCCTTTAGAGCCCTTGAGAGCCTCCATCTCAGCCTTGGATCTCTTGGGAGCATTCAGAGTTGACACCACCAGAACTGGCACATCTCCGTCTAACTTGGCAAACAGCTGCACAAATTCCTCCCTTGATTGAACAGGATCAAGGAGGCCTGTCAGGAAGGCCGCAGGGACAAACCGAGCGCCTTTTCTTTTGGTTAGCTCGTATCGGCTCTCGATGATATCAGGCGTCACATTGTCAGGGTTGGCATAGACGTGGGACTTGTACTGAGATTGGATCGACTTTTCATTGCTCACCAGAACATTGTACATCATCCAGCCCAGGGCTGGAGCCCTGAGGGTTCCTCGTAGAAGCCCATACCTATCAATAAGAGTAGAGAAAAATTAGTTACAGTAGAATCAGTTGGAATCTTAAGCATTGACAGGTAGCCTGGTGGGAACAAGAAGATCTCATCTTTTTTAATCATTATTGTTTGTATCATTTAACACATGATTCAGGATATTGCTTAAACACCAGTAGTGAATGACTGATGTAGCTTGATATTATGCACATGAAAATGGAAGAAATGCAACTGCTGGACAGCAGAACTGGTGAATGATGATCTCCCTAATCAGATCAAGGCCCCCTTTAGAACAAAGGAGATTTTTTTTTTCTGTGAAAATGAACTGATTCCTGTAAAATTCCTGCATTCCAAAGGGGGCCTGATCCATTAATGCAAGTGCCTGTAGAACCATGCTATTGACACTCTCTACAAAAGAATACAGATATTCTCAAAAAAATACAGATAAATTTATTGCAATGGGAACTGCACTTTGTTGCCTGGCAATCTGTATATGGATGAGAACCATTGTATGCAGAGCAGCACTGCACTACTAAACACAGGAAACAAATGCATTGTTCATCGAATGTGATAACCCAATCAGAACTTGCAATAAGTTATACAATTATCAAAAACATGAACATTGCACAACAAATGGCAATATGCGGTACGCAAAGCAAAATTCACAAATGCATTGTGTGCCTATCAGGATGACTTCCAGCCTTCCACGGGTCGTATTACTGTCTTGATGACTTCACAACCTACAAGGTTATGTACGCCCTTCATGCCTATCAGGACGCTACACCAGATGTATCTGTGGCACACTATTGCATGCAATGGTCGTCTGTAAGTAAGCACTGGTGACAGTCATGCATCAAGAAAAAAGAATGTTCTGAAGGGAAGGAGTCGAGAACGTATGCTACAGGCATGCATGAGGCATGTAACTGAAACATGCACATTATAGTAAAGTACGTGCAGAAAATCTAAATCTTCGTTGAAAAAACTAGCAGCAAACAACATTATTTCAGTTCTCTTAACAGGAGAAGTGCTTCCACCCAAATGTTAAGAATAGAAGAAATGTCACAGGCCACAGGTGTATCTTAATGGGATTCCCTGACAAATATTATGCGATAAAGATGGTTCATAAACACATGATCCAGAATATTCCTTCAACCCTAGCAAACCACTATCACAAGTTTTGTTAGCTAGTTATACATATATATGTTAAATGAATGATAATAGTGCACATGAAATGAATGAAAAATAGCACTGGAAATTAAAACTGATCTTGATCAAATTAAGCCATGGGATCAATTTGGAAAAGGGTGTGCCTGGAACATGCTAATGCCACTGTCTATACAACAACAGAGAAAAATTCATAAATGAAAACAAAGGTCAAATCTTTCTAATAGCCCCTGCACCAATGCACACCCATTAATACAAACAAACATTCTCAGTCGGCCCCCAGCCATCAGGGCTCCTTAATGGTGTGACAGGTGGTATTGTACAAATATATCTGTACACAACAGCAATGCACTACTAAACAAGGAAAACAAATGTGTTCTTTAAATACATTGTACACATAAAAGCACTGCATTACAAAACAATGGAAACAAGCAGCAGAACTTGTGGTAACTAGAATAGGAAGGGACTGGCCACACAGAGGGGCGACAGAGGTCCAGAGTTAAGCCCAAACTGCTCTGCGCTTGCCTGTTCAGATTACAGCAAGACCTTTATATAGACGTATTTTCCCCATGTGCAACATAACAACCAAGTTCTAAGCAACTCAATCTAAACAAACTTAATCTCTAAATGAACTCAATTGGTAAATGAACTTATCTCCTAACAAACCAAATCTTCTTGAACTTGAAGTAACTCTGAATGTTTATCCAACTAACCCTGCAGAACTACTTCTGAATCTTGTGCCAGCACTGATACTTGTTGCCCTGTATTTGGACCGGACCAGGGATTAGACCAGTGAAGCCCTTGGTTCATGGTTTGATTGTTGGTCTAACCAGTTGGACCGACAGTCTGAAAATGGTTTAACTAAACAAAGATTTCATACTAGACACAAGTGCATTTCATGGTGTGGTGCTAGGGAATGAGCTCCCCAACCTATAAGTCACATGCTCAAACCCCATATTAGCCCTATTTTTTCTCTATTTCCCTCCCTCCCTGAAAACCAGGGGTTCAGCCACTGTTTCCCAGTCCAACTCCAGACCTCGTCTTTTAAGGGGTTTTTTTTTTTTTTTTTTTTTTTTTTTGAGATTAGACCTCGTCTTTTAAGTGGTCGAACTGGCCAGGGTCCTGGTTCCTGTTTTTCATGGTTGGGCCACTGGTCCGGTCCGGTCCAAATAATTATGCTTGCAGCCCCCACATAACAGTAACATCAC
Source organism: Themeda triandra (assembly GCA_018135685.1). Taxonomy (NCBI): domain Eukaryota; kingdom Viridiplantae; phylum Streptophyta; class Magnoliopsida; order Poales; family Poaceae; genus Themeda; species Themeda triandra. Next base: position 569,898 of record JAENPR010000134.1, read on the forward strand.
AGGACAAGCAGCAATATGCCACATGCAAATAATTTAAATAGGTAGATAGAAAGTCAGGATCATTATAATGATTATTATAAAACTGAAATGGGACCATCTCTCATTTGTTCCTACTGCATGACTGCCACAGCAAATTGGTACACTTTTGTGTAGCAGCATACTTATGTGCAGTCATGAGAATCTGACACATAATGAACCAAAGCAGATGCCAAATGTGGTAAGGAAAGGATTCGGGAATATGTTCTAGAGGTACGAAGTATTGGCAACAGAGCATGTGCCAAAGTCACAAGTTAAATAGTCAAGAAGATCTTTGTAGGCATTTTCTGACATATGAAATATCAGGTCATATAATCAGTTTGCTACCTTGTTTCCATATCAGAACCTCGGCCAAATACGATGGGAAGGGGTCCAGCCCAAGTAGGTGCAACAGCAGCAACAGCAGATGGTCTTATAAGGCCCTTACCAGCTGCACGAATTGCTATTGTTGCTGCATGACCACCTCCAACAATGACCAGTTCATCATCTGTTCATGGATAGATGGTACAGTCCATCACTAATCGAATGATGAAGGTAAAGGTAAAGGATAAGTATGAAATTATTAACTCAATGGGAAACTGATTCAAGCTTGCTTAGAGGTACTGAAAAATCAATAAAACTGTATTGACAAGAACAATCTGTGTAGAGATCGACAACCAAGTCAAATCTGTTGCACGACTTTTGGCATATGATCCACCATAAATACATCATAAAAGTTCACTCTCTAGTTTCAAATGTTGTTCTGCTGAACATTTTCCTGTAATTTAAGCTGCAGTGTTGCTGTACTTATTTACATGTTTATTGGTATTCAGGATCCCCATCAGATGTCATTTTTCAATCGCCAAAAGAAGACCTTTCTTGAAAACATGCCTTGTTTATTATTTTTAGTTGACTACATATGGAATTATGGATCCTTGACCAGAGGTAAGATTGTTCACACACACAGCATTTCTGGTTGAACCATTGAACTGCCTGAACTTTGAACCACACATCTTTTTTTTTTAGTGTGTGTGTGTGTGTTGTGGGGGTGGGGGGCAATAATAGTGTTAACCAAATATCCTCACAAAAATGAAGGTAAAGAAAAGTTCACTGAAAAAACTTAACCAGGTTTACCTGCATTTGCCACTGGACTGTTTGGTGAATTTATTAGCTCAACCAGAAAGCTCTCCATCACATCAGCATTGTAGTTCAGTGCTGGCCTATCTGAATAACCAAGACCAGGCCAATCAACAATAGTAGCACGGTAGCCAAGTTCTCCTTTTCGCCCAACAATATCTTTGGCAACCACCCTCCACTCCTCCACTGTGCTAACATCAGAGATCGTAGGGATCATGAGAATGTTCTTCACATTCTCAGCAACCTCCTGCTCATGTTCCTCATAGTATATGTTTACCGGCTTTTTCTCGAATTTCCACTCCCACTTCCCAGTCTGTAAACACATTCACAATGTTATAGCGCAGGTAACAGCAGACAGAGGCAGGACAAAATTGGTAATATAACCTTTTGTTAAGAGATAGCATTCTTAAGTCTAGTGTAGGATATCTGCCACTAGAGTAATTGTATTCACATTAACATTAACAGTTTAACAAACCGAAACACAATGAAGTCAGTTGAAACAATGCCACAATTCAAAGGGGAAAACAAAAAATGCTTTGTGTGGCTTTGCTAGAAGCTAATGATACCATTCAAGTGCATGTTATAATATACCACATCTCTAATGTTAGCCTAAGAGGTCCAGACTCTACTACATTCAGCTAAGCAGTCAATCATACTTTAACTCACTCTAGGCTTTCTGCCAAATAACTTAACCAAAGTTAAACTGACAGTATTTTTCATTTATGGAAGGTTTCATGATAACTGATAGTTACACAATATAGATTAGTAGAAATGGAGACGACAAACTTGAAAGTTTTTTAAGTTCTTAGTCTAAATGATGTAAAACTAGGGGCCAGTTTACTAGGGCTCCTGCCTTAGCAGCCAGAAACATGGAACATGGCCATGTTCCTCATTGCAGGGATGTCATTCGGAGAACATTCACGTTCCCATTCTAGGAACATTTATGTTCCATTGTTCCCGTAGTATAAAAACATTAACTTGGGGACAGTTTACTAGGGCTCCTTCCTTAGCAGCCGGAAAGGTTGAACATGGCCATGTTCCTCGTTTCGGGGACGTCATTCTGAGAACATTCACATTCCCATTCTAGGAACATTTACGTTCACATAGTATAAAAAACATTATGAAGTATCGGTCCACATTACTGTTCCCTTCCAGGAACATAGTTGCTAAGGCTTCTCCTACTTCTAATTATATGTAGGAAGCGATTCTCAGGGAGAAACGATTCTCTATGGTCCTCTAGGATAGACTCAAGCTAGAGCATGTTTGGTTCTGCATGTGTTGCGTCGATGCTTGTACAAGCTAGTTTTTCTTGCTCGAGCGAGATAACTGAATTGGCTTGCCACAATGGGCAAGGTTAGTCTCTATTGGCAGCAAGGCCAGGCAAGCAAACCTTGCTGCGCATCCAAACGTGCCACTAGTTTTCAAAGCTCCCAACCCCTCAGACCATTTCATAGAATCATACCCTAGAAAAACTTCCTTGTAAAATATCATTTGGCTGAGCTCCCCTGGCCCTAAGTGCTCAGTTCTTCTAAGGAATCAAAGAGATACCTGATTAACAACCATTTGTTCTCACTATCATGAAACCCACTAAACTGATGGGGAAGGTGAGCAGTTCACTTTATATTTCAACAGTCGCCTTTTTTACAATGATTTCCCAAAATGTAAAGAAGAGAAGATATATTGCAACCATAAACCCCGACTAAGGTTAACCATGTGTGGAACATGTTACCAGCTGGGAGTGTTTTGAACTTAAAACTAACATTGAAGTGTATATCATACTCCCTACAAGATATTACATTTTCATTTTGTGCACATGTCAATTTCTTCAGGATCTGCACCAGCCGGCCCCATATTTCAGCGAATGAAAATAGGAAATAGCCATTATGTTACTAAATCAATTAACCAAATAAAATTTTGGGGATCGCAACCCCATGTGCCCTGCAATATGGGATCTCAAAGCACATCGAAGCAGTTCGCATTCCACCCAACGCGCAACGAATTTCAGGCTTATTCAGCTACCTGTTCAACCGCCCAGCCCAACGCAGCGATCTCACTACGGCACCGAGTTCAACCAGGCAGGCAACGGAACCGGCGAACAGTACATTTTACTAGCAAATGAGTAAGCGCTGGACGATCGCACCTTGGAGGGCGGTGGGGCGGGCTTGACCGCGGAGGCTGGAGGGGAGGCGACGGCGCGGACGGCGAGGCTCCTCGCCCGCCGTTGAGGAAGCACGCGGCAGGGCGCCGCGACGGCCGGGACGAGGAAGGCCACGGCGGCAGCGGCGGCGGCGGACGGAGGCATGGATGGCGATGGGGAGGGGCACCGCCCGGCGGGGTAGGCGGCGGGCGGGCGCGGAGGCAGGCGAGGGGTGGGAGTGGAGAGGAAGCGGCGACGTGTGCAGCCACGTCGAAGAACAAACGAGGAAGGAGGCCTAATGACTATATATGGGCCCGATCCATAAACAGTCTCTTTCACGTTGATGGGCCTGGCCATAAGCCCAAATGTAGTAAATTCCAGTTGACAGAAAACAAGTTAGCAAACCTCCGATGGACCTCTCATATCTGGCACTGCGGGCCTGCGATGGGCTTTTCCTGGAGGAAAAAAAAGACTATTGCCTCATTCCGATCACGCGGTCCACGCGACAACGGTTCGATCCAGCAAAGCAAAGCAAGCGGGACGAAAAGCATGACAAGATCGTAACGAAACCCCCGACAGGCCACAAACAAAGCCGGCGACGCGTTCCCCGCCGCCGTCGGCATCCTTCCGTCATGTCCCGCGCGCCGCCGAAGGCGGCACCGCGACACGCAGCCGTGCGTGCGCATCCTATCCAGCTCGACGACGACGGCGGCCGTCTCGGCGCCTCCCATTCCCACGCGGCCATGCACACCGGGCAAAACAGCCGACTCGAACGCGGATCGTCCGTCCCGTCCTTTTTGGCGTGCGGCCCCCGTGTCTGGGCCGACGACGCCCACGCTGCTTTCGGCTCGTCGTATAATCTTATCGCCTGCAAGGCTGCAATATTCGGCTCTGCCTCCGCGTGAGGAGGGGACTAGACTAGTATTCGGTCTCCGTCGGCTTTTGGCGGGAGCTCAACTTGCCCGTGGGGTTCATCAGGTTCACGTCATGCCGCCGTCGAGGACGGTCGACGGCGGGGAACGGAGGCGAGAGGCCGAGAGCTCACTTCCCCCTTCGCTTTCTGGCCACCGAACCTCACGTACGCCATCCAGCAGAGCCCCGGCCGTACGCTCAGTTCAATTATAATAAGATAACAGTGGTGCCTCCTCCTTGACCTTGATTAGCATCGAAGAAATTAAAGGAGAGGGCGTGGCCGGGCGTCGCTCTCCGGTGTCCGGTCCCGTCCCAGTGCCACGAAGAATATTTCAGGCGACCAACCGAACCACACGGCAGGCAGAACCAGAACCGAACCGCAGTAGCAGTAGGGTCCGTCCATGCCTTGCCCTTGCGCGCACGCTCTGATTCTCTGATGAACATCTGAATGATGCTCAGCTCCACATCGTGGAATCCAAAAGCAGAGCATATGCCGCCTGCACCGTTCACGCTCCGGCACAGAGCTGCTTCTTTCACATCCTCCACGCTAGCGTTTGCTTAGCATCGTTGCTCTCCAAAGGCTAGCGTTTGCTTAGCATCGTTGCTCTCCAAAGGCAGAATCCTTTTTTTTCACCTGTGCTGTGCACATCGCAGTGCTGCCATCTGTGGGCTGTAGCTGGAAACCGACACAAAGTAGCTAAGCTAGAACGATCGTATCTTGCACCCCCGACCCCCCTGCTACGTGCCATCCGTGCCTTCTTTGGCCACGGCCGCGCCTCATGGCCCTTGAAAACCCCGCGCGCACCATCCATTTCCGGCGCTATCTATCCGAGCCACCACACCGGCAGCAAGCAGCAGGGGCCACTGAAATCCCTCTTTTGTTTTGCCTGCCTCCTGCACTGAGCTACTACAGCTACAGCTGAACGTCGTTGCGCGTTAGGTGCGTGGGGGCTGCCATCTGCCAAGCAGAAGCAGACGTTGCCAGTGTACTCCGCTGATGGAACGCTGAATCGCCATGAGCCCATGAGCCACAAATAGCGCCAAAAAGAGCAAGATCGCATTGATCATAGCCTGATTAAGTGGGCTGGAAACAATTATATTTTGGGACCGGCGGCGTGAAGCCAGCCGGACAGCTCCGAAATTGATTAAATCTGTTGCAGCATGAATGGGACGACTCTGAAATGATCAAGGGCTCATGATGTTTCCGGCTGTACTTATCTATTCTTAGCAGAAGAGTCATTAGTAGGTACATTAACTGTTTGTTGATGCTAGCAGTCGATCCACTCCGATTGTATATTGATTGATTGATGGTGAAGATTTCGGAAGAACAGAAATTGCAGTTGTGCTCTTCAATGGTTGGTCTTTTTGGGCGCACATGGTGGTAGCTGATGGTGTTGACTTGCCATCAAGTGTAACTCGGCACAAATCTTAGGTGAACAGCATTTTACGCACACTGTCAACAGTTGGTATTTCTGGAAAAGACAGTGCAATCGTCAGATGTTTATACTGATTTGAGAAATGCCGTGAACTTTTCTACTGGTTTTGCTTAGAAAAGAACTGGAAATTCACCTGTCTGAATCTGACAAGAAATTCTCTTCATTGAGGTGTCTTTTTTTTTTCTTTCAATAGAACAGTATCTCCTTTGTTTTGGTGTGGGATATCTTTTCACAAAATGTTTTAGTTTTCTTTTCTTTTTACTTTACAATCGCCACAGCGATCATACCTGTTCTTTTCCCGCCTGGAAATGCAATCAATGTTTCCTCGTCACTTTCATCAGTCTCTGTCCCTTTCCACATCGCAAAATTTGTCGGTTTTTGCTACAAGATAAGTACGAATCCACTTTTTCCTCCCTATGAGAACAAGGTTTCACTGTTCTTGCAAACGTTAATTTGAAGAGAAGATCAATCAACTATCCTGAAGAAAGCATATAAAGCCAGTCCCATAACAACACTGCCTGAACCATCACATATGCCTAAGCCTAAGATTGCAACTTCCCATCCCATCCATATATTCTTTCCCAGAGAATGCAAACAAACTGCAGTCCAGATCATCAGCTGACGGGCTAAAATGGAGTGGGATGCACACAAAGGCTTCTTCCATTCCATCTGGCCAAACGGATCCATTTCGCTGATCTTTCTGCGATGACCCATCACCCGTCTAATCTAACCGGTAAAGTGCCAATGAAACTGCCAAACCAACCCCCTGCTGTGTCTGCTGCGTGTGTCACTGCTCTAGAGTCTAGAACCGGACGTTCTAAACCACCAAGAGATCCCAATTACCAGTTGCCTTCCTTCCACGGAGGAAAGGTGAAAACTTGAAGGTGACTCGGAGGCCACCTCCACTGATCGCTTTCCCCCCGGCCGCGGTCACCATCTGGAACACCTCACCGTGGGCTGGCTGGCTGGCTGTGTTTAAGTTTAAACCAAGCAACCTCTCGTGATGACTCGTGTGAGGTGAGGTTTTAACTTTCGCTGATGGAGGCGTCAAAAACGTTGTTCTCCCAATAGGGACAGGTTTGCTCGATCTGGATTCATCTGACTCGGACAAAGAACTACTATTATTCGAGGCCGGAACATGGCGCCCAGCGAAAACCGGTCCGTACGTCCTTGTCGTGACGAGGCTCTCGAAATGTTCCAGGTGTGTAGTACACACAATTCTTCCATGCGTAATTTTCTGGTCTATAATAAGGTACTTGGTGACTGGGTCTTAGCGCGCGGATTAGTCGAACTGCGTTGTCGCTGCGAGATGTAGCGGTGCTGGTGCATCCGACGCACTTGCATTCACCTTTCGCAGATGTTCCTGGCTGAAATCTTCAGGATTCATAGAATTTATATATTACATGCGCCATGGTGCAGGAGTCAAGTCTCTAGCTCTAGGTGCAGACAATTCGGCAAGCAAAATGTCCCGCGAAATTGGGCAGGCGAAGAAATTGGGCAGGCGAAGACTCCGGCGGGCAGCTACGTACCTAGGGGGGGCAATAGAGCCATACAGGAGAGGAGGCTGTGACCCTGGAACCCGGGCTCTGCCTCTGCCCAGCACGCGCGCGCGCGTGGCGCACTTCCCGCCGATCCCGTGCGCGGACGCCGACGCGCGGGGCCGGCCATGGACCAAGGCCATACAGCACGCCGTCGCGTTTTGTCTCGTCCACTCGTCACTCCCACTCGGCCACTCCCACACCGCCACACGCGGACGTGGGCGCGTTGCTGGCCCGCCCGGTGGTGGCGATTTGGATTTTGGACTGATCAGGGAGGCCGGGGTGGCGCCGATTATCTGGTGGTTTGCGCGCGGCAGCGAGCGTTTGGATTCGAGCGCGGGAGTAGGGTCGGTTAAGGACTTAAGGGCTGGGACGTTTTAGCGGATTCGGGCGTACAGATTTGACATCATATGATTATGGACTTGTGGTTTTGCCTTTTCGTCGTGATGGAGTGGAGTAGAGAGTGCTGCGTGAGGTACCGTGGCCCTGTCTGTCTTGCGTGCGCCACCGGTCGTCGGAAAAGTAGCTGCTTTTACCCGTGGTTTTGCGAGGCTGATGGTTTGCTCCATTTGTTTCGCTGAAAAGTCGGATTGAAAAGTATTGTTTGTCAATTTATTATGAGAGAAAAACACTATACTATAGCTGATAAGTTCAAGTGACCAGGATCATAAGTTGTGAACATTTCTTCTAAGCAGAATCACGTTTTTAAAGGAATACAATGTCATTCTGGATCAAAAGATTATGGTGAGTGTATTATGATCTCGATATCAATTTTAGGTGGTGATTGGTTCATCGGTGAGAAGAACCGGGCTCATCAGCCTTGCTATGTATGTATGTCCTTAATGTTTGGTTGACTAAACAAGTATATACATGATCCACACAACAATTGTTTTGTTGCCTCAAGCCGTCCGAAATAATTGAAATCTAGACTCAGTGAGACATCATGCATGCGAGCAACCAGGCTCTGCCATCCATACATGCTACATATTTATATCACATCAAATGGAAATAAGAAACAACGATAATATGGTATCAAATCAAATGTTCCACTCCTTACAAAACAATTATTTCAAATAAACTAAACAAATATTTTTGAAAAAGCAAACAACAAAATTTTACTAGACATATAATAATAGAGAAGAGAACATTTATAACAACCAACGACAAAATCTCCACAACAACAAAACTCTCACGCGAGGCTAAACAAACAACTAGACAACTACCACAATAACGCATAGACGGAAAAACCACCATAACACCAATAAAACAAAAACCAACTTGCATGTCACAACAAGAAAGGAGGTAGGGGTTCCTCTAAGGGATGCCTCGAGATGGCATCTGCAGATGATAATAATGCCGATCGAAAATCTGGCATAAGGTTTTTCAACCTAGAACCTAAAAAAGGACAAGACTCCATAGTTCATAGCAATGCCTCCAATAAGAAACATGGCACCAAAGGCATCAGCACTACCGCCCATAACTAGGAGTTGAGGAGGGCCTTCTCCTATCCGTCCGTCCACCCCTACCCACAAACCCACCAAGAGGAAGGGCACAATTGCCACGCCGCAACAAACCACCGCGAGTGGGAGATACTTCCATAGAAATCAAGCCACATCAATGCATGACTAAATTGTCACCATTGCGCTTGCCCACAAGAGCCACCATCAGGTCGTCAATGTGGCCTCCATAGCCTCCTGCTACAAACGAAGCAGAGTAGTTATCGTTGTCGTTGCACCTAGCCAAACAGTTGGATAGTATTAAAATTAAAGTGATGATGTATCTATGAGTAAATATTTTTGTACTTTACAATAGAGAACAAAATCTATCAATGTCGTGTTTTAATTCGATAGTACACTGTCATACTATTGCCAATATTTTAATTCGACAGGACAATGTCATACTATTGTCAATATGGGTGTCATGATCGTCATAAAATAAATTATAACTTTTCAAATTTTATATAAATGATAAAACATAAGTAGTGTCATTCCCATTGTTTTTCGTTAACGTTTGATAACTTTTTTCCCCTTCCATTCTAACACACAACCTTATTTGCTAGTAATGTTAATTAAGTAACACTAGCAAATATGCCCGTGCGTTGCGACGGGAGAAAAAAATTAATCATTAATGCAAATTGATAACATTATGGTACATATCTACTTGTGTTTTATTTTTTATAGTTTATTTTATGATGATCATCGCATCTAAAATATAAGTTAATGCTGACAATAAATAACAATATCATATTAAATGTTTATCAAATTAAAATACAGTTGGGTATGTTTTTACTTCGCTGCAAAGTACACATAATTATTTAGATATAAATATCAGGTTTCCTAAATCTCAGTTGCCTGTTCCTGTTCGGCTGTCCCATATTTATATTTATTTATTTATTCTCTTCCGTATTTCTAATCTCCTCCACAACCGGTAATAAACAACAAAAGCTACACGGACACGGAAAACAACCAAGGCGAGCGGACAAAAATATATGGCGAGAAGGAAATTTTGGCGAGACGAAATTTTGCCCTTTTATTATTAGGGATAGATAAACATAGCTTGGAATCCTGAAATGATTTGTTGTAGGTTACATTTTTTTCTTTTTCCAACCGGGAATCACCCATTTCCATTTTATTGCTAAAACGGAAATACAAGCATTTTCATGGGGGAAATTACAGAAGAGAGCAAGAATGGAGGGCACGCCATCACAGGCACAGAAGAAGAAAAACTCGCAGAGCAAAACCGCACATAAACTGGAAACTAAACCCACTAGTAACTAGCTACCCTTCTTTCGAATCTTCGATCTTCAGTATCAGCCACTCGCTACTTCTCTTCAAGCAGCAGCATCATCCAGGGACAATCAGCACTCCAAACAGGACGTCGAAAGACAGCATTTTCAAGCAACAGGACAAGTAACAAATTCAGGCAGCATCATCGTCATCCAGGGACAATCAGTAAACCAAACAGGACTTCAAAAGATAGCACTTCAAGCAACAAAACAGTGACATATTCAACAGATTACAGCAAAGAACAGTTTAAACACAAGCTGGCAACATCCCCAACTCATTGTAGCCAAAGAACAAAACAGGCGCAAACTGGCAACATCAATCACCAGGCCCATTAACTGCCATTATTCCTATCCTTTTCCATTCTTTTTTCCTCCTCATATCATGTTACTTTCAGAGCTGTAGTCTTCATCCCCACGAAGTAACAGGCAATTCACCTGCTTAGCTGTTTGTTTAGCCAAAACATCATAGGCCACTTTGAGCATAATGTTCGCCCCTTCTTCCATTTGTTTCTTATCAGCCTCTCCATATAAACCTGACCAGTACAACAGCAATGAGTGAATATGACATACAATTTCTAAAGGATTCTTTAACAATTTCTTATCAAACACAACTTTATTTCGACATTTCCAGATTGCCCAGCATATGGCGCCAATCCCCCACCCATGAAAAGATTTCCCATTTGGAATCCATTTTTCACACCAAATCCAACAACTTCCAATATCCACAGGTACATTATTAGCCCCAAGACATAAAAGCAATAACAGTCCATATAACCTTACTCACTGGGCAGGTAAAAAATAAGTGAGCAGTTGTTTCAAATTCATCACAAAAGGCAAAAGACACATCACCAGTCCCAATTCTGCATACAACCACCTTCTAAAAACAATTTGTTTCCCATTTTTGAACTGTTCCACAGTCATATTTTTATCTTCAGCTAATTCAAAAAGGATTGGGACCCTTCTAGCCAAAGGTTCCTCAAAAACCCAGGGATCCAGCCAGAATCTGGTTAGGTTTCCTCTCCCAGTTACCACACCCCTACCAGCTAAGTATACTTCTTTAATCTTCAGCATATCATACCACATAGGTGAATCTTCCAACTTATGTGTGACCTCATGAATTGATTTATTTCTTAGATATTTATAATGAATAATTGATTGCCATAACCCTTTCTCTTTCTCTAATTTCCACCACCATTTACACATCAAACTAATATTCATTTTCCTGAGATCCTTGATGCCCAATCCACCCTTTTTTTTTTACTCTTACAAACTATTTCCCATTTGATCAAATGATACTTTTTTCAAACTCCCACCTTGCCAGAAAAAGGATCTTCTAGTCTTATCCATTTTATTAATTATAGTCTTTGGTAACAGGTAAACAGACATATGGTATGAAGGTGAGTTATTCAAACTAGAACAAATCAGTATGGATCTACCAGCAAGAGAAAGTAGACCCCCTTTCCAGATATCCAACTTTTTATCACCCTTTTCCACCAAGTGTGCCGAATCTTTTACTCTCAATCTACTGGGGCTAACTGGCACACCCAAATATTTAAGAGGGAAACAGCCCAACTGACAGTTAAACATTTCAGCATACATTTCACCCCAATCCCCTTCATCATTTATCATGAATATCTCACTCTTGATAAAATTAATTTTCAAACCAGCTAGCATTTCAAAGAAATATAAGAGAAGCTTCATGTTATTAGCAATTTCCAAATCATGTTTCAAGCAAATGATCGTATCATCAGCGTATTGTAAAACAGCAACCCCACTGGGTAAAATATGACTAATTAAACCAGTAATCAAACCCCTCATTTGAGCTCTATGTATCATCCTAGTCAAACAGTCAGCAACGAAATTAAACAAAATTGGTGATAACGGATCACCTTGCCTTACACCTTTATAACTCTTGATATAAGAACCTATTTTATTATTAATTTTGACGCTGACAGTCCCTCCAGTTACCACATCCTTAATCCAACTACACCATTTATCTGAGAATCCTCTTTTCTCAAAGCAAGTAAACAACAAATCCCAATTTACCTTATCATATGCCTTTTCAAAATCAATTTTTAGTATTACACCAACTTCTTTTCTTCTTTTTGTCTCATGCAAAATTTCATGCAAACATATAATACCAGACATAATGTTTCTGTTTTTCATAAAAGCAGTTTGATTTTGGTGAATCAATTTATCTGCCACCTTCTCCAACCTTAAAGTCAACACCTTAGTAATCAGTTTGTAAAGGCAGTTCAAGAGGCAAATAGGTCTATATTGTTGTATTTTTGAAGCATCAGTGATCTTTGGTAACAGAGTTATAATCCCATAATTGATCCTACTAATGTTAACTTGCAGATTATAGAAATCTTCAAACAATTGAATAATATCTTTCCTAATAATATGCCAACAACTTTGATAGAACTCAATAGGGATCTTATCAGGCCCTGCAGCCATGTTTTTTTTTCCATGAGATCCAGGGCATTTTTAATTTCATTTTCAGAAAAACACTCCCTAAGAACAAGTTATCTGCAGCAGAGACTTGAGGTACATTTTCCCAGAACTCCTCATCTAACCTAATGTCAAAATTATCAGGTTTTCCAAATAACTCAGCATAAAAATCAGAAGCATGTTTTAACAAATTCTCATCCCCTTCTATAGTTTCATCCCCATTCTCCATACTAATAATTGTATTCTTCCTTTTCTGCCATTTGCACACATATGGAAAAAAGAAGTATTATTATCCCCTTTAAGTAACCAATTTTCATGAGACCTTTCATACCGGTATGTCTCCTCTAACTCAAGACTTCTCATATTTTCACACAAAAGCCATGCTTTCCTTTCAGCTTGTTCAATAGTCAAAAAACTACTTTTCTCAATCTGTTCCAGTAATTCTAGTTCCCCTTGATACTCTTTTCTTTCTTTTCTCAAGTCTCCTTGTTTATTGAACCCCAACCCTTAAAGAATTGCTTAATTAACTTCAATTTATGAGAAATTTTATCCAAAGCAGTTCTAGCTCGACAAGGCAAATTCTAGATTCTCTCCACATGTATATAAAAGTCAGGGTTACTCAACCAAGAAAGATCAAACTTAAATTGAATAAAAGGCAATTTATCACATACTCCAGAAGTAATTAGTAAAGGGTTGTAATCTAAAACTTCTCTAGGCATTTTATAAACCAAAGCTTGAGGAAAAAGTAACTCCCAATCTTTGGTCACTAATATTCTATCCAGCTTTTCCAGGGTAGGTGGAGTTTGATTATTAGACCAAGTGAACATACCCCCAACCATTTCCAGCTCCTTCAATTCATAAAAATTAATCAAGGAATTAAACACATGTGTATGTCTATGAAATCCACTCATGGTATTCTTTTCTTTTATGAATCTTATCAAATTGAGATCCCCACCAATTAACATGGGTTCACTATTATGTGCACAAAAATTTGATAACTCGGCTAGAAAAGCCATCTTATATTCTTCCTTAGCCGATCCATAAACGATCAACAGATTCCACTTTACTTTCAAATTTTTATCCCACAAATTCAACTGTATCATGAATTCTCCTTGCCTAAACATTCCCACATCAAATCTTTCTAACAACACACCCACTAAAATACCCCCGAGATCTTCCTTTAGCGGGGTTATCCATCCATAAATAATTCCTGTCACGATCAAACTGCCTCAACAAAGAATCTGGGCATTCATTAACCATTGTTTCCTGAAGCCCCACAAAATGAAACTTTTTCTCAAAAATTAGATTATTTAAAAAAGTAGCAAGACCTTTCTTCCTTAGACCCCTATAGTTCCGGACTAAACCAGATATATTCATCATTGTTGTTACTTTTTTCTTTTTTTTGGTTTTTACTACCTCTTGGATCCTCGGGTTTTTTACCTTTGGATCCATGCAATCCAGGACTTTCCTAGCCTTGCTTCCCTCCCTTAGGAGTAAATTTAACTTTCTGTTTCTTACCCACACTTTTCCTCTTTGTATTTTTAGCAACCATTTCATCCACATCAACTAATTCATTTGAACAATCATCATCTTCCTCTGATTCAGAGTTAGGATTATACTCACTAATTTCCACAGAACTAGAACCAAGCAACTTGAGGCACACATTTCTTTGATAAATTATATTAGCAATTTCAAGATCCTTAACAATATCAAACAGAGCAAAACTATTTTCATTCACAGCAATACCAAAACTTTTAGCAGTATCATGCAGAACAGAATTATCTAAATCAAACAACTTGGGGGGTATAACAGATTTACCTTCTAGGTTTCTTTTCTTAGCCATTGCTTCATTTTTTTTCCATAACTGTCATTGCAATATCCTTTTTAAGCCTCTCACTCCTCCTTCTTTCAGCTTGAACAAACTGAGACATGACAACATCTTGATTCTTGTCACCATTAGCATTCTGGTCATCATCTCTGATAGCTAGATTATCTTCAACATCAGTCACCACACTTTCCTGAGATGATAGAAAAATTTCCAGCATCTTGTGTTGCCCCATCCATTGCACATAGATTGACATCAGTACATTCCTGATCAGTCATAGCTGCATCCATTGTGTTCACCTCCAGCCCCTTTTCACCTCCCATCTCACTAATAGAAATACCATCCTTCATCTTCAGCTTAGATTGTTCCAGCAGCAGTGCATTCACACCATCATGTGTTGCTTTAGTAACTTTATCAATTTTCATAGGCCAAACTTGTTGTTCCACCTCAGCTTTATCAGACTTGCTAGTATGTCCATCTTCCCTATATGCTCCAATTTTCCTTAGTTTTTCACTAAGAGTGTCACTATCATATTCCACATCCTCCACTAGGATTGAATCATCAGCACCCACTCCCTGGGAATCCCCATTTTTTCCTTTGTTCACATCCACTACTCCTTCTTTTGCCTTCAGCTTCTCATTTTCAGCTACATTTTCCCCATTCTGAGTTTTTGGAGGAGCAGATTGAGCCCCTTTGCTGTTTTCCTGCCCACTTTTCCCATCAACACCCAGCTGCAGATTTGATGTGTTTTTGCTAGTTCCAGCTTCAAAAGTTGGAAACTGACCACCTTGCTTTACTTTCTTCATAGGAGGTTCTTGATCTCTGATTACCACACCAATCTTCTGATTCTTCCCATTAGCTTCTTCAGGCTCTTCCCTCTCAAAGGTGAACTCATACTCATCTATCCCCAGAAAAGCATCAGCAGATTTAGGAACCTTGCTCACAAATCTGTAAGCAATTTTGACCCTCACCAATTCATTCCTCAATCTTGTCTTCTCATCAATCTCCACTGTTTTGCCAACCAAACCCCCAACCATGGCAACTGTCCTGACAGATCTCTGGCCAGCTGGAATATTCCCCACTCTAAACCATGCCTGCTGAAGGGACCCCTTAGAGCCAATCTTGGATGTGTATGGCTGGACTTTCATAAATGCTTCCACTACATTCATTGCCATAGCTTTAGGTCTGCTCCACTCTTGCAATGACTGAGGACTAGGAAACCTCATGATGAATTTGTTTTCATCCACTGTTCTGACATTCCATTTCCAAGCACTTGACCCAGCAAGGAATCTGAATTCTTGTTCAATGTCCTTTGCTGTTGCTTTGCCACTCAGAATAAGGATGACACCAATGCATTCCTTTTCTCTGGTCTTCTACCTGTGCAGCACACAATTCAGGCCATGTGTTCCATGGCACACATCTCGTACACTCATATGTAGAATGATTGTTATATCCACATATTTCACAGATCACTCTCCTGCAATCCTTGGTTCTATGATTTGTCAAGCCACACACTTCACATGGTTTCTTCTCAATTATCTGTACTGTTTTGGCAGGAACCACCTTCTCCCCAACAACAGATACTGGGTCTTCCTCTTTCTTGTCATCTTTACTTTGATTGTTTTGTTGATTGTCTTGCACCTCCTTGTTCTCTTGGACTGCCTTCTCAGGAACCGTCTCCTTTTCCTCTTCCCCTCTGTTGACCTGCTTTCCTTTCTCAGAGACAAGTTCTTCACTATCCCGAGCACCCTTACTTGATTCAGGTTTTTCATCCACTCTTGTCCAAGACATCTTCCCTCGACCAGCTCCAGAGCCATCCCCCATCTGTCCTCTGCTCAGGCCACCATTTCCTCTTCTATCGCCCCCATATGCACCCCTTTGACCTCCAACAGCACCACCACGATGACCACCGCCACCATCCCATCTCCCTCCCCTCAGTCCACCGCCGCCATCACCTCTCCCTCCCCACTGAGCTCCACCACCACCATCGCCATAGCCTCCCCACTGACCTCTATTACCACCGCCACCATCATTCCACTAGCCACCCCCTCCAGCTCCCCATCTCCCAAAACCACCTCTGTCGCCGTTCCAACCCCTCCTTCCATGGAATTGACTCATCTTCACCTTGATAACCGGAGCAACTTCAATCCTTGTTGCCGATGCAAAAGATTTTACAGGTTTCTTCCAAAAGTGGCTAACTATCTTGGTAATCTGAGGGAATCTGGGTATTTTTTCTAGGGTTTCCGGCGGGGTTGGTATGCCCCCAACCTTTTGGATCTCGATCTGAAACCCACCCCCTGGATGGATAGGAGAAGCCGTGTGGTTGTGAACCTCCCCTGCACCTTTCACCATATTGCCCCTATCTCCCTGATCACCACGCGTCTTCTCTTCAGGGCCAGCACCTAGGACCCCAGGGCCTTGGGGAGTCTCCTGAACCACGGTCGCTGCCTTGTAGGGCCCTTTTGCCATGGCCGTTTCAAATTGGCCCTGCCATTGGCGGCTGCTCCTCTGCCTCCTTGATCGATTTCCAAACCAGCACCAATGGCGAATCCTTCAACTGAACTCTATCCTGCTCAACTTTCTCAAACGGATTTTGATTCTGCCCAGACCGATTAAGGAATTTCTGCACGTTTGAATCTATGGGAAATTTGATCCCCACCGCTTTCCTCTGCTTCTGCATACTCTCTGAAATTGAAGGAAAAGCTCGAGCATACGGCGAATCATTCCGCGAACCTCCATGAACAAATCTCTGATCTCCTCTCAAGCAGCGAGCCGCACCCCAACCATGCCCTACCAAAGGAGAGGTAGAAGAAATACCGCCAACAATGTCGGACGAGCGCTCCGGGGATGCCTGCGACGGGGAATCGCCGCCGCCGCGCTCCGGAAACGCCTGCGACGATGAACTCTCGCCACCGCCGTGCTCCGGAGACGCCCGCGACGCGGAACTCTCGCCACCGCCGCGCTTCGAGGATGCCCGCGACGGGGAACTCTCGCCACCGCCGCGCTCCGAGGACGCCCGCGACGGGGAACTCTCGCCGCCGCCGACGGTCGCCGCCGCGCCGCTCGTATCGCCCTCAAAATCGCCTGGAACCCTAACCGTCATCGCCACCATGACTCTTTTCTTGGTTTTTTAATGAATCTTCTTATCTTGGTTCGCAGGTAGGAATTAATCAAACATTTTTTTAGTTAAACATTTTTTTTGGTACCCAAACATTCCTTAGCAACTTGGGAGTGTAACACCAAGATTAAGGAAAAAGGGTAGTGTGTGGTTCGAGTGTTGATGACTAATTGACTAAGCATCGCTGACTTTATGGCGACCTAAAGGAGGCATGAGTGAACTCCATAGCATCCTTTTCCAAATCCGCACGGATGCATCTCTCATCAAAAGAAGCGAATCTCATATCCCACACGCATTTGATGGGGCACAATTCATTATTGCGTGACAAGAATCTCTCTGCTATAAGAAAAAGGCAAATCATGATAATAAAATGATCCTAATTCGTAATGGAAGTTTTCCAAAAAAAAAAAAATCCTAATGGAAGGTGCCAACTGCCAACGGCTATCACACTCGGCAAGAAAGGCAACCAATGACGCGATTCCCAGTTACCATTGGAAGTTTTAAGGTGCATAGAAAATTATAAATTCCTTCCACATATATATTTTTTAAAAAGGTTCCTTCCATATATAACCTATTGTCCGCTATCGTGTCACCTGAGGTGGATTCCATCAAGACCAAATCTTTGATTGGCCACAGAATATAGAAGTCGATGGGCTACTACCATATGCGCCGTTCTTTCCCCCTGTGGCCTGAGCACGGCGGAGACGCTCAGCCGCGCACGCACACCGTCGTCGCCGAGTCACATTTCCTTCCTTTCTTGTGCCGTGCAAAGCCACCAAAGTGTCATACACGGAAAGCATAAACAAAAAGAAAACGCGGGGGTTTTGAAAAAGGGAAGGCGACGCACGACGCAGGGTCGTTTGGGGTTAGGACGGCACCGCACCGGGCGCGGCGTGTGCGCGTTCGGGTCAGAGGTTGTTATTTGGCCCGGTCACAGTCGACGTTTTAATGTGATGGAGAATAGCCTCCACCTAAACAAGGGCTTAACCTAACCCCCCGCGCGACACCTGGTCGCACGCGAAGCAGACGCCCCCCCCCCGCGCCCAAATCTCCCCGCCCCGCCCCGCCCGGTCCTTCGCGTCCACGCGCCCCTGCCGTCCCTCTCGCCGCCGGCAACGGCAAGGGCCTCTCCGGCGGTCCGGCCTCCTCATCGCGAGTCAGTCCGATCAGCGAACCGACGGACGACGGCGGGTTCGGCGTGCACGCACGCGCACGCCTTTCTGCGTGGCGGTTCGGCCCGGCGCGTCACGTCAACGTGTAGGTGCGACCCCTGTAGCGCGACGCGGTCTCTTTTTGAAGCCAGCCAGAGCGCCTCCCCCGGCCCTCGCCGTCGGGGCTCCCATCCGAGCCGGTCGCTCTCGATCCCCCGGCCCTGCTATCTTTCTCCCTCCTCGCTCCTCCGCACGTCTCCACTGGAGTCGAGTGCCCCGCTCGACACGGCTGGTGACGCGTTGTTTTCTTCGCCCTCTCTCCTTCCGTGGTGCCGGTGTAGAAAGCTCAATCGGTAGCTCGTCCCGTCCCGTTCGTTGCCCCGCCGCTACGTGCCTGGTGTCCCCTCGGATGGTGGATTAGCCTAGCCGCCGGGCGTGTCGTGAGGTCCACAGCCATGGACGCCGGAGGTGGAGGTGGAGGAGGAGGCGGTGCGGGCGTGGGCGCCCCGGCCGCGGCCAACGGCTCGTACGGGCTCGTCCGCGCCGTGGTGGGGTACTCGACGTCGCCCCTCTTCTTCTGGTTCCTCACCGTCGCGCTCGTCGCCGTCATCCACGTCGTCTCCGGCTCGTCGTCCAAGCCCTCCAGCTCCAGGTATTAAACAAAACTCAAAACTTTCACGAACTGCTGAATTCTGATCGATCGTGTGGATTGGCATGTTCGTTGGCACGACCGAGTGATGGGCGGCGTTTCTCTCTTCCCTTGCAGGGCCGATGAGAAGGAGAGGGAGAGGGAGAGGAAGGAGAGGGAGAAGGCGGCGCGCCGTGCCGAGGAGCAGAGGGAGGCGGCGTCGGGCAGGGGAGACGACCGGGTTCTGGAGATGATGCGCAGCTTCAGCTTCATGCAGGCCACCGAGGAGGATTATATGGTGGGTATGACCGCGTACGACTACAACGGCGTCGACGTCGGCACAGAGTACAACGACATCGACGCAGCGCACGGGCCTGTCGCGCCCGAGCCGTTTGCGGCGGAGCCGGCGGCGAGCCTCAGCTTCAAGTTTCAGGACCAGATGCCCGGAATTCCAATGGAGCCAGCGGCGGCGGTGGGTTCGAGGGAATTCACAGCAGCGAGAGAAGAGACGGCGGCGGTGGTTTCGAGGGAATTCACAGCAGCAAGAGAAGAGGATGAACAAGAACGAGAGGAACTGAAGGAATCATTGGCTCCGTTGCAATCGGCGGAGAATCAAGAACACCGACGCGAAGCAGAGGAAACAGAGTTCGTGGTGGAAGAGGAGGTAGTAGAAGAGCAGAGCAGAGAGGCTGTGCAGGAGGCATCGCCACAGGAGATCGTGGCGACGACGCACAACTACCAGTTCTTGACGGAGCGCGATTTCCGAGGGTTCGTCAGGGAGCCGGAGGCCATGACGGTGCGCGTGCAGGAGTCTTTCGTGCCGCCGCCGTCGCCGTCGCCGCCGCCGGCGCACCACCAGCCCGAGGAGTGGCGTCTGGTCGACGTCGTCCCCTCCCGCAGCGGCCGGTTCCTCACGGAGAGGGACTTCTTGCCGGCGAATGAGCCCGACGCGTGCGAGAGCGTGGCGTCGTCCGGGAAGAAGAGGGCGCCGTCGCTGAAGCCCAAGCCAGCGAGCTCCCCGTCCGTCGCGTCCATGGGCGTCGGCGCCAGGATGAGCTTCGCGTCGGAGTTCTCCGGGTTCGGCGACTCAGACTCCGAGTCCAGCGCCAGCGACGGCTACTCGGTGAAGGACCTCGTCGTCGACTCCGACAGCGACTGGTTCCTCTCGGAGAAGGACTTCCCGGCGACGGCGCGCGACTCCGGCAACCTCAAGAGTTACAAGGCCAAGGTGCTCAAGGCAATCGAAGCCCTGGAGGCGGCGTCCAAGCTGGAGCCGTCTTACCAGGACTCGGCTACGACAGTGTCGCCGGACTCGGTCCTGCAGGACTCGCCGGACACCATTCCCGATGGTTCTCCCAAGTTCCCTGAGGACATGTGGTCTCGCAGCCCTTCGCCGGACGTCGAGTACAAAGAGGACGAGGAGAAGGTAACAAGAGAAACTGAAGCACAGTTTGATGACGACATCGAACAGAGAAGCACGGCGGAAGAGGAGGCGGGCATCGACATGAGCGACGATGACGAGCACTCCTCGGGCGGCGAGAAGGTAGAATCTGGACCAGTCTATGATCTGGCTCCTGTTGCTGACGACTGTATGGACCATTCGGAGAAGGAGATCGTCACTGTAAACGATCACTCAGGAGGTGAAGCTGCTTCTGATGCTCAAATGAGTCCAGTGGCAGTCTCTGCGAGAGAATTAGCTGTCGTGCCATCAGATCAAGATGGTGGCCCAATCAAGAGAAGTCCGGAGCCATCGGAGCAGGAATTTATTGGTATGGTTGATCATTCACTTGAGCACAGTGATGACGACCGCAAGGAAACTGCCAGCGAAAGCGATCAGTCATATGAAATAGTGTTTGATGACAGAAGAAGGCCGGAGCTTCCAGAGGCAGGATTTGTTGGCACGAGAGGTCACTCACATGAGCTCATTTCTGATGTTTGGAAAGAGATTGTCAGTAGAAACGATCAGCCACTCCAAGGGGACCATGCTGATGAGGAAGGCCTGGATACAGCAGAGGAGGAATATGTGGGCACAACTGATCGTTCAAATGGTCTTGTTTCTTATCAGAAAAAAGTGACTTTCAGTACTGCAAATGATGAGCCACATGCTGCAGTTTCTGATAAGAAGAGTGTCCCAGAGATTCCAGATGATGGATTCAGTCTAACCGACCATCGAAATGGAGTAGCTCCTGACGCCGGGCACATTTCAGAGAACAGAGAAGATGAGGAACAAGACAGTACAAATGGTCGTTTTGACAATGCAGCTCGACAGGCCTACATTTCAGTCACCGGGAAGGCAAAGGTATATGACGAAGACGGGGAGGATCCGGAAGTGAAATGGAAGGATTTGACAGATGAGGAGGAGGACGAGCTGGAGTCACTGTGGGAGCACCAAGACCTGATCGAGCAGCTGAAGCTTGAGCTGAAAAAGGTCCGGTCGATCGGGTTGCCGACGATCCTTGAGGAATCGGAGACACCAAAGGCTCCCATGGAGGACCTCAAGCCATGGAGGATCGATGCTAAGTTCCTTCGTGAAGACCCCATGGACGAGCTGAACAAGTTCTACAAGAGTTACAGGGAGAGGATGAGGAAGTTTGACATTTTGTGCTACCAGAAGATGTATGCAATAGGTATGCTTAATTTCTTCAGAAGTAAACTTATTTACCTTCGCTTATCTCTGATTCCAGTAATGTTTAGCACTTATTTAATTAGTTGGGTGCAATAGGAAAGCTTTTTTTATTTACCCATTTAACTCGGAGACAGGAATCAATAACTGCATTCTAACCAGAAGGGAAAAAAATGATGCATTTAAGAAAATGTGATCAACCTATGCAACTAGGCGGGTTTTCATCAACTAAGAAGAAAGCATACACTCAAATTCAAGCTGATGGAGAATTAATTTGAATCTGGATGATTGTCCATAGATATGACCACACATCTCACTCGGTTAGTATGTTTTGAACAAGGTGCATTTCTTTATGATAATTGAAGGAAGATGCAAGTCTAAAATATTAGTGAAGAATAACTCTGCTACGACTTTTTGTAACAATCAAGCTTCATGCGTTTCTAAAGTTAGTTCAGGACTGATGCAGCTTCTTCTTGAGTTAGCTAGCTATTATTTTCTTCAATTACACATGCATGCAACAAGAAAAGAAAGCTTCTTAAGCCATCAAGCTTCATCTGCATTTTTTGGAACAATGGGAGTACGACACAAATTTATCTCGCTTTAAGTAATAAATTTCCCCCTCAATTAAGAATGCTCCAAAAAATGGTACTTCGTATTCTCTTTCTCTTAGGCACTAAGATAGGTCTATTTTAATTTGGCTGCAGATTTCCTTCAGCTCAGAGGGCCCCAGCAGTCCACCAACTCTCTGAAATCCCTGTCGCCGACGGTGGCATCCATCCTGTCACACAATTTCCGGTCATCGCGTCGGAGATCTCCCGAGGACCCATCGGAGCGGTTCCTCAAGGAGCTCCGCTATGATCTGGAGACGGTGTACGTCGGCCAAATGTGCCTGTCGTGGGAGTTCCTCCGGTGGCAGTATGAGCAGGCCCGTGACCTCCCGGAGTCTGACCCTTACCACAGCCACCAGTACAACCAGGTGGCCGGAGAGTTCCAGCAGTTTCAGGTCGTGGTGCAGAGGTTCGTCGAGGACGAATCGTTCAAAGGCCCTAGGCTGCCGAACTACATTAACAACCGATGTGTTCTTCGTAATCTCTTACAAGTGCCCGTGATTAAAGGTTAGGACCATTTCAGACTTCAGTCAGAGCTGAGATTAGTTTGTGGCAGTTCATGTTTGTCCTGAATTTTCACTGAAAACAAACATTGGTACTGATGCATGCAATTTGGGTTACAGAGGACAGCCTGAAGGACAGGATGGAGGATCAGCGCAAAGGGGAACTACGTGATAACCAGTGAGGAGCTGGAGGACATCATGGAAGAGGCGATGCACATCATGTGGGAGTTCATCAAGGCCGACAGAGTCGAGACGACGACGACGACATCGGTGCTCAAGGGTCTGTCGAGCACCCACGTCGAGCTCCAGGACCCCATGGATCATGATCTCATGGCGCACATCCATTCCACGCTACAGAAGGTACGTTTGCAACGCAGTGCAGCGCTGCAGGCAAAACATATGATTGGCTACAGTTGCTAGCAGTAAGTGTAGGAGTGCTAGTCGCGTGACGATGTGTGTGTGATATCTGAATCGTGTGCAGAAAGAGAAGAGGCTAAAGGACCTCCTCAGGACCGGCAACTGCATCGTGAAGAAGTTTAAGAAGCCCAAGGAGGACAGATCGAACCAGAACCTCTTCTTCTCGCAGGTGGACATGAAACTGGTGGCGCGGGTGCTGAGGATGCCGAGGATCACCAGCGAGCAGCTGCAGTGGTGCAAGGCGAAGCTCGACAAGATCATACTGGTAGACCATAGGAAGATCCACAGGGAGGCTTCATTTTTGTTGTTTCCCTGCTGAGAGAGTACATATATATGTTTTTCTTCTTTTCTTTTGTTCCCTTTTGCTCGATAAAAAGGTATATTCACCATGTAATCAATCCACGAGTGTAGGGGTTTTTTTTTAACCTTTTGGTAATTCAGGGTTTTATACGCAGGTTCATTATAACTGTAACTACATTATAATTACCTAGAAATTACTGTCATCGCAATGCACATACTCCATTGCCTCTTCAGTATAATGAACTGTCATCTTTTCTGTCGCCACACCATCTGAACCTCAGGTCTCAACATGGATTGCAATCCGATTATCCGACAAGTAGCATCCGATTGAACGCCAAATTTCAGTCTTTTACCACTGGTCCATCCCAAATGTTCTGCAAGGCAGCAAGACAGTTTTTAACTGCACTGCCATTTCTGGCCCTGGATGAGCAGTTCTTATGCCCTTTCTGTTCGCCACATGAATCATATAAATGACCACCTCTCATTAGCAGATCTAGCAACCCAGGTACTTGCTGCAAACACTGTACAGAATGACCACACATTGCCACCCCAGGAACAGGAACACACATCTCATAACTGAAAGCTGACGAAACTGAGATGCAGCTGAGTAGGATCAACAGTAGACAGCAGTACAAGCAAAAGAGAGTAAGTAGATCCTAGGGTGGCAACCTTAACAGATGGCGGCATCGAGATAATGGCAGCGTTCAGGATGTGTTTGAGGATGACCACACACTGCCACATTTTTTTTTTTGACAAAATCTGTTAAATGTGTGGCTAACAATTTGTTACCGCACCTTAGTTATGGTGTGGTAGAAATGGATCAATGACAGGTGTGCCAAAAGTATATTAAACTACTATGTTGTAGAGAACTAAACAAAAGCCTAAGTAACAGTAGCACGTTTAATTTGTCGCGTCCTAATGCTTGGCCACGAACCAAACACGCCCTTAATATGGGCCACAACCCTAGGCATGATCCAAAATACATCTTGTGGTACATGTACAGTTTTTGTCCAATTTAAAGTGGTCCTAGGTGTTAAGCCAAATTCTCTACTCCCAACCGTCCCAGGCATAGAGAGGAGAAAGCAGGAGGAGCTTGTACGAAACTAAACAAGTTTGTATGACCAAGCGTGTCACTTGACCATGTTAATCTTTTTTTTTTTTTTTTTTTCTTGTCTAATAAAAATTGCGGCAAACCTTTTCCCTTACTTTCTAAAAAAAAAAGTGGTGTCACCTTTTTTCACATGATTCACCAGTATCACTCCACAAACAACTAGCAACAGAAAAAGAAATTTAAAAGGCAAAAATACACTCCCTCTATCCACAAGAGGATGCATTTTTCACCTTTTTGAGGATTCGAATGATTTGAAATAACTACATTTATATAAAAAGTAATAACAACTATAATACAAAATAAGTACCATTAAATAACTCTGAAATGTTTTCATAGCAAACCTAGTTGGAGACATAAATGTCAAAAAACTTAAGGGATGTTTGGTTCCACCTGTTAAAACTAAAATGAACTAAAGTTTAGTCCCTTTTAAACTAAAGTCCCAAACACAAGGACTAAAGTAGGACTAAAATGTATTAGTCCTTCTAGTCCACAGAAGCTACTAAAATGGACTAAAACATTTTAGTCCATTTTAGTTTTAGTGCTAGGAACCAAACATGTCCTTAGTCAAAATTAAGCTAGTTCGAGTGCCACAAATCTCATATTATATTTTTTTGTGGACTACGAGAACGTGATTTTCTTAAATATAAATCTGGTTTAATATTATTTGAGATAAAATAAATTTCTGTGATTTTCTAAGATTATGCTAAATTATAGGATTTGAATTGCATAATTTGTTTAGGAAAAAAAAATTGATATTTTTGAAAAGTATAGTATAATCTCCTAAACTATCAACAAAGTACGATTCACAGCTGACGTGAATTTAAAAGTTGAAGTAATTAAATATCCAGTTTTATAAACGAGTGAAAATCAGACAATCCACCCGAAGCCGAAGATATAAAAACTTAAAAGTACCTTTTTTTTTTTTAAAAAAAACGTTCTCTTTGTTTGGTGATCCAGACCCTGGAACAACCTGGAAGGTGGCCCTTTGCTCAAAAAAAAAAAAAAAAAAAAAAAAAAAAAAAAAAAAAAAAAAAAAACCCTGGAAGGTGGCCCGTAGACGTAGAGCCTAGTAGCAGCTACTTTGGCCCGGCCCATTATCTCATCAAACAGATCCCAGCCGTCCGATTTAGGTCAGCCCTCGCGACACATCCATTTATACCCCTTGGCCGCCGCCACGCCCTCGCTTCTCTTTCTCCTGGCCTCTCTGCTCCATCCTCCCTCTAGGGTTTTATCCACCGGCGGCGCGCGCGACGGCGGCAAGATGGTGCAGCGTCTGACCTACCGCAAGCGGCACAGCTATGCCACGAAGTCCAACCAGACGCGGGTCGTCAAGACCCCTGGTATGGATGATGGATCTCCTCCTCTTCCCGTCTTTTCACTCCATTTTCGGTGGTTCCTTTGATGTCTGCTCTGGGTGTGTCTCTGATGTGCTAGATCGGTTTTGTGGCTTGTGGTCGCAGGTGGCAAGCTCGTGTACCAGTACACCAAGAAGAGAGCCAGCGGGCCCAAGTGCCCCGTGACCGGGAAGAAGATCCAGGGGGTGAGTTGCCACTTCTCTTCTCAGCATAGCATACCTTATAGATTGTTCGGTTAGTCTTGCGGCCTTGTAGGGCGATTGGTAGGGCGATCTATGTTGGGAGTAGGTAAGGTGATGCGGAAATCGGGGTGTTGAAGCTGGTCGGTAATTAGTTGTTCATCTCGATTTGTATGTCACTTTAGAAGGTTTAGCACTTTTTAGTGTGGAAACGGTGAAATTTGGGGGTGCAGCCTGCAATTCTTGTTGCACATGCATGAAATTCATAGAATGGACTCCCGAACTCTGTATTTTGGTCTGTAATGAAGCCTCTCAGTTGGAATGAATTAGTGGCTCACTATTTGCTGAAAGTTATGTGGTTGTTTGAGGCAGTTAAAGCAGTGGCTGCGAGCCGCCTCAGTGGGGCTGTGTAGCAGCAGCAGCTATTTGCTGCAGCCGATCAGGCCCTACTTCAATTGTTGTCAGATGTTCAGTAATAATTTCACATTGCTTTGAGAATATGATCATACATAGCATTGTCATTCTAGTTCCTTAAAATGGAAATAAAAAATATGCACTGCAGCAGAAAACAGTCAATGCTGACATTGTTGCATTAGCATACATTTCCTCTTAGGAAATGGTGACTGATTCATATTTTGTTGGAATTCTATATTGTGAATCCCTTCATGTGTTCATCATAGTATGTTTTGATGCTATGCTTGATTTGATTCTGGATAATGTGTTTTCATGTTCTACACTTTGCCTTGTTATTATTTCTCTGTGATATGGCAGTCCATCTTGATTGCTCACACCGTGATGGTTTCCATTTCCAGATTCCCCATCTGAGGCCTGCTGAGTACAAAAGGTCCAGGCTGTCTAGGAACCGCAGAACTGTGAACCGTCCCTATGGTGGAGTCCTCTCTGGAATTGCAGTTAGAGAAAGGTTAGCAAATAGTTTTGGTATCTTTGGATTTGATAACCCTAAAGGTGCAAACCTCCTAACTTGTCTATGTTGACCCACATGCTCGCAGGATCATCCGTGCTTTCCTGGTTGAAGAGCAGAAGATTGTCAAGAAGGTGTTGAAATTACAGAAGACCAAAGACAAGACTTCCTCAAAGTAATTCTGAAACAGAAGTGAATCACTCTTCTGTAAACAAGGGAAGATATTTTTGTCGATGTTGATGATCAATGGCTTAGTCTCTTCTAGCTGTGTTCTAGTATGTCTTGAGCCGACAACTGTTTCTAGGGTACCTTGAAATCTGTCTACCATTGTGATGTCAAAGATTATGAGATGACATATGATCCACCTGTTGCTTTTGTTCACTTTGCTAAAATGAGTTCACATGAGTTGGGCTTCATTTGTTGTTTATTTCCTGCTTGTTGCAAATAGCTCTTATTCCAATTTGTCTGATTGTGGCATAAGTTTGGAATACGTTTTTATCCTGCATCTAGTCTCCCAGATTCTAGTGACATAAAAATTCATCGGATGTTGAGTCATGAGTTGTCAACCGTAGTTCAAAAACTCACCAACAAACTAGCCAACAACGATGGAAGCAGAGCATGTGCATAGGCATAAAAAAGAAGATAAAGATAAATGCCTCTTAGATGTCAATAGTGGCTGATGCGAGAAATGCCTCTTATATGTCAGTAACCGGTTGGTGTCGTTTTGTTACAAGGGAAAAACATGTACCAAGTGTTGTTTTGTTACAAGGGAAAAACATGTACCATGGCTGATAATTCAAGTGAACGGTGTAGAGTTCTCTAACCAAATATGAAATATATTATCCTCTTTGCCCTAAATCAAGCAGGGAATATAATTGGAGGCTACTAATGGCTAGCCATATGTCGAGTGATTTTGCCTGCAATTTCATCCTCCCCTACGATTTTGGCGCCATCTCCTCTCCAACAACTCTCAGCCCTTGTTGCTGTCCCACCGCCTCACCATGTGCTAGGGTTTCGTCAGAGCTTTGGACAAAAAACCAAGCACGTGGCGCCGCCTTCTCTGCCCTCCTGTAGCCACCACCGCCCTGTCACTACGTGCTACGGCGAAGCTCCGAGCAAAACCGTAGTGTGCCCATAATGGCCCGCCTTCTCCCCCCTCATGCCATTGCCATGGCCATGCTCTCTAGCGTGCATTGCAGCGACGCCCTCTCCCCAACCTAGCTTGGTCGGCTCCACTGCTAAGCCCCTAAACCGTCCTGCCACCACCCACACCGTCTGTCTGACCTTCCTCCCCCAAACCCTTCTCTTCTAAGCCGCTGGAGTTAGAGGACATGAGAGAGAGAGGAACTCACTGAAACTCTATCTCACGTATCCAAGATGGAGGACACACCTCACTGACGTCATCAAAACCATGCGCATGTCGAGAGAGAGGGTAGACTCATGCACATGAGGAGGAAGCCACCACCGAAGTTGAGCACTGAAATAAGTCGTGTATCGGCATAATAAAGGGAGATGGAGAGACAAATAGAAAGTTCGCTACCCCTTAAAAATGGATAGCCGTAATAAAGTCATTACTAATATATAATTCATCTCACATTTGTTTAAAAAGCCACCCGATCTCAGTGTTTCACCAAACCAAAAGAATAGCAAGCTAGCAGCACCTCTTCGTACACGTTTCCATTGCCACGTTGCTTGGGGCTATTTGGTTCGCTCGGCACCCACTTGGAGCGTCCGATTTTAGACGGCCGCGGGGCTGCGGCTGTGATCGATGCCCGCACAACCTGGCCGCCTCTATGCATCCTTCGCCCCCGCTTCGCGCGCCCACCACCCGCTCGACGTAATGCCGCGCCGCGCCGCCGCGGACCGGCTGGCGCACCTCCCCGCCGCGCTCGCGGGCTTCGTCCGTGCGCGCGCCGCGGGGTCCGCCTCCGCGTGGTGCCGGTTCTCCTACGGCAACGCGCTGGCCGCCTGTGCCGCCACCTCCGCGCCGCTGGCCTTCGCGGAGCAGCTCTACTGCGCGGCCTGGAAGGACGGGCTCTCCCGGGACGCGTACGTCTGCAGCACCGTGGTGGGCCTGCTCGCCAAGCACGGCCGCCTGGGCGACGCGCTGCGGGCGTTCGAGGACGGCGGTCGCGGCAGCGCGGTCTGCTGGAACGCGGCGATCTCCGGGGCGGCGCGCAGCGGCGAGCACGCGCTCGGAGTCGAGATGTTCCGCGACATGGTGAGGGGTTCCTCCTGCCAGCCCAACTCGTTCACGTATTCTGGGGCGCTCAGCGCGTGCGCGGCTGGTGCGGAGTTGGGGGTCGGCAGGGCGGTGCATGGGATGGTGCTCCGGCGTGGTCCCGAGTACGATGTCTTCGTCGGGACATCCATCGTTAACATGTATGTGAAATGTGGTCGGATGGGTGCTGCCATGAATGAGTTCTGGAGGATGCCAATCCGGAATGTGGTTTCCTGGACAACTGCGATTGCTGGTTTCGTGCAAGAGGAGGACCCAGTAAGTGCAATGCTGCTGCTTATGGAAATGTTAAGGAGTGGTGTGGCAATTAACAAGTACACGGCTACGAGCATATTGCTCGCCTGCTCTCAGATGTCCATGATACGGGAGGCTAACCAGGTGCACGGCATGATTATGAAGACTGAGCTGTACTTGGATCATGTTGTCAAGGAGGCTTTGATTTCCACATATGCAAATGTTGGGGCTATTCAGCTGTCTGAGAAGGTGTTTCAAGAAGGTGGCACAGTTAGTAACAGGAGCATCTGGTCGGCTTTCATATCCGGGGTTAGCAGGCATAGCCTACAAAGATCAATCCATCTGTTAAGGAGGATGTTATGTCAGGGCCTACGACCGAATGACAAATGCTACGCTTCAGTTTTCAGTTCTCTTGACTCATCTGAGCTTGGCAGACAACTGCATTCGTTGGTCATAAAAGATGGGTTTATTCATGATGTTCCTGTGGCAAGTGCGCTCTCCACCATGTACTCCAGATGTAATAATGATTTGAAGGATAGCTACAAGGTTTTTGAAGAGATGCATGAAAGGGATGAAGTGTCATGGACATCAATGGCTGCTGGTTTTGCAACACATGGCCATTCAGTTGAGGCATTCCAGGTGTTAAGGAATATGATTGCTGAAGGTTTTACACCAGATGATGTGTCGTTAAGTGCCATTCTTTCAGCCTGCAATATACCAGAGTGGTTGCTCAAAGGGAAGGAAGTCCATGGACACGTCCTTCGTGCCTATGGAGGAACCACATCTGTTAATCATTGCCTTGTTTCCATGTATTCCAAATGTAAAGATGTACAAACAGCTCGAAGACTTTTTGATGCAACTCCATGCAAAGACCAGATCATGATATCTTCAATGATATCTGGATATGCTACGAATGGTTATAGTGAGGAGGCAATCTCATTGTTTCAGCTTATGTTAGCAGCTGGTTTTCATATTGACAGGTTTTTATGCTCATCTATTATTAGCATATGTGCTAACATGGCAAGACCATTCTATGGTAAACTTTTACATGGGTATGCAGCCAAAGTAGGCATACTGTCTGATCTATCTGTGAGCAGTTCACTTGTGAAGTTATATTCCAAAAGTGGCAACCTGTATGATTCTCGTAAAATTTTTGATGAAATAGATGTTCCAGATTTAGTTACATGGACAGCGATAGTTGATGGATATGCTCAGCATGGAAGCAGTCAGGATGCTTTGGCATTGTTCGATTTGATGATTAAATGTGGGGTAAAACCAGACAATGTCATACTCTTGAGTGTTTTGTCTGCTTGTGCCCGAAATGGTTTGATTGAAGAAGGCTTCAAACATTTTAATTCAATGAGAACTGTGTATGGGGTTGAGCCAGTGTTGCACCACTACTGCTGTATGGTTGATTTACTTGGTAGATCTGGGAGGCTTGTAGAGGCAAAAAGTTTTATAGAGAGTATGCCTGTGAAACCTGATTCAATGGTGTGGAGCACGCTGCTTGCTGCTTGCAGAGTTCATGATGATGTTGTGCTTGGACGTTTTGTAGAAAGTAAGATCCATGAAGAAAATTGTGATTTGGGGTGTTTTGCTACTATGTCAAACATTCGAGCAAATTCTGGAGACTGGGAAGGTGTGATGGAAATAAGAAAATCAGTCAAGGATGTGAAGAAAGAACCTGGATGGAGTTTGTTGGAAGAATAAATATGCTTCAATATATGTGGAAAAAGGATGAATACTACACAAAACTTCGAAATATGTGCGATGTGTTGCCATAAATTGGCTATTGAAACTCACTGAAACATATTGCAGTGTATGTAACTATGTACTGAAAAACTTCATATCTCTGAAAGTTTTGAAAAACTTCTGTGATCTGCTTACTAATTAGGAATGTATTACAGATATGTTCGGTTGGGGACCAACTCATGTAGGATTGTTTGGTTGATCACTTTGTTATGGCCTTAAGGGACTACTCCATGAATTTTTAGGTATATTTCCTGACTTTCTACATATTTTTGTTGTAACAGGTAATGATTTGGTGACATGACACTGTATTTTTCAAATCCAGAGCAACTAGGTTTATACCATACAGTTCCTCATACCTAACACTCAACAATATACTTTCTGTTTTTGTGAACAACATTATACTGTCTAACTTAAAATCTTAGCTATTATCTTAGAAAAACTAGAAAAGTGCCTCCGCTTGTTCTTGTTATATATAAGAATGGATATTAGTGATACTAGAGAAAACTGTTGACCCTCTTCCACTGTTAACTGTACTTTGCACTGATAGTTTTACTGAATCTTAGGCATCTCTCAAGTCATTTCTCTACATGAAGAATTGGCAGTTACCAAAAGTTCCCACTGATGATAGATCAGCTTTTGCAGAATTCATTCTGCACTAATTTATTCACTGTTTCCTTGATATGGACTTTGCATATTTGACATGAGGTCACACTTCTAATTCTCAGTGAAATTATAACTTTATAAGGTATTTGTAATACTGAAAAACAGAATATTTTTTTAACTGATCTATTCTCTCTGATAGATTTGCTGCTATTGTGGGAGATAGTTCATGTTATATATCTAACTATGCACAATTTTTCAGTACAGCTGCTATTGGACATTCTATGGGAGGTGGGGGACAATGGAGAGAATCACATGGCATATTAGTTGTGTAATCATCTGGTGAATCTATTCCTAAACCAGATGGAAAACATAATTTTTGTGGAATTCCACGCATTGCTGGAACTGACTGTATCCATCACCAAGTTTTATTCCAAAACCTCCATTCGTGTCTATGCCTGATGAACCAGGTACCTTTTCCTTGGAGCAGGCCAAACTGTGTTCGGCAAAGCTTCAGTTATAGTATTCCAGGGGCTATTCTCAGAAGCACCAATGTGGCGTCTGATGGCAATTGGCAAATGACCTGACTACTAAAAAGGGCAGACCCGGTGCCAGAGGCTCCCACATGAGTGGGGTCTCAGGAAGGAAAATGGGAGGCTGCTTCGAACCCACGAACTGGCGATTCACTGAGACAACTCTCACCAATGCACCAGGCCCGCCCTTCATAAATGACCTGACTACTATTGAAGTTTATTACTTCATTGCACGAAGTTGCCATATTCTTGTGAACTGTTAGGCTTTTGCTAATAAGGCCCCTTGCCGACACGGTTGATTATGAATCAATTTCCTGAGCAATAGGGCCTTTCCGAAGCAAAATGGCAAGCTTGTATGGACTGCAAAGCAGATAACAGTTTTGGCTCTGTCTTTTCAACCATCATTTTGATGATTTCCTACTTCATGTTTGGTTTATATTTCATTGTCCAAACCATTATTGTTTTGACTATCATACCATACGCCATAACAGAACTCATGTCATAGAATGATGCTCTATACATTTTCGTTTTGTGGATTTTAGAAATATTTCTTTTTGTATATACTTGAAAAAACTATAATCAGATGTAGTGATGCGGATATGTATCTGCTTTTTTTCCCATTTAATATCTTGCTATTTTCTAAATAATGCTTGTAAACATGAGAGCGTTGACCAATGACCTTCTATGTCATGATCTTATATGTAGTAGATGCTGGATCATGGTCACTGAACCAGTGGGCGGAGCGTGGGAACAAATTAAGGGAGGGCTAATTTTAGTGGTAACTCTATTTATTATTTATTTGCCTATAAATAGACTAGTGGCAGCGCATGTATGAAAGGAAGTTCCATGGCTGACAGTATGAGCTGCTTCAAACTACCTGCGTACATCATGTGCACAATTGCATGAACGCATAGTTGCATGTACTGAACTGAAGTAAATCAAATTATTTTCTTGAACGCACTGAACATCAGTGTGCCATTTCATTAAGGAACAAAGTAATCAACTCCAATCCGACGGGAACTCCTTTACAACAGAAGTGCCACACAAAGGGAAAAAGGACCAAAATAGGAAGTTAGGAACTAGGCTACCCTTAGCTTACTCTGGAGGTCCTTGGCTCCACTCCGGTGACACACCACAGAGCTGAAAGCACAACCTATGCACACCGACAAAACTGTGGTTTTCAGTTCCATCATGTTCAGGACTTAGGAGGCAGGAGGTTTCAATGCTAGACACCACATGGAACGTGTCAATTTCTTTCATCTATAGGAAAGATAAAACACAAGAACGAATGAAGAGACCAGAATAAAATAAAACCCCTCTTTGGCTCTTTCTAATTTCTAAAAAACTAGTAGAGCAAGAAGAAATGAAGAGCAAATCATTGATTCTAGCTTTGTACGGACTGGATGCTCTCTGGCAATGATATGGTCAACAGAACTCCAGAAGCAGCGCTTGTCCGCTTGTATTGCTCAAACTTCGTTTCAGCATAGCCCAATGCAGCTTTCTTGCTCAAACTTCTTTTATTTTGCTCTAGCTCTGTTTCTTTTCTTTTGCTAGTACTGCCTGTTATAATCGTATTTGCTAGCCTAGAAAGATGATGGATACAAGATTTGAGACACAATCATCCTAATTTAAACTTTAACACCATATTCACTGCCTTCTAATTCTCTCTTTCATCTCTCTCTTCCTTTTTTTTTTTCCCTTGAGAAACATGCTTCTCCAACACGAATTAACTTTGCATGTTCTATCTTCTTTGAACATGGTACTGTTCACTCCATCCATATTCTCAACTTTACACTTTAGCTTTCAGAAAGATGTATAATTTGCGTGTTATTATAACATTGGAATCTCGTCTTTGGCTTTGAGAGAGTTGTACATTTGCGTGTCACTATAAGCTGAGAATATCGTCCCTCCATTCTTGTTCTTGTATAAAAACAGAGTGCTGCAATGGGGAAGAGACATTCTCTTCTCAGTTCCCAGCCGTTTGTTTCGCTCTGCCACCAGCCCACCACCCACCAACCAGTTCTTGTTATGTCATTTACATGCTAACTAAATCTCCAAATGTGTTCTTTTGTATCTACAATTAAGCCTTCAGATCAACAAATCTAGACAAAAGTCACACAATTTATATGCTGGTTCCGTCCTGTAAGTCTTTCTTGGCTTATCGGTTTTCATCTAATGAATTACTTCATTAATCATTTGTCCTAAAATATAACATATTTAGAAAATTAAACTTTGTTATTTTTGATCAACAATTAGTTAGTCTAATCATATAAAACGTTTGTAGTACAAAAGTGATCACAACAGATTTGTGTTTATAAATGCGGACATATGGTTTTTCTCATAACCATTGTGTAGCTTTTAGGTGATGAGTGATTGTCAACATGCCAACACAACGGGTGTGTGTGTGAGTCTTACTAACCATGGCACGCGGTTTCGTGCCAAACAACGGTGTCTCTTGGCTTGTGTTGTACAGGTGTCGAGCTCGGAGACGGTGGTCGACGGTGTGGTGAAGGTCAAGTAGGGCGTGCCGTGCTGACGGACCGGGTGCGGTGAAGGGCGGACGTGAGGCTTGGACCGAGGGACCTTGAAGACGGGCGGCCAGCCGTGGTGGCTGACATTTGGGACATCGACGAGCGCAAGTGTACATGGCGGGGGATGCGTACGGGCTACGCTACTCGCGGACGGTTTGGTGGTTTCGCCTCAAAACCATCGGTGGCGGGTTTCCCGGGTTTGCGCCTCAAAACTCGGGCGGAGGTCCCGGTGCGGACGGACGGCACGTGGCGGCATCGGGAGATCGCGTGGAAGCGAGGCTACGGTGAGGAGCGCGGTGGCCGTCGGATCGATGAAGAAAAACCCGGACGGTTTACCCCAGAGGGTATTTGGGTTTGTGTCTTCATAAGGACGTTTTGGTCTTTGACGTGCGCCTATATATATGTGAAGGGGGCATTTGGGCGGCGTGATCCTTGGAGGATCACTCTCGTTTGTGTGGTGTTGAGAGGAGGCTAGGGTTAGAGAGGAGTGACTCTTGTCTTGCTTTTGTCATTATCCTATTTTGATTTGGCTAGGAGTGGCATGCTTTAACCCGACTCTCCGCAATTAATCAAGGATCAATTTCGTGCTCCACTTGTCCCCCTTTGCAAATCTGAAGTTTATCTTTTTCCTCTATTTTCGGAGCTATTTTTGGGGATTATTTGTTCGTCGGATTTGGCAGTGTTTTGGGGCAAATTTCTTGAGGGCTTTTGGTGCTAGGATGTGTGTGAAAAACCTGACCAAATGATTTGGATTAATTCCACACGAGCACGGAGAAATCGACGAATTTCTTTTCGGGCGACTTTTTCGTGTTCTTGGCCGTGATTTGATTTTTCTGGAGTTTGGGTCGAAATTGAGCAGTGAATTTTTGGGAATAGCTTACCTACTCCGTGGTGATTGCCTGTGCAAAATCTTGTGTCGAGCTGTTTGGATTTGGTCCGTTTTTCATCGGATTTTTGGAGCTCGCGCTTCTGTGTCGCCTGCTGAGTTCGTCGCTGTTCTTCGTGGGTTCTTCCAGGCAGACGCTTTTGAGATGGGGACGAGCATCTCGGCTGCTTGTTGGCACTAGGACAAACACTCGAACTGAGTGACCGCTGCAGCCCACCGGTCGAGCGCCACAGCTAGGACACCGGTGTCATTTCGTTCTTCCCTCTGTCAGCAGAGCGAGCCACCCAGCCGTGCGTGGCCGTGACCTCTAGCACCAGTCGGTGCTCCCAGGTGTTGTGCACCGTTCCTCTC
Source organism: Themeda triandra (assembly GCA_018135685.1). NCBI lineage: Eukaryota > Viridiplantae > Streptophyta > Magnoliopsida > Poales > Poaceae > Themeda > Themeda triandra. Next base: position 606,175 of record JAENPR010000134.1, read on the forward strand.
TGAAGCAGGTCCGGCGCCGAGCAAGCAGCACCAGCAGCTCTCACAGCCTGAGTGCATCCACCGCTATTCTGTCGGTTCAGAGCTTTACTGCAGGTGCCTTCGGCTTTGTGATTTCAATTCGTCCTTGGACATCAGTTCTTCACTTCTTCAGGCATCGATCAGGTGTATGTGTTGGTCGTCTTCGTGCGACGTCAGAGCAGCAACAGCAGCTGCATCTGCACTTCAACAAACAGGTAGGAAGGTAAGCAGCTGGCTGACATTTTCATTCGCTTGCACCGTCAGACCATCATTCAGAGAATAGCAGCTCATGCTTGCTTTAGCTCTTGATTGGTCATGAGCTTTGAACTTGTATACGTGATCTAATCCAAGGAATCATTAGCACATCATTAGAGCATACTTCATTTGGCTTAGAATAGCCCTCACGGTTGAGAGTTTAAATTTGCTTTCTGCTCCTAAGTAGCAACCATGCTGCTTGCTGTGAACAAGCACCTGAGGCTTAGTATTTTCAGCAGCTAGCAGCTTGTGTTTTTGTCTTCTTTGTCTCTGTATTATCCAGGTTGTAGATCATCTTGCCAAGCAGAATTAGCAGGTAGCAGCAGTTCCAGCCTGTGCATTCATCCAGCTCCAACCAGTGCTAGTCAGGAAACAAGGTGATCTCGTGATTAATTTTTAATTGATCAAATTTGCACTTGCCTTCGTGAGTTACTACAAGCAATGATTAGCTAATCTTTTGAGCCTTGACATATATATATACGACTCATCTTGCTTGAACTACTACAGCTCACGGCTTGCAAGTTTGCTGGTTCCTGTTCATTCTCATTTTGTGAAGTACAAGCACTGATGATCATTCTCGAGATTGCAGCTCTGTTGCTTTGTCATGCTCTAGCTTCCGAGGCTCTGTGATTTTAGTTTGTGCAGGTCTGCAGGCATTGTGTACCATTTTGGAAGAGGGCAAGCTCGTCCCAGTGACTGGTAGGCCGTGCACCTTCGAGTGCCGAGCAAATCCAGTTGAGTGTTTGTTTTGCAGGGATCCAATTTGGCTCAAGAGGATAAACAATTTTCTTTGAGATTTTCCAGTGAATTTCACTAGCTTTGATTTTCCGGTTTGCTCGCATCTTTGTTGTTTGAGCTCTGAATCGACTTCCGCTTTTTGCGTTGGCTTTCTGTGCTCGTTTGTGGTGTCCCGCTGTGTTCCTAGGGAACATCCACCCATTAGTTGGGTCGTGGACATCACGGTGTTTGATTTGTACGTTTGGCGGTGAAGTTAGGACAACGGCCTAAATATTTTGAAAGAAATTTTACGGCTCCCATTCACCCCCCTCTGGTCGCCGTTTTCGGTCCTTCAATAAACTACTTCCAAAGATCAAACTCTTGTTTTTATAAATTACGCACTATATAAGAAATTAGTTGTTAAATTATAATTTTAAAGGGCGCACCAAGTCAAATCATGCCTTCTATTTTGAAGATAGAGGGTTTTAAAGATAAAAAATAAGAGTCCCATTCGGTTTCCCCTCGTCTTTCGGCAACTGTTCTTTTGAGCCCTTTATTCTTTATGTTGATCCTAGCAAACTACTTTTTTTTTTTTTGAGGGAGCAAACTACTTCATTCATCATGTTTATTCTTACAAAAAGTAGTTGTTTGCCTTTTTCTCAAATGAAAAATTGACATACCCCCTAAATAATCAATCATATTATCTCAATTCCCTTCGACCTTTGAAGCCTGCAGCAAGTCCATCTGGTCGTTTCTTGTCATCTCCGTAACAACGCAAGATTTTACCACCAGGTACTATTGCCATTCTTTGGTACTTTTTCCATTCCAAATTATAAATGTTCTGACTTTTATATATACATAACTTTTGCTATTCAGATATACCATTTTTCTAGATACATAGCAAAATAATATTTCTAAAAAAGCCAATACATTGTATAATTTGAAATGGAGAAGCATTTGCTTATGAGTTAGTACTATATGCACTCTCAATTATTCATGTTTTTCTCATCATATAGAGTACGTGTGGTTGCGGAGCAGAGTTTGTGAGAGAAACATATATTGGCCACCTGCTCAAGCAAGGAGGTATCAGTACCAAACTATATATACGCTTGTGAAGTTGTGAATCACACGAAGTTACACTTTGAAATTTTCTCATAAATAACAACCAAAATAGGCCAAGCAATGCAAGGAGGCAAAAATAAGCACCACTTAGCATGCCACATATTTGACTATTTTCTTTCTATATATATGTGGGTGGAGTTGCTCTTTGGGATTTCTTCCTCATGCCCCATTACTTAAACAAAGCCACATAGTAATTCTTCTGAGCATATATGTGATGCAATTTATAAAATACTGAACTACTTTATTTCCCCTTTGTGCAAACAACTATATGTGATTATGTGTTTATAGCTAGTTCAAGAAATCACTTTGATCACTTGCAGGTTCTGTGCAAATTGAGAATTTACGGCAAATAGTAAACAGAAGTCATGGCAGAATCATTTCCCTTGGACCAACCGATGTTGGACAAATGGCGTGATCGTCTACAAGATATCGACTTCTGGTATATTTTTTTAACCATCTGAATTTTTAGTTTAGATTTACAGAGAGAATTCTAGCCATGAGCGCCTCCCTTCCCCTCTATGGTATCCCAATATTCATGCTGGGAAGCACAAACAAAAAATATTTATGTTAGTTATTCCTTATCTTGGATTTAGAACCTGTTAACATGCATGAATATCGTAAATGGACTGAAGAACGTACACATAAATTGCAAACACCAGACTGTCCGGTGGTGGATAAAGTGCAAGCATCAGACGATTTTGTGTGTGTTTTTGATGAGGATAAACCCAGCTTTCATATAAAGCTAAGAACATCACAGTCCTACAAACCGTGCTGGGGTTTCCAACTTACATGAAAGACATCCGGTTTTATACTTGGTGGTACTAAGCACTCCAGGTCCAATAGTTCATGGGGTATTTAGACTTTTTCCTAATAAAAAGGAGCCAACATAGCCAGCGAAGAAAGACAGTAAACAAATCCCCACCCAGAGAACTAGCTAACAAAACAACGCCAACAATCAGGAGACAGCTAGCATCTACAGAACTCTCTCCACCTCCAGATTTCTTCCAGAAGGCTTGTAGTCAGCATTTCATCATTTTGATTTTGTCATCCAAATATTGTACACCATTTTCTTTCAAGTGGATGCACCACTTCTGCAGAAAAGCAAAGTTTTGTGGAAAACTTCTTTAGAATTTCAAGAAAAACCTTTTCAATCCCCATCTTACTTCATACAGTCCAAATGCCCCATAAAACTATTGCAAAAATGAACAATTTAGTACTATAGTCATTACTTCCCAAGGGTAACCAATTATCAAAAGCATCCTACGTACTTCTAGGCCTCTAGGGGTTTATCACAACCCAGGGCCTCCTTGAAACAAAACCAAATGATTTTTGCCACATGGCAGTTGAAAAAGATATGGTCCTCAGTTTCCTCCACCCCACACAGACAACAGTTTTTGCTCCCCTTCCACTCTTTCTTCTTAAGGTTTGTACCGTTTTGTAGCCTCTTCTAAATGGCCATCCACATAAACACTTAAATCTTTGTAGGCAGTCTATTTTCCATAGCTTCATCATTCTCTTATTGGAAACTCCCCTAAAGGATAACCTTCTATACATAGTGTATTCATCCTTCCTCTCAAAACTAGTCTGTAACTCTCAGTGTATTCATCCTCCCCCTCAAAACTAGTCTGTAACTCTCTAATCTATCCATAAGTCTTTCCCATTCTCCCATCCCATATCACTATCCCCCAAGGCTCTTCTAAAGGAAACATCTCACCCATCCCCTTTCCAGCAGCTACTAGCCAAACAGTCTTGATCACTTTTCACACAAAAAAAACAGTCTTGATCACCACTAATATGGTACAGTGAAGGGACAATTGTTACTGCAGTGCTAGAATGTAGATGAGCGAAACACACACATCAGACAGTCCGAAGGTAGCAAAATTGTAAATGCCGTACAAACACCACGGTGCTGGTGTCGGTGGAATTGTGAACGCCACACTGTCCGATACTTTGATTTCGCCAACTAACAGTTGATAACCACAAGCAATGTTTTTTACGTGGTGTCCACTTGTTTGTAAACATGCAGAAAAAGGTGGTATTACATGTTCATCCAGCACCCATATAACCATATTGATTCTTAGACTACTTTATTTGTTTTATTTAAATAAAAAGAAGTGTCAAATAATAAGAAATAATAAACAAAGGAAGGGGAAAACAGAGTAGAATGATCATCATAACTAACTACTCAACAATCATGAAGTGAGATGCATGTAATTAAAGTGCATGCAATAAGTTATTTGAAGGACTAATTAAATTTGTATTCCACTTTTTGTATTTGTGTGGTCAGGCTGAATGGGTATCTCCACAGCGATGAATACAACAGCTTGCGGAAAAAACTGGTTGCCTGTGGTTGTGCGCACGTGCAGTGGAATGTCGGGGTCGGACGCAGAGCATGTTTCACACAGGTTATATCAAGCATCATTCGGGAGGAAAAGATGAGGTTGCATGGTCCCTTTGATCATGTAATAGAGGTGGACATGAAGCAAGCATCAGGGTCAAGGACGAGGTTCAACATTAATGACAGACTGGCCATCGAAGTGGCAGACCAGCTCGGTCTGCTCACTCTCAACCAAAAAAAATATTACAGAAGGCTCAAGGAAGAAGATTATGAGTTGCAGTACTATACGTATGGGGCGATGGATGGCACAGACTCACTGCACAACTTGTCAAGGTCAATGGTTCCTCGCATCCTTCAAACGCTGTTGGGGAAGAGGTACATGCTTGTGGTTCAGAACATAGACATGCCAATCAAGACTGATGATGCTTTAACAGTGGAGGTAGGCCTTCCACCTCTTGCGTGGGAAGGCTCTTTCTGGCTCATGTCCACTACCTCTGGAGATGTCTATGAGGACAGCAAGTCATCAGATAATAAGTGTGCTGTACAATTTTTTACTGGGGATGATATATTGATCCTTATTGTGTACTCACTACATGAAGCAGCTAAGCACATATCTAATGTGATCGGCGACAAAGACGAGCAGCATTGGCACCTTGTGGCCCTTCGGTGCTTCCACTACGCTGTAATGCTGCTCAATCCCTTCATGGGTGGAAGCGGTGAGTCCTTGAACAATCCGTCCCTCCCTATCCTTCCAGTTCCACTTCCATCCCCGTCCCTTTATCGTCACGGCGTCTTTCAAGAAAGCTATTCGGGCGAGAGTACCCCTGCAACCCCGCCCTCTGATAGTGGTCAGTTTGTCCCCTCCAAGATCTGTGAGGTTGTACCCTTCCTGCGTGTTGCCAATGAAGTGGAGGCCAACAATCCACGCGTCGCCTACCTCTGTAAGTCGGCCTGGTCTCCAAATTTGATTCCTTCCCTTCTCTTCATCCTGTAATAATTTATTTACTGATTCCTTCATGCATGCGTACACCACTTGATACTATGTCATCAGGCCGCTTCCATGCCTTTGAGGAGGTTCATCGCCTTGACCCGAGCGACTCAGGTCAAGGTGTTCGCCAGTTCAAAAACGCACTCCTACAGAGGCTTGAAAGGGACTATATCGACAAACTTGGGCAAAGGTTCAAATGCAATGACTACCTACGAGAAATGGAGAGTTTCTGCGAGGACTACTACTACGAGTTCATCCGGGTAGGGCTAAAAACGATTGGAAATGAGACAAATCGTTTTCGTTTTCATTACCAAATAGTTTTACTGTTCTCGTCTCCGTTTTGTCAGTTACCGTCACCGCTTCCGTTTAGGAGCAAAGTTCGGTAATTTTTCAAAAACAATTCTCGGTAAACGGAAATTATCGTTGTCGTTTTCAGCCCTACATCAGGAATTACGAGCAAGCGGAGGATGCGACAGATCAGCCCTACATCAGGTATCGTCACCTTCCCTCTTCCCTCGCTTGCAAAATTCCACTTCAATTCTTTTCCTTCCAAGCTTCTTCGTTCTCCTCTTAACACACATATTTTTCAACTCAGACGTCAAACATATGCTGTATATGCTGTGCTACATAAAGTACTATCTTCTATGCGTCTAAGGGTTCAGTGGCCCGGGAGTTCTGAAGAACAAGATATTGCCTCAGATAAGCATGAACTGATATGGCAATGGGCCTCCCACGGTATCATACTTGCCACCAAAGGAACTGTTCAAGAAGGAACAGGGGAGGTGACAGACAGCAACCACGGCAAATACAGTGATGATGATAATGTATATCAAATTGGAAATGTCATCCTTGAGACTTTTCAGGAGTACTCGTTGCTACAGCTACCCTTTCATTCTGCAGTTTTTAAAGCTGGTGATGCCACGAAGACAGCGGCACACTTCTTAGCATATCACAGCCTCATTACAGAGCAACTGGCTACAGATAAACTTTGGCATTACCATCATCATCATCATCCTAGTTTGGAGAACGTGAGTTGGATCTCACATGTGGACGACCGAGGATGGCAAATAAGCAGAGAATGGTTGAGCCATGGGCCTACGGGCCCAACCACACTTATTATAAGGCGCTGCTCACCAAGCTTTTTTGCAAAGCTTGATCAATTGTTGCCCAAGCTCCTTTATCTTCATGTTCTTGATCTCTCGTATACTCAAGTAAAATCACTCCCTCCTTCAGTCTGCTATCTTCAAAAACTCCAATCGCTTTTCCTCAAGGGATGCCATAACCTTTCAAGTCCATTCAGCTTCCCAGGTACCAAAACAACTTTCCCTGGAAAAAATAGCAACAACAGGATTAGCTTGCTCTACCTAGACCTCTCCTACTCAAATGTAGAAAACTTTGATAACGACTTCTTCCATAACATTCCTAGTCTACAAGAGTTATTGCTTGTTTGTTGCTCCAGGCTTGTAGAGTTGCCACCCTCCATTGTTGCATTGTCTAGCCTAACAACACTCAAGCTCACAAATACGCCAATAGAATCTTTCAACTGCGAGATATTTAATCAAATGATTAAGCTCCGATCAGTTGAGCTAATTAACAACTTTGAAGGATGGTGGTGCAGAACGGAGGAAGAGGTAAAACTGGAAGGGCATCCTACACTGAGATCGTTCTCATTGGTTGCCGCACCCTATATAAGGAGATTGTCCTTTAATGGATGTATAAAACTAGAGTCTGTGGACACTCTCAAGGGGCTTCATGCTTTAGAGGAGCTTGGTCTTTCTGCTACAGGTATCAAGGAGCTCCCAGCCGACATCCTTAATCTACCCCGGCTTGGACGATTGCTTCTCATAGGTGTTCCTGCTCTAAGGCGTTTTCCTTGGCATGCTCTAAAACGATTCCCAGATATGTTCTGCTTAGATCAGAACTTGGAGGGAAATGGAGTTCATTCCAGTCCACAAGTTGCACAAGTGGTGAGCACCAGCAATTCCAGATTGTTTTATAGCTTCAACAAGAACACTCTGGATTTAGTAAGGAGCGGACGGCTTTTCAAGTCTTTCTACATTCAAGTTAAATCATTTAAGGCCAGATTTATGAAGACCAATGACGAAGATGACATGGTGACCAGCAACATGCTTCAGGTATCGGAGTCAACCTATGCTGATGTAAACCATCAGTATCTAACAGGGGGAGTCTCTATGGTGTCCATGGATGACATGCTTCCCTTCCGGGTGACCGAGCGTCATGTGGAGATCTCAGCAGTGGATCGGTATCCCGCTGGTCTAAACCATGTTCTAGAGGTCACCAAGTCGGTTTGCATGATGGATGATACTCACGTCTCCTGCCTCAGTGACCACCTGAGTAATTTCAATGATCTAGAGGAATGCAAGCTCATGCGGTGCCACTGCATGGTGCATGTGTTTGAGGTGGCGACATATCTAGGGAACAATCTGAAGAATGCATGGGTCTACTATCTCAAGAGTCTCACCCATTTCTACAGGCCATCTGGCAGTGGTGCCACCTTCCGTGCACTCAAGCACGTCGGTCTGGTGCACTGCCCGAGGTTGGAGGGCTTCATGCCAAGTGACTGTGAGCTGCCAAGCCTTGAGACGCTCGACATCCTCTTCTGCTACAACCTGAAGGCAATATTTTACAACAATGGCCATCATTCTTCTCCTCGTCGCTACCATCTCCCTTGCCTCCATAAGATACGCCTCCAGGAGTTGCCACTGCTGAAGCATCTCTACGACAGCGACACCATCCTCACCATGCCCAAGTGGGAGGAGTTCATAGTCCGTGGGTGCTGGAGCTTGCGACGTCTCCCTCGCCTCCACCAACAACCAGACAAGGCTGTGAAGGTGAGTGGGGAGCGGGCCTGGTGGGCAAAGCTACGCTGGGCCGACAACCAAGGTGACGACATGCCCCACCACCGCAGCGTATACGAGCCCAGCCTGCCTCCAGCGTTCACCTTCGTCCGTGAGCGCTTTGTCATCAAGAGCTACCTCAGATGAAGACATCCATGTCATTGTTCGGTACGTGGTGAAGGTATCAAGAGGCAAGAGCTACTCTAGGACAGAGGTGATTGCAGCATATATATGTGCTTGTTTTCAGTATATCTAGCAACCTTGCATGCCGTGTGTGAAACTGATTGTCTAATAGATTTGTTTATATATAGTGGAGTCTGGAGTGTATATATGAGCTTTGTCTGGCGTCATAATTTGCAAGCACCTCTATGTCCCTGATTGCTTTATTGTTGTAATATAGTATGTGTAATGTACATGTACCTATGATTCTGATCATATACATTGTTATTTGATTAAATGTAACTCCTATATATGTGCAATATTAATCTGGATTTCTAATTTACAAGTTCATACCTGCTGAGTGTGGAGTATGATTCATGGGCTCATCGCCGTCTAATCTGCTGCGAAGTATGCACAAACGGCATTTAGTGCTGGCATTGTGTATCGAGTTTAAATCCAGAAACGGGGCAAGAAGTGGGCTAAATAGTTTATGGTTTAAAATCTTACTAGCCGTACATTAATAGATATAACAAAGAACACAATTGATGATATCAATTCGAAGTGCTCAAGCTGTCAAGCAGAACATATACCATTTTAGATAGACATGTTATATAATTCTATATAAGAATGCAATGTTATAGTTCTTCACAAAACAAAATAGCATTACGAATTGAGATGAATGAATACAACACGCACCATTAATTCCACATGCTCTCGCGAGGTAAATTTATCAGTTTCTCGAGACTTGAAAGCGCTTCAGAATTTTTTTTTAATCTTCAACCGATGCAAACAAATCCCACTCAATATTTCATATTGGAAGCTCCTGTGCCCCCTACAATATGAAACAAATTAAATTGAAGTGCATTTATTAGGCACCGTTCACATCTCAAATTGAAATACATTTATTAGGAACTAGTCAATGACATTCGTTGAATATCTCATATCTGAAAACTGAAATTCAACAAGGCAATAGCCAACAGATGCCACACCTCACCTGTCTGGGCCTGGGGACGGGGAGGAACGGGGCTGGGCCGCCAGCCCCGCCGACGCGCCGTGGCTCAGCAGCAGTGCCGCTGCTCGCCTGCTCCTGCTGGGCGCGGGCGCGGTGAGCCAGTCCAAAGAGGAGGGTGTGAGGCGGCGAGACGGCAAGGCCGCGGGGGAGCCTCCGGGCCGGGCTGCGGCTAAGCTCCAGCCTCCGCCGCCGACGACGCACCGTGGCTCTGCTGCCGCTGCCTCCAACTGCCGCACCGCCGCGGTCGTAGAGACCCAGAGCGGAGGCGAAGACATGGCGAGGCCACGAGGGCTCCGCTCCGGGAACGAGATCGTCTAACATACTGCAATCTACGTAAGAGGGACATACTTTGCCGGATCACGTCTATCGACCATCCAACGGTCCATCGAAATATGCACCTCGCCGCCCCTCAGCCCATATATTCGACACGGCCCAAAACGCAGTACGCACGTCGCCGCCGCTGTGCTGCCCCGCTGACTAAAAAATAGCGCGAGACTGACAATTTGCAAGTCTTGTAGCCGGTTTGCAAGTGTTCTGTACATATAATTTAGCTTTCTTTTGCTACTATGTTGCAAATGAGCATTCTAGTATCATTGGTACATATTCCCCCATTCAGAGTTCTCCGAATCGAAACAATCATGACAACAGTAATGAACTATCAAATTCACAATAATTATACTGCCAAATTGGCAAGAATTATCCAATCATCACAACCAAGGTTGAGCCAGAATCTCAATTGACATCAATTACACAATATCAATTCAACACTACATATCTACAGCTAGTCTGAACTTTGGAGTTTGGCTTCTGAATGTGTATGAGGACAATTGCGCTGCACGCAGAAGAGCATAGGCACGAGCTCAGGATAGGGTGGCAGAGGCCGGCGGTGCACTTTACTGAAGACATGCTTGCGTCCTCCAGTGTCGACGAGGGAGGTCGCGAGCAGCAACAACCGCCAGCCGGCGGCCATCTTCACGGCACTGCAAGTAAGCGTCGAGTGCCTGGAACACTCCGTTCCTCCGCATAGAATGAGGGCGATGGAGCGAACTTGCTCAGGTACTTCCTTGCCTGCTCAAGCGCTGGAGAGGCAGCTAGCAGGGAGCAGCTACAGTGACGAGCAGGGCGCGGCGGCGGCGACGACGACGAGGAGTCACGACTGGCGGCGGCGGCGGCGGCGAGTCACGACTGCCTGGAGCACTCTATATCTTTTGTTCTGCGTTTTGGGCCTTGTCGATTATATGGGCCGATGCAAGAATTCTGTGGCTTCGGTGCTTATTTCCCTGGACTGTTAGATGGCCAATGGACGTGATCGAGCAAAGTATGTCCCTCTTACGTAGATTGAAGTATGTTAGTGCTCCTCCCTCCTCCGTCCTCTATATATGGCCAGGCGGCCCATGGGCCGGCGGCACGGCACGCGGCACGGCTTTCGGCACGGCCCATGGGCCGCACGGCACGGCCTGCGCCGTGCCCGTGCCAACACGGCCCGGCCTCCGTGCGTGTCATGGGCCGCCGGCCTGGCCCATGACACGGCACGGGCACGGCACGGTGGAGGGCGCGGCACGGTGGCCAGCACGGCCCTCCACCCCGGCTCGGCCGACGGCGGCGTCCGCAAACTGGATTGCCTTCGCCTCCGCGTCGTAGGGGTCTAGGGGAGCCGGGAGCTGCAGCTGTGTGTACGCCGCCTTGACCGCCGAGACCCCGCGAAGAGGTTCGTCACTCGCCGCCGCGTTCGGCTCCCGCCGCCGCCGCGCGACGCGCTGCCTGCGTGCCTGGGTCGCGTCTGCCTCCGTTCTGGCCGCCGCACAGAGTTGGTTGCAAGCGCGTGAAGGAAGCTGTGTGCCTGTGTCGGTCCGTCTGCATCACCATCGTCCATCGACGACGACCGCCCGCGCGCCTGGGTCGCGTCCATCCGCGACGGCGACTCCGCGACTGCGCCGACCTCGGGGCTCCCAGCGAGCGCGCGTCGGCCGAAGCTCGGCACGGCAGGCACGGCGGCACGCCGTGCTCTCGGCACGGCACGGCGGCCCATGTGCCGTGCCGTGGGCCGAAGGCGCCGCCCATGGCACGGCGAGGCACGGCGGCACGGCGCGGCACGGGCAGTGCCGGCACGGCACGACACGGCCGTGCCGCGTGCTGGCACGACACGGCACGGCGGCCATCTATACCGTCCTCTCACCTCCATGGTTCCATGGCTTGGGCCGGGGTCACGCTCGCGGAGACGCGGGCGGCCACTCAGGCTGAGGGGCTTTGTTGTTGGGCCCAAGGGGGATCGATGGGCTGGCAAAAGGATTTGTTCCAAAGAAATTTGGGCCGCCCGCAGCCCCGGACCCAAATCTGCTCTCGGCCGTCTATGTTCACCATTCATACGTTATTCGTTAGACAACTAATATAGTTGGCATAATGACATACACGTCCTTAAATAGCAAATTTATCTATGTATTGTGTGGTTATCTAGATGAATTGTGGAATGAAGATTGATTTAGCAGTCACGTCATGCATTTCAATTTGTATGGAATCGATTCTCCTATTATGTTTGAAAACATACTGATCGAACTTACATGGGTATATATTATTGATCATGTCATGCATTCTAATTATTTTAGAATCGATGCTGCATCAACGGGGGCCATTTAAAGTTAAAAGTAACATGAGCGAAGCACAATGATAAGTAACCAACAAACCTCATAAGAGTGTACAAGAGACACGCCTACCTAGACTGCTCAATTCTAGTTGGCTCCGATTCTCTTTGTTAGAGATGGTGCTCTTAGGAAACTGTCTCTAACAGACTCCAAATCGAGTGTTCTACACATATATTTTAATCGCCTCAGCGAGAGAAACATAATGATGAACTCCATTCTGCATTTCAAAACCTATCAGGTTGTTTTTCCAAAAAAAAAAAAACCTTAATTAAGTCAATTCTAGGTGTGAACAAGTATCTTGAGTTATGTGGTTTTGTCACTTTGGTAAGTTACAACCCTGTCATTTATCCATAGAGCTAGTGGGGGGTTTTTTTTTTTTTGGCATCTTCTTCCATTGGCATGGTGAACAAATTTGGTGTTTGCATCTGCAAGCTTGATCCAGATTAGTCTTGACCTTTACAGAATTCTTGGACTAAGGGTCTATTTGGATCCCATGGTTTAAAGTTTAGTTAGGCCACTTTAGTTCTTGAAGCTCCAAAGAGATTAATTTATTTTAAAGTCCTCTCTAAAATTTAGTCCACCTAACAAAAATACCATTAGTTCATTACCACATATAGGTAAGTTGAAGTGTGGTCTAAAATTTAGTCTTAATTTTAGCCAACTGAACTTTAGATCATGGGATCCAAGCTGGACCAAATGGGATTAGTACACTTGACATGAAGGGCACATACTCCGTAAGATGTAATTCTGATAGTAATTCTCCCTTGACATGAAGGTAACTGAACAACTGAATATAATACCAAACCGTTCTTCACTCTGATAGCTTTGCTGTCAATATGGGTCATACTCCGTAAGATATAAAGCTAACTGAAAATGCACGATGGGTGGTCCTCTGCTAAGGTAGCTCTTACTGTACACCTAGTTATGCATAATATTTTTCAGTAGAGTTGCTATTGGACATTTCTACGGGATGTGGAGAACAAGGGAGAGAATCACATGGCATGTTGCTTGTCCAATCATCTGGTGAACCTACCCCTAAGTTAAATGGGAATTTAAATTTCCTTGGGATTCCACATTCATTGCCTGAACTGTATCCATTACCAGATTTTCTTGTATATGTGTCACCATCACTATTTCCAATACCTCCACTCCAGTCTGTAGCCCAATCAACCATATATCCATTGGATGGTCCAAGCAGTCCAGATTCTGTGTTTGGTATAGCTTCATTCATACTGTTGAGTATTCCAGGGGCCATGCTTAGCATCACTGATGTGACATCTGATGGTTTCTGCTGAGATTGTATTTCTAATGGCAAGATGACTGAACTACTATGGATGTCTTTCTCTGATGGTAGAAATGGGCTACGTTTGAAAGTTATGACTTTACATGGAGAGCCGTACTGTGAATTGTTAAGATTCTGCTGCTGTTGTCCCTGCAGATACTGTTGGCTGTTGAATCGATTTGCTGAGCAAGTGGAGCTTTCCAATGCATAATGGGAAGCTTGTGTGGACTGCAAAGCAGATAACAGCTCTGGCTCTGTTGTTGTAATTGATTGAGGACCCCAGGAGTGAGATAGCACTCTTTGTGCCACAGAATTAGGCTTTTTAAATATCCTGCAAATAGCCCATGCATCCTGTTTGACAAAAAGGAAAGTATGAAAAAAAGTGGAGCAAATATATTTAGAACTGAATGGTCTGAGTAAAATGCTTACATTGGCTGGAATATTTTTGTCTTTTGGTGTTTTAGGACGTGAGGGGTCATTGAGTGAAGGAAGCCTGTACTCATGCATCATCCAGTCAGTCTTGATTCCTCTCGCTGCTCTCCCTTTGTAAAAGACAAGGGACTTCTTCAGGCCTATGCACTTGGTCCCTTCAGAAGAGTAAACTGGCCTATCTGTTCCTGTTGCTTTCCAGAATCCAGCTCCTGTGACTCTATTTGGTCTAGCGCTATTCCGATACTTCCGGTCCCTTGGGCAGTAAAAGTACCATTCCTTCTCCCCGGTGCTCGCAAGCTCTATGCAAGAACAAGATGATAAATGATTGCAGTAAGTAAAGATGAATATCGTAGTCTGATATGGGAAGGTACTGACTAATCTACTAGTTGTTCATTAGTTTGAGAACAAGCAGTTTGTGCTCTAGCAAACAAGTGTAGGAACTCATTAAAAACCGCTACTATGTTCATAGACATTAAACTCTAGGCATCGACGTTCATAGCCATTCAGTGACAGGAGAAAGGTGTAGTGGTAAGTAGCTTTCCTTCTTAACGATCTCAGCTTCAATTCCTAGCTGCAACTCTATTTTTCAATTTGAAAAGAAGAAAATGAAAAAGGAGATGATAAATGTTGTTTTTGTATAACAACAAGAAAACTATCCAACATTTGTTTTTTAAGTGTTATGCGGCTAGATTTGTTTGGAGTGTCTGCCAAGTGGCTTTTAATCTCCAACCACCAAAAGATGTACCTGACTTATTTAGGTTGTGAGATGTACAAAGAGACCAACACTTGCGCGCTCTGATTTGTATGGGGGCAAGTGCAATCTTATGATCTATCTGGCTGTTTAGAAATGAAGGGATTTTTGACAAAAAAAAAAAACAACCATACTCTTATTTGCAGGCTGTTTTGAGGGCAACTTATTGGACCCATTTTTGGAATGCCCTGCAGAAGAAGAACGAAAAAACTTATCTGAAGTGGGCATGCCACATGATGGAGACTGTGGCTATGGAAATCTTCGCCAAGCATGGATGGTTGTCGCTCAAAAGGCTTAGAGCTTAGCGTTTAGTCAATTTTCCCTTTGTTTGGTTTTACATTTTGGGAGCTTAAAAACAGAAGAGGGTGGATTTGTAATAAGAATGGTTGTGTGCAAAACTCTTGGAGAGACCGGAATAAGAATTCCTTTTTCTAATAAAAAAAATCAGTGACAAGAGAATGATAAGACTACAGAGATGGAGTGGCTTACTTGGGAGATCCCATGGATCATACTTGTAGATGTCCAGCTGCCTAATGAGCTCAATGGACAGAGATTTTTGCTGAATCTTTCTTTTGAGGTAAAAGCTTATGAGCTCTTCATCTGTAGGATGGAACCGGAAACCTGGAAGAAGAACCTCATCAGACTTGTCTATATCAGCTCTCTCATCCATGGTTGAGGCTGGTGAAGCCTGATCCTGATTGCCTGTTCTTGTGCTACTAATTATGTAGAGGTAGAATGGTTTTTAGAACTGAAGATGCTCAGGCAAGACAAATGACCAAAGCTGTCTCCCTGAAATGAAACAAGTATTACAGTAAAGAGCAGTACTATATAATCACTACTGAAGCTTTCTTTCTTGAACAAAGATGCCACGGCTCTTATATATAGCACATCTTACGACGAACTGGTCTTCATTAGATGAACGTTCCCAAAGATCTAATCCTACACGTCTTGTACTTATTCCGGGTCATAAACGTCAGAAGCGGGTGGCTAACGTAGGAGCAATGTCTAAAATGTGCATTAAAAAAGTAATCGCAGCTGCTAAAACACGACTCACAGATGGGAGTGCCTCCTTGCATTAAAGAACTCCTACATTCCCTATCACATTGAACCTATTTGACTTTTTTAACCAGGGAACATATATTTATCAATGAAGACAATGTTAGCAGCATATAGGGACTATTGGTCCCTTCCCATTCACACAAAGGGTTATGATCTTAGTTAGGTATCTAGGAGACATGAGCAGCCACAAAAACTTGTCCTACAGCAGCAGTTGTGTTGAGAAACAACCGGGTGTCTTTCAGCTTTTCCAATTTCATACACTGCAATCCGGAGTCCGGACACTTACAATACACCATGCAATTAATGCATCACAACTGAATTAGTTCAACTGGATGAATTTCGAGTTGACCCAATGATACAAATCTAAACTTGCATCCCTACTAATGCCACAGTCTCCAACAATATTTAAATTCTTATTAGAATTCACTTTTTTCTGCAAAAAGAAATTGCCAAGACATATTTGTCCATTCTCTGTATTAGAAAATGTCATTGTTATACGCCACTGCATCTGGGTTATATATATTTATATTCCTATACATAATACAAAGTGAACCATTTCCCACTTGTCTAATTTAGTTCTCACTGTGTGGACGATTAATTTTGTGGACAATCATTTTTGCTGTTAACTTAATCGATTGGAGCACTGTCGATGTGACAGCAATGGAGACACTTGAAATTTTTCTTGGATGTTCTAGTTTATTGCGAATTATAGACTTCTTTTGTAGTTCATAATAAGAGCACATTCTTAGATAAATCTTGTTTAATGGCTACATTTTATGAGTCGGTCCTACCTACATGAACCTTGTAGTACCGTCCCCTATCATTTTTCTGCCAACTGTAGTTCTTCAAAGTTAGCATACCTTTTATTTTCTCTGTAAGTTTCTGGGCATCATATCTCTGATAAAATGTGTGGCTTCCATCTCGTTTACATGGTGAACTTGATAATAAACTCAGAATTTCAGAAACATTCACAAGAAACCACAATATGTGCACAACTTTTTGTTTCAGTGGGAACAAATTTTGCAAGCAGTCAGCAAATACAGCATACAAAGGAAATAAGATCCTGGCAAGGTTTCATCCGAACGGTTACTATCCAAGTATCTAGTCCGTCCGACAAGCAGCAGACTTCATACTTCTCTATCTAATTCTTTGCCCATTTACACACCTACTGACCTTGCATCGCGCAATTCACGGCAATTGCAGATCTTTACATGCATCTCGTCATGACTGTTACAGGATGGAAATGGACTGGCCAGACAGCGACACCTAACATCCAGGCAATATATATGATTGGAGCCGTTAACTTCATTTGTTCCTTGAATGAAGTTACTTAGATAGGACAGCAAACCAGACAGCACATCAATCATATATCAAAAAAAGGGAATAATTAATCAACGGATCTTGATGTCGTTTATTTTTGCGGTTCCCTACATTCACACAGATGATCCAAGGGGGAAAAACAGTGAAAATTCCTCAGTTCCACCATGTTCATAGCCATGCTAGTGACCTTGTAAGAAACTAATCAGACTTGTATTGAGACTGGAGATAGTAGACGCTAGAAGCCTAGAACCATGTCCCCATGTCTTGGGGGTTAGTGGACTATACTACAATTCCGTGGACGTTTCCGTTTGTCAATCAAATTGTGGTTCAAAGAAATGATTGTAGCTTTCCTTCATGAAAGTGCGCTACTCACATTTAACTTGTGAAGTTAGAATTCATTACACGTCGAGTAGCAAAAATATGAAATGTTCGAACATTCTCTATTGATTCAATGCACAAACCAGCTTTACATTAAGGGCAGCAGTTGCTACATTAAAGCCATATAAACAGCTTTAGGAGTAGTGATGCCTCGTAACACTTCTGGGAATGCAACCATCAGCTAACTTGAAGACTCATATTTCTTTTCACGTGGTTTTTGCTGGCATCATCAGGTGTGCAAGAGCACATACCCAGCAGATCTCCTTGATGTCATATTATGCACAAAATGTGCCTGGTTGTTTGTTCAAAACTTCACGATGCTCCCAAGAGCTCCTTGAGATCATATCCTTGCAGCTAAAACAGTCGAAAAAACACTGTGAATGCTTACCTCTTACTACTCAAAACAGAAACGAGCGGTTCCTACTATTGTGCAATTCTATGCATGTTAGCCAACTTATAATTTCGAGAATTTTCACCAGGAAAGTTACTGGTAGCCACATAGAGGCTGACAGGACCTACCTGAAGAAAGGTTAGCAGAAGTATTACTCCTGAGTTCCAAAATGCATGTATTGTGATTGGAGTTAGAAGATTGCGGGTCTGAGCATATGAAAACCCCAATGCAACACCTGCACAATAACCAACTAGGTTACTGAATGAAGATGGCATGCTAAGCATTGATACAAATAGAATAACAACTCCAATAATTACAACCGGCTGTATATGCAGATGTAACCTCTGCTTGTAACAATCAGATATAGTCCCACTAGGTGTACGTTCAAAAAATAGCCCCACTAGGTGTTGCATATTGTGTCTCATCATTATGCCCTTGGCTAAAATTTGCAGCCGTGGCTGTCATATCTCAGATATCTGTGTAGCAAGTTTTACACCACTCTTAAAAAAAGAAAAAAAAGAGGTTGTACATATGAGTATATGACATGCCCACAAATGATGGCATGGCAAAAACTTATACGACCAAATTAGCAATTCCTGTAATTGACAATGTATTGGATATGCCAATAGTTGTGATTCTGAATAGTTTTGTGGATGTCAGATTTAATTGCATTTAGGCATTGTGCCTGCCTGTGGTGTTTTTGCCCACAATTTGCAGCTGTGGCTGGCTGGCTGCCATAATCTGATTGAGGAAGCTTTTAACTTCTTTCTTCCAGTGAAAAGGTCACAATTATGACACACCGAAAAAAGACCAAAATGATGTAACAATACAAATGCTGCGTTATGCATTTGGATACGGCCAAATTGGCTACCAACTAATGCACCCTTAGCAAAAATTGAATTCATATAGTTTTCTATTTACTTATATCTGAATGGACTATAGAGAATTACCAAGTACAAATAGCTGTGGAAATTGTCCAGGAGTCAGATGAGCAAGGGCAAATACAGCAGCACTGACAAGTATACAAACTGGAGTGGGAAACCTGTAGCCAGAGGTAACTGGTGAATACAGAAACATGCGAACTTGTAATGCACCAAGCAAGCAAAAGAAAAGAGTGCTAGGACAATAATACTTGTATCTTTACCACTTAGTCAGGGACACCATGAGAAATCCTCGAAACAGAGTCTCCTCAAGAAGTGGTGCTAGAACTCCAGTGATTCCCACCAAAAAGGCAGTGCTAGCAACACAAAATAAACAAGATCAAGTTTGGGTTGCCTGGTAACAGGCATTAGACCAGTAAAACACAAAGGCAGGACACATGATACGAGTACCTGGTAGTGGATGAGCCAATCAGGGGTAACAAAAGGACTAGTGAATCAGTCTGAGTCAATGAAAGAAACAGTGCGTGAGTCCATAATATGAATTGCAATACCTCAAAAAAAAAAATAATGAATTACAAGAAGCACTTAGCATAGGTTAACGCTCCACACAAACTAAGAAGTCAAACAAAATATGAAAAAATGCATTATTCAACACATAACTTTTTTTGTTCTAAATAATCGAATGACAAAGAGTTTGGAATGGAATTGAGGTGACAAATAAAGTGTGAGAAATAATAACCAACAAATGATAGTGCACCAGAAAGGTCTAGTTGCTAAAGCAAATATTTGTCTGACCTCTCTCTCTGGTGTTTCACCATTCAGATAAGTCATAGCAGCTCCGACTAAAGCAATAGAAATTATTGCTCCAAAGAGGCCAACTCCAGCCCACAAAAGCCATCCATTCTGCAGCTTGAATGGTTCTTTAATATCTGAAAGTTCAACAACATTCTTGTATAAATATAATTTTATTCTTTGATAAAGATGTTGTAAAAGCAACTATTCATCAGGTATTAAACTTTGAGAAGCATCACCCATGAAAAAGAGAGAAAATGTAGACTGTTAATTACAATTTGGAAAGTAATTCATGTTCCATAGAAATATCACATTATACTTTCCACCTGACAAAATAGCTTCCATGATAAAAAAAATGGTTTTCTAATTGCATGAAAACAACTTTGTTCAGTGACCAAGGTAACAAGAATGAGTTCTGACCATAACGAAACACATCATCTGGGAATGGTCGAAAAGTGTTGGTGATGCCAAATATAACGCCAAGCACTACTACTGTCACGCTCCTGCACAGAACAGTACAAAAGCAAAATGTAAATCTTTTGGCAATTTGTGATGTCATTTATTGGTGGAAGATAATCAGCTTGCCATCAAGGGAATTGAAAGGTCTTGTGGACATAAGCATAAAAACGTTTATCATACAGTTGCCCCAAAAAGAGTATTTCTGCCTTCTCATCTAGAGTTGCCTCCACAGCATTAAATCCCAGGTATTGCAAAGCCGATTGCTCAACCAATCCTGTCAGAACAAAGCTGTCTAAAGAACACTCAGAATGCTTTATTCAATACACCAATACAGTAAAATCAAACTTGGTAACCTCACTGTATACAACATAACATTCAAATAACTGGTGTGCAAATGTTATGGCTTACCTTACTCCACAGCATACCATGCTGAGCACAACGGTTTGCCACTCCCATGGAACATCCCATCGGCGAAGGATCGCCCACTCGTCCGAACTCTGCTTAGGCCCAGATAATGTTACAAGATCCACGCCAGTCACCACAAAAACAGGATGAAAGTTGGAATACGGGAAATGCATCTAAACTCCATAAATGTTGTCAAGATTCAACTACACACATTGCTTTTATAGTCTTATTATATGGATTCCTGAACGCTTACTCTCGTGCATCCATATAAACAAATATGTTTTCCCAGCTAGTTCCGGAAGCTAAATTCTGCACTTAACATTTTGCATCGGTGCATCCCTAATTCCCTACTTTGTTATTTAATACCGGAGCATGTACTTGTGTTCAATTCAGGAAGTTATAAAGAAATGGAACGTTTGAGCATCACCTTATCTGAAGGCGGTGGAGTGTTGTTCTTGGCATTGTAGGAGAAACACGCGAAGCCTCCGCCCCTCCTCCAGCTCCTCCTCCACCGGCCGGTCTCCGGCCGCCGCTGCAACCGCTGCTGAGCCCTTGCTTCTACGCGGACAGCTGGGAATGACTTCCTTTGCCTCGAGAAGAGGACGGGTCTGCACGGGAGCGGCCGGAGGAGGATGAGTGCGAGCGGCGGCGACGACGGTGAGGAAGACGCCATCGGAAACGCGCCTTGTGCTCTCTCTGCTCTGCTCAGTGCTCACGGTGACGTCTGGACAGAAGCCGCATGCTGGGATAAGATGAGGAGTCTTTTTAAAATCACGCAGACTACAAGGTGAAAAATAGAAGTTATAAAGGTATTTGTGAAATATCTTTTAGATTGAGGGGCCGCATAGCAAAACACTTCTACGAAGTTAACCCTCCTGTCCGGCGCTTGTGTTGGCGCTTGGCGGCGGCGATGGCGACGTCGGCGAGCACGTCCGGCGAGTGGCTGAAGGGCGCCCTGCAGGAACTTCGGGAGCGGAAGGGCAGCTCGCTGGAGTTCGACTCGGATCTCATCGCGGGCCTCGTCTCCTTCTGCGAGCTCGCGCCTCCCTCCGACGCCACCAGCTATCTCGAGGTTCGTTCGCCAGTGTCCATCCATTAGGACGGCGTGTGTATTGTATTGGGCGATTGCTACTCTGGCGTGGCGATTCTGATCGGAGTCTGTCTAGGGTGTTCGTTCCTGGCGCAACGGCCTGATCGGATCGCCGGCTACTATGTCGTTCTCGGATTAGGGTTCGCTTGATTTGAGCTTGCTGAAGGGAAAAGTTGTTTTAAATAGCATTATCGCCAGTTTTTTGTGATTGTCTAGGATGTTTGCTGCAATGCATCGCTCCCAGATTTCTGTGCCGTTGGGGTCTGGGTTTGTAGGGGTTTCTGGAGAGGATGGTTGAATGAACTAAAGTGCCTCGGCTTCATTGTTACTGAGAGTCTTAGGAATTTTCTATAATGGGTACAAAATTCAAGTGCTAAAATTAATTGTTCCGTCAATTGAGTGAAATTTATAACCTAATGATGCAACATTATAAGAACCATTGTGTGTCATGTGGTGTGAATTTTGGTCAAAACTATCTGGTTTTTTTAAGGCTTGAAATGAAGGTAGATTGTTATTTCCATTGCCATTTTTGCATTGCCTTCTCATTCTGATGCAAAATCATGTGCTGTATGTCACTTATCTGATTGACACGTGTGTATTATTTTCTCAAAATTAAGGAACATGTTTCTCAGTGTGATATGTTCTATGTCTCTTTATGTTCATCTTTTAGTTGAAAGGGTGAACTACATACACTCAGCCCAAATATCTATTTATGTTCATCTTTTAGTTGAAAGGGTGAGCTACATACACTCAGCCCAAATACCCACGAGGCCATGTTAATTGAACTAGTGTCATAGTGTGCCCTTAGCATCTTTTTATTTTCCTTTCTTTCTCATTTATCTTTTTTCCTCGAAACTAGTTCCTCAGTTGGCCAGTTTGCATTACTTCATGGGTACCTCTGTAGCTCAGTCTCTCCTTCCACTAGTTCTGTTGTTTTGCTGTATGTGTTTTGTACCACTTGTTTTCGATCCACATCATTAGTACATCATATTTACATCAAGCACAAATGTTGAGGCCACTGTAGCTTAGTTGACAAATATTTATCATGGTTTGCACTTTTTCATGGTGCAGAATTTTATTGGAAAAGAAGCTGCTCAGGACATCATTCAAGAGTACTTGCGGAGGAGGGGTCACATTGGTTCCTCAAATGGAACCGGTAGCTTTCAATCATCTAACCTTCAGCCTTATGTTAAGCCATCAGCTGATGCAGCAACTACACAAACAAAGAAACAAACACGTACGCAAAAAGATTCAGCATCTTCTTCTAGTCAGAGTTCCAAGAGTCAATCAGAAACTGCAGAACCACAACCTCCTTCCAAGAGAGGTTCAAAAAAGAAAGGAGCAAAGGTCATTTCCCTCGCTGAGGCAGCAAAAGGTTCTATTGTCTTCAAGCAGGGAAAACCTTGTTCATGCCAAGCACGGCAACACAACCTTGTTAGCAACTGCTTGTCATGTGGTAAAATTGTGTGTGAACAAGAGGGCGAGGGACCCTGTAGTTTCTGTGGTTCACTTGTCTTGAAGGAAGGTAGCACTTATGCTGGTTTAAGTGATGTCGGGATACCACTTTCAGAAGCAGAAGCTGCAGCAGAAGCTTATGCAAAGAGGCTGGTTGACTACGATAGAAATGCTGCAGCAAGGACTAAAGTTTATGATGATCAAAGTGACTATTATGAAATGGAAGGAAACAGTTGGCTTTCTTCAAAGGTAAGCCACATTTGATTCTTTGTACTTGATAGTTCTATTTCATCCTTTGTGGATCATACATGCTCATATTTTAACACTGCTCCACCCATTGATGTTTGATTCTTTGTTATGTCTATGCTAAGCCTTAACGCCTATGGACATTTCATACCAAGAGCTCGTTATGTGCAAAGTAGATCTAATCCTGATATGAGAATTATTTCTATTATAAGATTTGTTATTGCAGAGTATTCCTTCTAGTTAGTTTTTAATGATTTCCACAGAGCGCTTTGTTTCTGTAGCGAACTCATACTTGTTCTCCCTAAAACAACGTAAGAACATGTAACTTTAAGGACAAGACAAGAAGTGGTTGTGCAGCTGTTTGGAGATATAGACATGTCCCATTTGAGATACATTCAAAAATGCTAACTGTAGCCACCTATGTTCACACTTCAGGAGAGGTCAGTCCTAAAGCAGAAGCAAGAGGAAGCTGAGGAAGCAGCTCAAAACCAAAAGGGGAAAGTGATTGTTACATTTGATTTGGTGGGCCGTAAGGTAACAAATTGTTTCTGCTAGACAGGAGTGCTTTGCAACATCAGTTTTTTTCCACAACTTTTCTCCAACCTCACCTTAAAATCTGTGTGCCTAGTTGAGTTTTTGTCTAGAAGCTCTGGCAGAACATTTGGATGTAGACGTAATTTTGCAAATGTTTTCTTCAGGTGATTTTGAACAAGGATGGAACTACTGAGCTGGAAACAGAGCATCCGATCATGCGACCGTCCGAAGAGAAGGATCAGAGCCACCGCATACAGCCCAACCCCACAATCAGAGAGCAACCGGTGTTTGTCGAAACAGGTCCAGTTAAGCCAAAAACCGACCGAGCGAAACAGAGCAAGAGACTTGCCAAGAATGGTTTGTGCCTGGAGGTAACTGGACGGCTGCAGCATGATGACAAGGACGTGGACAGCATTCTGACTGGCAAGGTGAAGAAGGGTGATCACCTGGCTTACAGTTCCTTCGGTCAGGCACGTGAAGGGGATGATGTTGAATGCTCCCCGGATTTTGACTGAGTTCTTAAATCATGGTGAGGTTAAAAAAAACATGAAACATCCTGTAAAGCTGCTATGTTCCCCATCGAATACATATGCAATGGTACCTTTCGGACCTAATTCCCTGCAAAATTCAAATGTGAGAATTGCACCTTATGTCCATGTTTTCAGTTCAACTTTCTTTCTTTTTTTTTTTTTTTTTTTGAATCTGGGCAACTTCATTACTCATCGGCTAGCAAATCGCTAGCAACGATTACAGAAACAACATCCGGTATGATGGAAGAGAGCACTTTCGTGCCCTCGTTACACAAGTAACCCAAAGCAGCCAGCTCATGAGCGGCTCTATTACACTTTCTACCAACAAAATTGCATTCGTAAATAAAATTTAACTCAATCATCGACTTAACTTCTTCGATCAGCAAACAAGCCTCCGAATCATCATAGGCATGTGAAGTGCATCGGTCTCCACCACCACGCGTGCTGCTCCAGTGCTTACTGCCAACTGAGCTCCGCATGGAATGGCGACAGAAGATTTTCCACCTTTCCTCTTCCTGCTGTCACCACATCGCCGTCCCAGTCCCTGATGACGACGCCCCAACTACCTGCTTTGCATTCATAGTGGAAGGATGCATCGCAGTTGACCTTCAAATGGTCTGCTGGTGGTCGCTTCCATCGCTCTGAAGTTCGCTGTGAGCTTGCACTTGTGATTTGTGGGCAATTGTACATATTCATCTCCTTAGCATACAATTCAACACCCCGGGCAAGGACATGGGTGCATCTCCTCTTACCTTCCTCTCTGATCAAGTTTCTTTCAGACCATATGTACCAAAGCGTCACCATCATCGTCAGCTTCTTCTGTTCAGCCGCCTTCAGGATGTACTCCACAGCCTCTACTCATCTACTGCTGTATGGCTGGCAGCCAAACGACTTCTGTCAGATTCCAGTCCAAGAGATCTCCACAACTCCTTAGCCATCTTACATTTGAAGAACAAGTGTCCTCCATCTTCACCAATTTGGTTGCACACTGGGCATCGGTTGGTTATTTTCATGCCTCGTCTTGTCAGATTACTCCGTAGAGGGTGGCTGTTGTGAGCAAATCTCCATAGAAAGTGCTTTATTTTGTTTGGGCACTTTGTTCTCCAGATCGCCCTCCAAAGGCCCCCCTCACCTACTCCAGAACCACTATGCTGGCCGCCAGTCGTGCTATTACTCAAAAGATCATCTCTTGCCACCCTATATGCGCTTTTGACGCTGAAGAGGCCATGCTTGTCGAAGTGCCATGCAACACTGTTGGGTTGACCCTGGTGGACAGGTAGCGCAAGAATGATTTCAGCATCGTCCTCCCAGAACATATCCCGTACCAGTGATTGATCCCATGCTCCAGTATATGGCTCCAGTTTAACTTTCTTTCCATAATACTTGATTCATAAAAGTTGCAATAAGTACTAGGAAAAACACTATTGGCTACAGACCGAATGCAAGGTTTCCGCCTCTTCCTACATGTACACGATATGGCCTGCATCTTTCTACACGTACACGATGTAGCCTACGTCTGTCTCGTTTCTCAAATCATCAACCTACAAGCTCTCTACCTGCTTGGTGGTGATGGCTCTCATAGTCCGTATGGGCCCGAGGATGGAGCGGAGGAAACGTTTAAAAAAAATGTTGTAATTTAAAGCGTGCAAGACATTTTTGACCTTGCTACATTCTTCTTCCGATCCACCATGTTATGCTCTCATGCGGCAGCTCTGGCCGACTTCAAGATACCACACCACCTCAAATTTTGACAATTCGGGCGATCATAGTTCAATTTTTGACAATTGTGTTGATCATACAACCCAGATGTCTCTGTCAAGATATATATATACACAAACCCCGTTACTCTCGGGCCGACATGCAAAATGCATTGGCCAACTCGCTGAACACACATCTTCACACTCAAGTACATTGGTGACAGGAAACTTGGGCAGAAATTATCTGGTTCTGCACTAGACCAGCAGCATGAATAAATCCTTGGGGAACCTATTGAAATAAACGATCTGCGGCCTGCTACCGCAGCAAGCCACTCCATAGATATAATTATGGCTGCGGTGGTTCATGCTGTGGTGTGGCCGGGGAGTCCGGTGCGATGGTGAAGTGCACTCCCCTTCCTTGCCCCGACTGCAGGATGAATGCCACCTCCGTTGCAGCAAGAGCAGCTGCCTCCTGGACAGACATAATATGCAATTAGGGGATTTACAGAAGGGCCTAGAGCTGCACTGGATGCAGCAGATAGCCAAATAGTGCTAACAAGAAAGTACGAAAGGTGATGCAGATTTTCATTCTAAAACTGAACTTTCTTCAAATCAGTTTCCCAATTATTCGGTCGCACAGGTCACAACCAACCGTCAGTTTCAATTTCAACCATGTTTAGGCAATTATAATCAGTAGTAAAGACTGATTAGGTTGCATAGCTTAGTTAGGATCTTGATTTTAATGATGTGCATGTCAAGTCAAATTCAAACAACTAGTAAAGTAATGTATCTAGAAAAGCCAGAACATATTTTTTGCTATGTATTTAGATATATATACTATGTCTAGATACATAATAAAAGCAATGTATCTAGAAAAGCTATGTATCTAGAAAAGCTAAAACATCTTATAGTTTGGAATGGAGTATTAAATGTCAACTCAATTTCAATGCATTTGGAGTATGGTAAGGAATATGTTAGGTGTTCCCAAAACCTTTTAAAGATGCAAAATATTCACTTTAGAAATTGTAACTGACCTGTCTCTGCCGGCGGCGCTGTAAGATACTAATTGCCCAAGCCATAATGTAGAATGGTAGCAGGAAACCAGCAGCACGCAATAGAAAAAGCTGTCAATTGCAAACCATCAAAATATCAAATTTTAATATACGATGTGAACAGTATATATATATTTTGAAGATGGTTATTTCACTTACTGAAAACATTGCTGAAGTGTCGTCATCATCTTCATCAGTTAGAGTTAGTGCGTGTCTCAACAATAAGAGAGCCATTAACTGAACATAGAAAAACAAGGTAATTGGATGTTACATATATAAATAAATAGGAAAACCCTGTTGTTTTAAGTGGCAACAATATAAATGCATCTGTTTTGTAGTTACTCACAACAAGAGCAGCAGAGCGGCAAAAGGCAGCAGTGCTGGCATTTGTGGCAGAATAATCATCATATTCAGCTTCCATGATGTGGTTTTGTGCCACTGCAAGTATCCTAGGATCACGCAAGTCAAATGCAGTACCAGTAATAGTCCACCCACCACTAGGAACCATGGAGCAATGAGAGGTAATGACGAACAGTTAGAAGAAAAATTATTACATAAGTAGAACTTAAGAACAAAAAGGGCATTATGCCTACCTTATATCAATGGTAGTTTCATCAGGATGAGCTCTGGGAGGTGCAGTGTACCCATGTTCATAAGGCTGCATATAGTATTTTTTTAACACAAATTAGTATTAAATGACATCCGTGAAAATGGCATAACAATTAGTTGCTCATAACTTAAATCACCTCATGACATATTTCACATGTTACATCTCCTTTCTCATTGCACCATCGTTGTACACATGCCCGATGAGCATACTGCATAGCAAAAACTAAAAGCAAGTTAGAGTATACATAAACCCTCTTAAAAGTTTTAAAAAAAATCATGGTACATCCATTTAACATATTTTTGTCTGACAAATCAGGGAAGCATGAACAAAAAAACAACCTATTCAGCTAGATGTAAAAAAAGGTATGCCCAAATTTATTAGGATGTGGTTCACAGATCGAATTATCCTGGTAACTTTAAATCCAGCCTATCCCACATACTTGTTACAAAATCACAGTTAGTCATATCATAAAATTAGCTTTATCCAACAAGTACTGCCCACAACTCAAGATAAGGTACTATCTATGGTAATAGGGAAATTATATTTAAGTTTTATACCAAATGTTTGGGTATTTTTAGGCTGTCTTAAAATGCTAATAACATATTACCAAATTGATCTTGTCTTCCATAACAAGCACTTCTTTATTCCATGGCTAGCGGCTTCATGCAAAGTGCAATATTGGCAAATTGCTAGATGAAAGAATGTGATATCTTGATGCATTGAAATGGCACACATTTCACTCCGGAACAGGCAACTATTATCATCAGTTGATAAAATTGTGTGGCTTATCAAGAACAACACAGCGCAAAATGTTATTTCTGTGAGCAAGATGAAAATATTTCTCATCTCTTCTCTAGTTCTCTTGTCCCATTGCAATGGTGGTATGGTCAGTGGTTGCTCAGGTTATTGGCACCTCTGATATTCCCTCCAATTTAACTCAATGCAGGTTATGGATTAAGAAATGGTTACCCCATGGGGCTTTGTTGTATTGTCAGTGGTTGCTCAGGTTATTGGCATCTTTGCTTGCCTCTGTATCCAAACTGTTGTATTTCTGTTGATACAATGGAAATGGGTTATCCTCAGTTAAAAAAAAATGGAGTGCAAGGATGTTCTATCACATGCTTTGGTTTCCATCACTGCTGGTTCTTGCCCATCGTTGTCTCCATCACAGGTGCGCTTAATTGTCATCCAATCTGATGACACTCCAACATGTGTGACCACCTCAGTGCTGGATTCATGGTCTCACCTTGAATCCATTGATGATCGGGGCTTCAATTCAATGGTTGAGTTTCGCATCACAAATGGGTGGGATTCAATGATCCTGGAAGCATCTATACGTAGCACCTTCATTGGTAGCCCAGGATCATGGCTGTGACACAACATCCGTTGGGATCTGAATCCTATCACAGTTTGAGTCTTGTCGTTTTCCTAAGTTTTTAGTGGTTGTTTTGGTCATGTAAGGTTGTTCTTCCGATCACTGTGGTTGTGTGAGGTGGTTGTACTTGGCTATTTTGGCCTTTCTTCTCTCTTAATGCAATGACATGCAGGTCTTCTCCACGTTCAAAAAAAAGATACACTGCTGACGAAATATCTTGATCTAATCTCATGCCCATTAGTCCCTAGATATTGCTTGTGACTGATACGTTTTGATTCTTGGTACAGCATCTACTACATAAGATTAGTATTCAATGTAATTAGTTGAATCTGGGACCTAATCAATAGACAATAATTGTCAATGTTGAGCAGCACTGCCACGTCTTAAATGCTCAATGCGAAAAGTGAATTAAGGAAGGAAAGAGAATACGCCAAGCAAGGTATACAGAAGTATAATACCACAAGATTCCCATCCACAACTTACTAATAGCAAAACAGAAGTGTACTATTGAGGACATAATGTATTAATGTACAGTATAGTTGAGCGTCTAATAAGGTATAGCTCTGAGTTAGGGCCTTAGGGGAGACTAATGCAGTAATTCTGCAAGCAATAGGGTGTTGTCTGACATATAGGACAGAAGGAGAAACACTGTGACACTTTAGATAATAATTAGATATGGAGTATAATGATCTATCCACAATATCTGAATAAGACGAATGGAGTAACACGAACCTTTAGACTGCCAGTGCAAGCACATGGACTCTCTAGATTTTTAATACTATCTTCCTCCTGACAAATGCGACACTCCACCACCTGCAGAAGAGGTTCCTCTTCAGAAACCATGCTTTGCCCCGCTGCTAAAATGGCATGAGCCATGGAGGGATGTGCAATGGTTTCCCCAGATGATTTGTTCTTAATGACTGCCCGAGTGACCTCATTTGGCTCAGGAATGCTTAGGTCATCAATATTGAGCATTAGATGTTCCTTCATTGTTGCAAATAACTAATAAACCTTCCAGCAAAAGAATTCTTGTAGAAATGCTATTCGATCAGCAGAGAGTTTATAATCTAGTAGCTAGACCAGGCTTAGCATCCCGCTGAAAAAAAAAGGACAGGACAGGTCAGCTAATGCCATTATTAATTAGAAAGACATATACACCCTGCTTGGCACAATCCAGCTCCGATATCCACCTTAAATCTGGAGTTTGTACTAGAATCAAGAACCTTGAGACTTTTTTTTTTTTGTCTAGAATAGAAAGAAAAGCATTCAGGTGTACGTGTACCCATAGCTCCAAATTCACAAATTTCTGGAGCTGGAACACTGCCAAACAGGGTCATAGAATAACTGAAGCAGCAGAAGAAACTTGCCTAACCTTGTGAAACACAATAGGCACCAGAATCCTTGGTGAAAGAAGAAAGAGGCACCAATACTCTGAGCTCCACGTTTCTGCCCAATAAATTATTTATCATTACAAAACAACATCACAATTTTTTTCTTCAACATTGAAGGCATTTGAACACTAACATCCTAGATGAGACAAGTCCCAATGGATATGAATAAATAATCTGTTCTGCAAACAGTAATGTTCCTCCCAATTCCCATTCCCATTCCCATGAAACAACTACTTCAATCTGGACATTTCAAGGCTTCAAGCAATATGTTTGTTTCCTCAGAGAATATAAATCTATTACTCTGAGATGCCCCTCACAAATTCACAATTGCATCCACAAAGATAATCAACAGAAGGAACACATACCTTCAATACTAAATTTTACCCAAAATGCACATTCGTAAATTTGATCATTTGCGTGTCTAATCTCGGCACGATTAAATTCCCACCGCAAGCTACCAACAGGAAAAGCTAAACGAATAATACTGACGTGCAAAGCAAGCAACATGTCTGCCTCTGAATCGAAGTTAGTAGCCACAATACACGTATTTGGGTCAGATCCGAAACCGAATAGCCTACGTTAGGGTTGGGGGTGCTCCGTTTCGCGCAGCAGAATGGAATCGGAGGGGCGGGCATACCTGGTGGGTGCTCGTCGCCGGCGAAAGGCCCGACGAAGACCTGGTGAAGGAAGGGCGGCGCCGCTCGCCCAGTTGTGGCCGCCAGGAAAGGATGGCCACGACAGAGAGAGGGGCGTGAATGGGAGAAAGGAAAAAGGAGGGGGCGAACGCAGCAGGCGGCGACGCGCTCGGGAAGTCATCGGGAGCGTATATTTTTGGGCCTTTTTTTTTTTTTTTTTAAATAATCGGTTATTATTAGTGGCATGATGTGGGCATGACGTGCGGCGTTGTTGCAGATATTCTAAATAATTTAAAAAAAATAGACTATTTATATTTATAATTATATGAATGGAAGTATGAAAATATCTTAAATTATGTGAACAATAATGCATGACATGGACGAAGAGAAGCTATCAGAACTATATCAAGTTATACAACCTGGTAGTTCACTATCGGGTTATGGCTTGACCCGACAGACCCACCATCGAATTCATCTATCATTGCTTCTGGTTGTATATAGGCACCTAGGGTACATCCTTGTTTCAAGGCGTTAGGCAGCAACTGATAAGTTTCTCTGCTCTTGCGTTCCCACATGGAGGTCCTGCCATGTCTAGGCCTTCATCCTAAGTTCTTCCTTCACGATTTTTTAGGAGAAATCCTCTTTCTTGGAGAAATCTCTTCAAAATACTCCTTTCCTCATAGTTGAGTTGGTGAACGAGAGGTACTAGAAGTAGGTTCCTGAAGATAGAGCCACACAAGATCAAAGAACACCGAAAACAATGCTAGCATGATTCAGTTAGTTCTTCTTGGTCTGTGTATAGTTTTAGGTGGCTTTGGCCAACTCCCTCTCCTAACCCTGGTAGCTTCTTCATCGAGCCTAGCACCCATGTGAGACATCACTTAGGGTACCAAAAAGAAGGTACCTAAGGTGGCCATCAAAAGCCACCTCAACCATGCATTGCCTAACTGCAGTTACCATCTTTTATATCCTTGTAATCAACTTAAAAAATGTAACATCATTGTTTTGGACTAAACGAGACATAGGCATATCCAATCTTTACATGCTAGACAAGTAAAACAAGAAACTCAATTTTTTATCTAATGGATTTATATGTCGATATTAACTTCAATTTGTTTGTACTTTTCATAATGCGACATAAGGCCTACACAAGTTCTTTAAAAAGAGCTTGAATCATATATAGAGCATTTTAGAAATTTGGGTTTGTTGTTGTAAATGAAGTCAGGTGTATCGCAAGGTAGCCACTTGACAATATATAGACCATTTTAGAAAAAAAAAATCTCCAGAGAAGGAATTCACCTAGTTTGGTAAGCTCAATCCTTTTAGAAAAAAAAACTTACATATCACAGTGCAACCACACAATATTTATATTAGTTAATTGTAATAATTAACCACATAAAAACATCATGTTTCTTTGAACTTCATGACATAATGAATAGGTAGATTCTAGGATAGTTAGGACAAGCAACAATCAATGTTGGATCTCCGAGATTCGATCGTGAGTATCATGCCTTCACTAAATGTGATTCCCCCTTCATCTCCGGCCCGGTGGCTTGTGGTGGTTGTTGGGCCCTGAGGGAGGGTAGTCTTGTGTCTCAAAGGCCATCCTCGCGGTGACCATGGATTCATCATCCTCTAGCACAAACCTCTCCATTTTCATCTGAAAGAGATGATGCATGAAGATTGATCAAATATGTGTTCTAATTTAAAGTAAAATAAAGTTGAAGCATCATCTTGATTAAATGAATTGGATCCACAAAGCAGATAAATTTTGTATGGTTTTATCTTTTTTATGTATGGCTTTATTTTCATAGTGGAAATCCTATATAAGAGCATCTCCAATGGTATCTTAAAAGATACTCCAAAAAAAAGTTCTTTAGCCTTTGCAAAATATTTTGGGAGACATAAAAAAGCTATAACTCCAACGATTTTGAAAAATTCATGCCTATCAGGAATCCTAAACTATTTATAAATCACACTAACCAATGTTATACTTTATTATTTTCTTGTACATTTGCATTAGGAACATGTTCTACTTCTTCTCCTTCCCCATGTTCTTCCACCTCCAAATTGGGGTGCCAATATGCGCGCGTAACTTTACGTGGTTGGGGTTGGTGTTTCCCAAGTGCCAAGAGATTGATTGGGAGTTGTCGGGGATGTTTTTTTTTTCAATCTTGCTAAAATTCCTGAAATTGGAGACTCTTTTTGGGTAGTCTTGGTCCTCTTGGAGATGCTCTAAACTCTAGAAGAATTTTACATGAACTTCTACGAAGTATTCCATTCGTGAGACTTCTACTTTAATTTTTTTTAAAAACGTGAAGATGCTATAACCGGTGAAGCTGGGTCAAAATGAAAGCATTTGCTTGAAAAAAAAAAAGGCAAGTAGTGGTACCTTTGGCTCTACAGTGCTACTTTCAACCGATGGTATCTGACCATCATCTTGCATGGCCATCCTTTGGACTCCTAGAAGCCACACAAACAAATGGTCAGATCACTGATCACATGCATGCTGTCACAGGAAAGCTAAGACACAAGAAAAAAAACAAGGCAAACTGAGAGATGATATGAACTCACTTGAGAGAGGTACAGCACCGGATGGAACCAAGAAATAGAATGCCAACAAGGTGGTCAGAAGATACACAACCGGTGCCCTCTCCATTGCACGGGCCGGCCTAGTCGACACTGCTGTGTTATACACTTATACCTCAAGCTCTCTCAATGGTATTTCTTCGGTTGCCTTCATGTGCCTTGCACCCTATACTTGGCAAATGGCAATGCCCTGGACCCCCTTTTTATAGGCACATGTCATGCAACCTAGATCATTCGTTTAGGGACCAAAGTAAAAAAGGCAATAGAATTCACAAAGTCTAATCGATGTTTAGTGGAATTGGACACTGACCAACTTTTTTTTTTTGGCTGACACTTTCTCCCCTTCCACTAGTAAGCGTGTTGAAGTGCTCTTATCAGTCCATATCTCATCTTTATTTCTAGTCAATTATCATGATGCTTTGTAGTGATCAGGAGAGCCAGTGCCCTTCATTCTTCTATTAAAAGAAGACTAGTGAGACTAATTAATACAGTACTCCATCCATTTCAAAATATAAAGAGGGGTATTTTGCACACTGTATAGTGGAGGCGATTTCCAGCATGGGACACGTATACAAACATTGACAACCATCAGAATCTGAAGCATAACAGGTGAATCTTGCATGCACGACTCCACCACTGCACTGCACCAAAAGCAAGTATGTACACATGCAAATTCTTTTCTTATTTATTTGTAATTGTAAGTCACCACCACTTACACCACCACATCGCACTTACAGAATGTCTGGGGGTGCAGAAATTCAAGGCAGCTAACTCGCCCACGAAGAGTTGTGATGCTTTGCCACGAAAGAAATGACAATTCTTCGACAAACAAATAATTAATTCAGGTCTAGAACTATCCGTTTTTAGACTGATGGCTGTCGCAGTCACAGAAAATTGGACGGCACTCTTTTGGTGAACATACTAGTACGTATATGTGCAAATAAAATGCTCGGGAATGCATGCATGCATGTATAGAAAGATATTTTTCACTTGGCAACGTGTTGGACTGTGGATCATTCATAGTGGGGCGGCATGCACGAAGATGGGAACCAGTGGATGAGGTTTCTTGTTTTAGCGGCGGTTGGAGACGTCTCCAGGCAAACCATGCGATGCGGAGGATCCTCTTGGTTCATCATCTCAACTCTCAAGTCTCTACACATCAGGGGCGGATCCACCAATTTGGAGAGCCATGGCCCCACGCGCTCCACCATGGCCAGCAGCAACAGAGGACGGGATTACGGGAAGAGAACGAACAGCGTTGGAGGAGTCGGACTGAGGAACAAGAAGGTCGACGAACGTTATTTTTACTGGGCTGTTAGTTGGGCTGTATGACACATAATGGAGCCCATATAGAATGTGGAAAGCCGATTCAGGGCGGGGGCGTCGTTTCAGTTGCTCCACAGTCCGCTGGTCTGCTAACTGCCGCGCTGTCATGTTTGAGCTTTCAGTCTGCAGTTAAATTGATTCAGCAATGGAAGATTCAGCCGCAACGCAGAGGGAAAAAAAGAAAAGGTAAGTTAAATTGATTCCGTATTTTGTGAATTTGATTGACATAGAGTTAAGCAATTGATTTACTGAATTTATTAGGATCAGTTTTAGTGGGGATTTCATGACTCAATTTTTAACATACTCATATTTTGGAGACAATGCAGAAGAATTTCAACTCCATAAAACTCTCTTTACTCTCACAAAACTTTTATCATCTCTCTGTGCCATGCCAACATACTTAATGCCTATAAAACTATAAGAGTGAAATGCACTGTAGGGCTTTAACTCGTAGCAAAGTCTCATCTGGGTCCATTAACTAGAAAACCAGACATCCGGCCCCTTAAACTTGTAGTCCCGTCTCATCTGGGTCCAAAACCGGAAACCAAGCTGGTTTTGTTGTACTATTTCTCAAAAACACGCCTCCCCCATCTCCCATCTCAACATTGAGCCCTTATTCTTCCTCTGCCGGCCGCGCCGTCGAGCTCGTGGCCATGGCTGAGAGCTGGAGGCCATCGGCGCGCCCGCCGCTCTACTCGTGCCGCCCGCGGTGGCCCGCCGTCGTGCTGCGCCGCCCGCCACACCCTGCTCGCGCCGCACCGTGGGCCGCCTCGCAGGCGCGCGTGCGGTCGCCGCGTGCGCCACCGCCTCCCGAGCGCGCTGGAGCAGGGTCTCCGCGCCGCCTCGCGGGCGCGCGTGTGGGCACCGCATGCGCCGCCGCCTCCCGAGCGCGCTGGAGCAGGGGCTCCACGCCGCCTCGCGGGCGCGCGTGCGCCGCCGCCTCCCGAGCACGCGGGGGAGGAGAGGCTCAAATTTGAGATGGGAGATGAGGGAGGAGTGTTTTTGAAAAATATTGCAGCAAAACCAGCTTGGTTTCCGGTTTTGGACCCAGATGAGACGGGACTACAAGTTTAAGGGGCCGGATGTCTGGTTTTCTAGTTAATGGACCCAGATGAGACTTTGCTACAAGTTAAAGGCCCTACAGTGCATTTCACTCATACTATAATGAATTTTCATTGAGAATTGTCTAATGGGGTGGCAAGGCAGAGGGCCCAGAGTCTCTTTTTGTGTGTGTGTGTGGGGGGGGGGGGGGGTTGTGGGTGTGTGGGTGGGTGGGTGGGGGCGGGCGGGGCGTATGAGCTTGCCTTTCATTCAACTGAAATTGGCCGAAGCCTCATACAGAGGTCACGGATGCACGCAGGCTGCCATTTCCAGCCACATCTCAAGCCTATTTGTTTCCGTGACCTGTCTAGTTAGCAAATGAGCTACTTTATTACAATTCCGTGACCTCGATCTCTGACAGAACAAACCCGATGACTGAACGCTGGGTCTCCATTTTCTGCCATAACCGAATGAGCTCCAAGCAGTCCCTTTCCAGGATAATTCTTTGCATCCCAAACTGCCGCTACCTGCAGAGCATCTCTGCATGCCAGTGGCTCCATCGTCCCCGCATCTGAAACACTGTCATACCATACCATCTTGCCTGTGCCATCAAGAAATGACCTGCTTGATCATCCGACAGACACCAGCCACTGCACCATCTCCAGCCTCTGCATTGGATGAGCTTGGTTGTTGGTTGAGCACACCTTGATGACTTCCTGTTGTACAACAGCAACAGCTTGTACGCCGACTCGACTGAATAATAACACCCATGTCGCTCTTGATCCCGGTGGCCAGTAGCAGAATGGCATTTGCATCGATAGGTAGGAACTAGGTACGTATCGTCGTTCCATTCTACTCACCATCTGCAGTTAGAAGTTCTGACACATGTACATGTACAATGTCTCTACCTTTCCTGGGAGTAATCGGTCGAGCATCAAAATGTTTGTAAATCCATCTGTCGCTCCAAATCTTAGTTGCACCACCGTAAAAACAAAATGTGATCGCAGGGGGAGATGTCCCTAACCGTTTTTCATTAAGAGGAATATTGTACCATCGTTCCATTCCGCTCACCATCTGCAGTTAGAAAGTACTGATACATGTACATGTACAATGTCTCTGCCTTCCCTGGGAGTAATCCGTCGAGCATCAAAATGTTTGTAAATCAACATGATCGCAGGGGCACCCCTAACCATTTTTCATTAAGAAGAATATAATTCTTTGTGATCATAGAAAAACCCTCAAAATCTGGCTACGCCAGTGAGGGGATTTTAATGTCCTCAGCCTTAAATTCGCTCTCATAGGAACTCGAACTCATGACCAGTGCTCCGTCAATAAGGCTAGTCTCAATGCATAGTTTCATGACACAGCGATTCAAGATCGAAATGGCCCAGGAATCGAGCCAAATGAGTTTCATGGGGATGAAACTTCTCTCTCATCTCGATTTAAACTCTCTCATTTAATGACTCCGCTAACTCAAGAATTTCGATGCAAGACCTATTTAATGTCGATTGACACACCTATGAAACATGCATTGAGACTAGCCTAACCCTTTGGATCAGGCCATCAGGCCATGATTGTTTCTCGTTGCTCTCATATAATCTGTATCATGAAAATACGTCAGAGGTGGGCGGGCGGCCCCCAGGTGACAGCCGCAGCGGTGGCGGTGTGGCACGTTAGATTAGGCGGGCGAAGGCGACCCGGCTGGTGTACGCAACCCAAGCGACCCGGCAGTTTCGAATCCTCCGAAAGCCTCATTTAAAGCCCACGGCACCACTCTCCGTCCTCCTCGATGCTCCCACCTCACCACCCTTCTCCCGTCTCTCTCTAACTCTGGCCTCTCCCGTCTCTCTCCAACTCTGGCCCCAACCGCAATGGCCAAGCAGAGGTTTCTTCTCGTTCTTCTCCTCGTCACGGCCCTCCTCGCGCTCTCCTTCTCGCAAGGTAAGCTCGACGCAGCCGCCGCCCGGCCAGGCTAACGCGGCGTGCTCTTCCAATTCCTCTCGTATTTCTCTGTGTGGGTTGTGATGGAGCGCATGCAGGACTGGTGGAAGCGCGGAAGGTGCAGGCGCTGCGGAAGCACAACGAGCGGCGCGCGGCGCCCCTCGGCGGCCGCCTGCTGCCGGAGGAGATGGCGTTCACGACCATGGACTACGGGCCACCCACGGCCAACACCAACACCCACGGCGGTATGATCCCGTCGTCGCCGGACCCCTCCTCGCCGCCGACGCACTGATCGGCCACGGCCGGTCAATCCACCTGCAACCTGTCTTGTTCTGCGTATATACTACTACTGGCCCCATATGGCCGTATGGATCGAAGAGAACAGAAGCCAGAAGGGGACGGGATTGATCGGAAGAAGAAGCTGTTCGATCTTCTCCCTCTTGGCGCGTACGGCCCGTGTTGTATCTTCCCTTGATTCCTTCTTGCGGCGTGTACTGTAGCTGTGCTTGGTTGATTGAAGTTGGAACTGTTAGTGGGTCCACAGTGTTTGTTTGGTGAGATGTCAGCCAACATCGTCTATCGTTTCATTAGTTCTGATCGTTGAACCGAACTCCTCGTTGAATCTTGTTTCTTTTGTACGGTGAATTGTAGGTACGTCCGTTGAATTTTGTCTGAATGCAAGTCCACTCTGTACAAGCGATAGATGTACCAATGGAACAAAATTCGTCGCCAGTGATGTCAACTTGTACTGCAATGCTCCATTACTGCTGTTATTCTATAAGAGAAAAATATGCTCCACGGCTGTGTTTCTCTGTCTTTTTCCGTGTGTGCATGCATAGCTACATATGCATGATGCATGTGAACTGAAAGCAGTTTGGTGCCTGAACTGAATGA
Source organism: Themeda triandra (assembly GCA_018135685.1). Lineage (NCBI taxonomy): Eukaryota > Viridiplantae > Streptophyta > Magnoliopsida > Poales > Poaceae > Themeda > Themeda triandra. The sequence continues at coordinate 644,837 of JAENPR010000134.1, forward strand.
TCAGTTGGTATTAAGATCAGGTTGGTAGTGTCAATGCTGACTTGGGAAGAATATACTGTATATCATGTCGGTGGACGTACTATAGTGGTTTTCTATGGGTGTCCGTGTGTGAAGACCGAAGAAACAGAAACACACCAGCTAACACAGGAAAGAATCACTGGCAATTAGGCGAGTGTGTAGCTTCCTTTTAGCTTCGATAAGCAAGCAGGGAGGCACTAATCATTCGTCTTCCTTGGAGCAAGCGAATAAGCGATTCATGATTTTGCAAGTTGCAACATGCACAGCGCCTAACTCCGATCTCCGGGCAGATACAAAATGAGTGTCACCATGTGGCTTGGGACCATATAATGCACCCTTAAAACTCGAAAACGATGCCTTCCCATTTCATATAAATGACAATTGTATTTTGAGAATACACTTTAAACACTAGTACTCAGGAACACTTCAAATACAACTTTGTTGGTCTAAGTTTTATGTCCTAAATTGGTATGTATTTGAATAATTATTGATCAACTAATTTTCCCTATACGAAATAGGGTTGTCATTCAGCGATAGATGGAGGGAGTATCTTTGTATACGGGCCCCTATTATAACTGATGTCAACAAATCCAACAAGCATCCTTGGATCAAGCGTTGCTTTGTTCATCTTTTCCTTGCAAACAGGTGTAACGTAGCACCACCAGAGAGCGTGTAGCACGTAGCACCCGGGTCAACTCCTCGGTCATCAGTAGGAACATGATGAAGTGGATCAGACGATCAATCATCAGTAGTGACGATGGGGATATCTCTTCCGCTCCGTACGAGCCAAAAAGGCCGAACTGCATGCTGCGCTCATCCTTTTCCACGTTGCGGCGTCTGAACTGAACTGGTTGCATTGCATGCATGCCAGATGTTGACTCCCGCTGAAATCCGTCACCGTTAAACACGATATCGATCGGAAGGTGGTGTGACTGCGTAAACGACCTGCAGCCTGCTGCCGCCACCCGGGCCCGGCGATATACACGGTACAGCGCACATATTCTCTTGATGATCGATCGATCGATCGGTTGCAACATGCCGCTAACCTCGTGATCGACGGTTCACCTTTACTCTGCTTTGCTTCGCGTTTCGCTCCATCATATGATATTTGTTCGCACATGCGTGTTGTGCCCTCTTGATCATGCATCCGGGGCGATGATGCGGATTCGGCATGGGGAGGGGAGGAGGAAATATATAAAGGTCAGAGCAAGGTCAATGCTAAGAGAAATCTAGCAGCATCGTCCAACCTTATCTTTCTTGCTAAGCTTCTTCCCTTCTCAGACACGCTGCTACTCCTTTTCTTTCAGTACTTCCTTCCAAATTGCAGTCACATATACATGAGTACAAGAGTTGACTCAAAAGGTTGGTGTCCGGATGGATCGGGCATGGGCGGGATGGACCCCTGCTCTGCATGATCATGAGAGGTGAGGTCCATCATCAGGGGGTCGATGTGTGAAGTCATTCACATGCATCAGTCCCTAGCATCCGAACAAAAGGTTGGCAAGCCCTTGGACTTTGCGACGGCTGAGCTGTACGTGATCAGTTTGGATTTGGATGCGTCGCCAAACCAAGAAACGGGAAGGTACCGAAGCACCACCATCTCTTTCCCAGTTTCCCCCACACGTTCGTCGCTTCTGTTTGCTTGCATAATGAGCATATGTTTGGTACATGTGCACAAACACATGGTCGCTTGGTGGCGCACATAGATAGATGCTCCACAGCCAGAGAGAGGCCAGAGCTCGTGGGGGTCAAAATGTGTGCACGGGCGACGGATTTTGACTCTTTCACTGCTAGTATGGCCTACTAGTCAAATTTCTAGTGCAGCTGTTTGAATTAAAAGAAAGAGACTCGATGGAAGACGGACAGATAGATAACCAACTGATTAACTACTAGTAGCAGTGCATCACTGCGCGTCTTGTCGTCACCACGTCGTTAATTAATTAATTAAACAACGGCAAGCACCTTTGTTGTTGATTCCAGTGTAGTAACGAGATAGGGGACAACCGGTGGCCGCATGCTCATGCTTGAATTCCCGTACATAGGTACGAGGAAGACAGTTCATGAGATATAAAATACTATTTTTGAAATGATTTTACACTGTTGAAACGAAAAATGTTCCATATTACTGGAACAGAATAGAACGTACCACGTTCCCGGGGTGACTGTGTGCGTGATGCGTCGATGTCGACGTGTGATGTGTAGCGCTGATCCGGAGAGCAGAGCACACAAAACTAACCGCACGTGCCCTTTGGCTGCTGCGTGCATCATCATCAGCTAGCGTTTGACATCTTGCGTGAGTCCACGGGTTCGGCGCATGTTTGTGTCATCGTCGCAAACGACGCATGCAGAGCTCTCGCGACGCTGGCTAGCGATCGAGTAGCGACAAGCCGAGAGGCATGGGCATGGTGTCCCACGGCCGGGGCGATGGATAGCGGGATAGGATACATAGGACAGTGCGGGTGGACCGAACCAGTTGGCTGGCTCGAAACTGCGTGCGCACCTCTCTGGCGCGACGGCCGACATAGGAGCCTGGATCAGCTCGCGAGCTCGCGTGTTGTCTTTCTTTCTCGCACACGTCCTTTCTTGGAATCCCTTCATTCTCGGAGCGTTAAGTCTCGACTGCCTACAGGTGACTCTGCTCGTGTTATTCGTCTGCTGATTCATTGATTTAACTCAAGCCTGTATTCAATGTAAACTCGATCGCATCTCAAGTGGACTGGAGTGTTTTTTTTTTTTTTTTTTTTGGGAACAGAAGCTTCATTACTCAAGAGTCATTAGAGCAACTCCAACACTACCCTATATGCACTTAAGAAATCCTAATTTTTGGCAAAATAAGAAAAAGCCCCTCCAACACTACCCTAAAAGACTTGCGAAATAGGATCTTGGCAAAAGGGGGGGCAAATGAGCGCATCTTTGCGCGCGCATGTACGCTTGGCATCGGCGATTTTCGGTCTACTCGACTCCTCCCGCATGCGCGAAGTGCTCCCGCTTTCCTTTCCCGCGCGCGCCAATAATAGACAGATGGGCCGGTCATACTATTAATAGTTCGGAGTCGCCTCTTTTGCCAAGCCCAAGTAGGGTAGTGTTGGAGAAGTCTCTTTTTTTCACTTGTCATTTGAGTTTTAGACTTGGCAAAATCCAAGATTTGCCAAGTGAAGTTTAGGGTAGTATTGGAGTTGCTCTTACAAGCAGACTGCAGACATCGCTGCAAGAAGCTAGGAGGAGAAAACCAAACATGAGAATCTAAAGAAAAAGAAGCGAAACTGGCACAAGTATGCGCTACAAAATTTGCTTCTCGTCGTACATGTTGCATCTCGAAGGAAGTAAAGGCTGAAACTAACTCCTCAATCTCATATAAAATTGCTGCAATTTCAGATCTTTGCTTGGTTCTATTTCTCCATAAAGACACAAGTTCTTGGGCATCGGTCTCTGCTATAATGTGTTCCGTGGTACCTTCGGGTATGAGCCGCAGTCCATCCCGAAGTGCCTCCGCCTCAACTGCCAAAGCCGATCCCACGTGTCCCAACCATCGAGCCGACGCCGCTCTCATGGTTCTGCTGCTGTCACGGACCACAGCACCAGCTGCGCCTACTCCTTGATTCTGCAAGTAAGCCCCATCGGAATTGATTTTTAGCATTCCTTGATCCGGGGGAGTCCATCTTGCTTTTTGCGGCCTTGGGTTGCCGTTGTCACCAATGCCAGCACCTGCTGACAAGTGAGTGCAAGTCTCCAACGCCCAGTTGATCGCCAGACGCGGATCGGTTGGAGCTTTCCCATGGCGCCTGTCATTTCTACTGCACCAAAGCGACCACATGCCGCATAGGATTACTCCACGGTCAGCCTCCGGGCAGTAGGCATCGTTCAGGAGGTCGCGAGTCCAAGTCTCTGGGTGGAGACGCGGAAGCTTGACCCCTGTTAGAGATCTCAATTTATCCCAAAAGCTAATTGCAAAAGTGCACTGTGTTAGCGCATGGAGTGTGGTTTCCTCTCCATTCCCGCAGAAGTAGCATGTGCCAATAGGGGTCGTTGTTAGCAGCCCAGTGGCCAGCACGACCCTCGCCATGATCCCTCTCCTGCACATCAAGTGTTGCTAGCATCCGGTAGGCCGATCGTACTGTGTACAGACCATGTCTTTCACCCGACCAAGCCCAGAAATCATCTTGGTTCTGCCCCAACGGAATGCATTTAACGGCCTGTGCATCCATGTGTAGCAGATTTTGATTTAGTGCTGTCTCGTTCCAGCTTCTTCCATCGGCTGCAAGTAGTTCACTGACAGAGATTGCCGAGGCATCCGGTTTTGGACAGATCGGCTTGCCACCGATAGCACCCGGAATCCAGCGATCCTGCCAAATGTAGGTACTTTCGCCATTACCAATACGACGAATGAGCCCGCAATGCAAAGCTTTGCGGCCAGCCAGAATGGCTCTCCAAGTATGGGAAGAGTTTCGTTTATTTCTAGCAGTCATGAAGTCTCCATTTGGAAAATATTTTCCTTTGAGAACTTTGGAGCAAAGCGTGGCCGGCGAAGTCATTAATCGCCATCCTTGCTTACCAAGCATCGCTAGATTAAACATCTTGATATCCGTGAATCCCATTCCTCCATGACACTTGGGAAGGTTAAGGTCTTGCCACCGCTTCCAGTGGATGGCACGGCTGTCCGCTGATCCACCCCACCAAAAGTTTGAGACAGCCCCAGTAATTTTCTTTGAGTAAAATGTATCTTTAGGCCTGTAACTTGCGCGCCTGTGTCGATTTGGGCCAGTAACTTCAAAAGTGCATTTTTTTGTCCAACATCTTTACTTTCTGTGCATCGATAGGCCAAACCCAGATCGGTCCAAGATAATTGCCGGCGTGGACAAGTTAATTGTGCCACCCGCACGCGTGCAGAGCACGTGAGGCCCCCTGGGCCATGCACTTTTAGCAAAAAGAACCCCTCAACTTCTTACTCCTCTCATTCCCCAATCCTCACTCTCTCTCTCGTTGCTGCTGATCAGAGGCAAGGACTGGGCCACTGCACAGCCTACAGACAACACTACTCCATGGACAAGTATGTGTATGCACTTTGACAAGCATGTAAACACACAGAATTGGCATCCAAAAGGACATATTTTAGGTCTTAACCATATCCAAAAGGATGACAATTTTTCTACCAGCCATGAGCTATCCTAAGCTCCTATATCCAAAAGGACGACATGTCCAAAGTCACTGTTTTGGTCACATGACCATTTTTCTACCAGCCATATGAGCTATGCTATGCTCCTATATCCAAAAGGGTCAGACACCCATTGGTACCTACCATTTGTACCAATTCTACAACTATGTATCATATTAGGCTTTACAAAAGATCGAGCAACATCAAAGACTTATGTTGTCTTGAACAAAATATCGGTGTTTGTTGCTTCTTGCACAAAAACCATAACAGAGCAACATCACATGTCTTGTGGTCGGTTCCTTTTGACATGACCAACCTTCTTTGCGTGTGCTTGGCTTCTTTTGTTGAGCGCTTCTTTTGCCTTTGCGCTAGGTTTCCTCACTCACAGTTGCGGTTGTAGGTGGAATTGGCCTTGTTGTTGGTGGTTGGTTGCAATGAAGGTAGAGTCGGTAGGGGCCCTTGGTTGAAGTCTCTAGCGTTGGTTGTCTACAAATGAGTTAACAAATCACATGTCTTGTTGTTTGTTGATAATGGATTGATGATGAACAGTTTATTTACCTCATTTTCCATTTGAGATAGCATGGTGTCGGTCGGTGACTTAGTGGTGGAGGTTGTGATGCATCAAAGAACATGACGGTCTACAAAATAATCAAAGTTTAGCACATATGCGAGAGACATGCACATGAATTTGCGGGATGTGATTACTGGGCATGGTCATCATACTCCTCCATGTGTGATGGTCCAGATCCATCTTGTGTAGTGGAGACCCCACGCTTGTTTGGAAAACATTTTTGGTATGATTCCGCCTTCTTCGGGCACATCCTCTCTTGTTGTGTCCCGAGCCTCCACGAAGCTGCAATTCATTGTTACCCCATGTTTTGATAGCCTAGTTCCATTGGGGCCTTGTATCTCCATCGGCTCCTTCCTTCTAGATTTACGAGGTCTTCCAACCCTTTTTTCATACACGGTGGCGAGAATTTCATTTCTGTCACATTCTCCCATTCACTCTTATCCTTAACGGGCCAAATAGCTTGCCCATAGGCGTCACATAACTGTTAGTTGAATAGCATTCGGCAAGATCGACTCTACCGCAATCCTTTCATGTCTAAGGCAAGATATTGCATGAGGGCATGGGATACCGTCAAGTCCCACCTCCTACAAGAACATGTTTTTGCCTCAATGTCAACAATGAAATTGTAGTCATAAGCATGGACCCGGAATATCCCCCGTCCCGATGGCAATGGATAACAACTATTTGACCAATCCAAGTTTTTTTGCACCTTCTTCCTTATCTTAGGACGAATGACCCTATACCATTCTTGCCCAACTTCTCTCTCCTTATTGTAGAACCTGCCCATAAGCTTGCACCTAATAGCTTCCAACATACTAAGTATGGGCATCTCTCTAGCCTCCAGAATGTAATTATTGAACACCTCACAAGCATTATTCAACAGGATGTCACACTTGGGAAAAGTACTAAAAAATGCCCTACACCAAGTATTTGGAGGCATCTTCTCAAGCCAAGCATGTGCTTTATGGTCTAATGCCTTCATCTTATCCATGTTCCTATTCCATTGGCTAACCGAACTAGACCTAGCACACTTCCATAACGGTTTTTTAGATTCTCACCTTTGAATTGTTGTTGGAAATTGTTGTACAGGTGCCTCACACAAAACCGATGCTCTGATTCTGGAAATACTTGCTGCACTGCTGGTATCAATCCCTGCAAACATTAAGAGTCAGTAGTTGTTCTTACTTGAGATTACTATCATACTAACATAGAAAGGCAGTACTTGATCTTACCTTCTGCTTGTCTGTCATAATTGTCCATGGAGTAGTGTTGTCAATTCCAAGGTCTTGCTTAAGAGTCTGGAGGAACCACTTCCATGTGACAAGAGACTCAACTTCAACTATGGCCCAAGCAATTGGGAAGATGCAGTCATTTGGATCTATGCCAACAGCAGTCAAAATTATACCACCATATTTTGTTTTGATATGAGACCCATCTAAACAAATTATGGGTCTACAAGCAGCCAACAAACCCCTCTTGCATGCATCCAAAGACATGTATAAACTGCTGAAAATGTTGCCATTTAAGTTGATGAAAAAGCTGGAACCAGGATTGCTCCTCCTTATTTCATGTCCATATTTCCACAACAAGGAGTATTGCTCAACTTCATCTCCATTTACCTTCTTCATTGCCAACCTTCTAGCTCTAGCAAGCTTTGACCTTGATGGTGTCAAGTTCCAATCTTTCCGAACAATCCTACTAAAATTGTTCAAAGACATCTTCGATCGGCCGAATGATTCTAAATATTTCTCGAAAGCCACTTGGAAGTGCACCTCTTGACAACCCATTTTCTTTGGCAAGTGTGTTTACCACAATACCTCTTGATAACCATGTTAGGAGACCTAGAATCAACTGATGCATATAAGTCCCATGGGCAGCCATCAGCACAAATTGCATGCAGCCTATCCTTACGATTCCTTTCATAAGTGATGTCCACCCTCTCCTTCACACTGTACTCAGTCAGAGCCTTTTTCACTTCCACCACAGAATTAAATGTCAGCCCAACCTTGAACTTAATATTGGTCAGGTCACTATCTCCAAATGGCTTGAAACCCATCTTTACCTCACCTTCCCCTTCTTCATCTGGTAAGTGTAGGTTCTCTTCATCATCAGTTGTATCAACCTCATCTGCATCTGTGAACCTTGGAGTCTCCTTCCTTTTACTAAACTTGTACCCTGGAGCCACTCCTGCATCAGCCACACCCTCATCAACATTGTCAGCAAAGAGGTCATCATCCCCATCATCTACCTCATAGTATGAATCCACAAAATCAGGGTCATCTTCATCTCCACTAGCATCAGCCCCATTACCATCACCCATAGCTTCACTGTCCCTCTTTAGGTCTGAGTAGAAAGATGGAAGCTTCTCACCCTCATTCGTTTCTGCATAGAAATCTTTCTGTGGGCTGAACACCTTTGGCAATGTTGCCATTGGATTAGCAACAATGTCATCCCAATCAAGGTCAGATATGCTATCATCATGTTGAATGTAAATGACAAAGTTCTTGACCTCATGAACCAGTGATTGCATAACAATACAGTCAGAGTCTTCACAAATAACTCTAAGCCCTCCTGGAAAATCCTTGCCTGGCAGAAGCCACCACACTTTTTTCTTTGGCTTCTTGGGGTAATCTAGCAGACGAAGAAACTCATCTATCCAAACTAGGGACCAAGTATCAACCTCACAGTGATCGAAATGGGTAACCTTGCCAGAAAGGTATGACTTGTTTGAACCAGACCCAAGAAAAAATCCACCATGATGCAACTCCACTGTGAACTCTTCATTATCATCTCCTACATTACCACAACAGATCAACATCATTACGAAATCGATGAAACAGAGATGATCTAACACCTAACCCTAACAATTAGGAACAGTGGAACCAACAACACCAGCCAACCCTAACCAATACGAAAAATCCAAGATGCAGCAAGGCAAAGAACCATCTACCAACATACTACCTCCTCCAATCGAAAAACAAACAGATTGAATGACTTGCTTACCGTATTCAGGCGGCTCAGCGGGCGGCAGGCGCACGGTCGCCACCATCGCGCAGATTCACCGCGGGAACTTGGCGGGAGCGGGGAGGAGAGAGAGGCGGGCGGGCGGCGCCGGGGACGAGCGTCGGGAGAAGAGGTTCTCGCGGGAGGGAGGGGCGGGCGGCGCCGGGGGACGAGCGGCGGAGCCCGCCTCGCGGTGCTCGCCTTTGCCTCCGTCGTGCCGTGCCGCGGGAGCGGGAGGGAGGAGCAGGGCGGCGGCGGCGCCGGGGACGAGCGGCGGAAGAAGAGGTTCTCACGGGAGGGAGGGCGGGCGGCGCCGGGGACGAGCGGCGGGAGCCCTTCCGGTGCTCGCCTTTCCTCGTCGTGCCGTCGCGGGAGCGGGGAGGAGACAGAACGAGGACGAGACAGAGATAGGGAGGACTGGGGAATGAGGGGGTTTGAGGGGGGGTTTTTTGCTAAAAGTGCATGACCATGGGAGCGCACGTGCCCTGCACAGAATGATTAACTTGACCACGCCGGCAATTAACTTGGGCCGATCGGGGTTTGGCCTATTGATGCACAGGAAGTAAAGATGTTGGACCAAAAAATGCATTTTCGAAGTTACTGGCCCAAATCGACACAGGCGCGCAAGTTACAGGCCTAAAGATACATTTTACTCATTTTCTTTCGTGTCCTAGAAGAGAGCACGAAGCAGCTCATGGGATAAGTCGGTATGGCCTGCGCCACCGATTTAATTAGCACTTCCTTTGCTGCATTGCTCAGCAGTTTCTCACTCCATCCACCGACCAAGCCTCTTACCCTTGATGGAATTGGCTCGAAAGCTTCGGTGGTGCTGCGACCAACCGCTATGGGCAGCCCCAGGTATTTTTCACATAGGGCCTCAGTGAAAATACCGGTAGATTGCATCATCTCCTCCTTCATATTATCATCGCAGTTTGCACTGAAGTAGATAGATGATTTTGTTGTATTTACCATCTGGCCTGAGCCTGTCTGATAGGTGCGTAAGATTTCTGCGAGACGCTGTCCCCCACGCTCACTAGCATGTGCAAACACCAGGCAATCGTCCGCAAAAAGCAGGTGTGAAACCCATGGGGCATGGATTCCCACCCGGACACCCTTAGCTAAAAATTGAGGTCCTGAAAATTTCAGCATAGATGACAAGCCTTCAGCACATAAGAGAAATAAGTAGGGAGACATTGGGTCGCCTTGACGGATTCCTCGAGTAGGAGAGAAAGCATTGGATAAATGCCCATTCACCCTTACCGAGAACCGTACTGTCTCCACACACTTCATGATCAGACTAACCAGGTTCTCGTTGAATCCCAGCTTTATCATGATGCTACGAAGATAACTCCATTCCACCCTATCATAAGCTTTGGCGTTCAAGTGGACTGGAGTTGCTTTCTCGTTCTCTGTTTTCCTGTACTGTACACAAGTCGGCGGCGGTTATCTCCGACGATACGGCCTGCTCGCCAGCACGGGGAACGGTTTGGCCTTTCAGAAAAAATCTCAGGCACATCGTGGTAGGCCCATTATTTCAAGGCCCGTGACTACAGGCCGTCTCACGTTGGGCTATATTCCGGATAATGAGCATTGCGTGTTGACGTGTGTGCTCCAGCTACTCACATTCTTTTTTCTTCTTCTTTTTTTTCGGCGCAGCCCGTCCGGATATCAAATTCCAAAATAGTCCTGATCTAAGGCCAGCAGACTAGGCCCACGTACTGTTTTGGCCCAGGAGGATAAGTGAATTAGAGTTCTTATTAATTCAGAATAAACCCCGAGATAGAAAAAAAATATATAACGACTAAATGGTTCTAACTAATCGGCTAACGCCTACGTTAGATATCCTCCTACAGTAAAAAATGGTACAGGTACTTGGTAAATACATTTATTGTTAAACTCGTGATTCCATTGTTTAATTTTATGCCTTACTGCATCTTATTAGTTGATTGATTGTGGCTTGTGCCGAGTTTATGATTTCATTGATCATCAGAACTTACCACTTTACAAAATTATACAGTAGTATGGTTCTGACTTCTACGATTTCCCATCAATTTTCACTAACCAGACTCCCAAAATTAAAGAAAAAAATGTGATGGTTGGGCTCCATGGGGCCCTTCTGCTCAAACTCAAGTGATCCACTATATATTCATTCAGGTCAGATTTAGTAGAAAACATTTTGGTTAATTAGGTTGATAGTCAACATCTAAACTGCACAAATACACTACTAGTATGAAACATTTCTTCTTGGTTTTGGTAGCTTTCTTTGTCTTAACATGCATTAATAAAAAAATATATTAAATACATTACACTGACCAAGTAGGGCAACGACCATGGTCCATGGACCAGACACCAGCCGAATGCGGATGCTCTGTGTGACTGCATTGATCAAATCTTCGGCAGTTGATACAATCTTCTCCTGGGGACATATAAAAACTTTTCCTGGGGACATATAAAAACGTAAGTATTAAATGTTGGTAAAATAAATTAATCAGATTAGTTGTAAATTTACGTCGATGACTAATAGCCCGTGCTCAGTAGCTGACTACTAGCCCGTGCTCAGTAGCTATTGACTATTTTATAAACTGTGATAACCAGTCAGAGCTGCTACACGTCATGAAGGTCTACCTTTGAATTAATGCTGATCCGGTCTTGCATTGCATTCCAATGAAAAATGAGGATGAGGCTGTGTGAGGCATTGAGACCAAAATGTTTCTTTTTCCTCATATATAGAAAGAGTGACAAGTCGCAACCCTTCCGTGTTGTTTTATACTGTTCCGGGCAATATGTTGGAATGCATGTTGGTCTTCAGCAATAGTACCGAGTACGCGTTTGTACGACGATGGAATTTTCGTCCCAATGGCAAAGTGAAACTCTAGTATATACTTGCGCAACAAGAAGCTGTAACCTGCAGGTTATTATGCACTAGAAACTTCTTGCGTCAGAGTTCCCAAACGCAAGATTGCAAGCGAAGACATCGTCGGCACAACTTGTTCCCTGTTTCTCTTTGTACATTTTCTCTTGGGTTGCAAGCAATGACCAAGAAGGCAAGAACCATTCCATTTTCTCCGCAGTCTTCAAAAACGATTCCTTTTCTTTGTTTCTTTTGAGAAACTATAAATTAGTAATGCTTCCCGCAAGCAAAAGATAAATTGTGCAGCTACAGATAACATGAATAATATGTGACGGAGTCGATGCACAACACTAAGATTAACAATGTATTACCTTACATAGAAAGAATCGTACCATATTAGTATTTTTCGCAATAATCTAGTACTCCCTCCGTCCAAAAATGTTATTCGTTTTAGACCAAAGGAAAAGTAAAAAAAATAGATTTTGACTATTATTTTTGCTTATGATATAAAGTTAGCGGCTAAAAAAATCAATATCATCTTAGAGGTACTTTTAACACAAATATATTGAGGTAAGTGTTCTGATCTAAACTTTCATACAATTTGACTAATTGTTGGTCAAAATTTATAAAATTTTACTTTCCGTATCTCTAGTCAAATACAAATAATATTTTTGAACGAGGAGGGAGTAATACCAATTGCATATTGTTAATCCATATAAATAGTTGTCAAAAAATCCATATAAATAAAATATGTAAAAATCTTAAACTTAAAACAAATTTAGATCGACTTGTATCTCGGCTCGAGGAAGCAATAGCAAACTGTGAAAATACCTCATCTTCGTCTAAAGTATAGGACTAGATATTATGGTTTTTCTGTTCTTTGTCCTGTTCTATGTTTAGTTACACACTACATGCCTTTTTGATCAGTTGCACATAGTGTGAAGGGAAGGGACCGTAACATCTAAGAGGAAATGAATTAGGTCACTTAAAAAAACTAAGGTCGATAACATAGGTATTGCTATCTCTAACATAAACACAGTTTTGTATGGGTCTACACAGGTTGCAAAGTGCTCTGTTCGACTAGGTAAACTAAGCCTTTTTTTTTTTGGGCATCACTAGGTAAACTAAGCCTAGTCGAACAGAGCAGGCTTAGTTGCTCTGTTCAACTAGGCAAACTAAGGCCTGGGCGTTAGTGAAGAGATTTTGCCACGAAATTTACCCGTCCGGCCATCCGGTCCACCCGACCACAAAAAGGTCGGTCAATCCATTGGACCACCAACCGTCCTTCACTCCGCCCACGTCCGTCCAGCCGCCGTACCAAATCCAATAGACTCCGACGACGTGCCATAAGGCAACGCAGAGGGACGGCGAAACCACGGGAAAGCGAACGGAGCACCAGACGGAAAGTCGAAAGCGAAGGGGGCAGAGAATCGCTGCATCTGCGTGGAATTTCTCCGTTCCGTTCCAACTTCCAACTCCAAGACGGGTGGAGGCGTGGAGCAGATCGAGTGGAGACGGACACGACGCCCTGGTCAAGTCTCCCTCGCCGCGCGCCGCGACGTCCACGTCCCGTCCCATTTTCCACGCCGCGAACCCGCGCGGAAGACGCCGCCTGGGTTGCCACGACCGACGCTCCGGCTCCGCGCACTTGCACTTCTACTCCACCACGGCCAGGCCTCCGATCCTTCCACGAAGCTGCCCGCGCGTCGCGACTCGCGGAACCGTCTCGGTCTTTCTCTCCCGGCAGCTTTCGCGTTTCCGTCCCGGTTCCTCCGTCCGCGCACCACAGGCCGCCTGCCTCGGTTCCTCCCGCCTTCCGCGCGGTCGCGCCCCTCGCCTCCTCACCAAGTCGTCGTCGTCCTCCTGCACCGCTATATATGCGCGACGCGCCCACGGTTTCAAACCATCAAGCGCCAAACCCAGAAGAGGCAAAGCAAAGGAAAGGCACCGTGCTGCACGACTCGACTTCGACTACAAGAATTCTCAGAGACACCGCGGCAACTGCAATGGAAATGGCCTCATCCTCGGCGCCGACCACGTCCTACTACAACGCGTCCGTGGCGCAGGCGGTGCTCACGCTCTCCATCAACGCCGTCCTCGTCTGGCTCACCACCTTCATCAAGAAGTCCTCCTCCTCCTCCTCCTCCTCCTCCTCCTCCGGCAGCCGCCGCGAGGCCGCCCCCACCGCGGCCCCGGCACCACCCTCGCCACCGTCCCCTGCTAAGCCCGCCGCCGCCGCCACCGCCGCTGTGGACATGGACGTGGTGCTCGGGCTGATGGGCGCCGGGGCCGGCGCGGTGTCCGTGGGGTTCGAGGAGGCCGCCGCGCTGTTCGAGGAGGAGGAGGCGACGGTGGAGGAGGCCCGGGAGGCGTTCGCGGTGTTCGACCGCAACGGCGACGGCTTCATCGACGCCGCGGAGCTCCGGAGCGTGCTCACGTCGCTCGGGCTCCAGGCCGGCGCCGGCGCCGCCGACGCCGAGTGCCAGCGCATGATCGACGCGTACGACGGGGACAGGGATGGCAGGATCGACTTCGACGAGTTCGTCAAGCTCATGGAGACGAGCCACTGAGATGGGTGCCAAGTGCCCGATCAGATGATTTGGCCGGAATTGTTTAGAAATTCTTTGTTCGTTCGTTCTTTACCTGTGTTTTTCTTGGCCGGAATTAATGGAGCCGAATGATGCATACATAAAACATATGTGTATATACTCAAAATCGAGCATTCTAAGCTATATGGACACGTATCGAAACATAGATCTTTCAGTGACGTATAGCATAGTATCATCGAACCGATCCATATGTCTTATTTGCTTATGCGAAGTCCAAACCTAAACAACTCAATCATACCAACTGAGATGCGACTATATCCAACACACGAAGAAGCCCTATCGAAGAATCAGTATTGGCACATCTGCGACGGCAGAGCACATAGGGCGCCGGTGCTCAAAGGAACCTTAATCTTATCGTACTCACCTATTTCGAACAAATGATGATCCTCACATCCACACAATCCTAAACCAATTTATATCCTTTCAATCTGGAACAAAATATAACATGATCTAAGTACTAGTGCTGAAGTGCGGAATTCAATTTGAAAAACGTTAAATTGGAATGGGGAATTCAGTACACTTTATTTCTTTGGAAAAACTTTCCATCGATTTGGTTAAGAATTCAACTTTAAAATTCCAAATTATATGCTATTCAAAATTTTATTACAGCCTTTTCAACTTTTGATTCTGAGAACTTCACATAAGTTCGCCAAAAGTTTTCACCTCTAGACCAGTGAACTTTCACCCGTTTATTGACACATCTTCTCCTTCTTATTAATAAATACAAAGCTGGAAAAAATAGTTTTTGAGAGAAACAAAAAGGACAACTCAATATGTTACTACAGCCAACTCAAACAGGTTGCCATAGCACATTGATCATTGAGTACTCTTGATCATTTATGTTGGGTATATCCTAAGGCGGCTCTACTATATATATTCTAGTAAGGTGAGAGGTTTAGCACATGACAAGGTGCTCTACTATTCAAGAAAGCTCCAATGCATAAACTTGATAACACATGTCTTTACACATGGTACTGAAACAAACTCTGAGTTCCTAGCAACGTTTTTTTTTTGACAACATAGTTCCTAGTACCGTTAAGAGCCTATATGGGACTGCTTTGCTCCATATTTTCAACTCTGCTCCACGCTTTTCACATAAATAGTCGTAGCTTTACTAGCTCTGTTGTAGGAAAAAGAAGTATTGTTGTGAGAGCACATAAAGAAATGCTCTAGAAACTCTACTTTTTCTACGGTGGAGTTTGTGGAGCAATCCTAAACATGGCCTAAGTTAGAATTCTTTCTCCAATATTGCACATCTTCTACTAAATTATGTTCTTCTTTACACCTCCTTACATTGGAGCTACCCTTAGCCGACGCCAAAGACAACGGCAAAGGAAGTTCAATATGTTGACATGAAGCATGGACACATCCACAATGGAAGATTTTCCCTTAGGCACGTTAAGTTGCGGAAAGACATAAAAGGTTGAATGAATAGTATGGAGGTCGCCTACACGTCTCAAATTTGTAGGTTCGTAGCATTGGAGGCTAATAAAGGCAATGTTGTATAGAAGAAGTTGGGGCATGATTGGATACCTGGACTAAAAATTAGTCCATTATAGGCTAAAATATGACTGATCATGTTTTTTTCTAATCTACTGTCACCCCCAATTAGCCCTTATTAGCTCTCCTATTGACACCCAAAACTTAGTACTATTTTTACTCATGCGATCCAAACGCCAAAATTACATTCTTCTTCTTGCTCATGTCATGTTTTTCGTTTGTCTCATATACAACATGTCCTAGTAAAAGCGATTTCCTACCCCACTCTATATATGATGAGGGCGAACGGTGGCAGCAGCGGTCGGGGCATGAGCCAAAGCAAAAGATATTTTAAAAAATCAATTACTTTTTTTGCAATAATAACTGCACATGAACACATACATAAATTTTCAAATTTTCTTAAAGTTTTACTTTGCCGTTTAAAATGGTGACATGAGTATATTTTTTAAAACACGGAATTTAAAGCAAATTTATTCCATAAAGGGAAGCTGGGCTCACACTCGAACAAAATGGGCCGAATTAGCCCCCCTGAAGCCGAAATCCTAGAAAACCAGCTCAGTCCACGCTTTTGGGCTTTCCCTGTTTACTCGTCTTCCCCACCGAAGCAGGGAGATGCGGAGGGCGTCGCCTTCGCCGTCTCCGGCGAGGGGCCCGGCGGTCTTCGCCGCCGCGGTCGTGGTGTTTCTGCCGGCCCTGTTCCCCGGGATGTTCTCCCCGCTTGGCCACGCCTTCCCTTCTCTCTTCTCGGTGAGCCCCCTTTCCCCTTCCCGCTGTTGCGTCATTCGATTTGAGCAGGCGTAGTGTCATATGGTCAGCTTGTTTAGTTGCTTCGTGCAGTTTCTCCTGCTAATTTGTAGCGCCTCGGTGAACCCTTGCCCTTTGTTTGTAGTGCGCAATTGCTGGATCTTTTTACGGGGGTTGATGTGGTTGTACTCGTGGAGAAATGGCGTGGCATAACTCACCAAAATTTAGTTGTCTTTAGTTGGTTACACGCCATTTCAGCGAAAGTGCAAAACTGACCTCATGGAAATTAACTGAACTACAAAGCTGCTATCTAAAGAGATGACTCTTTTGAAGGGTATACCATTCTGCCTGTATATGTCCTCAAGGATCTTTGTTTTCTTTGTGTTGTATATATGGGATGAAGTGTGTCCTGGAGTACTTGGCTTGATCACCAGTTGATACTATTGTGTGCACAATGTGTGAGCTCAACTTATGAGATTACACTAGAAATATGTTCCTGGTGTAATTATTCTGTAAAATGTTATATTCAATTTTGGAATTTTGCACATGTCAGTGTTTTGTTTCCGATATTTTGCAGGAGTGGAATGCCCCTAAGCCAATGCATCCTTCTCTTTTAAATGAGGCTTTGCGATGGACAGTTGTGAGTACATCTATGTCAGATGAAAACTACCGTTGTTATGGTTGATGATATTTTAACATATGTTTTGTTGCAGACAGACAAACAAAAGACAGAGCTATGGTCACCCTTGCCATATCAGGGGTGGAAACCGTGCTTAAAGCCATCAGTTTCTCACAGTAATTTACTTCTTTTCCATGATGATGAAACATAGTTCCTCTTCCTGTTGAAGAAATTAGTTAATTAAGCACCCTTTATTTTTATGTTAGCATTACCTCTGGAACCAAGTGGATACATCCAAGTATTTCTTGATGGTGGATTGAACCAGCAAAGAATGGGGGTATGCTCTTCTAATTACTGATAATGATTTTAGGACATGAGACAGCTTGCTTAATCCATGATTTGGATTAGCCAACTCTTTATTCCTATTCTGTAGATATGTGATGCCGTTGCAGTTGCCAAGATTCTTAATGCTACTCTTGTGATCCCGCATCTTGAAGTAAACCCTGTCTGGAAGGATTCAAGGTGCCTCTGGAGTTTGAAATTATATGTTTCATGTTCTCCTGTTGAGCTGGAACTATTTTTTATACTGGTATATTTTTTTCTGGCTGCAGCTCATTTGAAGAAATATTTGATGTGGATCACTTTATCAACTCCCTAAAAGATGAAGTTTCCATTATCAAAGCACTTCCAAAAGAATTTTCTTGGAGCACGAGAGAGTACTATGGCACAGGCATTCGTGCTACAAGAATAAAAACTGCACCTCTTCACGCCTCAGCAAATTGGTATTTGGAGAATGTCAGTCCTATCCTGCAAAGGTTAGTGAAAGATTGAATTTACAATGTCTCTATTTGTTATGCATGTAGTTTTACTTCTGAAGGTGCTTGTATGATTGTATCACAAGACATCTTTGTAGCCCTCTCTTTAATGATAGCCTTAGTTGAGATTTTGCACTGATTTTCATATTGATAGACACTTGACATATTTAATATGATTACTAAGAAAATCGTCCATGTTTTGCCCAGGTTAGCTGCTACTGAGTTAGCTCTATTTCTATTAACATTATGTCTAAATATTGTTTGGTTTACTGAGTTGGTTACTCTATGAAGATATTTTTTCACCGGCAATCTTATTTATCTGCTGTGTCACTGCCAGCTATGGTATTGCTGCAATCGCTCCCTTTTCTCACCGCCTTGCATTTGATGATTTGCCTGCGGATCTTCAACGCTTGCGTTGTAAAGTTAACTTCCAAGCTCTGGTCTTCCGGCCTCACATTATCTCACTCGGAGAGAGACTTGTGAAGCGCTTGAGGTCTCCAGCACGGGGTCATTCCAGTAAATCTATCCATCAAGTTGTAGAAGGAGGCACAAATCAAGCTGAAAAATATGCAGTTTTGCATCTCCGTTTTGATAAGGTAGATGATGACTTCTGCAGTATTGGATGGTGGTTGTGTATCTTGGTGCCTTAAAAGAATTTCTGTTCCAGAACATTGCAAATTTACCTATACTTTTCAGGACATGGCTGCACATTCTGCCTGTGACTTTGGAGGTGGCAGAGCTGAACAGCTAGCTCTTGCTAAGTACAGGCAAGTTTTATGGCAAGGGAGAGTATTAAATTCACAGCTAACTGATGAGGAGCTTCGAAACACAGGACGCTGCCCGTTGACCCCAGAAGAGATTGGGCTGTTACTGGTAGCCCTTGGCTTTGACAGCAAAACTCGACTTTATCTTGCTTCTCACAAGGTTTTACTCTTGTGTGCTCTAACTTCTTGCAGGGGAAATCAGGAAGTTTTAACATGCCTCTCATATTCAGGTATATGGTGGAGAAGCCAGGATCTCTAGTTTGCGCAAACTATTTCCGTTGATGGAAGACAAGAGGAGCCTCACATCTGAAGAGGAACTTGCTAATGTTGAAGGGAAGGCTTCTGTTCTAGCAGCTCTTGACTATTATATCAGCATGCATAGCGATATTTTCATCTCTGCATCTCCTGGAAATATGCACAATGCTTTGGTAAGTTCTCATGGCCTCTGCATTTGTTAGATTATTCCTTTGTGTAGTCTTACACTAGAACAATGTTTCATCTCAGTGGGCTCACCGAACCTATGAGAACTTGAAGACCATAAGGCCAAACATGGCATTGCTTGGCCGCATCTTTGTGAACAAGAGCATGGAGTGGCCGGAGTTTCAGCAAGTTGTACAGACAGGACACAAAGGAAGATACGGGCAAATCCGGCTGAGAAAGCCAACGCAGTCCATCTATACTTATCCTGCACCTGATTGTATGTGCCAAGGATAGACTGCTAGTTTCAAAATTACAGACTCGGTTCTGCAGCAAATGAAGGTCAAGAATGATCGCTGTCTGATATGTTGTAGTGCGGTTAGTACATTCCAGTTGCCACTAGATATGGAAGTTTGACTCCAAAAGTTTTGGTGGTTGAGTCATTTAGCTCGTTCAATTGATTCTCAACATTAACGAATTGATCTGTAGCCTCAAGAAGCAAAAAAAAAGCAAATCCTTCTCTGGTTCTCTGTGAAAGTTTTTGGACAGCTGCTATGTACTGTATCTCTTTTTTATCTGTTCATAATACAGTTGGTGCCGATGTAGTTCATAGAAATTCGTGGTTGTGACGGGTGTTACAATATCACACTTGACATAACACTTTATGCTCTTCAGCTTGTATTATTTCACTGCATAATGTTTTCTTCAGTGCTGAACTATGTGCTTGGGTTCATGAGCGAAGCTGATCGTGCTCGACCTTTAAGACGAGACAAGCCGAGCCAAACTTTGTTTTAGCTTGAAAGGAGACAGGCATTAGGGCTTGTTAGGACGTACCTCAATCCATTTGTCTTGGAGTAGATTGAGGTGGAAAATAGTTTATTTTTCACCCCATTCCCACCTCAACACATGTGGGTTGAAGTAAGCCCTTACAGGGTGAAGGTGGCTCGTTAACAACGACAATTATTTTGCTAAAACAAAGATTATTTGCTCTATTCAAATAGGTTGTCGGGATCCACCCTTCGCTGGTTTCAATACATTGCGGAATCAATCCAGGTTTTTCTTTTCGAAAGGGACTGTTCTTGCAAGAGCAATTTCCATTTTTTAGCCGAATTAATCACACAGACACTAGCTTCGGCCTTGTGTTCTTCAAAACTTAAACTTTGGGGTTTCTTTGAAACAAGAATTGTAGAAATTCACAAACAATCGGTTTTATTTTTTTTAAAAAAAAATGCATGAAAACATGTGTTCTTCAAAACTTAAAAACGTTGGGTCTTTTGAAACACATGAAAATTATAGGAGTGTATGGCACAAGAGTTTTCACCGAAATTGGTTTATAAATAAAAACACAGAAATGAACAAGAGTTTTCATAGAAGATACTAGTAGTAAACATGATGACACGAATTGCTATTTTTCTCACAAAAATAGAGGAAATTATAAAAAAATATAAAATCTCACATGGGCTTAATAAACAAGCGCTTAGAGCCCGTTCTAACTTGTGAACAATAGGCCCAGCCCACAAACTACAACATACTCGCCGCATACCCGAAAACCCTAGGAAGCTCGGTGGCAGCTATATATACGGCCGCCGGAGCGAGGCCCCAACAATCGTCGTGTCCCGCCTTCGCCGCCGACAGCAGCCGCGCAGCCCATCTCCTTCGATTCGAATCACTCCTCCAGTTTGCCTCCTTGGATTATTGAGTTCCGTGCTGTGCCGCTACGTTCCGTGCTGTGCCGCCGTGTTGTTGTTTCAGCGTGTTCTTCCGATTTTTCTGGATCTTTGGTTATTGGTTTTGGTCGTTTTTCTTGGCGATTTGGATTGGGATTAGATGGGAGCAGGTGATGAGAACAAGACAGGGACATCAGAACCCTTTTTCTGGGCGTGATAGACTAAGTCTATAATGGGAATCTCTCTGATGCTTTAGCTGCTTTTCCCAGAACCAAATCTCCTTTCTTTGTGTTTCTTTTGAGATCTTGTTTCTAGGTTGTTTTTTGGCTGCCGATGATGCATAACAAATGCACGTATTATCGGATTGTTCCATGACGATCAACAAATTGTCACTACCACTGAGGCAGACCTTTTGATCTGCGATCTGGCTGCTTTTTAATTTGATGATTTCTTTGTTCTTTTCTTTTTCACTGTGGCTCTGTTGTTTGTTAGTCTGATAATATGAGCAAATTGCCGATGATGGTGTTAAATATACTTTGTAGCGTTTCCGCTGTGAAAAAAACTTTCATCTGAGGCATTTGCGATTCAGCAATCGTGGTTACACATCTTCACCTTTCTTCAGAGAATCGGAGTTGAATCATGTATTAAGCGCTCGAATCGTATCGTCAACTTCGGTTTCTCGAAGTATAAGACTTTAATAAACCAAATAACTCCAAATTTGTAATGTTCGGATTTGGACCTAAATACATGAGGACGTACACAAATTTGCCGAAATTCATCAGTGTAAAGATTGAATTCGTGAACAACTGAATGACTGATCGGTACAGGCAGCCGCTGCTTCTCTCCGAGGGCCCCGACCTCGCGCGACGCTGGCGGCCGCCTCCTGGTGTGTGTTACCGGGCGTCTTCACTTCCCCTTCCCCTGCGAAGCATTATGGTCTGGCACGGCCTGCTTATCTTGGCTGAGCTTTGGAGCAGAAACGGCATGAAAACGGCCCACGAAGCCAAGGGAGGCACGGCCCGGTGTGCCGGCCCGAGAAAACGGCCCACGAAGCAAAGGGAGGCACGGCCCGGTGTGCCGGCCCGACCCTGCTCTAAGGAGGGAAATAATTTTCACCATGCTTCTAGCTTGAAAGAGGGAAAAAACATCCAATGATGTTGTCAATGGTAACTAAAGAATCCATTTTAAACCTCGCCAAAAAAGAAGAAGAATCCATTTTAAACTATCCGAAATTGACACTAACTCAACAAAGACTATGGGCAATGATGCCCTAGAAAGTCATAATCTCATCCTAAACCCATACAATCATAATTATAAGCACATAGTGAATAATATTTTATTTGTTGTCTTCTAGAATAAGCATTGACTCTAGCTTGAACTAGAGTATTGGAATCGTTTGGAGAGTTGGTAATGGAAAAACAATATCTTTATCTGGTGCTCGTTAGATATCATGAGTTATACAACAATTTGCCCAACCAATCACATAGGTGGATTTTCTAATCGATGAAC
Source organism: Themeda triandra (assembly GCA_018135685.1). Classification (NCBI taxonomy): domain Eukaryota; kingdom Viridiplantae; phylum Streptophyta; class Magnoliopsida; order Poales; family Poaceae; genus Themeda; species Themeda triandra. The sequence goes on from JAENPR010000134.1 coordinate 667,076, forward strand.
AACAACGACAAAGCAATGAGGAGTTAGTGAAGGCATGCTATTCAAAGGAGATTGGTAGCGTGATATTAAAAATTCCTTTGAACCATAATGTGTGAATACTTTGTGGTTTGGGAAAACATTATTGAATGTATTTTTACTGTTAAATTGGCATACATGTTGGCAAAATCTAAAAACTTTCAATTGTTTTCGAGCACCATCCAATATTCAACAAGTTACTAGTGACTAGAAACGTATTTGGAAGATACATGCTCCTGATAAAATAAAAATCATCTTTGTGGAGGTTGTCTCATGATTGTTATGGGAGTTTTGGCTAATCTATAACTCTTATATAAACAAACCCCACTATCTATTTCTCTAGACATGCAAAGCGTCCACCTCAGCATCCACCTATCAAACCCACTTTCTATTTCTTTTAATGCAATGTGTCCACCTCATCAACCCACTATCATTTGCCACTAGCAATTTATCTTAACATGCAAGGTGCATTTCACTTTTTATTACTTCTCATACCCGCTGCAACGCGCGGGGAATCCTCCTAGTGCATCTGATGAAGAGGGCACTATGTTTACTTTAATTATCTGGCATATTTGGGATAATAGGAAGGGTGTTAGAAATGGGGAAGATACTGTTCATCCAAATTGGATTGTTGAAAAAGTAAAAGCATATATTCAAGTGGTAATGATCTGCAATGATATTCCTGATTTTTCCAACAGGTGTGTGTGAGCCTAATGCTTCAAACAACCGATGGGTTCCACCGTCGGAAGATTGGGTTAAGGCAAATGTTGATGCTGCTGTTTTTAGCGATTTAGAAAGAATGAGAGCTGAATGTGTGATACGAGACCACAATGTAAACTTCTTGGATGCAACCAATCAAGTAATTTGCAGAGTCTCTGACCCCCAAAATGGCTGAAGCTTTGGCGCTCCGATGGGCTTTAAAGTTTATCTGTGATCAACACTTCAATAAAGTGGTAATTGCTTCTGACTTCTTAAATTTGGTACGAAAGCTCTTGCAAAAAAATCTGGATCGATCTTGTATAGGAGCAATCATCCAAGACATCAAGATGATGAAAAGCATCTTTGAAGATATTTCTTTTGTCAATGTTAGTCAAAATTGTAATGAGGTAGCTCATGTATTAGCTTAGTCGGCTAACCTGGTATGTGTATCTAAATATAGCTCCGAAGTCTATCCAACCTTTACTTTGTAAAGATCTTCTAAGCTAATCAATGGGCCGTCTGTTTTCAAAAAAAAGTCTCCATTGACAACTCTCCATTGTCATCATATTTAATTTGTATTAAATTAAGTTTTTATTAGTTTTTTTTGCGAAATAAGTTGGGATTTGTAACACCTCGGTGTTATTTTAACTAAAACATGCCATGTCATCATAATGCATCGCAAAGCATCCATGATTAGGTTCACTTTGATGTGCATCAACTAAAACGAGTTTAAATTTATAGGTTGATTGTGCTCTTCTCGTGTAAACCTTGAGTTACCGAAAACTCCTTTTACCCTCTTTTGGGTAATTCAAAATCCGTAGAGAATTTGGGGTTGGTCCAAAAAGCTTTATTGAGCGTCTTGATGAGAGCATCAAACTTGCTTTTCAAAATTTTTCAAGTTTCCTTAGAGAAATTCAAAATATTTTGAAAATATCCTTCTCCGACAATTGTCCCCTTTTGGTTTTAAAACTAGAATTCAAAAACTATTCAAAATTTCGAAAAATTGTTTTTGGGAAAATTGTTCAGTTTGAAAAGTAGAATATTTCATAGTTTTGGAGATTTTCAAGTTTAGTTGAAAAATCAAAAGTAATTGCAAAAATTAGATTCTAGGGTTTTTGTCCCCTTTTCAAATTTGGTTTCAAATTCAAATTTCTGTTTAGAATTTGAAAATACTCCTTTTGGCAAAGTTGTAGATCACAAAATTTCAGTGGGGGTTTGTTTTTGGAGTTTTTCAAGTTTCCATTTAATTTTTGGAGGAAATGGAGATCTTTTCTGCTGTGTTCAGGAAACCCTGTAGATGCTGACGTCACCTCATCTTTTTCCCCTCCCTGTTCCTCCCGTCGCGGTGGCCGCCGGCGCCATGCCGCCCCGCCGCGCCGTCGCCCGCCGGCTCGCCTTGACGCGCGCAGCTTCTTCGTCATCGTGTCGTCCATCCATGGGACGCCATCATCCCTTAAATAGAGAAGCCAACCCCGCTTTTTCCCTCCTTCTTCTCCCTCGGACCGACTCCGCCATTGCCGTCGACCTTCGTCGCCGTCAAAATTCGTCGCCATTGTTCCACCTCTCGCCGTCTTGCTTTGCCAGCAGCTTCGCCTTGCCCTTGCGATTCATTTGAGCCAAGCAGCGCAAGTTCTTGACGTCCGCAGCGCCTCCACGTCGTCATCTTCCTCGCGACCGGTGTCCGGAGCCGCCGAGGGTTCGCCGTCGTCGTACGCCGCCGTCGTGGGTCATTTTTCAAATTCGTCTTGCGTGCGTGATCGCCATCATCTCCTGTGTTTAATGCTTCCCTTGGTTTGGTGTTTGGCGCACAGTATCGATCGTGACACCGACCTTGCCAGCCGGAGCACGTCCTGCCTCCATCTCCGTCGTTCCGGCTTGGTGCATAAATCCCTGACACAGAGAATAGTGGCGAGGGCTTAATTGCAATTTTGGAAAAACCCAAGGTCTTATTTGCAAAACCACCAGCGCCAGCTCGGGCAGGCCGGATTGGGCCGACTGTCCCGTGATCTTGGGCCGCGCTGGTCAGATTCGGCTTGATAGCCTTTTTCTTTTTTTAAAAGCTTTTCTTTTTCTTTTAAAACAGATTTTGTCTTGATCTTTCAAAAATCATAGAAAAATATTTATAGCTCCAAAAATTCTGAAAATTTTTGTGAAAGCTCTTTGGGGTATTCTCTGCTCATGGAAATTTTAAATATTTATTTTGAGTATTTTTGCTATGTTTTAAAATTAGCTCTTTTAATTGAAAAATGCTCTTTCTTTTATTTTAGTTATTTATCTATTATTCCAAAAATCATGAAAATTATTTTGTAGCCTTATTGGGGTCTGAGGAGTTTAAATTTAATTTTTGGTATTGTTTTGACAAATTTTGTTTTATTATTTATTTCGCTTAGTTATTTAATTAGTTAGTTTCGTTAGTTGCGACGTTTTGTAAAGGAAAGTTGTACTCAATTTATTGATTGATTTATTCATTCTTCAAGCATCATGTTTACTATTTCATCATATTGATTCATATCATGTTATCGAGTAGTTTTCGTTAACGGAGAGTACAACGTTGCCAACAGAAATCAAGGAAGAGCAGAATCAGGAGCCAGGAGTTGACCCAGAGCCCGAGATCGCCTACCCCGAGTACCAAGGCAAGCCCCGGATGCATTAAACCCTTACCTTGGTTTTATAACGTTTTTAAACTTCAGTTTTGATTGTTGCATTAGAGACTAGGAGTTGAGTGAAAACCCACCAAATGCATTACCTGTCTTATTTCCGTATTCCTCATTACCTGTTTAAGAAAGTGCGTAGAATTGCTTAGCCCTGCTGTAGGGTCGAGATGGACTAGAGGGGGGGTGAATAGTCCTTACTAAAAACTTACGCACCGGCTAACCGAAACAAGTGCGGAAATAAAACTATCGGTCTAGCCAAGACTAACCCCCACTAACTACAACTCTAGTAGCACCTTGTAAAAGATCCTAAACAAGGAGCAAGGTGCTAAACTAGCTAGTGCTCACCTAAACAATTCTATCTTGCAAGGTCACACAAACCTAAGCAACTAGTACTTTGCCACACCGGGGAGCACCTACCCAAATCTAATGAGCAAGAGCACAAAGCCAAACCTAGGCTCACTAGATGCTCAAGGACAAGGCTACACAAGCCAAACCCAAGAGCGCAATTCACTTAACTACACAAGCTAAGCAAAACACTAAAACTACTTCTAGCTACACAAGCAAGAAGGTGCTCAACTAGCTACACAAGCAAACGAGCACAAGAGCCACTACTCAAGCTATGCAAGAATGTAACAAATGTAAATGCAAGCTTGAGCTAGAGAGGATGCAAACCACCGCGAAGAGTGGACACACGAAGTCGCGGCGGTGGCGAATCACCGGGCGTAGAGATCAACCACCGCAAACAAGCTCAAGGGAGGTCGAAGCCTCACACACAAGAACAAGGAGGTCGAAGCCTCGGCAATCACAAATCGACACACGATTTTTCCTCGGTTCACTTGGTCACCACCAAGCTACGTCCGGTTGTGGCGATACACCGACTTGGTGATGAGATGGCCGCTCAAGTTGGCTCCTTTGCTAACAACCCCTCCGGGAGCCCCAACTCCAATCAACACAAGAACGGGATCCTCCAAGCCACGCTCTACTAGAGTAGCCAATTCGCGCACCCGCGGGGAAGGCTCAAGAACCCCTCACAAATCCTTCTCCGGAGCACCGCACAATCTCCACGCGTGCTTCAATGGAGTCTCTTGCCACCAAGCCGTCTAGGAGGTGGCACCCTCCAAGAGTAACAAGCACACCGGCTTGCAACACGATCACCTAGTGCCACTCGATGCAAATCTCTCAATGCAACGCACTAGAATCGATCTCTAACTCAAGTGGATGAAGACTCTCAAGCATGGATGAGTTAGAGGGCTCCCAAGCACTACAACACAAGCCACTAAGGCCCTAGTGTGCTCAGCAACCAGCCATGGCCGAGCAACCCCTCTATTTATAGCCCCAAGGGCTGAAATAGCCGTTGCCCCCACGCTGGAACACCACCAAGCGTACATCACCATGTGCATGTGTGTTAGCATTTTCACAATCATTTTCAAAGGATTTTTCTCTTGTTCTCACAGCGCCACTCGATCCTAGCATGTTACAATGTTAGATCGCTCAAGTGGCACTAGATGACCGAGATGCAAACAAGTTTGCCCCTCTTGATAGTACGGCTACCAATCCTAAATCCGGTCATCAACTTCTCTACACTCCTCATGACCGGTGAAATGAAATGCCCTATAGCATACCTTTGCCTTGCGCATTTCCACTTCCACCGTCTTCCACCGAAGTGCCAATGCAACACATGCACCGACACGATCTCAAGTTGATATGATCCACTTCATATCATCATGCAACCTTCATGGTCCATCGATCTTGATCTCACTTGCTCTTCACCGCCTCATGGTCCATCGGAGCCAAGTCATGCCCGAGCTTCACCCTCACTAGGTCCATCGCTCCACTGCCTCGACTTGTCCTTCACACATCCTCCGGTCTCGAGCCAAGCCTCATCTCGATCTTCACCATCGGTCACATGACTCCATGTCATGTCACATATTCAATGAAGCTCCTTCATCTCACATTCACCTGTGGACTAAATCCCTGTGTATTCTCATGATCACACAATTAGTCCACCTAAGTTGTCACTCAATTATCAAAACCAAACAAGGGACCTTTCAATCTCCCCCTTTTTGGTAATTGATGACAACTCTACAAAGATATGGAAATAAAGTTCATAAAGGACTTTATGTCACTTATCCAACATTTAAGCTCAATGTTAAGATTTGGATAAGCGCCACAAAGTCAACTTAGTAGTGATAGCTCCCCCTACATGTGTGCTCAAATGGTTTGGTTTCAAGTTTGCACACATGCATAGATATGGAAATTCTTTGAGAGTAATCACTACTAAGTGATGCTAAGGCATATAGGATAAACCTTTGAAGTGTGATACCAATCGGAGTTGCACAATGAAGTTCATCCTTAGCATCATCATGGTTAGCTAGAAATCACTTGAAACAACACTAGAAACCCCGTGAGATCAACATTAGAAGCAAGGTTCTAGTACCAAGTGGAAGGAGCACAAGTGTCTAGCTAAACCATCCTATGCATGCTAGTTATCAAATCATCAATCAAAACTATGACTAGCATACACCACACAAGCATTGCATATTGAATTTAAAAACAAAGCAAATGCAAGCAAGCACATGAATATGCACATATCAAATGCAATCAATCAAGTTCATGAGCTTGCTCCCCTACTTGTGTGCTTCTCTTGTCCAAGAACTTTGATCCTCTTCAATGTTGCTCTTCTTGGTCTATGTCCATCTTCTTCGCCCCTTTGTATGCAACTTGCATATCTTTGTACCATTCTCTCCCCTTTGTCATCAAAGACCATAAAAGGGTCCAAGACTGCTTGTATGATGCTTCATGTAAGACAAACTTCTTGATGCAAAGGATTGGAGCTCGGGGTTGATGGTTGATTCTTGAATCTTCCTTTTGATGGACACACCATATGTTGGAATGACACCACTTGTAATCTTCACATGTAGTTGCATGAACCCACTTGTCACTATGCATTGGGCACTCCCCTTTGTCATAGCACTAAAGATACCACATGTGTAGGTCACCTTCAAGATCTTTGCCTCTAATACCAATGAAGTGGGGCTCCTCCCCCTATGACAAAGCATGGGTCACACCAAATGACAATCTTGAGCAAATCTTGATTTGATCACTTAAAGTTGAGGATCACTTGTGGAACCACCTTGTTGGAATATGCATGAATACCACATTCTTGAACTAGATTATTTTTCATGAGCTTCTTTCTCTTGAACTTGAGCTAACTTGATTGGCACATGAGCTTCCAAATCCAGTTTGAACCAATGACAAGCTTCTTCACACCTTACTAGAAGGGTTATCTTGCCAATGTTGGACTTGTAGCTAATATGCAACTCAAACTAGATCAAGTACTTGGGTTCACTAGCTCATGAACATGTTATATGTTACCACTAGAACAAGTAAGGCATAGAAACAATAGTGGCACCATATAAACATTAAAATCTTTTGATTTTTCATGAATGCTCCTAGATATCATGACTATATGCACTAAACAAGTCCTTAGCAAAATATGTATGCATATGTCAATCAATGTCACCTTTGCTACCTTGGAGTAGAGGATAGTCATGAGATTCCAATTTCATTACTCCAATAGCAATGTGAAGTCCATTGATAAGCTTGATGAAGCCAACAGATATCCATGAGGAATTGCATGCTTCACCCATATGAAATGAGAACCACTTATGATCAAGTGCACTTTCTTGTTGTGGTTGACTTGCTTCTTCTTTCGATCTTTGCTTGCATGAGAGAATATCACTTGCATTATCACTTGATTTGTCATGTATTGCTCTCTATTTGGATGTTGCTTGCTTTCTTGATCAATCTTCTTGATATCTTCAACTAAGCATCTTGAATCCCCTTAGATCATCACCTCCATGTCGGCCTTCCAAGCTCACTTGTCAATCCCATCTCTCATGGGCGGCACACCTCCTCGATGGAGAGAAGCGATCTCACTAAGAACAATCCTTGACACTCAATTGAATTGTCATTCATTTGATTGATCCTTGGACTTGATCTTGATCTTTTATAACCAAACATAGGTTCCTCAACCATTTATAATCATGTTTCCAACTTGAGGACCTTTCAATGTGAGTGACACTAGATATATCCAATGTTTGTCACTTTTCTGGCAGATTCTGCAACCTTCAAAGATTGACTCATATCTCCCAATGTATAGCTCCAAATGACATGAAATTTGGTCGAGATGAGCATCACTAAGTCTTCATGCAGCTTTAAAAAATTGAGCTACATTGGCCTTCTAGATTGCTGCCAGATTTCACATCTTCTCACACTGCTACATGCTGAAAACTGCTGCACTATAGCTGAAAAGAACTACTCCAAAACTGTAGCAATCCTTATCCAATTCTCATGAAATTTGCACAGCATATTGACTCATAAGCATAGAGCATGCATACCAAATTTCAAGCCATTTCAATAAGATTTGATCCATCAAACTCAGACTTGATCACAGCGCTCAGATTTCAGAATTTAGACAGATTTAAGCAATTGAGCTATGCTTCTTCAAAAATGACTCAAACTTGATGTCAACTTGTTTGAACACTCCCACAAGACATATATCCAGTCAAACTACTTCACTAAAGGTCATCTTGTGATCATATTCTCCCAAACTAACTCAAATTTGAATACTAGGCATTGAATCCATTCAAACATCTCATAGCAAGCAACCAATGCATATATATCCAATTCAATCAACTCATATGCATCCAAATGAATGTGATCAACAAAATATATACCTTGGTAGCACATGATCTTCCAATAGCAAGCTTCAACTCAATACAATTGCAAGCCATCACATATGACAATTGATCACCACAACTTGAATTTGCACTTGTATGTTGTAGCACTTGGACTTCACTTGTCATGACTTGACATTGGGATGAGAATAGCACTAAGCTTCGATACTTGATTCAATCACATGATGAAGGATATGAACTCAATTGAATCAAGCCTCCAATGCCATTGTACCTACAAACATTCATCCACTTGTTGATGGTACCCAAACTAGTTTGGGTCCTCTCAAGTTAGGAGCAACATACTTAGGCAAAGCCTTAGTATGAGTAGCGGGATGTTTTGCAATAGCATCCAAAGAGGTACCATCACCATCCTTTCTAAGCATCTTAGTATCATCAATTGAACTAGGCTTAGAAGTTTTACCTAGGGGACATGAATGAGCCATGTGTCCCCTTTCCGCATGAATAGCATCTTCTCTTTGGTAGAGCCTTCTCTTCATTGCTCTTGTGATGCTCTTCATGGCCTTGCCTCTCATGAGTTGCTTGAGCCTTCTTCTCAAGCTTGTTGGAACACTTCGAGGCAAAGTGTCCCATGTCACCACACTTGAAGCACTTGATGTGAGTATGAGCTTTCTTTTCTTGAATCTTGCTCATCATCATCTTGGCATCTTGGATATGAGTTGGATGCCTTGCTCTACCACCTCTTCGTGTCTTCTTCTTCATCTTCAAGTCATCACCTTCGGCTTCACGGTTGATCTTGACTTGATCTTGTGGTGACTTTTCTTGCTCAACTTGTGGCTTTGGTTGAGGCCTCTCTTGTTGCTTCACCAATTGCTTGGTTGGGCACATTGAGGTGAGGTGACCCCGAATGTGACACTTGAAGCACTTGACATGCTTGAGCCTCTCTTCTTCTTTCTTCAACTTGAGCTTCTCTTGATTGGGGCAAGCATATGCAAGGTGTCCCTTTTCATGGCATTGATAGCACATGAAATGAGATAGCTTCATCTTCTCTTGCCTCTTAAGCTCTCTAGCCACTTTTCTTCCTCCCTTGGTCAACTTCTTCTTGATGAAGCCAAGTCCACTCTTGTCATTGAGGCTTCTTGGATTCTTCACTATTTGCTCAAAGAGGACCTTGGAGTTGTAGCACCTCTCTAACCTGTTGCTCAAGTTCTCCACCTTCTTTTTGAGCTCATTGTTCTCCTTCAAAAGGTTAGTCTCACAAGACAAGGAAGTAGAACAAGCATCTATATGTGAAGAACATGGCATAGCAAGTAAATCATCACAAGAGGTGGATACATGCTTGTTGCCTACATCACAAGGGTTAGTAACATGTGATTGATCATTTGACCCAAGTGATGAGCTCTCACTAGTTTTAGCTTCTTCATTGCAAAACTTCTTAGTGAGAAAAGCATGTTCTTGCACCAAGTTATCATGAGCAACACTAAGTTCCTCATGAGCCAATTTTAGCACATCATGTGAACAAGTAGTAACATAAAGTAGATGCTCTTGTTGTTCACATATGTTCTTTAGAAAAGAGTTTTCTTTTTCCAATTTGCTTGTTTTAGCAAACTCTTTTTCTAAAGCTCTTGACAACTTAAACACGAGCTCAAGACTTGGATCATCACAATCAAAGATCACATTGCCAATCTTTACCTTGCGGTCACCATGTGACATGTAGCAATGTGATGAAGTAGGAGAGCTTGTGATAGCGTCATCACTCTCATAGCCATCATCAAGTGAGCTTGAGGTAGAATCTTCATTTGCTTCACTTGAGGCATCATCATCATCATCGTCAAGTGAACTTGTGGTAGGATGATCACCATCTTCACTTGAACTTGAGGAGGAGCAATCCTCCACAACAACCTTATTGTGGTCATGCTCAACATCCTCACTTGAGGCATCATCATCATCATCCCATGTGGAGGCATTACCATAGGTGTGCTTGATGGATTCCCACAACATGCGGGCGGTTCCCTCATGGTTCACCTTCATAAGCACATCACAACTCAAAGCATCTATTAGATAACCAAGTGCATTAACATCAAGATAGTAGATTGCTTCTTGAGCCTTGGTGATGCTTTCCTCATCCAATGGTTGGGTGAGACCATTGGTGACAACCCACCACACCTTAGCTCCCGAGGCACGAAAGTGATCAAGCATATGGTGTTTCCACCGAGCAAAGTTCGTGCCATCAAAAGTGTGCGTGTTACAAGAGCACTCAACATCTATCCCTCTAGTTGCCATCCTCTCGGGTCGGTGAAGACCACTAAAAAGAGAGACCCGGCTCTGATACCACGTGTAGGGTCGAGATGGACTAGGGGGGGGGGAGGTGAATAGTCCTTACTAAAAACTTACGCACCGGCTAACCGAAACAAGTGCGGAAATAAAACTATCGGTCTAGCCAAGACTAACCCCCACTAACTACAACTCTAGTAGCACCTTGTAAAAGATCCTAAACAAGGAGCAAGGTGCTAAACTAGCTAGTGCTCACCTAAACAATTCTATCTTGCAAGGTCACACAAACCTAAGCAACTAGTACTTTGCCACACCGGGGAGCACCTACCCAAATCTAATGAGCAAGAGCACAAAGCCAAACCTAGGCTCACTAGATGCTCAAGGACAAGGCTACACAAGCCGAACCCAAGAGCGCAATTCACTTAACTACACAAGCTAAGCAAAACACTAAAACTACTTCTAGCTACACAAGCAAGAAGGTGCTCAACTAGCTACACAAGCAAACGAGCACAAGAGCCACTACTCAAGCTATGCAAGAATGTAACAAATGTAAATGCAAGCTTGAGCTAGAGGGGATGCAAACCACCGCGAAGAGTGGACACACGAAGTCGCGGCGGTGGCGAATCACCGGGCGTAGAGATCAACCACCTGCAAACAAGCTCAAGGGAGGTCGAAGCCTCACACACAAGAACAAGGAGGTCGAAGCCTCGGCAATCACAAATCGACACACGATTTTTCCCTGGTTCACTTGGTCGCCACCAAGCTACGTCCAGTTGTGGCGATACACCGACTTGGTGATGAGATGGCCGCTCAAGTTGGCTCACTGCCAACAACCCCTCCGGGGAGCCCCAACTCCAATCAACACAAGAACGGGATCCTCCAAGCCACGCTCTACTAGAGTAGCCAATTCGCGCACCCGCGGGGAAGGCTCAAGAACCCCTCACAAATCCTTCTCCGGAGCACCGCACAATCTCCACGCGTGCTTCAACGGAGTCTCTTGCCACCAAGCCGTCTAGGAGGTGGCGCCCTCCAAGAGTAACAAGCACACCGGCTTGCAACACGATCACCTAGTGCCACTCGATGCAAATCTCTCAATGCAACTGAAAGGTCCTTTGTTTGGTTTTGATAATTGAGTGACAACTTAGGTGGACTAATTGTGTGATCATGAGAATACACAGAGATTTAGTCCACAGGTGAATGTGAGATGAAGGAGCTTCATTGAATATGTGACATGACATGGAGTCATGTGACCGATGGTGAAGATCTAGATGAGGCTTGGCTCGAGACCGGAGGATGTGTGAAGGACAAGTCGAGGCAGTGGAGCGATGGACCTAGTGAGGGTGAAGCTCGGGCATGACTTGGCTCCGATGGACCATGAGGCGGTGAAGAGCAAGTGAGATCAAGATCGATGGACCGTGAAGGTTGCATGATGATATGAAGTGGATCATATCAACTTGAGATCGTGTCGGTGCATGTGTTGCATTGGCACTTCGGTGGAAGACGGTGAGAGTGGAAATGCGCAAGGCAAAGGTATGCTATAGGGCATTTCATTTCACCGGTCATGAGGAGTGTAGAGAAGTTGATGACCGGATTTAGGATTGGTAGCCGTACTATCAAGAGGGGCAAACTTGTTTGCATCTCGGTCATCTAGTGCCACTTGAGCGATCTAACATTGTGACATGCTAGGATCGAGTGGCGCTGTGAGAACAAGAGAAAAATCCTTTGAAAATGATTGTGAAAATGCTAACACACATGCACATGGTGATGTACGCTTGGTGGTGTTGGCACATTTACAAAGGTGGCATTGATCGCGCGTTGGTTTGCAGGGTTGAGTTGGGTTTGGGTTGGGTTTGGGTTTGGGTTTGGGTTTACAAACCAAAGCGCGAGCAACGCCACCTTTGTAAATGTGCCAACACCACCAAGCGTACATCACCATGTGCATGTGTGTTAGCATTTTCACAATCATTTTCAAAGGATTTTTCTCTTGTTCTCACAGCGCCACTCGATCCTAGCATGTCACAATGTTAGATCGCTCAAGTGGCACTAGATGACCGAGATGCAAACAAGTTTGCCCCTCTTGATAGTACGGCTACCAATCCTAAATCCGGTCATCAACTTCTCTACACTCCTCATGACCGGTGAAATGAAATGCCCTATAGCATACCTTTGCCTTGCGCATTTCCACTCTCACCGTCTTCCACCGAAGTGCCAATGCAACACATGCACCGACACGATCTCAAGTTGATATGATCCACTTCATATCATCATGCAACCTTCACGGTCCATCGATCTTGATCTCACTTGCTCTTCACCGCCTCATGGTCCATCGGAGCCAAGTCATGCCCGAGCTTCACCCTCACTAGGTCCATCGCTCCACTGCCTCGACTTGTCCTTCACACATCCTCCGGTCTCGAGCCAAGCCTCATCTAGATCTTCACCATCGGTCACATGACTCCATGTCATGTCACATATTCAATGAAGCTCCTTCATCTCACATTCACCTGTGGACTAAATCCCTGTGTATTCTCATGATCACACAATTAGTCCACCTAAGTTGTCACTCAATTATCAAAACCAAACAAGGGACCTTTCACCTGCTTATTTAGTTAAGTTTTTAAAATGTCAAGAATGAAAAAGATGAGAATGGCTTATATTGTTGGAATCACTTTGTTAGTAATTAATTTGAGTCCGGACGGCTAACTTGCATTAGGAAAGGAGTCCTCGTAGTGTTTCCGTCTGTTGATGCCCTAAGGACCGTTCGTTGGTGAACTGGTGATATCGAGACCCTAGAAAATCCACACACTGGGTGTTGTGGTTGATATATGGCTGTGGTTGTTGTCCCGGTATATCATGTGATCTGGTATGCAGTGGAGTTAGAGTCTCCGGTATATCAGTGATCTAGGTCCCAGCTGGGTATAAATGGATTCGAATCGCCGTGCTTCTCGGAGAAGGAGACTCGATCGGTGTTCATCATCGTAGTAACTACTTAATTAATGATTAGGTTTTTAATTGGTGTTATTTGATCGGCTTGAGCTAAGGCAAGAGAGCGTTAAATTACAACTTGATTTTCAAAAGCTTTTACGCAAAAATATTGATTCTTGCAAGCCTTACCTTGTCTCTCGACTGCATTTCTTAGTCTTCACCCCTCTTTTTCATCGGGTTAGTCTTGTTGAGTACTTTTGTACTCGGGGTTTGTTGAACCCTTGTTGCGGGTGAGCATCGGGGCGGTTTGCACCGCATCCCGCGTATATGATCGTTGCGGAGAGTGACGACGAGTAGAGTGTTTGGCTCTTGGGCGAGCTCATCAACGGGTTGTGTAATTAATACGTCTCTTTGCTACTCCACTACTATTATGGTTTGTAATAATTAAACCTATGGTTTGTAAGTTTTGAACCAAATGCTTTGTAAACTTATGTTATTGTAATCCTTCCCTTTGTTTTACTCGATGTATATTATTTGAATAAATTGTTGTAATATTGCAATGTCTCTTTATAATGATTGATCCGCTTGAAGAATCGTGGAAGTTTCGGGAATCGCCGACAGATCCTTTTTAAGTCTTATGGCACACATGCATTGCTATCGAAGTCCGTTAAGACAATGATAAATGCATGTGGGCCATATTATTTAGGAGGTTCTACCACAGCTGGTATCAGAGCCGGATCATTATTTAAAGAGTTATTGTAGTATTTATTGCGAAAACTTCAAAAGGTTTTGGATCAATTAAAAACCTAACTTGACTATTTTTGGTCCAAATTGCTTATTCCTTATCTATGATTCTTTCAATCAACCCTTATTCTTATTGTAAAAGTATGGTAATGGAGTAGCATAATATTGCCCTATGTTATAAAAATTACCTTTACGATTGTGTTTCTTTAAAAACCTTTTATGCTTAGATCGTAAGTTCGATTCATGCATCATGTTAATTAACTTGTTTAGATTACCTTCCTTCTTAAAGTGGTTTGGGTTAAGTAGTATCAATCCTATTCATGCTAACCTTCTGATCCCAATCCCTCTGTTCTTATCTGTTATTCTATCTATTATAGGATGGTTGAGGGTCAATGGGCTTCGATGAAGAGGACTGGTTCTAAAGGAATTCCAAAACATCAGCTAGCCCCAAGGAATGAAGGAGCAAGTAGCAGTAATCCCAATCCTACTCCTGAGTCTGAGATTGAGAGGTTGACTAGGCAGCTTGCTGAGGTTACTAGAGACCGGTATGCTACAGTTAGGTCACTCGATATGATGAGAGTGATGAGAAATGATGCATGGCAGCGTGAAGATGAAGCTAGGGATCGAATTCTTCAACTGGAAGGGTATATACAAGTCCCTGCAAGATTATACAAATGAGATAAATGCCGATCGTGCTCATATGGCTCGTCCGTTGGACCCCGATTATCGGCGTCGGGGGCGGCACGGGATGATTTGGGACTTGTAGTAGATTCCGAATATGAATATGAAGATGCTCCAATGCCGATGAGAATGAAGAAGACATAGTGGAAGAGCCGGAAGAAGGCCATGTGGAGAACTTTGAGAATGAAGAAGATCCCGAAGAGGTAATGGAGGAATCGAGGAAGATCCCGAAGAGGAGGATGTGATCCCTGTTGTCAGTGATAGGGATGATGGTCAAATGGTCCCTAGTGATGATGATGCTTGAAGATGCAGAGGGTTATGTAAAATAGCAGTTTCCCCTTTTCTTTTCATAAAACCTTAGTATGGGTTGGACTGATAAGTCTATGAGTAGACTGTGTATCAAAAATAATGTATCATAAGTGTGTTAAACTTCTGTAACATCAGCTTGTTTAGTTCAATAAAGTATGTGAATAAGTGTGGTTGTTTATGAAACAGATGTCTGATAACGGTGCTCCATTTCCGCCACCTGTTCCACCCACTTTGGCTGAAGCTATTGCAGCCTTAGTGAATGCCACCACAACGATGGTTCAAAATCATAATCAGAATGTCCAACATGGAAATCGTGGCAGAAATAATAGAGAGGAAACCACATATGTGGATTTCACCGACACCCGTCCTCCGAGTCTTCACCGGGCGAGATGAACCCATGGAGGCGGATGAATGGCTCCGCACTATGGAACGAAGTTTGGACCGATTGAGTGTACGAATATCGAAGCCTTTGTTTGCGGCCACGACAAAGCGCGAGGCACCTTTGGGACTTGGTGGGCTAACTTTGTTGCTGAATGACTGAAGGTCATCGTATTACTTGGGCTGAATTTCGTGAGGGTTTCCGTGCTCATCATATTCCTGAGGGTATTATGCGTATCAAACTTGATGAGTTTCTAGCTCTCCAACAAGGTGATATGTCAGTTATGCAGTATGTTGGCAAGTTCAATCATCTGTCCCAATATGTCCCTGATCATGTTAACACTGACCGCAAGAAGAAGGAATGTTTCATTAGGGGTCTGAACAGTAAAATTGAGAGGATGATGACTGGAACTCCTAATGCTACTTTTCATGAGACAGTGAATATTGCTATCACCTTTGAAGAAAAGAATCGTAAGCATCAGGAATCAAAGAAGAAGAAAACTGGGTTTTCGGGATTTTCGGTGGTAATCAAAAGCGCTTTAGAAAATAATCTATCATCCTCAAAATCATTACCGTCCACCTTACCGTCCACCACAAGTACCAAGCCCAAGCAGCGAGACATTTGTCCGTCCCGCTTGCTACCCTTCCTTATCCACGCAGTACCGAATGCCCCGGTATTCGAAGCCCAAATTCCCGAGCCACGAGACTTTCCCATGCTATAATTTTGGCAAGCCCGGCCATTATTCAAGGGACTGTCCGCATCCAAGGCAGTACATCTCTTATGCTCCCAGGGCTTATGTACCGCCACCACAGCAACAGAATCAGAACAAGCCTGGAAATCATAATGTGCAGAAGGGGAAAAATGAGAAGAAGGTTGGTAGAGTGTTTTATACTCAAGCTGGAGAAATTCCAGAAGGAGAGCCTGTCATGATGGGTACGTTTCCTGTTAATAATTTCCCCGCAGTTATGCTTTTTGATTCTGGTGCATCTCATTCATTCATCAATGGTACATTTGTTAAGAATCATGAAATACCTATTGTGGAAACCAAAAAGGATTTCTTTATACGGTCACAGGGGGCGAATGTGCACTACGTAAATGGTACGGGATGTACCTATAAATCTAGGTGGGCATACTTTTCCCACTAGTATGGTAGTATTGAAGGATCGGGATATAGATGTGATCCTTGGGATGAATTGGATGAGTCGGCACGGAGTTGTTATTGATGTCTTGAATAGGACAAGTAAAAGTAAACTTACCTAATAGCAGTTCTCGGCTTCTTATCCAACTTTCTACTCTCAAGAGAAAAGTTGAAAGGGTTTGTGCTACTTCGGTAAAGGAAATTAAGGATATACCAGTTGTTAGGGAATTTCGGACGTGTTTCCGAGATGATTTGCCTGGGTTACCTCCCGACGGGGATATAGAGTTTGTGATTGAGTTGCAACCTCGGTACTTTGCTCCAATTTCTAGAAGAGCTTATAGAATGGCACCACCGAGTTAGCGAGAACTCAAGAAGCAATTGCAAGAATTGCTTGACAAAGGCTTTATCGAGCACTGACAAGTCATCTTGGGGAAGTCCCGCAATATTTGTGAAAAAGAAGGACCAAACTCGAGATTGTGTGTTGATTACCGTCCTTTGAATGAGGTGACTATCAAAAACAAGTATCCTCTACCTCGCATTGATCTTCTGTTTGATCAATTAGCGGAGGCAAAGGTGTTTTCCAAGATTGATCTCCGATCTAGGTATCATCAAATCAAGATACGTCCAGAAGATATTCCAAAGACTGAGCCTTTACCACTCGTTATGGGTTATATGAATATTTGGTTATGTCTTTTGGACTCACCAATGCACCACTCATTTCTCCTATCTTATGAATTCCCGTCTTCATGCCCGAGCTTGACAGATTTGTAGTGGTATTTATTGATGACATCTTGGTATATTCTAAGAATGAAGAAGAGCATGCCGAACATCTTAGAATTGTTCTGCAACGTTTGAGAGATCATCAACTATATGCCAAGTTTAGTAAATGTGAGTTTTGGCTGAAAGAAGTGAAATTTCTGGGACATGTTTTGTCAGAAAAAGGTGTCGCTGTTGACCCTAGCAAGGTACAGGATATACTTGATTGGGAACCACCGACGACAAGTACACAAAGTCCAGCGATTTTACGGGAATGGCGGGTTACTACCGTCGTTTCATTCCGATTTCTCCAAGATATCAAAACCTATCACCGAGTTGTTAAAGAATGATGTTAAATTTGTTTGGTCACCGAGTGTGAAGAGGCTTTTCGGACATTGAAAAGGTTAATGACCACTTTGCTCCGTCTTAGCACTGACCAAATATTGAGAAATCATTTGATGTTTATTGTGATGCTTCTGGTACTTGGTATTGGATGTGTCTTGATGCAAGAAGGGAGAGTTATTGCTTATGCTTCTCGACAGTTGAAGAAACATGAAGAGAATTATCCAACTCATGATCTCGGAATTAGCCATTGTTGTTCATGCTCGAAGATTTGGCGACATTATTTATTGGGTAACAAATGTTATATTTACACGAGATCACAAGAGTTTGAAATATATTTTCACTCAAGATGAACTGAATATGAGACAGAGAAGATGGTTAGAATTGATCAATGATTATGATTTGGAATTGCATTACCATCCTGGTAAAGCAAATGTGGTTGCTGATGCACTCAGTCGAAAGGGCCATTGCAATTGCTTGACAGTGAAACCTCTGGACATTTCTTTATGTTATGAGTTAGAAAGATTGGGTATAGAAATGGTGCAACAAGGAAGTTTGTCTAATGTTACTGTTGAGTCAACACTCCAAGATCAAATTATTGCAGCTCAGAAAAGCGATAAGGGAATTAAGCATCTCAAAAAGAAAGTTAGAAAAGAAAAAGTCTCTTGTTTCACCATTGATGAAGCAGATGTGTTATGGTATAATGATCGGTTGGTCATACCAAAAGTTCCTGAACTACGTCAAAAGATCCTTGATGAAGCACACCTCTCAAAATTGTCTATTCATCCAGGAAGTAATAAGATGTATCATGATTTGAAGCAGAAATTTTGGTGGACCAAGATGAAGATTGAAATTGCTAGATATGTGGCTCAGTGTGATACTTGTCAGAAAATCAAAGCCGTGCATTTGAAAACAGCAGGAGAACTCCAACCATTACCTATTCCAGCATGGAAATGGGAGGATATTAGTATGGATTTTATAGTGGGTCTACCCAGGACAGCTAGAGGTTTTGATTCAATCTGGGTCATAGTGGACCGACTTACCAAATCTGCACACTTCATTCCAGTGCAAGAAACATATCCAACAGTACGTTATGCTAAATTGTATTTTGAGCATATAGTAAAACTCCATGGTGTACCTAAGACTATAGTGTCCGACAGAGGTACTCGGTTGTGAATAATTTCGGAAACAATTGCACGAGTCAATAGGTACCGATCTTTTGCACGCACCGCTTATCATCCTCGAGACAGGGGGTCGATCGAAAGCGTGAATCAAATACTTGAAGATATGTTGAGAGCTTGTGTTCTTAATTTTCCGAGAGAAATGGGATGAATGTTTGCCTTTAGCAGAGTTCTCGTACAATAACAGTTATCAGGAAAGTATCAAGATGGCACCATTTGAAGCATTGTATGGCCGCAGATGTAGAACTCCATTGAATTGGTCAGAACCTGGGGAAAGAAGATTCTTTGGGGTGGATCTTGTCAAAGAAACAGAAGAGAAAGTGAAACAGATACAACAGAATATCAAAGTAGCACAGTCACGTCAGAAAAGCTATGCAGATAAAAGGCGTCGACCATTGTGGTTCAATAAAGGAGATTATGTCTATCTAAAAGTATCACCGATGAAGGGAGTTGCTCGATTTGGAGTCAAAGGCAAGTTAGCACCTCGATATATTGGGCCGTTTCAAATTATGGGTCAATGTGGAAAATTGGCATACCGTTTACAATTACCTGAACAATTGTCAGCTGTGCACAATGTGTTTCATGTATCACAACTCAAGAAATGTTTTCTGGTAACCGATAAGGTTGTTGATGTTGAAGGAATTGAACTTGAACCCGATTTGACTTATTCTGAGTATCCTGTTCGAGTGTTGGACCAGAAAGACCGTGTTACTAGAAGCAGGACAATTAAGTGGTACAAGATACAGTGGGATAAACATTCTGAGGAAGAAGCTACTTGGGAGACGGAAGATTATCTGTTAGAAAATTTTCCGGAATTCTATGCTTCTATCTAAGTTATAATTCCCTCTATGAGTTATAACTAATCTAGTGTGAGAGGTAAACACCCTTTTCCTTATGTCCTTAGTTGAAGTGTGTTTTCTTGACACATTTCCTTTTCCATTACTCAACCCAAGGCTTTAAATCTCGGGGCGAGATTTCCTTAAGGGGGAAGGACTGTAAAACCTCTGGTGTTATTTTAACTAAAACATGCCATGTCATCATAATGCATCGCAAAGCATCCATGATTAGGTTCACTTTGATGTGCATCAACTAAAACGAGTTTAAATTTATAGGTTGATTGTGCTCTTCTGTGTAAACCTTGAGTTACCGAAAACCCCGTTTTACCCTCTTTTGGGTAATTCAAAATCCGTAGAGAATTTGGGGTTGGTCCAAAAAGCTTTATTGAGCGTCTTGATGAGAGCATCAAACTTGCTTTTCAAAGTTTTTCAAGTTTCCTTAGAGAAATTCAAAATATTTTGAAAATATCCTTCTCCGACAATTGTCCCCTTTTGGTTTTAAAACTAGAATTCAAAAACTATTCAAAATTTGGAAAAATTGTTTTTGGGAAAATTGTTCAGTTTGAAAAGTAGAATATTTCATAGTTTTGGAGATTTTCAAGTTTAGTTGAAAAATCAAAAGTAATTGCAAAAATTAGATTCTAGGGTTTTTGTCCCCTTTTCAAATTTGGTTTCAAATTCAAATTTCTGTTTAGAATTTGAAAATACTCCTTTTGGCAAAGTTGTAGATCACAAAATTTCAGTGGGGGTTTGTTTTTGGAGTTTTTCAAGTTTCCATTTAATTTTTGGAGGAAATGGAGATCTTTTTTCGCACGTGTTCGGAAACCCCAGAGATGCCGACGTCACCTCATCTTTTTCCCCTCCCCGTTCCTCCCGTCGCGGTGGCCGCCGCGCGCCATGCCGCCCCGCCGCGCCGTCGCCAGCTCGCCTTGACGCGCGCAGCTTCTTCGTCATCGTGTCGTCCATCCATGGGACGCCATCATCCCTTAAATAGAGAAGCCAACCCCGCTTTCCCTCCTTCTTCTCCCTCGGACCGACGCCCGCCATTGCCGTCGACCTTCGTCGCCGTCAAAATTCGTCGCCATTGTTCCACCTCTCGCCGTCTTGCTTTGCCAGCAGCTTCGCCTTGCCCTTGCGATTCATTTGAGCCAAGCAGCGCAAGTTCTTGACGTCCGCAGCGCCTCCACGTCGTCATCTTCCTCGCGACCGGTGTCCGGAGCCGCCGAGGGTTCGCCGTCGTCGTACGCCGCCGTCGTGGGTCATTTTTCAAATTCGTCTTGCGTGCGTGATCGCCATCATCTCCTGCGTTTAATGCTTCCCTTGGTTTGGTGTTTGGCGCACAGTATCGATCGTGACACCGACCTTGCCAGTCGGAGCGCGTCCTGCCTCCATCTCCGTCGTTCCGCGCTCGGTGAGCACCTTGCTTCGTCTCCTCCGAGTCGTTCCTAGCATGCGCACCGGAGTCGCGACGTGTCCTAGATCGTGTTGGTGCCGTTAGATAGGCCATAGTATTCCCGGTGAGCTCTGTAGTGGGCCGCCGCCGAACCGTTCCGCCGCCGCCGTAGAGAGACCAGCTCCGCCGCATCCGCCGCCAAGTTTAGGTCACTAGCGTGTGCGCGCGTTGCGCCGACCCCGTAGAGCCCCTTAGCACCGCCGGATTCCGCCGCGGCGAGTTCCGATCATTTGGATCGCCGAGTATCTTGTTACGAGACGCGGGGACCGGCCCGGAGAATTTGACAAAACCCGGGGGCTTGGTGCATAAATCCCCGACACGAGAGAATAGTGGCGAGGGCTTAATTGCAATTTTGGAAAAACCCAAGGTCTTATTTGCAAAACCGCGCCGGCTCGGGGCCGGCCGGATTGGGCCGACTGTCCCACGCATCGGGCCGCATTGGGTCGATTCGGCCCAAGTAGCCTTTTTTTTTTTTTTAAAAGCTTTTCTTTTTCTTTTAAAAACAGATTTTGTGCTTGATCTTTCAAAAATCATAGAAAAATATTTATAGCTCCAAAAATTCTGAAAATTTTTGTGAAAGCTCTTTGAGGTATTCTCTGACAGATTTTGTGCTGATCTTTCAAAAATCATAGAAAAATATTTATAGCTCCAAAAATTCTGAAAATTTTTGTGAAAGCTCTTTGGGGTATTCTCTGCTCATGGAAATTTTAAATATTTATTTTGAGTATTTTTGCTATGTTTTAAAATTAGCTCTTTTAATTGAAAAATGCTCTTTCTTTTATTTTAGTTATTTATCTATTATTCCAAAAATCATGAAAATTATTTTGTAGCCTTATTGGGGTCTCGAGGAGTTTAAATTTAATTTTTGGTATTGTTTTGACAAATTTTGTTTTATTATTTATTTCGCTTAGTTATTTAATTAGTTAGTTTCGTTAGTTGCGACGTTTTCGTAAAGGAAAGTTGTACTCAATTTATTGATTGATTTATTCATTCTTCAAGCATCATGTTTACTATTTCATCATATTGATTCATATCATGTTATCGAGTAGTTTTCGTTAACGGAGAGTACAACGTTGCCTACCGTAAATCAAGGAAGAGCGAGAATCGGGAGCCGGAGTTGACCCGAGCCCGAGATCGCCTACCCCGAGTACCAAGGCAAGTCCCGGATGCATTAAACCCTTACCTTGGTTTTATAACGTTTTTAAACTTCAGTTTTGATTGTTGCATTAGAGACTAGGAGTTGAGTGAAAACCCACCAAATGCATTACCTGTCTTATTTCCGTATTCCTCATTACCTGTTTAAGAAAGTGCGTAGAATTGCTTAGCCCTGCTTATTTAGTTAAGTTTTTAAAATGTCAAGAATGAAAAAGATGAGAATGGCTTATATTGTTGGAATCACTTTGTTAGTAATTAATTTGAGTCCGGACGGCTAACTTGCATTGGGAAAGGAGTCCCTCTGTAGTGTTTCCGTCTGTTGATGCCCTAAGGACCGTTCGTTGGTGAACCGGGTGATATCGAGACCCTAGAAAATCCACACACCGGGTGTTGTGGTTGATATATGGCTGTGGTTGTTGTCCCGGTATATCATGTGATCGGTATGCAGCGGAGTTAGAGTCTCCGGTATATCGGTGATCTAGGTCCCAGCTGGGTATAAATGGATTCGAATCGCCGTGCTTCTCGGAGAAGGAGACTCGATCGGTGTTCATCATCGTAGTAACTACTTAATTAATGATTAGGTTTTTAATTGGTGTTATTTGATCGGCTTGAGCTAAGGCAAGAGAGCTGTTAAATTACAACTTGATTTTCAAAAGCTTTTCTGCAAAAATATTGATTCTTGCAAGCCTTACCTTGTCTCTCTGACCTGCATTTCTTAGTCTTCACCCCTCTTTTTCATCGGGTTAGTCTTGTTGAGTACTTTTGTACTCGGGGTTTGTTGAACCCTTGTTGCGGGTGAGCATCGGGAGCGTTTTGCACCGCATCCCGTCGTATGATCGTTGCGGAGAGTGACGACGAGTAGAGTGTTTGGCTCTTGGGCGAGCTCATCAACCGGTTGTGTAATTAACTGTCTACCGCTACTCCACTACTATTATGGTTTGTAATAATTAAACCTATGGTTTGTAAGTTTTGAACCAAATGCTTTGTAAACTTATGTTATTGTAATCCTTCCGCTGTTTTACTCTGATGTATATTATTTGAATAAACTGTTGTAATATTGCAATGTCTCTTTATAATGATTGATCCTGCTTGGAGAATCGTGGAAGTTTCGGGAATCTGCCCGACAGATCCTTTTTAAGTCTTATGGCACACATGCATTGCTATCAGAAGTCTGTTAAGACAATGATAAATGCATGTGGGCCATATTATTTAGGAGGTTCTGCCATAGGGACCAATACATATGCAAGTCCTCTCGTCTCTTATTTGTTAACCTAGTTGCAAATTCATGCTTCATAGTGATCAAACTTGAACTCGACTTAATTATTTATATCAATCACAACACCAAAATAAGAGTCCATTATATAATATCAACCTAAGACTAAAGCATCTGCAAATCTCAAGGAAATTTTCAATTTTTTTTTTTCAAAACAACTTTTTTTTATCACAGGAACATGGTATTTTTTTTCTATCCAAAAAGCAATGTGCAAGATAAGAACAATATGTATTAGCCATGCGAACGATGTGAACGAAATGAAAAGAAAGATACGACATATCTTCCAACTTTAAGGAGGGAAATAACTTTCGCCATGCTTCTAGCTTGAAAGAGGGAAAAAAGTTCCAACGATGTTGTCAATGGTAATTGAAGAATCCATTTTAAACTATCCCAAGTCGACATTAATTCAACAAAGCCTCTAATGAGCAATGATGCCTAGAAAATCTGTCATCCTAAACCCACACAATCACTCAACCATAATTAACCATATAGTGAATATCTTTTTATTTACATTGTTGTCGTCTATGTTTTTTCGCGGTCAGGGAATAAGCATTGACAACTGCTTAAACTAGAGTTTCCACAAATAAGTATTCATTGACAACTGTCCATTTTCATCATATTTAATTTGTATTAATTAAGTTTTTAGTAGTTGGGACCAATACAAAGTCCTCTTGTCTCTTATTTGATAACATAGTTACAAATTCATGCTTCACAATGATCGAACTTGAACTCGGTTTATTTTTGTCAATCACAACACAAAAATAAGAGTCCATTATATGATATCAACCTAAGACTAAAGCATCTGCAAATCTCAAGAATAATATTAGTCACTTAATCATATTGCCATTCAGTTCACCAAAAACCCACTTAGGGCGTAAGTACACTTTCAACTTCAGTAACTCTGGCTCTGAGCAAGGAGCTAGAACCATACTACGTAAGACCTCGATTGAGGATTCCAAGGCACACGTAACACCACGCCCATGGATGTCTTTGGGTCGGGATTTGTGATGGTGTAAGGTCAGGTGCAGTGTCATGTGTTACCCACGGGTAACCCGCAAAGACTCAAATGTTTGTTTTCTAGTTTGTTCTCCTCCGGTTAGAGTAATCGATCTAACATTTGGTGCAAGCAATGTGAAATTGAGGATGGTTTATATGAACTATGTTGTCTACGTGGAATGTATTTACTAGACTGGATTTAAGCTATTGTGAACTTCTAAATTATTCGTGGTGGCAAATTATTAACCATGTTATTTTCTCTTAAATTTTAAAACTTTTTTTTATGAATGCAAATTAGTAACACACGTGACTTGCACGAGTGCGTGGATGTAACATTACACCCACGGGTCTCACTAAAGGCTAGCATAGCCAAAATACCACGGGCGGTTTTTACTCCACCCCCGCGACCCATTGCCATTATCCCTTTTGATGGTTCATTGAATCACACCTAGAACTGAATCACCAATGTACTATTATGTGTTTTATCTCTAAACCCTATTGTTTTTCGTTCTTTGCAAAGGAGTAGAGCGGACATACCAGCTAGGAAGCTAGGACAACCCATAGTCGTCACTTGCTGGTGTTTTCTGAAGGGTATGGGATTTGGAGTCTTAAAAAATCTCACAAGCGTATCTTGGCTCTTGGGCATGGTGCTCTTAACGAGTCTTCTCCGAAGACGTATCCTTCCTATCGCGTTCGTCGCCGGAGAGGCGGAGATACACAGGTTCTTGTCCACTTACCTGATTGAATGCAGAGTTGTGAAGTGCGTGAGCCGTATATATCCTCTGTACAAGTGCGCTGTGTGTGTCATGTGCCAGGATTTGGAGCTCAACTCTGTTAATGCCGTGAAATGGTTTTTGTCTGGTTTGAGCTGCGTGACACAACACAACTGACAAAAGGCTGTGTGTCCAGGCTCGAGCGAACGTGCGTCGTCGTTGTGGAACTCTCCGCTGCTCAACATTTTCGGCTGTCCATTGCTCTGAGATCTGTCGTCGTCTTTCAGAGCAAAATCTGGGGCGCTGGTCTACTTGTCATTACATGAGTCAAAAAGCAGAAGCTTGAGTGGACTTCTGACAAACCCAGACGAAACACATTCAAACATCACGACGTTTTACGCAGAATTCTTTGAAGTTGCGTCGCTGCATTCCTACGGGTTACGGACAGCACTTGCATGATTGCATTGCATTGCATTGCGATTGCTCAAAATCTGCAGGCATATCCGGACGGACCCTTTCCCCTCAGAGTTCTGACGAAGGCACGACACGAAAGCGCGAATAATGAGAAGATGCTACTACAGTTGGCTCAACTAGCACCAGTGTACTGGGCGTGTCCTGTGTGACGGACGCCGGCGGAAGCGCCGAGACGGACGCCGGCGGACCAACCAGTGACTGACCGGGCGTGTCCTGCCGGTTTTTGACTGGGCAATGCATGGGCCGGAGGGCAAGGATCCCCGCTTCCGCGGCTTTTCCCGTTCGATTCGAAACCACCTGCTGGTGCCAATGTGCCATGCACAGTCACCGCACGCAAACGCAAAGAGGGTGGAGGATTGCTTACCGGGGAACAGTAAGTCCGAGCTCAAGCGT
Source organism: Themeda triandra (assembly GCA_018135685.1). Taxonomy (NCBI): domain Eukaryota; kingdom Viridiplantae; phylum Streptophyta; class Magnoliopsida; order Poales; family Poaceae; genus Themeda; species Themeda triandra. Next base: position 693,160 of record JAENPR010000134.1, read on the forward strand.
CTGATGCGTGCACCCGCCGGCGACCAACCAACGCCAACGCACCTACGCCGGCGGGTCGCAAGCAGCAGCTTTCTGCTGTTGTCAAGCGCATGGAATGCGCCAAGCTGAAACTTGGTCGACCGTACCTTTGCATAACTCAAGCTCGTGGACTCTGGTTGCTGCCATGCGAACTGCTGATAGATTGCATCGTCGTCCCACCGGCCACTCTTGCGTTTTCTTAGCAGCTTTAGGTGATCACATGAAACTATGAAAGTACTTATGAAACTCCAAATGGTGGCCCAAACCCGAATGATTGCCTCAAGCCAGAAGGACCAGAACAATTTATAGCTCCTAGTGAATGAGCAAACAGGAGAGCCACAGAGCATACAGGAGCTACATGCTGCACCTCACAGTAGGTGATGGCGTCGCATGCTCCTACTGCTACAGGACTGACCGTCTAGGTGCCTGCCCCCCACGTCATGGTCATGTGTGCGGTCCTATTAACCAGACCAGGCGTTGTGTTCACGTCACATGCGTTGCCAGAATGCCGGTCCGAGTACCCGCTATAAGAAGCAGGCGCCTGCTCTGAAGAAACCTGAACCTGGTCGATGCTCCCCTGAAAGATGCAGAGCAAGAGCTCATGCTGGGCAGCTGCTTATTAGTTGTATGTCTCTTCGCCATCTTTTGATTAGCTCTTGCATGTGGGAAGGAGGCTAGCTGAGTATATTGCGAGCAACTATATATACTATCCGCATCATCGCGTAGCCAAGGATGACTTGCCGGCATTTCTTGGATCGGTTGGATGACTGAGTTCAGCCTGGCTGGGGATGAACAGACCTGGCCGGCAAGTCATCTGTGGCTACGCGTTTGCCTCCTTCTCTTATGCTAGAGCGGTTAAAGATGTTGTCATCGGGATTGGATTTGTGTGTGTGATGTCGAGTGCTTTCGCTGGGAGAAGTCACACGTCCTGCGTCCAGAGATTCAGAGACACAACACGAGGTATGAGAATATGTTCGACTTGATCTGTGGATAAGTTTTTATATATAAAAAAGGTGTTTTCGTGCTTCCTCGTGAACAAAATCGGGTAATTAGCTACGCCATTCTCTTCTGCCTGGATATTATAAAGAATAATATATTGTTCCAAAACATTATTGAAAAGGCCTATTAGCTCAGTTGGTTAGAGCGTCGTGCTAATAACGCGAAGGTCGCAGGTTCGAGAGCTGCATGGGCCATACTTTTTGTCTTCTTTTTTTTTGTCTTCTTTTCTGTGCATTTTTTTGGGCCAGAATTTTTATTTGCTTCTTTTCTATTCATTTTTTGGGCCAGAATTCTTTTGCTTCTTTTCTATGCTTTTTTTCATTTCAATAAACTTCGACTTATTTTATTTTTTTTGGTGCATTCTTTCTGCATGGCCCAGATTTCAAGCCCACAACTGAAGAAGGGCCCAAACAGAAAGAAGATTTATAATCAAAAGGCCTTCTATTTTATGCCAGTTTTTTCTTCTTCTTTTTTGTGCTTTCATTTCTTCCTGGGTCAATTGGAAGCCCATAACTCAAAAAGGGCCCAAACAGTAAGAGCAACTCCAAAAAAAATTAGCTCAAAAGTCACAACGTTTTTCATTTTCTGATTTATTACATAGCTAATTCTCTAAGATAAATTCTCTATAAAAAATAGACTATTCCAATAGCCTCTGTATATATTGTTATCTTGTATATTTAAGCCTGCCACATCATTTTGACCCTTTTAGATAAACCACGTCCACCATGATTTTCTGCATTTCACAGCTAGCTTAGCGTCGAAAGTGTATGGTAGAACATTGTTGATATAAAGTAACATATTCATCGGTGCACTCTCCCTCACTTCACGAGCATAAGGTTTACTAAAGTCAGTCTAACGAGAGTTTTATTTATATTTAATGAGCTATCATGTAAGCATTTTAGATGATGTGAGTATGTGACCCCATATTTAAGAGAGAGAAGAAACCAATTTATGAGATTAAATTCTCTTGGCACGAATACCAACTCTTTTTGAATCACGTGGTTTAATGCCTATGAACCTGTAGGAGGAAACTCTTCATCGAGAGTAGAGGTTTCATCCATGTTTCATTTCATTCTTTATGACGTGATAGTCTTTGAAACAATACTAGCCTAACGATGGATAATAATGGTTTGTTGAAACTGGACCTAGTTCTAAAGAAACATACACACGACGACCCTAAATCCATGTGTAGTGTGCGTTGGACCACGTAGTGGTAACCCAATTGACACATGGCTTGATTTACAATAGCTTGAAAGCTAAAACTACCGTAGGTTAAGTTATGGTATAAAAATGTATTCTTAGAGTTAGAGACGGCTTGTTTAGTGGGACTTGATAAAGGGCTATATGAAGGTGCTGTATTTCCAGTCATCTCTATAAAAAATGATATCATTGCTGAAAGTCATTCCTATAGTAGTGAAAATGAAATGGAAATATGCCTTGGCCGATTTCGCTGCATATTTCTTTCGATGATATTCTCTGCATAAAAAATCATTCTAGATTTAGACTAAGTCAATTTTTCTTATGTTTAACCGTGTTTATAAAAAAATAGTACCAATATTTATCCCTCCAAGAAGTCTATTATGAACGTATGTTTCATGGGAACGTATTTTGGAAACCAGCCTTTTGTGCAAACTATGGAAACCCCTCACACTTTAGTCATTGAATTAAATTTCTGTGGTTTGATTAGAGTTTCGATAGTTTGCACAGGAAACTGGTTTTCATAGTATACGTTACCATGTTTCATTGTCTAATTATAGTGATTACGAATTATAAAATATTAATAGTCTTTTTATATAGTTATATTAATTAAGTTAAGATGGATTGACTTCTAGTAAAATAAGAATATTGACTTTCTTTTTAGAATAGAGGGAGCATGTGACTCCTCTATCAAATGATGACGAGTCTATAATAAATTTATCATTTTTTTAGATATGTTAATTTAGTTTTTCAACAAACGCATGCATATATGTTTGTAAGCGTCGGTGTGAATTGAACTTAAACGAACAAGGAAGTTGTAAAATGTTATTTGTAGGAGTAACAATACATGCTTCGATAAAAGAAAAAGCCAGGCATAGACGCCTAGTATGTTACTTGTAGGTCACCTTGGTCATTCGGTTAACCAAACTGATCGGTTCGGTTCCTCGGTTTCTTGAATAATTCGGTTCCTCAAGAAATGCTAACCAATCGGTCTCGACCGAACTAACCGAGGTGCTACGAAAGAGGAAAAAAAAGCCACATAGAATCGCACATGCCCAAGCGTCACCATGCCTCGCGCTGCTCTGTCGCCGCACCTCGCTTCATCCTGCTCACCGATGCCGCCTCGCCACGCCCTGCTCGTCCCCGCGCGGGGGTGGGAAAGCTAGAGGGGAGGAGCCGGAGCACCGGGGCGGACGGCGGATCAATGCCAGGCGTGGCAGAGGCAGGGCCACAGGGGGTCGGGGAGATAGGGAGGACGGAGAGGGGTTGTCGGCTCACCGGCGTCGGAGCGCCGGGGTACACATCAGGAGGCACTGAGGACTGGATTGCACGTTGGGGGCGGTAGGCGTCAAGTCGGGGTACCAGGGGAGACGGGGGAGGAACGAGGAAGTGACTGAGCTAAGGCTTAGTGTTTGCCTAGTTGGGCTGGAGTGTAGGCTGTACTGACTATTGCGGGAAATAGCGAATTTTATGGGCCTTTAGAAATTTTCGGTTAATCCGGGTCATTTCGGTTAACCAAGGCCTAGAACCGAACTAACCCATTAAATTTGGTTCGGGAGATTTGGAACTGAAACCGATGGTCTCAGTTTTTCGTTCTAGAGTCACTTGTAGGAGCAAGTGAGCAACATACGTGCACCGACGTGGATCGACTACGTGCTTGTACATATAAATACGTATACATCACGACACGTGTGCCGGCGCGTACGTATAAGCAAGGCTCCCAAAAATACACCCGTGACACACCTGAGCTCGTCGTTGCTGCCCTGCACGCGGCCGCCGGCCACTATAAATTGCTTGCTCCATCGGGTTGCCGTCGATCGCACCATCACTCCCCAAATTCCACACCAATCTCTTCCGCCCACCGCCACGCCACAAAAAAGCGGCGCATCCACCGGCACCGGCATCGGCAGCAGAGCACTCTGCCCGGCCGCTGGCCGCCCGCTTGCCCAGCAGAAAGCTAACTGGTTCTCCGTGTCGTGTCGACTCCGACCCTCACGGACGGTTCACGATGGAAGGTGATGGTGCCGGCCGACGCGCCGCGGCCGGGCTGGCGCCGGCGCCGCTGCCGCCGGGCTTCCGGTTCCGGCCGACCGACGAGGAGTTGCTCACGCATTACCTCGCTCCGAAGGTGGCCGACGCCGCCGGCTTCGCCCCCGCCGCGCTCCGCGAGGTCGACCTCTACAAGGCCGAGCCCTGGGACCTGCTGCCGGCGGCCAGGGCTGGAGAGGACGGCGGAGGCGTCGGCTACTTCTTCTGCCGGAGGAGCGTCAAGTTTCCGTCGGGCCTGAGGACCAACCGGGCCACGCGGGCCGGGTACTGGAAGTCCACGGGCAAGGACAGGGTGGTGGCCGCGAGCAGGGCCAGGAGCAGTCGCGGTGACGACTGTCCCCTCGGGGTCAGGAAGACGCTCGTCTTCTACCGCGGCCGCGCGCCAACGGGCCACAAGACCAGCTGGGTCATGCACGAGTATCGCCTGCTCCACGGCCATGGATACACGTCCCCAGTGCATGGAGCACAAGTACACACAGCTCTTTCTCATGCATCTCTAATTAGAATTGTCCCCCTTCTAAAACATAATCACAATCATATATATGATGACTATGATGTGTTTTGTTCTGCTTGTTTACATGTTTCTTTGTTTTGGCAGAGTGAATGGGTGATTTGCAGGATGTTCATGAAAAAGGCACCAGGTGAAACGAGCCAGCCGGAGCAGACAGAGGGAGTTCTTCACCCTCCTCTCGATGACCATATGCAACCGGCAGTCGTCAATGGTTGCGGTGGCAAGACGCCGGCGCCGGCAGCAGCCTCCGACTCGGATCATCAGCACGTGAACTGCTTCTCCAATATCGCTCCTGCTATGGCCCCGGGCGACGCTAATGTCGTCGATGGGATAGAGAGCATGCTGCAGCTGAACCGCCATGGCCACGAAGAGTTGTGGATGAACTACCCAGAGCCAAGCGATCCACCAGTAGCACCATCGACTTCAGGCTCAGCACAAGCAGCTCTGCGACTCTGTGACGAGCTGGCCGCAGATTCCTTTGATCTGCTACCGCAGCTGCTCGACTACAACGAGGCCTTTCCTCCGTTTCTTCAGGACTTTGAATTCTGATGCCGTGGTCCAAAATTATGTGCTCGACGAAAGGGAACAAAAATGCAAGTCGGTTGTCAGGGCCAGTACTGTGTGCAGGCCTCTGCTTCTAGTGTTCTTTTGACAGTGTTGCAAGACACAAGGGCCCAGGTCCCACATGTCAACCACATATTCATGAGTGGCATGTTGTGAACCATCATGTGGTTGCTAGATCAGCAGCATCCTGGAGTTGTTGTACAGTGATCATTGTTTTTATGCATGCATGTACGTACGTGCTATACTGTACTATGTACGTTATATGTCTGTTTCTTGTGTATATATATGAGTTCCACGCGTCACGTTATACGATGTGTATGTTGCCAACGGCCATGTGGTTATGTCATCCATATATATGTTATAGATTTCCTTAGTGACGATGTTTCGTCTTGATTTGGTATGAGAGTGAGAAATCTGCTTATTGATGGCCTAAGACTAGTTTTAATGGAGGATTCATGAGAGCTTCTTGAGCACATAAGTTGAAGTGAGATACGATAAAAGTTCCATATGATGAATGAGATGGGGATGAAACTTATCTAAATTGTTTCCAACACATGGGAGTTTTCAAAATAACTAGGAGGATTCCCCGCGCGTTGCAACGGGCATGAAGGAGGAATAAAAAGTGAAATACACCTTATATGTCAAGATAAATTGCTAGTGGCAAATGATAATGGATTGCTGAGGTGGACACATTGCATTAAAAGAAATATATAGTGGGTTTGATAGTGGATGCTGAGGTGGACGCTTTGTATATCTACAGAAATAGATAGTGGGGTTTGTTTATATAAGAGTTATAGATGACATGAAACCCTCACCGAGAGTTGGCTAATATGATTGTCACCTAGCCTTGAGGTGGCAGTCGGGGCGCCTTTGGTTGTTGTGATTGCTTACAAAGGCCCTTCTAATTAATGGCTTAATGCCCCTCCCTCAATCGTTGTTCATGGTGGTCCTCCATCATCTTTGGTTATCGATGAGAGGCCTCACTAATATTCTCCATCTTAATGCCACTTTTAGTTGCCATGGCCAGAGCCTTATTTGTGGGTGATGGATCTGCTAGTGTGGGCGAGAAAATGCCTCCGAAATGCTTAGTCATTATGGGTGATGGTAAACCTTCTACCTTGGTTCTCCCTTCTAGATTGATTTGATTTTGTTACTCTTGGAGTTTGGACTCCTATATGGCTACATGTTACTTGGGGGCTCCCAATTGGTTGTGGTTGAGAACAAGGAAGTTTGTACCTTGTGAACCTAGTGGAAACCCTCAAGCTCAAACTAGGTGATTGGCTTGACAAGAGGTGGGAGTTGGAAGAGACTCCAATCCTTTGTGGCTCCCTCAATAATGTGGACATAAGCCTTAGTGGCTTTGTTGAACCTCCGGGTAAATCTTGTGTTTTGCCTCTTTTGTTGTTGTGTTTTGAGTTCATCTCTAATTTGAATTGCAATATTAGGGTTTCTAGCCAATCTACATTTCTAATGAGGTCTAGCTAGTCCACTAATTGTTGTTCAATTACCAAAATTAAACATAGGGCTTTTAGCAGTGAGATAGCCACAAGCACATGCGAACGGCTAGAGACACATCATCCTATTCATCCTTTCACATCATCTTATTGATCCTATAGCTTAACTACAACTTATTGGAAGCATTAGGGCAGTCCCAATGCAGACTCTATCATAGAGTCTAAACTTATCTATTACCTCGAACATTGTGGACTTAGAGTCTAAATAAGACTTGGAATCTCGTTTTTTTCTCACTCTTTCTTCAATAAATATGCTGCCACATGAGTGAAATACCATAAATAAGGTGTAATAAATAATCTTGGACTCTGTGATAGAGTCTTGCATTGTGAATGCCCTTAGTCCACTAGTTGTTTAATTACCAAAATCAAACATAGGCTTTTAGCAGTGAGTTAGCCGCAAGCACATGCGACCAATAAGAGACATAGGTAAAAGAACAACATCAATTCCATGGATCAGGTAGGTAGAGACTCATATGAACTTAACACACTTCCGATATAAGGATGCATACTATATATTGACAGGGTGTGCCCTGATGCTAATTGCACATTAGAGACGTGTTGAAAGTTCACTTGTTTGTAGCACATTGCTTTTCTCTTAAGCATGCCAGAGATGAGAGAGATGTGGTCAAATTTACACACTCTGCGTGTTACCTTTGAAAGACAGGCTTGTAAGACCTGTGTCTCTGAAAACATTAGGGGCATGTCTCAAGTAGTCAAGTACATGAATCTTTGACTCCTAGAACATTAGAGACACATCTTGTTGGCCCTAGGCAATCTCGATAGGGACAAGTAGTATATATACTAATATACTTATCTCTAGTTCTACAATTGTGACTCTTTGTGTTTTAACGTCACTGATGTGGCGTCTTCTTGATAGGGACAAGTGGTATATCCGCATCTCATAGCAAGGACTGCCTACGGTGCCACGATCATTTCCACGTTACTGCCGATTGTTGTGCCTTCCTCTCTAAAGTAACCTGATATATTAAATTCTTGTTTGACAAGTTTCAACTAGTCGATGTTGAGATATTCGATAAAGTATAGATTACTATATATAATAAAACATATAAATACCAAAGTTGGACTCTGAAAGTGTATCTCAGAGGGGATTCAAAGAAGCATCAGTGTTCAATGGGATATATACATCGTATATGTAGGCGGAGAGAGGTTGGCCTGGTTCCCTGGTGTGTGTCTTTTTTCTTAAAAAAAAATGAAACAAGCTTGTAAGACTAGCTATTTGGGCATCAAACAAAGCATCAGTTCTGAATGGTGTTTGGGAAATATCTAAGTTTCAGAAATGGGATTTAAATATCTGTAGGAAACATTGTATATGTACGTGGACAGTGGATGCCCTGCTGTGACATTTTTTCCTTAAAACAAATCTTGAAACAAAGCTGGTGAGACTTTGGATATCCTGATGGCCCGCTTCAGTATGCAGTCATCATCATCAGATTTTTTTTTAAACCGCTTGCTTCTTTCTTTTGAGCTGAGGATTAAGATAGCACTGCAGCTAAATTCTGCTGACATCACCTACGAAACGTTTCTTAAACCTCAACTTGCGTCACTTCACGACGCACCGTCTAGTTAGAGACTTAATGGCGTGAGACTCGTTCAAAGAGCATGGCTAAAATAAAGGAGAGATCCGCTATAAGTCACGGGGAAATGCTGTCATAGATTCTCGTATACACAGCATGGGGGATTGCAGGGAGAGAAATTAAAAGAAGTAGCAGATAGAGAGTTTAGCTAAGGTACCGGCTCTTATTGTTTTTGGCATATTTAGCATGCCGATTAACATATTTAGCAAGCCGTACCAATTTTTTTGAATAGTTAACTCTCTGTATTTGTGTACGTATGACACTTCTTTTGACGTACTAATGGCGGCGACCGACCATATATACTGGATGCCTGGATCGTACCATATGCATCACACAGCATCAGTTCAGAACCTCTTGTCATTTTTTGTTCAGAAAAAAAGAACCTCTTGTCATTTGGCATTATTAGGCTTCCAATGATGGGCGCATCATCGCCAAATTCTGCCTGTGAGTTTTTGTCGCCGGTCGCTACGTACAGGTACAGGGTGCTCATCAGTCGACCAGTCGGAAACACGTGTTCGATCGTCGCCATCGAATGGAACAAACCAAGCATGCAAGGAGACCCTTCTTCTTGGCAGGCACACCTGAGGCTTGCACGGCACAACCACCAGTCCATTAGTTAGCTGCCTAATCACACTTCGTTAAACTAGATAGAGTGCATCTCTGCAGGCCACTTGACGATTGTTTACAAGCAGGTTGCTTGGTTTGCACAGAATCTCTGAAAGTGTAGTTAATCGGGGCTAATCATATTCATTCATAGAATAACGATCTGCCCCGGTCAGAAATCCCTGACAGTACTCCAAGCCTCGCCAAGGACATGGCGGCGTTCAATTGGGCCAGGCGAGTCTCTGGCCTGACCGGCGTGACTGCTGCACAGTGGTTCTGGGGACACGGCGGCGGCTGCCGGCTTTTGATAATCCGGGAGCCGTCCACTGCAAGCTTGGCAGGCGAGGTTCATCGTCCCCGGCCGTCTTCCTGAGGAGGTCAGATTACGGAAGGTGAGATCTCGGTAGATTGCGGCTGGCGTCAGAATATTTCTTATCCAGCTCTGTGTTTTTTACCGACCGTTGCGAACCGACCGCCGCCCTCCGGACTCGGTAAACCGGGCGGTTTGTACGGTAACCGCCCGGTTACCGCTCGAACTCGAATTTGAATTCAAAGCCTGCTGTCGTTCGGTTCGAGCCTGGTTTACCGCCCGGTTAGTCCGGTTTACCGCCCGGTTAGTCCGGTTTACCGCTCGGTTTGAGCGGTTTGAGCGGGTTTTTTAAAATTCAAATTTATTTTTTTAAGAAAAATGCTAAAAAAATTCCTAAAAATACTTCATGATTTGTAGAATCCAATGGTGTCAAAATTACTCAAATTTGAGTGTGTTTAGTATGTTTTTCGACCTTCATGATTTAATGGGCCTTAACGGGCCGGTTGTGTATTTTTTCTTTTTCTTTTTTTTCAAACTTCTAAACGTCTAAATAAATACTAAACGAACTCAAATTTGAATAATTTTGACACCATTGGGTTCTATAAATCATGAACTATTTTTAGGAATTTTTTCAACATTTTTTTTCAAAATTGAAATTTGAATTTGGGACTTACCGAACCGGTCCGAACCGGAACCGGACCGGTCCGGTAAGTCCGGTAACCGCGGTAAACCGGGCGGTAAAAAAAACACAGATCCAGCTTCGAGTAGGGCACCGTCACAAGGCCACAAGAATGTTGGTTAAGATTGTTTGAAGGAGACGGCATTTTCTGGGATGGAGACAGGTCTACCAAACTACAAGCTACCCAGTCCCAGTGTGTCGCTGCTGCTCGGGTCTTGCAAGTTGATGCAGGTCAGTCTGCATGACTCAATGCGTGTTTGTTTGCAGCAGCCAGGTATCATTCAGACAGTAGAGCCTAGAAGTTGGTAGTAATAGTACATAGTTAAGCTGATGATTCCTTTTTAGAGCCAGTTGATACTTGTTTGTAGGCCTGAGGAATCTCAAGCAGGGAAGATCTAGAAAAGTGTATTAGGATCATTTTCTACTTCTGAACTCTTCTTCAAAGCTAATATAGCTGTAAATGAAACACCACGTTCAGGTGTTGAATCTGCCCGTGCTCGCAAGATAAAACATGACAACAAGAAATGTCCTAATGGTGGATTCTTGAGCTCCAGGGAAGTGGCGGCGTGTGTTGAGTTAGTTGGCTAGCTGGCGGCGTAGTGGTTGCTCGTGTCGATGACCCAATCCGACTGAGGCTTGCGTCGATGTCCCAATCCGACCAAGCAATGAGTTGAGTAGGCGCTAGTTGTGGCGCGGTTGAGTTGACTTGGTACCTTGGTGTACAGATGGAGTAGGGTACCCTCCAAATTTATATGGTTTTTTTGGCCCGGTTTCCAAAGTCAAAAACCTGGCACGGGCACTTGCCTTTTCTTTTTTTTCCGTCTAATAGAAATCACGGCAAAGCTTTTGCCGTCCTTTCGAAAAAAACAAGAAATGTCCTAATTGTTCCTCTCCACTAAACTTTAGAGCTCTAAAAAATTCAGAGTACTTAAGCTCAATTTTGAGACCTAAGCTCTAATATGAGGTGGTTTAGAACTAACTGACCACATGTTTGGAGACTTTACCTCTAAAGTTTAGAGGTCCAAAGAGGCCCAAAGTTATGAAGTGTTCTTTTCCCCTAAACCTGTCCACCCAATGCAGCCAAACAAGCCATTGGGCAGAAAATGTTGACGTGTTTCCTTCGAGTAGTTGCGGATAAACTCAGAGTTAAGTAGGTTTTAACAGAGCATTCACAGAGATACAAAAAAAAAAGCTGAATTTTCAATACTGGCTCCACCCCGAAGTTGAATAGAACGCAGTTCTGAATGCAGAAAATTTCTCTGTCCCATTTGTCCACAGTCGGATACTTTCGTGTGTGTTGTCAAAAAAAAAAAAAAAAAAAAAAAAAAAAAAAAAAAAAAAACTTTCGTGTAAAATTGTTTGGCGGACTGCCGGACTAGTACCATAGCATTAATGGGCTTTTCAAAATGGAGAGGAAGGGAAGAGATGTTAAGGAAGAGGAAACCACTCGTCCAATTTGAGCCCAATGTATCCGATTAATTCGGCCCTATAAGGCCTTTTACATCACAAGGCCCTTGTCCGTCCCGTCCAAAAACAATATCTTCGTCGTCCTCCCGTCGTCGTCGTCGTCAGTCGTCTCTTCTGAGCCAAATCTTACTTGGAAGTAGGGTTTTGGCCTGTCCAATCCGATCCTCCTTGTGCAGTTGCGCTTGCACCGATGGGGAAGGACTCGAAGCCCAAGGACGCCAAGGGCAAGGACGCCAAGGGGAAGGGCAAGCAGGCGGCCGGCTCCTCCGGCGGCGACGACGGCGGCGGCAAGGGAGGCAAGGGCAAGGGCGGCAAGTCCGCTGACGGACTCGGCACCTGCACCTACGTCAAAGGTACCGTTCCCTCTTCTCCGTTGGCCTGGGTGTATTGCGCGCGAGGATGGAAGTTCGCTGGGTTACGGTCAGATCTCGCGTTTTTGTTAAGCGCCTCAGGTCTTCAGTAGGATGGGCAATAATCCCTAACGTAACTGATTGTGATTCACTCGATTTGATAGGATATGTTGTGAAATTGAGTTGCAATTAGCGTTGCCGTTAGTCATGTCTATGTTATTCAGTTTCAAGTAATAAACAAACTAAAGCTGATTGATGATTATGTTGTGCTACATCTGCAGCTAGGCACGTATTGTGTGAGAAGCAGGGGAAGATCAATGAAGCTTGTAAGAAGTTGCAGGATGGATGGCTGGATAATGGGGACAAAGTCCCTCCTGCTGAGTTTGCTAAGGTAAGGGGCAAGGGCCTGATTGTTGGGCACTGCTCACACAACTAGGCTCATGAATAGTTATGTTTGCTTAGATGAAAAGGGTAGTGATGAACTATGCACATTGTTACTGATGATGAGACTTCATCGTTTTATGACTTGAGAGTTTTACCTCTTAGTGATATTTCCCCATCTCCGATTTGACCTTGAAGAGAATTAATAAAGGATATATATCTCTAGCTTGTTGTAAGTTTATGTGATTTTGAATGAGCTTTATGATCTTTGATTGCACTTTGATAAGATCCTGAGTCCTGACTGCTATAAATCCATTTGTTTCATGCCAAGTGTAGATAATATATGATGTGTATGAGCAGCTATTAGTTAAAGATGGGTGCTTTTGCTGGCATCTAAGTGATGTGTATGTGCATGGACTACTGAGAAAGGGTTTGCATGATTTTATTGTAGTTGGCAAGGCTTCTGGTAGAGTGGTAGTCAAAATTGGTAGTGGCTTTGTAGTCTTATGAATTAGAACTTGGCTGTTCGCTTAGCCTTTTTCTGACAGGAAACTGGTCTATGTACTACTCTCCAAAGAATGAACTATCGTAATTGGTTTTGCTTGGAAAGGAGCAAAGGCAAGTTCTAGGGAAGATCATTGCACAATTAGTTTTATATTATCGTTCCTATAAAGTTTTGAAAATATGTGTTTACATGCAAGAGCACTGTGAAAGTTGCAGTGCAAACTGTCTAGGAATGCTAGTTTGGTGTAAACACTAATTTAAATTTGCTCAGATTGTGAACCTTCAGAAACCCAATTAGAGATTGGAATCAGAGTACTGAAAATAGTCAATAGTGGTGAATGTTCCATATTCAAAGGTTGACAAACTTTTTAAATGATTCAGTTTGAGACTCTGGTTGGAGCATGCTTGTACTCCTAGCTGCTATTTAGTGGGGTGCATATGACATCAAATTTGTGTTGTTGACCTCGTATATGTTACTGGACATAAAATCTGCTCTTCCATTTACAATCTGACTAACTATTTTGTTGAAGATTTTGTCAGAAGTTTTTATACCATCAGGTACCAAAATGATAACACATCCTGACTTTCTTTTCCGAACTACAGGTAGCACAAGAGTATTCTGAATGCCCATCAGGGAAGAAAGGTGGAGATCTTGGTTGGTTCCCTCGTGGCAAGATGGCTGGTCCTTTCCAGGAGGTTGCTTTCAACACTCCTGTGGGAGCTGTTAGCGCACCATTCAAGTCCACGTATGCCTTTGTCACTGTTTTTCTTCCATTGTTGGCCTATTGAATATCCTGGCACTAGTGTCCATGGCACAAGTCCTCGTCCTTGCAATGCTGCATTTTTCCTTTGGACTTGAGTGCATGAAAATATGAAAAACACTGGATGCTCTTGAAAATATCATCTTTGTTAAGGCTACTGATCGTATCTCATCTTTACAGTTGCTTACTACAACACTGGTGTTTCCTGTGCAGGCATGGGTATCACTTTATCCTCTGCGAAGGAAGGAAGAACTGATCCAGAAGTGTGGTTCAGGTTGGGGAGACTGCATCATCAGGCTATTTATGCAAACTACTCGTCATCTCTAATAAGCACTGGACATGTGTACTTGTGTTGGGCTATTCGCATCCCGTCCCTAAGGACTTGCCAAAACAAAAAGAATGTGTGTTTTCCTGTAATTAACATATGATACTGATATATTCTGATATGGCATACCTATCTGGGTCGGTTAACAAGTTGGATTTTAGTATGTGCATGCCATTTATGTTTCAGACACCACCGCGGTATCACGTTGCGGTAATACCCTCTTCGTCCAAACTATTCACATTTTTGAATGGGGCGTGTGGATTTGGCCACTCACGACTCACGAGACCTACAAAAATTTGGCCCGCCAGTGAAAATTTGAATTCATTTGTAATCAAAGTTCGTTTGGTCTGTCCTTGTGAAATACGCAGGGCGCTGCTGCTCGGCGCGCGCGCGCTAGAAACGATCGCGGTGCACGCGCGCTCGGACCGATCACGGCGCACGTGTCCGTGCAGCGTACCGAGTCGGACTGCTTCCCGTGTCTGCCTTCTTTGTAGGCCCAAATAACTATCTGGCTTCAGGCATACGGCTTCTCACGCCTGCAGATTATTTACAATGGGCCATTTTGAATTCTACAAGTTTTTTTTCTCTTTCGGGACAGCGGGATTGTGGGTGAAGAAAAGGGCGGGGAGATGATTTCACATCCATATGGAAGTGAAAGTTTTTTTAAAAAACATACATCTTATGTTCATAAAAAATACTTGATATAACATTTTTATTTTGAATGATACTCAAAAAAAATAAAGAATAGTCCTAAATGAAAAAAAGATAGAAAAACAATGTACATCTTATTTGTCAGATCTATTGCAAAAGGCTAAAACTTGAAACTACATGTTGCTTCTCTTTCTTCAAAGACTTCAAAATAATAAAAATTTCTCACTCATTAATATTCCTGAAAAAAAGAAAATATCAATGATTAAAAATGTAAACTTATGTTGAACTTCACATTTCTATATGTAAAAAATAAAAAAAACTACAAAATTATCAATAAATTATCAATGATTAAAAATGTAAACTTTATAATGTGATTTTTTTTTTCAAAACTATCACATTGCACAGTTTGTATGGCTTACATTTAAAAACCTCGTACTGCTACATTTAAAACTTTATACTTAGAATCTGTAAACTTTAAACCATCACAATACCAAAAAAAAATTAGACTGCTAGCATAAAATTTATAGACATTAAAGTACTACATTACAAACTTTGTATTGCTATAAAAACTTTATCCTCACAATTTTATAAAACTTTGAACTATAAAATTACAAAATTATATTGTTAGGGTTCACAACTCTCAATTATCACATTATAAAGTTATTATTGGTAGGCTTAAAACTTTACACCTAGAAATAAAAATAAATATAAAATCTAAATTTATGACATTACTAACTTTATACTGCTAGGTTCAAAACTTTACATTCGGAACTAATAAACTTTCAATTATGACATTATCAACTTTGCATTGCTAGGTTTCAAAAACTTTGAACTATGAAATTATAAACTTCGGACTGCTAGGTTGAAAACTTTACACTCAAGACTTTTGTAAAAAAATTGAATGATCACATTATAGACTTTATGCTAGTATGCTAAAAAACTTTCACCTATCACATTTTAAACTTTGAAATGCTAGTTCAAAAACTTCACACTCATAAAATCTACAAAAACTTCAAACGACGAAAATATTTGATATCACAAACTTTGTACCGCTGGGGTTGAAAACTTTGAAGTGTCATATTATAAACATTGTACAAATAGGTTGGTTTAAAACTAAAACAAAAAATTATAAAAAATTTGAACTATTACACTACAAAACTTTGTACTACTAGGTTCAAAACTTTGGACTACTATATTATAAACTTTATACAAATAGTTCAAAATGTTGCACTCTGAATTTATATAAAAACTTTGTACTGCTGGTTTCAATACTTTAAACTATCACATTATAAACTTTGTGCTGCTGCGCTGAAAAGTTTACACTCACGAAATTTATGGTAATGTGGTGAACACTTTGACCTATCGCATTACTACAGAGATTATTTAGAAAAAATCAAGTGCACTAAAGCTCACTGAATGGCTGGTGACATGGTTTCAAACATTTGCTCACCTTTCCTTCTCAAGTCTGGACTTGGTGTCCTGTACAGTAGTGTGAATCTCTATTGCCAACCTGAGGAAGATAACAAAACTTATTACCAATATAATGAAAGATAGCTCCATGCAAAAATTACAAACATCCATATAAAACAAAAAAAACATGTCCAAATAAAACAAAAAAAAAATAGCTAACTTAAAACCTACTCAACCATTATATGAAACACCTAGAGTGTTCCCACTAACACTGCAACTACCATAATACACAAATCTGATCAGGGCACCTTAGAGCTGCAGCATGCGCTCACAACACACTAAAATAGCATGCCGAACACCAAAAGGCAGAGAGCTAAAACATATGACATGGATTAAAAAACTCTAGTTCTAAAAAACATGCTTAAAACAGATCAACTTGCACAACAATCAGAGCATGGTGAAGACATGAGTTCAATTTTTAAACTTTGTACTACTAGGTTTCAAACTTTGTGATTTCAAAATTCTACACTTAAGTTCAAGAACTTCGAACTAGCTCATTCCAAACTTTGTACCGGCATACTATGAACTTTATGCACCTAAAAAAACTTTGTAATAATATGAAACTTTATAGTCGAACCTTTGTAACTCTACACGACAACTTTTCAAACACTATACTCCTAGACTCAAAACACTTATTTCACACATGTGAATTCTCTGAAAAAAAGCATCGAAAGAGAAAAAGAGATTGATAGTGCAATCTTCACAGAACTCCTACTTGTAGGCAATAAAACAATGTTCTAGGCCAGTTGGCTTTGCAAATGTCAGCTTTGCTACCCCTCCAACTAATCTAGTGGAGCACCATTCACCCAAAGCATTTAAACCAAATGTAGTAGACATCACTACATCAGCAAACCTTGACCATGGCATTTGCGCACAAATTGGTTGTAGACCAAACTGGATCTTGCACACATATACCACGAAAATTGGATGTCACATGCAATGCTAGAAATCATGCAGACCATTGTTGGAATTGACAAATAGACCTATGGACCAAGTTGCAATTTGTAGCAATCAAAGCACCACTCACCAACAGTTATCATGCAAAAATGCAACATTAAGGACAGAGCTCAAGATTACTTGTATGGCAAATGCATTTTTGTATGACTTCATGAATATCAGAGTATATTGGTGTTCAGAAATTGGACAATCAAAAAGCTCCATTTTATTTTAGCATAAGATGAGTGGCCAACACATGTTAGCATGACTCCATGAATATCATATCATACTAGTGCTCCATAAAGGTTCATACGTGCAGAAATTAGACAATGCATATAAAAAAATGTGGAGTCTAGAGAATTCTATCAGCCTACAGATCTACAGCCCCAGAACAAACCATAATTTCTATGCACATAGAAAAAGCTAGTTAGTATCCATCAATGGTGGTGACCACAGACAATAGGATTTGAAAAAGAAGTTGCCCAGGTACCTGAAGGGAAGGGATAGAGTCGAGGCATGGTTGCCGGAGATCAACGAGCCCCGATCCGGTTCGGCGGCGCAAGCTGCTAGCTGCAGAGCGACAAGCCTTATCACAGTTCCCTCGCATAAAAAAAACATGCCCTGTTATATGCAAATCTATTGCATCTCAAACAAATTGTAAACCAGTGTGGTTCAGAAATACAAAGCATCACTGGCCTACTTTATCTGTATTGAATTGAATCCAGTTCATAGGGTCCTGAAACAACACACAGATGAATCAAAAACAAAATTAACGTCATACTAGTACCAATACCTGCAATTGACGATGAGGCACACAATCTGTGTCACAAAAAATTGCCTAGGCCTTCACCTCCGCTTCGAAGGAAGACTACCGAGGCGCATCACAGATCCCCTTCGTGCTCCATAAATGCGTCTGTGCACATTGATCGTTGATTTCTGGATGCTTGACTCCTGCACCTTGGAGAGAACGAACACAAAGGGCGAACAAACGATTCAGATGACACCTCGAGCGCTCGAGGCAAATCAGATGCTTAGGGATGCAGCTTAGATGGTGTGCTTACCACTAGAGAGACCCGAACACAAGCAGCAGCGAGAAGACCACCGAGGCGATGAAACCCGCAGGCCCGGGCGATCTGGGCAGCGCGTAGCGGATTCGCAGGGCCTCGCTCCTCGCCCCCTCGCCGCTCGAATCCACCGAGGTGACGAACCCCTGACTGGAGTAGGCAAATCTGGGCAGGCGTAACCCGCTCGAATCCGTCGCCGCCTCCCGCTTTGAGCAGTAGGACTGCAGGATGGTGAGAGATAACAACATAGGATCCCCATGGTTGAAGAGGCGGATCAATTTCCCTGCAAATGGAGCAATCAAAAGATTCATAAGATTTTACGAACATGTGCTAAAAATCTGATCAGCAGCTTGTACTTGTCCTCGCAGTACCTCTTGTGGAGACACAAGATAAACTTGTTACATGTTCTTTCAGGAAAAAAAGAAGCTTAAATGACATATACCTGCTGCTAATAGTTATACCATACAAGCAAACATTGTTTGGGGCCTGAAGCAACGGTAGGGTTCATAGCTGCTTGTTTCTGATGCAGGAAGTGTAGACACTTTTGTTTCTATAGATTGCAAATTGGCTACAGAAAATTGGTACATGTAAAGCATCTGGAGCAGCAATTCTAGGATCAGTGTAATATCGATCCAAAATCCAATCAATGGATTCATACCTGCAACCTATTACTCGTCGAGAAAACAAGAATTATCATTTGGTATAGTGATATTTGTTCTCTATATATATAACTAATCATGTTCACAATTCCCCTTATTTCTCTATTCAGCCGCTAATCTAAATACAACTTAAAATTACTAACCAAGTAGACACGTATTTGCATATCAACAGAATTCCAGTGGCTCACTGTTATGCGACCATTGCCAGCATAAATAACATCTTGAAAAGCAAACTGAAATAATAATTCATGTAGACACCTATCAATCTAAAATCCAAAGCACCTAGCATGACCAACTGAGGTTTCAGTAGCAAATTTGCATTCTATCCCGTGATTAAACCGAGCACTACAACACAAGCAGAATTACTATGCATCTATCTCGAGCGCGGGCACAAGGAGGAGGCGCATACCCCGTAGGCGCCGGAATCGTTGGAGGCCGTCGCCCGTGTCGACGCCACGTACATGCAGCAACGGGTCCCCCGGGGTTGCAGACGCAGCTGCGGATCTCAACGGCGCGCGTGGATTCGTTGAGGCCCTCGCTCCTCCCGCAGCAGCCACGAGAAATCTTCCCCAAAATCGAAGGCACACCTCGAATCGAAGCCTCATCCACCTGAAATTGGTTCCAACCTCAAATTGAAATCTGCCGCGCCTCGAATCGGGACCGCGAGAACGAATCGTCCCCAAATTGAAGCCGCGATTCACGACGGCGTACCTTCGCCTCCATGTCGATCGGGGCCGCACCGGCGTCGACGAGCCTTCTGCCTCCACGTCGACGGGGAAGTCAGCAGGTGACGCCCCCAAAAATCAAGGCCGGGTGACGGCGACGCAGCTTCAGCCTCCGCATCGAGTAGGGAGAAAGGGGAAATGAACGGCACCATTTTTTTTCTAGATGGCGGTCTCGGGAGAAAGGGGAAATGAACGGGAAATGACGCAAATGTATCCGTGTGGCCCCACAGCGAGCGAAAGCGACGGAAATGGAAAGGGAACGGATGTACTAGTAAAGGCAAGTGTGCACCGCGAGCTCATGTGGCGCGCGCGCGCCATATAGCGTTTGTGAAATACGCACATCAGGATACCGATCCTAGGCGCAGCGTGAGCGAGCAAAATGCCGATCTTTTATGAGTGCACATGGCAGCCTGATTTTGGCTTGGCCTTATGAAGGCATTTTGCATGAAAAGAGCTGATGTGGCCGGACATCTTCACATGAATGGTTGCACGCAGTTTAACCTAAGGTTTCACAAGGGTATACATCTTTGTTTAAATCAAAATACATCTTAAATTATGTTTTATATTTCCAAATCGTTCACACCAAATACTGTTTATAATTAAATCTACAAAAATAAGACTTCAGTTGACTACATTTTGACAAAAAGTTTACTTATAAAATATTGATTCCATATGTCATACTCATATTTGTAGTGAAATTTGGTATAAATAAAAGTAATTTACTAACATATGAATCTGACATGTCATATTCATATTCGTAGTGAATTTTGGCAGGGCTATCAAAAGCCACAGTTTTTTTTAACGCTGGCTATATTTTAGCTTGCCACTATCTAAATACATCCAATATGACAAAATTTTGGTTATACCTTATTTTGACTGTGGCCAAAATTTAGCTTGGCCGACTACATCCAAACACCCCTACGCTGTGTCTCTATCTTTTCAAGGATTTTGCTTTAAATCATCATGATTATGTTATTCTATGATTCCTCTGTTCAAAATTGAAGTTAAAATAATTAATTAAAATTCTTAACCAAGCTTACGGAAGAATAAATGAACACCTATAGTTTTGATGTCCTATAGCCAATTTTCCCTTTTATTAATATTCATGAAATATGTATTGATGTGTATTTTTTGTGAATTTGTAGTAATTAAGAATATTAAAATTGGAGATGTTTAGCTTAAGGTAAAGCTAAAAGTTGCCATTCTGATCGGACAAAGTACCTGAATTGCGTAATGTCGTTGAACAACCCATCTCAATTGTGTTCTAGCACAAAGGCACTGATCGTCTACTCATTACATGAGCATTCTTGAATCATTTTGAAATTTGAGATAACTCGTGGAGCATCTGCAGGATAATAACCTCGTGTTTGCTCGACGGAAGTTCCCTTTTAATTTGGCACGGTCGGCATCTCACCGGCTCACCGCTGATCATATCCACTCCCGCCATAATAACAACTCTGGATATCGAAACCAACGGTCATCGTCGCCCAAACCACTATCTCCTCCGTCGCAGGGGATCGGGATCCCCACCTCTCCGCCTCCTCCTCCTCGCCGCGCGCCACCGCGTCATGGCCACGCTCCACCACCACCACCACCTCCTACCCCTGCAGCGTCTGCCCAACTCCCCCCGCCCACCGCCTCCTCGCCTCCGCCTCCCCACGAAGCCATCGAGGCCCCACAACCCCCCCGCGGCAGCCAGCAGCACAGCCGCGACAGTGACCGCGCTGGAGGAATTCCGGCGGTGGCTGGCCTCCCACAGCGTGGGCGACGGAGGGAAAGCCTTTCCGGCCGCCGTGCCGGAGGGCCTGGGCCTCGTGGCGGCGCGGGACCTGCCCCGCGGGGAGGTGGTCGCGGAGGTGCCCAAGAAGCTCTGGCTGGACGCCGACGCCGTCGCGGCCTCCGCCATCGGCCGCGCCTGCGGCGGCGGCGGGGGCCTCCGGCCCTGGGTCGCCGTCGCGCTGCTGCTTCTCACTGAGCTCGCGCGCGGGCCGGACTCGCCGTGGGCGCCCTACCTCGCCATCCTCCCGCGCCAGACCGACTCCACCATCTTCTGGTGAGTGGGCTGACGCCCCGATCGCTCTGTTTTTGTGTTTGGGGAACTGCTTCTGCGGTTCTGGGCTATTCTCATTCTGATGTTTGAGTGGCGCTTGGTGCCTCCAGTGCAGGTCTGAAGAAGAGCTCCTAGAGATACAAGGTCAGTGTGCAATGCAATGCAAAATAAAGTTCATGTCAATTTGTGTGTGGGATTTGTCGGTAACTTCTGTTCGACTTCTGTCACTTGCAGGGACACAATTGCTAAGCACCACAATGGGTGTGAAAGAGTATGTGCAAAGCGAATTTGATAACGTTCAAGCAGAGATCATAAGCACAAACAAGGACCTCTTCCCTGGCAGCATAACATATGATGATTTCCTATGGGCATTTGGAATACTAAGATCAAGGGTGTTTCCAGAGCTCCGTGGAGATAAGCTTGCTCTCGTACCATTTGCTGATTTGGTAAGTTCTCAAAATGCAATTGGTATTGGTGTTTTCTAAATTCTAATCCAACAGGCTCTGATTCTTACTTACATGGTCCTTAATTTCTATGATTAAGCTAACATGTCAAAAAATATTCGATATTTTCCATCATAGAGTGGCAAAGTGCCTTATTTGAATGTTTGAAATGCATTATTTAAATTGTTTGACTTGCTTGGCAAATCAGGTTAATCACAATCCTGATATCACCTCAGAAGGATCAAGTTGGGAGGTCAAAGGAAAGGGTCTTTTTGGTGGGGAACTCATGTTCTCCTTGCGTACACCAGTGAATGTTAAATCTGGACAACAGGTACAGATGAAGTTCCATTTTTCTGCTCTAGGTGCATTGTTTTTGTGGCTTTCAGTATTTACATGTAATACTGGATGCAATGATAAGCTAAAAATGTACTGAGCACTGGGATTTGCATTGACAGATATATATCCAGTACGACCTGGACAAGAGTAATGCTGAACTGGCACTTGACTATGGGATTGTGGAATCAAATCCATCAAGGGATTCATACACTGTGACCCTGGAAATCTCTGAATCTGATCCATTTTATGGAGACAAGCTTGACATTGCAGAGTTAAACGGACTGGGGGAAACTGCATATTTTGATATAATACTCGACGAACCCCTTCCTCCTCAAATGCTCCCTTTCCTGCGATTGCTTTGCATTGGCGGAACAGATGCATTTATCTTGGAAGCACTCTTCAGGAATTCGGTTTGGGGCCACCTTGAACTGCCACTGAGTCCTGACAATGAGGAATCAATATGTCAGGTCATGCGAGATGCCTGCAAATCAGCCCTTGCTGCCTATCATACCACAATAGAAGAGGTTTACCTATTGACTAGATGTAGCTGTAGCTATTCATTTCCTTAATATTTTTTATCTTAACTAATCTTATGAAATATGTGTGGAACATTCAGGATAAAGAACTATCGGAAAGGGACAATTTGCAGCCAAGACTTACAATTGCAATTGGAGTAAGGGCGGGTGAAAAGAAAGTACTCCAGCACATTGATAATATTTTTAAACAGAGGGAGGAGGAATTAGATGGCCTAGAGTACTACCAGGAAAGAAGACTCAAGGATCTTGGTTTAGTCGGTGACAATGGTGACATTATTTTTTGGGAGTCCTAGATATTGTTTCTAGTAGTGCTATTTCTCCAATAGTGCTAATGAAAGAAATGCCTTCTGACACTTTCAATAAGAAATGCATGGTAAATGGCATGCACATTTTTGTGACATAATCACATAATAAGTAAAAAAAAATTGGGAAATTAAATCATCATCAATATTTAAAAGAATACATGATCATCAGTTCATCACTGATGGTCGCATCAGGTGAACAGTTAAATTAACATTCACCTAACTACAGATCGGACGTCCTCTCTAGTGCATATGCCAACAAACTTGACTAAAACCTGTACAATATCTATGAGGTCTTTTTGGTTGCGCAAGGGTTGGCAGGGAATGGCAAGAAGTACAGTTCAATTCCGTGCCAATGCCTCTCAATCCATGTCAATCCACATCAAAACGAGAAAGGCCATAATAAATCTCTGCAAGTGCAGCATATGTTGCATACTTCCATCTAAATGTACATCCTTCTTCAGACAAGCATCCCTAGTGGAGAGCTAGTCCCAGTACAGCAACCAGCTGCGTGTGCATGATGGCTCGCATATATAATTTGCAATGGTTTGGCTTCAACCCTCATAACAGCCATCTACTCCAGTTCCTATTAATCAGCATTGTTGCTGATCATGTCACAGAGAAGGAATATGCTCTTTTTGTTCAGAGCATGTACCACAAAATGGCAGCAATTAAAACTCAAATCCAGTGGCTTCAAATTTTCATTTATATTGAGAACAAGGTCAATAAGCAGAGGGCTTCCCAAATAGCGAACTTTCAATGTTAGCACAGATTAGCAAAATGGTGCGTCATATTGATGACTGAGTCTGTGACAAGCTGAAAGGTTCCACAACCTGTGAACTCGCTTTTGCTCTGAAAATCTCAAGTATGTAGAAGCCAATTCTTAACTTACAACAGTTTGGGGGTCATTCAGTGGTGCCCATGACCAAATCTCAGGGCAGACTATCTTGTACCTCATTGGTTTAACACCAATCTTCATCATATCAGCATAGAGCATCATAGCATTCAAGACATAGCCAAGCATGCACTGCCCTCGTATCAGTATTGTATAGGTGAAGCTATCAGGCGTCATACCTGATTTTCTCATGTAGGAGAAAAACTTGCCAGCTTCATAGTGTTGGCCATCTAAATACAGGCCATATATCAAGGTCATATATATCACACTGTTTGGGATTAAAGGGTCTTCTTCAGTTGTAAAGTTTGAGAAGAAAGAATGAATATCACTGTACTTTATCCCTGAGTACTCCATCACAAACCTGACCGCATCCTGAACCCTATTCTCTCTGCACAAACCATCAACAAGAACTGACACTGTAATTGCATTAGGTGAAATACCATTCTCTATCATTTCCTTGTGGAAACGAAAAGCAGCATCTATGCCACCATTCTTGGCATGGCCATGAATAAGAGCAGTGTATGTGACCACATTAGGCTCAATCCCTTTAGCCACCATCTCAGTGTATATAGCCATTGCTATTTGCATCTTCCCTAGTTTTGAGTGCCCGTCTATCAAGGAGGAGTATGACACCACATTGGGCTCAATTCCGACCTCAGTCATTCTAGTGCACGTTGCCAGCGCTTCCTCCAAATTCCCATTCCTGCAGTACTCATCAATCAGTGCATTGTAAGCAGCTGCATTCAGATTAGCACCATCTTCCCTCACTCCTTCAAGAAACCTGGCTGCTACCTGCATTTGCCCTCCGTCACAGAGGCCTCTCACAACAATGCAGCAGGTGAACTCATCTGGGCACAAACCTAAGCGAGTCATCTCCTGATAAAGTGACAATGCTACTTGTGCATTTCCAGCCCTGAAAGCTCCATCCATCAAACTGTTGTACACAGGAACGGTAGGAGCAACCCCAAACCTGGGCATGTCAAAAAACATATCTTTTGCTTCCCTGAACCTCTTCGCCTTACAGAAACCGTCAATCAAGGTTGTAAAGACGACAGCATTTGGAACGAGGCCACTATTCAGCAATTCCTGGTACAACACAAATGCACTGCTGACATCATCTCTCTGACAGTAACCGCTCATCAGCACATTGTATGTGTACTGATTAGGCCGCATCCCTGCTTCCTTCATAGCGATAAACAACCGTTCAGCATCACCAATGCAGCCCTCTTCACAAAGCACACATATCATCGTCGTGTATGTGACCACGTTCGGGTCAATCTGCCGTGCCACCATCTGATCCCACATCTCCTGAGCCTTGGCCACAGCACCCTGGTACCGGCATGCATTGATAAGAGTATTGTACGTGACCACACTGGGCGCCATCCCCCGTCTAAGCATTTCATCGAACAGCTCCCAGGCGCACCCCGACCTGCGAGCTTTCACGAGCCCGTCCAGGACCGCGTTGCACGCGGGCAGCGCCGGCAGCTTCCGGAAGCGTCGGAACACGCGCAGCGCCTCGTCAAGCAGCCCCATCTGGGAGAGGGCGATGACGAGCACGCCGAGGGCGGCGGCAGGGGAGGTGGAGGTGGAGGAGAGAGCAGCGAATGCGGCGCCGGCGCCGGCGCCGCAGGCTGTGGCAGCAGAACTCCGGCCTGGGAAGGAAGTGGAGACCTGGATGAGGGATTTCGTCAAACGGATGGCGTGCGCGAAGTTCTTGGCCGCGACCGCGCCGTGCACGGCGGCGGCGAGGCGCGCGGCGCGGTTGTGGGAGGGAGGTGGGACGGCAGCGGCGGCGGCGGGGCCGGAGGCGGAGAGGCTGTGGCGGCGACGGAGTTGGTGGTGCTGAGCGATAGGGCGGCGGCGGCAGAAGAGGCGGAGCGACGGGGAGGAGGGCGGCATGGGATGGGGGCATTGGGGCGGCGGCAAATCTGCCGTATTTGACTACGGGGTTGTTCTACCATAAGATGACGTCATGATTTCACTTCGGAAGCAGCCGGTGCTGCTCACTGTGCTCACTCAGCTCAGCGTTCTCTTTTCAGTGGAGAACAAACTCAGCGCTGATTTCTACATTTGCCTTTTATTATTTTTTTGCAAATTTATCTACATTTCTTCTTCAATGACCACCGGATATATTCCGCAGAGCAATGACCAATTGACCATGAATACAGTTGCTTCGGTTCTTTTTTTCGAAAACTGCTGGCAGGAATATGCCAGGCAAATATATATTAGAAAGTAATAATCTATTAATAATAAACAGAAAGTAATTTTTAAACGTGGTTTTTTGGCATGTAGGTGCTGAGCACCCACTATCTAGGCCATCCAATGCTCCTCGAGATTCGTACGTCCATCCACACATTTATTTTTTACTACCTATAACATTAACTATATCACTTCTATACCATATACACCCTAATCCCTAAACACTAAACACTAAAACCCTAAACTCAAAATCAAACCCCTAAACCCTAACACTAAACACTAAACACTAAAACTCTAAACTCTAAACCCTAAATACAAAGAAAATACAGTTAGAAAATAAGGTCATCAAAGGAAAATACAGGAGAGAGAGAGTATTATAACACGAATCTCAAAGCAGGATTGGATGGCTAGGATAAGCCATGCTGAGCACGTAGATGCTACGTTTCATTTTCGTAATTTCTACTCTCTATGTAGTTCACTTTGACTTTTTTGTTACATGCATTTTGCTATATATCAGATACTATATATTATATCTAATGCATAGCAAAATGTATGTAAAAAAGTTAAAATAAATTACAATTTGGAATGGAGGAAGTAGATACTAATTTCATCAAACTATAGAGTTGTCTGTCATAGCTTGTTGCAGCTACAATCTCAGCAACAGTGCAAGCCCCACGCTTCAAGCAGCTATATTATCTCTACTGTAATTAAAATTTTGAATTATTTTAGACCTACCAAAAAAAGCACCCCCGCTGAGAGTTCTAACCTTCACCTAAAGAAATTATGTACGCAAAGTCGTCTTCAATGAAAGCAAAGGTTAAATCAATACCTAAACATGAAAGTTGATACAAGACTTCAAACTCATCCCACATCCCACCCACGCATGCGAAACACTCCCCACGTACTCCCTCTGTCCCAGAATGCTTAACGTTCTAGCAGTTGGAACTTGTACCAAGGCAGCAAACAAATGACTCGGTTAACCCTATTCTCTCTGTCAAAAAGCTGCTGCAGTGAATGGATGTATAGAGAGTGTGGGTGATGAGCCAATGGAGTGTGAGTGGGATGGCAGGCT
Organism: Themeda triandra; assembly: GCA_018135685.1. Lineage (NCBI taxonomy): Eukaryota > Viridiplantae > Streptophyta > Magnoliopsida > Poales > Poaceae > Themeda > Themeda triandra. The sequence continues at coordinate 720,325 of JAENPR010000134.1, forward strand.
AGGCTGCTATACGACATGCTAGGCTGTTGCGTGAGCTGCCGGATGCTAAAACGTCTTCCTTTTTGGTACAAAATTTGAATCCTAGAACGTCTTTTAATCTGGGACGGAGGGAGTACACATGACCCGAAGTTCCATTCCTGCCCCACTATCCCCTCGCTCGTTTATATTTTTTTATTCCTAGAGAAGGGTCGGGATACGGGTCAGGAGAGGGCTTCAACGGATCCACGCAGAGTAGCGCCTGCGCCAAGGTTTAGACGAAGGGCACAGCGACTTCCACGCCAGATCTACCTCCACGGCGCGCAGGCCTAGGTGCGAGGCAACCGGCGACCTCCGGGGAGGCATCGTCATTTTCAGCCGCGGCAGCACGAGAGGCCACTGCCACCATTGCCGCGCCCAGATGGATGTGCCTTCACCGACCACTGCTCATGTTGCAACGTCGGCGGGCGCGGCCAAGCAGTGGTGCCGATGGGCGGCAACCATGAGCCACGTTCAGAACCCTAGTCACTAGCCGAAGGGGTGGCTACCCGTCTTCTAGACAGGCCACGACTATTGTACATGTTTTATACTAAAATTACATATTTCGTTCATTGCAACTTTTTTATAGGCACAATGTGCAATTTTTGGCACCGAAAATAAAAACCCATTTGACAGAACCACAAACTTGAAAGACATGATTTGTGTTGAAACAAATACAGTTAACAACTTACAACTATTTTCTATAGGAAGACAATGAAAAAAATTTATATGTTATGACACAAAAAACAAATAATAAATCATGAAAATAGCAATACTAACTAGTAATATAAAAGTGATCGCCTAAAATCATCTTAAAATTCAGTGAAATATTGGAGAAGTGGCAATAAAAATGTTTGTCAGCAAATGAAAGTTTCATTTCATTATGAAACTCGTATCATTCGCTGGGGGCGGGCGAGAGATGCCGAGCGATCGCCCTCGCCGCCGGGCTCTCCTCCCGCTCAACCTGCCACGGCACATCCCATACTCCCGCGCGCTGCAGCAGCGCCTCTTCCTCCTCGCGCAGCACCTCAGCCGCCTCTCCCCGTCCCCGTCCCCGTCCCCTTCGGCCATCCGCCGCGGCCTCGACCAGCTCCACGCGCAGCTCCTCCTCAACGGCTTCGCCCGCAAGCGCTTCCTCCTCGCCAAGCTCCTCTCCCTCGCCGCCGCCGCCGCCGACCTCCCACGCGCAGAGTCACTCTTCCTCCTCTCCGTCTCCGTGCCGCCCTCCCCGGCAGCGTCCCCCACCCTCGCCAACCTCCTCCTCCGAGCCGCCGCCGCGTCGGGCGCCACGCCCGGCGCCCTGCTCGCGCTCTTCTCCCGCCTCGTGCGCTGCCACGGCCTGCGGCCCAACGCGTTCTCGTTTTCCACCCTCCTCGCCGCCATCGCCCCCGCGGGCGCCGCGGCGCTCCCCCACGGCCGCGCCCTCCACGCCCGCGCGCTCGCGAGCGGGATGCTCGCCCCGACCGGCGAGAGTGGGCACGTGATGACCAGCCTCGTCGATGTGTACGCGGCGGCCCGCCAGCTCGGGGACGCCCGTAAGGTGTTCGACGAAACGTCAGCCAGGGCGGTGGCCGCGTGGAACTGCATGCTCGCCGCGTACGTGCAGTGCGGCGAGGTGGACGCGGCGCTGCGGTTCTTTGGCGAGATGCCGAGGAGGGACGCGGTGGCGTGGACGACGGTGATCGGTGGGTGCGCGAGTGCTGGGAGGGCAGCAGAGGCGGTGGAGCTGTTCTGGAGGATGAGGAAGGCGCGGGTCAAGGATGACGCGGTGACCATGGTTGCCTTGCTGACGGCCTGTGCGGAGCTGGGTGACCTGGAGCTTGGGCGGTGGGTGCATGCGCGTGTGGACCTGGAAGGGTGGCAGCGGAGGACAGTGTTGCTGGACAATGCTCTCATCCATATGTATGTGAAGTGTGGTGCTGTGGAGGATGCACGCCGCTTGTTTGGGATGATGCCAAGGCGGAGCACTGTTTCTTGGACAACTATGATCTCGGGTCTTGCGATGCATGGTCACCCCCAGGAGGCGCTGGACTTGTTCCATAGGATGCAGGATCGTCCTGATGGTGCCACACTGCTCGCAGTTCTGCGGGCGTGCAGTCTCGCGGGGAGGATTGATGATGCACGGTGGTACTTTGAGAGTATGGAAAGAGTTTATGGGATAAATCCAGAGATACAACACTATGGATGCATGGTTGACATGCTCTGTCACTGGAGACGGTTGAATGAAGCACTCGAGCTTGTGGAGAAAATGCCATTCCAGCCAAACGAGGGTGCGTGGGGTGCAATCCTGAGCGGATGTAGAAGGGAGGGCAACCTTGAGCTCGCGGCTAAAGTGACTGATAGATTAGTTGAACTGCAGCCAGAACGAGCGGCTGGGCACCTAGTGCTGCTGTCCAACATGTATGCTGGCGTTGGACAGTGGGAGCAGGCTCGGATGGTGAGGGAAAAAGTTGCTGCACTGAATGCTGAGAAGCCTGCGGGCAGAAGCTGGGTGAATCAGAATGAGTCCAGCATGGTGGTTGCACAAGCCCAACTGATTGATCCGTGACTCAAAAGCAAAAGGCTTTCACAAGACTGCATACTGTATATGGCCATACTTGAAGTAGAACCGCAATTATTTGTTGTCAGGTGATAAGTCTTGACATTTTACTCAGAGCACTGACATAGATGCAAATGGATTAGTCTTCAACAAATCTTCACCACCTTCAGATTGCCTGTGATAACTTGTATCTGTTATTTTACATTCTTTTGTAGCACTTACAGGGTAAAGTTGGTAGAAACAGTTATATTAAATTGTAGTTCCAACTACAACTGTTGTTATTGCAGATCACCTCTTTGTCACAACAATGATGAAAAACCTACACAAATACTAGCAGAAATACATACACAAGCCACACCTAGTTCACCTAAAGAAAAAAAAAACAGTATCTGATATCAATCTGATAAACTTCCAATCTCCTATTCGATATAGACCTATGGTGTTTGCTATTTTAAATGTCGACAAGTTGCCTGTATGCACTCTAACTTCATGATAATACTGAAATCAACTACCTGTTGATATCAGCAGGAGTGAAGGACCATTTCAACTGTCATTCAAGAAGCTTGTTGCAAGTGCCAATGCCAATCGCAGCAGCAAGATGCCATGCAGCGTGGATATAGGGAGTCTCCGGGAAGCAATCGTCGGCAATGAACAATGCACCTCCCAGCAGTGATGACATTTTGTGCAGGTTATGTGCCATCCTGAGCTCTGGTTCAATTGATGCTCTTCTTGCAAAGGAAACCTGGCATTAAGCATAGTTAGATTTCCACACAAATTGTTCCATGCATGGGATATTGAAGTGTTCTCCTTAATCTAGAGAAGATATGTTGGATCATTTGGATTACTTGCCTCCATCATTCCAGTGTGGACAGCTGAAACCATGAATGGCTTGAACGGCAGGAGCAATGCTGATGCTGCCATTAGTAATCTTGGGTTCTCATTGCCAAGTGCTCTCGACAAACACTGCATGAAATACATAGCTGCCATGACGTTTGAATCCCGACAGTCTAGCAATGGTACTTATCATCAGAGAAGGATATGATGACTTACCAGTGTGGTGGTAGCAATCATAGTGTAGTCAGCCCAACGGAGGAATTTTCGTATTTCTCCTTTGGAAGAATGATACAAGCTGGAAGCTACTCCCACCCCAACCAGGGAATTCGCGTAGATAGCAGTGTTCAAGTCCTTCCTGCAGCAGCATCTGCCGGCCTGTTAGTAGGGTGTCTATACTCAGCTGTCAGCAAACAAAGCAGATATTGTTTCAGAGTCGCGAGATGTGCTGTGCCTTGGAGTCTGCAGTCCAAGAACAATGAAGGGCAGAGAGGTGACGACATTCGCAACAGTTTCACCAGCATGCTTGTCACCTGCTCAAAATAGAAAGTTTTACTGGAAGGTAGATATGGATCGCCATAGTGGATTAGCAGATGGTAACATTTTCTACTGCTGCAAGCCACCGTACATGTAATGGTGCAGTGGATGGGCTTCAAGCAAGAGGGTATCTGCTGCCATAGTCTTCTGCAGTTACAAAAGGCACCAGTCAGTGGTTACTGGTTAGTGCACAAATGGTGAGCTTGTGTATGTTGGCTAGTGGTTAACTATGCAAATTTGATCACCGGATCTGCAATCTTTGTTGTGTTGTACCATTACCACTACCACTCTTGTGGTGTTCACAAGTTGATGACTCTACTACAGCGGTGGTGGTTCGGAGGGCTTCATCCTCATTTTGTGCCGGCTGGGATGGACTGCCAACAAGTTGTACCCAGTAGAGGCCATCCAAGACGATAGAAGGGTTCTACCATTCAGGGCTCCCATCTGTCCTAATCCTGTCCCTGCCTAAAGTGATGAAACGCTGCACTCCACTTATGCTCTTGAGCCCTGCAGATAAGATGCAGTTGATTAACTCTGAGCAACAACTACGTTCGTTATCTCTCAAACTAGTCTTCACTCTTAAGCTGTATGCTTTTTTTTTTAGGCAAATAAGCTGTATGCTTTTGATAAACAAGGGTCCTCCATTTGTTCTAAGTAAACTTAGAATGGGCTATGCTAGGAGGATTGTAGGGAGAGACGCACCTTGCTGCGCGTGGTCTTCGCCGGCCTGGCCGCCGCCGGCCGTCGCTGCCTGGGTCTGGGTGGCCGCTTGCAGCCGATCCGCCGGCAAGGAGGACGATAAATAGGCATTGGCGTGAGCGCCGCGCCGCGCCGGGAGACGCCAAGAAATGGGAGCGCAGGATGCCGATTCCGAGGGGATCTTCCCTCGGCCTTGCACAAGCGGGGACAGACTCTTCTCTCGTGCCGCCCGAATATTCTCGCCCGCCGGGCCGGTGGGTGCGGGGCTCATGGCAGCAATTGTGCGACTGGCTAGCTTTGCCGGCCCGTTAAAGTGACGGGCCGAAAGGGAACTGGGTGGAACCAGAAGGCCTTGCTGCCGTGCAGTGTGAATGGAGGTGCCGCCGGCTCGATGGTCGCTGGCTCGCTGCTGCGCCGCCGCAGTCCCTTCACTTCACCTGGCAACGTTGCGCCTGCAGGCCGGCAAACCTGGAGGTGTCAGGTCACGCTTGGGCGGCTCGGCCATGCGCGGCAGCGCCTCCCATCGGTAATTGTTGCGCCGGCAGAGTGCCAGGCTCTCTGCTCCTCACAAGAGCTATCTGATCTGACCGACGCCTCCACGCTCGAGCACGCAGGCACGGTTTTTTTTACCGGTCGGTTACCGGCCGGTAACCGCGGTTACCGGACTTACCGGGCGGACCGTTCCGGTCGGTCCGGTTGATAAGTAGTTCATGATTTATAGAAGTCGATGGTGTCAAAATTATTCAAATTTGAGTTCGTTTAGTATTTATTTAGACGTTTAGAAGTTTGAAAAAAAGAAAAATAAAAAATACACAGCCGGCCCGTTAAGGCCCATTAAATCGTGAAGGTCGAAAAACATACTAAACACACTCAAATTTGAGTAATTTTCACATCAATGGATTCTAAAAATCATGAAGTATTTTTAGGAATTTTGAAAAAACCGCTCAAACCGCTCAAACCAAGCGATAAACCGGACTAACCGTGCGGTAAACCGGACTTACCGGGCGGTAAACCGCCAGCGAGCCGACCAACTAAGCCATTTGAATTCAAAATCCGAACCGGGCGGTAACCGGGCGGTTTCCGTACAAACCGCCCGGTTTACCGTGTCCGGAGGCCGGCGGTCGGTACGCTTCGGTCGGTAAAAAAAACCGAGCACGCAGGTCGCTTGATATGTCAACTGAGCAACAGAAAAAAGTTGCTTGGCGCGGTGCTGCAGTAGTTCGATCTCTCATCTGTCATCTCTGTGTTTGCAACTTTGTGCTGCTCTGGGCTCTGCTCTCAGCACGCGCTCTTACTCCGCCCCAGTTCCGTCAGTGACGTGTGTTTCAATTCACAATACAGATCATCTTAGGATTTGTTCCGTAGCAGTGTGAAATCACTTGGCTTTGTTTAGATACCCAAATTTATGTTCAAAATTCACTATGTAAAAAAAAGTTTCTCATTACATCAAAATATCGGCACATGCATGTAGTACTAAACGTAGATAGAATTAAAAACTAATTGCACAGTTTTGTTGTATTTTGCGAGACGAACATTTTGAGTCTATTTAATCAATATTTGATAATTTTTACCAAATACAAACGAAACGCTACAGTGTCTTTTTCTAACTTTGGATGTTCAAAGTTTTTTCTAACTTTGGATGTTCAAAGTTGGGCATCTAAACAAAGTGTCATAGTCGTGTCTCTTTTGTTTTTCCCATTTTTCGATGAGAGGTAAATCATCAGGAGTGGGAAAAACCAACATAACACGCTGAATGGGCAGCACCAGCCTGCCTGCTCAACAGGCGCATGACGCAGTGACGTCAACTGCTTCCATCCATTGGATTCCTATCCAACGGTCCAGGCAGGCCAAATTCGAGTGCCACATAACTCCAAACCAGATAAGGTTGTTTCAAAAAGAAAGAAAAAAATTCCAGATAAGACGCGCGCGCCACGGGCCACGGCTGCCGGGGAAACCGTACTGAAGCCTTCGCCTCCGCGTGGCCACAGAATGGACACCGCCGCCGCCTCATGGCGCCTCCTCTCGCCGGCCTCTTCCGCCCCGCCTCCCTGCCGGCCGCAGCTACCCAAGCGGCGAGCGACCTTCGCGGCCTCGCCACAGGCGCAGCGATCGGCCAGCTCCAGCGCCAAGTTCAGGGTCCTCTGCCTCCTCCATGACAAGCAGGTCCATCCATAGCTACCAATCTTGGTTTGGCTGACACCATTCCTGCCGTCCGCGGTGTCTGATCGTGCATGCTCTTGGTTTTGTTTTCATGTTTGCTTCTGGGACGACGAACGCGCAGTCATCAGCGGCGCCGACGTCGTCGGAGCAGAGCTCGCAGCTGCAGAAGCTGGCAACGGTGTTGCAGTGCGGCGCCATCTGGGCAGCTGTACGTACACGATCGCTCAATTCCGCTACTATAATATATCATACCACGATCATATCGAACGTGACGACATCGCAAATGCTGTGCCGTATGTAGGTTGAGGCGCCGGCGGCGCTGGCAACGGTGACCGGGGAGGAGGACCTCGACATCCTGGGGATCCTGCCGCCGATCGCGGTGTTCGCCGTCTTCTACTTGTTCGTCGCTCCTGTGCGTCAGCTACTCATCTCTTGGTTTGCTCTCAAATTAAGCGACTTCATGTGGACTGCATGCCCCTGAGTGAGTAACAAGTGTGCATCTGTGTGTGCAGCCGCTGATCATGAACTGGATGAGGCTGAGGTGGTTCAAACGCAAATTCTTGGAGACGTACCTGCAGTTCATGTTCACCTACCTCTTCTTCCCAGGGTGAGTGTACTCTGTTGGGGCGTCCTAAGCATAATCTGTTTAGGAAATTAGGATTAGGATCGGTATCTGATTCTTCCAACAGTCCATCTGGCGTGACACTTTTACAGTTTCAAAATACTAGTAGTATAGTATAAAATATAGAAACATGTTCCAATGTTACAGGAGGATGTGTCCAATGTCAGGACAGTAGAAAACAAATCCAGCCACAGGCATCTAAAAAAGTGTTGATTTTGGATTACTACAGAATGGCATTAGCTATTCTAGTGCTACTAGCTCTGTGGATTGTAGATGCTCTGAATCCAAGTGATCTGTTGGCTGTAGCCGCACAGGACAAGACCAAGAAGCTTCTTCCCAAGCTGCATGCATCAGTTCTCATTGGTCTAGCAGATTGAACTGCCTGGCCAGCTAATTAAAAAGCTCAAAATTCATGGCATCTTCCTGCAACCTATTAGTATAATTCATGACCTGCACACTACTAACTGAATTCGGTTTGGTATGTTCACAAATCACAATATGAAAAACAAGAAATTGGTTTCGGTTTCATATATACTTGTGTGTTTGCAGGCTGATGTTGTGGGCGCCATTCGTCAACTTCAGGAAGTTCCCGAGGGATCCGACCATGAAGTACCCTTGGTCCACGCCAAAGGAGGGCACGCCGCTGTTCAAAGACAGATACCCGCCTCTAGACGACTATAAGCGGACAGGCGCATTCCCGCCGGTGAAGCAGTGAGATCGATCTGTACTCGGCTGGCTCGTCGTCACGGGCAGGCAGCGAAAGATTTCTTTACCTGAATCTGTTTAAAAACAATATCACAAATGTAATAATGCTCATGCTAGTAGTACATGAGAAATTAAAGGTACTCTGGAGACTCAACTTTCGAGTCATTGTAGTTGCAGCGATATCTCACGCATAGAAAGGGGTAGAACCAATGAACCATGCGTGCTTTTTCCCCCTTATATACAAGTACGCGCAACCGTCGAAGCATATTTTGTGCTTGGCAAAAGATTGCACCTAATGGTGATTAGGCATTTTTATAGTTATAGACTTTAAATGTATTCGTTCGAAAAAACAAAGATGTAGCACCTGATTGTAACCTGAGGCTTTTGACCCACGGCAATCTAACCAAACAGGTTAGTTGTCAAAAAAAAACCAAACAGATTACACGTGCTTAAATCAAATATTGGAAGAAGGTTACTACCAATAAGATCTTATCTTTTTTTTTCTGCGAGTGTCCAATAAGATCTTTTCTTAATAATATTACAAATGTGAGGCCTCCAATAGAGCATCCACATTAATTCTCAGCTTCTCACCAACATCAGAAAAATTGATATTTCATTAATATGCTTTAATCATCATACTACTACACAAAATAATTTTGCGAGGCAATGACCTCAGACCGCCAGTGTTTCTATCACTTTGCTAATCTCTATATTTTTTTTCTTTTGTTGGTCATATTGCAAAAAGAACCTTGATCTATAATACTCTATTTTCTTTAGTACATCTCTAGGCACTTGAAAACAAAAGGCATAAACATAAGTAAGTTGGACAATGCGAATGGTCCTGTGGTCCAATGGTAGGGCTGTCCAGTGGGGACGCTACCCACCAGGGTTCAAATCCTGGTGCTCGCACCTTTTCATGGAATTTTACAGGATTTACCGGCGCTATGCATTAACCCAAAAAGAGTAACTTTCCTTTCCAACTAGTTATTTTCTTTCAATCCCTTCTTCCATGGTCTTCTAGTCTCGTCGGGGGCACATACATGGAGTGCCCCAAGGAGCGGTCTGCTCGGCACATACATGATAGTTGAAGATGAGAAAGACCTAGCAATGATTGAAGAAAATATAGATCTAAATGTGCCTCCTAGTTTGTCAACCGTTCAAGCACCGGAATTCACTCCGAATCAGGACGTTCCTTTAGATAGAGCTTTAGAAAAGGATACTACTATTCGTGATCGAAATGCTCATCATCGACTTAAGAATGATCTGATATAACATATATGGAATAAGTTTGCTGGTCGTAGGAATAGAACTGGTACATTTCTCTATTTATAGTTACTTCTGTGATATGATTCTATACTGTTTTTTTGTCAATGCTGAGAACTCATGTTGAACTGTTTGTTGTTTTTGCAGGATGAAAGCAGGGTTCTGGGCAATCTGAAACGGTGGCTGGAGGCAATCTGATCCTGCAATATGGAAGCTTCAAGGCTATTTCAACTTTTGTTATCTACTTTATCTATGTTTGTCAATCTAGATGGTTATTGTCAATTCTGAACTATCGTCAATTGAGTCAATCTGGTCGAGTATACCAGATGGTTATCGTCAACTTGCTTAAAATTCTGAACTATCGTCAGTTTGTTATCGTCAGTTATGTGTTGAGTTATATTCTGAACAATTGTCAGATGATTTTATTCCATTTTATATTGAATTATGTGTGTGCGTTTTGGATGAAATCCTTTTTAATTTGTGATCGGTGTGCACCTGTTGAGCTACATTTGATCTCGACACACACTGGCTACATAGTAGAGCTAGTACAGTTGATCTCAACAAAATAGCAGTATTCAATGCTCCAAGTTGCATATGAAACGCTGCAATGAAACTCACCATTGTGACACTCAATTTCGTTTGTTGTTTCACTGTGATTTATCTGATGTGGCGTTTTGGTAACCGTGCATTGAAACACCCCATTGAGACTGGTCTAATAGCCAAAGCTAGCGCTCGCAACCCGCCTCGACCACAGCTTGCCTCCACAACACGCAGCCCACCCTGCCAGTCTCCGCAACCATGTACGTAGCTAGCTCACGGGTGCCTTCACCGCCCAAAGTCGAGCTCGCCAACTACTCCCTCCCCTCAGGCTCTCGACCTGGTCGAGAGGCCCTTCTATCTTGATTAACGCCTGGCCCGCAATAGTGTATATAAGGGGAGTCAGGCCTTCTCCCAAGTCATTTGAGCTCTCTCGAACTCATTCGATAGGGCCAGAACACTCATACTCCACGCTTACAAGCGCCTCGTTTGTAAGCCTTCAACATTTGAATTGAGGAACACAAACTTGCGCTATCTCTGAAACTGAACACAGGGTTTTGTCCCAAACCAATATACTTCACCATGTCTTGAGTGGTACCATCGATTTTTCTAGGGTGTGTTTGGTTTGCGGGTTGAGGTGGGATATCCCGGGTCAGACCCAGATAAGGTGGTGTTTGGTTGGGGGGTCGGGTTGCACTGGGACGAACCCAGATGGAATATTCCGTGAAGATACTAGTCAAAACCCACAAGTGTGTATTGCTATTTTTTTTTTCTAAAATGCATTGGCAGGCTTAGATGGCGAAGAGTGTAAATACCTAACTTGCATCCAAATAATTGAGAATACTGCATTTGACAAGTTTTGGCCTCCTCAAAATAAAATACCTTGATTTTGTAAAAAAATTATTTTTAGAACTTCATCATATACAAACTATTAACCAATATAATATAACCATGAGGAATAAGTTCTTTTCACCGGAACCATGGAATGAACACATGAATGAGGTGGTTCCACGAGCCAAATACCCCTAGCCGATCCAATAAAATTACGACCACGCCAAAGTGAGAAATTAAGATACTATTTTTAGCACGATTTGAGTAAGTTATCTTAACATTTTGCATGTACATAATCATTTACATATTTATGATTGTCTCAATGGCTAGTTTCATCTCACAGTTTTCAAGATTTGAAATTTTAATATAAAACAATTCTCTCTCTCAATGCATAGTTTCATTGCATAGTTTCACATACTATTTAAAGCTTCTATGGATCCACCGTTGTCTCTCTCTCCTCTCTTCCATCAATGTCCTTCCTCCATGCATGCGGATGAAATGAAATAGCACTCTCAATGGGGTTTCACACACTTTCCAAATGTTTTAGAAACACCGCTATATAGTTTCACCATGGTGAAACGAATTCCTTCTCTCTCCTCCCAATTTCATGCAAACGATGACATGACAGTCTATTTAATGTGCATGACACTCCCGTAAAACCTCTATTGAGACTGGCCTAAAACAAGTTAATATACTTTCATTTAGCTACTTGGGGGGCTGTTCATTGGTCAAGGCCCTAGTAAGCTGATTTTTTTTATATATAAAATAAAAGAAACCAGGAAGTTGCTGCGCCTATGCTCTCTCTCTATATCCCTGAATGGAAACGTATTAAGCTTAAGTAATATCGGATTAACATGCCCTTTACCGTTATCGCTGCAACAATGGGGCAACGGGGTCTACTGTACCTATCAGCAATATAATTACGTCATATATGAGTGTAGCTGGTGGCTGGTGCACAGCTCAAGTAATTAATCGTGAGCGAGCACGTACTACTGGGTACTGGCAGTGGCAATTCTTTTTTCCTCTGATGCTACAGTCTCTCTTTCTCGGCCGAGAAAAAGGCGAGCATGCTTTCTAGGAAATCTATTCCGGCGGGGAGGAGCAAGGGCGGAAAAGCCGCACGTCATAATGGCGTGGCGATGATCTCAAGCGCACGCGGGCCCCAACCCCATGAGCACGGTGGGGTGGTGTGGTGTGGTGGCTGCAGGTGGTGGCATCATCACCGCCACACTCCACGATGTGATCCATCCGTCAGCTCAGTGACTTCAGTCAGTATCACTCTCTCACTGCCCACGAACGATAGTGTAATACTGCTCCTCCACTACCATTAGCATTAGCATTAGGGCAGCTGAAAAGTTAGAAGCGTGGTCGAGAGAGATTTGCTGGCTGACAAATGTGCTGGCTCCGGAGACTCTCGAGGAAGGAGGCCGGAGCCGGCCGGCGTCGTCCGGTCCGGCACGAGCGACGTGCTGAGCAAAAGCTCGACAGCGTCACGAGGGCAGCGGTTCGATCGCCTGACAAGACGCTGTACTACGCTCAAACGTAAACGAGTTGGGACAAAAAGAGGGGCGAAAGGAGGCAGCCCCAGCACGAAGCCGACGACCAACGCACACACAGAGCCACGGCCACGGGGGCCGGCACGGGGGCAAGCCAAAGCCAACTTTCTGCGCCCGACCCGGCCACCCGGCCACCTTTCGCGAGCGCGATCTTTTGCGTATCGGGCAACGAGCCTACTAACGAACCAGCCCAACCTAGACGAGGCGAGAAGGCCAGACCAGACGACGGACATCCGTCCGGGTCAGTTAGAAGCTGCGTATCAGTTGGCTTTAAGCCATGTTGTTGGTCGCTTGTTGTACTCCTAGATTATGATTATGAGTAGTCAGTTAGCTTGTCTTGTCCAGTTTTAATAGTCTGTCAAAATTGAGATATTGTTTGTGCGACTTGCGCTCGTAATTCTCACTCTCCTTGTTAATATATACCGGCTAGTTCCGGATCTTTAAAAAAAAACATCGGTCCGGGTCCAGCGGCTCCAGCCACGGTCGGTACACCGGAGGAGAAGGAAACGGACAACGGAGATAGATCGCCGCAACGGCCGAGGCGTCGCTCGGTCCCGGCACGGCATGCAGGCGATATTCCTCAGAGAGCGTGCGGGCCGCGGCAGGCACGGACGTGACGGGGGCGGCAGCTGCAGCGGCAGCAGCAGCCGCCTGCCGGGACACAATCATCCGGTCGGGCCTCGGGCGCCGCGCGCGCGCGCAGCACGTCAGGCACGAGGAAAAGAAGTGGCGCCGGGGAAATAACTGCGACACGAGGCGCGGGGAGGCGTGGCCTGCTGCTCGTGCTCGGACCTGCCAAAAAGGGCGCGCGCCGACGGGCGGACACAATCACGCGCCCACGCAGCGTCGAAGGCCGCCGGCCGCGGGCGCGATCGATCATCCGGACTCGGACCGGACGAACGAGGCAGGCATAGGCATAGGCATAGGCAAGGGACATGGCTCCTGGCTCGGGTTCGGCAGGGACGAGGCCACGGCGGCGTGCGCCTTTTGCTCCCGGGCACCCGCCGGCTCGGCTGGCTCGCTCGCGGCGCGCCTACTAGGCCTGCTGGCTGCTGCCGCTTGCCTTGCCTAGTAGCCGATGGATGGCTAGGAAGGAGTAGGCGATGGATGGCTAGCTAGGAAGGAGTAGAGGGGGCTTCTCGTCGGGTCGGGTGGGCACGCAGCGCCGCGCTGTTCCCTGCGGCCGCAGCACGCCGGAGCCGAGTGCCTTTTCCCATTGACTGCTCCGCAGCGTTGGTCGGCTTTATGCTCGCCGCTGGTGTTGTGCCGCGCCGATGCATCACGGATTCACAGAGGTTTCGAACTGCCCCAAAGGATTGTCAAATCGCAGGGCCTGCTTTCCGTTTCTCAACCTGACGCCCGCTGTTCCAAGCCTCCAACAGTACACGTAGTACTAGCGATTTCAGAAGGAAAAAAAATCTACTGTGTTACAGTTATTACATTTTTTTTCTTTTGTGAAACACCTACGTACTACGACGCATGTTCTTTTCGTTGAACTTGTACAAATAAAACAGAACCGGACGAGAGCTTTTCGTAGGATACTGTAGCGTCAAACGGACACAAAAGAACACAAACATCTTTACGGACATGCATTTGTTAACAAAAATAACGTGCACTTTACTGTTTCTTGACTGCCAATCATGTGGATTCTGGATTCCATCCATCGCACTGAGTGTATTGCACCAGCCGACGAGCTACGAGCAAGGGAAATAACAAGTGATGAGTGTATACCATTTCAAATTAAGCTAGAATTAGACATTTGGATTCTAAAAATATAGTTTTAGCATCGGCGCCGCCAAGAGTGAAGTTCTTCTTCTGGGTTGCGCTGCACGGTCGGCTTTGGACGGCGGAACGTCGCCGTCGCCATGGTCTGCAGCCGGGGGACGTCTGCACACTCTGTCTGCAGGAACCGGAGCATTACCAGCATCTACTCCTGTCCTGCGTCTTCACACGCGAGGTGTGGCACCGTATTCTTGCAACAAGGGGTCTTGGTCGACTAGCACCTGTGCCAGCTGACAGCCTCGAGAACTGGTGGCTCACCACCAGAGAGCTTCTTCCGGCGGTCTTCCGCCGTGGCTTCGACTCCCTGGTCCTCCTAGTCTCTTGGGTTATTTGGAAGGAGAGGAACCGACGGACATTCCACGGAAGAATCGCAGACGTCGCGGTAGTCGTCCAGCTAGTCAAGGAGGAGGCGACCAGCTGGGTAGAGGCAGGGTTTAGGGCGCTGGCTCCTCTTGTAGCCGCCTAGTGTTTTTCTTATTTGGGCTTCTTACAGTTTCCTAGTTAGCTACAAACCCCGAAGCTCCACCGTCTAGCCGGCGCCTTGTGTTAGTGTGCCGTGTCCACCTTACCTAGGCATCTCGCCTCTGGTATTGCTGGAATGTAAACAAACTCCCCTTCCTCTTAATGAGTAACGTGCAGCGCACGATTTCAAAAAATAAAAATAAAAATATAGTTTTACTATAAATATGGATACAGAATATTATCTAACTACACAGGAAAAAAAACTCAGATGCCGGGTAGACGCCCTCGAGCTATTTGGCTTAAGGTAAAAGACTTCTCACCTAGCCCCGGAAAACCTATTTTATCACATGTTTTGGAAATGCGGGATAAACAAGGATTTCTGTTGTTCAGAAATTCACCCGAAGACTTGAATAACTAATCTAGCAACCATATGCATATCTAAGTAAGTACTAGAAAACTTGGCGCGCGGCGTTGCCGCGCCATGTTTGATCTACCTGTGTTGATTTTATGGTGGTTATCTAGTTTTATTGAGAGAAATGATAATCATCGATTTTATTTTATTTTTTTTTTTGTGAAAGAATTATTGGCTTTGGAGCTAAGATGGATGAGGTATGTTTTTTCTAAATTTTCACAAATAAGAGGAATTTGAACATTATTTTTTGACTTTTTGATGATGAAGAAGGGGTACCACTAAAATTGCGATAAAGACGTGAATATGTAGGTTTTTTTTTACAAGTTTTTGGTTGAAGAATTATGGGATTCGAGTTAGGTTGGATGAGATATGAACTTCCTAAGTTTATGGATATAACACGAATGGGTGAAATTTGAAATTATTCTCTTTTTTAGATGACTAAAATGGGTGAAAAATTAGAGAAAAGGATTTGAATACGTGGGGTTTTATTTTGTAAGATTTTGGGTGCAAGAATTACGTGATTTATAGTTAAGATGGATGAGTTATAAACTTTTTAAGTTTATCGACAAAACATGAATGAGAGGAATTTGAAAATTATTTTTTGATTTTTTTATGAAGGGAAGGGGTGGAAAATATTTTGGTAGTTCATATATATAGAGTATATCACGGAGAGTCTAAATTTGTTTTCATAATTTTAGGAGCTTTGGTGCTATGGAAGTTTCATTTGTTAATTAAAAGAGATTATTCTAAATAATTCAAATTTTAGTTATTTTTCAAGTTTAATATGTTTTATACATAGAGTATATCATGGAGTGTGTACATAAAAATTTTCATGATTTTAGGAGCTCTGATTTTTTTTATATGAAATAAACAAAATCAGCATCTAATATGATTTTATAAAAGAAATAAAAAGGATAGGATTATTTGGGCCGAATCTGGCCTAGTTTGGCCCGCGAACAGCCTGACGGCGGTGGCAGGGCGGCCCATATGATGGCCTAGGCTTTTATCCTATTTCAAGAAAAGCTCGAGGTCCTTTTTGCAAGATTGTCTGAGAGAGGATGATGGACGGCGGGTCATATTTATCCAGAGTTCAGGGGTGTTTTTGCAAAATGTCCAGGACTTGCCCGATCTGGGCCGTCCGTCCGTCTGATCGGACGGCCGAGAATTGCAGGCGACGTGGCACGCTGTGGTGCCAGAGCTTGAGCTTTGGATTCGATAGGTAAAGATAAAATGTCATATGCTAAAAAAGCGAATGCATCATATAATTTAGAATATAAAGAAGTACTATTAGTGATCGGTGCCGTTTCAGGCATTGTGTTTTTTTTTCCAACCTTATCGAAAATGTAACGCACTACTAGCGTAGTGATGCAAGTCAAGTTCACACAAAATAAAACACGCCTTTTAACAAAATGTGTGTCGGTGTTTCGTACCCCGGGGGGTATAACACCAACGAGTAAATTTCTATGCGTGCTCCCTAATCCGGATGGTGATGCAAGAAGGACACAAGTGTTTATCCTGGTTCAGGCAAAGAATGCCCTACGTCCAGCAGAGGGGAGAAATTTGTATTATCTTGCACCGGGGTGCTTGTACAGGGGTGACTACAAGCGGGACTTAGCCGTGAATGAGTGTGTGAAAATGTGGGAATGTGTGTGAGTGAAGGCGTGAAAACGTGCCCTAGGCTAGGTCCTGGCATCCCCTTTTATAGGCCAAGAGGAGGCTCAGGAGTACAGAGTAGATAGGGCTATCGTATGTGTGACATCGAGATACGGTCGTTGGGTCGAGTCGTCGGGACTGTGGACGCCTTCCTCGACCCGGTACGAGCCTGTGGATTCCCGCTTTTACCCGGGTCGAGCCTGTAGCAGCGTGGGCGATGATGGCCCGCTCGTCCTCCTCGATCGTGGGCTGACGTAGTCGAGGTACGGTGCAGGCGTAGACGAGCACGTGCGCCCGGGAACCCTGCGGTATGGTCGTCGAGGTGGGAAAGACAGGGCACTGTGCGCCCCATGCTCAGGTCGCGTCCATCATCACTCCTCGAGCGGCTGGGGGCCGCCTTGAGAGGGCAACGATCCGAGCGACGGGACGGGACGACGTAGTTGGTGGTACGGAGAGTTGACAATGGCATTTGGAGGGGGTGCCGTACGAGGCATAGTGTAAGGTATGGCATAACAGTGGCGCATGCCGTCCTCGAATCCGGGGCATGGGCAGCGTAATGGTGGAAGCGACCCGCGTACGATCCCTTTATTACGAGCTACGTAGCCATGGAGTTAGGCGGGGCGGGCGTACTACGACGCTGTTCGGGCCCGTAGCCATGTGCGTGCCACGGGTTGGCAATTATTGCGGGCGAGACCCGAGCGGTTGCTCGCTCGAGCGCTTTCCGCCATTGTCTCGGCGGTCGCCCGCTCGAGCGGTTTCCGCACTTCTTCCTCGAGCGGGCGGGTGGCTGCTGCTCGAGCAAGTGGGCCTTGTGGCCGTGTGACTCTTGTGGGCCTGACTCGCGTGCCGGCCCAACACGAGGAGGGTTAGAATTTCCTTGGTGAATTCTTTGGGGAGTTTAGAGGTGAATTGGGCTGGTTTTTTTGCCAATAAACTGCCCAGTTTGGGCCCCCCTAATCTAGGTACCCGACAGTAGCCCCCGAGCCCTTGTTTGATTGTGGAACTTCAAACAAGGGATCATGAAGTGGAGTCGAAGTACCTAGGATTGGGGTTATGTCGTCTTGTTTTTTCCGTGGGGGGGCGCGGCGTCCGCCCGGGTAGGCTTCCGAGGCCCCGGAGGAATGAGGCATTCCTCCGGGGGCTTTAAAATGAGTCGTCGTGAGTAAAGATGATGTTAACTGGAGTTGTAGTAGCACAAGGGAAGGGTGTTCAAGGGTTTTTCGAGCCCCCGAGCGTCCCATACTCCTCCCATGTCGAGGGAGGTCGTTCGAGCCCCCGCGCCTCGAGCGGCCGAGCTTGAGTCATAATCCCGTTCCTCGCTGAATCCCTGGATCAGATCCAAGTGGCGGGAAGTCTGGTGCTACTCATGTTTGAGCGAGCGTCAGACGTCCCTGTGAGCTGGTAGCAGGTAATCCAAGTGAGAGCTCGCCTCCTTTCGAGGGGAGACGGCTTCGTGGCCCGGGGGCGCTCTCATTAGAGCTGGGCGCTTAGTTTCCAGAGGACCGGCCCCGTTCGAGGGGACCGGCGGCTCGAGTGCCTCCGTTGACGGGATCTCTTGGATACCTAGCGCCCGCCTTGGACACGCCATGCGGGGTTCGAGGGTTCGTTCTCGAGCGGAACCTTTCGAGGGTTCCTTCCCATAGGCGCCCCTAACTCGGGTGCTCGAGGGCGGGCTGTTCGAACCCGTCCGTGGGTCGGCCTCCGCTCCCTCGAGACTTACTTGTGGGACCGGGGTCCCTGGTTTCTTACCGTGTAAGGAACCGTACGTCGAGACGTCCCGTCACCGCGCTGTTCGAGGCGCATCCGTCCGTGCAAGCGGCGTGCCTTTTTAGGCGGAAACCGGCGCATCATGATGATCGTGGCTTGGCGACGGTTCCGCTCCGTCTCGCGACGCGTGCGCCCTGTAAGTGGAGGTAGGTGGCGGTTTGTCAGGGCAATAAATGCGGTTACCGTTTTTAGCCGAGTCCGCCGGGCGCGGTCATTGGATGGTGCAATCCGGGCCGTCGGATGCGATTCACGCGGATTGGCTTGAGCTCTATAAATTTGGAAGAGTGGGCTCCCGGTTCTTCTTCCCCGCATTCTCGCCCTTCTTGCCGCTCACGCCGCCAGTTGCGCTCTGCTTTAGATCCAATCCGCCGCTGTCATCATCCGCAACCGCCGCCGCCGCCGCCCGCGACCGCCAGCGCCGCTCTAGCCCACGACCGTGCCTGCTTTCTGCGCCACCGTTCCCCGCGCCACCGTTCCTCGTGCTCCGCCGCCGTCGTTGCTCCACCGTCCCGCTCCCGTCGCCGACATGGGGAGGTCAGGCAGGAAGACGGGTCAGAGCTCTGGTCAGGGTGCTGGTGGAAAAGGCAAGGGCAAAGGCAAGGAGGCCGCCAAGCCTCCCACGCCGGTGGTGATGGAGGAGGCGCTTCCGTGGCCTCGGTCCACGGTGACCGAGGCGATGCTGATCAACCTGGTCAATGGTGGATTGCTTCCGCCCAATCCAGCGGAAGGGACACCGGAGTGGCGGGTGCCGGACGACGACCACTTTGAGCCCAATCCCCCGCCGGGCTACATCCTGAGTTTTATCAAGTTCCACCGGCGGGGACTTGGTGCGCGGCCGAGCCGCTTCATGCGGGCGCTCCCCCACCATTTCGGGGTTGAGCTCCAGCACTTCAACCCCAACTCCATTTCGCACGCGGCTACTTATGCCGCCGTGTGTGAGGGGTATCGGGTATGGCGCCACGGTGGGACCTGTTCACCCACATCTTTAAGGTGATGCTCTTCACCAAGGCGGTGAAAGACAAGGAGGCCGCCGACGACGACGGTGACGACGGTGACGAGGAGGAGGAAGAGGAGAATGAGGAGGAAGAGGAGAAGAAGAAGAAACTGAAGGTCCGCCGCTACGTTCGAGCGGGTTCTGCTCGATCGGGCTGAAGAGGAAGGAGTGCGGCTATCCGGCGCGTGGGCGAACAACGCCGGCCGGGACCGGGAGTGGTTCTACCTCCGCAACGAGGAGGGCCTCTTCCGGAGTACACCGGCGCCGTGCTAACCGCGCCGGTTTCAATTGGATGCACGGCCGGCCGCGGCGGCGCCGGCCCGCATGGACTCCCTGCTGAACGCTATTTCGAGCCTCCGCAACCGGAGGTCCGGCAACCTCTTCTTCAACATCGCGCACGTCGTTGCCGAGTTCCACAGCCGCCGGGTGCTCCCGCTCGCCGAGCGCCCGCTACGGCTTGACCAGATGACGGAGGACGCCGATCCTGCGGCGCTCGCGGCCAGCAGGATGTCGGACGCGCCCCTCCCGGTCGCCACAATCGTGGCTCGGGTGTTTATTATTGCTCTAGTTTTTCCCTTGTGCTCCATATTACTTTTCGCTTCCTGCCTTTATTTTTCTTTAACTAAGTGCTAGCGTTGCGCTCGAACCACTTCGAGGGGAGATGAGTTGGGGTGCCATAGCTCGGAAGCGTGGGAAGCCCTGTGCTCGATCATCCCGACTCGAAGAGCTCGAGGTGACGCTGATGCTTAGCTTATGAAAAATTTCGAGGCGAGGAGGAGAAAGGTTGCATCGAGCGTCTTTTTTGGAAAAAACTAGGTGCGTTTTTTCGAGGACTCTAAGGGGGTCCCCCGGTCTAGCCCCGAGGGGCTTGGCTTTGTGAAAACAAAGTCGAGCCCACCTTGCATACGAATGAACAAAAAGTAGGAAAGCTGGTTTGCGGGGTTTTTATTCATTCATACTAGCGGTACACTTGGAACGAGAAAAATGTACAAGGCATCGAGGCCTAGGGGAAAAAGCGACGTAGGCATTCGATGTTCCACGCGTTGGTGAGGGTCGAGCCGTTCTCGTCGGCTAACTTGTACGTCCCGGTTTCAGCACCTCGACCACGATGAACGGGCCTTCCCAAGGAGGAGTGAGCTTGTGGCGCCCCTTGTTATCTTGGCGTCGACGGAGCACGAGATCGCCGACCTCGAAATCCCTCTTGCGCACGTTCTTCTCGTGATGCCGCAGCTTTTTGCTGGTAGCGCGCGAGTGTAGGAGCACCGTGTCTCGAGCCTCTTCGGCTGGTCGACGGCGTTAGCTAGTCTTTCCTCGTTAGTTTGCTCGTTGTAGGCCTTAAGTCGGGGACCCGTACTCGAGATCGGTGGGGAGGACGGCCTCGGACCCATAGACCGGGAAGAACGGGGTGAACCCGGTGGCTCGACTTTCGGTCGTTCGTAGACTCCACGGGACGGATGGGAGTTCAGCTACCCACTTCTTGCCGTGCTTGTTGAGGCGGTCGAAAATTCTTGGCTTTAGCCCCCTGCAAAATCATGCCGTTGGCACGCTCGACTTGGCCATTAGTTCGAGGGTAGGCGGCCGACCGGTTCACACGGATGTGGTACCGATCGCGAAGTCCAAGAACTTTTTGCCGTGAACTGGGTGCCATTGTCAGTAATGATGACGTTGGGGACTCCAAAGCGATGGACGATGTCGGTGAAGAACTTGACCGCTCGCTCCGAGCGGATGTTAGTGATGGGCTTGGCCTCGATCCACTTGGTGAACTTATCGATGGCTACGAGCAAGTGGGTGTAGCCTCCCGTCGTCCTTTTGAGGGGTCCGACCAGATCGAGCCCCCAGACCGCAAATGGCCACGTGAGGGGGATCATCCGGAGTGCGTGTCTTTGGAAGATGCGTTTGCTTGGCGTAGAATTGGCATCCTTCACACGCTCGAACAAGCTTGATGGCGTCGCGGTTGCGGTGGGCCGGTAGAAGCCTCGACGGAATGCGTTCCCGACAAGGGTTCTTGGCGCAGCGTGGTGGCCACAAGCCCCCGAGTGCATGTCTCTGAGCAGTTTCCTGCCCTCTTCGATCGAGATACACCGTTGAAGTATACCGGTCGGGCTGCGGCGGTAGAGCTCTCTGTTCTCCCCGTAAAGGACGTAAGTTTTGGCTCGTCGTGCCAGTCGTCTCGCCTCTGTTCTTTCCTCTGGCAGCTCCCCTCGAATGAGATACTCGAGGAATGGTGCACGCCAATCCGCCGGTGGGCCCGGATCCCGATCGATTTCCATGACTGTGGCCCCCGTCGAGGGGGGTTCGGTCATAGGAGCAGGCTCAACGGCTGGTCCTGCCCCAGCCCCCGAGTCCCACTTCACGGATGGCTCGTGAAGATCTTTCGAGAAGACGTCTGGGGGTAGCGGCGCCCGAGATGAAGCGATTTTGGCCAGTTCGTCCGCAGCCTCGTTGAAGCACCTTGGGATGTGGTTGAGCTCGAGACCACGGAAGCTGGCTTCCAACTTGCGCACCTCATTGCAGTACGCTTCCATCTTTTCATCATGGCAGCTCGAGGCTTTCATCACTTGATCGATAACGAGCTGCGAGTCGCCTCGAGCATCGAGGCGTCGGACCCCAAGCTCGATGGCAATGCGCAACCCAGTAACGAGCGCCTCAAACTCTGCCACGTTGTTCGAGGCGGCAAAGTGGATGCGCACCACGTAACGCATGTGTACTCCGAGGGGTGAGATGAAGAGCAGGCCCGCGCGCTCCTGTCTTCATAAGTGACCCGTCGAAATACATGGTCCACGGCTCGGATCGGATCATGCGGGGGAGTTGGATGTCGGTCCATTCGGCGACGAAATCAGCCCGGCACTTGAGACTTGATAGCTTTTCGTGGGGTGTAAGTGATGGTCTCGCCCATGAGCTCGCCCGACCACTTGGCGATTCGACCCACTACTTCCCGATTTTGGATAATTTCACCAAGTGGGAATGATGACACTACCGTCACCGGGTGGCTTAGGAAATAGTCTTTGGAGTTTTCGACGGGTGAGGACGATTGCGTAGAGCAGTTTTACGGATTTGAGGGTACCGAGTTTTGGCATACGAGAGCACCTCGCGATGAAATACACCGGCCGCCGGACGGGGAGCGCGTGCCCCTCTTCCCGCCTCTCGACCACTATGACGTGCCGACCACCCGAGTGGTTGCGGCAACATAGAGGAGGAGGGATTCGGCGGGTATGCCGTCTCGAGCCGGCCGAGGCGGCATGAGCACGGAGGAGATGTGAGCATGCTCTTCGGCTTTGAGAGGGCCTCTACGCCCCGGTGTCCATGCAAAGTGCTCGGATTTTCGAGGAGCCGGTACGAGAGGTAAGGCTTTTTCTCCCGGGCGCGCAATGAATCGGCGAGTGCGGCTAAGCATCCGGTGATCTTTTGCACCCCTTTCGGGTCTCGAATTGGCCCCATTCTCATGATGGCCGCGACCTTCTCGGGATTGGCCTCGATGCCGCGCTGGGAGACGATATACCCTAACAACATGCCTCGAGGCACACCAAAGACACACTTCTCGGGATTCAACTTGATGTTTTAGCCCGGAGGCATCCAAACGTCAACTTGAGGTCCGCGACAAGGTTTTCTACTTTTCGAGTCTTGACAACGATGTCATCGACGTAGGCCTCGACGGTCTCTCCTATGTGTTTCTCGAAGACATGGAGCATGCGGCCCGATATGTTGCCCGGCGTTTCGAAGGCCGAAAGGCATTGTGACATAACAATACATGCCCATGGGGGTGATGAATGAAGTCGCGAGCTGGTCGGACTCCTTCATTTTGATTTGGTGGTAGCCGAGTAGGCGTCGAGAAAGGAAAGTACTTCGCAACCCGCGAGTGGAATCAACGATTTGATCTATTCGAGGTAAAGGAAATGGGACTTTGGGACATGCTTTATTTAAACTAGTGTAATCTACACACATCCTCATTTTTCCATTCTTTTTCTCTACCAATACAGGATTAGCTAACCACTCGGGATGATGTACCTCCTTGATGAATCCGGCTTTCTCGAGCTTCTCGACCTCCTCGAGGATGATCCTGCGCTTCTCCTCGTCGAAGCGGCGCAGGCGTTGCTTGACAGGTCTCGAACCGGGACGGATCTCCAATGCGTGCTCGGCGACATCCCTCGGTATGCCAGGCATGTCCGAGGGACTCCACGCAAACATGTCAGCGTTTGCGCGGAGAAAGTCGACGAGCACCGCTTCCTATGCGTTGTCGAGGAGGCGGCGATGACCGAGCGTCTTCTCCCCGAGGAGCTTGGATCGAGCGGGATCTTCTTGGTGTCTTCGGCGGGCTCGAAGTTGCCGGCTGTCGCTTGGGTGTTGGAGCGAGAGGGCTCGGCCGCCATGCGATCGAGCATCATGGCTAAGTCTTCAGATGCTCTCATCACGTTCGTCAGTGATTCCCCGTACTCGACGCACTCCACATCGCAGTGGTAGGCGTGCTCGTGCGTGGAGTTGACGGTGATGACTCCTTTTGGTCCCGGCATCTTGAGCTTGAGGTAGGCATAGGCGGGGATCGCCATGAACCGGGTGTAGCACGGCCGCCCGGGATGGCGTGGTAGGTCCCCTCGAAACTGGGCACGTCGAAAGTTATGACCTCTCGACGGAAGTTCGAGCGTGTCCCAAAGACGACGGGGAGGTCAATGCGGCCGATCGTGAGCGCTTTCTTGCCAGGGACCACTCCATGGAAGCCCCGGCGCTCGGGCGGAGGTGAGCTCTTGTGAGGCCGAGCGGCGTGAGGGTCTCCATGTAGATGATGTTGAGGCCTTGCCTCCATCCATGAGAACTTTGGTGAAGCGGGCGTTGAGGATGATCGGGTCGACGACGAGAGGGTATGCGCCGGGATTGGTGACGTGCTCGGATGATCATCACGGTCGAACGTGATGGGAGCATCCGACCGTCGAGGAATTGAGGTGTGGCGGGTTTCGGGCGAAAACCTCCTGCGCTCGGCCTTCCGCTCTCGACGTGTCATCGGGTGGTTGGGCCGCCGTAGATCATGTAGCACTCGGTGATGGGCGGATACCCATTGTCGTCGTTGTCGTTGGCTTGATCGTTTCCACCCTTGCCCTTCTTGTCGTCGTCCTTGCCGATGCCGAGCTTCTTGAAGTAGCTTCGAAGCATGCGACAGTCCTCGAGGTTATGCTTGGCCGGCTCCTTGTGGTAGGGGCACGGCTGCTTAAGCATTTTGTCGAAGACGCCCCCATCCGGAGGGGGTCTAGGCTTCTTGCGCTCGGCTGCGGCCACCTCGCCTTCCACGACCGTGCGCTTGCCTTGCTGGTTGCCTTTCTTCTTCTTCTGATTCTTCTTCTTGTCCTTGCTCGGGCCCTCACCGTCCCCTGGGGGCGGCGCGGGCTTGTTCCCAGCTCCGCCAAAGAAGGCTCCCACGGCTTCGTCACCGGCAGCATAGTCGGCGACGACGTCCATGAGCTCGTCGACCGTCTTTGGGCGGTTGCGCCCGAGCTCCCGCACGAGCTCTCTGCACGTGGTGCCCGAGACGAACGCCAGGATGACGTCGTGATCGGGGATGTGCGGTAGCTCAGTGCGCAGCTTGGAGAAACGTCGAGCAAAGTCTCTGAGGGACTCCGTGGTGTTTTGCTTACAGTTGCGGAGATCCCACGAGTTACCCGGTCGGATGTATGTACCCTTGAAGTTCCCCTCGAAAATCTGGACCAGGTCGGTCCAATCGTAGATTCGATTGGGGGGAAGCTCCTCGAGCCACCGTCGAGCGGTGTCAGAGAGAAACAGAGGGAGCTGGCGTATGATCGCCTTATCCTCTCGAGCCCCTCCCAGCTGGCAGGCCAGCCGGAAGTCGGCCAGCCAGAGCTCTGGCTTGGTCTCCCCGTTGTACTTGACCACGCTCGTGGGGGGTCAAAACGGGTTAGGTAACGGTGTGTTGCGGATTGCTCGACTGAAGACTCGAGGGCCCGGCGGCTCGGGAGCCTGCCGGTCCTCGTCGCTGTCGTAACGCCCCCATCGATGGGCCTTGTAGCCACGGTCCTCGGCACCCGCAGCCTTGCGTCGTCGGTTGTCGTTGATGTCATGACGCGTATCTTGAGGCGCGCGGTTGTCGAGGATGCGATCTCGAGCGGGGGCTCTACCACCTCGAGGGGCTGCCTCTTGGTGGACGGAACCCTCCCGCTCGTGCCGTGGTTGCTCTAGGGCTGCCTCACGCGTCTCGAGGCGAGCTCTCGGCCCGCCGGACGGCCGCGACTTGAAGGAGCCCTGGATCTCATCTCGCATCCGCAACGCGTGCGGATTCGAGGGCGCCGGCATGTCTCGCAAAGAAGCATGGCCGCCGCAAGTACATTCCCGACTTGCTCGAGGAAGTGGGCGAGGCTCGGGCGTCACTTCCGGCTGCCCATCATTAACGATGCGGTTGAGGACGCCTCGTGCCTTTCCTCGAGCACCCGAGCTCGAGGAGGGGCGGATGGTTCGCTCAAGCGCGCGCTTGAGCAGCTCCAGATTTGCGCGTTCCTCATTCATCTTGGCCTCGATCTCTCGAGCATTTGGGCCCATTGTGCCGCTCGAGCATCGTCTTCAGGTCGCTGGTTATCTTGAGCTTGTGGTGGCGGTCCGCGCGGCTCGATCACCTGCAAGGCTCCAGCTGCTGATGTTCCGACCGCTGGCGTCACGTCTGCCCGGTTGGCTGTAGGGACGGGCGGCGGCGCCATCTCGGTCTCCTCATCGACGGGCGTCGCCGTCGAGATGAAAACACTCGCGAGCCGGGTCATAGCATCCCGAGTCCGAGTCGTCGGAGTGCGGGTTAGCGGCGGACGGCGTCCGGGGCCTCCCGTGCTCTCTTCCTCGATCCGGCGGCGCATATCTCCGACCGTGTTGCGGCGTTGCGAGCCGGGTGCTGTCAAACCCGCGGTCTGCGACGTCGGCCATACAATCTCCAAGTCCATGGTGGCACGCGGGGAGGGGGCCGGGGCTCCCCTCTTGCGGTCCCATGGCCGTCCGGATCTCGTTGGCATACGTAGTGGCGGCGTTGGTGAGCCCAAACTGGAGCCTGTGACGTGCTCGGTAGAGCCCGTGCGGCAACAGGTTGGGCAACGTTGGCCGTGCGCGTGCTCGAGGGGCCACGCCGGGCTCTCTCGGCGAGCGCATGGCGAACGTGAAGCCAGGGTCTACGTCGAGAACCCCCTGCCCACGCTGCCCCCGCCGCGCACTCGGCATCCCGCTGGGTGTGCAACGGCGTCGGCGGGAGGGTACGCGAGCGGCGTGCTCGAAGCCCCTGCGTGGGGCCGGCGACGGGCCGGGGTGCGGTGGCGCTGTGCCTTGGCGGCGAGCCATGGTGGCGTGGCCTACGCGCGACTCCACCAGCACGTGGAGGTGACGCGCGTCCCCCACTTGGTTCTCCGATCGAGAGCAGAGCCTTGTCGTAGCCTGAGCCGAGCGACACGAACTCTAAACTCCCAAACCAGATTACCGTGGCAAACGGAAGCGAGGAAGCGGGTGCTGCCATCCGAAAAATGGCGGGAATCGGGCAAAACACGCGGCTCCCCTACCTGGCGCGCCAACTGTCGGTGTTTCGTACCCCGGGGGGTATAACACCAACGAGTAAATTTCTATGCGTGCTCCCTAATCCGGATGGTGATGCAAGAAGGACACAAGTGTTTATCCTGGTTCAGGCAAAGAATGCCCTACGTCCAGCAGAGGGGAGAAATTTGTATTATCTTGCACCGGGGTGCTTGTACAGGGGTGACTACAAGCGGGACTTAGCCGTGAATGAGTGTGTGAAAATGTGGGAATGTGTGTGAGTGAAGGCGTGAAAACGTGCCCTAGGCTAGGTCCTAGCATCCCCTTTTATAGGCCAAGAGGAGGCTCAGGAGTACAGAGTAGATAGGGCTATCGTATGTGTGACGTCGAGATACGGTCGTTGGGTCGAGTCGTCGGGGACCGTGGACGCCTTCCTCGATCGGTACGAGCTGTGGATCCCCGCTTTTACCCGGGTCGAGCACGTAGCGGCGTGGGCGATGATGGCCCGCTCGTCCTCCTCGATCGTGGGCGCGTAGTCGAGGTACGGTGCGGGCGTAGACGAGCACGTGCACCCGGAACCCCTGCGGTATGGTCGTCGAGGTGGGAAAGACAGGCACCGTGCGCCCCATGCTCGGGTCGCGTCCATCATCACTCCTCGAGCGGGGCCGGGGGCCGCCTTGAGAGGGCAACGATCCGAGCGACGGGACGGGACGACGTAGTTGGTGGTACGGAGAGTTGACAATGGCGTTTGGAGGGGGTGCCGTACGAGGCATAGTGTAAGGTATGGCATAACAGTGGCGCCTGCCGTCCTCGAATCCGGGGCATGGGCAGCGTAATGGTGGAAGCGACCCGCGTACGATCCACTGTTACGAGCTCTGTAGCCATGGAGTTAGGCGGGGCAGGCGTACTACGACGCTGTTCGGGCCCTGTAGCCATGTGCGTGCCACGGGTTGGCAATTATTGCAGGCAGACCCGAGCGGTTGCTCGCTCGAGCGCTTTCCGCCATTGTCTCGAGCGGTCGCCCGCTCGAGCGGTTTCCGCACTTCTTCCTCGAGCGGGCAGGTGGCTGCTGCTCGAGCAAGTGGGCCTTGTGGCCGTGTGACTCTTGTGGGCCTGACTCGCGTGCCGGCTCAACACGAGGAGGGTTAGAATTTCCTTGGTGAATTCTTTGGGGAGTTTAGAGGTGAATTGGGCTGGTTTTTTTGCCTATAAACTGCCCAGTTTGGGGCCCCCTAATCTAGGTACCCGACAATGTGTTCATGTGCGCCATCACATCGCCTTTGTTGCCAAGATTCATATTGAATTGTCAGAATAAAAAAAGGATTCTTCCAAGCAGAGCAAAAAAAGAATCTTTTCAAGATTTTTGCCAAGGAAAAAAATCAGATAACACTAAGAGGCGTCATTTGGGGCTTGATTGGTTCGCTACCAATCTTTGCCCAACCAAAATCATAGTAAGACAAAACTATGCCTTGTAAAAATCAAGGCTGCCAAAGCTAGGACAAAAAACTTAGGTGTGCATTTGGTTGGGTACCAAAAACCAGGTTCGCCAATTTTCTCATTTATACATTTTATGAACTTTTTAGAGACTTGAAAATACTTTGGCCATAAATATTGGTATGGCAATTATTTTGCAATGAACCAATTGATGACTAAAATTTTTTTTATGCCATGATTTTAGTTGGACAAAAATTGGTAGCCAACCATCAGGCCCTTGGAATGTGCGTTTTTTCCTATTTCCTACATTTCGTGTAAAAATAAACAGATTTATATGAAATTTCTATAGTTTCCTGTGTTTCAAAAGGCTTGAATACGTAATACTATTGTGTTTTAACAGGCTTGAATATATAACACTACTATTGAGCTAGTCCTATACTATGTTATACACGACGATCAATGACAAGTGACTCTTTTATTTCCTACATGCCTAGTCAGTCCCTGTTTTATGCAAAGCATATGTACTCTCCTACGTACCACTAAAACCTTTCAAAAATACTCCTGGTACTACTATAGCACTAGTACCATGAAACATCTAGGCCTTGCTTAGATGCCCAAGTTTGGACATTCAAACCTGGCAAAATTTCCTGTAGCAACACTGTAGCATTTCGTTTGTATTTGGTAAAAATTATCCAAACATTGACTAATTAAGTTTAAAATGTTCGTCTCGTAAAGTACAATAAAACTATGTAATTAGTTTTTGATCTCATCTACAATTAGTACTCCATGCATGTGCCGACATTTTGATGTGACGGGGAATAGGAATTCCGCATAGTGGAATTTGCGAGTGAAATCTAAAATCTAAACAAGGCTCTATTTGAAAAAAAAAATCTTTACAAAAACAGCAGGCCGCGGCCCCCCTGATGACTAGTGTAGTGCCGTACACGAGCCCTTCGATGGCTGGCTTGCTCGCCGTCTCGGCCACTACCGTGGCGCGGCCAAAAGGGCTCGATAAAAAGGCACCCCCCCACAAAGCCGTCGCCGTGCAGGGTGGCCACGAGCACCGGGCTTAAAAGGCGACGCCCATTTGACCGAGAGAGCGAGAGCAGCCAGAACCGGAAGCCACCTTCGCCTGCTTGCTTCGCCAGTAGTCCACCACCACCACCAACCTCGGAGATAGCCAAGAAACTCCAACACCGGATCGAAGCCATGTGGGATGGAGGCGTCGAGCACGGGAGCCAGGAGGCCACGCACCAGCTGCTCCCGTGGCTCGGCGCGGCGCCGTTCTCCGAGCCGGCGGCCGGCCTCGGCGCCGCCATGGGGGCTGCTTACGCCTGCGGCGACGGCGTCGGCGGGCTCGGGCTCGGGCATGGCGGGGTGTTCGGCTTCGGTTTCGACGCGGTGCAGCAGCAGCAGCAGCGCGCGGCGGAGGGGAGCGGGAAGGCGGTCGTGTCCGGGCTGCTGGGCAGCCTTCAGGCGGAGCTGGGGCGGATGACGGCACGGGAGATGATGGACGCCAAGGCGCTGGCGGCGTCGCGGAGCCACAGCGAGGCCGAGCGCCGCCGCCGGCAGCGGATCAACGGCCACCTCGCCAAGCTCAGAAGCCTTCTCCCCAACACCACCAAGGTGATCATCGATCATTGGATTGATTTTCGCGTCACACTTACAATCGATCACTATATATCTATATGTACACATGAAAATATATATCTCCACCACGATCTAAAACTTGCTATCAATCACATCAAATTAATACTTCACCATTTTGGCGATTTGGATACCGGCCGGCATCTTTCGTCTATCGCCGTTGTTCTCAATGGTGCAACCATCAACAGATCAACTTGGCTAAGAAATTGGAAGATCCATATATAATGGAACAGTCACGGATAGATGAGCCTAGCCTAGATAGCTATAGTGTGCTAGCTTATCACAGTGCAAGAACACAACGAGATAAGAATCATGGCTGGTTGGCTAGTTTAAGGCCCGCACGGAAACTACAAGGATATAGCTAGCTATATATTGGAGAATATTTTGACTGATTAGGTCTTTGTATTAGAAAGGAAAATAAAGGTTAAGGTTAGTTTGAATCAATTTGACTTGAACGTAGAGCTCAGATATAGCTTTGAGAAAAGTGTTAGTTTGCATCATTACATGATGAAGCTACTTCCAAGGATCTACTTTGCTACAGGCTTGAGGTTTCCCCTACCTAACATCATCCATTAGTGGCTTATTATTAGTGCTAGTTTAAAAAGTACTTAGCATTGCATTCAAGGGAAAGGATATTAGAAGTATATAGTGATAGTATATATATAACATCTACAATATAGATGTTGCATAGTAGTAGATTTAAAGTGTTATAAATGAGATGTTGGTGTTTGCATAGTGGTGAGCATTATAATGGTAATGGGCTTGTTAAGTAGGAAGGGGGCAGCACGCACGGTGCATGTGATATGTTGCCAAAATGAACTCCTGGCACGACGACAGAACCGATCGAGAGGAGGCAGCACAAATCTTTCATACACGGAAGCCGCTGTTCCTGCTTGGTCTACAGGGGAAACCGGCTTCAACCCTGTGCGACATGACTTGAATGCGGTTGCGTTACACATATCATGTCAGAGCAGGCACTATACTGTACAGTACATTGGTGGCAGTACGACACCTACACGCGTCTACTAGTGTAAAAGCTCGAAAGGCCATTTGTGAATGCAGAGAGAAAAGCTGCACCGCGAGCGAGAGTTCAGCAATTCTTTCAGGCCTTTTCTCTCCACGCTCACACTCTCGATCATTTCACTAGTGTGAGTGCGCCACCCTATTCGAAGGTCTAAGCGAAGACTAATCATCATGCTCCCTCCCTGAGATAATGTTCACATGCAGAATGTTAAAAATCGATCCACGCACCCGTGTGATTGTATGTGCTTTGCATTGACTGCTTGTATATTGTATTCGCACGCGTGGATGCAGACGGACAAAGCGTCGCTGCTGGCCGAGGTGCTCGACCACGTGAAGGAGCTGAAGCGCCAGACCTCGGCGATGATGATGGCCACCACCACCATTGGTGGCGACGACGGATCAGGTGCGGCTGGGCCTGGGCGGGCGCAGCAGCAGCTGCTGCCGACGGAGGCCGACGAGCTGTCCGTGGACGCCGGGGCCGACGGCGCCGGGCGGCTCGTGGTGCGCGCGTCGCTCTGCTGCGAGGATCGCCCCGACCTCATCCCGGACATCGTGCGCGCGCTCGCCGCCCTCGGGATGCGCGCGCGCCGGGCCGAGATCACCACGCTCGGCGGGCGCGTCCGGAGCTTTCTCCTCATCACTGGGGACCGCAAGGGAGAGGACGTCCAGGCGGGTGACGACGACGATGAGGAGGATGGGCATCGGCCTGACGACGCCCCCGTGCACGGCGACGGCGAGCGCAGTGCCTCGCACCGGAGGCACGAGTGCATCGCGTCGGTCCAGGAGGCCCTGCGCGGCGTCATGGACG
The DNA here is from genome assembly GCA_018135685.1 of Themeda triandra. NCBI lineage: Eukaryota > Viridiplantae > Streptophyta > Magnoliopsida > Poales > Poaceae > Themeda > Themeda triandra. The sequence goes on from JAENPR010000134.1 coordinate 752,102, forward strand.
GCAGGACGGCGAGCAGCGACACGTCGTCGTCAGGTGGTGGCGGCGGCGGCGGGAGCAGCAAGAGGCAGCGCATGAACTACGGCGCGCAGGAGTGTTCGGTGTAGCGCGCGCACACACGGCGTTCCAGCAACCAGCAAGAGCTGCGGCGTTTATGCTTTGCATTGCATGGATGCGTGAACGCATATGTGCAAGTTATTTAGCATAGCTACTAGTATAAGTTTAGCCATCGTCGTTTCAAGCCTTGGCGCCTATGGTTTCTTTGGGTATAATGGTGTGGTGCATCAGTGCATGTCTGTCTGCATGCGCGATGTGCGTGGCAGCCATTCAGGGGGGAGCGTTTTATGTATCCCTTTGTATGTTCATGTTGTCATGCTCACGTTCTGATTACTGAATTCTAGGAATTGGGGGAAAATGAGGTGATGTTGGTGACTCGGGGGTGTACAAACGTGTTCAATATCTGGGGTTCAACCGGAGGATGCATTGGTGGCATACGGCATTACGTTCCTTCCTAAATTTATGCATGTCAATTGGAAGTGTTTTTTCGTTTTGTGAAATGAAAGAATTATTAGTTCCCTAGCTCTTTTTTCAATCTCGGGTGATTTTTTTTCTTATATACTTAGATTATTTACAGGCTGCTATGCATATTTGAGAAGGTAAATTGCACCCTATTTTCATGTACTACTCATGATTTGAACCTCACAAAGAAAAGAGTTTTGGTTCAAAGTAGAAAACTTTATAAAAATAAAGAAAATGTTCCCAATTAATGCAAAGCTCTTGACTTCTAGAGTGAAGTGTTCCAAAATATAAATCATTTTAGCTTTGGTCTACAAGTCAAATTTGTTAAGTTTATAGAAAAATGCACATATACGCGACATCTAAAACATCAAACTATATTCGTTAGGTACACTACAAAACATGGTCAATGTTGGATAAATTTGACTTAGGACAAAACTTAAACAACTTATAGTTTGGACTGGAGGAAGCATACTAGACATAAAGAAGATACATGGAACTTCATCAATGTTAGACAAATTTGACTTAGGACAAAACTAAAACAATCTATATATAACTTGCAATGGGGGAAGTATTCTATAGACATAATAACATGCATCAAAATGGCTATAAACTATATTTAGTAGAAACTAGTATGACCAAATCAACATGCACAAAAAAAAAAAGTAAAAGACATGACATTTGCATAAAAAACTGAGCTCAAATTAGACAACAACCTTAGATACTATTATGTAGGCTAATATCCATCATACCTAATATACTCCATTCCAAACTTTAACTTAGAATTAATAAAGAGATTTTCAGTTGTGATAGTAGCTAGCTAGTGAACCATTCTAAGCTTAAACAAATTTGTATATAATGTGGAATGAGTTTCATTGGGTATATATACGTTACAAAGTGTATTTATTCTATTTTTTATGTGGTAGATGTTACAAATTTAGTTAAACCAAGGATGGTTTGACTTAGCAACAAGAGATAGCATATGAGTATATGCCGTCCAGTGCGTGACAATCAAATAGTAGGCGACGTGTCAAGGGGTTCACGGCGCAATGGCAAAGGCCATTGGTTTGGGGGCTCTCACCCAGGGTTAAAATCCTGGGTGCGACACATTATCCTGGATTTATTCCAGCATTTTCCGGCGCTATGCATTAAGTGGTAGGCGACGTGCCCATCGACAGCGAGACGCCTGTGGTGACTTCGTGAACTTCAAAATTTGCCGGCTCAGTTCTTCGAATAGCATTGATAAAAGTTAGCACTAGCATCAATATCCAAAGTAGTGTTAGCACCGGGAGGCCCTTCGTTTGGCCTTCTTCCTTGTGACAATCCAAGCATGATACAAAAGAAAAGTTAGCATGATAAAAGACAATCCAAGCAATATCCTAGCTAAATCCAACTTCCATTGCCATCATCTGACCGCAGGGATAGGGGTCCACAACCAAGACTATACTACTAATGGTCGAAACATGTGATCAGGCTCCGTGCTCCTCCTGATGTTCCTTGGCGATCGACCTTCCAGCCATGTGCTGCGAGAAGTGAGAGGACAGCATGCGGACAAAATCAGAATCAAGCACCACGAATAACGAAGTGCCAAAGTAGGCTGGGTCAAGGGTGAGCGACCTGTCATTGGTCTCGCTGACACGGCGGCGCGTGATGCGAAATTCCACCGGCCATCGTCGCAGCACGGCTCTACTGTGAACGATACAGGTGGAGGTGGTGCAACAGTTTTTGCTTTGCATCTTGCTTGTTGCATGTATGAACATGTACATACCCATGAGCATGTGAATGGATGTAAACGGTCAGTAAACGGTCAAAAAGAGGTTAAAAAGTGTCACATCACGCAAGCACCGTCAAGGAATATTTTTGTTTTTATCTTACTACTACACGAGTGAGTGGTTGCAATCGATCGAGCTTGAAGCGAACGCTAGTGCGCCGCCGTTCAACGACGAGCGAGTCGACGACGGGTAAGGTAATCGTCGCACGATAGCACGGGGGGAAAACGACGGGAGAATCAGCAGAGGCCGGTGGAGTGGATTTCCCGGATTTTCCCATATATACGTGCGTGCGTGTGGTGTTCCAGTAGTTGGCAAGTCAAGATGGTTTCACGTCAGGGCATCCCGCTTTGCACCGGCGCTGGATCCGGTGGGGCCCGTCGCCGGAGAATGTTTCGCCCGCTGCCGTGTGCCGTGACAGGGAAAGGTGACGCTCGGCTCGGCGGTCGCGGCAAGGTTACGCGAGATGGAGCAGAAGCGATGTCATCCGGCCCATTGAGCGCGGGAGGGAAACCCCGGCCTGGCTGCGCACGCGGCCCGCCACACCACACGCCCATCACCACCAGGCCGGGGAGCTCCGGCCTGCCTGCGAGTGGGAGGTAACCGTGGGTGGCCCAAGGTCCGTCTGGAGGCGTCAGCAGGCCAGGCAGGAGAGGACAACGACACGGGCCGCGCGCTCGCATTGCGGGCTTGAGGCAAGCTGTGGGCCGCGTGAGTTTGGCCTGTGAAAGGTGTGGGTCTCAAGAGTTTGGGCTAAATAAATTGTGGAGGGCCGCACATGACCGGCGGAGCGCGGCACTGTACCATGCCGAAGCACCGTTTCTTTTTTTCATGTTGTAAAACCTGCTGAGTGTCCCGTTTGAGAACTAAACCGATGCCTGTGCTCTAAATAAGTCTAGTACGGAGTAGTTGTTACGTTGTTCCAGGACGCCAGTTTAATTTGCTAGAGAATGCATGCTAAAGATAAGGATTGTCAAGTTCTTCAATTTAATTTTCTTGATGAGGCAAATGAATTTGTTCAAATTTTCAATGGCGCAGCTTTTATGCGCTGACCAAATACCAAAAGGTAGGGTGGGATTCCAAAGTAATCCAAAGAGGTGACAAGAGAAGTTGAACATTGGGCAACAAATTTTCAGAGGCGTCAGAGAGCTAGCTCTTTTTCCCTATCCCCTCCATATAAAGTTGTTGTGGATCCTAAATAATTTATATATATGTTCCATTGTTGGAGATTGCTTAATCATGGGAAAAATTAAAGAGTTTAAATCTTGTAGTATGTGTGGAGATGAGTGTGCAAGTTTACCAAGCCAAGTGTGTAATTTACATCTACCGAGACTTGAATGAAAACTACAGACAAGATGAGTGTGCAATTTAAAAGTACCAAAGCTAGAATAAGAACTCAGGACATGATCAAGGAACCCCACCTAGTAAAATTTACTCTTACATGACATGAAAGCTTTGGATAGAATGATATATGTTATTACGTACGGACTCTCAAAAGTTTCACAAAAAAAATAAGAATTTTTAAGTTTATTTAGGACAAATAGGAGGGGGAATATTTTCATGCCTCTCATTAAAACAGCCGGGCCAATTCAGATAGATACTAAAAAATACTTATACTCATGGATAGGTGTAAAAGTTTCTTGACATTAAATAAGCTAACACATCACATAACATATATGAAGACAGATGATAAAAGTTTGATGAGAAAGGATTTTCAGGAGGATGAAACTTATCTAGACTATTTTCAATATATGGTTCTTTTGAAAACAGTGAGATAAAACTCCTACCGAGACTGACCTTACCTCCCTGTGGATAGAGGTAGGAGAAATATCATTTTCGGAAAGCCTAAGCATTCTAATTCGTAGATCTCAAGTCATTTCAAATAAGCAACTGTCTTCATCATTTTTTGAAAAATATTTATGAAAGTATCAGAGTTACATATCCACGTTGCTTTGATAATAATATAGACAAGCATAACTTTCCCTTGGATCCCAGGACATCAAATAAAAAAGCAAGCATGGACGCTGAAAGTACTTTTTTCCTTAAAGTTTACCGACACTAATAAGAAGAAAAAATATATAAAAGAAATGACACACAATTTTGCCTGATTTTAGACAAGAGTGTGAGGCGTGTTCGAAAAATGCTGACAGCATGTCTTGTGCTTGTTGGGCTCATCATTCATCAACACACTTGACCGTGCCGGATCGTCAGCTGCAGGTACTATCGGACAAGCTACATACGTGTGCAGGAGAAGAGAGCATGCAGAGACCGGTAGCTGGGTAGTTCGATCTAGCTGCTGAAGACACGGGAGCCTACACACGTCGCCATGTTCTATCGTCAGGGTGCCCTACTAGCTATGCTACGGTCTCGCTCCCATCCCGCAGCTGTTATATAGCCAGGCCGGCCGCGCGCCGACACGACACAGCACAGCACGAGCACGAGCACACCGTGCGAAAGGGCGGCTGCGCTCCCTACCTTACCTAGCAGCACGTCGGCTGGAGACCAGGCTTTTCGCTTACCCAAACAAGAGACCAGGCTTTTCGCTTACCCAAACAAAGGCGATCCACCACGCACTGCATCACGCGGCTCGATCACACGCCCACAGCTGCCTATAGCCTACTAGCACCCCTCTCGCCACGAATCAAGCAAACTGCTGCTAGCTGCTTTTTCTCTCAGTCAGTGGTGATGAAAGATGTGCAAACAATGCAACGACAGTTCAATTTCATTCCTCTCGCCACGAATCAAGCAAACTGCTGCTAGCTGCTTTTTCTCTCAGTCAGTGGTGATGAAAGATGTGCAAACAATGCAACGACAGTTCAATTTCATTCCATCGCGATGGACATATATATCCAATCCAACTGTATCTGTATGCAGCATATGTTGTATATATGCTGTATGCGTGCGTGCGTGTCCTATACGGGAAGAGCTCCCTGCAGCAGAACTTTGGCCGCAAACCGATCAAATCAAGAACATGTAGAGCTAGCTTCTCTACCCATGCTGGACCGATTGGGGGCGCTAGCTACCTGCTGAGCACCTACTAGTAGCTAGTCTAGTACTGAGCACATACAAAATCTCTTAGCTTGTTGTCGTACGTACTACTACGTCGTAGTAACAGACTATATATATGCACACCACCTAGGATATATGTTATATGTGTATAGCTGGTGCTGGGAGTGTCACTACTGTTGGCAGTTGTGTGACGTGCGTGCATCAATTCGGTGTGCTAGCTATACAACGCGCTGCCCGCGTGAGCCGCCACCGTACCAAAATCATCTAAACTAATACAGTAATAAGGTGATCCTCTCGATGCCACTACCATTATATTACAAGTACCTATTGCTAGCTAGCTACTAGTAGTGACAGAGGATTCTTATGTGTGGTGAATCTGAGGATGATGCATTGCTCTCTAGTATAACCTTCACCACTCAAGCTATGCTGATGCACCCACTGTGATGAGATCAGTCATGTATATTGTAAATAAATGAAAATTTAAGTCACTGTAGTGCATGCTAGCAGTTCTTGCATACAATATATATACAAGCTCATCATATACTTGTTCTCAAAACGTTTGAGAGTCACATATCCAAGTGCAAGTTCATAAAAGTGCTACATGCATCATCTCGATGTGTTAGACTACATGAATTAACAACTTCAGAAGTAGCTTGAACAAAACATTACATGCTTCGCTCGTTTAATAATTCTATAGAAAATGCATATATGGCTTCAACAATGTGCAGTATATATAATAGTGAGTTGATACTCCATTTACAACTGGTGTACAAAAACATATCAAAAGCAAATACCCAAGTAAATGAAAATCATGCATGCAAGGCAGATATTCCTAATTAAAAGGCACACATCTTTACTTGTGTGCCTCTTAAGTAGATTCCTAATTAAAAGGCACACATCAACATCCACTCAACATCCCACTAGCACATTCTATCTCGCTATACAAAGTGTCCACACCATCAACCACTAACACATCCAATTAATGCATGCCATTATGTTTCAGTCAAGCTATTCATATTAGCAAACCAAGTTATTTACTAACATATATTTAGTTGCCACATCAGAATACTAAAAATCATTCACTAACATGTATTATGATATTTATTCAATCATATTAGTAAATATAAGTAGTATGATTTCATCGGCGATTCCTATAGCAACACGCGGGGTTTTCTCCTAGCTTGTATAGAAGTGAAAAATAACCTGGAAAGATTAAAATTACAATCATTGTATCTAATACTTGGAAAAATAGATTAGAAATCAACAACATGGAATTCTTTGAACCTTTATATCTTTTAAGTGCATTGGACCTGTTAATGCCTATCATCTATTTTGCCTAATATTGATGCTAGAGATGCTATTCATTGTCATCAATTACATTATCCCCTAATAAATCCATATGCTTATGTCATCATAGTCTGTCTCTAAAATGTAACTGGATCTTCTTATTTAATATATTTATATTCTATAAAACCTACTAAACTAGTATAATATGCAACAAATGGTATAAAACATATTGTAATCTTATAGGAACATTTTTTAAATGATAGAAATGATTTTTTTTTTGTACCTTTCGGTGCATAATATTTTTATAAGTACATATATATATGTATTATATGAGAATTTAGCCATCTGGTAACTTATGGAAACTAATTTCCCATGTTTCTATATATTCAATAGTTACCCATGCACCTAATTTGTATGGATAATGATGGAAAGGTTACATGTTATCATGTTTTGCAACTATGATAATATAAATTTGGTTACATCTATAATGAATTAAGAGCCTTTTATGAAAAAGTATGATATAAAACCCATCTTTATGCTTACTAATACCAGCTATATTCAAGGGACTTTCAACCTCAAAACAACTTCAAACAAAGGTATTGCTCAAAAAGAAAGAGGAAATAACTAACAAAATAAATTTTAAAAATTTTGTTATTTCACTTTTCAATAACAACTAGTATTTTGAATTAGTAGTACATAAAACTATATATATCTTGATTGTAAATTGGAGAAGTAATTTTATTTAGGATGGTCCTTCTAAGCATACATGACATTCTTTGGTGTCATATTATCTTGCTGATGTTTGATGTACTCCTCATAGCCTTTTGACCTATGAATTGCATGTTGTCAACCAATGAAACTAAAACCCCCAAGAAGGTCAAACACTGAAGTGTTTTAATAATTTTATGAAACTAGAATTACTTAAAAAGATTGAAGCCTATTTTTGTTATCTATTGAGAATTATCATGTCTTTTTATTTCAAAAAATCTTATGGCCTTGTCTAACATGTTCTTTGAACCCATCATCCAAATCAACAAATGCACCCTGCAAACTATCACAACTGGAAAGATACATGAGATAAGCAAGCCAATGTTATCAGTAATATAGTGAAGAAGGTGTGAGATTTCATTTTTACTCAATCATAATTAGGAAATGTTTTTTGAAATGCAACGGGGAAGAAACACAACCTAAGTTAGTTTCCAAAATTTCCCTAATAATATGAGCAAATGTTTGACCGTTCATGGCATCTTTCAACATCATCAACTTTGAAAGACATTTGGGTAAGACCTTAAATAATTTAGAGTGCCTATATATGTCTATGCATTGACACAACTCATGAAATTAGCTAGTCAAACAAGCAACCTTTTTTCCTAGCTAGCTAGCTCTAGCTAGCTAGTGTATACCTTCATAAAAAAAAAGCCCAAAAGAATGCCCAGATTAAAAATCAAAATCAAACAGAGCACATTCGTAATAACAAATAGCTAGTAATTAAACATCAAAGCACAAGATCGTAACATCAGACACAGCACTTGCCAGTAGCATTAACTTAAAGGAGTAGACATATGAATACTAGGAAGTAACGATAGTGAAAAGAAGTGCTTTGCCAGATATAAAAGGAAGAGCTAAATAGCTAGGTAATTAAGCTGCCAGCAGCTACTAGTACTACTACGTAGAAACCATGCAAACTGCTAGTAGTACATACTAATATTGCATACCATCCAGGAAATCACCGTCTTCGTCCTCGTACTCACCATCGTCGTCGCCATCTCCTCCGTTGTCGTTGCTCATCATCTCGCTCAGGCCGTAGCAGTAGTACTCACGAAGCACCGGTGCGGCTGACACGAGGCGGTCCAGCTCGCATGCGGTGTGCTCCATCTCCATGGACGCCGATCCACCACTTCTGGAGCCCAACTTCTCGGCAACCCCTCCCCTCTTACCTGATCCATCAGCCGCCCCTGACGTCGGCGGTGACAAAGCTGCGTCGTCGCTGCCGCCGACGCCGCTTCGCTGGGCGGCGAGCCGTTCGATGGCCGGCTTGGATTGGGTGAGCAGCCAGTCCACCGTCTTGCTGGCCTTATCGAAGCCGAGGCGGTCCTGCAGCGCGAAGAAGTCGCGCGCGACGTCGAGGGACAGCCGCATCCGGCGGTCGCGCACGCCCTGCGCCGTCCGGATCTTGCTGTGCCTGTCCGTCCGGAACGGCCGCTTCCGCGCCCGGGCGTGGCCCTGGCCCTGGCCCTGGCCGGCGGCGACGGCGGGCACACCGTTTCTTCTTCCACCCTGCGGCGCCGCCATCACGCACTCTGGAGCAGCGCGCGGCGGCCTCAGCACCGCCTCCAGAGTCTCGGAGTTGAAGTGGCCGCCGTGGCCGGGGAAGAAGTGATGATCCACGTAGTGCTGATGCTGATCCAGATGCGCGCCCGGCGGAAGCATGGGGAAGCTGCCGGTAGGGTTTGGGTGTGGGGGTGGTTCTTGGGACTGGGAGACGCGGCCGAAATGGTGAGGGTTAGGGTAAGGGAACATCTGTGGTGGACTGTTTGTACAAGCTTCTAGCTAGCAAGAGAGGAGATCTAGCTAGTTCTAGCGCTACTGCCACTGCTACTGCTTCTTCATCATCTTCTTCAATTCGCTTGGTGATGGATCGGGTTCCTATAGCTCTCACATGTGAGACCACACTGGAAATGAAACAGATCTTCACACATCAACACAGGTGTGGAGGGTGTTCATTTCGACTGGCCGGTGTGGTGTATGCATCGATCGAAGCTTAAAAAGGGGAACGAAAGGCAAGGTCGAAAAAAACAGATCGATGAAAAAGCTAGAGATGGTGAAAGGGGCCGGTGGTGTGTGTGGACAGGAAGCAGAAAGATGTGAGTGAAGCTTTTAGGTGTTGTGCTGCTGGTTTGTTTGTTTATTTGTTTACGGCAGTGGGCTTCGCAGGGAGAGAGAGACGGTGAGGGCATGAGCTAGGCAGGGCATGAGCTAGGCAGCTAGCCACACAGCATTCAGAGCAATGGCGTCGCTACTGTTGCGTCACTGCAGAAGCTTGGGCTAGGAGAGAGCCCTAGAGGTAGCTGAGTGGCGTTGGTGTGCGCGGTATGGAGAGGAGTTAGGAAGGGAATGATGAAGGCATTATTGGGCTCGATCGATGCAGGTAGCTAGGGCGGCTACAGGGGGTGCACTGTAGGGACACGTGGTCAGCCAGGCAATGCGAGTTGAAAAAAACATATGTATATCTGGGTTGTCTCTGCATCGCAGAGCAGTACCTACTACGGTACCATGGTACGCGCGATTTCGTATGGCTCGTCACGTACACACATGCCCGCTCAACTTCTCTATACTGTGTAGTATATGTGGCATTCTCCTGCTCCAAGCCTCTATTCGGCTCATGGTTTATAAATCAGTTTATGTTGTTTTGCTGTAAGAGAAAAAAAAAACTATACCATGACTAATAACTTAGGCTCATAAGTTCAAGCAAACATTTTTTTTGACCGAAAAAGACTGTGGGGGAGATCCCCACAGTGCACGCTCAAATTTAGTTCAAGCAAACATTGATTACTGTTAAAAGGTGTATGATGAAAGGCAAATAAAAGTAGTTTGGTTAGGTACAAAATAACTAGGTCAGTCATTGAATCCTTAATCTCGCGCCTAGAATTAAGTTGTGCGGGCATGGACATAAAAAAGAGGACAAAAAGGATGAAGATCTCACCTATCGTCACCAAAATGAAGGAGCCCATCGGCATTAGGGTTTGGATTTTTGGGGCGGAGTTCCATGCTCCCCAGCTCCCTTGGCTTAGAACAAAGAGGATTAGAGATTTGAATGTTGGATGACCCAAATATGTATTTTTTTATTTGTTACAAGAAGATTTAGTCGTATTTGAATGGATCAACATGATTTACTAGCGGGATTCTAAGCATATCCGATCGATGCCTTGTCTTCCATGTAGCTCATGTACCTTGCTCAGTTTGGGCCTTCTCCTTAGCAGCCTTCGCACATCGTCCTGTCCTTAGTTATTATCTCCTGGTGGACAGGGTACCCGAGGCCCAAATATACGGGTAGCCTCCAAAGGTCTTTATGACGAGCTCATTGTGAGCATGAGACCATAACAAAATGATGTTATGGAGAGGAAGAACCAAACTCATTGAAGTCGCTAGAATGACATTATTTAGATATACTCTCTTCGTCTCAAAATTAAAGGAGTAACTTTCTAAGGTTTAAAATTTATACCAAAGTAAATTTGCTCTACATAAACATGAAACATTCTCCCATAATACAAAAGCTAATTATGGGTGCATGCAAATGATAACTACCAAATTCAAGAGATGTGCCCTTCATTCGCTTGAACTTGAACTTATCAGCCATGGTATGATGTTTTTCTCTCAAAATAAAATATATAGCATCAGCCAACTTATCAACCACAGAAATCATTAGTTGAACAACCCGGTCTTCCGGGAAAAGAATACGAGAAGGTAATGAGTCTTTTCCCAGCGTCCTTAATCTGTTTGGAAATGTCCAGAAACTAATTTATTATGGGACTAAGGGAGTACATCTAAACAATGTTGTACTAGATCCATTATAACAAGAACTATGTAATTTACATCTACCCTTGGCGGCTTGTCCGTTAATCAAGTATGTGTAACATCACCAAGCCATCTTAATGAGCCTTTTTTTTTCCAGCTCACAACCAAACAGGGGCAGGCAGACAGACAGACAAGCACCTTATTTGCTCCTGTTTCGAAAACAAAGATGATCGATCATATTGAGCTATTGATGACACCTAGTAGCTAGTACTAGCTACTCATGTTCAAGTTTTGTACTTGTTAGTATGTGAGAGCGCACGCAGCACATGTGAATCTCTTGATTTCTTTCAGTGTCGCGCTACATATATATGCACCCAGCTGCTTGTGGTTCATATAGCTACCTCTGCTGGGTCCGATGTTGAACGCGAGAAGGTTGGAAAGGATAGTGAATATGGTCATGGAGCACTCTATTTTATTTTATTTTTTGGGCGAAAGCACTCTAAATTAAACACGATTAGTAGGTAATGTGAATAATACAAGATGAAGCAAAGCTAATATGGTCATGGTCATCAGATCAGGTTTATATATAAATAAATAATTATAAAGTGAGGTCCTTGAAAGCAACAAGCGCTCAAGGCGCATCGGGTTGCAGGGCGCAGAGGTAACCCGGCCGGCCGGCCGGCGAGACCGCCGCCGCCGCCGGTCCTGCACGCTGCTACGTACTACTACGATGTAGGGGGCCACGCCACCCGCGCGCAGCCCCTGCAGGATCGAGCCGGCACGCACACACACTATACCGATCGATCGATAGAGCCAAGCCAGCCCTAGATCGAGTTGCATGCATGCGAGACTGCGAGAGAGCATGGCAGCCGTGTCGTACCCTGGCGATCGTGGTCAGATCTCGACATGGCCCGTACCCTGAGACCTGACTCATTTGACGGCCGGGGCCGCCCCCGGCGAATCTCACCCCGTGTTCGTGTACTCTGCGCATGCATGCTGCTTGGCTTGCAACTCTCTGCTACCATTGAAGAATATAATATGATGTGTTTGTTTTCTTGCCCCTGCTGTCTCTCATACGGTACGTATGTCGTCTCGTGCATGTGTATGCTTGCACTTTAAATGTCCAGGCTCCAAACCCAGAAAAGCCCAGCTGGTGTACTCTGTAAAACCAAGTACCGTACTCCCTACGTACATGGTACAAATCATGCATGCTAATAAAGTAGTATAACTACGATATACACACATGTTCTAGTCCACGATCGAACGACAGTGAAATAAAGCAACATGTACTAGTCCACGATCGAACGACAGTGAAATAAAGCAACAAGGATATGATAAGGTCGTCGTTCATACCAAATAGTAGCTAGCTTCATTTGGTTGCTTCTCGCCTTTGCCCTTTCCTTTTCTGCATGCCGCCATTGGGTCCTCCATCCCCGGCCCCTGCCTACCAATAAGGCAAGAACCCGGACTAGAGACGTGCATGCGTAAATAAAGCCTAACCTACCTATATATATCAACATTCAATTAAACAGTACAGTGTACCCACGCACGTGAATTGGATCAGCCGATAGAAAGGGTGGGCTATACCACTATCGATCACCTACACCTAGTAGTTGTGCGAAGATGCACGCATACATGGTCGCCGGACGCCGGACGGTCAACTGGTAGCTGCATGCAAGCCTGCTCGAACACTTTGGCTAGCTAGCTTATCGGCGGACTACGACAGTCTGCCCATCGCCTGGGGATGATGCATGATGGCCGGCCGCGGTGCATGCATGCCGTACCAGCACACGCACGATGCACACACACTAAATGTCTAAATATATACAGAAAAGTATTAATATTTATGGTCATAATCACTATCATCACATGGATCGTTGAACCGATTTTCATAACACTACTATAGAAACAGTGGTTTTAAAAAAATGGGAGGTCTACAGATGGCTCACTACAATGCAAGCCAAGCCGCCTCTATAGTGATATTTGTAGAGACACCTCCTGAAATCATTCTTAAGAGGCAGCTACCGCCACCCGTCCAATAGAATCATTTTCAGTAGTGCACTGTTTGTCTCTACGTGCGTGGGTAGCTAGAATCATTTTGCGTCTAGTGGCGTCAACTGTCTCTACAAAACCATTTGGAGAGGTAGCTAGATTTGGGGCTGCCTCCACTAGAAATAAACGTACAACCTCCCCCTCTTCACTCACTCCACCCATCCTCTCTCCCAATCCACACTAGTCTCCTCCCCATCGCCTTCTTAGCACACACGACAATGACGTCTAGCGGTAGGCATGGCTACAACGCCAATACCTAGTCATACAATGAGCGTGTAGTTCGCTAGCTCGAGCGGAGACGACGAAGGAGGAGGGGACTAGATTCCGGTGCGAGGCGGCGGTGACCATTTATCTCATCGATTCTGAAGAAGAGGTGAAGCCCTCCATCATGTGCCTCACATTGTAGAGCCCCAACACCGTTGTAGGAAGGAGGGGACCGGGGCCATATGTAGACCATTGTCATGGGGCAGGGAAAGTCAAGGCAACGGTGGGCGACCACTATCGGTTCGAGGTAAAGGTGAGGTGCTTGTGACCGCCGTCGGTCAGGGCAAAGACGCGTCGGGGCTAGCAGCAAAGACGCCAACATGAAGGGGTTTATTGTTGTCAATCAGGAAGACAAGTCCTTGGACAAGCTTCGTGAAGGGAGTTAAAAGGCTGTCGGGGGCAACACCGGCAACAAAAGGTGGTGGGTAGAGGTAAGCTTATTTCCCCCTTGTGGTAGGGTTAAGTTTTTATGGTTGATCGGATTTACATGTTCGCTTCGTTGCTCTTAGTTTGTTAGTGTCGAGGCTATGACAGAGAAGGGGGAGAGTTTACTAGGGGGAGATCCTTAGGTTTTTTTACTTGCTGACTTTTTCACAATCAATTCGTAATACAAACCAATGGTAACCTTTCCCGTCCCCCCTCCTCCTAGGGTGATTATTACAACCGGTCCGCGAAACTATATATGATAACTATCACGAATGTTTTTTTTTGGCAAACTGCCGGTTACAATAATGCTGCGAAGTCTTATTGCATTGTATTTTGAGTTTCACTAGTGGGCCTCATAGAAATTATAGATCGTTCTGGCTTTCCAAGACAGCTATAAATTGAAACAGGACTTACTAGCTCTAATCAAGCAATGATTCTTATTCATTGGATCTAAATCAGATGGCTTTGGAGCTTCTTCTTTCTTGATTTTTTTCGTTCAGTTATCAGGTGTCTTTGATTCCGCATTTTCAGGCATCTAAACTCTAGGAAGCATGATAATAATTAATCTATATACAAGGATTAATAAGGTCAAATAATTCCAACAGTAGGTGGGGACTAGAGCCGAACCCTCTGGATGGCCAGCAAACTGAAACCAGCAATAAACATTCCACCAATCGAAAATGCCTGCATCTGGTTATTCCCTATCTAGCTACCCAAACAAGGCGTGCGTGGGACGACATTTCCCAACTGTCCGGACAATCATTCTTGAGAAGACATCATGCATCACCCCCTGGCCACTCACATCGATCATATGCGTCGTAGTGGAAGCCCAAACTCCATGCGGTGAACCTGAAGCATTCCGCGACGCCGAAGCAAAAGTACTGCGTGTGGAGAGGATCTCGCCGGCCTGGATCCTCCTCTGCATCTGGCACGTACGGATGCGTCCCATCTGACAAGCCCGTGCTCGACAATGGCCGCCGCCGTGGGAAAAGAGGCAGGCAACAGCGACGCGCGGCATGCGCGCATGCAGCTCGCGGCCACGCATTTGGCTGCGCCTGGATATATGCCACATTCTGCCCGGCTTTGCGTAGATAGAAGCATGGGAAGAGGTGCCCGAACGACTTGATCTCCTGATCAAAGGATGCCTGAAGATGAGATCAGCTTGAGTAAAATGATTGAAACATGATAGCCAAGAAACAAAAGGATCACCTCAGCCAGGATTAGTTTCCCCTCGAAATCATAAGGCGATATATAATAAGAATACTATTGCGCTAGTTAAGTCGACACTAGTACCTACTGACAGTAGTATACACACGCACGCATATGTTTTTTTGCGTGCATGGTTGGTCTGAGTGTTTAGTGTCATATGTCTTCAGTGTACACTCTCAAAAAACATTGCAGATTTCAGCTATTCTATGACTAAATCAGCTACAATTATCCGACCTATATATCCTAAACCAGTTGGAAAAGAAAAGGAACACCTTCAAAATAACCAGTTATAATTAACATACAGTCAGCAATCGCTGCAATATGACAGGATTATATTAACCTACTGTGTCCCCCCAAATGCATGATTCCCAGTTAACCATGTCCTAACATTCTGGATACAGACATATATATCATCACATCGATGTAGCTAGCAAAAGCAGGGCTATATCAACAAAGGTTCGGTGACCTACACATGAAGCTACAACATGGATAAGGATGACAAAATTGGAATATGACAAGTCCTCACGAACCATGTGGAGGATGCACCTAGCAAGTTCTTGGCAAATACTGGGAGCAACACACAATCTTGGATGCCTTCCACGCTAGGCAGAGATCTCCAATCGAGTACCAGAGGGTTGCAGGCCACAAGATGTGCGAAATCATAGCAATGTGACAAAAGTGCAAAGCTTGTGGCTAGCCACAAATGTTGACTTGAGAGCCAATTCTCGTACTGCAAAGTGATGTTCTGGTGTGGTGGATAAAAGGCACATGAGGTCGACAAGCGCATACAATAGATGCTCATGCTATCTCATTATTTGACATGACTAGTAGAAAGCTCAATGCTCTTATACCTTGGAGATAAAATTGATAGAGACATTATTGTCGCATCTGTACCAAATCTGTATAGATGCATTTATAAGCCGGCCGTTTACAAAACTCCACTGGAAAAGGTGGTGCCACTGTTGTGTGAATTCATGGATTCATCATAGTTGAACTTGAACAGTGGGATATTGCTGCTTTGCTGAACTCCAAAGAACATCTAAAACAACCTGAAGCTCCAGTTACACATGTTTGCAAGGTTTCCCATCCAGCTGTTAACCAGAACTCACTTGGGAACTAATCGAAATTGGCCAGATATCGTCTATGGCTAGAGAACAGACTCCGTGATTTAAGTGCTAATTCGTGCTGGCCATATATACGAGCAAGAATCCATATACTTCATCTTCCTCTGTCATATCACTGCACACGGATGTGCATCGTGGCTTTTGTTTTTCTTGTGCTGCAATCTGACAATAGGAGACTTTCCTAGCTTTCTTCCAAATTTCTGTCAAGGGCCTGGTGATCTAAGGTAGCCGGCCCTCGACTACGTAATTCGTAATCTCGTGCCGTGTCTTCCGATCCGGATGTTATACCCCTCACAGACAATCGGGCTTGAGAGTTCTTAGGGAGAGAGAAGATTTAAGGTACTTGATATTGCTTAAACATAACAGTGCCGATTACAACTTGTTTATAGCCTCGCGGGCTCATCTACTGGAGCATCCGCTCCTAAAATCAAGGCACACCAAACGCCAATTCAAAGTGAATCAAAATAATTCAAAGTAAATCAAAACCGGGAAAACTGGAAATCTCTTTCCTATCTTTAGCCACTCTCGGATGGCTCTGCTTGGTCTTCTTTCTTCTCCTCACGATCTGGCGTGCGCGTCTCACGCCCAGCACCGCGCTCTGCGCGTTCCCGTGCGCGACGCACGTCGCGCGCCCGTGTGCGGCGCGTGTAGACGCGCCCCCACATGACATCTCCCCGCCCGTCGAGAGTCAGCTCGTCCTCGAGCTGTAGGGTGGGGTACTTGTCGCGGACTGTATCGACGTCCTCCCAGGTTGATGATGATGCCGGTTCACCTCTCCATTTGATCAAAACCTGGCGAACACCTCGGGCTAGGCGAAAACGTACAGCCTGCTCCGGCTCAGGTGCAACTGCGCCGTGGTGCAGCGCGGGCAGGGGTGGTGGCGCCTCCGGCGGAGGACCTTGGAACTTCTTGAGCAGCCCGACGTGGAATACTGTAACATCCTAGATGTTAATTACAACTAAAACTTGATTTAGTACTTTATTAAAACCTAATCATCGAGCGTCATGGCATTAATGCATTCATGTTTTAATATTATTTTTAATGTGATGTTTTGTTTTACATATGAAATGATGCTTGTGATTGCTAATGACCGATTAGTTAGTGTAGAAATTAAATCGAGTTCCAATTTCGTTTCAAAACCTGGTTTTTCCGGAAACCCTACTTTTACCCCCTTTTCTCCAATTCAAAATCTACAAAGAATTTGGGGTTGGTTCAAAAAGGAAAATTGTGGGTCTCGATGAGAGCTACAATGTTGGTGAACAAAGTTTTTCAAGTTTCCAAAAAGAATTTCAAATTATTTTGAAAATACGGTTTTCCGATAGTTGTCCCCTTTTGAATTTCAAATCATAATTCAAAAACTATGCATATTTTGGAAAAACTCTTTTTGGAGAAAATGTGTAGTTTGAAAAGTTGAGTATTCCATAGTTTTGGAGTTTTTCAAGTTCTTTAGAAAAATCAAAAGTAATTTCATATATTTCATTCTAGGGTTTTTGCCCCCTTTTCAAAATTTGATTTAAATTCAATTTTCCTTTCAGAATTTGAAAATGGTCTAGTTGAGAAAATTGTAGGGCATGAAAAATTAGCTAGGGTTGCTTTTTGGAATTTTCGAGCTTAGTTCAAAATTTTGGAGTAAATTGCAAATTTCAATGTGACCTATCCACATTCGTAGCGCGACGTCACCTCCGTCCTCCCCTCCCCCCTCGTTCCTCGTCGCCGTGGCCATGCCGCCCAGTCGCCGCCGGCCGCCAGCGCACGGTCGACGCTCGAAGCTTCGCCGCCTCGTGTCGTCTCCTCCGTTCCTCATCCTCGCGCCTTAACTCCCCGGACCGGTCCCCGTTTCCCCTCCTCCTTCTCCCTTTTCCTTTGCGCGCCGACGCCGATGCCATTGCCGTCCACCTCCGCCACCGTTCGCCGTCGCCTTTGCTTTGCCTCTGCCCAAACAAAAACCACCACTGCGTCCGTCTTGAGCTTGCGCACCCACCCAGCACCGCCAAGCCTCCTCGCCCCCGCTCAATCGCCCGGACTCCATCTTCTTCTTCGCGGACGGCGAGCCGAGCCGCCGAGAATCGCCACCGCCGTTCGTCATCGTCCTTGGCCATTTTCTCAATTCCTTTGGCAGTTAAGGTCGTCTTCATCTCCGGCATTTGATGCTTCCTTTAGTTCTTGAGTTGGTGCACAGTTGACGCCGTGACACCAACCTTGCCGCCGGAATCCGCCGCCGACGCCATTTCCGCCGCCAAGCTCCCATCTCCGACCATCCCGAGTCCTCATCTTCGCGCGCATCATCACCAGGGTGAGCTCTTGGTCACGCTCGTATCCTTGGTTTGGTCCCTGGTCCGTCGTAGCCGCCAGCCACCTTGCGCCGCCGTCGGCATGGCTTGCCGCCGCCGCCGCGAGTGTCGCTGCCGTCGTTAGGACCGTGCCTTGGCCAAATTAGCACGCGCATCACATCCTCCTCATCACGTAGCATCCAGCGCATGCGCTAGCGCCGCCGGAGAGGCTCCGGTGAGTCCGGCCGTCGTGCCACCGCGCCGCCTCGCCGCTCTGCTCGCCGGCGACATCGTCGCCGTTGCTCCGCCACCGCGTCCTACCCACCAGTCGATGCGCCGTGTCGAGTAGGTCACCTGGGTGCAAGTCTTGCCGCCGTAGACCTCGCCGCCGGCGAGAAATCGCCGGCGAAGTCGCCGCCGCCGGCGGCCCAGAGCGGGCAGGCCTTGCTGGGCCGGCCTGCTTGCTCGTGGGCCGAGCAGGCCACAGTGTTGGGCCGAGCCAGGCCGGATTCGGCCCAGACAGCCTTTTTCTTTTTCTAATTACTTTTCCATTTCTGTTTAGGCTGAAAATCTTATTTTTTTCAAAATTCATAGTAATTCATGTGTAGCTCCAAAAATCCTGAAAATTTTTATGTGTGTTCCTTATGATGTCCTCTATCTAGGAAAAATTCAAAATGTCAAATTTGAGTAATTTTGCTATGTTCAAAAATTAGTTCTTTTAATTAAAAAATGAGTCTTCCATATTTTTATTTATTTATTTATTTACCCAAAAATCATGAAAATTATTTTGTAGCCTTCCTAGGGCGGGGAGGAGCTTAAGTCTAATTTTTGGGATGGTTTTGATAACTTTTATTTAAATGTTTATTTCTGCTTATTTATTTAATGAAATAGTTCCGTTAGTTTGCGACGTTATCGCGAAGGAAAGTTGTACTCAAATTTTTGTTTTGGCTATGCATTCAATAAGTGTCATGTTTACTATTTCATCATGTTGAAGCATCTCTTTTATCACGTGTAGTCCCCGTGGTCGAGGAGAGTCTTGTCGATCTTGTTTTTGGGAGGGTATTGTCGGGTCAACTCAGTTCCTGAGAAGATCAGTCCATCTTTGATGATTGGTCATATCTTCCAGATACGTCGTTGAAGAACGTCTACACCGACTTTCAAGGCAAGCCCCGGATCCATCAACCCATTCCTTGACTTTACAAAGTTTTATCACTTGAGTTGTATTGCTGCATTAAGTAATAGGAGTTGAGTGATCACCTACTTGACGCATAAACTACCTTGATTATTCCAACATCATCCTTGAAACCATTTTGATTTAAAAATGCGTAACAATGCTTAGCCTTGCTAATTTAGTTCGGATTTCGAAAACGTTTTCAAAAGGAAGTGCTTACCCTGTCGGTAAGGTTAATATTACTCAGCAATGTTATCTTTGATCAGGCTATTGGGTTACATCGAATGACGTCTCGAAGTAATCCTTCGGTCTGGATCAGTTATACCTTATAATGAAATTGAGACCGGTCGGGTAACTTGCATCGGGAATGGAGTCTTGATGTAGTGTTTCCGACTTGTCGATTAAGGACCGGCCGTTGTTTGGCCAGCTGGACAAGACCTTGCAACTACTCACATATCTACGAAAAAGCTTTACCCTAGGATAATCTAAGGACTAGTACGGTGAGCCCGTGCACTGGGAGTGGCGAGATGGCGGGAGTAGCGGGTATCCTCGGGGGACAAGGTCTCGGGTTCGAGGAGGACCGTACTCTCGGGTGGCGCGGAAGCTGAGCCTAGTTCTAGAATGTCCGACGGTATTGTTGATATAATTGTGGGTTAGAGTCCCACTTATATCGTGTGTTTAGGAATCCTCAGCCGAGTAAATCGATTCGAATCGTCGTGCTCCTCGGTTATGGAGACTTGATCCTCCGACCATACATCGTAGTAACTATTGGAACTTGAAGGAATTTGATGGAAGTATAAGAATATGATCTTCATGATTTATCTTGATCTCTTTGTATTCAAGCTAGACTAGACTCACTTTAGAACCTAATGATTAACGGAAAGTAAAACTTGACGTTAAGAACTTATCATTAGTGCTTTTCTGCAAAATGCTTTGATTCCTCGCAAAGCCTTACCTTGTCCTATTTGACCTTCATTCTTGAGTCTTCTCCCCTATTTTTCGTCGGGTAAGTCTTGCGGAGTACTTTTGTACTCAGGGTTTGTTCTACCCTTGTTGCAGGTGTGTCCGTCAAGTTATGGCAGTTTGTGTGCTATAATATCCAATTGAGGAATGACGCCTGGACCAGAGAGGACTTGCACCTTACACAGATCCAAGGGCAGGGACAGTATATCAATCAGTTAGAGGTGGAAAATCAGAGACTGCAGATTGAGTGTGCCAGATTGACCAATTTGGTGAATCCTAATTACCAACCGCAGGAAGTTCAGGATGACCCTGGTGTTGTTAGTGACTCCCGAGTAAGACGAACATCAACAACCAAAGCACGAGTAAGAGAAATCAAAGGTGGCCATGGAGGAACCTAAAGTGGATCTGAATAACTACTTTGATAATGAGGAGGAGTAGTCTGTGATGAATGATGTCGACTAAAATAGTTGGAGTAGTTATGAGTTGAGTTGGTTTGTATGATAGTTGTTTCTTTCTGTTCTATCTTTTGAGCTTGAGGTTGTGGGTTAAGCATGTTCGTGTATGCTATGTATGATAAAGAATGTAACATAAGGTGTTCAAGTTCTGGAATGAAAAGATCGTGTCACCCGAAGTAGAACAATTAAGTGGTACAAGATACAATGGGATTGTCACTCTGAAGAAGAGGCAACATGGAAGTCAACTCTCTCGACAAAGTTTCACTAAAGTATCTTCTGACAGTTCGTCTAACAAGCCCTCTAATTCACTAACTTGGTGAAGGTCAAGTTTTCTAACATTGTGAGGACGTGTAGGACGAGCATATTAACATGAAAATCTTTTGGAACTTAAAAGATCCCCTTCGGGTTGGAGTGGTTATATTCCATTGTAACTGTTCCATTGCTGAATCTCGTCATGTATCAGGATTGTTTATCAATTGAATCTTTTATTCTATAAATTCCTGATCTTTGGGAATTTAAAGAATATACCTTGATATACATCATTATTTTAAAAACTGAAACCTGGTATGAATCCTTGATTCTGTGTTAAGTATGTGTCACGCCTTGATTCCTTTCAACTTTGACACATGTTATCTCCTTGATGTCGTTTGACGACGTATATCTCGCTTTCACGTCACTATAATTGTGTCCTTTAAGGAACCATGATTCATGACTTGGAAACATCATCGAAACCTAGGGTCGCCTGTGTGGTGTTACTGCTGGGCATTCGCCGTTACCCAGGTCTATGATCGTGATCCCTTAAACTCCACAATTATGGTGCTTTCATTCTTTGAACATGCTAATATCTTGACCTTGATATTCGACAAATGTTTATCGAAAGTTATTTTGGTTATGTTCTGTAGTGGTGTCTTGACCCGTGACTATGGTGCCGTGTCAACCTGAAATCTCCTGTGACTTGCGACCACATGAGTTTTCATCAGGCTATACACAGGTATCGTAGTAGATCACAATGGATGTACTTTACTTATTGAATATTCTTGGGATTCAAAGTTGTTCTTTGAACTCCCTAAATACCTTGTGATCGTGACCGATTTTTGATCTCGGTTACATTCCCGATATTACTAAGAGATGTGGGTTAATATTTGTAGGATCTCTGATGTCGTCTAGGAGGCCTAGAGGGGGGGGGGTGAATAGGCCTACACAAAAAATATCTCAAACAAAACTCGGCTCAAACTCTTTTGAGGCTTGCACTCCCTCCCTGTGGTCGTGAGTCCAAAAGAGCTCAAACTTTGGGAAGATATACTAGATATGCCCAAAGACAATCCGCAAAAGTTTAGCTCAAAACTCAATCAAACATACGGGCGACACGCCTCTCTTCCCGGGCGGCACTTGTCCCTCGGCAAATATAGCTCATTTGAACTGAAACTTTGCGAGATAGAAACTATATACCGAGAGCCCTTTATTCCGCAATATGAGGGTTAGATATAGCTCGAAGACCGTATACCACGAAAGAGCACAAGAGCCAAGATCTATCTTCGAACCCTAAGTGCAGTTGCTCAACAACATGAAGCGCAAGAATATAAACTTGAGCACAAGTGACATAGTTGTTTATCCCGTGGTTCGGCTCGCCACAAAAGGCTTGCCTATGTCCACGTTGTTGAGGTATCCACAAAAGGATTGAACGTCACCACAAAGGTTGGTTCTTCCCTCGATCTCAAGTCAAGAGAGTTAACTCTTGAGATGAGAGGGTGATTTCTTTTTTGCAGAGTGAGGTTACAAACCTCCCAAGGTTGCCACACGAGTTGGCAACTCAAGGGCGACTCCTAGCCGGCTAGGAGCAAGCTCCAAGAGTAACAAACCCTAGAACCGCCGACCAAACGTGAACCAAATGCTCTTAGACTTTGGGAATCAGTGGATCTGCTCTTCGATTGGAGTTTGCTGCCTTTTTCCTCAAGGTTTGGTGGTGGAATCAAGAGATCAGCTTGAGGAAGGTGGAGGCTCCAATGGAGGAGAGAGAGATGAGCTTTGGTCTGTTCAGAATAGGAGTGAATGCTTGGAGGAGGAAGATGACCGTTGCGGGCCGAACCCATCGGTATAAAGACGGCCCAAAACGCAACGGTATTCTTCGGGCGACACTGCCGCTCATTACGGGCGACACTGTCGCCCAGTCAAAACAACTCGAAATAGGTCAATCTTTGGCTGGTTGCTTTGGCTAGGTATGAGGATTGAACTCATGGATTTTGAGCATCTGGTTCAACAGTTGACCTACTGTCCTTGAGTCCCCCTTAATAGTACGGCATTTCCTAAACTCAAACATAAAAGAATGTAAAGTAAATTCCTTTGAGTTGGTTGCCACTTCACTTGGTAAGCGAGGACTCTACCATTGAATATGTTCTCCTCATTCTCATTTTACCTTGATCATGTGACTTGAACCATATCCATATATATGAGTTCACCTTCATGGCTTCAAGTCACTTCCACTAATCATCTGATCCTCAATACAATATGACTTCGCATAGCTTGATTAGTTCCTCAACTAAATGCAAGTACTATCTTCTTCACCTTAGCCATGGTACCTCGGTCCAAGACCATGCTTACCCTTCACCTCCGCTTAGTACCTCGAAGCCCTTTCCTTGCTATCTTCACCATATCAAGCCATACTCAAGTCACATCACATTAAGCATCTATTGAATAACTACTTCTTCAATATTCGATCCTTGCTTGAATATCTTCTATATATAAATGTCAATATCAATCAAGCTTCAGTTTGACTCACATAGAGACATATATAGATTAACATTAATATGGTCAAGCCAATTCACGATTCCTTAGATCCTCTTCATTTTGGCTTGACCCTATCCATGCAAGCAACCCAAAGTGGAGAACATCTTATGTCCATTATATATTATCTCCTTTGTTACTTTCCAAATATGCTTGCTTTCACATGATGCTATGATATCCCACAACATATAAGCCATTTCATTGATTCCATTTGCATTGTTGTCTTTTGCTTGAACTAGATTGTTTCCATAATCTTTCAACACACAACAATACATGACTTGGCCTTCATCTCAACACAATGTGGAATACCATCCAGTTTGCCTTGTTGATCCTTATATATATACTTGTTAACACACAATCCACAAGTATATGCAATAGACTAACTTCCTGTTCAACACTTAGCAAACTTGTTAGGCCTTTAATTATGTTGTCAATCAATTCACCAAAACCCACTAAAGGGCTAGATGCACTTACAATATTGTTATGCCCTATAATGCTGCCATGTCCCGAAACCCTGGTGCCGCGACGGAACCTGGAGTCTCTTGTGTGACCCGGGCACACAAGTTTCCGGTAGGCGCGCGCAGGTATCAATGTTTGTGGGCATGAGCCATTATAGTCTCATGACAACGTACCCTGCTCTTCGAACTTATCTTGGGAATTATTGCTGAAATTCCCTTGCACCTCTAAATGCCTTGTTAGTTACAACCTCTGTCAAAACATGGTTATAACTCTCGGATCAAACCTTGTTGTTCTATGAACTTCTGTCAAGTTGATTTGCTTGACACATTTCCTTTTCCATTACTTACCCCACGGGATTTTATTGCTCTAAAATCTCGGGACGAGATTTCTTTAAGGGGGAAAGGATGTAACATCCTAGATGTTAATTACAACTAAAACTTGATTTAGTACTTTATTAAAACCTAATCATCGAGCGTCATGGCATTAATGCATTCATGTTTTAATATTATTTTTAATGTGAGATTTTGTTTTACATATGAAATGATGCTTGTGATTGCTAATGACCGATTAGTTAGTGTAGAAATTAAATCGAGTTCCAATTTCGTTTCAAAACCTGGTTTTTCCGGAAACCCTACTTTTACCCCCCTTTTCTCCAATTCAAAATCTGCAAAGAACTTGGGGTTGGTTCAAAAAGGAAAATTGTGGGTCTCGATGAGAGCTACAATGTTGGTGAACAAAGTTTTTCAAGTTTTCAAAAAGAATTTCAAATTATTTTGAAAATACGGTTTTCGACAGTTGTCCCCTTTTGAATTTCAAATCATAATTCAAAAACTATGCATATTTTGGAAAAACTCTTTTTGGAGAAAATGTGTAGTTTGAAAAGTTGAGTATTCCATAGTTTTGGAGTTTTTCAAGTTCTTTAGAAAAATCAAAAGTAATTTCATATATTTCATTCTAGGGTTTTTGCCCCCTTTTCAAAATTTGATTTAAATTCAATTTTCCTTTCAGAATTTGAAAATGGTCTAGTTGAGAAAATTGTAGGGCATGAAAAATTAGCTAGGGTTGCTTTTTGGAATTTTTCAAGCTTAGTTCAAAATTTTGGAGTAAATTGCAAATTTCAGTGTGACCTGTCCCATTCTTATCGTAGCGCCGCGTCACCTCCGTCCTCCCTCCCCCTTTGTTCCTCGTCGCCGTGGCCATGCCGCCCGGTCGCCGCCGGCCGCCAGCGCACGGTCGACGCTCGAAGCTTCGCCGCCTCGTGTCGTCTCCTCCGTTCCTCATCCTCGCGCCTTAACTCCCCGGACCGGTCCCCGTTTCCCCTCCTCCTTCTCCCTTTTCCTTTGCGCGCCGACGCCGACGCCATTGCCGTCCACCTCCGCCACCGTTCGCCATCGCCTTTGCTTCGCCTCTGCCCAAACAAAAACCACCGCTGCATCCGTCTCGAGCTTGCGCACCCACCCAGCACCGCCAAGCCTCCTCGCCCCCGCTCAATCGCCCGGACTCCATCTTCTTCTTCGCGGACGGCGAGCCGAGCCGCCGAGAATCGCCACCGCCGTTCGTCGTCGTCCTTGGCCATTTTCTCAATTCCTTTGGCAGTTAAGGTCGTCTTCATCTCCGGCATTTGATGCTTCCTTTAGTTCTTGAGTTGGTGCACAGTTGACACCGTGACGCCAACCTTGCCGCCGGAATCCGCCGTCGACGCCATTTCCGCCGCCAAGCTCCCATCTCCGACCATCCCGAGTCCTCATCTTCGCGCGCATCATCACCAGGGTGAGCTCTTGGTCACGCTCGTATCCTTGGTTTGGTCCCTGGTCCGTCGTAGCCACCAGCCACCTTGCGCCGCCGTCGGCATGGCTTGCCGCCGCCGTCGCGAGTGTCGCTGCCGTCGTTAGGACCGTGCCTTGGCCAAATTAGCACGCGCATCACATCCTCCGCATCACGTAGCATCCAGCGCATGCGCTAGCGCCGCCGGAGAGGCTCCGGTGAGTCCGGCCGTCGTGCCACCGCGCCGCCTCGCCGCTCTGCTCGCCGGTGACATCGTCGCCGTTGCTCCGCCACCACGTCCTACTCACCAGTCGATGTGCCGTGTCGAGTAGGTCACCTGGGTGCAAGTCTCGCCGCCGTATACCTCGCCGCCGGCGAAGTCGCCGCCGCCGTCGGCCCATAGCGGGCAGGCCTTGCTGGGCCGGTCTGCTTGCTCGTGGGCCGAGCAGGCCACGATGTTGGCCGAGCCGGGCCGGGGATTCGGCCCGGACAGCCTTTTTCTTTTTCTAATTCCTTTTCCATTTAAATTTTAATTTGAAAATCTTATTTTCTTTCAAAATTCATAGTAATTCATGTGTAGCTCCAAAAATCCTGAAAATTTTTATGTGTGTTTCTTATGATGTCCTCTATCTAGGAAAAATTCAAAATGTCAAATTTGAGTACTTTTTCTATGTTCAAAAATTAGTTCTTTTAATTGAAAAATGAGTCTTCCATGATTTTTATTTATTTATTTATTTATCCAAAAATCATGAAAATTATTTTGTAGCCTTCCTAGGGCAGGAGGAGCTTAAGTCTAATTTTTGGGATGGTTTTGATAACTTTTATTTAAATGTTTATTTCTGCTTATTTATTTAATGAAATAGTTCCGTTAGTTTGCGACGTTATCGCGAAGGAAAGTTGTACTCAAATTTTTGTTTTGGCTATGCATTCAATAAGTGTCATGTTTACTATTTCATCATGTTGAAGCATCTCTTTTATCACGTGTAGTCCCCGTGGTCGAGGAGAGTCTTGTCGATCTTGTTTTTGGGAGGGTATTGTCGGGTCAACTCGGTTCGACGAGAAGATCGGTCCATCTTTGATGATTGGTCATATCTTCCGGATACGTCGTTGAAGAACGTCTACACCGACTTTCAAGGCAAGCCCGGATCCATCAACCCATTCCTTGACTTTACAAAGTTTTATCACTTGAGTTGTATTCTTTGCATTAAGTAATAGGAGTTGAGTGATCACCTACTTGACGCATAAACTACCTTGATTATTCCAACATCATCCTTGAAACCATTTTGATTTAAAAATGCGTAACAATGCTTAGCCTTGCTAATTTAGTTCGGATTTCGAAAACGTTTTCAAAAGGAAGTGCTTACCCTGTCGGTAAGGTTAATATTACTCAGCAATGTTATCTTTGATCAGGCTATTGGGTTACATCGAATGACGTCTCGAAGTAATCCTTCGGTCTGGATCGTTATACCTTATAATGAAATTGAGACCGGTCGGGTAACTTGCATCGGGAATGGAGTCTTGATGTAGTGTTTCCGACTTGTCGATTAAGGACCGGCCGTTGTTTGGCCCATTTGGACAAGACCTTGCAACTACTCACATATCTACGGAAAAGCTTTACCCTAGGATAATCTAAGGACTAGTACGGTGAGCCCGTGCCTTTGGGAGTGGCGAGATGGCGGGAGTAGCGGGTATCCTCGGGGGACAAGGTCTCGGGTTCGAGGAGGACCGTACTCTCGGGTGGCGCGGAAGGCGAGCCTAGTTCTAGAATGTCCGACGGTATTGTTGATATAATTGTGGGTTAGAGTCCCACTTATATCGTGTGTTTAGGAATCCTAAGCTGAGTAAATCGATTCGAATCGTCGTGCTCCTCGGTTATGGAGACTTGATCCTCCGACCATACATCGTAGTAACTATTGGAACTTGAAGGAATTTGGTGGAAGTATAAGAATGTGATCTTCATGAATTATCTTGATCTGCTGTATTCAAGCTAGACTAGACTCACTTTAGAACCTAATGATTAATCAGGAAAGTAAAACTTGACGTTAAGGACTTATCATTAGTGCTTTTCTGCAAAATGCTTTGATTCCTCGCAAAGCCTTACCTTGTCCTATTTGACCTTCATTCTTGAGTCTTCTCCCCTATTTTTCGTCGGGTAAGTCTTGCGGAGTACTTTTGTACTCAGGGTTTGTTCTACCCTTATTGCAGGTGTGTCCGTCAAGTGAAGACGTCGAGTAGTTTGTTTGGCTCCTGGGCAGAGCACTACGTTTTGGTGAATCATAAAGTTAAGTAATGATATTCCACTACTATTGTTGTAATCAAAACAACTTATTATTTGAAAAGTTTTATTTAAAATAATTTGTAAACTTATGTTATCGTAATGCTTCCGCACTTTTACTCTGATATATTTATTTGTACAAAACTGGTGTAATACTACAATGTCTCTTATAATGATTGATCCTGCTCGGAGAATCGTGGAGGTTTCGGGTTCATCCCGACAGAGCTTGTTAAGTCATGTGGAACACATGCATAGTAATCTAAGGTCTGTTAAGATGAGGATTAGTGCATGTGGACCACATTACTTAGGAGGTTCTGCCACAAATACATCATGGAGACGCGCCTAGGGTGGCAGTGCGAGGCGAACGGCGACCTCGTTGATCATCTCTGTGACCCTGTACGGGCCATAGTATCGCGGCTTGAGTTTCCCCATCGTTGCTTGTGGCAGGGATGACGCCGACCGCTGCCGCAGCCTGAGGAGGGCCCAGTCACCCACTCGATAGGACACCTGGCGGTGATTGTTGTCGTAGTGGTGCTTGTGTACAGCTTGCGCCTACTCTAGACAATAGCGAATGTCTGCCAGAAACTCCTCGCGTTCCTCGATGGTGCGCGCGACAGCAGCCACCCTTGTCTCGCCCGGCTCATATGACCGGATGGATGGAGGATCCCGGCCGTAGACCACCCTGAACGGGGTGTCCCGCAAGGAGGATTGGTAGGCGGTGTTGAAGACGCCCACGGAAGCCAGCGCAGCCACTGCTTCGGACGGTCACATGTGAGACACCGTAAGTACATGATGATGACACGGTTAGCAGCCTCGGACTGCCCATCTGATTGAGGGTGGAACGCGGTGGTCATCTGGAGCTTGGTGCCGGTGAGACGTATGAGTTCGCGCCAGAACGTCGAAGTGAAGACCGGGTCGCGGTCCGACACCATGGACTGGGGCACGCCGTGCAGGCGCACGATGTTGGTGAAGAACGCCACGGGGACGGACTCGGCGGTGTACGGGTGCGCCAAAGGGATGAAGTGGCAGTACTTGCTAAAGCGATCCACCACCGTCAAGATGACGGTCTTGCCGTTGACGCGGGGCAGCGCCTCGACGAAGTCCAACGCGACGTCCGTCCACACGCCTCGCGGAACCGGTAGCGGAAGAAGAAGTCCCGCCGGCTGCAGGTGTTCGGACTTGTACCACTGGCAGACGACGCACACTCGGATGAGCTCCTGAACCAGTTGTTTCATATTAGGGAAGTGAAAGTCACGTCTCAACCTGTGCAGCGTGCGTTGAACGCCCTCGTGTCCATCTTCGTGTATCGCCTGCATGATCTCCTGGACAAGTGGTGAGCCCGACGGAATGTAGATGCGGCCATGGAACTGGACCATGCCGTCCACCAGGCTCCACGGGGCGCCGCGCGACCCGGCCGTGATCTCGTCACGGAGGGCTATGACGGCCGGGTTCATCTCCTGTTCCCCGCGGAGACGTGTGACGAAGTCGAAGCGGGGGCCCGAGAGGGCGAGGATGGCACCCGCCTTGTCCTCCTCCGTGTCGCGTCGCGAGAGCGCGTCGGCCACCACGTTCGCCGTGCCCGGCTTGTACTCCACCGTGAAGTCGAAGCCGAGGAGTTTCCCCACCCAATGGTGCTGGGGGATCGTCGAGAGCCTCTGATCAAGCAAGTACTTGAGGCTATAGTGATCCATCTTCACCAGGAACCGGCGTCCCCACAAGTACGGCCTCCAATGCCGCACGGCGTGAACGAGGCCGATAAGCTCGCGCTCATAGGCCGCGAGAGCCCGGTGCCGGGGCGCGACCGGCCGACTGAAGAAAGCAATCGGGTGCCCTTCCTGGATGAGAACTGCACCGAATCCGTGGGATGATGCGTCACACTCGACGGTGAACGGCTTGGTGAAGTCGGGCATGGCGAGGACGGGCGCTGAAGTGACCGCGGCCTTGAGGTCGTTGAAGGCGGTGGCCGCGGCGTCGTTCCAGGAGAACCCCTCCTTCTTGAGGAGCGCGGTCAGCGGAGCTGCGACGGCGCCGAAGTTGTGGACGTATTTGCGGTAGTAGCCCGCCAAGCCGAGGAATCCGCGCACAGCACGAGCGGACCGCGGTACAGGCCAGTCGCGAATGGCCTGGACCTTCTCCGGGTCCATGGCGACGCCGGACGCCGAGATGGTGTGGCCCAAGTACGCGATGGCCGACGCGCTGAAGGAGCACTTGGAGCGCTTGACGAAGAGCCGATGGCGGGCCGACTCGGAGAGGACGACGCGCAGGTGACGAAGGTGATCCGCCCATGTCGTGCTGTAGATGAGGATGTCATCAAAAAAGACAAGCACAAACCGGCGGAGGTATGGCCGGAGAACATCGTTCATGATGGACTGGAACATCGCCGGTGCGTTGCAAAGGCCGAACGGCATGACAAGGAACTCGTAGAGCCCATCATGTGTGCGGAACGCCGTCTTGTGCACATCCGCCGCGCGCATCCGAACTTGGTGATACCCGGAGCGCAGATCGAGCTTGGTGAAGAACCGCGCGCCAAGGAGCTCATCCAGAAGCTCGTCCACGACCGGGATGGGGAACGCGTCCTTCACGGTGAGCGCGTTCAGCGCCCTGTAGTCGACGCAGAACCGCCATGTGCCGTCCGGTTTCTTGACGAGGAGCACCGGGGACGAGAACGCCGAATCACTACGGCGGACGATGCCTTGCGCCATCATGGATGCGCATTGGCGTTCAAGCTCATCTTTGTGGGCCGCTGTTGACGGTCGTTAAGTATCAATTTTATACCGTCAACGTAGCAAGAGAAAGGACTAATATGAGTTCACCTGTTAGATATAGGGGTTACACTGACAGAATTCCACGAGTTTTGGTGATTGTCTATTTCTGCGGGGGTTATCGAGAAAGAGAACCAAAGGAGGCCCACATGTCAAGATTACATAGAGATAAAGACCGAACGGGTAAAATTGTATAATCTAGAAGACTCCGGAAGGCGACCCCGAAGGTGGGCCCCCCTGGCGGGGTGGGCGGTCGGCCGACCCAAGGGGGAGTCGGCCGACTCCCCGCCTCCACCAATCGGGTGGAGTCTCGTGGATCCTGCCTCCACCGCCTTTGAGGATGAATAATTATCGTCCATTTAGGTCGGTTTGATCCGAGGGCATGTGGTTCATCCTAGGGGGCTATATATTGAGCCCCCGGCCCCCCGGGTGAAACCCTAAGCTAATTCATTCAAGAGTTCATTCTCTCATCGAATTCGAGAGAAGCGAGCCACCATCTCAATTAGAGCTCCATAGTTTAGTAGCATAGCTACATAGGAATAGATCTAGAGGGAATCAAGCCTAGCTTGGAGTCCGGATCTGTCGGAGTTCTTGGTAATTCCCCTCTACATTCTTGTAATATTCATCATTGTTCGTGATACTATGAGTAGTACTTTATTCTATTCTATTATATCATACTTGACTTTGCTCTATTTGATTATATTCTCAATTATATTGTTCTTAGTTTACTTTGATTATATGTTTAGCATAGTTGGACTAGAATTATGTTTATGCATAGGATCGTATAGCGCTTACTCATTAGATCGATGGGTGAGTGGTAAATATTGTGTAGGCGTGGTGCTTAGACCGTATTTATCTGCGATTGCACCCTATTGGCCGGGTCGTGTGGTAGATCGCGGAAGTGACAGTTCCGTTGAGTCCTTTGTATTCCATCCCCGTTGGTAGGTCTTAGTAGAACAACCTATTACATTGAAGTCATTGCTATGTCTCTTGTCTTCTCGGTAATATCACTATGCATAGATGTAACCTTTTCCCGCCATGATTGCTAGATGTTCTTGCACTAATCATTGTATGCTTTGACCTTATAGTTAGAATAACATAGGATTATACCCTAGATCATCCTAGTCCATGCTAGTGTTATAAGCTTAGAGTGCTAAGTTGAGATGGCTTATTACTATTATTTTATGTGGCTAATTGCTCTCATTTATCTTATGTCATTTATCATTCATTCCTATATTTTATGTGACACTTACCCCTGTATGAGATGATCGATACGAGACAAGGTTAAGCTCTCCATTACAGCATGTGCATTGCTCATCACTCATTATCCAGTGCATTCCCTTCCCGGTGGTAAAAATATAAATAACGATACTGGATACTCCTGGTTAAAATGCTACATCGGTATTATACGTGCGCTTGCGGATCCCATATTTATTTCTAGTAGCGGTTGCATTATTTAGTACCGGCATTTTTGGCGCCATGTTGGGGATGACAACCTAACAGCGAGTGGCGTTAGAAATGTCAACAAGCATTTTGGCGCCGTTGCCGGGGAAGGTTGAAAGCCAATGGATAATGAGCGGCATTGCACTACATAATGAGATTGAGCACTTGTCACCATTCTCTACTCATACTGACCTTACCCTTGTTTTTCGTCTATTCTTATATCTTATGCGGGGTAATGTATGAAAAAGACAATTCTTCACGATAATTATATTGACGATCCGAAGCTTTATTCGGGAAGGCCGGAAGCAAGTTGAAGAAGACCAATCAATCATCATCATCATCAACTCAACTTGGAAGCTTGACGGAGCGAGAAAGTCAACCTTTCGTTCGAGACTTGACACCGGCGTTTGAAGCCATGGCGCACAAGTCACTCCGCGAGTTCTCGGCTCCAACTACGGACAACATTCGTCTTGGACCAGCTGCGGACATCGAAGGAGCTTTTGAGCTCAAGCCTGCGCTAATCAACATGGTGCAAGCAAGCCGGTTACGTGGGAAGGCCCATGAAGATGCTAGTGCTCATCTCCAACACTTTACGGAGATTTGTAGCACATTCACTATCAAGGATGTCCCCGAGAGATGCTATACTACTTTGCCTCTTCCCATTCTCACTCTTGGGGAGAGCGAAGCGGTGGTTCTACGCCAATAAGGAGAAGAATCCTACGTGGGCACTATGTTCCACCAATTTCTTGGCGAAGTTCTTCCCAATGGGCAAGACAAATGCTCTTCGTGGGAAGATATCAAGCTTTCGGCAACATCATGATGAGGCTGTCCCGAAGCTTGGGAGCGCTTTCAAGATTACATCCTCGAGTGTCCTCATCATGGCATGGAGAATTGGCTGCTCATGCGGACATTCTACCATGGGCTCGAACAACGACACACGTGAGACGATGGATCTTTGCTGCTGGAGGTGCATTCTTATCACTCACTATTCCTCAAGCCACGGCTCTTGTGGAGAAGATGGCATCCAACCAAGGTTGGAGTGAAGAAAGAACTCGGACCCGCAAGAGAGGAGGAGGAATGCACCGGTGAAGGAGGTAGACATCTTTGTACGCAAAATGGATCTGCTAATGAAGAGGCTCGATGAGAGAGCCACGAGAGAAGAAAGAAGTCATGCATATACATGATGCTCGCATGACATGTGAAGAGTGTGGAGAGGCTGGGCACACGAGGTGCTAGCGCGTAGCGAAGGAGGACGTGAACTACCTCAACAACAACAACAATAATTACTATCGTCCTCGCGAGAATCAAGGTTGGAATCGGCGGCAGAGGCCTAACTACTCGGGCAATTATTCGGGCAACTATCAAGGTAACAACTCCTCCTACAATAATTACAACCGGCCGCCTTTGAGAGAGTTAGTCTTGAATCAAGGCAAGATGATGGACAATCTGTCCAAGAAGCGACATCAAATGACAAGGTCCTAGAGACACTCGGCAACGAGAATGGATGGCTTTTCCAATGCCATCAAGAGTCGGCTCGGCTTCAACAAGATACTTGAGTCGCGGGTACAACGGCTTGTCAACCTTGCTCCCTCCTTTGGTCAAGGTAAGCGGCGGGACAACCCGAAGAGCTCGAGGCGCAAATCTTGTTGATATATTCAATGTAGAAGATAGCCGAAGTGATCCATCGAAGGGGTCATGGATTGACTCAACTCGCCAATCAAGAAGGGCGATCCGGGAGACCGGTCATTCCGATCTCCATTGGAAGTACTAACTTTAATGAGGCAATCTGTGACTTCGGTGCAAGCATCAACATCATGCCAAGAGTGATATATGAGAAGCTATTCGAGATGCCCCTTAGCATACACAACCATGTGCTTGCGGCTTGCGGATCGGTCACTCCGTGTTCCTTTGGGAGTACTAGAAGATATATGTGTACGAGTGGGCAACTCATATGTTCCGGCGAGACTTCGTGATAGTGGATACGGCGGTGATGAAAGGTCCCCTATCATTTTGGGACGACCATTCTTGAACACTGCTTGGAGCCATCATGTATGCCAACACGCCAAGATCATCTTCAACATCAAGGGCAAGCGAGAAACCTTCTTCTTCAAGAACGAGTCTGCAGTTCCCAGCACACCCTCATCAACGAACGGTGAGAAGAAGAAGAGTCCGGCTAAGAAGAGCAAGAACAAGAATAAGAAGACCAAGAAGACGAGAGACGGTAAGGATGGTCACTACGGTCCACAAGGAGCATGACCACTTACTCGGGTCCCCATGTCGATCAAGAAGGATGACCCAGTGTCCCAACCATTCAATGCTCCATCAACGAAGCTCTTTCAATAAAGGCATCGTGACACCGGATCGGCGTCAACATTATGGCCAAAGTAACTTATGAGTATCTATATGGCACTATGCCTTTGGAGCCTACCTATGCACGGAGCTGCGGATGGCGAGATCGGACATTCCGCTTCGTCGAAGGAGAAGTGAAGGATGTCCTCATCCAGATAGATGACCATTATGTCCCTACGAGACTTCCTAGTCATTGACATGGGAGATGACTACGATCCTCCAATCATCCTAGGAAGACCATTCCTAAACACCACCCGAGCTATCATCTATTTCGGGACGGGAGAGATCCATTTCCACTTTCCCACCGAGAAGGTACGCCGCTACTTCAATAATAATTATATAATCACCGAGGAGCCCAAGAAGAACGAGAACAAGGAGAAGGCGGCGTACCCGTCGCGAACAAGAAGAACATCACTAAAGATGGATGGGCTGACTATGAGGAGAAGTATTCGAGATATGAAGATCGGTACCCGAAGAAAAGAACATTGTAGAAGAACCGAGAAGGTCTTGTCATCGAGAAGAGAACCAAGTGCCCCAAGAAGCTTCCTCCTCAAGGTCACCCTCTCCAACGAAGAAGGTGCGGAAGGTAAAAGCAAAATCGAATCAATTCCTACACACGAGGCGACGTCGTCATCGAGGCGCCGGCCAATGCGCCCCTTGAAAAATGAGCAAACATGACAAGTCTGTTCGGAGGACTTAAAACCACCGAACGCCACGCCAAGAGGTAACTTGGTATTTATCGGTAATTACTTTCTAGCATTGCATTTTTACCTTAGCATATTTATTTTCCTATTTGCATCTTAGTTGCATCTTTACCATCTCGCATTAGAAAAGAAAATAAAGATGTTGTGCATTCGCATCAAAAAATCGTCAAGCCCCATGTGAATAATCATTCACTTGTGGTGGCACAAAAATAATTTCTCGGCATATTTATTTCCCCAATACGCATTCCTTAAATAATAAAAAGATAAAAATATTTCTTGTGATCTGTTAGAACAAGTCTAAGTTAAGAAAGTTCTAGACAACCGGGGCCTAGAGGTTTTATCACTAACGCTTAATCGAGTTCCACAAGCTTTGTTGTCTATTTGAGCTTCACAAAACATCAAGGATCATGAAGAGCTAACGGGCGAAGGACATCCGGTCCCTGTCGGAGTCTTTGCCGCGAAAATTGAATCTTGTCTCCAACGGCAACTATCTACGACACTCTGGAGGACTAGAACGTCTTCGATGCACATCGGCAACATCGGCGAGACTATGTCAACATCCGGCTTGGGGGAGAGCATCCCCGTGTACCAAGCTAAGTGTTTCCAACTTATCTATTTATGCTTTATTAGAGTGTGCTTTGATTAAAACAACTAAAAAAGATGCATAACCATAGAAACCCGGAAAGATTTCCTTATTTATCTTTTCTACTTTTGGAGAGCTCTTGCAATGTTTGTCTTTAAAAGTGATCCCTAGAATAAACTCTACATGGAGATGATGAATAGTTGCTCTGCCGTAATTCCTTTCAAGTACCTAGTTTTCAACCTTGCACTCCCGAGTTTTGGACACAACTTGTTTAGATTTGAGATTTGCTACGAACTGAAACTTGTGGGTAGCGAACACTTGATCTAAGTCTAGGTGGTTGACGGGTATGATATGGGAAGGTTTTGAGCTGCTGTCCATCTTGTTCCTAGAGATACTAGAGTTAGGAGAATTTATCTTTGAAAATATTAAATTCTGCATGATGAGTTCCTTTATGATGAGAGTTTAAATTCCTACCACGGCCATATATTCATGCTTACTAGATTAGGAAAACCCATCTGTTTAAATAGATCATATTGTAGGTTTGAGTGTAGACTTTATAGGCATTGAGTGTGGTTATCTTTTGTGGACCCATAAGGAATTAGTCATGCGGTTAAAGTCAATACTATGTGCTCTCCATCCATTGATCTATGCTACTTCTGTCCTCAGAAGCACGCAGCCATTTTATAAATACTTCATTCATTCTGTGCTACTTCTGTTCCTAGAAGTACCACCCACATATAGATCCATATTCACCACATATCGTGCTATCTCTACCCTGGAGATACGCACCTATGCTACTCCTACCCTGGGAGTACGCATTCTCCACTTACTGTGCTATCTCTACCCTGGAGATACGCACCTATGCTGCTCCTACCCTGGGAGTACGCATCCATCCATTCATCCATCCACATATACATACGCCATTCCTTTCACAGCATCCAGAAAAGGTTCTACTCCTATTCTAGGAGTGAACGTCTAGACATAATCATCACCGTTCTATTTGCCTACATAAAAGCTCCAGTTATTATCATTTCAAGTTATATGAATCCCCGTGCTAAAGTTTTGTTTCCAGAGGATTGGTTGCTCTAAAAAAAAAAAAAAGAGAAGAAAAAAGAAGAAAGAAAAAAAAAGAAAAAAAGAAAAGAAAAGAAAGAGTAGCCAAGTCTTTCCATTTAAGAAGTTTCAAGGTTTCCGAATAAAGGGAGTCATGTTATCCCCGAAGGAGCAAGTGTAGAAATAGATGTTCACCAGTTGAGTACCCCTCATAATCATTTCCTTATCACCATCATCCTATCATCTTTTCATCCATTCCATTTCCTCATTCACATGCACATATGACTTTATTATTATTTTAGTTCCTATTGGATCCATGTCTTAAGCTGTGCAATATATGCAAGTGAGTTTGAGTGTCTCCCCACCTATGAGCTCCACATAAGCCTATTAGAAAGTAGGGTGAGAGAGAGAAGGCACTTTCCACTATGCCTTAGTTCCACAAATACCACATATTCTTGAGAGAAGAGAGAAAAGGCATACACTACTCATGCCTTGGAGAGGATCGAGAAATACCACAAATGAGAGATTGAAAGGTTCATACAAGGAACTCGAGTTTTATTTCAAAACCTTGCAAAAACTCCGGGATAATAGTTGATCAAAGAGCGAGAAACATGGCGCTTGACTTGACCGTTCTATCTTTCAACTACTCAAGACCCAAGTGACGGTTACAAGCCCCATGGTGAAAGGTAATATGAGTGAGTTTTGAGTCGGGATAGTTCACTCTAATCCGGAGGAGAGTTCTTGTTTGAACGCATGTGTACTTGTGAGGAGTGAAAGTATTATAGCAACTCACGATCCATCTTGAGTCTATCTTTGCTCGGGGACGAGCAAAAGGTAAGCTTGGGGGAGTTTGTTGACGGTCGTTAAGTATCAATTTTATACCGTCAACGCGGCAAGAGAAAGGACTAATATGAGTTCACTGTTAGATATAGGGGTTACAGAGCCCGGAATTCCACGAGTTTTGGTGATTGTCTATTTCGCGGGGGTTATCGAAAGAGAACCAAAGGAGGCCCACATGTCAAGATTACATAGAGATAAAGACCGAACGGGTAAAATTGTATAATCTAGAAGACTCCGGAAGGCGACCCCGAAAGGTGGGCCCCACGGGGGTGGGCGGTCGGCGGCCGACCCAAGGGGGAGTCGGCCGACTCCCCACCTCCACCAATCGGGTGGAGTCTCGTGGATCCTGCCTCCACCGCCTTTGAGGATGAATAATTATCGTCCATTTAGGTCGGTTTGATCCGAGGGCGTGGTTCATCCTAGGGGGCTATATATTGAGCCCCGGCCCCGGGTGAAACCCTAAGCTAATTCATTCAAGAGTTCATTCTCTCATCGAATTCGGAGAAGCCGAGCCACCATCTCAATTAGAGCTCCATAGTTTAGTAGCATAGCTACATAGGAATAGATCTAGAGGGAATCAAGCCTAGCTTGGAGT
Organism: Themeda triandra; assembly: GCA_018135685.1. Taxonomy (NCBI): domain Eukaryota; kingdom Viridiplantae; phylum Streptophyta; class Magnoliopsida; order Poales; family Poaceae; genus Themeda; species Themeda triandra. Next base: position 790,737 of record JAENPR010000134.1, read on the forward strand.
CCGGATCTGTCGGAGTTCTTGGTAATTCCCTCTACATTCTTGTAATATTCATCATTGTTCGTGATACTATGAGTAGTACTTTATTCTATTCTATTATATCATACTTGACTTTGCTCTATTTGATTATATTCTCAATTATATTGTTCTTAGTTTACTTTGATTATATGTTTAGCATAGTTGGACTAGAATTATGTTTATGCATAGGATCGTATAGCGCTTACTCATTAGATCGATGGGTGAGTGGTAAATATTGTGTAGGCGTGGTGCTTAGACCGTATTTATCTGCGATTGCACCCTATTGGCCGGGTCGTGTGGTAGATCGCGGAAGTGACGGTTCCGTTGAGTCCTTTGTATTCCATCCCCGTTGGTAGGTCTTAGTAGAACAACCTATTACATTGAAGTCATTGCTATGTCTCTTGTCTTCTCGGTAATATCACTATGCATAGATGTAACCTTTTCCCGCCATGATTGCTAGATGTTCTTGCACTAATCATTGTATGCTTTGACCTTATAGTTAGAATAACATAGGATTATACCCTAGATCATCCTAGTCCATGCTAGTGTTATAAGCTTAGAGTGCTAAGTTGAGATGGCTTATTACTATTATTTTATGTGGCTAATTGCTCTCATTTATCTTATGTCATTTATCATTCATTCCTATATTTTATGTGACACTTACCTGTATGAGATGATCGATACGAGACAAGGTTAAGCTCTCCATTACAGCATGTGCATTGCTCATCACTCATTATCCAGTGCATTCCCTTCCCGGTGGTAAAAATATAAATAACGATACCTGGATACTCCTGGTTAAAATGCTACATCGGTATTATCTGTGCGCTTGCGGATCCCATATTTATTTCTAGTAGCAGTTGCATTATTTAGTACCAGCATTTTTGGCGCCATGTTGGGGATGACAACCTAACACTGAGTGGCGTTAGAAATGTCAACAGCCGCCGGGTACCGGTACGGGCGGACGGCCACCGGTTGCGCGCCGGCCTTGAGGTTGATGCTGTGCTCGCGCCCGCGTGGTGGAGGCAGACCGGTGGGCTCGGCGAAGACATCCGCGAACCCCGCCAACAGCTCCTCCAGCAGGGACTCGCTGGCGGTGGCGGCGCATGGCCCGGACAGGCCCGGTGCTGGAACGCCTCTCCAGCAGATCGTGTGGCCGTCTCGCTGGAACACGACGGTGCTCGCCACGAGGTCCCACTCCAGCTTGCCCAACGTGGCCAGCCACTGGGTCCCCAAGACGATGTCATAACCTGCGAGGGGCATGACAAACAAATCGATGGCGAAGCTGAGGCCCTCGATGGTGAGGGGAGCGTGACGGAGGACGCCCGGGCACGGCACCCGCTCGCCGTTGGCAACCGTGGCCGTCATGTTCGGGCGCGGTTGGACGGCCAAGCCCGTGCGGTGCGCCGCCTCCTCCGCGATGAAGCTGTGCGTCGACCCCGTGTCCAAGAGGGCGGTGAGCGACGTCGAGCCCACCCGGACACGGACCTGCATGGTCTTGCCGAGGGTCACACCGGCGACCGCATGGAGGGAGAAGATTGGGCTCTCCTTCGCCCCGTCATCGGTGGCGGCCGCGTCAGTACTGTCATCGTCGTCGATGTGGACGCCGCCGACGAAGAAGAGGCGGCGGCAGAACCTATTATGGCCACGGGAGTACGGCTCATTGCAATTGAAGCACAGACCTTGTTTGCGGCGATCTGCCATCTCAGCCGGCGTGAGTCGACGTTGTCTGCCCTCGCCGCGGCCCTGCTGTGAAGCCACCGGAGGGGCGGGTAGCGCCAGTACTGGCTGCGGCGCTGGAAGAGCTGCCCGGGGCGCAGGTGGAGGAGGACCGCGCGGGGGTGCCCGCGGTGGGGTTGGCACCGGCCGCTCAGATTCCATCAACTCCACCTGACGTGCCAGGCTCATGGCGGCGGCCAGTGTCTCCGGGTGATGAAGGCGGACGGCGTGGCTTAGCGGCGGAAGGAGCCCCCCCGTGTAGAGTTGGACGCGCTGCTCTTCCTCGAGACGGCCCGCTCGCGGAAGAAGAGCCTGGAAGCGGTTGGAGTACTCTTCCACCGTCCCCGTGCGCCGGCATTCGGCGAGCTCGAACATCAGAGCGGATCGAAGGGGAGGACCGAATCGCAGGTTGAGGAGGTCCTTGAAACGACCCCACGTCGGCGTGCCGTCGTCGTCCTGCAGTTGGGTGAACCACAACTGCGCGACGTCGTCCAGATGGTACGACGCCATGAGCACGCGCTCCTCCGCCATGGTTTTGTGTTGGCGGAAGTAGGCGTCGCACTTGTTGATGAAGAGCGTCGGATCGCCCGTGCCGTCGTAGTGGGGGAAGTCCCACTTCTTGTGCTTCGGATGGAACTCTTGATCGCGCGGACCCTCTGCGCGGCGATCGCCGCCGCTGTCGGACGACGACGCGGACTTTTCCTTCATGGTCGCCACGTCGGTCTTCAGAGCGGACATGTCCGAGGTAAGCTTCTCCATGGCCTTCAGCAGGTCGGCGAGGGTGGGCTTCGACATGTTGATGGATGCGGCAGAGGTGGGAGATGAAGGGGAGTTGGGGCTGTGGTGGGCGGCGGGGGAGTTGGGGGCTGTGGTGGGCGGCGGCTGCGATGGCGGCGGAAGTTTGATTGGAAGTGGCGGACGAGGATCGTCGGAAGCTGGATACCGAGGTTGTCAAGGGCAGCGATCTAAGGTAGCCGGCCCTCGACTACGTAATTCGTAATCTCGTGCCGTGTCTTCCGATCCGGAGGTTATACCCTCACTGAGACAATCGGACTTGAGAGTTCTTAGGAGAGAGAAGATTTAAGGTACTTGATATTGCTTAAACATAACGGTGCCGATTACAACTTGTTTATAGCCTCGCGGGCTCATCTACTGGAGCATCCGCTCCTAAAATCAAGGCACACCAAACGCCAATTCAAAGTGAATCAAAATAATTCAAAGTAAATCAAAACCGGGAAAACTGGAAATCTCTTTCCTATCTTTAGCCACTCTCGGATGGCTCTGCTTGGTCTTCTTTCTTCTCCTCGCGATCTGGCGTGCGCGTCTCACGCCCAGCACCGCGCTCTGCGCGTTCCCGTGCGCGACGCACGTCGCGCGCCCGTGTGCGGCGCGTGTAGACGCGCCCCCACATGACAATTTCATACCAAGAATTTCACAACCTGTTGTTCTTCACTGCCAGGAATGCAGGTGTGGGCCATCTTAGCCAACACCAGAAGTAGGTGCCCTACAACTACTGTCAACATGTGAACTTTTAAACTGTGTCACATAATGGATTGGCTGACATCACTGCATCATAAACAGATAACCTGCTCTCAATGGTCAATCGGCAAATTGGGCATGACTGACACTTGTTAGAGCATGGCCTGCAAGGGAAACAAATGGAGAACTTTAGAATTCTCATGCACATATCATCCAGAATGTACCAAAATATCAGGATGAGCATCCAACTTACTCGCAGAGAACATAATGGCGACAGGGAAGCATAACAATGCTTATGTCTCTTTCAAAGCAAATTCGACACAAGATACGTTCCTGCATTGATGCAAATATTCTGGGAGCATTAGTTCAGGGAAAGTTTGTAGCAAAAAATAGTTGGAAACGCTTAGTGTATTAACCCTTTGATGATAATAGACGAACAATCTCTGCATGCTGCATGACAATGATACAGCCTTTTGAATAAACAGATGAAAACTCTAAAAGGCAAATAATGGCAATAATGGTATGCAGATGGAGATAGCTGTTTAGAGATCTGTAAGTGGATACATGAAAATGTGAAGAATGTTTTGGTGTGATGAAAAAAGGGATAGCAGGTAGTACATTTCTTAGGCTATCACACTACTGTTGGCTATGATTAAAACGTGAAGAATGTTTTGGTGTGATGAAAAAAGGTATAGCAGGTAGTACATTTCTTAGGTTATCACACTGCCGTTGGCTATGATTTGCCATTTCAGTTTGCTCTTCCAAGGCCAGTTGAAGTCTCTGGACCTAGAAGAAGACAAATAATTTATTAGCTCCATATAAACAAGGACGTTATTACAAGAAGTATGAAAAAATAACCTCTTTGACAAGAACTCCCTTTGGCATCTCTTTTACCACCTCTGGTGGATAACTACAAAAGGTACTATAGCTGCAGATAACAAAACAAGAGATCAGTCATTGAAAGTGTTAAGCTACCTGAAAGCATTTAGAATGCATATGAAGTAACTCCTCCCTTCCATCCCTCTTAATGAAGTATCAAATGGTGGCTTTACACCAATTTGTAACCTCAAAAGCATCACAATTAAGCTCTACTCAAAAAAGCAATCAGTATAAGAAATCTTTTTAGTTATATTTCTACATCTTGGGCCACCCAACCGTAGGTGGGATCTCCCAAATGTAATTTACATTTATGTATGGGCTTTAAATTATACACCTTTCAAACAATGATCTTATCTTTTTTTTCTTCTCTCCACAAGTAAAAGATCGGTCTTGCTCAATCCTAATCCTGCAACCCCCCTCTACCCACTCTCCAAGGAAACAAAAAATGGTGGAATACATACCAATATGCCACTTTATGTTTACGCTGAGATGGTGAGTTCCACGCAGCATTTCATGACAAAATATGTTGTCTACAAATTTATCCATAGACTACTTTATTTAGATTGCAATGATGCATGGTGTATACAAAAAGTAGCATCATGATTAGCATCCAACTAAAGTAACCCTTATCCAAAATATCCACATACATCATGATTTTTGAAAGGCAAGAACACATGCCATGCATATGTGTGATTTCTACGCTCTAAACGACTAAACAGAATTCTGAAATGGATACCCAATATTATTTGCATAGCATAAGTGAGCCTGTTCCTCTTTGCTGTCTTCATCAATAGACCACCAGTGAAGGAGCCTGATCAGGAACAAGATTAACAAACTGAGAATTCCAACTACAACTCCTGCAGTAGGTATGCAATTTTAACAGAGGTAATAGAGTAATGCTGCATAAAAGATAACCTTGAACCATATTGTATCATCATAAATAGCTCATCAACTTTGGAGGACACAGAAATATGTGCTTGACTGATAGTTCCATCTTTAAGTTTAGTAAGAAGCCTGTTGAAGAATCTCCAAATAGCAAAAGATACAGCAGCCACTTGCAGCAAAATTATGGGTAGAAAAATAGCTCGAATTGGGATAAAACGTGCATTAGATGGAGTGCCCTGCAATCAGATACAAATGGTACTCAGACTAGCAATGCACAAGAGTTACATGGATGCATGGTTTAGCATTCGCAGACAACATGTGCAACAAGCTTGTATTGAGACACTCAAAACCATATTTGGGTTAAAAAATAAGTATGATATACTAAATATTTTAGCACACATCTTCACTACAATCTGTGTGGCAGTAAAGAGTGTATAAAGTGATGAAAGGCAGCTCCAAGACCTCAAAATGTTTCTTACACAGAAAAATGTAGCTGAAATATTCATTGGACAAGGATATGACAGATCAAAAGTCAAAAGGAACAATGTCTATATACACTACACATTAGCAATATGTGCAAGTTATCAATGTCCAAATAACAGCAGAGAGACAGTCTGTATTTGTTAAAACTTAAAAGAAAATAAAGCATCTGGAAATGGAGCTGAACAGACCTCTAAGCGCATACAAAGAAGAACTTCAAAAACTACTATAGGAATTATCAAAACAGGGCCTCCAATGTCCTGCAGACCACACAATTAACCTATGTCAGCGTCCCTTTTGGAGAAAAATGGAACACTCCGATTGCACTCTATCCTGTAAGATGAATTTATTGTTATAAAAGTTTGAACGCCCACCAACCATTGGATTTGACCATCTTGTGCATACTAGAAAAGCAAAGCACTGGGAAATCCTGTAAAGATGTCAAGTAATTAATAAGAACTGTCCAAAGGGATTACAAGGATCATTTAAAATGCAGAAAAAGTATTTACCCAAAATTAATTAATAAATCCCACCACCCCAGAGTAACTGCATCACCTGGCACATACAGTTTAATAACTGTCACTTAAGATGTCAAAACGTACCAGTGTACTCTCACCTACAGTTAGCACTATTGAGTCTTGCATGGAAGGTTTGTTATTTCTACTAGAGCATATAATCACATATAAATAAGTGGATCCTCAAGAATTTTCTATAGTACTCCAGCAAAAGATAATTAAGCTACATAATTTTCAGGTGATTCAGGCAAAAGAGAGAAGAAAGGCCAAATCACATCATTCACTTTGGAAATTCTGAAAAGCAGCTTTGAACTAGATAGTATTCATATAGCTTACCACATAACTTGAGAAGCATGAGTGAAGTAGCCGCTAGTAGAAATACCATGGAAATTGCAACCCAGAAGTACTATGAAAAGATGAAGTTGTTAGTAATAGTTATATCTTTAGTCAGCATAAAGGCATCTAGTCATCTACATTAAAAGTCTCGAGGAATGTATCGTTCATATATAGGCATAGATATTGCTGGCATCCAATATACCCATGGTTATATAATTGAATCATGCACCAAAAAATTATAACAACAGATCAAAAGGCACATTGTTGCAATTGGCACATGTGCTACCTCTAACAAGTCATGGGTTAAAAAGAATGCTTGGGGAAAGAAAACTATAGCCTTACATTCAATGGAAGAGCAATAGATAGATTGATTATTCCCAAAGCTTTGCTATCTAACAATGTATACATCTAGTGGAGTTTGCAAAAACTGAGGGGTAAGGGGGTGGGGCAGCATGGCCAATGCTGGCCTCACCGTCACCGAAGCTCTACTGTGACGGTGATTCTATGCTGATTCTCTGGAGTGATTCTCTGAAATGAACTATGGGGCCAGGAGCTGAAAAAAAAAGTAGCTTCTCCTAATTCTGTGAAGTGTTTCTCTATCCTGATTTTGAGAGTTTATCCTAGAGAATCATAGAGAATCACTTTTAGGCACAGAATCATTTCTCTCGGAGAATCAACTCCCATAGAGAATTAGAACCAGGTGAAGCACTACAAACAGGCCCGTACATTCTTTTAAATTCTGCAGTTGTTGTATGATATCCATTGACACTTCATTTCTTCAAGATTCAACTGCTACGTTTGAATACAATGTCCATTTCATAAATATACATTTTGGAGCCAGACAGCATTGTGGCGCTAGCATTGGTAAACATTCAAATAACTAACTAGATTCAAGAAAGTCAAAACAAAATAGGGCACAAACTAGTCCTTAATATAAAACATCAATCAAAATAATCCTAATATAAAATGAATGCCTGGTTAGAACTCCATATTACAATGCCACTAAGAAACAATCTCAATCATTAGATATTAGTATTTCATAAATATGTTTTCTGAAACTAAAACGGAAAAAAGAACTGGAGATAGCAACTTCTGTCATGAGGACTCCCGGATAAGACTTAGAACTGAATGGTTTTAGCATCAATTGAAGAAAAGCTTGTCCAGGACTAGTCAAATGGTTTGAACATGTCCAATGGAGACCTCCAAAGGCACTGATGCATACTGGAATCCTATGGTATGGCAATAATGCAAGGAAACATAAAGCAGTTATTCACATGCCTGATCAGGAATAACCTTTAGATCCCCTATAATAATGTTACTATATTGATTATTACTCTTATATTATTTTTTTATCTTCTTTTCAATTTTTGTTGGTGGCTCATGCGGGGTTTCAATTCTAGCCTACCCCAAATTGCTTGCGATTAAAAGGCTTTGTTCTTATTCTTGTTGGGAGAACAGATTACCACAAACTGAAAGTTCAGGGGCTACAGATGCAAGTCTTAAAAGTCTTACAGGAAGCCTCTCCCAAATTGCTTCTTCGGTTATAGTTTCTCCATGTCCAGGCATTAAAGCACCACACATCCTAATGAGAACAAAAAAGACGTAGGAATAGTAAAAAAATTGTGCAAATAAACAAGAACTAATAGGTATGTATTTTACATTATTCTTTGCAGGACCTGTCACATGACAAACAATAAATGTTCACCTCAAATGCCTGGTTCATTGTTCACATCATAGCAAAATTTTTTGGTAATTACTCTTGTATATACAAAAATCCTAACAAGTTTGAACTTACTAGTAAAAAATGATCGTGGACTATTACCATGATCCTTGTAAATTCGAAAAGACTATATTCCAGAATAGAAAGAATTTCTTACAGATTATTGATGTAGAAAAATTATGACACTGTATAGATTAGATTATTGATGTAGAAAAAATAAAAGGGGAACTATAAAATGAGTATATGCCAAAAAGTTGTACTGCAATGCTTATTGTTGATGTGAGCAGCTTGCATTTTTCCAATGGTTTTATGTGATTACCTGAAGTTGTCAACCAGTGTAATGATTTCTAAAGCCAGGAGAGGAAGGAACACAAGCTTTAAATCTATGAAAGGTTCCACATGACCTGAAATACAAACAATTGAGCCAGCAAGTGAAAAACAATCAACTCAGAATGCAAACAAACAAATGATAAATCACAGTACATAGTGGATTCACCATTGTGGTTGAGGCCTTCCAGATAAACACAGAGAAGCAGCTCGAAAGCAACTAGCAACGGTGTTGCGACAATGGAATGGAATGGAACCCGCTGCACAGTTGATTGATCTAATTAACCTTCTAGAAGGTATTGACTTTGAAAGCAAAAGTAGAAAACATACTTGACAATTTTCAGGTGATGATGGAGCCGGTAGCGAGAATAGACATCGAGCAGCAACAGCATGGAACAACCATACAGGGATGAAAAGCACCCTGCAGTGTTGGTATTTATTTTGAGAATTCCAATATTGAGACATGAAAGACTGACATCAAATGTGTGCTGTACCTGTTTCAGTGTTTCTAGCAATTTTATGGCATACCCTGCAACATTCATGTCTGCAGATTCTTCATCAAGTTGCACGCACAAGACTAATGGAGTGTTTGGTTTGAGGGATGAGGTGATCCATAACCTTTTGATCCCTCACTTTTCTTTTCTTTTTCGGTTTGAGGAAAGTAATGAAACTATGTCTGCTGAAGGGTTTTTTTTTTTTTTTTTTTTTTTTTTTTTTTTTTTTGGTTCGAGGAAAGTAATGAAACTATGTCTGCTGAAGCTACTGTCACCCAAAATCTCAGCACCTTAATCGTTAAACCAAATGTACAAAGCATTTCTTGACTAGTAAAAAACTAATAGATTGTTTGGTTTGAGGAATCACTCCAACCTAGATGAGGTGGTGCATGATGAGTCCATTCTTCAATAGATAACTTCATTCCTCATACTAGCACTAATTATTAGCTTGTGAAGAATGAGGTGATGATGCATCAACCCATTCCATGTCACAGATCAAGCACACAAAAAAAGTCAGCTTATAAATTTCCAAATCATGGAAAGTCCCTTCATACCCTGACGCCTGACTCAGGACAGGATGCAAGAGCCAATTTCCAATTCATTTACCCAGAAGGAATTTCATAGTCCCCTCAGTCAGTGACTCAGTTGCACGTGCAATCCGTCAAATCACCAACGCATCACTTCCTATGTCGCAAATGAAAAAGCTGCGTGATAAATTAGGATGCCCGCACCATCCACCTCCCGTGCCCTCTCTAAGCTTCACAACCTCGGCCCAGAGATGCGCGGGCCGCCGCTAACAATTGCGCTAGCAAAGTCCCAGATATGGATTGGATTGCTGCTGGGCAGGAGCACGTGATTACAGCTTACCACCAGGAGAGCGAGAGGACGCCGTCGAGCTTGAGCGCGAGGAGCGAGGTGAAGCAGAGCAGCAGCGCGTGCGCCGCCGTCCCCTGCCCAGCCCTCCACACCCGCTGCCACGTCGCAGGCTGCGGCGGTGCGGCCGCCCCACTCCCCCGCTCGGCGGCGGCGCTACTTCCCGCGGCGTCGCCGGGTGCCATGAACCGATTTGCGCGTGTGATCTGACGGTGGGCCGTTACTGGTTTCACCCCGCTCGTTTCGGCTTTTTCGGGTGTTGTGGTGTCCGTTGGGCTCTCTATCCTGTAACTGTCCGAGTGGGCCCACGGCTAAAAGATCCTGCTGCCCTCCAGGTTTCCACGGCTCCTAAACTCTGCTTAGCTATCTCTCCCGCCCCTCTTCCCCTGCGCCGCCGCCGCCGCCGCCGAGCCATGGACTCTGAATCCCGCTCCAGCTCCGCCACCGTATTGGAGGTTCGGATGAAGAAGGAGTGCTACCTCAAGAATGCCCAGGAGGCGCTCAGCGGCCCGTTCAGTACGGCCTACTTCGACTTCACCAGCACAGGCCTCGTGCTCAAGGCCACGGACACCAGCGGCGGCGCGTTTGCCGTGCTCGAAATCAGCTCCGAGGCCTTCGATCACTATTCCTGCGACCACGAACACTTCTCCGTGGGTCTGAACCTCGCCGTCGTCGCCAAGATTTTCAGCGTCGCCAACGACAACGACGACATCACCATCAATTACCAGCTTGAGGACGGGTGGACTTTTCCCATCTCGTTGCAGTCGCCAGGCAGTCATGTGATTACCAGTTTTCATTTGGATTTCGCGTTGGAAGACATCAACATCCCTGTCGGCGTCCCGGAATATCCGGAATCCATCTACCAGGCCATAGTCTGCATGCCCTCTGCCAAGTTTAAGCATTTCTGCGACAAGCTCAGCTGTGACACCGGGGACAGGAAAGCTGTTATCAGTATCTCAGTGGATAAGGACAATGTCCGCTTCTTCACTGATAAGACAACAGCAATTGTCCGCCTGCAGACCCAAAATGGTGACGAGTCAAATGAAGCTACCAGTATAGTGATGAAAGAAAAGATTTCCCTGGCCTTTGGCCAGAGGCACCTGAAGAACTTCTCCAAGGCATCTACCCTGTCTGATCAAGTGACAATCAAGCTTTCGTCCAACCTACTTGTGGTCGAGTACAAGATCGCAGAGATGGGCTACATCAGATATCATGTGATGCCAGCAGACAAGGAAGCTGAGATGGAGGGGATCGAAGAGGAAGATATGATGCAGAACTGATGACTAGCGGGGATAACGTATGGTCATGGTTCCTACTTTGTCTTTCATGTTACCTACTTTATCTTTCCACCATCGTTTGCTTGACTATTGTTGGCAAGCAAAAAAGATGTTATGTCTCATCTGTTTGGGCTATCTGTTGTGAGTCTTTGGATTTACATTGAATTTAGATGAGTGGATTTGTGCTTTGTGCAAAAAAAAAAAAAAAAAAAGAAAGAAAAGAAACTCTGCTCCACATCATTTTGTGTCTTGTATATCTTTTTCGTACTAGCTTTTTTCTTGAGATACATAAAAATTGTGAGACACTCCTTTGTGTGTCTTTAAAAAATAAGTTCTTTGTGAAGTCGCTTCATAAGAATTGAAGTTTCGGGAGAACTCATTGGTTGCTCTCACAACTCTATCTTTTATCTTAAAGTCAAGTTTGTAATGCATAGTTTCTAAACGTATAGAGAGAAAATTAATTTTTAGTAGAAACTATCATTTCTAACCCATGATTTCTATAGTGCCTTCTCTATAAAAGATAACTAAAATGTAACAAAAAAAAAAATCAATCGCGTCAACCAAAATATAGGCATGTCCGTGTTTCTCATGTCTAGGCTCCTCCTACACCTGGCACCAGCAGCGTTCACATGAGTCGTTCTCTCTCTTTCCTACCAAAATGAACTTTTGACTCGCAATATCATTCAATGGTCCATTTGCTGCCAGTCGTGAGTTGTGACGGCTTCACATGTATGGAGAAAAGGATCTAAAATCAGGTTTTTAGTACTCAATTTTTTTATCTTTTTAATATGATTAAAGATGTTATAACACCGAATAGCCTAAACGCCCCCCGAATGGAACCGAAATGACATGGAATCCTACTGGCATTTGGCAAAGCGGGACAACGATTACATTATTATTATAGAACCAATGCTCGGTGGATCGAAGAATATACCAGTGCCAGTCAAGTCATAGTCAGTACCTTTCATTATCCAGATCAATCAAGAATTCAACTAGTCCCACTGCTGAATTGCTTGTCAAGACCTCGTATCTTGTTCTCAGAATATGCAAAAGAATGTACCTTAACCAGACAGTTCAGTTTTTTATTTCAGCTGAAAAGTACGAAGATCAGTTCCAACGGGGTTTCCAAATCTTACAGATCAATGATATATCACGATGTAGACACGGCAACCAGGCATAGATCACCTGTTGCACAATGCAGAGCAAAGAGAACATAACAGCTGATCATCACAGCACTCAGTAGTGACCTCATCAGCAAAATCTGCGGAAGAGAAAGAGCCAGTGTAACAAGCTCAAACATCAGCACATGTTATCGGATTGAGCACAGCAAAGAGAAACCAAGAGCGTCGTAAAAATGCTAGCGGAAACTCAGCAGTTAATTCCATCAAGCTTCCTCAAATTCAAAATGAACTCAACAGCTACAATTGAGCACAGCGATCCTCAAATCCGAAATGAACTCATCAACAGCTATAATTGAGCACAGCGATCATCCAACTTTAGTTTGACCCAGCAAATCGAACAAACACTTCAAACCTGTGAGATAAGTGCTAAGATACTAAAGCAACAGCAGCACAAAACTTGGACTACCCTAGAGCTCAGATTTCAATTACCCCAGAAATTACTAGGGCAGAGCAATGTTTTTTTTTTTACAGGATACATCAGCCATTCAAGAAAAAAACTGGCTACTCATGGTACAACCTACAACATACTCGCATTTTTTCGTCCTGTACAGTAATCCTTACAAATGGTGGCAGCCTGGCCACAATTCTACAATCTTGTCTAGTTACCTTCAGGTTTTCTTACCAAGGGCTTGACTCTAATCTTTATCCTTGGTTTGGCTGCTGTACGTGCAGTATCTACAGTTGTTTCCTTGCTTGATACCTGAGGTTCAGAGCTCCGAACAGGAGCTGGCTCAGCACTTAGCACTGGGGCTGGTGGCCTTGCAGGCAAAACTTCCTGTGAACCTGAAGGTTTCACTGATTTCTTCTGTTCTGGGGTAGCTCTTCCTTCACCTTCTAGCTGCTTTCTGGCCAACTCTTTCTCCATTTTCTTCTTCTCCTTCTTAAGTCGCTTTTTCTCTAGATACTCTGGGTCATCTTTCTTTTCTCGTTTTTCATCACGTTTCCGCTTTTTATCTTTCTTGTCTTTTTTCTTTTTATCTTTCGTTTCCCTCCGTTCACAGATTCTGGAGCTTGGTTCCCATCATAGCTTGTGGAGACACCTTCAAGCTGACTGCCAGGCTTGTCTAAAATTTCTGGTGGATTAATGGCAGGAGAGAACTGATCCTTGGGAAGCGCATCCAGCCTTGAATCAGCAGTACACTGTAGCTCCTTGGAAATCTCATGCCTGTCCATTAGCTTAGCATTGCTAACACTTGCCGACATCCTTGATTCACGATCATGACATGAGTTCTGTTCCTCAATGTTATGATTGCTTATATTCAATGGTTCATTTGCTGCCCCAACCATGGGGGCATCCACTGACATTGAGCTACATGGACCTGGTTCATTTTCATTTCTTCCACCATGAGACTGGCCTCTATGGTCAGCATCAGATGCTTTACTGGAAGACGCAGTAAGCTTCACCCTAATTTTGACCACATTCCTTCTTTCACTGCAGTTAGATATGTTGTCAGCATCTTTAGTGGGTCCAGAGGTAGGCAAGACCTCCCGGACACTAGGAGTGCTAGTGGAAGGTTCCTGAGGCTTTGATGGTTGAGGGATCGAGGAATCAGCCTTAGTCTGCTGATCACTACATATGTCCTTGACCACCAGAGGGGGTGTGACGACCTTTGGAACACCAAATAATGTTGGGGGCCTGAATGAAAATGTCAATATAAGCAAAATTAACACAAAGAACCCACATGGACTCATGCTTGGCATCGTGGAAGCAAAAAAATGGAGAAAACCTTTTTTAATTAGGTCATACGTAACCCAAAATTGAGACTATCACCATCTCAAAAAGCAATTTTAGGTGCATTCTTTATTAAAGTTTCTAAAGTTTAACCAAATATATAGCAAAAAACATTAATGTTTATGACACTAAATAGGTAAGCTATGAAAATAAAACTCATGAAAAGTGTAATGATATTTATTTGATATCATAAAATATTGAGTTGGCACTTGGTAGTGTGCTAGAATTGCATTCTTTTCTGGCTGGAGAGAATACTGCTGAAATATGTGATTTTCTATCTCCCAAGTACTTTGAATACTTGTGTATTGAGGTGGTGGACATTGTCCTTACAGTGTGTATGCTGGAACTGATAAAATCAGTACGAATGTCAAGGATTCAATTAGCAGAATGATTCCAATCAGGGGGAATGGTTAGCTCAACGGTGGAATACATGTGCTTTAAAATCTTGAGTAGAAAAGCATGCAAGTTCAATGCAATAACAAGTGATTGATGAAACAAAATAATGAATACATGTGCAATAACAAATTCGCTAACCTTCCAGCAGCAACTTGCAATATACAGAACACATGATGACGAAGAAATACGTTATTATATGCCTTTGTGCCAGCAAGCAGATGAAGAAGACCAATTAGAGTCGTCAAATTTATTTGATCATTGGCGGAAGGAACGATACTCTCTTGACATATCCACAAGACATGAAGAGCCAACTTTGTTGCTCCTGCAACAGCTTCCATCCATGTCAAAAGATAGCAAAGCATACAAAACAAGTTTAAAGTATTCTAGCAATCCAACCTCGTAAAGACTTTTCTTCATCTACATATTTCAAGAACAACAAAAGAGCTGCATCAAGTCCTTTATGGTGTAACTCAAGATCAATAAGAACCCTGCTAGCTTCAATACGAACTTTCCATGGTTTGTCCATGTCGCGGAAAGGGGCAATCAATTCACAAATGCGATCCTGCAGTAATGAGAAGTTATGCATGAATGTGATATGCACAATGCAGAGCACAAAGTCACCAAAAAAAGTGCAGAGCACAACAGTTTATGGACAAGATGTGGAGAAGAGTGATGAGAACATGAACTTTCTTACAAGGCATACAGAAGATGACACCCTCCTTGCTATTCGTGCAAGGGTACGAATGCAGCTGACAGTCAAGACCCCATTATAACCAGGCATAAAGCTGCACAAAGGTTTTCAGGCCAATTATTACCAGCTTTCAGAACAGGATGACATGTAAATAAATAACACTTGTTGAGAAGCTCCACAGACTTGTCAAACTGCAAGAGCCGATCAATTCGCTTGAGAAGGGAGGATAGGAAGCCCATGCCCTGCAGAAAAGCCCGATCTCATTTTGCGTACAATGCCTTAAACAAAATTGATGAACAGAACAACAAGAGCATCAGGCAGCATAATATCTAAAAGGCATGGGCAATAAGAACAAAAAAAAAATGGTTTTATTTCACTTTCTGTACATGAAAAAACAAGTCTCAAAATTCACCCCACTTTGACAAGAAGCATTGGGTTAGGATGGGATCCACTCTTATCAGACCAATTGCCTTAACATCATGCAGACAAGTCACCACTGTAAATTTCCGCGTTGAATAAATAAAGCAATAGCTTTAGACCAGCAAATAGGTATACAAAACAATTCAGTCTAGTTTACCCCGAAAAACTATCTTGAACAGACTAGCTTAATTCCATGAAGGCGACTATGTATATTCATAACTAATCATCTTGTTCCCATCTAACAATAAATATACGTCATATTTTAGTAGATAATATGCATCTATACAGACCTGCTGGCCAAATTCCAGTTCGCCTATTGCCTGGACCATTGCAGATAGCCAGTACACATCAGAGTAAATATTCCCGTTGTTATCATTGTACTGAAAAATGGGACACAAAATATGCAAAAACATATTAGCATAAACACTGTAATTGCTGCCTAGGGAATTAATAGCAATGACCATATGCACTAAAATTATCATGAATAAAGAACAATAAGTACTCCATTCCAATTTATAAGACATTTGACTTTTTCAACAGCAACTTTGACCATTCGTCTTATTCAAAAAACTGTTCCAAATATCATATTTTTTTACATGACTTTCTTTATTAATAAAAGTTCTTTAATAATAACTTGAATTTGATTATTTTTGCACAAATTTTTTGAATAAGACGAGTGGTCAAACTTTGGATTGAAAAGGTCAAACGTCTTATAAATTGGAATGGATTAAGTACTCCATAGTCTACAAAAATAAGTAAATAGTAAAATGTAAACCAGAGAGCACCAGCAACCTTCAGTAGCTGAAGAATAAACTCAATAGCTCCTTTTGGGCTATTCTTGTCCGATGATCTAACAAGAGCTACCGCATGGGGGATTGCCTAACAAAAGGAACATACAAAAAAAACTATAACTCATTAGTGCTTGTATGCTACAAACCATAATGGCTTCAGTAACTGAATTACTAGCTCAATCAGCTGCAAGCAGATCCAAATTGCTCAAAGTTTACTTTGCAAGCAATGAAATGCTCGAACATAAGGTTGAGGAAACAAAAAAGAAAGTACAAATTTCCTTGTGTATCAGATTTGGACACTCTCTTGTTGAACATTTCCATTTGCCAGCACAATTCCTAATTACTTTAAAGATAAATAATAAAGAATTAACGGACTGTCATAAAAGATTATAAGGTCACTAGGTGAGCTGATACGTACACTCAAGGCAAATAAATGCCATGTACATTCAGCAATATAAGTATAGTTTGACTAAGCGATTATATGAGCACTGATTTCAATAACTACTGCATTAATTATTTCAAGTATTTCATATCTTATTCAGAAAATAATGACAACTGAATGCTATTGCAAGTTAAAAGTACACAGATACTCGTAACAATCTGGATACGCTAAGGCCTAGTGGTTGCTAGAATACACACAACAGCCATTTTACATTTGAATGCCACAGCATTCTATAATGGATTATAGAAATGGATTGCAACATTTCCCACCGTTCTTATATTACCCAAAAGAGTTATACAATGTTTTATTCAAATACAAACTAAGATAAACAGTTCCTAATACATGAAATTTTGTAATAGTGCTCTATAGATTATTTGGCCATGCGTACTCACATAACAATTCCTACCTCAAAGCATTACCTCAAGAACAAAGTATTCTGGGACATCATGAAAGTCGTTTGGCCTATAAGTGAAACATAAGGATACTTAAAATTAACCTTAATAAGAACAAAAAGAAAGGAACAAATGAACAATGATACACAGCAGCTTGCAAAAAGAAAAACAAGTTATGCACAGTGCAGATCTTGACCTGGGCATTCCAATATCTGCATCAAAGCGCCGGCTTTTATAGAACTTAACCAGATGAAGCAACCCAGCTAAATCAGTCGCCTGAATGAAGTAAAATAAACTCATGTGTAAAATAAAATGCATCCGAGAGAGCTAAAAATGCAGTAAAAAAGTAAAATTGCCAAATATCCCGCTTTTGTTGTTGAACGGCATGAAACAAATGCATACAGCACGACATAAAATTTACAAGGCAATGCATGTTAATATGCTTCAGTAATGTCAATAAATGAATTGCTCACAAAAAAGGTAACAAAATACAAGCGCAAGGAGACTTTCCTAGCACATTCTTTTCAATTTGTTTATATTGTTATTTTTTATTATTTCATTTATTCTGTATCACTTCAGATAGAGCTTTTATGTGACTTTCACATCTGCTTTGTTTCCCTTTGATTTCCATCATCATAATACTAAGCATCAACTAGGAAATGCAAAAAATCTTCAAATGAAGAAGCTACTTTGTTGGACAACTCATACCATGAATCTCCTTAAGCAAAATTCAAAAAGAGCCTACAGCCCTTTAAGCAATAAAATATGGCCGACAAAGAGTAGCAAACATTAAAGAAACATACCTCAGATGATGTAACAGCTAATGCATATGCTGCTTCAATTCTAACTCTCCAGAAGGCCTGATTTAAATAATCAGCTACTGAATAACCTTGAATTATAAGATTTCAATAAGCTATTTTTTGGAAACTTAAAATACCTTTGTGTCATTTAGGAAATTATTGAGGGCATTAATCACAGCAAAAGACAGCTGAGGTAATTTCTCCAGGACAGATATTGCCTGCGATTGAGATATAACATCTTTGTCTTTCTCCAACTGATTGATCTGGCAGAAAACACATAAAAATGAATAAATCAGACAGGGGGGCATAGTGAAGCTGCATTAAGCCCTGTCACCCCAAACACCACTACAATAACTTCTTATAGCTGAATCTTCATTACCAAAATTTGGTACATTATCAAAGTAGGGGAGAAATTTTCTCCTGGTTAAACGTCTTAAACCACCAAAACCGATACTTAGCAGAAACTATTTAGCATCAACTTACTCCATGTGTCCAACACCATCTTCAGTAATAAGTATCAATTTCATGCAGATGATAACACAGGACTGTTGCCAGTCAATAAAAACTTAGGTTTATATGGTAAGTTGGTAACACCCACCCACATCTGAACTGGCTGGTGAAAATGGATCTCAGCAAGATATTCCATCTCCGGGTCTACTCTAATCCACAACAAAGGTGAATCAATGCTGCACATGTCAGAAATGTAAGTGAGATATAAAAAATGGAAAAAAAATTTGAATAAAAGACAAGTGGAAATATACCTTGTGCGGTTCTCTTGAGTAGAGGCATCTATGTTGTCATCAGAACCATCAACTTTTGTGGTCTTTTTCTTCCAAATGCGCTTTGCTACTAGTTTCGAATGACACTGTATTTCCACCACCTGCAAAGCTTCACCAGCCATTGGCAGAACTGGATGATCATACGCCCCATCGGTCTCATGAACACGTACACTCATCATTCCTGGCCATCCAGGATCGCCTAGGCCTTCTCTAGTGTCACCGTTCGTGTGACTATCAGGATCCGGTGTAGCTTTTGCTGTGCAACCCCTTGAAATGGCTAATTCAATCATATTCCGTTTTTTGCTATACGAGATTCCCAATCTTCCAAGCAGAATGATTATGATGTTAAGACAAGGAGATAATGAATAATACAACATCAAAACTGGATGCATGCAAACAACAAATAATTTCTTTTACCTCATAACTGGACATCCACAAGATTCAACCCACCGTGGAAAGAATTCTTTCAGGAATGGGCGTTCAAGGTTACCGACCTTATTTGCAAGGTGCCTGAACTGAATAAGAGGAAGTAAAACAATAAACTCAATTTTGCATCAATTTTACAGCTAAATCATATTACATTTGTTTTGTTCAATAGTATAAACTAGAAGTATACCCCACACACTGCTGCGTGAATTATGGGTGATTTAGAATAAAAGTAGACATATATATTTACTTATACGTTATACGAAAGACTAAATTATTATAAATTTGAATGTGACATGTTGACGTGGACAACAAAATGCTTATATGTCTTGCTGACGTGGACATCACAATTGTGTGTGCTAGAGAATTTTAGTTGCATGTGATAGTGCATTTCTGAGGTGGGCAGCTTGCATGTTGAGATATATCGCTAGTGGGGTTAAGGAGTGCATAAATACTAAATTAGTACACAACAATGTAAATGAGGGAAATAAAGGATCTGTGATGCAGGTTAACACTGTCATAAGTAACACCACATACCACATTCATCAGCATAGGCTAATACTATGCCAGTGCTCAGTACAACTTAGAAGCAGCTCTATCCCACAATACAAACTCTACCTCGATTACAAATGAAAGTTACTTTATCCCTACAAACATTTAAGAGAATATAATTGTGGGGCACTCGTTTCATCCTATTCTACTCTTATACTTAAGAAATGCTAAATTAATATTCATATAGACTCAAGGCTAACAAAAGGTGGAGGGATGGGAAAGCTGGCAATTTGTTATACCTCTTTCGTACTAAGTGTTCTAGATGCACGATTTGGAGCCACTATCACCTGCAAAATCTGACATTGGGAACAACTGAAGACTATCAGAAACAATCTATATATAGATAATCTTCAATTAAGAAATAATAACCAGGTACAAAAACAACCAATAGATAGTTTGCTCCTACCTAGATATTGTCTAGAATTTTCAACTATGGATACAGATGAAAAGGGGATTATTAGTATCTGAAACACAGTAACTCCTTTTTTTCTCAAATACGCAGGAGAACTGCCTGCCTTTGTATTAAGAAAGGAAAAAAACAGGCCGTACAAAGAATACTGAGCCTAGACCAGAAAGGAAAAGCAAGAAACACACAAACTGACACACACACACACACACACAGCAACTCCTGTCATGAATAGTCCTGTACTTCTCCGCATTGATTCAGTTGCTTAGTCAAAGTGTTGCAATTATGTAGATAAAAGTTAACTATAGAACAAATAGCTGTATCAAAGATGAAAATACCTTCCGAAAGGCGTCTGGCCCCATCTGCTTCTCCAACATTTGAAGAACAGCTACCTGTTCAAAATTCAGGAGAAAAAAATGAGAAGAATACATATAGATCAGTTTTGTATTTGAAATGCTCAAAACTTACAGCTTTCAACGAACGAGCTTTCCCATATGAACCGATCGTTTGAGTTCCATATAAATCAGTTGAAGCAGTACTGGAACTCAAAGCAGTTGCACCACTAACATCAGACTCGCACACTGTGCAGTTAGCCTATTACAAATACAAAAGATGTTAATAGTGATACTCAGATCTTTAAAAAATAATAGTGATCTTTAAAAAATAATAGTGATATTTAGTGATCGTTAACGAACGTATATATGCATGGCAGAAGGAATTGTTGCTACATGAAAACCACAAATTGATATATCCTAAATAAACCTATGACAAGGTGGTGTTTGGATTCACCACTGGAATGGGATATGGTAAAGTTCTGGCATATGGACTACTCGAATTGTGATAAGGATATGTATTTGTAGTCCATTTCTTTTGTGGATGATCGGTAAGGGATTGGGATGAGTATCTAAAAGACAAAAATAATCCTTTTGGTAAGCAACAATTAGTAACTCCCCATCAAGATGACAAGATCTCAAATACCCTTATCCAAGTTAGCTATCCATAAATTAAAAACTCACTATCCACCCACAGCAGCGCTGGGCCTATGCAGCTTTGAGCGTGACTTAATGCAGGCATAAGCGCAGGATACAGCAGGCCATGCTGCACGAGCTGCAGCGAGGTCAATTGTGGGAGCAGTGGCAGACAGCATGTGATCAGCGGAACCAGACAGTAGCTGCAGCAGGCATTGAGTGAAGAATACACATAAATGAGTTTTGGTTCAATCTGCTTGCCCCGCTGGGATGCTCCATGCCAAGTTGCAATGAATGGAGCTTTAGAGAATGGTGATAAAAAGGAAGCCAAAAGATGGAGAAGACTAAAAGAAAAAGGTTTAATTCAGTTGTGATCCAGGTGTACGTAGATGTATTTTTAGTGTCTCCTTCCTGGCCCAATGCCCAAAATTGTTTCAGAGGATATCATATTTTGGCGTATGGCTGGAGCTAGAAAAGGTCCAGAAATTATTTGCTAGTCATGTAGAGGGTCCTAGGGTGAGGCTTCCTACATTAGGTTGTTCTTATCATGATTCAACAGGCGATTATTCCCATGCTGTATTTTTTTCTTGAGCGGCACAGGAGAGCTGTGCATCATCTCATGCTTTAGTTCAACCTCATTTCACCTCTACATGAGGTTGGGAGGTTGCTTTGTACAGGGCTCTTCCCCATTTCCCTCTCTATAGGACAAAGACACACAGCTCTCCTGCTGGGAGAAAATTAAATGATAAACAAAACCTGAAGGATCCCATTGAATCACATGCCAAATCATTATGGTAAACCCAAATGGCCAATAGAACAAGTTATTCTATAGATGTGCTATTCAAAATATCCGTATAATTGATCATCCAGTGATAACAAGAATCACAGTAACACATGTTTTTGGTAAAAGACGAACCTTGAAACGCCTATAACGCGCCTCGTTATTCCCAAGGTAACGCTTGATAAATAACTCAGTTAGAAAACCAGCCAAACCATCCAATAGCCATTCTGTTCATGCAGGAAATTATTTGGCAACAGTGGTTTTCCTATGTAATAACAGGTAATAGCTACATGAATTAACAAATAGAGATGAATTACCGTCATTGGACTCCTCTGCACTTGTGTATATTCCAAACCATTGCTTTGCAAGGGCATAAGCCAGTTTGATTCTTGTATCAATTATCTGAACTATTTTACAAGTTAGTGCAAATTATGAAGCAACATAATGCCTAAATATAATGGAATGCAGGTACACAAGCATTACCAAGAGCCACTAATCAAGGGGATACAAAGAAGCAAGGTTAATGCCTAGTAGAAAGCGTTGCCAAGCCACTATTTAAGGGGATACAAAGAGGCAAGGTTAATGCCTAGTAAGAAAAAGTAAAAGTAATAGAGATCATGATTCAGGCACATAGATTGCAGATTTTCATGCACTCCTATACAAAGCATGACAGCAAAAATACAAAATATAAGGCACACAAACATGCAGAAGTATTTGACAAATTCTAAACATATTTACAGTATCTGCTGGAGGTACCAAATTAATTGATTAAGTTAACAAGCATGTAGTGTCATACAGGTATCTACAACAGAATCTAATTAGTTAAAAAAAATCCTGGAGCAGAAATTATGCATTAATGGATTGTTTACTGATGCTAAATGCTCTCAGTGAGCAAGGGGAGCTCTAAAACTGTGGCTAATAAGAAAAATAGCTAAATAGAGAATTGCCACAAATGATAAGCACATGCTAAGCCACACATCCGCATCTCATGAAAAAAAATACTGTGTCAAATTTTTTGGTCAACCTCAAAGAGGACGGGGGAGTAAAGTAAGAGAAACACATGCACCTGGTCGATAACCTTCTCATCATGCAAGATATCAGAACTGAATATGCACGTGGAGGCTCCTAAACTTGCTGGTAGTACTGTCATTTCAGATGGAAGAAAAATCTGCTTGTATAAACCTAAGGGAAACGGTGCAGCAAGATAGTCTTCATAACAGCTGCGAACAAAACACAAATTTCATAAATCAATAAAAAAAGAAGCTTATTCAAATACTAATAAATCAACACCAAATTAAGCACTTTTCACACAAAAAATGATGATTGATCAGCACCTGTATGCATCTTGGAAAAAGGCAATAGTGTTCTGAAGCTTTGCCAAAGCAGGGGATAAACAGATGTGTGAGACATTTATGTCATTTTGGTCAGGGAGAACTTCAAGTGGACCAACAACCAAGGATATCCACTGTGCACTAACTGGAGTGTTCAATTTATACACATAAGTTTTTTTTGAAGGATCTTCCTTACTTAAGACCTGCATGATGTAGCATGAGCAAAATGAGAACGAGAAAGACCATCACCGATAAGGAAACAGTACATAAAGAGAACATCATGTAACATTCACACAAAAAATAACGAACTGTAATACCAAGTGCATTAAAGCAAAAAGAGCGTCCTTGTTACTTCACAAAAGTCAGTTCTTCCAAAACAAGGAATTTAATATTATCTCTAGACCTCTTGATCAAAATTCAATGCATACCTGGTAAAGCAAGTCGCCATTGCTGACAGCGATGAAATCAGTGCTAACTGTAAATTCTAGATCAAATCTGGGAATAACATGATAATAAAGAGAATTACTAACATGCAAAGGCAAATATTATACCAAGATTTACAAAAGCAGGAAAGAATAAATTTAACTTACGGACAGCGTTGTGTGGAACTATCAACACAAGGAAACCAACAGTGTGCCCGTCTTATTTGACTACTGCTATGCATGACATTGCCAACGAAGTGAATGCCAGTTTCAGCCTTCTCCAAAATATAATCTATGTGAACCAGTTTTATGTTCTTCACCTACAATATGTTAATGAAAGTATCATGTCTGCACATGTCTAATAATACATAAATAGCTGATAAATAATTTGTATTAGTGTAAACAATCATTCTACCTTTTCATTTTCAGCCTCATTCCCATTTTCCTTACTCTTCTCATTTCCATTTTCCTCTTCCTTTTCCTTTTCCTTTTCTTTTCCTTCTTCCACAGCAGAATTTTCTATTCCCTCTTCCACTGCAGAACCATTGCAGCCATTAACAATTTGAGCATAGGATGTTTGAATGGGATTTCCCCCACGTTCTTCAAGCCTTCCACTATTTTCTTCATGCTTTTCACTGTTTTCATCTAACTGCTGCTCAGTCATTGACTTGACTGATCTCTCAGATGACACAATAAGATTTGGTGTAGCTTCTCGATTTAGAGACGAAGTATATGTTGAACATGCAGCATCAGCAGCAGTCTTCAAACATGATATTGAAGACCAATTAGGTTGATCACTTTCATTTTTCCAATGAGGGGAATAGTCAAACTCAACAGTTTCACCATCCACCAGAATGCTCCTGATCGTCATATTGTCAGCATGTAGAGCAAATGTGTCGTTTTCAGCTAGAAGAACTTTTATCTCAGTGTACCTTAATGAATGAACCAAAAACAAGTTGTCAGCATGTAGAGCACATAAAGTTCCTCCAGACTGGTCTCTAATAATTATTTGTGTGGTCCTATAACTTTGTATTGTTACGAAATCAGTATCACAACAAAAAGTAACCACATCATCGAATGAAATGCATGTATATGTTCTCATAATGTTGAGACTTTGTACATAGCTTAAATGCAATTCACCAAAAGAACAGGTTGCTTCCAATCCAAATTGTGTAGTTGGCATCCTTTGCCCCATTATCTTGAACATAATCCAATGGAAAAGTGGAAAGTGTATTCAAATGTTGAATCTACCAGAATAACTTAATCTGCAACTTGCCTGGGAGAATAATGACAACTATAATGACTTGCCAACGGTGGCAAGCTACTATGATACTCATAGGCCAACACTCGAACAGAAGGTTGCAATTCCCCCCAGCTCCTTTACTAAATTAACTGATATTTTCTTAACAAGAACTACCAAGGAATTATACTCACTTTTCTGACAAATAAATACAAATATGTATATATTTTCAAAAAAAAAAAATTCTACATTAGTTTACATAAAATGCAATCCCTGTACTTTGAATTCCTCAAATCAAATGAACTAATTACAAAAGAAGAAAGTTAAGGATACCTTCTGTTAACACAGTGAAAACACAGCACTGCAACTTCAAAAAAAAAACACACTAGCGTTTAAAAAAGGCCAGTCACACAAATAATATAGCATACTACAGTGTGTATCAAATAACAGCAGCAAATAGTAAAATACAGGTTTCAAAAAATAACTTCAAGGTATGGTTTACTAAAAATGCAGCTCATGGTTTAGCACGACGACAACAGAGACAGCTCATGGTTTACACAATGATAAGTTGGCTCTTTCAGCACAGCAACCAAGTAACTTGCTCCCACTATTACAGGAATCCAGTAAACATAGAGCAGATCAATTACTAAGGCAGAACCATCATAACACAAAGCATCATAATGTGCATGGCTAAATCAGCTTAAAACGAACTTCCACAGAAATTCAGACCTGGTAAGCAAGTAATTGTTGCCAGGTACGAACAGTTACTAATGCAATTGAGAATTTGGCATTATGATACAGCCCAAAATCTGTAGCCAAGCACAAGACATTATTAAGCAATTGCATTGTACAGCTCACTAGCCAGGCAGTAGCATCAGCTTCAGTCAGTACCCAGCGATGACATTGCACTACCAAATCCGAAAACTGGTTAACAGCAAACAAATTGAGCCACACGTCTTACAAATCAGACAAAGCATTTCAACTCCAACACACAGAGCGCCAACGCTTGCAGCATAAATAAACGCCCTGCTCCACCCCGAGCTCCAAACCCTAATAATCCTCCTCGCGCCACAACCCATCACCCGCTAAGCAGCACAGAGGAGCTGCTAGACCCGCACAAAAGGCCACGGCGCGCGCGCCAGGGGAAGAGAGAGGATCGCAGCTAATTCGGCAGAGCTAGAGCTGCGGCGCGGGGCCTCACCCGTAGATCAGCTGGTTCTCCATGTCGATGGAGAGGCAGAGCTTCTGGTGCTGCACGGTGGCGCCTCCGCCCGCACCGCCGCCACCGTCGCCCTTCTGCTTCCTCGCCTTCGCCATCCCTGGAGCTCCGCTCCTCCGCGCTCCTTCCTACGCTAGGGTTTGGGAGCTGCTGCTGCGAGGGGTTGGTCGGAGACGAGACCCGCGGGGGTGAGTGAGGTGGGGTGGTGTCGCGGTCGCCACGTCATCCGGAGGGGCCTCTGCTGCGACGCGAGAGGAGGAGCCGGGGGGGAGTTTATAGAGGCGCGGGTGGGCGAGCGCTCGCCGGCGCTCCAGCTCGTCGCGGCTGAGATCTTTCGCCGCCCCGGTGGAGGGGGGGGTCAGCGTGGACCCGGTGCACGAGTCGCGGTGGGGGGCGGGAGGCTCGGCACGCGTGGATGCCTGACTGGCGGGCCTGTGTCTTCGCGGTCCATGGGACTGGGTTCATCGAGAATGCCGTGGGCGGCTATATCCTTCTTTTCCTTTTGTGTGTTTTTTTTTTGAGAAACACATCCTTCTTTTCCGTTGTCCAGACAGTGCAATTGTTTGCATAGTAGCTGGGCTTTTGGCCCAGCAAAGAATGGTTATGGGCTTGACTCAAAAAAGAAAGAATGGGTTATGGGCTTCTTCTTCCTCTGCCAGGACGCTCCTCTTCCTCTCCGGCTCCTCCGTCCCACCCCTCCACCACGCCGCCTCCGGCCTCCGGCGGTGCTCAGGCCTCCGCCCTTCGGTCGTTCGTTCGCGCCTCAACTAGAATCCGTCCCGCCGCTCCTCTCTGCTACTCCGCCTGCGGCAGTCTAGCCTCTGCGCGTGGCCGGTAGGATCCGCTCGTCGCCCGCGCGTGGCAGGATCCGCTCGTCACCGACCGGCAGCGGCGCGACGGCAGGACCCGCTCCCTGCCTGCGTGCGCCCAGCCGTCCGGCCCCGCGGCGCCGCCTGCTGCCTGCTGCGGTATTAGTTTTTGTCTCTTATTAAGCTACTACAGTACATTTTCTGATTTTGATGTGTCTTATGAACAGCTACCGTATTTAGGCAATTGAATTCTATTCTATCAAATTTTTTTCAGGCTGATTTCTTAAACAGCTGAACACAACTCTTAATTTGGTACCAAAATTACAGTGGGTTAGCCGAATTTGAGCCCCTGGAACTTCTAATCGGTGTAGATTTTGATCCACGTCCTTAAACAAGATGCCCCTGGACCTTTTATGTTGACAACATATTTGGTTATGATAGATTGAATCGTGTTCATGTGAATTTAGGACAAATTATTTGGTGAACATAGGACCTCAGCCTCGGTTATGAGCTCCGAGCTTATAAATCGGTACTAAAAAAGAAGACAAGATTGCATTTCTTATATCAAAACATATAAGATTATCTTCTTTGTTACATCTATTGTATATACGGCTAGTAAGATTTCTATCGTTCTATTATTTAGCACCCCACCCCCCCTGCCTGGTGTCTGGATCCGTCACTGGCTGTTCTAGATAGACCAATGCTGCTGGACGAGACGATGCCTGGTCTTTCCTTACTCCAGCACTCTCTGAGCGCTGACGCCGCGCTGTGGTACCGCCAGAGCTGGAATCCGCTCGGTGGCTGGACCACCTGTTCCTATCGTCCAGCATGGCTGCACAGCTGCAGCGTGGTTGGGCTCTCAACGCCCCTGCCAGTGATCAGTGCCCGCTGGCTGCCGCCGCTGCTCTAGTGCTCTGCCTCTGCTAGGTGCGACTGCGACTGGTGCACTGCATCTCTAGTGAGTAATTGGTGATTGTGAAATATGAATTTGTGATTCAACATATGAATGCCATGTAGTAAGTCTCTGGTATCCTGCAGGAAACTTGCGCTAGTGTGCTCAGAAAAAAAAAAATATAGATCTATTGTCCACCCTGTCTTTTGCAATTAACTATCTGTGATTTTAGTAGAGACATAGTACCGTAAGGGCCTGTTTGGTAGAGCTCATCCGGCTCTAGATTCTCTATAGAAGCTCTAAGAAAAGTGATTCTTTGACTAAGTGTTTATTTATGATTGTCTACGATAAACTCTATGCATAAAGTAACTCTAGTGAGGAGTGAATCAGGAGAAGCTACTTCTTTTCAGTTCTCATTCCGGAGAATCACTTTACGGAATAAGCATAGAATCACTTCTTAGGAAAAACTGTTTCGCAGAGTTTCTCCTGAATTTAGCTGGGAAGCTGCTCTGGGAGCTCTGCCAAATAGGACCTAAGATATTTGTATTTAGATCTGATCCAACTGCCAAATAGGACCTAAGCTATTTGTATTTAGATCCGATCCAAAGAATTTTCAAGTTACATGAAACAATATTGTGCAATGCTCTATTTTTTTCCTAGAATACTTGTAATTTTCTTGCCATGGAAGATTGTTTGATACTTTTGCTTTCAACAATTACTAACCTAGCACAGTTAGCCTAATCTTTGAAAGTTTGACTTAATTATACTGGATTTATGATGCAGTTATACTATAAAATCAAACTTGTTTGCACCTCTGGAATGTCATGCCCATGGGAATTTTTCTTGATGGTCCACTGCTGACATGCACAGACATCTCTTCTACCACTGCCATCGCAAAGGCCATGTTGTTATACCAGTGGTGGCTGCAACGATTCATCTAGTTGTGGCAAATTTTGGCACATCCCCAACACTCGAGAGATCAAGAAAGCAAAGGCGTGCCAACATTCAAAATGCATTGAGAGTTTTGGACCTTGTACCATCCAAGCATCATCATGACCATGAGGAAGTTCCGTCACATCACCGCCTTATCAATGGCTGTATGGTTGACATCTTGGGAGTCCAATCAAAACTGCATGCTATGCGTAAGGGTAAAGAGAGCTTTGCTAACTCAAGCTCAAATCAAGCACAGCCTCAACGAATTAACATTGTCGCACATAATACCTCAGTTTGTGCCTCCATAACTAGACTTACAAAGGAGGACATGTTTATGCAAATTGTGGAGTTGCATAGGAAGGGACAAATCAGTTCAGATGCATCTATTTTGGCATCTGCACTGAGTTACTGTGCTGATGGGAAAATTCTTACCGCAGGTATACAGTTCCATGCCCTACTAGTGAAAGTAGGATATGTCTCATCTATCCCCATCGGCAGCTCGCTGATCAGTTTTTATTCAAGATGCAGCCAATTGGAAATTGCTCATCGGGTTTTCCAAAATATGACAGCAAAAAATACTGTGACATGGACAGCATTGATTTCTGGCTATGCCCAGGATAATCAGGTCGAACCATGTCTCCATTTATTTGCACTGATGAGGCAATCTGTGTGCAAGCCAAATGACATCACATTTGCAACTATCCTCAGTGCCTGCACTAATCATGCATTTCTTGTACTTGGTAAAAGTATGCAAGCCCTACAAATGAGAATGGGTTTTGATTCCTATGTGCATGTGTCCAATGCACTGATATCAATGTATGCAAAGTGTGGGAGCATTGCTGAAGCACGAGCTGTATTTGAGAGTATTACATGCAAAGACCTGGTCTCTTGGAACTCATTGATTTTTGGATATTCACAGCATGGCCTTGCTGAGCATTGCCTAGACTTGCTAAAAGAAATGGAAGGGCACATAATACCAGATGCAATCTCCTTCCTAGGCGTGCTCTCATCATGTCGGCATGCGTGCCTTGTGGCGGAGGGTCGACGCTGCTTCAAGGCAATGATTGAACATGGAGTAACACCAGAGATAGATCACTACTCATGTATGGTCGATCTTTTTGGCCGTGCAGGGCTGCTTGATGAAGCATGGGATCTGATCCAGACGATGCCCATGCCTCCAAATGGTGTCATATGGGGCTCCCTGCTAGCTTCCTGTAGGGTGCATGGAAGCATTTCGATCGGCATACAAGCTGCAGAGCACCGTTTAAAGCTGGAACCAAGTTGTGCTGCAACTCATATTCAGCTAGCAAATTTGTATGGGAGCATTGGCTGCTGGAATGATGCGGCAAGAGTGAGGAAGGTGATGAAGGAGAGAGGGCTGAAAACAAATATCGGGTGCAGTTGGATAGAAGTTGGCAATAAAGTTTATACTTTCACAGCAGAAAACAGATCAGAGAGCCAGGTAAACAATGTCCTGGTTGTTCTTGATTGCTTGCAGTTACATATGGATCACAAGTATGATATACTGATTGAGGGTCTGGATTGGGATGATTCTGATGAGCATATCGAGTGAAGTTTAAACACTATATAAATTTAAAGATCATTGCTTGTCATGTTGGACTATAGGAGGCACTCAATAGGAATTGACATTTGTCACTCACACCTCAAATATCTGCAACCTCGATGTAACATGTAAGTATAACACCTGTGCTTGAGCATTTCAAAAGATTTTATTTGCTCAGTTTACTTTTTTCTGAACTACTGCTGATATCCATATGTTTTGTACTAAATATATTTTCACAATTGAAACCTCTGTATACAAGAATTCATGTTCGATCTAGTCTTGAGTGTTGGGGGGATGGGTAGCCATGCCCCACCCCTGTTTGTCAAAAGGCCCAATGGTCTAAAATAGGCTAGAGGACTTGTGTGTAAATTCATCATTTTAAATGGGTAGAGAGGAAGATTTCCTCCTCCCACCAACACTATAAATAGAACCCCAAGGCCAAGGGGGAAGGGGGCTGACTCCTCACTCCTTAGTCCTTTGGCATCACTTGTTTGTTCTCTGTCTGGGACTAGACCTAAGCATAACTTCACCCCGGAGAAGGTACGTTCACCATGTCTAGAGAAGGTACCTTCGCCACAGCCGGTGAAGGTACAGTGAAGGTTCTATATCTCAACATTGAGTGATGTGCCATGCTGCATAGAAGATGATGGGGGGATAAACTGGGTTACTCTGATGCAATGGGTTGTGCAATGCTTTGCAAGAGAGCATTTTTATTGTCTAGGTGGTAGGATGCTTGCTATTCGATTCTCACCTAGGATACATGTCTGAGTTCTGGCAAGGCGATGGCATTATGTTTTTTCTTCGGCATTTGTTTTGTACAGCAGATACTGCATAATGTATTTCCCATTTTGTTGTGAATAGCTATTCCACATCAAGGATCCAGTAGTGTCCATGCATTTTTTTACCTGTTGTCCCTACTTCTAGCATGTGATCATTTAATTCTCTGAACATTTCACTTGATTAGTTAATGCCCTAATGGACGGTGCGTTGCAACCAGCTCACAAAATATGGAATGGTTCTCTCCCAAACAACTATTAGTGTAGCTTAGTTAATTCATTGTTGCATACTGTCATGGTCATGGCAGTGGCTAATGTTCCACAACTTTAAACCTTAGAAAAGTTCCACTACTTAATTAAACATGGAGCAACCATTCTACTGCAAGGTAGAGCCAGTCTTTGTGGTCAGTCTTTGTGGTTCATATCAAGTCAGTATCAAATTATTTGGGTACCAGACAGTCTAGAACGCATACGGACTTCATTTTTTATGATCTCGGATATGCTTGGAAAGATAACTTGATAAGCTATCCAATGGCATTGGTTTCACGTCAAAATTCTTCCTGAATCAATGAGAATTGTCAAAATAAGTCAGCATCGGAATCTGTCAGGGTGTTGCAACATCGTCCTTTGGTCCATTGTATTGTGTATCATGCTTAGGGGCACTGTCCATGGGGGTTGCCCATCACTCGTGTTAGGGTTTGGTTTTTGTTGCGCTCTGTTTTCGTTGTGACATTGTCACTGCAACTGTATAGCCAAGATCGCTTATTGTGAACTAGGGCCCCCTGTTCTTGATCTTCTTTGCTTGGTACGATTAGTCAAGTAAAGACTTGAACCCCGTTTCATTATCAAAAGTTTCATACTTATTTTGCAGTTTTAGATTGTGTTCATCCCGTTCTTGCTTGTGTTCTCAATTTGCTTGTCAGAAAGCCTTCTTAGCGAGGTCAATCGTGCTGTGCATGGTTAATAACCAACGGAGCATCGGTGTAATGGTTGTGGGGATCTGAATCAGTCTTGGTTTAGAGAGCCTAGAATGTGAACATCAAGTCTCAACCAATCAACGCTATCATACCTTTTGGAAGAGATCAAGCCTTGTCTACATCAAAACGGCTAATTTCTGGCCAAACTATCAAAGGAACCGTCAAAACTTGTAACAGAACCGACCAATTAATATAAACATAATGTACTAATGATGTCGCTTAAGCAACTTAATTAGCACATGACGCTTATATCAACCCGGTAGTCCGTGAAACCACGAAGGATTTCAAAATTTCCACAAGATGCACCCGGACCAAATTAAGTTCAACATAATACCGTCCATAGTAATACATAAGTTCACAAGTAGTTGATTACATCGGAGTTGCGAAAATAGTTATTACAATACCAAGTTGGAAACAAAGCTGCGGAAGCAAAATAAAGTGTTGTTTTACAAACGCACACTTAGTTAAAAATAGTGCCTGGTCCATCATCAAATCCGGTAAAAGCATGGAGGAATGAGATATAAGAGATGACCTTGCCCAAGGTCTAATCCTCCCGTAGTGGGATACGGGTCCATCTTGTTGCCACAAACAAAGGTCTTATGATCTGCAACAAGTGGGAATAAAACCCGAGTACAAGAAGGTACTCGGCTAGACTTACCCGTCATAAACCAAAATAAAGTGACACCAAGGAGTATGCGGGGCTTTATAAGTGGGGTAGGCGACTCATTTAAACTTGCAATAAAAGATGAGCTTATTAAATAATCATTTAGTGATAAAGGACTCTCTAGCTTATCATCTTTTAGGTTGGATCCCGACATCACTAGATTAGCACCTGTACTATTCCAACTCCGGGGTATGAGCAAACAAAATTATCCTATCCTTCGGGTTGAGCATACCAAAGCATCAACAACATAGAACCATAACCATCCTATTTTTCACAATGATTTGCGACGGTGCCATTTGCTCGGTCAAGTGTTCACTTTGTCCGGGAACGATGGCGATTATAATCGATTGCAAACCCGGTGGCGGGTATTCCTCACACAAACCACACGTCTCCGTCGGAGTCGATTAGATCACCTTGGTCTATTCGGGTGGAAACACGGATTTCAACGAATACGGTTGCACCGGGGCATGCCGGCTACCGGTACCTCCGGCGCGACCGGCCACGGCTTTAATACCGCGCTGTGGGCAACACACTCAACTCCGTTGAAATCCGGCCCAAACATCCTCAAGGCTTCGCGGTCGGATGTCCGCATCCTTCCAGCTATATCGTGAGGCATTGTTCAACATGATCCGAGGACGTACAAAGCCATAGTCCCATTAAGTGACATCGCCGGAGTTTCCGTGGTCTAACACACCACAAACTCCGACTAGTCGTGATTTAACAAGGCCACATGGTTATGTTCTCTAACCAACCTCCATAGTATCAACCATAGGGTAGTAACCACCTACCTCGCGGATGAGGGTCAATCACCCGTCTTCTACCGATCTAATTAAGCGAAAGTGCTAAGCATATGAACGATCCCGAACTTAAAAAGGGTAAAGGTATTCGGGTGGATCAAGGTACTCATAATGCGATAACGGTTCCAAGTAACGCCCTTTGTAAACTTAATGCATCATCAACAATAAAGGACGCAAAGTAAATCATTTTGCAAACCGTAGGAGAAATGCTCCGGGGCTTGCCTTCCTAATACGATCAATGTTGAAGCTCTCAAAGACTTGATCACTCCACGTCAGTTCCTGGTTCTCGATCACTTCACGTGCCGGTTTCCCCTTGGTGACTCCTCTTTTGGATCCTTGACCCACGTCACGTTCGTTCTCCTAGCGATCCGTATGATGCGGGTGCATGTATGAATACTAAGAATACACATGGTATGATAATGCGAATGCGTGCTTTGCTTATTCTTTCTACAAGGTAGTCAACATCATCCAAGAACGTGTACCATAAGCACATGTCATCTACTACGTTTTCTACTACAACAATGTAATCCTAGTATACTACTTAGCCACCCATCCTACCACTAATCACCTTGAACACCTGACAATAAGCCTAGCACACAACATCACTTATTCGAGCATCAATACTAGTCCTAACCATATAACTAACAGATCAGCAAATAAATCATAAATAAATAACCATAGACCCTATGGATATGAATGAAGACATTATGGAAAGCTTATGAAATCCTCCATCAAATATATGAAGACATCACAAACTGATTCTCGGGTTAACTACACCTAAAACACGAACATCATCGGGGACTGATTCTGGAAAAACAGCCACTAAAACAGCCCTGGTGACCATCTTGTCACACCCATAACTCTTAAACTATTCATGCAATGACCATGAAACTTTAACAGTAGATGGTCAAGCTAACACACTAACTATCATCTTTAGGCAAGTTAACCAGAAACCCAACTTATGATTAGATTAGCCTAGCATCAATGGATTTAACCCCTAATTTGAACATCCAAGAGTTGAACAGGAGCACCATGATTGGCTACTCCTAAAATCCTACAAAAATTACAGTAGACATAGCATGGCAATACTAGTCTACCAACAAAATTTCATCCTATTTGGATAAACCTACTGACCTATGCATAAATCACAAGACAGCTCAATTAATTGGACCTATAAATACTTTGTATTATGAAGTATGGCAAACTCATGTGTTAATCACATCAATGACTTCCTACTAACATATAAACAGCCCACAAAAAGAATTAACTCTTAACTTGAAGTAAAGACCCTATTTATGAATTTAATCAAGAGCAAGGCAATAATAGGCACATGAACTGCAACTCTATAAAATTACACTAAACATGCATGTGATAACTTTACCTTAGACAGAGCATCTCAATACAAGACCAACAAGACCAAAACCATATTTTTCTGAGCAACCTAGAATTACTTATGCATTTTCAAAGATAAATAGCAATTATACCACTTGAAACATTTTAAATAAAACTATACAGAAACTTCACTCAAACATGACATAACATATTTTTCCCAGATACTACACTTCACAAGCTTTACAACAAGACCAAGATCTCCTAATTTGGACACTCCTAGCCCCCTATAGGAATTTTACAAGATTAAAATAGGAATCTGCCCTTTTCTTTTTCTTTTAAAACCGAGACCTAAATTGCTATGCGCACCCAAAACGTACCCGAGACACGCGTTTTCGCTAGATACACCCGGATCGTACACCGACTCATACCGGATGACGTCATCCATGACATCGGCGTGACGTCATCGTGGGTCCCGCGTGTCATACCCCTGGACCCAGCTATGCTGACGTCATCAATGACGTCAGCGATGACGTCATCCGGGTCCCGCCTGTCACTGACACAGGCGTGCTGCTTTTGCAGAAAGGACCCCGAAGTTTCCTGAAACTAACTGAGACCATACTGGTAAACAGTTGTGCCTAGCGCTTTTGCAGATAGGACCTCGAGCTTCACCTAATTTTGATCCCATGGTCCACGAGACGAGGAGAGATAGGGGGCGGCCGGCTCACCGTTCCCGGCGGCCGTGGGTGGCTCTCCGGCTCCACCGGAGGGCGGCGAAGGACCGCGGGATGACCGCGCGCCCGCTGGCGGTCCCAGCGCGGCTCGAGGCGTCCGGGACGGCCTGGCCACGGCGGCGGTCGGCCCCCTGCCGGTGGCGTTCCGGCGGCGGAGGCTACCCGGTGTCGCGCTCCGGGTGCGAGCGTGCGCACGGCGCACAGGAGGGCGAGGCGATCACGGTGGTGTGCTCAGGAGAGGAAATGACCGGGCGTAGAGGCGGCTAGCCGGGGCGGGTCGCGGCGGCGGCCATGGCGGCTTGCGGCGCTAGGTGGGAGCGAGCGGGAGGGGAAATTGGAGCGGGCGAGTGCGCTGGGGAGACGGGCGGGTGCTTTAAGGCCACCAGGCGCTCCCAATTTCGCCAGAGGGAGTCACGGGCGTGCGGAGGCGGACGCGACGCGATGGCGATGGTGACCGGGCGCTCGGCGTCGCAGCCGTGCGGCGCGCGCAGAAGAACGAGGCGGCAGAGCTGGGGGGCGCGCGGGTCATTGAGTACTTGGCCGCGTGCTCGATGGCGTGCGTCGCGCAGCGCTTGGCGCACCGGGTTTGGCGGGCGCGGCGTGCGACGATGCGGCGATGGTGGATGACGATGCAGCGCGGCGAGGGGGGACCGGGCCGAGCACTCGAGTGCGCACGCGGCACGGCTCCTCGACTCGGCGGCGCGGCGGGGCCTGGCGGGCGGCGGCGAGGGCGGCAACGCGGCGGCGCGGCTGCGGCGCGGGCGCCGGCCGCTTTCCCGCGTGCGCGCGAGCGAGGGAAAGAGAAGGGTGATGACGGTGGGGCCGGGGTGGGTCCCACTCTTTTTGTCTCGACTTGCAAAGTTTGACCGACCATAACTCCAAAAATATAGCGAATTTGGAAAAACTCCAAACATGAAAGTTTCTCCATTTGATGAGTAGAATACTTTTCATGTTGGAAGTTTTTGCTAATTCGGCTTAGATTTGAAAATGTGCATTAGGGCCAAATTATAATTATAAAAACATTATTTTTCAATACTCCTTTTGCTGTTTTTGCCCTTTTTGATGACCTAAAACTCATTTTCATGACTCGGAGTCAAAACAAAAGTTTCACCAAATAATTTTCTCTATAAACTTTGTTAAAGCTCCATTTTGCGAAAAGCATCACAAATATGACTTCTAGTAATCGGTTGAAAACCCTATTTGTATTTTTAATCCATGTATTCAAACAATTGCTACACAAATGCCATAATGATGCTTATTGGATGATTATGCTCATGAAGATGCAAGATTTATTATGCCAAAAACTGGAGTTGTTACAGCCTACCCCCCTTAAAGAAATCTCGCCCCGAGATTTAAAGCAGGAAGAGGGGAACAGAGGAGAAATAAGAGCTTTAATCATAGATCTGGATTTACACCGAGGATTACACGACTTGGATACAAAGCTTCTCAAGATTTGAGAGAACAAGGCTAGAAGAAATACACGAGAATCAACAACCTAATCCATATATCGACTGATACAGGGACAATGGAGACACAGGATGAACACGACGCTCCAAAACGTCAAGAACGTCCACAAGAACCAGAAAACCTCAAGCGTGAACTCCACCATCGTGAACCCAACCACCAAGATCAACCCAAAACAGATCAGGACTTCCTCCAAGAAATACATATTTTTTTCTTTCTTCCTACACTGGCGACTCTGGATCCACTGGCAAACACCGGATCTTGCGACTCTTCTTCTGATTACTCTCTCTTTCCAAAGTGATTTGCTTCTCAAGCTTCTCCTCTCAGAGCAAGGTTTCAGATTTGGGGATGGGAAAGAAGAAGAGATGCGCAGGAGGGCATCCACGACGGGGGAAAAGCAGAATGATGCAAGGCACCAGAGTGGAGGCAGGAGGAAGAAGATGGACGACGAGTCACTCTCGCACGGGCGTGGAGAAGATAAAGGAGGAGGGCACACTGTGCAGGCGCTGCGAGTGCGGCACCACGATCACGCGAGCACAGTGCACAAGTGGGTCCCCAAGGATTGCAACGGTTCTCTTATGGTCGACTTGCTGTGACCATTCCAGTTGTCCACATATTCATTTTTCCACTTCCAAGACCATTAGAGGACATTCTTCTACCTATCCCATTCTTCTAATTCGATGTCACATCCCTTTTTTCTTAATCCGAAGTATAGAGATGACAGGAATAGTACGATGTACTCTCTCATTAAACCCCAAAATTACTACATAGTAGGGCAGGTTATCGCAAGGTGTAACCAACAATTACCCTATTGGAGGCATCGAAGGGTTTAATGTGAGAGAATCTGCTACTCACATCATCAAATACATCAAATGGTGCTTCAACCCTCAAAGAGTTTACCACTACGAAGCAGGTCAAGCTGAGGTTTGCACATCTGTCAAGCTAAATCCAAATCAAGTTTGCTGTCAATAAGAATAGCATCTGCAATACTTTCTACAATATCACCAAGGACCTGTGTGAACAAAAGACAAGCTGAATTGGGTATCATCATTGGGTTCCTTGAGGTGAGTTCAACTCTGGCATATTCCTTCATAAGAGCACATGCTAATGTATGCTAATATGAACCAGCTAAACTGAAGAAGTCTACTCTTTTGCATGTAGAAGTCAAAGTTCTTAGGTCAAAGACATCCAAATCATCTTATGTAGAAATCAAAATTCCTAGGTCAATGATTCTCTAACTCCAAGGAAACCAACCAATTACCTTTCTTATAGGACAAAAACGGTAACATGAGCAGATTCTTTGGCAAGGACTCATGATTACCAATTCCTTTCTATAAGTCATGCTCTCGAAGCAGGGAATTTTTGAGTTTTGTTATCCAACAAACATTCCTTCCAAATGATAAGCGTGCCAACCTTTCCTTCAGAGCGTTGGCTCTACTGAACCAAATTCTCTTATTCAGACGACTTTTGTTTGGTACTCAGCGAAGCGTAGGTTGGTAAATCCAAGATTATTCCCAAGCACTTGTACGATGTGTACCCAATGCATTGTTGAATCCGACACCATGACTCTTGAAATCATGACCGAGATGCAACCCCAAAATTGTTGCCATAATCCGTTTATAAGAAGTTTTTGTCGAAGAATTTCCTTCATTGTCTCCCATAAGGCATGAATACTCCATAAAGCCTTAGAATACCTAGTAGATGTATAGGAGTTCTAAGTCTCTACCGAGGAGTACCATGGAATAGGAAACCATTCTCTTGATCGACAAACACGATATAGTCCTTTGTCTACCACCTCTTGTGGTCCGATGAGTCTTGCGAAAACGATCTCATTCTCCTTGATTTGCCGATTTTGCTCTTCGGGGAAAATATCATAAGAGATTGGATGATGAATATTGAGAGGAAATCAAGGTAGGTTCACGCAAAACGACACCTCGAGGCAATCTCGTAATAGGTCGAGATCAACAACCGTGATACTGCGCGTGCCGAGCAGCACATCCATGTGTCTGCAGCCACAGGGTGCTCTCAGTTTCGTCGCGGCACCATCAGTCATTAATCAGGACTCCATCACAAATCTTGCGTTTGAGATGCAATTCCACATGATTGAAGGCATTCTCCAGGCAGGAGTAACTCTTCATCATAGCAAATATTGCGCTACTAGCATGACCATTGCTGTTCTCAGCCTCATCCTTACCACCGACAAGTGCCGTCTCATTAAGCTGACGCCACACAACATGGTATGGGTCACCCTTAGGAAACACACCTGTAGTGGCACGAGCAACCTCTTCTGGGCATCTTTTGAGCAAATCCCGTAGTGCCTTGTATGCAACCACATTTGCACATTCCTGAGGATTCCTACCTCGAGCAACGAACCGACGTCCACACCAAAGTGACGCTCCTTCACTCTTGGCGGGAATTATTACTTCAACAGGAAGCAAACTCATACGCTGACTCTCCAGCTCCTTACTCCGCGATAGCGAGGTTCTTGACCCGTGGGATAACCCACGAGTGCAGAATTCGCCATAGCAAGGAAGGCATTCCAAATTCTTTTAGAAACTTTTTGGCACCACGTGGCTCACGGGTGGCAAGCGCGATGCGAAACTTTTCCCTTGGTTGACTTGGATTTGATGCGCTTCATTCTAGCCATCTGTCCAACCGAATCACAACTCTCATGAGATGGGGATTAAGTTGGGGGCTTTTATAAAAAAAAGAATCATTCTTTTATAAGGGAAGAAATAATGCAGTTGCCATGAAATGATTATGTGTCATGATGCATGCACGTTCCGTACGTCCTCACAAATCTAGAAATTAATAAATTCTAGCGTTTTAGACGGTGGCATACCAACGTGCTCTCATATAGCGTAAACTAGTCGGGCTACACGATCTTGCGTAGTTAGTGTACCTGCAGAAAATTCATTTCAGCCCAATATCCCAATGAATGCAAGCGACGTAAAAATCCACGCACCTTCCGAACAAGGTGAAATCTCCGATTACTTACACCCATTCCCGAGTGCATACTACCCAACAAGTCATCAGAAGACGACACCCTCACATGGGGTACCTTCTTATAAACATGTGTGAACATGTATATAATCCAGCACCAATAAGCACTCCCCTAGATCGGCATTGTGCCCGATCATGCTCTCACAACTCACACTTACCTCAGCGGCGAACCAATCTTACCTTGGCGTAGGGGCAAATTGATCCATACATAACTATTCAAATGAATAGCCCTCATACATATCCGTCGTGTATGAGCACAACAAATAGAAAATATGATGCAGTAATCCCCCAAGTTAGTACTGATATAAGCCACCTGAAGTCCTTAATTGGGCATAAAGGATATATTTGGTCCAAGGCACATATATATAAGTTTTGAAAACCACACACTTTTGAAAGGCCTATATATGAGATTAAGTGGCTATAAGTTCGTAATTCTTGTTTATAAAACAAAATCTTTTTGTTTTTAAATATACTTATGAACGAATACGTTGAACCGACTCCGATGCAGTACATGTATGAGAACCGACCAATTAATATAAACATAATGTACTAATGATGTCGCTTAAGCAACTTAATTAGCACATGACGCTTATATCAACCGGTAGTCCGTGAAACCACGAAGGATTTCAAAATTTCCACAAGATCGACCCGGACCAAATTAAGTTCAACATAATACCGTCCATAGTAATACATAAGTTCACAAGTAGTTGATTACATCGGAGTTGCGAAAATAGTTATTACAATACCAAGTTGGAAACAAAGCTGCGGAAGCAAAATAAAGTGTTGTTTTACAAACGCACACTTAGTTAAAAATAGTGCCTGGTCCATCATCAAATCCGGTAAAAGCATGGAGGAATGAGATATAAGAGATGACCTTGCCCAAGGTCTAATCCTCCCGTAGTGGGATACAGGTCCATCTTGTTGCCACAGCAAAGGTCTTATGATCTGCAACCATTCTACTGCAAGGTAGAGCCAGTCTTTGTGGTCAGTCTTTGTGGTTCATATCAAGTCAGTATCAAATTATTTGGGTACCAGACAGTCTAGAACGCATACGGACTTCATTTTTTATGATCTCGGATATGCTTGGAAAGATAACTTGATAAGCTATCCAATGGCATTGGTTTCACGTCAAAATTCTTCCTGAATCAATGAGAATTGTCAAAATAAGTCAGCATCGGAATCTGTCAGGGTGTTGCAACATCGTCCTTTGGTCCATTGTATTGTGTATCATGCTTAGGGGCACTGTCCATGGGGGTTGCCCATCACTCGTGTTAGGGTTTGGTTTTTGTTGCGCTCTGTTTTCGTTGTGACATTGTCACTGCAACTGTATAGCCAAGATCGCTTATTGTGAACTAGGGCCCTTTGTTCTTGATCTTCTTTGCTTGGTACGATTAGTCAAGTAAAGACTTGAACCCCGTTTCATTATCAAAAGTTTCATACTTATTTTGCAGTTTTAGATTGTGTTCATCCCGTTCTTGCTTGTGTTCTCAATTTGCTTGTCGAAAGCCTTCTTAGCGAGGTCAATCGTCTTTGTGCATGGTTAATAACCAACGGAGCATCGGTGTAATGGTTGTGGGGATCTGAATCAGTCTTGGTTTAGAGAGCCTAGAATGTGAACATCAAGTCTCAACCAATCAACGCTATCATACCTTTTGGAAGAGATCAAGCCTTGTCTACATCAAAACGGCTAATTTTCGGCCAAACTATCAAAGGAACCGTCAAAACTTGTAACGAGAACCGACCAATTAATATAAACATAATGTACTAATGATGTCGCTTAAGCAACTTAATTAGCACATGACGCTTATATCAACCCGGTGAGTCCGTGAAACCACGAAGGATTTCAAAATTTCCACAAGATCGACCCGAGACCAAA
Source organism: Themeda triandra (assembly GCA_018135685.1). Classification (NCBI taxonomy): domain Eukaryota; kingdom Viridiplantae; phylum Streptophyta; class Magnoliopsida; order Poales; family Poaceae; genus Themeda; species Themeda triandra. The sequence continues at coordinate 832,520 of JAENPR010000134.1, forward strand.
TTAAGTTCAACATAATACCGTCCATAGTAATACATAAGTTCACAAGTAGTTGATTACATCGGAGTTGCGAAAATAGTTATTACAATACCAAGTTGGAAACAAAACTGCGGAAGCAAAATAAAGTGTTGTTTTACAAACGCACACTTAGTTAAAAATAGTGCCTGGTCCATCATCAAATCCGGTAAAAGCATGGAGGAATGAGATATAAGAGATGACCTTGCCCAAGGTCTAATCCTCCCGTAGTGGGATACGGGTCCATCTTGTTGCCACAAAGCAAAGGTCTTATGATCTCGCAACAAGTGGGAATAAAACCACGAGTACAAGAAGGTACTCGGCTAGACTTACCGTCATAAACCAAAATAAAGTGACACCAAGGAGTATGCGGGGCTTTATAAGTGGGGTAGCCGACTCATTTAAACTTGCAATAAAAGATGAGCTTATTAAATAATCATTTAGTGATAAAGGACTCTCTAGCTTATCATCTTTTAGGTTGGATCCGACATCACTAGATTAGCACTGTACTATTCCAACTCCAGGGTATGAGCAAACAAAATTATCCTATCCTTCGGGTTGAGCATACCAAGCATCAACAACATAGAACCATAACCATCCTATTTTTCACAATGATTTGCGTCGGTGCATTTGCTCGGTCAAGTGTTCTTGTCCGGGGAACGATGGCGATTATAATCGATTGCAAACCCAGTGGCGGGTATTCCTCACACAAACCACACGTCTCCCGTCGGAGTCGATTAGATCACCTTGGTCTATTCGGGTGGAAACACGGATTTCAACGAATACGGTTGCACGGGGCATGCCGGCTACCGTGTACCTCCGCGACCGGCCACCGGCTTTAATACCGCGCTGTGGGCAACACACTCAACTCCGTTGAAATGCCGGCCCAAACATCCTCAAGGCTTCGCGGTCGGATGTCCGCATCCTTCCGGCTATCTCGTGAGGCATTGTTCAACATGATCCGAGGACGTACAAAGCCATAGTCCCATTAAGTGACATCGCCGGAGTTTCCGTGGTCTAACACACCACAAACTCCGACTAGTCGTGATTTAACAAGGCCACATGGTTATGTTCTCTAACCAACCTCCATAGTATCAACCATAGGGTAGTAACCACCTACCTCGCGGATGAGGGTCAATCACCCGTCTTCTACCGATCTAATTAAGCAGTGCTAAGCATATGAACGATCCTGAACTTAAAAAGGGTAAAGGTATTCAGGTGGATCAAGGTACTCATAATGCAGTAACGGTTCCAAGTAACGCCTGTAAACTTAATGCATCATCAACAATAAAGGACGCAAAGTAAATCATTTTGCAAACCGTAGGAGAAATGCTCCGGGGCTTGCCTTCCTAATACGATCAATGTTGAAGCTCTCAGCACTTGATCACTCCACGTCTGGTTCCTGGTTCTCGATCACTTCACGTGCCAGTTTCCCCTTGGTGACTCCTCTTTTGGATCCTTGACCCACGTCACGTTCTGTTCTCCTAGCGATCCTGTATGATGCGGGTGCATGTATGAATACTAAGAATACACATGGTATGATAATGCGAATGCGTGCTTTGCTTATTCTTTCTACAAGGTAGTCAACATCATCCAAGAACGTGTACCATAAGCACATGTCATCTACTACGTTTTCTACTACAACAATGTAATCCTAGTATACTACTTAGCCACCCATCCTACCACTAATCACCTTGAACACCTGACAATAAGCCTAGCACACAACATCACTTATTCGAGCATCAATACTAGTCCTAACCATATAACTAACAGATCAGCAAATAAATCATAAATAAATAACCATAGACCCTATGGATATGAATGAAGACATTATGGAAAGCTTATGAAATCCTCCATCAAATATATGAAGACATCACAAACTGATTCTCAGGTTAACTACACCTAAAACACAGAACATCAGGACTGATTCTGGAAAAACAGCCACTAAAACAGCCCTGGTGACCATCTTGTCACACCCATAACTCTTAAACTATTCATGCAATGACCATGAAACTTTAACAGTAGATGGTCAAGCTAACACACTAACTATCATCTTTAGGCAAGTTAACCAGAAACCCAACTTATGATTAGATTAGCCTAGCATCAATGGATTTAACCCCTAATTTGAACATCCAAGAGTTGAACAGGAGCACCATGATTGGCTACTCCTAAAATCCTACAAAAATTACAGTAGACATAGCATGGCAATACTAGTCTACCAACAAAATTTCATCCTATTTGGATAAACCTACTGACCTATGCATAAATCACAAGACAGCTCAATTAATTGGACCTATAAATACTTTGTATTATGAAGTATGGCAAACTCATGTGTTAATCACATCAATGACTTCCTACTAACATATAAACAGCCCACAAAAAGAATTAACTCTTAACTTGAAGTAAAGACCCTATTTATGAATTTAATCAAGAGCAAGGCAATAATAGGCACATGAACTGCAACTCTATAAAATTACACTAAACATGCATGTGACAACTTTACCTTAGACAGAGCATCTCAATACAAGACCAACAAGACCAAAACCATATTTTTCTGAGCAACCTAGAATTACTTATGCATTTCCAAAGATAAATAGCAATTATACCACTTGAAACATTTTAAATAAAACTATACAGAAACTTCACTCAAACATGACATAACATATTTTTCCCAGATACTACACTTCACAAGCTTTACAACAAGACCAAGATCTCCTAATTTGGACACTCCTAGCCCCCTATAGGAATTTTACAAGATTAAAATAGGAATCTGCCCTTTTCTTTTTCTTTTAAAACCGAGACCTAAATTGCTATGCGCACCCAAAACGTACCCAGACACGCGTTTCTGCTAGATACACCCGGATACTGTACACCGACTCATACCAGATGACGTCATCCATGACATCGGCGTGACGTCATCGTGGGTCCCGCGTGTCATACCCCTGGACCCAGCTATGCTGACGTCATCAATGACGTCAGCGATGACGTCATCCGGGTCCCGCCTGTCACTGACACAGGCGTGCTGCTTTTGCAGAAAGGACCCCGAAGTTTCCTGAAACTAACTGAGACCATACTGGTAAACAGTTGTGCCTAGCGCTTTTGCAGATAGGACCTCGAGCTTCACCTAATTTTGATCCCATGGTCCACGAGACGAGGAGAGATAGGGCGGCGGCGGCACCGTTCCGGCGGCCGTGGGTGGCTCTCCGGCTCCACCGGAGGGCTGCGAAGGACCGCGGGATGACCGCGCGCCGCTGGCGGTCCCAGCGCGGCTCGAGGCGTCCGGGACGGCCTGGCCACGGCGGCGGTCGGCCCCCTGCCGGTGGCGTTCCGGCGGCGGAGGCTACCCGGTGTCGCGCTCCGGGTGCGAGCGTGCGCACGGCGCACAGGAGGGCGAGGCGATCACGGTGGTGTGCTCAGGAGAGGAAATGACCGGGCGTAGAGGCGGCTAGCCGGGGCGGGTCGCGGCGGCGGCCATGGCGGCTTGCGGCGCTAGGTGGGAGCGAGCGGGAGGGGAAATTGGAGCGGGCGAGTGCGCTGGGGAGACGGGCGGGTGCTTTAAGGCCACCAGGCGCTCCCAATTTCGCCAGAGGGAGTCACGGGCGTGCGGAGGCGGACGCGACGCGATGGCGATGGTGACCGGGCGCTCGGCGTCGCAGCGATGCAGGCGGCGCAGCAACGAGGCGAAGCAGAGCGGGCTGGCGCGCGCGGGTCATTGAGTACTTGGCCGCGTGCTCGATGGCGTGCGTCGCGCAGCGCTTGGCGCACTGGTTTGGCGGGGCGCGGTGTGCGACGATGCGGCGATGGTGGATGACGATGCAGCGCGGCGAGGGGGGACCGGGCCGAGCACTCGAGTGCGCACGCGGCACGGCTCCTCGACTCAGGCGGCGCAGGCGGGGCACAGCGAGGGCGGCAGGCGAGGGCAGCAACGCGGCGGCAGCGGCGCTGCGGCGCTCTGCCGCTTTCCTGTGCGCGAAGCAGAGAGGGGAAAGAGAAGGGTGATGACAGGTGGGGCCCGCGGTGGGTCCCACTCTTTTTGTCTCGACTTGCAAAGTTTGACCGACCATAACTCCAAAAATATAGCGAATTTGGAAAAACTCCAAACATGAAAGTTTCTCCATTTGATGAGTAGAATACTTTTCATGTTGGAAGTTTTTGCTAATTCGGCTTAGATTTGAAAATGTGCATTAGGGCCAAATTATAATTATAAAAACATTATTTTTCAATACTCCTTTTGCTGTTTTTGCCCTTTTTGATGACCTAAAACTCATTTTCATGACTCGGAGTCAAAACAAAAGTTTCACCAAATAATTTTCTCTATAAACTTTGTTAAAGCTCCATTTTGCGAAAAGCATCACAAATATGACTTCTAGTAATCAGTTGAAAACCCTATTTGTATTTTTAATCCATGTATTCAAACAATTGCTACACAAATGCCATAATGATGCTTATGGGATGATTATGCTCATGAAGATGCAAGATTTATTATGCCAAAAACTGGAGTTGTTACAAAACTCGCGCCCAAGATTGACCCCGTCGGGCAAGGATATCGTCAGGTTGCCCTAGGTCAGTCGGCAGGGCTAGGGCGTTATTCTTGGTTGTTGGATAAGGGATGAATAGCATGGGGTTGAAAAAGGTAGTGCAAAAGAGAGGTTTTGTGTTGTATGTACGATTTTTGAGTTGGGATTCTAAATTTCGACCATGTATTCCTTATTGTATGTCTTATTCCGTTGGAAAAACCAAAGTTTCACCATTATTGTTATGTCGCTTTATAGAGTTATATATTGGGCTGAAACTAAAGGTGTGCCTCTTAAAATTAGCATAAGCCCAATTTAAGTCTCAACAGCACCATTTCTTAGCCAACTGAATTTAATCTGTGTGCATGTGCATCCAATGAAACAGCAGATGAGCACCGCTGTGTGGCTAAGATCGACGACGATATGGGGCGGGCCGTGAGATTCCGGCCTCACGTCTCGGTGTACCAACTTGGTACGTACTGGGCCAGTTCACTTTTCTTTATGTATCGGCACCACCCGCACGTCGTCGGTCGATCCGGCTCCTACGCCGGTATACGCTCAGAGTACCTGCTGGTAGCAGCAGAGAGACCTCTACTAGAGCAGCTAGGATGGTGCCGCTGCGCTAGCGCTCTCGATCGCTTCACCCGGCCCGGCCGGCCAGGGCCAACAAAGCCGGGGTCAATGCAAGGGCACTGCGCGAGCGCGCGGCGAGCTGCTTTCCCCTCGCCGAGGCATGCATGGCATGGTGATGTAGCAGTGAACAGGACTGCAGCAGGAGCATGCACGCACGCGTGCAAACCGGCCCGCGCCTTATCTCTCTACACAACTACACAGGGGTAAGGACGCGGTACGTGAAAAAAACCGGCGATCCAGTACTGTTTTATCGCTGAATCCCACAGTCCTCACATAGTACTGTTTTATCGCTGAATCCCACATGTGGCTAGCTGCTGCCTGTGCCCGCCAAGAACGACGATAGATGGGACGTGCGGCTGCTGGGCACTGCTCAACAGTGATCAATCATGCGTGGATGGAGGATCCGGGGCCCGGGTTTACCCGTACTACGTGTCTGTGCCAAAAGCCCAAAACAGCTCAAGAAAGGAAATGAACAAAGCTAGAGCTCCATGCGATCGAGTAGATAAGATCAATACTTGAGAGACTCAGTCTTTTGACACCCCCTCCGGCCCTCCCTGCTACTTCTTCACATAGCCCGATCTCCTACCCTTTACCTAAATACTTAATTCTGGTTTTTATTCTCCCTAACTTCAATAGTTTCAACGGAGGTTTTAGCGTGACGTCACATTAGTGGCGATGGAAGTAAATATAAACTATGTTGATAGTCTAGAGATCAAATAGACTCAAAATATACTACAAATGATAATTTCAATAAAAATCCAAATATTTTTTTCCTAGAAATTCAAGCAAAATCCTAGAAAATTTATATATATAAAGTTTGTTTTAGCTCAAAAGATATCAAACGATCTCTTTTAGATTTTTTCTATAATCATGCTTTATGTCCTAAAGTTGCCGTCGAAAATGCCAAGACCAAATGCTGGTCGATCTCACTATCTCACTCAGTATGGTCAAAGCTGAGTGTTTTTTTTTTTATGAATACAGGAGGGATTATTGCCCCCTACTGTGCCGGGCCACCTCTGCGCTTCGTGTGACAACGATGCATGCAGCCTTTTGTTTTGCCGCCCCGCCTGCTGCATGCATGCAGGGGTGCAGCTCCTGTAGCTAGCTAGCTTTGCAGCCTACATCTGCAAATTCACAAGCAGGTGTACGTGAGCATACATGTTTGCAAAGTTTGAGAATCGGAGACAGAGCAGGTCGAGTTCAATGGAATGATGGATCACGTCCGTGTGTCCCTTTCGCGGCAGCGGGGAGAACGCGGGGCCCGGACAGGGACGCATGGACCGATGGACGCATGAAGCATGACGCATGTGCCTTCACTCGTTGATGTGTGTATATAAATACATACCCTTTTCACCTCTTATCTCAACTAGCTCAGCTTTGATTTATAGCACTGATCTCCCTCCAATTGTCCATTCCCCCAAAGGTAGTTAGTTGCACTTACACGCGCCACCTGACTAGCTAGCCATGGAAAGAGTAGATGACGGCCAAATCAAGCTGCAGCAGCAGCAACAACCGCCATGCTGCAATGACAGCTTCAGCTTGGACGCCGGCGCCGCCTCCTCATGGCCGCCGCCGCTGCCGCTGCCACAGGTAATAAGGTCGCCGCCCTCGTCGTCGTCGTCGTCCTACACCTGCGGGTATTGCAAGAAGGAGTTCAGGTCAGCACAAGGGCTGGGAGGCCACATGAACGTCCACAGGTTGGACAGGGCCAGGCTGATCCACCAACAGTACATGTCATCAACGTCACACTGTATTTCTGCCCCACCGCCCAACCCTAACCCTAGTTGCACAGCTCTTGATCTTGGGCTCAGCTTGTCGTCGCTGCTAGCGCGCGGCGGCGCTGGCGCCAGCAGCGATGGAGGCTGCTTGCCTGTTCCATTAGAGAAGCTGGGGAACCGTTTCTCCTCAACGACATCGTCCGCCGCGACGGCTAATGACTACTCCGAGGGGAAGAACTTGGAGTTGAGGATGGGAGCGTGCAGTCATCATGGCGATGGCACCGAAGAACGTCTCGATCTCCAGCTTAGGCTGGGCTACTCCTCAGTCAGACAGAGGAACTGATGCGCGCTAGTGTGGGTATGTGTGCATGATGATGGAATTAATTACCGCGTGTTTGTTTCTTTCTGCTAAATGCCTAAATGTGTCTTCTACTTTATATGTATAATATGTGTGTATTTAAGCTACTTTCTTTGATCACAACTATAAGTCTATCTGTGTGTATTTATTGGAGTACATGTTTGTCCTATATCAAACTTTGCATCTCTGTCTTTATATATAGATCTTCTCTTCTCTACACAAAAATCTCCATCCGATCCTTGTCTTTTTCATTCATATGAGTTAGAATATAGCACACATCAACAAACGACACAGAGTTCGATTCTAAAATGTATTAGAACAAAGATGACGACAGAAGTAAAATTTTGTTAGAATGATGACCACGTGGAGATTTGAATATACAATAATGTTTCGGTCATTGTTATTTTATTTCTGCTAAATGTGTCTTCTACATTATGTATATAATAATCTGTGTGCATTTAAGCTACTTTCTTTGAGCTGGACAAATATATAAGTCTGTCTGCTATATTTTGCCCTATATTAATTTTTTTTATCTTGATCTATCGTCTATATATTTATATCTATATACATAATATTAAAGAGCCACTATCATGCAAATGATTTTTCATACGGTCACAAACAATATTTATGGCTAGTTATCAAAATAGTCATTGTTCCATCAATTGTAAAAATAAATCATTTTTAGGCACGGCTCTAAAATCATCTCTAAAAAATAATTTTTAGGGGCAGTTGTCTAAGAGAACCGGCCCTAAAACTAATTTTTATGCTCAGTTTTGTTAAGTCCATTATCCTCAAAAAAAGATTTTTAGAAACAATTTCAATTGTTCCTAAAAATGCATTTTATACTTTTGTAGACATAATTTACAAACGACAATAACAAAAAAAATGAGGCCGAAGGCCTACAAAACTAACCACCAATTACAAGATTTAATTTTCAGTTTATTCTGCACAAGTGCATCTATGGAGATTCAAACTCACACATTTCATCTCACACATGCTACCTCTATCATCACCACACCAAACACAAGGATGGAGCCAGGATTCATACTGGAGGGAGCGCAATCCTCCAAGGCATCGAGTGTTGACAAAAAATATAAGATGATAAACAACATAAAATAAAGTATATACAAAAGATAATTATACATATGCATATATATTATCATTGATTCAATCATAACGTTTATTGCTAAAATGATGTTGCATGTATCTTGTAGTATAAATAAAGATTTCTATTACACCTCCACTAACTTAAATTTAGCTAGAAGACTACCAACTAGCTCAATAGATTTATTAATGTTAATGGAAATAATCAATTGGTTCCATCTTCCATAGGTTGATCATTGTTATTGATTGCATTAGTGTTTTCACCGCTACTACTATCAGACCTTGATCTTGACTTAAAAAATCGATCAATTGGTTCTAACCTCACGCAAATGCTAAATGCCTAAATGTAATATAAAAATAAAAAATTATCTAGCCACTTAGTGACCTTCGGCTTTAAGAGATTAAGAGATATTAGCTATTCGGCTCATGGTTTCTGCGTCTGATAAACCGGTTGATGTCATTTTGTTGTGAGAGAAAAATATACCATAGTTGATTAGAGCTTCCTGGTGTTTGGTTGCTTGGAGCTTTAACTAGGCTCTGATGCATAACTACTTAGGTAATTACCAGTGATTAAAGATGATTAAAGAGTATATCTAATGAAGCTTGTGGAACATTATGGGGCCAGGCCCTGCCCGCCTTCTCTCTCTGTCCACACAGTCACTTGTGACTACATATATGATGATATCCTTTTGTACTAACACGTAAGAATCTTATAGTCAATATTTTAATTCGTGTAAACAACTAATAGAAAAAGATAGCTTTTTTATAGCTTTCTCCCTTATTTTCCTCTCTCAACCATGTATGGAGCTGTTTTGCCAAAAAGTTTTTTTTTTCCAACATAGCTCAACTTCATCTAGAAAGTTACGAAGTAGAGCTGTCCCAAACGGATATGGTTCTCAGTGTTATGTTGCGCCTTGTCAGTATGAGGGCACCCACAATAGTTCGAGCAAGTAAACGGTGTGAGTGGCGGATAGGATGCACAAATTTTTAAATGGTAGCACGCCGGCACACAGGAAAAGTGAACAGCTTTTATGCAGTTAGAGACCCATATAATTTGTAGGGGCATTAAGAGAATTTGCTCTATATCTTTCTCATTTGTATATGCACAGTTCTTCCCTGCAGTATATACCACAGATGGACCGATCAATAGCTTAATCGTCAGCAGCACCCTAACGAAATCCAATAAGCAGATCCTATGAGCTAGCAAAACAATCATGCCATCTATACCTACTCTGCAATCCCATCCTGGAACAAACACCAAACTGAAGAAGGGGAAAGAATGGACAAATGTACAGTTGGGGCTCGCCCTGTTACTGCTACGACTCCTGCTCTTCTTCTCGGTGCGAGGGCAAGCCTTGGCTCCTCATGGTCATGGTGTGCGTGCTCGACGTCGTCAGGGCGTTGGAGGCCGACGCTGACGCTGACGCGCGCGATGTCGCGGACGTCGACGGCGAGCTGGTGCCGGACGACGACCCGGCAGAGTAATGCGAGCCGCGCAGGCCGTGGGGCCTCCGCCGGTACCGCGACCCGGGCACCCCCGGACGCGTCGGCTCCTCGAGCGTGCTCTGCTTCTTGGACAGGATGATCACCACGCGCTTCATGTCCGGCCGCAGCCGCGGGTCGGCCTGCACGCACAGCAGCCCGATGCGCACGCACAGCTCGACCTGCTCGGGCACCGCCGACGACTTGACCGCCGGGTCAAGCAACTCCAGGCTCCGACCTTTCTTGTACAGTCTCCAGGCCTGCATTTATGTAGCCAACGCATGGATTAGAACAATGTAAAGCCAGCTAACCATGAGGAGGAAACAGGCAAAGAGTAGACGACTGCATTGGCATTGCAAATAGGATTGGAGTACGTACGTATTCCAGGAGGCTGTCGGCCTCGGCGTCCTTGGGCGGGACAAAGGCGGAGTTCTTGCGGCCCGAGACGATCTCAAGAACCACCACGCCAAAGCTGAAGACGTCGGCCTTGGTGGAGAGGTCCCCGTGCATGAGGTACTCGGGCGCCATGTACCCGTTGGTGCCAGCGACACGGGTATGGACACGAGATTGGCCATCGCCGGCCTCCGGGAAGAGGCGGGCCATGCCGAAGTCGGCGATCTTGGGCACCCAGCGGTCGTCGAGGAGGATGTTGCTGGCCTTGATGTCGCGGTGGATGATGGGCGTGTGCGCGTCCTCGTGGAGGTAGAGCAGGCCACGCGCCACGCCGAGCACAACCTCGTGCCGCCGCGGCCAGGTCAGCTCCGCTCGTCGTGACCGGTCGCTGTTGCTGCTAGCTGGACACACAAGGGCAAGCCGTGTCAGAGCTCAGAAGGCTGAGATGATATGTAGATATAGTAGAGATGAAAAAGGATCAATGTTCTATCGTGCGTCTCACAAATCAGAATAAACGATCCAGAAATCGCAGTGGAAGAAATAAAACGCGTACTTGTGGATTACAGTGGAATCGTGAAAACTTTCTCAAAGCACTTAGAATTTTTCAGTACACTCAAAACTCAGCACATTGTAATCTAAAAAAAAACAAAAAACTCAGCACATTGAATCCAGTAGTATGCCCTTGGCCCAGGACACCTACACATTTGGGCCCAACTAGACCCAGATAAGAGGATGCTTCTTCTCGGTGCTCTTGCACGACAACAGCAGCAATAACAGTTCCACGTGGAGTCAACAAAACTCATCTAAACAATCCAGTCTGTGTACGGTGTATCAAGAGAAACGCAAGTTCCAGTGAGAAGCTTTTGTCGTCTCCCACAAATGTTCTTGCATCACGCATTCACGCTGATGATACTATCTCGTCCGGGATGACTAGGAATCTTCAATGCCGGATGGGAACGTCTCATCAGATCAGGACCGGAGACCATGTGGGAAGAGAAGGGAACGCGCGCAAGCAAAACGAGCGTCCGGTCTCCGGTGGAACACGTGCGCGCACACGGTTGGTTACACAGAGAGTCAAACACGCTGCCGGATGGAGCAGTACCAGTATTGCAGTACTTGTATCCCAAGAGGCCAAGGGCAATACATCAAAAAGAAAAAAGAGGCCAAGGGCAAGATTACTAAGGACCGTGTCCAACAAAATCCAAACAAATCCAGTGCGCACCAACAGTGCAAATTTTTCTTTTTGTTTTTTAGAAAGACCCACAGGCCACACTACTGTCACTGCTGGAAGTTTGGTAGTAGTACCAAACAAGAGAACCAGAAGTCCGGGCGCTGAACTACTGATGCTGCAATGGCTGATATGCTGCCACTAAGGACTGCACGCGTGGATCGTTATACCAGAGCACAAAGAATGCTAGAAAGTTACCTTTATTCAGTTAGCGCAAGTAGTCCAAGTTTAGGCAGCTCCTTTTTCTTTTTACTAGTTGGATGTTGTTGTGGATTGAATTGTGATGGCCGCATACAGTCTACGGTGTACTCTGGTAAAAAAAAAACTAATAACAACGGATACAGAGAAGCTAGTGTGGCACGTCAGGGTCATGGAAAAGCAATTTGACTTGCATACTCTACCTTGGATAGCAATTAGCAAATGCTGCAAATTGGTCAGTCGTTGTAGATGGACACAAGATGGAATCAAGTTTCTCCCTGGGGTCCCACGGCCCAGTATGTAATCTAAGATGAATCAACAAACGAACTTTGACCAGAGACTCGCTATTAAATAAAATACACTAAACCCCCCTCAGTTTGGCCTTAAGCAACCATTACAAAAAGAAACCTTAGTTTATCCTTAAGCATCCATTACTTAGTTTCGGCTTTGAAGTAAAAGCTGTTTTCGCATGTGCATATTGGACGGTACGGTGAAGAAACTTCAACAAAACCCGAACAAAGAGAGTCTAAGCTGATGACATCTGTAATACTACTTGTGATCGTAAAAACTACAGTAACGTGTTTCGTGACTGCGTCAAAGACTGACGTGAGAAGACTGGTCGGGTGGACCCAAATTTGGCCCTGCCTACATGGTGTCATGATCAGGGCCCAACTGCACAGGTTAATGGGTCATGGGTACGGGTGTTGGTTAGTTATGATCGATTGACCCTTGGAGATAAGGAACGCATGCATGCACACGGAACCGTTGTCGTGCTTCCCCGGCGAGGCGAGGCGAGGCAGAGAGTAGAAACAAGGAGAAGGCGTTGTTGACCTCCAGGCTCAAGAGGGACACACGAACGCACGGAAATACGAGGACAAAGAAGCACGAGGTTCAGGTATTGATATTGATATAGTTACTAATCTTATCTATGTCAAAACTATTAGTATATTACTAGTAAATCTCACTTCTCGCACTATAAAAATGTATACAGGTGGGCCCAGCCCGGCAGTATGTCCTATGCTCTGTACGGAACCAAGCAGAATTCTTCACGTTTGAAGCATGAACTTTATTTGTCCAAACTGGCCTCACTGTGATGAAATGTGAATATACTACACGGCCTAGTGTAATTCGTTGGTTCATCGTTACGATCAACCAACGAATCAATCAGCCGACCTGAGACGTAGGCAACAGTACAGCGACTTTTCCTGGCGCATTGATGCCATACCGTCCCCAACGGAAAAATATCGCCACCAACCAACCACGCATCGGCCTCGGCCGCCTCTGTTTCCAATCTGAGCACACGGATTGCACTAAAAACCACCTCTGATCCGGTCTTCTACGAACCGCGATTCTAATCTCTCCCTACGAACTGGCAATTAAGTTTAACCCCTTCGCGATTGAGATCGCACGGAACATGAATCGCACGAAATTGAGCGATCGATGGACCAAACTACCGGCGGAAAACGGAATTTGACTGCGCGCGTGAGACGGAGAGGAACATAGAGACACGGAGGAGGAAGCAAAGCATCAATGGGGGAAGGAAGATGAAGGTGGACTCACAGTGATTGTAGGACGACGACGGCGAGAAGAGGACCTTATCGAGGCTCTCGTTCGTCACGTACTCATACACGAGCAGCTTATCCTCCACCCCGCGCGCGCAGTACCCGATGAGGTTGACGACGTTGCGGTGCTGCACGCGGGACAGCAGCGTGGCCTCGTTCCGGAACTCGCGCGCGCCCTGCCGGGACCCGGCGCCCAGGCGCTTCACGGCGACGTCCCGCCCGTCGTCCAGGCGGCCCCGGTACACGGGGCCGAACCCGCCCTGGCCCAGCCGGTTCTTCTCCGAGAAGTTTCGCGTCGCCGCGGCCAGGGTCTCGTACCGGAACGCGCGCTGCTCGCGCGCCGCGATCGCCTCCAGGGAGGCCTCCTCCTCCTTCTCCTTGGAGGAGGAGGAGGAGTGGCGCGAGGAGGAGGAGGTGAAGGGGCGGGCCAGGCGCTCCAGGAGGGCACGTGGCTTCATGCCCGCCTCGTCGTCGTCGGCGGCGGCCAGCGCCGGTGGGTGGGGAGGGGAGGGTAGCGATGGTACCAGGCGGCGGCTGGGTGGAGTGAAATACGTACGGATGCCGCGGGAGGTGGGTGGGTTTCTGAGTTTCTCCGCCTGCGCGTGGGCGGGCCGCTTCCGCGCCACCGGGGGATTGAGGCGAGCGGGCGGGGGCGCAGTGGGGGATTTGGGGACGGAAGCGCGTGGCGGCGTGCGGTGGCTGCGTAGTCGCTAGTCGGCAGACGACGGCAGGGCAGGCAGAGGGGGGAGGGGGGTGTGGAAGTTTCGTCGGGGTCGGGGAGACGCCGAGACGGCAAGGCGCAGCCGCAGCGGGTCAAACGACAGCTGGTGTCTGGTGCTGCTGCTACTGTTCGAGACCCGTCGCTGTCGCGGCAAAAAGTCCAGGCGACTGCGCGTTGACGAACGCAAGCCGGGGAAGGTTGGGGTTTCCGTTCCGCTCCGGCTCCGCCCGTCGGTTCGACAGACAGAACAGAGGCGCGTCCGCGCAGCACGCGGTGGCATCAGCCGTGCAGGTCGGGTCGCGTCATGTCGCACGGATCCGTTGGGAAACCGGGAGGAAGCAAGCGGCACGGCTGGTCCGACCCGTCTGCGTTCATGATAAAGAGCTGGAGTCGATGATGCTGAGTTGCTGACCCACGTCCGTTTCCGTTTCCCACCGGCGAGACGCGTCGGCATTTATCATGACGATAGCAACAAGCCTGACGACGACGACGACGACGTCGGCTGCGGGCGGTGCTCGCGTCCTGCTGTACCCGCGGACCCGTACAAGCATCTTTCTGTGCCACATACTGTACGAGTACGATGATGATCCGGAATATAGTGAGTGATTAGCTGCGGCTGGCCGATCTGTTTGCACTTGAGCTGCGCTCCTATGCTCGTGCTACCAGTTCACAACACTTTTTTTAAGATTACCAGTTCACAACGCATGAGACGGGCGTACCAGTTGCAGGCTTCCAGTTCCAGGGCCAACACAACACATGAGACGGGCCTAGTAGTATCCACCATGCTCTCCGTACAAATTGCAATTCACAACAGAGGCCTGCCTTGCTGTGAAGTCTTCAGGACACCAGGTCAGAACGATTGGGATCGTCTGATGCACACGTTCTGCGAAACAGACACCTTGACAAGACTTTGACTTCGCCCGGAGGTTTGGTCAGGCACGCACACGTGGATGCACAGCCGCCATGGCTCTGCCCGTTGCAAGCCATCATCATGTAATCAGTTGCCGGATGCATTACTAAAACAAAAAGAGGCCTGGCTCCTAGAAAGGAAGCCGAGGCCACGTCACCTTAAATATTTCGCTCCGTTCCATTTCTATCCTACGATCTGCGTTCGTTCATTTTGGCGAAGCTGATCTCCGCTTCGCTCTAGAAGACAGAAGCTTATCTGCTTCTCCAGCTTCGCACTCCAGCTTCGCACTGCTGTACGCAATTATTGCTTGCCTCGGCTTCGCCCGATCGGGACTGCCCTCTTCTAGCGTCTTCCTCCTTGCGTTCTTGTTGCCCTCGCCATTCCCTCTGCCCTGCGCATCGTTCTTTCCGTCGCTGTGCCCCTCGCATCTTCATCTGCGTCTTCTTCTCTGCCGTCATTCTGTGTTTCTATCGTTTCCAATTCGTCAACGGCAATGTCGCGTGCCTGCTGTTCCTCGGCCCTTTCCGGAAAGGGATAGCATCCGCGGTGCGCCGCGTCCTTCTCTTTGGTTCTGTGCTCGCGGATCTTCGCTTCTCATCCTGCCCACACTTCCAAAAGGGGATCCAATAAGGTATGTCGGATCTGCTTTGCGTGCGTTGTTAGGGTCCATTTGTTCGAATGGTGAACCAGATTTTTCTAGGCTGTTGGCTCTACGATTTCGCATTCTATTTTCAGAATAGGTAGATCTTTTCGTGTCTCACCAGATTTTTGCTTTTCCCCTTTGCTCCATGGCAGAGGTTTCCTTCTGTTCTTCTCGCTGTTCCGAAGAAGATTTATTCGCTTGCTTCTAGGTCGTTCGCCCCTGGCCTCCTTTGTAAACAGTGGATCACCACCTGCGCCTCTCCACGATTAAAAATGTCATGTCATTGTGCAGGTGCTCTTCCTCTGGTACCCAAGCTCCGTGTCTGTTCCAGATTAACCAGAACCGCTTCGTTGCCAGTTTCCACGAGGTACTGCTATTCTATCTTCTTTTAATTTGCCGCGTATTTATGCAAGGTGTCTCCTGTCACTAATGGACTCATTGTGTTCGTGTAGGCCTGTGTGCGTGTGTAGTGTGTGTCAAAAAAAATTTTAAAACGGTGTGTGCGTGATCCATTTTGGGGTCCACTGTGCATTGTAGAGATATGTTCTATTTTCGGATATCATATTTAGCTATGTTACAGGCGATTGTGCAGCAGTGTTCGTTGCCTTACGCTGCTGGCATACATGAGATAATAGATGACGGAGTTAGTTTGTACGGTGTTGAAGTTGGATTGCCTTCAGAGTTCTACTGCTCTGGTCAGCCTCAGAGCCTGTTCTTCTGGGCTCCATCTAATTTGCAACAGGATGCTGCATATGAATCAGCTGCCCTCCAAGCTCTGATGGCCTTGCAAGACACATTCGGTTTTATTGTGGTCGACTATAGTATACATGGTCTTCTGCTATATAGGAATTTACTCAACCATCTAATTCCTTTTGCAAATAGAGGCATTCAGCTGGCCAGGTCAATCGTTGCGTTGCCAACGAACGACCATGTAGCCCAAACATCTGTACTGGGAACGGCACAGCAGATGATAGATGAGATAGATGCTTTTCCCCATAGAGTGCCAGTTTAGCTTACTCAACAGATGTGTGTTTATGTTTCAATGTCGTTTGCAAATTTAATTTATGTATTTCAAATAAAATGGTCTTTGAACTGGTTCGTCTCAAGTTTTCGTGATCGCACTTTGTTGCTCCTTGCTACCCCAATTGTTTGTTACATCTAACTAAGATGGAAAGGATCCTCCTCTTGTCTTGGATATAAAATTAGTTACATGGTCATTGTCGACGATGGATTTGGCATTGCTATCGACAATCAACTTGCCGGTGCGTGAATTCAGGGACATGTTTGTTTCTCTTTTCCTACCAGCAATTTGTCCCTTACACAAATAATGTTAACTTCAAGCGTCCTCTGCATTCCATTACAGCCAGCGGTTCAGCGCCGTTGGTAACTACTACTACAACTACGGCCGCTACCCCACACGAGGACGTAAGTATCCTCCGATCTTGAGGCCATATTTAAAATAGTATATTAATTATATGCCCTATTAGTATAAAGGGCGCTAGATTCGATTTGCTTCTTATCTTAAGTAGGTCGGTCTTCACGTCATTCTACGGATCATTCTGATCCAGGACCATCCACCCGTCGCAATGCGCGAAGACGAAGACGTATGTTCTTTTCGATTACTTCCTATGTGCACTTGGTCTATCTTCATGTTATAGAGAGCCACACGCTCAGAAATAATGACTCCAAATTTAGGCACAAACACATCCTATCTGCTTTGAGAGAATGGATGCAGCAGCAGCTGAACAAAGGAGAAGATTTCGCTTCATGACACCGAATGGTTTGGGAGGTAATACTCCTTAAGATTGGTCATACGGGTCCTCGCTGCACTTGTCAAAAAGAACACTCCAATTAACTCCGTGCTATGGAAGAGGGTACTCTAATGGATCTAAGAATTATTGCATTACAGTGCTTGCTTCCATACGGAGCGCTAACCTTCAATGTGGCCAATTCGATGAAGCCTTCGTGGCTGCACTTAAAGGTACATTTTTCAGCGATGTACCCGCACTTTAGATGTGCGCCATACGGTTTGGCCACGAGGTTTAATTCCTTCCTTGATTTTAGCTTTCCTTCTTTCCCTCTGCTTTGCAAAGTATCATACCCCAGAGATCTTATTTCGGTGGACACGATCGGGAATGCTCCAACCATCACGCCCTTTTTTGGTACGACGGGAGTAGGAAAGGATCCGATTCTGAGTTGTCATCTACAACAAGTGTTGCCGAGGTGGCAAAGTTCAGTTACCACAATTCATGCCCGTCCGAGCCTTTGGCTTCGTTGGCAAAATTTGATGGTGGTTCTCGCATCCAACAAGTTCATGAAAAGCATAAGGCAAGTATAATTGTCTTTTTGCCTTTACATCTATGGGTGGACATAGATCGAAAGTATGAATGATGGAGGAGGTCCTCTTGTATTTAAGATTTGTGGCCGAGATTCACCACCGCATAGGCTCCCTCCCCCTCCCGGAAGGTGATCCTCCAAAGTTCATACAACTCTATGTTTATGACACGCAAATGAGATTACCAAGAATCACGGGCACTCGGTACCGGCCCCGACGGCGCGGTGCAGATATAGATCCTGCTGTTGTGCAATCATTGGTCGACATGCTTGATCGTCATAACCCTTTAGCAAAGCAATTCAGAATGGCAAGAGATAGGTTAGCTGAAGGTAATGATGAGGAGTTTGTCATTCAGCTTGTTGGTCCCCGCGATGGAGACCCGCCACAATACAGCTTACCAGCTACAGATGAACTGGCCATGCTTGTTGTCGGCGATTTAAGCCCAGAAGCTTATCAACGGGACATAATTATTGAAACCAAATCCAATGAGCTAGATTTCAGCTCTTCATCCTCGCTTTTATGGCACTACGGTACCCATTCTTTGTTCCCTTATGGGGAACGTGGGTTCCAGATTGGAGTGCCTTATGTTGGGTTATCGCCTACAGAAGAGAATGCATACACCAAGGTTACAATGCAAGGACTACTTTTGCTACATGCTGCACTACAAAAAAACCAACCCAATCCATACCCTGTTATGGAGCACTTGTCCGATCGGGCTATGGTAGATGCAAGAGCTTGTATTGATGAAAATAGATTAGGCTTCCTTTTGAACACGAGGAAAGATATAAGGGGAAACTATTCAAGGTATTTGTGATGCTATTATAAGAGGGTCTACACATGGTGATGACATGGGTAAAATGACCGTGTTACCTGCCTCCTTTACTGGTGGAAGGAGATACATGATACAGAATTATCATGATGGTATAGCCATTTGTAGAGAATATGGTCCTCCAGATTTCTTTGTCACCTTTACGTGCAATCCTAAATGGCTGGAGATTAATGAAGCTATCTTTGACCGTGGCATGAAACCTAATGATCGATCTGATGCTATTGTAAGGGTGTTCAACCTCAAATTAGAAGAGCTACTGCATGACATCAAAACTGGGGTTGCCTTTGGACCCTGCACTGCAGGTATAATACTTTAACCACACACACTACCTTGTCCGCTTTTCGTAAATAGGTAGCTCCTCCCGCTCTATGCTTCACTCTTATCGCGCACATTTTGCTGGAGTGTTGTTGCACATGATAGAGTTTCTAAACGAGGTCTTCCACATGCACATATCATTCTATGGACCGCGAGACACATCCAATCCTACACCTCGGGAATGATTGATAAGTACATATCTGCTCGAGATTCCCGATCCAAGAACAGATCCCCTGGCTTATGCTTTAGTTGCAGAGCATATGATGCATGGACCTTGTGGTGCACACAATCCAAAATGCCCATGCATGAAAAAAAATAAATGCTCAAAGCGTTTCCCCAAGCCATATCAGGAAGAAACAACTATTAGCTCAGATGGTTTCACTACATATAGAAGAAGACCGTCGGACCTCTATATTGAAAAGGGTGGCACCGCGTCTGGACAGGTTGGGTTGTGCCATACAATTTAGGCCTTCTAAAAAAATACCAGGCTCATATAAATGTCGAATGGTGCAACAAAACCACATTTATCAAGTATCTCTTCAAGTATGTTACAAAAGGTGCTGATTCAAGCAAAGCATACTTGAAAAGAGTTAAAAGAGGAGATCTGCCGTATGATGCTGAGTAAAACAGCTAATGAGATTAAGGAGTATCTAGATTGCAGATATATATGCCAACAGGATGCTTCTTTGGAGAATATTTGGTTATGACATACACGAGGCACCACCCAGTGAGCGGATGCCATACATCTTCCAAGCGAAAACTTTGTCACTTTCGGTGCCGGACGAGGAGGATGGACAGAGAATCTACAATAGAATTCCGAAAAAACTATGTTAACGGAGTGGTTAGAATCCAATCAATTCAATCCTTGACTAGAGAACGACTTATCCTCAATTTCCTTCCAAATGGATTTGGGAACATAAGGATAGAAAATGGAGACCACGTAGGAACAACGAGGGTAAAATTGGCAGACTTTACTATGTCCATCCATCAGCTGGAGAGCGATATTTTCTGCGTCTGCTTTTACTATCCGCAAAAGGGTGCACAAGCTACGAGCAACTCAAATTCCACAATGGGCAGTACCACCCTACTTTCAAAGAGGCATGCAGTCGCGTGGCCTCCTTGGAGATGATCTAGAGTGGTACAATGCATTTGACGAGGCTGCTTGCCCGGTCCACATCTTCACGCCTAAGGAGGATGTTCGTAATGATGTTGTTGTACTTGTGAAGTAAGTGATGAAAAAGCTTTCTTTGAGAGGGTTTGCGTCATCTCGTGTGATGATATTCGGTACCAATATAGAGAGAATATTGGTGACCCTAATTATGATTTTAGGATGGTTTGGCCGAGATTACCTTCTCGATGAGTTGGGCACCGCAGCACGCAGTGGAAAAGATATTCGCCCAGACGAACCTTCCGCCAAAAGTCATTCACCTATCCTCGGTTCTACAACCGTCTCATAGAGGAAGAGTTGTCTTATCCTGTGGATCCTAATATAGATATGTCTAATCCTACAGCTTCTCTCAACCAAGGGCAAATTCATGCATTCAACACGATTGTTGAACGAGTGCTAGCTGAGGAGCCAGGCTTCTTTTTCTTGTCTCGGTTATGGAGGAACAGGAAAAACTTACCTATGGAACCGGATTGTGTCCTACCCGAGAGGAACTCAAAAGATTGTCTTTGACCGTTGCATCATGCGGGGTTGCGTCTCGCTCCTTCAGTGGGAGAACGGCCCATTCAAGATTCAAGATACCATGTGAGATCGAAGAAGACACTATATGCGATATTAGCGAAGAGGATCTATGCTCGCTGAATTAATAGAGCTCACAAGCCTGGTAATTTGGGACGAAGCTCTTATGGATAAGAAGGCATTTGAGGCTCTCGATCGTGCTTTGAGAGATGTTCAAAAGTACAAGATTCAAGAAATGGGCCGACATTCCTTTTGGCGGGAAGGTCGTCGTGCTAGGCGGAGACCTCGATGCATTCTACCCGTTGTTGAAGGAGGCGAGAAACTTGAAATACTTGATGCCACCATAACTCGATCACGTCTTTGGGCCCATGTTGAAATACTAACTTTGGAGAGAACATCGTCTGAGTCATGTACCTCGATCCCGATCCACCGCGATTAGAAATTCTTGAGTTCGGTGAATGGATACCGAAAGTAGGTGAGGGTAAAATTCCAGCCTTTGCTAAAGAAGGAGAATACGAAGCAACGTGGATTAAAATCCCCGTGAACTGTTGCTTACCACGAAGGTGACAAACTTACATGTATTGTCAATGCAATATATCCGAGATATACAAACCAGATTTTGATGTAAATTACCTAGGTGAAAGAAGTATCCTCACTCCTACAAATGAATTGGCGGGCGTAGTGAACGATCACATGGTGTCGTTGGTTCAAGGAATGGAGAGAGAATACTTAAGCTCGATAGTATTGAAAAAACAGCGGACAAGATGAAGCGTACGAAGCAATGTACCCGGTTGAATTCCTCAATACTCTAAATGGTAATAATTTCCCACAAAGACCGTATTGTTCTAAAAAAGGGTGTTCCTATCATGCTTCTACGCAATCCGAATCAAGCAATGCAGATGCGTAACGGTACCAGGCTTATTGTTACGGCCCTTGGACAATGGAGTATAGAAGCAAGAATCATGAATGGACGCCTTCAAAAATAGACCTTTTACCATCCCTAGAATTACCTTGCTTCAAAAAGTAAGAGGTGGCCTTTCATCCTCAAACGACGACGGTTTCCAATAAGGGTCTGCTATGCAATGACTATTAACAAGAGTCAAGGTCAAACTTTTGTCCTACGTAGGAATTTATCGAAGAGACTGTTTTTCCCATGGACGGTTGTGCGTTGTCGTGTCACGTGTGACATCAAAAAAAGGACTCGGACTTCTTATTGAAGATGAGAATGGTAAGCGCACCGATGAGACTAAAAATGTCGTCTACAAAGAAGTCCTCAAGTACACCGCCAGTTTGATGGTTCCTACCTAATCATTCGGTGCTAACTTTGTCTCTTCCATCTACGAGACAACCAAGCTGTTATAGTTATTAGTCCCCCTAGCTTTATGTTTGTACCAGTTATTTGCTTCGTGAATGCCGGAAAAAATGGCCTTTTGTATAGAACATGTAGGACAACATCTCTTCTACCTTAGCTTCTATATGCGACTGGTATTTGATGGACGGTTACGGAAAAATGCCATTTTGTATGTAAGCGCTACAAGAACAGCTACCACGCGATTATTACCATATATATTAACCATACTTCCAATCCCTATGTTTTCTGCCTTCGTTCTACATACCAAAGAAGGAACCATTATTCACTTTACTACCAATGCTATGTTACACGGTAACAAGTGCTTATTTTATTTGTCGCCGGATGACTCGAAATTTAGGTAGGCCTATTATGCATGTGACCCTGATACTTCCAACTACCACACCTTACACAATATATATTACAAGTTATTTTTGAATTTCCTCCGAACTCTCTCAACTTGCATACAACTATACATATTTGGTGATGCACTTGGTTTCTTCTTTAAATCATACCTATTCTAATCGAGAGAAATATGGAAAAAAATTTGTTGCTCCTTTGTTTTGCGGCTGCCATTGCCAACCAAAGATGAACGAAACAATTTCCATTGCGGCTCTCACCAAAGGCCGTGAAAAGAGATCTCACCGTTAGAGTTGTGAGAAATGGATTGTAAGGAAGAAAGCTGGTCGGGTGAACCTCTATATGCTGGCATGATCCTAGCTGATGCGGCGGTATGACATAAGCCAAATACTACATCTTTTTACTGTACAGTACCATTTTTATACATCTCACAAACCTAGAAAATTATGCGGGGAGATTCTATATATGCTGAAATCCCTCAACGCCATACCCATCAAAGAACCCAAGTTTGATGTTGGCAAAGTTTATGTCCTTCAAAAATTTACGGTGACCGCTTCAAAACAGATTTTCGGAACCATCGGAGGAGTTAATGTTAGAGATTTCAAGATATTCAGATCATGAGGTTGCCCAAGAATATCCACCCACTATTCCAGAATATATCTCAGAAATCACACCTTTCAAAGATATTGTACCAAATTTTGGGAAAACCATCATCGATTACATAGGTGCATATTTTCATTTGCTTGAACTACAATATTTAATTGACACTATCCATTTGGTCTTCTCCTATACATTACTTGATTAAACTCTTTGCAATTTCACGCAGACGCTATAGGATACATCACGCGAATACTCTAAACTGGATAGCGAGGGTTCCAAAAGGAAAAGAAAAAGTGACTCATCTTAGAAAAGTGATTCTTAGAGACTTAAGGTAAACTTCCTACTTTCATTGCTTTATACAATGCTCCTATGAAAAACTTATTATTATTGGTATTTTGTTCTTGGACAGTGGTAACGATATGAAAGTGACTCTATGGGGTGAGTTTGCTATAAACTTTAGCCTTGAAGGTGTGTACAACGAACAATTTGGAAATGTCGTTGTTTGCCTTGTAGTTGGTTGTGCACCTCGTCGGGAATATAATGACCCGGTATACATTGACATTCCCTATTCGCCTATTAAGAAGCAACAATTATCTTGCTACTTATATGAAAAAAATTATATCTGAGACACGGTTTACTTAAGTGGTGCTTCTCCATTTGCTTACTATCTCAATCCACCAATTCAAGAGGCTTCACCCTTCTATGCTAGGTTCGTATTAATTAGACTAACCATTTGTCTTGCTACCATCCTTTGAAGAAGATAGTACTAAACAATCTTCTCGATTCCGGGTTCAAAGATACTCCCATCTTCATCAAACGACCATCGAAACACCTCAACCGTCAAATGTGGCAATGGTTGACAAACCGCTTCAACTTATGACTGCCGTGCACTTAATGCCATAGAAAATCCTTTTGACTTTGATGTAAGCATCTCACGGTCATCTACATACATGCATCGATGTTTATAAATAGTTTCAAAATTCACAGCTCATGCATATGTATAATCCAAATCTACTTGGCATACATTATCATGACGGGATGGATCATACAAGTGTCCGTCACTATTGACTCTATTCTCAACACTAACATTTGGTGGTACAAAACTTGCAAACGTCATAAAAAAAAGGCTACTCAACGAAGCGATCTCGGCTACGGTGCCCTATATGCAATGAACCAACTACTTACACAAGGTAAATTAAAAGAATATACTTATTGCATCGCTTTGTACAATTCATGCAAATTGAATTCTTGCTATGCTTCGATTTACATGTACATTGAAGAACAAATTTTAAACGGGTGCTCATTGTCAACAATTCATGCAAATTGAATTCTTCCTATGCTTCGATTTACATGAATATTGAACAAATAAATCTTAAACAGTACTCATTGTCATTCATGGGAAAAGATGATACTTTGAAGCAAGATTCTTTGCATACGATGAAAATGCAAAGCAAACATTGTTGGCAAGAGACTGTGATGCTATCATGAGTCCTCTTGGCCAATCTAAGGGTTTACCCTGGCTTCTTAATATTGTGGGAAAAAGATATGTCTTCTCTGTTGACCTTAGCAACTCGCAATTAGACAATATATTGTCAAAGCCGTGCTCAGCGGCCACCAAAGCGCTCAAATCAAGGAGATGGAGCTGGCTCCTCAACTCGAGTGGACCATTAACACCTCAAACTCTCTGATCACCATCAAAGCCAATGTCCGCACTCATGCTCAATAGTCCACGACATCCTCGGGACATCTTGCATCTTGCGCCGTCATCACACATGGTTAGTATAACATTACCAAGACTACATTTGCTATCCACCGCCACGACTACATACAATCGAGCGTTTGTTTATGTAAACACGACGCCGCTCCCATCTATTGAACATCGGGAGATCTCACCAAGGCTTCATGAAAAAAGGTATAACCTTTAAAATAGCAACACACCGCATGTGTCATTACCTTTTAGGACCAATAATTGATCTTTAAAAAAAAATCCCTGCTATAAAAAAAAATGCTCACAATATTCACAACAAATGCCGGGTATAAATAACCAAAGCCGCATGCAGGAACCTATTTGGATCTCCACCTCTTGGTGACCTGGTAAACATTCTTTGCACATGCATCACACCTTTTTTCACATAAACATATATCAAAATTCACTTTAAAAAATACATTTGACTCGTGAATCAAGATACCGCTGCAAGAACCGACCTAGCAACTACCGCCGACGAAGAATCGAAACCCCACCGAGTCAAGGCAAGAGGTAGCATTATCTGCAAGATCTCTGTACATTAAAATCATACTCATCGTCATGCATAAATGTCAAACTAATCAATGTTCGTATGATTATACTGAGCTAAATCGACACTTCTACAAAATGCGGAAAGAGTGGAGAGGAGAAGTCCACAAACTAGCAAAGACTCTTCTAACGTAAATGCTTTTGCAATAGCTATCGTATGGCTCGCCGAAGATATGTGCCGTTCAAGATCGCCACCAAGCGGGGTGCCCGCTTTTGTACTAATATCGGCGCCAACCTATCGTTCGATTTAAATCAACACTACTATGCAAAGACAGATTTGTCCGGGATTAGAACCGCCGTGTTATATTCCTATGTATCACCACCGTTTAATTGTCGCATACAAACTACGAACGTTGAATCTTGCAGTATCTAGAGTAGCCAAGGCACAAAAAAGAAGCTTCAAAATTTCAGCATGCAACCGAACCAAGATTCGTAATATATTCTAGACAAGTAATTTACGTAATATGAAGTACCATTTGTATCATAGAGTAGACCAAGACATATAAACCAAGATAACCTCTTAAATATATGTATACAGATATGTGTCTATGTGTCTATTCCTAATATAGAATCCAACTACCAATTCACATTATTCGTCAAGATTACTCGAAAAAACTATAAACATCAACAATTATTCTTCAGCGATACCAGCGCGCGGAAGCGCGCGCCAATCCACTAGTTGGGCAATATATTCTACGATCCACATGTTGCTTCTTGCGCTTGATGATGACGACGGCGATGGCGGTGGATGGGCGCCTTCGCGGGCAAGTGCCAATTAAGCACCACATGGTCCAAGGAATCCATCGCTACAAGGTCAACATGCCATAGATTCTCTCGAGCTAAATCTGAATTCTCAAACTAAAGCGATGCAAAAGTATTACAAATGGGGACTACAATCTATTTCAGATACAAAGCTCGAGAGCTACCTACTGCATCCACAAAAACATCCAAAAGTTAGCATTAGAACAGGTATCTAACAAGGTCTACTGTCAGTGAAGTTAGAATACATGCTGTTTACAGGATCCACCGGCATATCCAGCAGCAAGCTGGGGTTAGACCCCCTTTGCTGGAGCAGCCTATGATGCATTTGCTATGAACTTGTGCTGCTGCTGGCTGTCCTTATCTTGGACGGTTTCCTGACTGGCCATATGGGGGCTGGCCATATGGAGGCTGGCCATATGGGGGCTGGCCATATTGCTGAGGATAGGCTAGTCCTTGTGGGTATTGAGCTTGTCCAACCTGCGAAGGATTATAACCAGCTGGGTACGGGACATAGGCTGCTGGTGCATAACCAGCCTGACCAACCCGAGGGTAAACCGCTGGGTACGGGACATAGCGGGGTACGGGATAGTAGAGTGCTGGTGGTGGATATGGAGCACCTCTGTCTTCCCTCTGTCCAAGTCCAGCATAAGGATCTGGCTGTTGCGGATAGCCTCCCTGGGGGACCATTGGTGGTTGGCCATAGCCATAGTATTGCGCTGGAGCCTCAGATTGTCCATGACTGGTGTTGCTCCTTGGTCCAGGAAGGTAGTTTGGCTGAGATTGCTGCCTGTCGTGGTCAAAACCATATGAAGTATGCTGTGAAGAGCCCTGCCTTCCCATGTGATATCTCGATGGACCTGGTATGTAGTTTTGATGTCGGGATGCACCTCCGGATGAGTAAGGGCCCTGCCTTTCCGTGTGGTCTCTAGACAGACCTGGCATGTAGTTGTGATGTTGGGGTGCACCTCTAGATGAGGATCCAATGCCAGGCTTACTCTGAGAATGTGTAGATGATTGATTGGAATCACCTGGTGAATCCTGTACAAGAAAAGCCTGTCAAAAACCAGATAGGGAAACTAATAGATAATAAACAGTAGCAAATGCACCTAACATAAAGGTGAAGCATTTGTATGACTTCATCAACGGGCAACCAGAGTACCGAATACAGTTCACATTGCAGTAAAATAAGAATAATAGTGAGAAATATGCCTGCACATAAGCCAGAGTACCATACTTCTTAAAGACAGTCCAACATTGATCATTAAATCATTCAAGAAAATTTCTCAAGAACAGAACTCAATTAATACGTCTCAAAAATTTATACAAACTTCTGTGGGCAACATCATATAATCTGTGGACAACGAATATCTACAAGACCCTTGGTAATCATCATTTAAAACAGCAACAAGAAATATGGAGACAAAACACGTAAATATTGAAAAATTAAATCTGCACAGCTATAAAGAACTTTTGGTAGTAAAGATTCACGTGCGGAAAAGGTACATGGTCCTTGACTATCTATTTGGCCGGCGTGCGAAGATATGCCACCTTCACCGCTTAGCCCTCAAGTAGGCCTAGCCAATAGTTCTCCAAGGAAATGTTTGATTACCTACCGAACCCTGCTGCACCTTAGAGGTTAGGCATGCCACACTGCTTAGGGCATTGTTTGCTTAGGATACTAAGCTTAGGCCACCACAATTTCTAAGTCAAGTTTCAGCAGCTTCGCCGCAGAAATGTTGCCACACTTGTGGCAGAGAAAAAGACCACCAAGGCCCTTCGGCACGCCACAACGCGAAATATTTCCCACCCTCTCCCCTTCATTAAAGTTACCTCCTCCCCTTTCGTTCTAACATTTGTCACGCACCTTGGATTTCTCCTTTCTTTCTAACATTTGGTGGAGAAAGCTCATCTAGAACTAGTCAAGCAGGTACCAAACGTCCAAGAGGCGTTAGTCATCTTCCAAGAAGCAAAAAAAAGCCGAGTCGTTTATCCGAGTCCACCGATCGCCGATGTTCCGCACCTCAAGTGCCCCAGTCCCAAACCCTCATGTGGGAGAGGCTAGAGGCAATGAAAATTACCAGCGATGATAAGATAACGGTTGGTCGATACTTGGCTCACATGGAAAGAAAAGGTCTGTGTTATTTCTTAAGGACTGCAAGTGACATGACTCCGCGGACTTGGGTGTACAAGTTTCTCACCACTGCTTATAATTAGAGTGTAGCGGTCAGAACTTGAGATTGGGCTCATCTAGCTACTTGTTGAATGCTTATGGAAAGTAGAACTTCCATTGGTGTGATGCATTTTGTAAGTAAACAACTTAAATATATATTTACTACCATGGTCTGATAAATGAAATCTGCTCCTTGCTTTCAATTTTTATATCTACATGCGTATTAGTTCACATATGTGACAGTAGCGGGTTAACATCGAGAGGGGGGTATTCTAATGTATGGGTGATCACAACCACCTTTGGCTGCAAATCAAACACTGCCACAAGCCTTTGCCGACCATTTGCGGTAGCAATCCCAAACACTGTAAATTTTGCCAAAACTAACCTTAAACATGGCTACTAGCTAAACACATCAATTTTGGCACAAAATTAGCCAAGCACTATGGCTAACGACTAAGGTTAGGCGTGGCAAATTCAAATAGCAACCAAACAAGCCCTAAGTTAGGAGCATCTACTTGGTGATTAACTGAGGAAAATCAAGTAAGGTCCATCCTAGTATTTGGTGGTAATTATTGATCAACAAATCTCTTATTTCCCTCAAACCCTCTTGCTCCCTCTCGATCATGTCTTTTACACCTAAAAACGCCATCTTTTATCCAAACATCCAAGAAAAGTAAAAAACTAGCAACATCATGGTTTATGTATATATGATATGGGAAAAAACATGAATTAAAAGTCTCTTACTTGATCGTCTGGAGCTTCAAGAATCTTCTTAATGTCACTATGTATAGATGGGTGGTTTGCACGAATAATTGTATCAACGTTTAACTGCAGTTTTTTCAATTTATTAGGACATTATCTGACATTTAAAATATAAATACACAAGTACAGAGAACATACATTAAGTTGCCGGTAGTGGGTACAGGCACCACAGATAAGTCTAACATAGTCTGTCAACGAATCACCATCATAATCTTCGCTATTTTTATCTTTATCTTCACAAGACTTTCCCTTTTGATCTTTGCGGTTGTTCTGTCTTTGAGCCTCACGATAGTCATTCATTGCTTGCACAAGTTCTTGGAAATCATCTGTGCAATTTGTATCCCAGCCTTCCTCACGGATACCAGACTTTCCTACTCTTTTCATAAAGTTCGCATCTTTCAGTTTCAATGATATTGTGTAAGAAAAGAATTTGAGCCTCCTTGGAATGTCCCAGAAAAAAATTTGTTCCAGAACAGCATCTTTAATAGTTGGTAATGAGTCCCTAAAAGAATGTCAGATTATATTAGATAAGGAACATATTCTATCTAATGTTAGAGTAAAATACACAACCAGTTCTCAAACTTATAAAATCAGGAAATCCAGGTTTTGTAGGTTCGAGAACCAGCCATATATTTTACTCCTAGGATCATACAATGATTTTTTATCTCACCTGTCAAGTGGTTTCATCATATCAATAAGGGATATGAGATGTCCACAAAAGTATAGCTTAGCATCAGGATGATTTTTGACTAGGTCCAAAACCATTTCAAGAATTCCCAATAAAGATATCCAGTCACCCCATTGTGCGTCAGTTTTGCTCAATAACCCTAAATTTCAAGAGGACATGAGTAAAAGCATCACAGCATGTAAATGGAGCAAAATGACAAATCAATATAATTTGATTTACCTTGAGATCTAAAGCCAGCAAGCTTTATGGTATCACCTTGTTTAAGAGTAGAATCCCACCGTAAGTTCCCATGATATAGATCATTCTTTCTGAGACAATCCAGCCCCATAATAATTTGTCTAAAAAAAGAACTACATAAGGAAGCTTTTAAAAAGATACTACAGTAGGCTATCTAAGGATGTCCATAAGCAAGAACTCTCTCAAGACTCAGCTCTAGAAGCAGGATTCACCAATACATATTATGTATATGCACAAAAGCCAGAACCTTTTATTTGCTAGTACCTTAAGTAACTCTGAAAATTTCTTGAAGGAATGTATCTTGACCTATCAGCACAATCTTCAAGCCTCAGTGGCCCCAGCGACCCATTATATGGCCCCACAAAGGTTGCTACTGACTTTCCATCATTGCTCAACTTATTCTCACAAAGTACTTTCATTGACAATATGTTGTTGTGGCATACATTAAACATGATATTGAAAGCATGATCGTTTCCAGCAATCTCTTCTTTCAAACAGACTGTTGGATATTTGATATCAACGCCACTTGTTTCAACAGGTTTAACCAAATGTAACTTGTTGCTTTTGATACTCACCACCTGGAAGGGGAGCTTGAATTCCTGAAATATTTTCAGACATGGTCATATATAAGGAACAGGAAAACACGATCTAGATATGACCATTGATCATATACAGGGTTTAGGAAAAATAAGGCAAATCTTATACCCTGGCAGAGATGGACCCTCCTCAGATTTACCTGGAGAAAAAGGAATATGCAAATCTTAAACAGTAGAATTAAAAAAATAATAGAAAAAAAAAGTGAAAACTGAAAAGCATGGTGTAACTACTGCAATACCTTACTGGTTCACTAATGTAATTTAAGATACAACAATTACAAGCTTTGAAGATGATGGATGGTTTGATAAAGACGTATAAGAGAATATAGCCTTCAGATGTGATAAAATAACCTTAGCATGGCACTGCCTTGGTATCTGGGAGGCCTTTGCACCCGGTTTGTACAATGAAGTGACTTCTACAAAAATTTCTATTTTTTTTGCTTGCCATATATTCACAGTCAAATTGCTTGTCCCACATACACACCCAAACGCAACTTTTATACAAATGTGCGATCAGCCTCTAATAACCATATACCAAAAGCATCCCAAGCCTACAACAAAATAACCAACTGATCTCTACCATGATAAGTAGAAGCAAAAAAAGTCCAGACCAACTAATTAACTACACCACATGTGTCATAGAGCCACACCGAACTAGGACCATGTGCCCATAAGACCATTTTTCATGGCTGCCAATAAACTGACATACAACTTACTCACATGAAAATGAATAATGTAGAAGTGCTGGACAATATTTCTACATACCTGGGTCCATGCTGACTACTTGGTCCAACTGCCTTTGTCCGTTAGTTTAAGAATTATCAGAGAGCTTTTTCACCTGTAATATACATAAAGTAAAAATAAGATACTTTGCCATGTGTAAAATAGATGAATATTAACATATTGCAACAAAACAAGATAAATAATACCATTGTTTCATAAAAACAAAAGCAAAATGCAAAACACAGATAAAATGGGGTGTAACAAATATCCTCATATTGCTGGAGCAACAAAGAAAAAATGGGGGAAAATATTTCTACAGCACACAACACAGATAAAATCGAGAAAAAGGATGGAACTTCATTACCTCAGTCCGATTCAAGCATACTACGGTCTCCCTCTCCTCCGTCGTTGGCGCCGCCTTGTCCTCCACAAGCACCGTCACGAGATCCACAAACACCAAGATTCGGAGGGGAGCCAGGGCGCTGCCTCGCCGGATTGGAGCCACGTGATGCCCCAAATCGACGGCGGAGGAGCCGGCCCAGGGCTACGGCGGTGGAGGCATTGTGTGGCGGTGGATGGAGAGTTGGGGCGGCGGCGGGGGGGCGGGGAGGGGGGGCGCGGGGGCGGGGTGGCGGAGGTCTTGGGGCGTCGGTGTCGGAGACTCGGAGGGGCGGCGGCAGATGGATGGAGCGCGCGTGGGGATAGGGTTTGGGGGTGTTTTTCAGAGAGTTTTCACTGTATGCCCTTATAAAAGATGGACCCTTCCTTCATGCCTCTGAAAAGTTTGTTTCGTCCTGTGTGCCTAACTTTATCTTTGTTTTTCCCTCCATGCCATTCCGTCCACCTTCTGTCAATTTTCAACGGTTTGACCGTCCTGACATGTGGGTCCGAGCAGTGCTAATGTCTATAATGCCCTTCACTCATCAGACTTGGATATCACTTCATTCTCCCCATCTGATAGGGCTAAGCTGTCATTGACACAACACCTTCTTCCTCCTCCTTCCTCCCCTCAGCAACTCCTTAAAAAAAACACCTCATCCCGACGGCCATGGCTCCTCGCGGGCACGCTGCAGGATGTGCAGCGGCTCTCCTCCATCTCCATCTCCGACTCGAGGCCGGGGGTATACCCCCTCCTCGCGGGCGGTGGTGGAGCGCCACGGCGCCGACACGCCCCCCACGCGTCGTCGGCGAAGCGGAGGAGCTCCCGTCGGTGGTGAGGCCGGGTGTGTGGGGCCCTCTTTTCTTTTTTTTTTTTAATTAAAATCGATTTAAACCCTGTTTTTCTCCCTCCTATATCTCCCAAGATAGGCCGAATTTGGAAAAATCCCCAACATAGAAAATTATCCTCTCAAAGAGTAGATCATTTCATCTTTAGAAAGTTTTGTCAAATTCCCAACCTTTTTGAAATATAAATTTCCCAAGAAAATCACTTATAAAATCAAGTAAAAGAAAATCAGCCCCTATGCTTGATCTTGAACCCCTTAAACATGTTACTTAGACTCATTTTCAAGCAAAGTGGTCATTAGGAGTTTTAATCCTCATGAAAAACTCTAACTAAGACCTTTAAACCGCAAAAGCATTTGGAGTTTCCGGGAAACACTTTCTGACGACTCTAGACTGAAACTCTGAAACAAGCTAAGTCTAAAAACATAATTAATTTCTCTAGGGTCATGAGCATGATCCCTAGTCAAGTTTAAGTCATCCTCAAGTCTAAGTGAACTTAATGAGCATCACATCAAGCACTTGTTATTAGCAAACATTTGCACACAAGCTGAATTTAACTAGATGAATGCAAATGCTCATGATGAAATGCAAAGTGAAAGTGCATTGGGATTTTTGGAAAGTGCTCAAAAATCCCAGATGTGACAGCCTTTCCCCCTTAAAGAAATCTCGTCCCGAGATTTGAGTGGACTAACCATTTCCTATGGAAATCAGGATAAGCTTCTTCCAGATATGCTTCGGTTTCCCAAGTTGCCTCACGGTCATCATGGTGACTCCATATTACTTTGTATGTCTTTACCACACGGCCGCGAGTTACTCGCTCTTTCTCATCTGCAATCCTAACTAGTTGCTCATCATATGACAGATCTGATCTGACCTCAACCTCTTTAGTCTTGATCTGTTCAGTTGGTACTCTCAGACACTTCTTGAGTTGTGACACATGGAAAAATAGGAAATATCGAGTCCATCTCTACAGGTAAAGCTAGTTTGTAGGCCACTGGTCCCATCTTCTCTATAATTTCATACGGACCAATGAACCTAGGTGCTAGCTTACGCTTGACTCCAAACCGTTGTACCTTCCTCATGGGTGACACCTTCAGATACACTCTATCTCCAACCTCAAACGTCAACGGCCTTCGCCTCTTATCTGCATAACTCTTATGTCTGGATTGAGCTGCTGCAATGTGTTGCTGGATAATTTTTACCTTCTCAGCTGCCTCTTTGACAAAATCTACCCCATAGAAGGTCCTTTCTCCAGCTTCAACCCAACTTAATGGAGTTCTGCATTTTCTGCCATACAAAACCTCAAACAGTGACATACGAATACTCTCTTGATAACTGTTGTTATAAGAGAATTCTGCCAAAGGTATCCACTTCTCCCACGAACCTTTTGCAGACAACACACATGCGCTTAGCAAATCTTCTAGGATTTGATTGACTCTCTCAGTCTGTCCTGAGGTTTGCGGATGATATGCTGTACTATGTATCAGCTTTGTCTCCAATCCCTTCTGCACACATTCCCAGAAATGAGCCATAAACTGGGGTCCTTTATCTGAAGTAATGGTTTTAGGAACCCCGTGTAACCTTACTATCTCTTTCACATAAATCTCAGCATACTGAGGAACTCTCATCTCCGTATGTACAGGTATGAAATGCGCTGATTTGGTGAGTTAATCCACAATAACCCATATAGAATCATGACCTTGTTGTGTTGTAGGCAACCCTGTGATGAAATCCATACTGATCTCTTCCCATTTCCATCCCGGAATAGATGACGGCTCAAGCAATCCGGCTGGCTTCAGGTGTACTGCCTTCACCCTACAGCAAGTATCACACTCTGCCATATACTTGGCAACATCTTCTTTGATGTGTCGCCACCAGAATTGCTTCTTCAAGTCATGATACATCTTACTAGTACCAGGATGAATGACTAACTTTGTCATGTGAGCCTCATCCATGATCCGTTTCTTAAGTTCCGGATCGTCAGGTACTACCAATCTGCCATTGAAACGTACTATTCCATGGCTATCTACCGTGAAATTCTTAGATTTCTTGGCTTTCCCCTTTTTTAGACGCTTCTTGGTCATCCTGACTTCTTTGTCACGCTTTTGACCCTCAACAATATCTGACTCAAGCTGACAATGTAACTGAATATTTGCCAACACTATCGGATGCATCAAGTCAAATTCTTCTTCCTTAATCACTTGTACTGCTTGACAATGTGATTTCTTACTCAGAGCATCGGCTACTACATTGGCCTTGCCCGGGTGATAGTGTACTTGCAAGTTGTAATCCTTGATCAACTCAAGCCATCTTCGCTGCCTCATGTTCAACTCAGGTTGAGTGAAGATATATTTCAAACTCTTGTGATCCGTGTACAAGTTACACAGATTTCCCATCAAATAGTGCCTCCAAATCTTCAATGCGTGAACCACAGCGGCAAGTTCCAGATCATGGGTAGGGTAATTCACTTCATGCTTCTTCAACTGTCGAGATGCATAGGTGTAGGATCTCTGGAAGGGTAAAACGGCCTAGAGGGGGTGAATAGGCCTGCAACAAAATTTCTCAACTGCTGTCGGTCGGAGGGCGCGCCTTTGCCAAGGCGTACCCACTGCCCGCGCTATGCATGAAACGAGAATAGAGTGTAATTCGAAATCGTGAGTAAACAAGTTTACCCAATTGCTCTCCAAGCTTCCTACACTGCGCAGAGAGTACGGAACAAGAGCCAAACACGGCTCAAGAGGTAGTAGGAAGTAGATCGACCTCAAACCCTAGAAAACACCTCAACAACAAGTATGAATATAGAAACCAAACAGCACAAGGTGACACAAGTATTTAACCCGTGGTTCGGCTCGCCACAAAGGCTGGCCTACGTCCACGTTGTTGAGGAAGTCCACGACTTGAAGCTCACCACTAAGGCTAGTTTTCTCCTCGGTCTCAAGTCAAGAGAGCAAACTCTTGAGATGAGGGGTGATTTCTTAGTATTGGGGTGAGGTTACAAACCTCCCTAGGCAGCCACACGAGTTGGCGGCTCTAGGCGACGCCTAGCCGGCTAGGAGCAAAGCTCCAAGAGTAACAAACCCTAGGGCGCCGGCCAAACATGCACCAAATGCTCTTTTGACAGTGGGAATCAGTGGATCCACTCTCCAATCGAAGTTTGCTGCCCTTTTGCTCAAGAATCCGTGGTGGATTTGATGGGAATGAGTTGGGAGCTTGAGGGGAGCAATGGAGGGTGAGAGAGAGAGCTTCTGGTGTTCTTCCAACGGATATGTCGCGAGGTAGACGAAGAGGTAAGTGAGTGGGCCGACAGATGGGTATAAATACCCTTGGGTCCCAACGGTCACTTATAGGCGCGGCACTGCCGCGCCCCCCAAAACAGCAAGATGGATTTGAGTGATTGGTGCATTTGTTTTTGGTGGCTGGATGAGGTTGGTGTTTAAGGATTGAGCATTTGGTAACACTTTTGACTAACAACCTTAGGATCCCTCTTGATAGTACGGCTTTTCCTAAACTCAAATTCAAACCGAAAATGAATTTAAACCTTCTTTGAATTCGGCAAAGCCTCCTTTTAGAAATGGGGACCCCTCCAACCTGTACATCAATCTTCCGTATTTCAATGCCTGCTTGTTATCTCGATAAGTCTCATTAGTTCCCTATTTTGGTGGTCATCAACGCCAAAACCCACATTAGGGCTTGATTGCACTTACAATCTCCCCCTTTTTGGTGATTAATGACAACCTAATTAGAGCTCACAAAAGATATCAAAAACTGAGACTTTTCGAGACATGAAGGTAGGACCTCCCCTAAATATGTGAATAGGATTTGAATTTCACAAATTGGTATAAGAAACCAACATTCACATTTTTAGGAAAGTGAAGGAAGGAGCCTCCCCTACATTCATGCCTCCCGTGGGGTGCTAAAGAGTGTCACAAGTAAGAGACGTGATGCGTATGACATGGCATTTTCACACAAAGAGACTTCTTTGTCGACGGGCGCGGCACTTGCGGCACGCGCGCGAGAGCGCGGCTTGACCGCCGCACTTGCCAAGACAAGACAAGCAGACAACCGAAGCAAGCACACACACGAGTTAAAGCAAATAATCGACAAGCTAAAATAAGCACACAGAAATACATGTCCATATCCAACATAAAGAGAGTCATAAAAGGTAGCATTATTACACAAAATAGTTTTGAAACGATACTCAACTCACAAACTAAAGAAACTACTCTCAGCACTCAAGCTCAAACTAGCTAATGGGATAGGACATGCTGCTGCAACTGGATCACCACCGAATTTGAATAGCATCACCACCAAGTCTCGAAAAAGTTGGACCCCTCTAATTTTCTCCCTTTGTCACCAAGCATCAAAAGGGAGAAAAGAAGTAGAAGATCACTCCTCATCATCACTTTGTCAATACGAGCATGACCACGGCGGTGAGTGTGAGAGGTGAAGCGTGGAGGTCGAGCTGAAGTAGAAGGAGAGCCGCTGCAGGATTAGGATCATGAGCTGCCTTGCGCCTCCTCC
This sequence comes from Themeda triandra, assembly GCA_018135685.1. Classification (NCBI taxonomy): domain Eukaryota; kingdom Viridiplantae; phylum Streptophyta; class Magnoliopsida; order Poales; family Poaceae; genus Themeda; species Themeda triandra. Next base: position 869,443 of record JAENPR010000134.1, read on the forward strand.
GGAACACTCTCTCGATGATTGTTCCTCATGAATAGCATCTCCATCATCATCCTCGATCTGCTCCTCATCCTCCTCATTCTCCTCATCCTCCTCGATGACTCGGTGAAATGTGGAGAATGGAATAGGTGGAGGAGAGGCACCGGAGAAAGTGGTGGAAGTCCCCCGCTTGCTCTCTCACAAGCTGAATGGCCTCTCTCTCTCAGGGGAAATTTGTCCTTGTAGGCTCTCGAGAAGCATAAGTGCAATGAGACATCATTGACTTCAGATAGGAACCAAGCTTCTTCCACCTAGAGGACTTCTTCCGTGCCTATAGCCGCTGGAGGGACGAACCGAAATTTGTCCTTAGGAGTGTCATGCCGGCTGCCCTCTTCTTCTTCTTCATCACTTTCATCAACCACAGCCGCACTGCACCCTTATCGTCGGCCGAAGTCTTCTTAGGAGTATAGGGTGTGTGAGTGCGGTCCTTAGGAAAGTGCTTGCACTGTCACTCTCTCAATCATATACATCAAGTAAGGGGCATATGGCAAGTTCCTTCTTCCATCATCCATGGCAAAGTGGCTAACTCAACCCACATGAATCTAGGCACATTGAATCTCCGCCTCGGGGAACCGAGCAAGCACATCTCTCACATAGCCATTCAAATTTGATCTTTGCTCCATCCTTTGGATTGATGGTGTTTCGATAATGTTGTTCACCACATAGTAAATCCCAATCAGCTCATTTCTCTTGCCAACACTCTGACTATCAGGATTCTTCCACACATGCCTTAGTTCATCAGCATGTGCATCAATAGGATCTAAGTGCCTGTGTATCCTGTCATAGCCCCTATGCTGCTCTCCAAAACCAAGAATCTGACAAAAAGTGACGAAGTCAACTCGATAGTGCATAGGTCCAGTCATCCAATGAACAACATCTGCCTCTTGATCCCAAAAGTATGTGGCATGGGCGAGCAAGCACCTCCCTGTTCCAGTCATACTTGAAGGCCATGATGTCCTTCATCTCAAATCTCTCACAGATCTTTATAGCTGCATTGAATTCAGGCTTCTTCTGATCTTTCACCTTGTCCCACTCTATGTAACCCATGTTACTGATCTTCCTCCTCATGCACACAGAGCGATAGAAGTTGGACTGGAAGACATTCCAAAACCTGTAATCAATGCCACTGGCCTACCTCCGATCATATGGGTTTCTTTCTCTTTCAGCCTCAACCATCTTGTATTTCTTGAAGTAATCAATAAGTGGATGAGGTGCTGTATCTTCGAGGAGCATGCATTTCATAGCTATCTGTCTCATCCACGATGTAACTGTCATCAAATTCTCCAATGTGCTCGGGAGTGCCTTGCTTTGTCCAGTGGAGGAATAGAGTATCCTTCTCTAATTCTCATCTCCTCATCCCGATCTGTTTTGCTCTCTTTCTTCTCTAGTCGGTGGGCGGCATGAGTTGATGAAGTTCTGCTCCTTTGCCTCTGCGAGGTGGTTGTTTTGCAAGAGCTGCACCTTTCCTCTTTCCTTGGTTGCCTCCTCCTTGATCCATCTATGCAATTAGATAGCTTGTGTAAGAGAATGTAAAAGAAGTGAAGAACAAGTTGAAACGGGGGTTAGTTGTGAAAATAACTTGGGAGGTGATGTGGTGAATATGTTGCTGGTTGTTGTTGCAATAGGAGGTGCGGCACGCCGCGCCTCCCCGCGGCAACGGCTTTGCCGCAGTTGATCGTCACCAAATCATCATGAATCACTTCTCATTTTAGTTTCATAGCTAAACCTTTGCTTCAATAGGTTCTAGATTTCTTCTTTGTCTCGAAACACAACATCCATTTTGATAATTGAGTACATGGCCATGAATCTTGAAGGAATTTGAATGAATTAGGGTTAGAGAAGATAGTAGGTTATCCCAATCAACTTGGTTTTCTTTCCGTCGAGAAAAGGCTCAATCTTTGGATTGAGTTGATGTAGAGCATCCTTTGCACTCCAACCGCGGTACTACCGTGCAGTTCCCTTTCACTTGACCGTTGGAAAACCAAATCGATTCAAATCCTCTACTAGCTTCTCTTCCTAATCCACTAATCAATCTCTAGAAACAAGGATTCAAGACATGCACCCCAACATTGCATAGATCGGGCTAGGGCTTTACCTTGCACGTGGAGTGAAGAGGGAAGAAGAGCAAGAGCTTGCCAAGCCCTAGGGCAGCACCTCCCCGCGCGAATGGGGGTTGCCCTTGGCGCGGCTCGCGCGGAGGGCGGCGGCGGCGCGGCGCGGCCTCCCGGTCGCCTCCGCGAGAAGAGAGGGAGGAGAGCGACCTCCAGCGACGGGGAAAGGAAGAGAAAGGGAAGGAAGGACCGGGGACCCGAAGGAATAGAATAGAAGAGAAAACCGGGCCCACCGGTTGAGTTGCGGGCCATCCAGTGAAAGCCCGACCGCGGCCTTTGCCCGCGCCACAAGCGCGGCACCGCCTTTACCACTTTGACCCAAGCAGCAGATTTTCTTGCTTAACAACTTTATGAACTCCTCTATATTTGATATGGACACATAAGTTGAAAAATCATGACCGAAACAGTTCAACAATACAAACAATGGTCATGATCCTTCAATCTAAGATTTGAAATCATTTTGAAAGACATAATTAAAACTTTGAAAAACTTTGTCCTAGCATACTAGTAGAGCAATCGGAGGCATGCTAGATTTCAAACCACGTTCTTTGGAATCAAGGATATTTAGTTCACCACGCAGCTCACGAACCTTGACTCGTCAAGAGGTTTAGTGAAGATATCGGCTAGTTGTTTTTCGGTGCTCACATAGCGAAGTTCGATATCTCCTTTGGTTTCGTGGTCTCTCAAGAAATGATGTCGGATGTCTATGTGCTTGGTCCTTGAGTGGTTTACGGGATTGTTTGCAAGCTTTATGGCACTTTCATTGTCACACAAAAGTGGGATTTTGGTGAAACGACATCCGAAATCAAGAAGGGTCTCGCTTCATCCAAAGTAGTTGAGCACAACAAGCGCCGGCCGCAACATACTCGGCCTCGGTGTGGATAAGGCTACACAATTTTGCTTCTTAGAGCTCCAAGACACTAGGGACCGTCCAAGGAATTGACATGTCCCGAAGTGCTTTTTCTCTCTACTTTGCAACCGGCATAATCGGAATCGAATAGCCAAGTAGAGTGAACTTGGAGCCCTTGGGATACCACAAGCCAAGGTTAGGTGTGTGAACTAGATATCTCAAGATCCTTTTAACAGCCATTAAATGGCACTCTTTCGGGTCGCTTGGAATCTAGCACACATGCACACACTAAGCATAATATCGGCCTAGATGCACAAAGGTAGAGCAAGGATCCAATCATGGAGCGATATACCTTTATGTCGGCAGATTTCCCTTTTGAATCAAGCTCAAGATGCCCATTTGATGCCATTGGAGTATTGATAGGCTTGGCCTTATCCATGTCAAACTTTTTAGAATATCATGGGTGTACTTGGTTTGACTTAGAAAAGTTCCTTCCTTTAGTTGCTTGATTTGAAATCCGAGGAAGAACTTCAGCTCACCCATCATGGACATCTCAAACTTTTGTGTCATAGTCCTACTAAACTCTTCAACATACACATGATTAGTACTACCAAATATTATGTCATCGACATATATTTGGCACACAAAGATATCATTTCCGACTTTATGAGTGAAGAGAGTAGGATCGGCTTTGCCTATTTCAAAGCCTTGTTTAAGCAAGAATTCCTTAAGGCATTCATACCATGCTCTTGGTGCTTGTTTCAGCCCATAGAGCGCCTTTCGGAGTTTGTAGACATGATGTGGGAACTTGGGATCTTCAAAACCCGGTGGTCGCTTGACATACACTTCTTCTTGTATAGGACCATTGAGGAAAGCACTCTTCACATCCATTTGATGTAGCTTGAAGTCATGATGGGCAGCAAAGGCTAAAAGCATTCGAATTGCTTCAAGCCTTGCCACGGTGCAAAGGTTTCCTCAAAGTCCAAGCCTTCAACTTGTGTGAAGCCTTGAGCCACCAATCTTGCCTTGTTCCTTGTTACAACTCCATTCTCATCTTGCTTGTTGCGGAAAACCCATTTGGTACCAATGATGTTTGTGTTGGGTCTTTCCACCAAAGTCCACACTTGGTTTCTTTCAAAGTTGTTGAGCTCTTCTTGCATGGCCATGACCCAATCCGGATCACCAAGTGCTTCCTTTACCTTGAGAGGCTCCAAAGAGGAAACAAACGAGTAAAATTGGCAAAAATTGACCAAGTGAGAACGAGTTGTTACCCCTCTTTTGATACTCCCAAGGATATTGTCAACGGGATGGTCACGTTGAATAGTTTGCCTTAGCCTTGGATGCTCAACACTTTCATCTTCATTTTCTTCATAACCATCAAGCATCTTCTTGCTCAAGTATAGGCTCCCAGGTTGAGCCCTTGAAGCGGGTGAAGTAGGAGTTGGAGAAGCTGGCTGCGAGGTGGAGGGCGCGGCCGCCGCGCCTAGGCGCGGCATCCGCCCCGCTGATCTCCACTCCGGGGTGAGTGCTGCACCTTCTTACGAGTTTGTCGGCGGAAATTGGTGCAACAGCGGCTTGGGAATCCTCATCATCGACCCTTGTTCTTCTTGTGGTCTTACATCACCAATGGCCATTTGCTTGATTGCCTTACAAGGTGGATCCTCCTTTCCTACAACACTTGAATCAATTTGCTCTACTTGAGAGCCGTTAGATTCATCAAATGTCACATCTACCGTGACCTTAGTTCTACCCAAGGTTTTGTTGAAGACACGGTAGGCATGCTCATTTGATCCGTAACCAATAAGAATTCCTTCATCTACCTTAGATGCAAACTTAGAGGTTTTGGGCCTTTTGCTAAGTATGAAACACTTGCACCCAAAAACTCTAAAGTAAGACACCTTTGGTTTGTTACCGGTGAGAATCTCATACGAAGTCTTATTGAGCTTCTTGTGTAGGTAGAGACGATTGATGGCATGGCAAGCGGTCTTGACGGCGTCAACCCAAAATAAATCCGAAGTCTTGTACTCATCAAGCATTGTCCTTGCCATGTCAATGAGTGTTCTATTCTTCCTCTCTACTACACCGTTCTGCTGGGGGGTGTATGGAGTGAAAACTCATGCTTGATGCCTTCATCTTCAAGAAACTCTTCGACTTGGGTGTTCTTGAATTCAGTCCATTATCACTTCTTATCTTCTTGATTGGGAGACCAAATTCTCTTTGTGCCCTTCTAACAAAGGTCTTCACCTTGTCTTGTACACGGCACTTATCATAGACAAAGAATACCCAAGTGAAGCGAGAATAATCATCAACAATAACCAAACCATACTTATCACCCCTAGGCCGAGGTAGGCAACCGGTCCAAAGAGATCCATATGAATCAACTCCAAGGGTTGAGTGGTAGTCATGATGCTCTTTCTTTGGGTGAGGTATGCCTACTTGCTTTCCGCTTGGCATGAGCCGCATATCTGTCTTTCTCAAATTGAACATTAGTTAGTCCAAGGATATGGTTGTCTTTTTGGAGTTTGGCCAAGTTCCTCATCCCAACATGAGCTAGTCGGCGATGCCATAACCAACCCATGCTGGATTTTGCCACTAAACGGGTCTCAAGCTTAGCTTTCCCTTTTGAAATCAACTAGGTAGAGCTTATTCTTGAGTTTTCCCGTAAAGACAATAGAGGAATCCTCCCTCTTAAAGACTTCCACACCCACATCAGTGAAGAGACAATTGTAGCCCATCTCACATAGTTGTGAAACAGACAACTTTACCAAGACCAACTACTCCCCCTTTAGAGTTATCAGCAAAGATGATGTTGTCACTGACTTTTGTAGTTGGGGAGTAGGATGAAAACATACTCTTATCTCCGGTCATATGATTTGTACATCCACTGTCAAGCACCCAACTTGACCCACCGGAGGAGTATGCCTGCAACACAAGTTTAGTTGCTTGATTTAGGTCCCCAATCTTTCTTGGGGACTTCAAGGTTAGTCACAAGAACTTTGGGAACCCAAATAGAAGTATTGCGAAAAACATTTCTACCATTGCCAACAAATTTGGCAAACACCTTCCCCTTAGTGTCATGCTGCAAAACAAAGTTAGAGTTCAATACTTGGAGAGGTGTCTTGACACTTGATTGATAGAAGCCTTCTTTCTTAGGTGCCATGGTAGAAGTATTTGACTTCTTGGGGATCGATTCTTCCGTGGAACCCGCTTCTTGGGCTTAACATGAGAAGCGGCAGTCCGGTAGCCTTCCCTTTCGTGGGGGTGCGGCCGCGCGCCCACCCGCGGCACCGCGCGCTTGGCTTCTTCGCCGCAGCCGGGCAACTTCGTGCCACACTCTGTGCAGGCTTATCTGTACCAGCCTTGCCCTTGCTCATGAATTGGACACACTCGATACCATTTACCCTCTTTCTTCCATTTGTCTTGGCACCTTTCTTGAGTCCAAGCCCATCCTTGATGCGAGGATTTCTTCCATCTTTATATTGTGGCATCTTTGGTTGATTCACTTTGCCACTTTGTCACTTGCTTGCTTGTTTTTGCCTTTTGTGTCAAAGCATGTTGTTCAACCTAGCAATCTCATCCTTCATAGCTCTCATATTTGCAAGGTTAGTGGAATAAGCATTTATATCAAGATTATAGCACTTTCCACAACCTTCACTTGGTGGAGGCCTTAGAATTGTCACTTGAGCTAGAGAGAGGTGGGGTGCTCTCACAAAGATGACTATATTGCTTCTCAAGTTTGTTGTGCTTTTCAACTAAGACACAATACTTGTCATTGAGAGCAACATTGATCTTCTTTGTAAGAGCAAGCTCTTTCCTCAAAGAGCTTGTTTCCCTTTTCTCTTGCTCAAAAGCTTCCTCACTATCAATATAGAGATTTTCAGTCTTTTCAATGACATTTTCTCTATGTTCTAGCTCGGCTTTGACATGTTCTAATTCCTCCATAAGTGCTTTGCAATAAAACGCTCGGTTCTAGGATCAAGATTCTTAGTGGGTTTCAAGCTCTCACTAGAATCTTCATCACTAGAATCACTTAGATCACTACTAGATATGTCGCTAGGAGATGGAGAAGAGGATTTCTTGTTCGGTTTTACCTTCTCACCTTTTGCCATGAGGCAAATGTGATGAGAGCCATCATCATCGGACATGTTGTTGAAGAGTCTTGGTGAGGAAGATGTGTTGTGAATAGCTCTTGTTGCAATCTCTCCATCTTCATCACTTGACTCTTTAGTTGAGTCCCACTCATGCCCAATGTGTGCCTCTCCGGCATTCTTGTATCTTCTCTTCCCATCTTTTCTTTCTTTCTTGTTCTTGCCTTGATTCTTCTCAAGTGGACATTCAAGCAATAAAGTGCTCGGTCTTTGCCACATCGAAACATGTCCTCTTTTTCTTGCTTGGGAACCTTCTCTTGGTGAGCTTGTAGCCATTGTTCTTGATGTCTTTGTTGTAGTTCTTTATAAACAATGACATGTCTTCTATCTTCTTGTGATCAGCCCCATCATCATCACTTTCACTTGATGTGGATGTTGAATCTTCTTCTTGTGGTGCTTGCTTGATCTCCTTGGGTGACTTGTTGAAGCTTGCTTGTTGCCCTTGTGATTGCAAGCTGAAGTATGCTTGTGAGGCTTGCTAGCTTTAAGTGCGACTTCCTTGATCTTCATTCCATCAAGCTTGGATTGAAGCTCACCAAGCCTCTTTCTCTCATTTGCTTCTTCTCTTTGCATATCAAAGGTCAACAACCGTCCAAGCACATCATTTGGAGTGAAGTGCTCAAACTTCTTCTTGTCTCTAATTAATATCACAACGGTTTCATTTCTTGGAGAATAGGCTTCAAGCATCACCTTCACCACTTTGTGATCATCAAGATCCTCACACCCAAATCCTTTGATTTGTCCAACCAACACCATCAACCTATCAAACATTTCTTGTGGCCCTTCTTCACCTTTAATCACAAACCGGTTGAGCTTGGCCATCAAGACTTCAATTCTTGCCTTCCTCACTTTATCCACACCTTCATGAGCAATGATCAAGGCATCCCAAATCTCTTTTGCCACATTGACATTCATCACTCGGTTGTACTCATTTCCATCAAGAGCACTCAACAAGATGCTTGTGGCTTGACTATTGAATTGGGCAGCTAAGAATTCTTCATTGGTTGGGTCTTCGGGGTTTTGTGGCTGCTGCACTCCCTTCTCCACAATCTCCCAAAGCCCTTGATGAACACCCGAAAGATAGTTTCTCATCAATTGCTTCCACTTGGCATAGTTAGTCCCATCAAACCGGGTAACTTGCCCATGGGCACATTGACAATAGACTTGCGATCACGATGAGTTAGATGAGAATAATTAAAGGATAGCGGTGTATTTCTTCTTGTTGCCTTTGCTGCTGCCCTTGTCCTTGATGCTCTTCTTCTCATCCTTCTTGTGGCTTCCTTTGGGATTCTTGGAAGAGTGATATGAGACATCATCATCACTATCATCCGAGCTTCTTGGAGAGCTCACTAGATGATGACAACTCCATCTCTTGCTTCTTCTTCTTCTCCTCTTCCTTAGCTAGTGCCTTGGCTTTTCTTCTTTCTTCTCTTTGCTCTCGGATAACTCTTCTAGCTTCTTTTTCGCTCAACTTATCCTCGAGCTCTCTTCTTTTCTTGAGTGCATCTCTTCTTTCCTTCTTTCTTCTTCTTCTCTCGGCTTCACTCACATCCGTGGTCTTGCCACCATCTCGGATAGTGGCATTATCAGCAGTAGACATAGAAGCGTCACTGCTGTCCTCTGTGGTGTGCAGTTCAACACTCTTTGCTTTGGGAGCATGCCTTGATGCCCCGACTTCTTCCATACTTCACGCGGTTAAGCGTATACGAAGCAACCCGGCTCCGATACCACTTGTAGGATCTCTGGAAGGGTAAAACGGCCTAGGGGGGGTGAATAGGCCTGCAACAAAATTTCTTCGAACTGCTGTCAGTCCAGAGGGCGCGGCCTTTGCCGCTGTGGCACCCGCGGCGCTGCCGCGCTATCTTATGCGAAACGAGAATAGAGTGTAATTCGAAATCTGTGCAGAAACAAGTTTACCCAGTTGCTCTCCAAGCTTCCTACACCTGCAGAGAGTACAGAACAAGAGCCAAACACAGCTCAAGAGGTAGTAGGAAGTAGATCGACCTCAAACCCTAGAAAACACCTCAACAACAAGTATGAATATAGAAACCAAACAAAGCACAAGGTGACACAAGTATTTAACCCGTGGTTCGGCTCGCCACAAAGGCTGGCCTACGTCCACGTTGTTGAGGAAGTCCACGACTTGAAGCTCACCACTAAGGCTAGCTTTCTCCTCGGTCTCAAGTCAAGAGAGCAAACTCTTGAGATGAGGGGTGATTTCTTAGTATTGGGGTGAGGTTACAAACCTCCCTAGGCAGCCACACGAGTTGGCAGCTCTAGGGCGACGCCTAGCCGGCTAGGAGCAAAGCTCCAAGAGTAACAAACCCTAGGGCGCCGGCCAAACATGCACCAAATGCTCTTTTGACGGTGGGAATCGGTGGATCCACTCTCCAATCGAAGTTTTTGCCCTTTTGCTCAAGAATCCGTGGTGGATTTGATGGGAATGAGTTGGGAGCTTGAGGGGAGCAATGGAGGGTGAGAGAGAGAGCTTCTGGTGTTCTTCCAACGGATATGTCGCGAGGTAGACGAAGAGGTAAGTGAGTGGGCCGACAGATGGGTATAAATACCCCTGGGTCCCAACGGTCACTTATAGGCGCGCAGCGGCGCGCCCCCCAAAAAACAAGATGGATTTGAGTGATTGGTCGGCTGTTTTGGTGGCTGGATGAGGTTGGTGTTTAAGGATTGAGCATTTGGTAACACTTTTGACTAACAACCTTAGGATCCCTCTTGATAGTACGGCTTTTCCTAAACTCAAATTCAAACCGAAAATGAATTTAAACCTTCTTTGAATTCGGCAAAGCCTCCTTTTAGAAACGGGGACCCCTCCAACCTGTACATCAATCTTTCGTATTTCAATGCCTGCTTGTCATCTCGATAAGTCTCATTAGTTCCCTAATTTGGTGGTCATCAACGCCAAAACCCACATTAGGGCTTGATTGCACTTACAATAGGCGATTGGTCTACCCTCTTGCATCAACACACAACCCAACCCTATCTTCGAAGCATCACAATAGACATCAAATGGCTTCTCTATGTCTGGCTGTGCTAATAGAGGTGCGGAGGTCAACAGTTCCCACAGGGTACGGAAAGCTGTCTCACACTCCGTTGTCCATTCAAACTTCTTCTCCTTCTGCAGCAAACTAGTCATTGGCTTGGCAATCTTGGAGAATCCTGGGATAAACCGACGATAATATCCGGCTAACCCCAAGAAACTTCTTACTTCATGCACAGATGTTGGAGCCTTCCACTCCATTACCTCTTGTACTTTGCTGGGATCCACTGCAATACCATTCTCGGAGAGAATATGACCGAGAAATGGGACTTCCTTCAACCAGAATTGACACTTACTAAACTTGGCATATAGCTTGTGCTTCCTTAACCTCTCCAAAACTATTCTCAAGTGTTTGGCGTGATCTTCCTCGTCCTCTGAATAGATCAATATATCATCAATGAACACAACCACAAACTGATCCAGCTCTGGCATGAAGACCGAATTCATCAGATACATAAAGTATGCAGGAGCATTGGCTAGTCCAAAAGACATCACCAAGTACTCGAACAACCCATATCTGGTAGAAAAGGCGGTCTTAGGTATATCCTCAGCTCTAACCTTGATCTGATGGTACCCTGACCTTAAGTCAATCTTGGAAAATACTTTGGCTTTGGACAACTGATCAAACAAGATATCAATGCGGGGTAAGGGATACTTATTCTTCACTGTCACCGCATTTAGTGGCCGATAATCAACACACATTCTGAGAGTCTGATCTTTCTTCTTCACAACAACACTGGTGACCCCCATTCTGATGTGCTAGGCTGAATAAAACCCTTATCCAACAACTCTTGCAACTGCTTTTTCAATTCTTTCAACTCATTGGGTGGCATTCTATATGGTCTTCTTGAAATAGGTGTTGTACCAGGCAACAATTCTATGCTAAACTCAACATCCCTGTCGGGTGGGAGTCCCGGGAGATCTTCAGGAAAAACGTCGGGAAACTCGCACACGACCGGAATCTGAGCTAATGGAATAGCTTGAATTGCATGCATGGCATTCTCCATTTTAATCTTACGGGGTAAAGGAATTTGAAAGGTCCCCTCCCCTAATGGGTTTCTGATAGATATCATTCTGTTATTGGTGTCTAACACTGCACCCCAAAAACTCATCCAGCTCATCCCTACTATGATATCTACCTCCAGTCCGGGAAGAACGATCAAGTTCAACCGGAATCTCCACTGACCTAAATCCAAGGCCACAGCCTGAACCATTCTCCTCGTATTAATGTCAGCCCCAGCTGAGCTAATACAGAATTCTATACCCAACTCAGTGATATTCCAATTGTGCTTTAATACAAATGCCTCACTGACAAATGAATGTGATGATCCAGAATCGAATAAAACAACTGCGGGAGTTTGGTTGGCGAAAAACATACCCGCTGTCACTGGTTCTCCCTTGACGATATCCTCCAAAGTGGTATGGTGCACTCGAGCCTGCTGCTGCTTCCTAGGATTCGGGCATTCCCTCGAGAAGTGACCAGTCTGACCGCAATTGTAACACGGCCCCATTGGTCCAGCCTTTGCTCCGGTGTTGCTGTTCTGGCCTGCCTTCCCCTGAGGTGCAGGCGTTCTGAATGCCTGGGGACGCTTGTGCTGGTTCTGCCCCTGATTGCCCTTCTTCTGCTGAGAACGGAACTTGGAGTTGGGAGGACGATACTGAGAACGGAAGTTCTGGAACCTTCCCTCAGATGGTCCTCCTTCAAAGGTCCTCTTGTTACGACCCTTAGCTGTTGTGTGAATATTATTCTGGTTCTCTTGAGTCAGGCAGTCATTATAGAAGTCGTTGAAATTAACACGGGCAGAAGTACCCATTGTCTTCATTAGCTTAGAACTCAGGCCTCTCTTGAAGCTTGCAATCTTGGCTTCCTCCGTGTTCACAAACTCTGGAGCATAGCGAGATAAAGTCATGAAGGTGTGATAGTACTCCTTCACTGTACAGTTACCCATGGTTAATGCTATGAACTCTTGCTTCTTCATTGCCATCATTGATGCAGGAATGAAATGTGCATGATACGCCCTGGAGAACATATCCCATGTGATCTGCTGATTCTCTGGATATGTGGTACGATGCTGTCCCCACCATATCCCTGCTGAGCCCTCAAGCAAGTGTGCGGCATATTCCACCTTCAGTCCTTCTGTCAGGCGAAGCAAACGGAACCTTTGTTCAATGGTGTACAACCATTCCTCTGCTTCCATTAGATTGATAGCTTCCTTGAACACTGGCGGCTTGGTGTCCATGAAGTCCTTGAATGTGCTGAACTGGTTCACCTCCGGACCGACACGGACATTGCGGTTGTTGCGATTGCCTTTGAGATTCTGACGCAGCAAATCTTCGATATTACGCTGACTTCCCAGGAATTGCGCAAACAACTGCTCAGGAGTGGGTGGAGGAGGAGGTGGCGCACCATGTGCAACATTGTCCTCAGCCCCACGGTTTCCACCACCACTCCCATTGCCACTCGCATTCTGGGCAGCCGTTGCACTCCGAGTATTCGCCATCTGCAGTATTTCAGCAAGCATGGTTATTAGGAGTTGGATTTCTGGTGGTAAATAAATGTAGGATTGTGCTATGCGAGGTTCATTAGAGCGAATAAATTCAAGCAATTAATTCGCACAGCACACAACATTATATATTGCCACGATCACAACATCGCTAATAATATTACTCGAGAGTTAATACATATCATACACAACCAAAATGCCAGTATTGCCAACTGGACTTTCATAGCGTATCTCACATCGCTATTACAAGTCTACTAATCAACCCAACTGACTACTGCCACACACATCTCATACATAACTCTAGCAAACTCAAAAGCACTATCATACAAGCAACCCAGCCACTAGTCTACTCCTCGTCAGCTGCACGCAGACCACTAACTGCCTCGTCGGTGCCCTCCACACGAGGTGCGTGCCAATGGCCGTACTGCCTCAGGTACACCTCCTCGCGTAGACGGTCGTTGTACTCCTCCAAGCGGTCTAACTCCCTGTGCAACTGGCGCTTGCTCTCACGCAGCCCTCGCACCTGGTGCCAAGCGGCGGTCCTGTCGTCCGTCACTTTCCCCAGTGTGCCCTCTGTGTACTCCAAGCTAGCTGTCAACTGTGCAACCCTCTGCTGAAGCTGCTCAACCTGCTCTACCAACGCTGCACTGCCCCTGAGAGCCTCTGCCTTGGCCTCTGTCTCAGCTGCTAGGTCCTCATTGAGCTTCTTCACCTGCTCCTCAAACTGAGCCCTCTGCTGGCGCTCACTGCGGATCTTGTCCCACAACATGTTGCGCCCGTGGAGGTACAGGGTCTCAAGTGCGTCGAACGCCTGCATCACGGCGAACATCGCACTAGCAGTGTGCGAACCACCCTCCTCATCCTCCTGAGGTCCTGTCAAGAGTGCGGTCCCCTCCTCCTGACGCCATACCGCGAAGGTAGGGTCTACAGAGGGAAACACACCTGGCAAGATCTCTGCAAGCTGATCAGGCACCTCTCCCACCAGCAGGTCCAACAGGTGGTAGGCGGCTACCTGTGCTGCACACCACGGCGTCTTGCCCTCTCCACAGACTCTCCAACCAATCCAGTGCGGGTCATCATCCAACTGAGGAACCACAAGCGACACGGTAGCATAACCACGCCTCACTATCAAGTCTCGATCCCAACAGTAGAGAGGCGGGTTCTGCTCAGGATAGCCAGCACTGTTGAGAATCCTCCAGAGAAGGGTAGGCGTACCAAAGTTCTCCAGAAAAGTGTTGTACTCCCTGTCCACACGAGTGGGTAACGGCGGCACAGCAGGAGCTGGAACAACCACAGGCGGCTCAACCACTGGTGGCGCCTGCCTGGGGTGTCCAGGTGCTGCACCTCCCACACTCTTGCAGGCGGTCTACTTGGTCCTCGCCATCTGAAATAGTGACATATCCTGGTAAGCACAATTATATAATTATAATTTATATAATTGTCTCATAAGCATGGTGTACTCAATTCTATTAAGGGAAAGAGCTAGTTTTTATCATGATGGTATGACAAGTTTTATTTTTCATGAGATGCACAAAATTTTATTACGTCCTCACTACATTTATTACTTATATTAATATAGTGATAAACAAGTAATCGTTCTAAACGGTGGCACAAAACGCACTCTCATTCACGAAGTTAGGGTGATCTACACGTTTTGCGTGGTTAGCGTACCTGCAGAAAATTCATTTCAGCCCAACCCCATGAATGCAAGCGACGTCCAAAAATCGGCACCTTAAGAATAAGGTCAAAACTCCGACCTATAACTAGTCCTATTCAACACCCTACTCCACACAGGCATATCCCAATATTCCTGCGTGTAGGTGCATGCTACTCCCAAAAATCATCGCCAGAAGACGATCCCAACATGGGGTACTCTCTCATAGTCATGTGTGAAACATGAAGATGATCAAGCACCATTAAGCACTCCCCTAGACTGGCAGTGTATCTAGTCATGCTCTCACAACTCACCTTACCTTGGGCGTAGAGGCATAAAATTTGATCCATACACAACCATTCAAGTGAATAGCCCCCATACAAAACCGTCGTGTATGAGCGCGACCAAGAAAATATGATGCAATAATTCCCCCAAGTCAATCCCTAGCTAAGCCACCTGAATAGTCCTTATACGGGCATAATGGACGGTCGGACATTGGCACACTCTAGGATCCAAGATTATATTGTCCTACTTTCATTCTTTTGTAAGTGACTACAAGTTTTAACTCACTTTTAATTCCAAAACACTTGTTTTTATTACGTGATGCATGACGTCACGTTGAACCATGCTCCGATGCCAGCTGTCATAGACCCGACCAATTTACATAAGCATAAGTATGAATATCAACGCCAAGGCGTCGAAGAACACACTTAAGCCCATGTAAACCCGGCAGTCATCCAAAATCCCGAAGGATTTTAAACTTTTTCCGTTAAGCCAGGAATCGTAATAAGTTCAACATTCATCATACATCACACAAGTTCACGGATAGATATTACATCGGAGTATCAAGTACCATTATTACAAACCATGGTGAATAAGTTGCGGAAGCTACATAGTTTAAGTCTTACAAACCACTAGAGTTTAAACGGTGCCTTGTCCATGACCGAGTCCAACCAAAAGCATCATTAGGAGAGAAGGATAAATGACTGTGCCCACAGTCTAGTAGTCACCCAAAGCTGGGTAGTAGCAAGTCTCGCAATATCCATAGAACATCTCTCCATCTGCAACAACATGGGAATAAAACCCTGAGTACGTGGGGTACTCAGCTAGACTTACCCGTCTAAAACCAGAAAATAAGGACTCTTATAAGCATATGCAAGGCCATATGGTGGTTTGGCTGACTCTTGCTTGCATAAACGACTTGAGCTTATATTATCTTTATTAGGTGTGCTATACTAAGCTTATCCATATTAGTATATCCTGCACATGCTAGGTTTGCTCCTGATCTATAACAACATCAAGTAGAAGTATAAAACAATCATCCTTTCACATGGTTGATCATAAACAATATCCATAATCCGTCCAGGCATCATAACCCCGTTACCAAATTCCCATTTATGCCCTGTATTGCATGTATTCCAATCAAGTTATCCGCTATCCAGGGACGATGGCGATTATAATCGATTTACTACTCAGCTGAGGTGATTTCACACACAAACCCCACTCACGCGCGAAGTGAGTGGTCGGTCATCGTTCACCAATTCGGAGTTGGGAATCAACAGGAACCAATCGTGCCCAGACCTCTCGATGGCTGCATCTAGTCGGGTACCAACATCAGTCTTACTGCCACGGTCTGTCTCACCCCAACACCAACACACTGGTGCCGACTTGATAACCCAACCCAAATTGGCTACTAGGCTTCGGGATAACCCCTAAATGTGGAAACCTATTCAATCTTGACGAAAGGCCGGAATAATACAGTGTTCTGCTTATTTCCCATTTGGGTATGTGCCAGATTTCCCATTCGATCCAACCATATCATGTGAAGGTTTTCCCTAACCTCGAGGATGATTTATCAACCACCCGACTTCTACCGTTTAATTATTTCAGGCTAAGCAATATCGTCCTAGACTTACTTAGGATAGGTTTATCAAGTAGTCAAGGCAGGTAATGCAACAAGGGTATCGATCAACTCCTATCACGTAATGCATCATAAACAATAAAAGACGCAAGTTAGTTTTGGCAAACCGTAGGAGAATGCTCCGGGGCTTGCCTTTCTCGAAGGAGCTGGGGTAGTGATTCGGGCACTCCAGAAGTTCAACGTCCGAGTCCTCCCCGGTTGCTACTTGCTCCTCCTGCTCCTGCTGGGGTTCCACGTCCTGCTCCGCGGGTACCAGCTGCTGGGCGTCATTCAGCGATCCTGTCATGATGCAATGCATGATTGAGTATCTCATATACTTACTACATGTCGATGATCGATGCAAGTGCATGACACAAGTCGATCATAACACTACAACACGACTATTCAAGACGACATGGACGAACCAAGGCGTAACCACATTACGCCATGGCGCGAATGGACTTCGCCCATGGTCGCGAACCTTCAACCAACATACCACAAGTCATTGATCAAAACCTGACCCTAACATGACCATTGATCAAGTATAACATCCCATCAACTTTGTTTGGAATGAACATCATGATCAAGACACTTAAACAAGGCATAATTACCACTAATCATGATATAGGCTATAACAGCAACCTATGGTTCGACATGTCCTAAAATCCTGGAAAACTTACAGTAGCAACATCAGGTTGATCATAGCCTACTACCCAAATTTCATCTCATTTGGACCTATGATCAAGGCTACACAAAATTCACAAATTGGCAACCATTCATGGCCAAATAATGAACCAAAAATAGATTGCACTATGAAACATGTCAAAAGCCAAATCAGGCTTCACCAGTGGCTTCAAATTAGTGAAGAACCATCACACAAAAATTACCAAAGCCTAATCCATCCTAAATCAAGACCTATGAATTTATTTGCTAGCACACATCACTAGCACCCTCTAAAGGAACTCTAATTCCTATAACAGAACATAAGCATGTTAATACCCCATCACTAAGTTCTCTAAATAAGATGATTTTAGAACCCAAAGTCACCATTTTTGGATCAACCAAGAATTTGTTATGATTTTCCAAAGATTAAACCAAAACCCCTTTTTATCCAAAGTAAAAAATACTTTGCACAGCAAAGTTTCCCCAAAAATTCCCAAAATATTCCACAGCATACTTCTCATCAAAACATGAATTTAGGAACTTGGATCATTTGATTTGGACAAGTACATCTCCAGATACAAAAATCACAAGGTACAATAGAAATTCTGGAAATTCATTTCCAGAATTTCCCCATCCAAATTGCTACGCGCACACAGGATCTCGTCCCCACGGTCATGATGCCTCAGTGCTAGGTGCACCCGAGAGGGGTACCCCGGCCATCCATGGCCACCTGGCCTCCAGTACCGGGACTGGACCGTGGGCCACGCGGACCCGTCGGTCGCCGAACGGAAGGTAGGGACGGCCACCCGCCGGCGGCGAACTCGCCGGCGGTGGGGTCTCCGACCACGGGGTCATCGTCGGGGCGGTCCTGGGCGCGAGGTGGTGACGATGGTGCCCAAGACGGGCTCGCAGAGCCACCGGAGCACCCGCGCCGACGGCCATGGCGACCCGGCGGTGGAGCTCGACGGCGCCCCGGCGCGTCCTCGCCCTGGGTGTCCAATCGCCCAGCGCGCCTTACTTCCCGGCACCCCGCGACCGATTCGAGCACACGGGCGCGGCCAATCGGGCCCTCGAGCGGCACGACCGCGGCGGTGGACTCGCCGGAGAGGAAGAAGAGGAGGCCTCGGGTGAGGCTCTCACCTTCCCCTGGTGGCGATGTCGACGAAGCGGCGCGGCGCGCCCGCGCACACAGGCCAAGGCGGCCCGGCGGCGGCGACGCGGCATCGACGAAGCGGCGGCGCGCGCTCTCGATCTCGGCGCGGCGATGGCAATGGTGGGGCGGAGAGCGAGAGGGAGGAGAACGAGTAGGGCGGGGGCGAACGAGGTGGAGGCGATGGAAATGACGACGATGACGACGCGGGCGACTCGAGGCCGGGGGTATACCCCCTCCTCGCGAGCGGTGGAGCAGCGCCGGCGTCGACACGCCCCCTCCCCCACGCGTCGGCGGCGAAGCGAGAGGAGCTCCCTGTCGGTGGTGAGGCCGACGGGTGGGGCCCCTATTCTTTTTTTAATTAAAATCGATTTAAACCCTGTTTTCCCCCTCCTATATCTCCCAAGATAGGCCGAATTTGGAAAAATCCCCAACATAGAAAATTATCCTCTCAAAGAGTAGATCATTTCATCTTTAGAAAGTTTTGTCAAATTCCCAACCATTTTTGAAATATAAATTTCCCAAGAAAATCACTTATAAAATCAAGTAAAAAGAAAATCGGTCCCTATGCTGATCTTGAACCCCTTAAACATGTTACTTAGACTCATTTTCAAGCAAAGTGGTCATTAGGAGTTTTAATCCTCATGAAAAACTCTAACTAAGACCTTTAAACCCCAAAAGCATTTGGAGTTTTCAGGAAACACTTTCTGACGACTCTAGACTGAAACTCTGAAACAAGCTAAGTCTAAAAACATAATTAATTTCTCTAGGGTCATGAGCATTATCCCTAGTCAAGTTTAAGTCATCCTCAAGTCTAAGTGAACTTAATGAGCATCACATCAAGCACTTGTTATTAGCAAACATTTGCACACAAGCTGAATTTAACTAGATGAATGCAAATGCTCATGATGAA
Source organism: Themeda triandra (assembly GCA_018135685.1). NCBI lineage: Eukaryota > Viridiplantae > Streptophyta > Magnoliopsida > Poales > Poaceae > Themeda > Themeda triandra. The sequence goes on from JAENPR010000134.1 coordinate 888,424, forward strand.
ATGCAAAGTGAAAGTGCATTGGGATTTTTGGAAAGTGCTCAAAAATCCCAGATGTGACATATTCCATCTCACTATCATCATATTGTACCTTGGTTTCCTTGGCCATGAAGCACGATGGTGATTAAGAGAATAATGAAGACTTCTTGTTGATGGCGATGGAAGCCATAGCCTTGTTGCTTGAATCTTCATCATCATTGTCACTCTCCCAAGTGACCACAAATGCACCATTCTTGCCCTTCTTGAGTGTCATCTTGGCCTCATGCTTCTTCTTCTCAAACTTGCCCTTGTTGTAGTTCTTCTTCTTCTCATATGGGCATTCGACTTGTAGATGCTCGGTGCTATCACAATTGAAGCACTTTCTTGGTTGCTCTTGCTTCTTGAAGTTGTTTCTCTTGAAGCCTCTTCTCTTGATGAACATGTGACCCATCTTCTTCACCACAAGAGCAAGTGCCTCATCATCAATCTCAAAGTCACCATCTTCATCATTGTTTTCTTCTTCTTCAAACATTGGTGCTTTGCCCTTGGAGGATGTGGCTTTGAATGCCACGGTCTTCTTCTTCTCCTCCTCTTCTACCTTCTCATCATCTTGATCAAACTTGTCATATGTCAAGACTTCACCAAGCAAATCATTTGGCTTCTTATCTTCAAGCCCATCTCTTTGTAGCATTAGCTTCAACATCTTGAAGCTCTTCGACAAGCAAATCAAGAACTTGTGACAAAAATCTTCATCTTTTGTCTTGTGCCCCAAACTCTTGAGATCATTTACAATCACTTGCAAGCGATGAAACATTTCAATGATTATTTCATCCTCCTTCTTCTTGAAGTTCTTGAACTCACTCTTGAGCCCATATAGCTTGGCACTCTTCATAACCTTGGTGCCCTCATAGGTCTCACCCAACCTAGTCCACACTTCACTTGCAAGCTCCAAATCCTTGATCCCCTCAAACACCTTTGTATCAATGCCATTGTATAGGGTGTTGAGAGCCATTCTATTGCATGTGATGTTGGCTCTATCCTCATCGGTGAGATGATCATTATCAAGTATGGCATAGTCATGCAACATAACTTGCAAAACTCTCTCTTGAATTGAACCAAGATACATGATCATCTTTCTCTTCCAATGATCAAAGGAACTAACTCCATCAAACATAGACGGTTTGCCCCCAACATGGTTGAACACAATTTGAGCCATCTTAGCACCGTAGGATGTTAAGCCTTGCACAAAAATGGTGACCTTGGCTCCGATACCACTTGTAAGGTCCTAGATGGCTAGAGGGGGGGTGAATAGCCTATAAACATTTCTACAAACTCACTAAGCAAACTTCGTTAGATACACAAATGGCGGAATGCAAGTTATGCTTAGCCTACTAGGTGTTGCAAGCCTCCTATCCAAACAATTCTAGTATGTGATCACTAGTACACACAAGAGCTACCACTAGTGATCAAGAATTCTACCCACGGGATTTAATCTATACAAGGAGTGGTTCCCGACCGACCACACAGGCAATTCTAACCCACGCGATTTTAAGCTACACAACAAGTGGTACGCGGCCAACCACACAAGCAATTCTACTTTGCAAGAATATAAACAAAGTAATGCAAGAGAGGATAGAGACTTGTTATATCGACGCGTAGAGTCGAGGTTGCTAATCACCAAGAGAATGGACAATCAATCAATCGGCAACACACAATCGATGACGACCAATCACCGGGAACAAGATGGACACAATTATTTTTGTTCACCCGGTGTTCACTTGGGCACCGCCAAGCTAGTCACCGGTTGTGTCGACCAACACCTAGATGGTTCTTCGGTGTGACCCTCAAGTCACTAGCCCCTCAAGGCTCGCCCCGCAAGGCACCGCAAGAAACCACTCTCAAGCGAGGTACTCAACGACACGTGCAATCCACTAGGATGCTCTTCATGATCCCCACGAGGTGAGCTCAACCTCTCACAAATCAACCAGAGGTGGCCTAGAACAAACACCTTCTCTTGCCAACGCCTTCAACAATCTCCAAGCCGGCTAGGAGCAGTACTCTCCAAGAGTAACAAGAAATCCACCGGCAAAACCACCAACAAGTGCCACTAGATGCCCTCAAGCAATGCAATGCACTAGGTGATCTCTCAATCTCAATTTGGATGAGCAACAAGCAAGAGAGATGAGAGGGAGAGTGTTTTCTGCTCACAAAGATGAATGAATGAGTTGGGAAGTCAAGAGAGTTGGCCAAGCCCCGGCCACCACCTATTTATAGTCCAACCTCAAACATCCAACCGTTACCCTCTCGGGGGCCTGAAAAACACGCGCCGGACGTGTCCGCTTGCCAGCGCCGGACGCGTCCGATGCCTTTCCGCTGCCGACCGTTGGCGGCGCCAACGTTCAAATCCTCCACGTCCGGCCCGCGTCCAGCGATACGCCAACGAGCGCGTCCGGCGATCTCGCGCTGCTCGGGTCGGCTCTGTGTCACGTCCGGCGGTGTTCGAGCGCGTCCGGCGCACACCACGCCCGCGACGCCCTCACCAGCCGAAGTCCTTCTCTGAATAGAGTCCGACGGCAACCGAGCGCGTCCGGCGCTCCTCGATCCCGCGTCCAGCGCGCACGCCAGCCGGGGGACCTCCTGTGCCGAGTCCGGCCTCCCCAAGCCGCGTCCGGCGCAGCCCAACAGGCGCGTCCGGCGCATGCTAGGGAGACAGACTTGGCGTCTTGTCATCGATGAGGTGTCGTGTCGTCGATCCAAGTCAAACCACTTGCCTTTATGCACCAACCTCCACTTGTCGATCACTCTCTTCAACACAAGGGTTGGTTTTTCTCTCGAGATACAAGGCAATGGCTTGGCTCACTAGGTTCTACATGCAATGCACTTCATGAAAATACCTAGTGGCACCCGTGCATCGAATAGTCGATAAGACTTCCCCTCTTAATAGTGCGGCTATCGATCCTAAACCACTCACACCCTCTATGGTGTCTTGAGTGCAAAACAAAATGGCCCTATCGGTTATACCTTTGCCTTGAGCCCATTTTGTTCCTCCAAATGATATGAACGCTTCACACCATCATGTGACCGTCTGAAAGCTCCGGTTTGGTTTTGGTAATTAATGACACTCAAACGTTGCTAATGCTTTGCTCTAAGTGTGATTAGACACATAGTAACATGACGGTGGATGATGGAGCATGGTGATCACGGTGACGAACATGGTGGACATGTGAGGTGATCAAGCTCCGGTGATGGATGGAAACGCCCATGAAGGTCAAGGTGAAGGTATACTTGATAGGGCTTTCCGGTTTAGTGGTCGAGACACTTAGCGAGTGTGACCACATTTAGGATCGATAACCGACTATCAAGAGGAGTTTCCTCGGTTCATTTGCGGTCCTAAGTGCCTCTAGTTGTGACTTTGCATGATGCATGAGAGGCTAACTAGAGTGCTAACCCTTGCGCGATATTTCATGGATGAGATACTAACTCCAAGGCTTGAGATCGACATCTACGCATGGTGGAGTTAGTGCACAAAGGCAAGGAAATTGATATGGATCAATGTGGAGCAAGTTTGGCGCATGAAATGATGATCACAAGGCATCGGACTCGGGAAGCTTGGGCGCCGGACTCGGTCCAGACGCGTCCGGCGGCCTTGGACTTCGGCGTGGCGTGCTGGCCTGGCGATTGCGCGCGGCAGACGCGGCTTGGGCGCGTCCGGCGACCCCGGACGCCGACCGAAACTTTCAGCTCGGGGCCGGGCGAAGACTCGGCCGGACGCGTGGCGGACGCGAGCGCCGGGCCGCCGGCGGATCACCGTGCGGCGTCCGACGCGTGGTGACGTGGCGCACTTCAAATCCCAACGGTCGTCTCGCGGCGCTGGCGAAGAGGGCGCCGGGACGCGTCCGGCGGTCCCGCGGGACGCGTCCGGCGTGTTCTGCGCGACTGCCCGAGGGGGGCAACGGCTCTATTTGTGGCTGCGGCTATAAATAGAGGGGTGGTCGGTTTGGGGACTATCTCTTGGCCATTTCATTCATTCCTGAGCTATTGTGAGCAAGAGACTCCCTCTCCCACTCATCTCTTTCATCTTTGAGCATCTCTTGTGAGATTAGGGTGGCAAGACAAGTGATTTGCATTGAGAGTTGCATCTAGAGGCACTTGTTCTTCGAGTGGGTTGCGGATTCTTGTTACTCTTCGGTGATTCCCGTCACCGTAGACGGTTTGGAGCAGCGGGTGTTGGTTGAGCTCGACTTGGTGATTGTTCGAGGCCACACCGGGTTCTTGTGAGGGGTTCTTGATCCTTCCCCGCGGGAGTTCGCGAAAGGATACTCTAGTGGATTGCTCGTGGCTTGTGGATCCTTGTCTTGTGTGGAGATTGCGGCTCCCCATTGGGGTCTTTGGCACCGAGCCAATTGAGCGGGCAACTCACCAAGCAAGTGTATCGCCACAACGAGGAGTAGCTTGCCGGGAAGCAAGTGAACCTCGGTAAAAATCATTGTGTTGATTCGTGATTGCCGAGGCTTCGACCTCCTTGTGCTTATGCTTGAGCTCTCTAGGTGATTGGCTTCTACACCGGTGATTGGCTATCTTCTACTCTTCGCAGCGGTATAACATTCGATCATCTCTTTACTTTCCGCAAGGTAGAACTGCTTGTTGTGGTTGGTCGGGAACGACTCATTGTGTAGCTTAAATCCCGTGGGTAGAATTGCTTGGTTGGTTTCGGTGAACCGACATTGTGTAGCTTGATCACCGTTGTTGTGCGTGCAATTAAATTGAGTAGCCTTGCATGGTAGGACGGCTTGCATAGAGTAGTCGAAGCACTTGCTTTGCACATTTGCCGCCTTGCTATCTAATTGGGTTGTCTAGTTTTATTGCTAGAATTTTATTAGGCTATTCACCCCCCCTCTAGCCATTGTGACCTTTCACGTGGTATCGGAGCCGGGCACCGTTTGTTTGAGTTGGATTAACATCCTACGGTGAAGCAATGGCATTGGTTATGCATATCAACAACACCAAGAAGGCACCATCATTTCGAGGTGATGACTATGCAAAATGGAAGCTCAAGATGAAGAGTCATCTCAAGTCAATCAACCTTGAGGTGTGGAAAGTGGTGGAAACAAAGTTTGAGCTTGTTGAGGGTGCGGTGCCAACACCGGCCGAAGAGAAGAAGCAACAAGCAAATGACATTGCCGTGAGTGCTTTCCATGAGGCACTTGATGATAAAGCTTTTGAGCTCGTCAAGAACCTTGAGGTGGCTCATGACATTTGGAAGAAGCTAGAAGAAGCTTATGAGGGCACCGAAAGTGTCAAGACCGCAAGAGCCTACATGTTGCAAGAGAAGTTTGCAAGCTTCTCAATGAAGGAGGATGAGAGTGTGCGGAGATGTTCCATAGGCTCCAAGTCATCGTCAATGAGCTCAAGGGACTTGGGGAAGAAATCAAGGACTCTCAATTCTCCACCAAGTTCATGAGATGTCTTCCCAAGAGATTTGACATGTTGAAGACCGTCATGGTGAAGACAACCATGAAGGAGAAGCCAACTCCCAACCAAGTCCTTCAAGAGATTATGGCCGATGATGAGTTTGGAGAAGATCATGAGAAGGAAGAGTTGGTGAAGAAGAAGAAGAAGGAGAATGAGAAGAAGGATGATGACAAGAAGAGTGTGGCATTCAAGGCCACATCATCCAAGAGCAAGGGCAAGAAGAAGAAAGAAGAGTCTTCAAGTAAAGATGAGCCATGCTCTAGCTCAAGTGGGCAAGAAGAAGAAGTGAGTGAACAAATGGCACTCCTTGTGAAGAGAATAGGGAAGCTCATGAAGAAGGGGTACCGGTCCAAGGGCAAGAGAAGCTCATCCAAGTCTAGTGACCGTCCCATGAAGTGCTTCCGGTGCAATAGCAAGGATCATCTCATTGCCAAGTGCCCATATGCAAGTGATGATGAAGATGCCATGAGGAAGGAGAGGAAGAAGCAAGAGAAGAAGAAGGAGGAGAAAGACTCCTCCCATCACAAGAAGAAGGGTGAATCTCATGTGGCAACTTGGGAGAGTGATTCATCTTCCTCAAGTGATGATGATGATGATGATTCCAAGAAGAAGAAGAAGAAGGGGCACGCAAGCATTGCCATTCAAGAGAAGCTTTCTCTATTTGGTGCTCCATCGTCTTGCTTCATGGCCAAGGCCACTAAGGTAAAACCTCCACCCGATAGTGATGATGAGAGTGATGATGATGATGACACCACAAAAGAAGAACTATGGGTCATGCTTGAGGATTGCAAAGGTGCTTTCAATGACTCTAGGAAAGAATGTAGGGGCTTGCGCAAGGATAAACAAAACCTTGAGCAAGAACTTATGGAGTTGAGGGCTTCTTATGAGAGTCTAAAGGTAGACCATAAGAAGCTAGAGATTGCTCGCTCTAAGCTTGAAAAGGCTCATTCTTCTCTAGTTGAGAAGCAAGAGAAAGTGCAACCACAAGTGGTGATCATAGAAAAGAAAAATGTGTCCACATCATGTGATTCACTTGATGATTCAATTGTTGTTGCATCACTTGGCCCTTCATGCTCTTATGCCTCTACTTCATCTAGTAGTGTTAGTCATGCTTGTGATTCTACACTAGTAGTTGAAAATGAGTCTCTTAAGAAGGAAGTCAAGGAGCTCAATCACACCTTGGCTAAGGCTTATGGTGGTGAGGACTGCTTGCTTATGTGCTTGGGTAGCCAAAGAGCTTCTCTATACAAAGAGGGATTGGGCTATAACCCCAAGAAGGGCAAGGCCGCCTTCGCTCCTCACAAGACTTGTTTTGTGAAGAACAATGGTAGCTATTGCAAGAGCTGCAAGCAAGTTGGTCATTTAGAGCATGCATGCAAGAACAAGAACACTAGTGCTTCCTCTTACAAGTTAAATGCTTCTTACATGCTTGTTAAGAGTGAGTGTGGTGTGAGTGCTAGATTCATTGGTACACCATGGATGAGCTCAAAGAAGAAAGCTATTTGGGTGCCAAAGACTCTAGTGACTAACCTTCAAGGACCCAAGCAAAAATGGGTACCTAAAGCTTGATGTCTTCTTGTAGGTAAATTACAAAGCCGGAGGGAGGCATTGGGTGCTTGATAGTGGTGCATCAAATCATATGACCGGTGAAGATAGTATGTTCAAGTCACTTGACAAGAATGACAATGGTGGATTCAACTCCATCACATTTGGTGACAATAGCAAGGGTGATGTCATGGGGCTTGGAAAGGTTGCAATTTCAAATGACAAGGATCTCTCCAATGTGTTGCTAGTTGATACGGCACAATTGTGTGATCTTGGCTACAAGTGCATATTTGATGACAAGCATGTTGAGGTAGTGAGCAAGGATCAAGCAAATATCATCTTCAAGGGGTTTAGGCATGGAAGCTTGTACTTGGTGGATTTCAATGCTAGTGAAGCTCAACTTTCATCATGTTTGATTGGCAAGTCAAGCAAGGGATGGCTATGGCATAGGCGCCTAGGTCATGTTGGCATGAAGCAATTGAACAAGTTGGTGAAGCATGATCTAGTGAGAGGCTTGAATGATGTCACATTTGAGAAGGATAGACCTTGTAGTGCATGTCAAGCCGGCAAGCAACATGGGAACTCACATCCCAAGAAGAATAAGATGTCAACTTCAAGAGCATTTGAGTTGTTGCATATGGACTTGTTCGGCCCAACTCACTACACATCAATTGGGGGCAACAAGTATGGATCTGTGATTGTGGATGACTACACAAGATACACTTGGGTGTTCTTCCTATTTGACAAGAGTGAAGTCCATGACCTATTCAAGTCTTTTGTCAAGAGGGTGCAAAATGAGTTTGACACCACCATCAAGAAGATAAGAAGTGACAATGGGAGTGAATTCAAGAACACAAGAGTTGAAGAATTGTGTGATGAGCTTGGAATTGTGCATCAATTCTCACCAACCTACACTCCCCAATCCAATGGTGTAGTTGAAAGGAAGAATAGGACCTTGATTGAGATGGCAAGAACCATGTTACTTGAGTACAATGTAAGTGAGAAGTTTTGGAGTGATGCTATCAACACGGCTTGCTACTATAGCAACCGCCTCTATTGTCATGGGAAGTTAGAGAAGACTCCATATGAAATCTTGAATGGAAGGAAGCCCAATATTGCTTACTTAGGGTCTTTGGTTGCAAGTGCTACATACTCAAGAAGGGGCAAAGACTTGGCAAGTTTGACAAGAGATGTGATGAGGGATTTCTCCTTGGCTACTCTACTTCTAGCAAGGCTTATAGAGTGTGGAACTTGGCTAGTGGGCTAGTTGAAGAGGTTCATGATGTTGAATTTGATGAAACCCAAGGCTCTCAAGTTGGAGATCAAAATCAAGAAGATGTGGGTGGAGATCAATTGAGCAATGCAATGAGGCACATGGACATTGGTGACATTAGGCCGAGGCAAGTGGATGATGGTGATGAAGTGCAAGTGCCAACTCAAGTGGTGATAGAAGATTCCAATGAGGCAAGCTCAAGTGGTACTCAACATGAAGATCAAGATCAAAGTCAAGCAAGAAATGCAAATGAGCTAGTTCTTCAACCTTCTCACATTGCAAGAGATCATCCTCTAGATCATATCATTGGTGACATTCAAAGAGGTGTACAAACAAGATCAAGATTGGCTAGCTTATGTGAGCATTACTCCTTTGTGTCATTCATTGAGCCAACTAAGATTGATGAAGCATTGAAGGATCCGGATTGGATAAATGCCATGCATGAGGAATTGAACAATTTCACTAGAAATGATGTATGGGAGCTTGTTGAGAGGCCAAAGAAGCACAATGTGATTGGAACCAAGTGGGTCTTCAAGAACAAGCAAGATCAAGATGGCTTAGTGGTGAGGAACAAAGCGAGACTAGTGGCACAAGGTTACACACAAGTTGAGGGTCTTGACTTTGGAGAAACATATGCACCGGTGGCAAGATTGGAGGCAATTAGAATCTTACTAGCCTATGCTTGTGCTCATAACATCAAGCTCTATCAAATGGATGTGAAGAGTGTATTTCTCAATGGCTTCATCAATGAGGAAGTGTATGTTGCACAACCTCCCGGTTTTGAGGATGACAAGAAGCCCAACCATGTCTACAAGCTCAAGAAGGCTTTGTATGGTTTGAAGCAAGCTCCAAGGGCATGGTATGAAAGATTGAGAGATTTTCTCATCTCCAAAGGGTTCAAGATGGGCAAGGTGGACACCACTCTCTTCACCAAGAAGATAGAAGATGACTTGTTTGTGTTGCAAATCTATGTGGATGATATCATCTTTGGATCAACAAATCAATTCTTTTGTGAAGAGTTTGCTAAGATGATGGCCAGTGAGTTTGAGATGTCAATGCTTGGAGAGTTAAGCTACTTCCTTGGTCTTCAAATCAAGCAAATGAAGAATGGCACCTTTGTAAGTCAAGGCAAGTACATCAAGGACATGATCAAGAAGTTTGGGTTGCAAGATGCTAAGGCCATTAGCACACCTATGGGAACCAATGGTGGCTTGGACATTGATGATAGTGGCAAGATGATTGAGCAAAAGCTATATAGATCAATGATTGGAAGCTTGCTATATGTGACCGCTTCAAGGCCGGATGTCATGTTTAGTGTGTGTATGTGTGCAAGATTTCAAGCTTCTCCAAGAGAGAGTCACTTGACGGCAACCAAGAGGGTGTTGAGATACTTGAAGGGTACTCAAGATGTTGGTCTATGGTATCCCAAGGGGTCAAGCTTTGAGTTGATTGGATACTCCGACTCCGACTATGCCGGTTGCAAGATTGATAGGAAGAGCACAAGTGGAACATGCCAAGTGCTAGGAAGATCTCTTGTGTCATGGTCTTCAAAGAAGCAAAATAGTGTGGCACTTTCCACCGCCGAAGCCGAATATATTAGTGCGGGGAATTGTTGTGCACAATTGCTATGGATGAAAGCCACCTTGAAGGACTATGGGATCAAGTTCAAGCATGTGCCTTTGTTTTGTGACAATGAAAGTGCAATCAAGATGACAAACAATCCGGTTCAACATTCAAGAACCAAGCACATTGATGTGAGGCACCACTTCATTAGAGATCATCAACAAAAGGGTGATATTAGCATTGAAAGCATTGGCACCGAAGATCAACTAGCCGACATATTCACCAAGCCTCTTGATGAGAAAAGATATTGCAAGTTGAGGAATGAGTTGAACATACTTAGCTTCTCCAACATGGATTGATGCACCCCATATATGACATGCCTCTCCTCCAACATAGCAAGGTAAAGTTGGTTGTTGCATTTCATGCATCCTTTGCTAGTTGTGTAGACATGTATACATGTGCATCTTGCTAGGCTCATTCATTGCAAATCAAATGAATTTGAAGGATATATGGCACCACTATTGTTTCTATGCTTGATTTGGTCTAGTGGTGGCATATGACTTGTTTGTGAGCTTGTAAACCTAGTGTTGAATCTTTAGCACTTGCTCATGATGTGTATCTCAACATGGTCAAGATAACCCTTATTCTTATGAGGTGTGAAGAAGCTTGCCCTTGGTTCAAACCGAGATACATTTTCTAGGCATGTGGTTTAGATTTGGCCATAGTTGATTGACTTGTTTCTCTCATCTTATGCACCCTTCTTGGTCATTGATGACAAAGGGGGAGAAGAAAGTATATACCTAAGGGGAGAAGTTTACACCTAGAGGGGAGAAATAAGTCACAAAGAGCAATGGAAGGGGATCAATTTTTATGATATGACCCAACCATGAGCACACAAATAGGGGGAGCAAGCTCATAGACCATTTGTTGCATATTGTGTGTGCATTCATGATGATATGGAACATTGCAAGCTAAATTCAATATTCATGCTTGTTTGGTGTATTGCTAGTATAGAACTTGATTGATGAAATGAAGTACTAGCATGCTTAGGTGGTCTCTAGACATAGAGTTTCTCTTGTTCAAGTACCTTGCTTTAATATGATCTCATGAGGTATCTTGAGTTTTGATGATGTCTAGATTCCCATGGTGCTAAGGAAGGTTTATTATCGCACTCCGATTGGTATCACGCTTCAAAGGTCAATTCTCAGTAAACCTTAGTACCATTTTGGTTGTGGTAACTCTCACACAAGTTTCATCTATGCATGTGTGCTTGAAAATCGACCAAACATTTGATGCACACATGTAGGGGGAGCTACCACTACCAAAACCGGAATTGAAATGCTGTCCAATCCAAGATTCATGATCAAAATGTCTTGGGCAAGCAATTCAATTTCATATTGAATTCAATTTCCATATCTTTGTGAGTTTGTCGAGGGGTTGTCATCAATTACCAAAAAGGGGGAGATTGAAAGCTCCGGTTTGGTTTTGGTAATTAATGACACTCAAACGTTGCTAATGCTTTGCTCTAAGTGTGATTAGACACATAGTAACGTGACGGTGGATGATGGAGCATGGTGATCACGGTGACGAACATGGTGGACATGTGAGGTGATCAAGCTCCGGTGATGGATGGAAACGCCCATGAAGATCAAGGCGAAGGTATACTTGATAGGGCTTTCCGGTTTAGTGGTCGAGACACTTAGCGAGTGTGACCACATTTAGGATCGATAACCGACTATCAAGAGGAGTTTCCTCGGTTCATTTGCGGTCCTAAGTGCCTCTAGTTGTGACTTTGCATGATGCATGAGAGGCTAACTAGAGTGCTAACCCTTGCGCGATATTTCATGGATGAGATACTAACTCCAAGGCTTGAGATCGACATCTACGCATGGTGGAGTTAGTGCACAAAGGCAAGGAATTTGATATGGATCAATGTGGAGCAAGTTTGGCGCATGAAATGATGATCACAAGGCATCGGACTCGGGAAGCTTGGGCGCCGGACTCGGTCCAGACGCGTCCGGCGGCCTTGGACTTCGGCGTGGCGTGCTGGCCTGGCGATTGCGCGCGGCAGACGTGGCTTGGGCGCGTCCGGCGACCCCCCGGACGCCGACCAGAAACTTTCTGGCTCGGGGGACGCTGGCGAAGACTCGGCCAGACGCGTGGCGGACGCGAGCGCCGGACGCGGCGGATGCGTGCGGCGTCCGACGCGTGGTGACGTGGCGCACTTCAAATCCCAACGGTCGTCTCGCGGCGGCGAAGGCGCCGGACGCGTCCGGCGGTCCCGAGCGGACGCGTCGCCGCGCGTTCGCGCTTCGCCCGAGGGGGCAACGGCTCTATTTGTGGCTGCGGCTATAAATAGTGGGGTGGTCGGTTTGGGGACTATCTCTTGGCCATTTCATTCATTCCTGAGCTATTGTGAGCAAGAGACTCCCTCTCCCACTCATCTCTTTCATCTTTGAGCATCTCTTGTGAGATTAGAGTGGCAAGACAAGTGATTTGCATTGAGAGTTGCATCTAGAGGCACTTGTTCTTCGAGTGGGCTGCGGATTCTTGTTACTCTTCGGTGATTCCCGTCACCGTAGACGGTTTGGAGCAGCGGGTGGTGGTTGAGCTCGACTTGGTGATTGTTCGAGGCCACACCGGGTTCTTGTGAGGGGTTCTTGATCCTTCCCCGCGGGAGTTCGCGAAAGGATACTCTAGTGGATTGGTCGTGGCTTGTGGATCCTTGTCTTGTGTGGAGATTGCGGCTCCCCATTGGGGTCTTTGGCACCGAGCCAATTGAGCGGGCAACTCACCAAGCAAGTGTATCGCCACAACGAGGAGTAGCTTGCCGGGAAGCAAGTGAACCTCGGTAAAAATCATTGTGTTGATTCGTGATTGCCGAGGCTTCGACCTCCTTGTGCTTATGCTTGAGCTCTCTAGGTGATTGGCTTCTACACCGGTGATTGGCTATCTTCTACTCTTCGCGGCGGTATAACATTCGATCATCTCTTTACTTTCCGCAAGGTAGAACTGCTTGTTGTGGTAGGTCGGGAACCACTCATTGTGTAGCTTAAATCCCGTGGGTAGAATTGCTTGGTTGGTTTCGGTGAACCGACATTGTGTAGCTTAATCACCGTTGTTGTGCGTGCAATTAAATTGAGTAGCCTTGCATGGTAGGACGGCTTGCATAGAGTAGTCGAAGCACTTGCTTTGCACATTTGCCGCCTTGCTATCTAATTGGGTTGTCTAGTTTTATTGCTAGAATTTTATTAGGCTATTCACCCCCCCCCTCTAGCCATTGTGACCTTTCACCGTCTCGATCCATCGACCTCGACTTCACTTGCCCTTCACCGTGCATCGGTCCATCGGCACCTAGTCTTGCCCGAGATTCACCATCGCATGGTCCTTCACTCCAAGCCTTGACTGGCCCTTCACCTTCAACACCGGTCCATGGAGCCAAGCATTGTCTTGATCTTCATCTTTGATCACATGGCATGTGCCATGCTTCATATTCAATATGCTCATCATAAGGACAACCTTTCTCTAAATCAACCACTTAGATAAACAAGGTTAGTCCTAGGTTTCATCAATTAGCCAAAACCAAACTAGGGACTTCACCACTCCCGTTGAGGAACCGGCGACGGCGGTGAGCTCGGTTGCCGGTCTTCGCCGGGCTCGATCTCCGTTCTCCCGGTGCGGATCTGCATCGAGGCGGTGCCGCTCCCTCCGTTGCTGGGCTCCGGCGAGGTCGTCTGCTTCCGTCTTCTTCTTCTCTGTCGAGTGGATTTGGTGGTTCTTCGCCGACCGGATCTGCTACTTCTTCCCCGTCTCTCTTCGATTGGAGCTGCTTCCGTCTCCCTCCTGCTGACCCGAGGTGAAATCAATTCGTCTTCCCCATTATTTGTGGTCTTGGCTTTGATGATGCAGTTACTTGATCTTATTCTTGGGTGATGTTCTTATTCTTGTTCCTGTACTAGGGTTACTTGTTCAGATATGTGGGAAGATTCGTCGATATGAAATTACTTATGCTTTCCATATCGTTCATATATGTTGGCTCTGTTGTTAATATGTGGTCGATGATGACTAGCTTATGAGCACTGGGAGGCATTCTTGAAATGTAGCCGTGCTTTTAATTTTTAGTTATGCACTGTCATGCAGAGGCCAGCCAGGGTCTACCTTGTTGTCTTATACATTTGTGAATGCTTGTAGATGGATCCAAATGCACAACATCTTGACATGGCTAGGAAAGCTGCTTCCATGGTTGCTGTGATAGTGTGTTTTGTGGTCACTAGGCTCAGCCAGATTAGGAGAGTGGAGTCCATTCCTTATGGCCCTAGGACTCAAGCCGAGAGGCATAGGCAAAGCACCCTACAAATGATGTTCAATTACAATGACATTGAGTGCATAGCCATGCTTCGTATGAGAAGGGTTCCATTTTTTTCTTTATGCAACCTGCTTAGGAGTAGAGGCCTTGTACCTGAGAGTGTTGGCTGCCCAGTTGAGGAGCAGGTAGCAATGTTTCTCCATGTGGTTGGTCACAACCAGAGGTTTAGGGTGGTCCACCAATCTTTTAGGAGGTCTATTGAGACAGTTAGCAGAATTTTCCACCAAGTGTTGTATGCTATTGGGGAAATCAGGGGTGATTTGATCAAGCCACTAGCCACTGCTACACACCCATGAACGGCCTGCAAAAAAAATCGGGTTTTTTAGTGAGACAAAATCCTGCCCATGAACTGCCCACGGGCTTGATCGGGCCTCATTTTTCGGGCCGGGTTCGGGCGGGCCGCCCGCGCACTTTATAGTGTAAAATTAGTAAAATAGTATTTTGCGAATTGGCTTGTAGTCCAATGGTAGGACGGTCCAGTGGGACGCTACCCAGCAGGGTTCAAATCCTGGTGCTCGCACCTTTTCCTAGGATTTTCCCAAGGATTTACCGGTGTTATGCATTAAGTGGTAAGCGACGTTCCCGTCGACGACGAGGCACCAGTGGCGACTTCGAGAATCTCCAGATCTGCCGGGTGCTCAGTCCTTCGAAGGTGCTCATAGGGGTAGGGGTAGGATTTACGTACGTGTGTTCATAGGGGTGAGCGTGCGTGCGTATTGTGAGCGTCTGCGTTGTACTGTGTAATCTCAAAAAAAAAGTAAAATAGTATTTCGGGCCGGGCTCGGCCAAAAAAAAATTTAGCGGGCTGCGAGATCTGTGTCCAGACCTGTCCAGTAAGGTTCGTGGGTGGGCTAAAGCCCATCGGGCTCGGGCCGGGCTTGATTTGCTCAGGTCTAAGCATCACTGACTACTTGCTGTGTTAGTCTGCAGCCACATAGTTTCATTTAATTTAGGTCTATACTGTAGTTTTCTTATTGAGACATTTTCTTTGCCAATAGTGTCACTTTGCAACATGTTGATGCATGAACTGGTGGAGTTGTTCAAAATTCTGTAAATAATGTCATGGATGAGATCAGTGGTAAGCATGTCATTTTCTATTTGCTTGTCATATGTTGAATTGACTGTTATTTTACAACCTACATATGGATTTCAATATGCCGTATCTATGTTGCTTTATTGATGTTCAGCATGCTAAAGGCCGGGAAAATGTTATTGTGGCAATAGAGAGGGTTGGATATCATAGAAAAATAAAATTTTATTTTGATGTTGCTGCCACTGATTTTGCTGTAGGGAAGTAGGAAAAAATGCATACATGGTCATAAAACAAGTGCATATATAGAAAAAAATATTGTTATTTGGTTGTTTTTATGTATATTTTTGAAAAAAGAAACCGTGGCGTTAGCACGGGCACTATAAACCCAACTAGTATAATGCCCGTGCGTTGCCACAGTTTTATTTAAGAGATACATTTAAAACTAATAAGCATATACCATCCGTCTCTTGATCCACACCAAGAAAGGATACTTCTATAATTAATCGTTACTATAAAAATTAAGTTAAGAAAAAATGATCCTTGTAACAAAATAAATGATCACGTAAATCAAAGCTGCTAAGCTCATCATTAGATTCAAGATATGATGTCATCATTAAATGGCCAATAACAAGACTTAATACAACAAAATAAAATGAGTGAAATTAGTTGTAAGATGCAGTTTAAGTCCAATTAGTAACTCTTAAACAAAATGGTAGAACAGTAAAACGAGTCACCAGTATATCAATCACCAATATACCATGATCCACACAGGAGCATACAGGTCAAAAATCACAATCAATGATGTTACAAAGTCGTCATCACGTGATTATTATGCTTATTGCTTTGTGTCCGAGGATTTTTTTTTTAGGTAATGAAATGGTAATTTTGTCATAAGCTTGTCTGCAACTTCAAAAGATGTAAATTTGTCATGTAAACATGTAGCTCCACTTCGTTGTTCCAGTCACTTCTTCTTTTTTGGACTGAAAAGATTATTGTTTTTCTTCATTAGCTGCAACAGAAGCCAACATACGAGTCATACAATCTGAGAAACTTTAGTGCCAGAATTAAGTACATGACCTTTAGTTTTTTTAAAAAAAAAACTCTGTACCGAATATTTAGGCACACAAAAGATGATCTAAAGTTTGAGACCGTATTAGGAATTACCTCAATCATATCCTTCAACTTGTCCTGTGTATTATTGAATTCAGTTCCCACAATAGCTAGTTCCTTGCTGCACCTTTTTTTTTTTTTTGAGTAACAGTTCCTTGCTGCACCTGATGAGAAAAATACCTCAGTACTTATTTAAAATTAATATTTCATCATATAAACGGTCAAGGAAACATCAGGTGCCATGTTAATTATTCTCATGAGCAGTATGTCTTTCTAACAGTTCAGTAAAAAGTAGAAGTAGAAGTTTTCCAGGCTATATGTTCAGAAGAGCTAAAAGGAGACAAGTACTAATAAAATGTTTTTCCCCCCAAAAAGAACACAAAATTGTCATTGTGCAAGGGAAGCACTAATGCCCCTTGACATTTTCCATCAAAATATTGGTGACAAGAACCTTAACAGTATCTTTCCAGAGTCCAGGACGCTTACCACAGGAACGGTGCAGTGCTAGATCATCCGCGTCTCCGGCTTCACAACGGAACCTTGCGCACAGCAGCAGAATAGTATAGATCATCTGATGTGAAACAAACTCGAGGATACAATATGATAAGAGGTCATCTCATGTTAGATGTGTGATACTTATTTTATCAGGGGGGCCAAATCATATCTTTCTTGTGCTCTTAGAAACCTGACAACATTATGCAACAGCTAACTATCAAATTATCCGGTCATTCTTTCTTTTCCTTCCCATAATTCTGCACAAAGAAGCCAGGTAAATTGAAAGAAAAAATACAGAATAATTGATGCACATCTCTAGATATTGAAGATTTTTCTCTCCCTCGGTACGCAGAAACGAGCAGTAAGCACATGAACTAATAAGCATATATAAATGCTACTACAATGAAACATATATAGTATTGCAATGTATTGCAGTTCAAGTGAACCAATTTCTAGCAAGTCAAGATTTTTCGTTCCCAGCACACCTAGCTGATGCTACCATCCAACTATGACACCTTAGTATGGGCATTATAGTACATTCTGAATTTCTGCTATGAAAAAAGCACCATCATTTCCAAGCATATGCTAATTAATCTAACCGAGAATGGATAAAAGTTTGCAAACATCCAAAATATCAAAGAAATAGAAAGAAATCGCTACAGCATACTGATGGACATGAGCACTATTTTTTTTTTTTTTTTGAATTTCTAAAGAATCTGGCCAACCTGTAAGCTTCTGAAGTTCTGATAGAGCTTTCTCAATGTGTGTTACAATTTCTGATCCCAAATACCACACTATAGTCATCCATAGATCCATCCTCAAAACTTAGAGCATCTGCATTTCCTTGTATCCACCAGAGAATCATTGTAGCCGAAAATAACAGTCAAGTGTTAAACAACAAAACCCATGCTTAGGTGTCATTTTTTTTAAAAAAAAAATTATGGTCCCTCCATGGTCTCTTTTCAGCCATAAGGCAGACTCCGCATTCAGGACAGGTACAAGTATCACCAAGGAATTCCGGCTCACTGAGCATTTTTTATAAGCATTGAAGACAAGCATTTGGTATGTAGACTGGAGATGCAGCATATTATTCCAGTAGTATAGTGTCCGTGCTAACGCTACGGGAAACAGTACTTACAATCGACTTGGTGATAAAAGCTATAAAACTTCCTTCAAATGAATGTCCCCTCAAGCATAGACTTGGATTTCGGAAACATGACCACATGAATGTTATTGCTCGAACTTCCTTAGTAGACTACAGTATGATAAAGAGAAAAAAAAACAGATTTACAATCAGTGAAACAATGAATAGATGAGAGCAATTTTTTTATTTGGCAAGAAACACTAAGCATACAAGCAATGCTGTTCTTTTTAACAGGAAAATAACAACAGATAAAAAATTATATACTCTTTGCAAATAAAATGTGCTAGTAGCCGAGACCCTTTCATTTTTTCTGGAAGAGATTCTTTCATTCAGTTCAATTCCAATGTAACACAACTCATAATTATTACCTGTATACTTTGATTGTGTATAATTGTTGCCTTTTTCAAAAGCTGATAGTAAAAAAACAAGTAATCACTAATAATATACTATTTACAACATAGGCAACACTGGAGACTGGATGCCTTTTATTCTGCCATGGTTCTCATCTGCCATGGTTCTCATGAGAACGCAGTATGAAGACAGATCACTATATATGTTTACCTCAATTGAGTCATCTTGGCAGTGCTATGCACTCACGAACACGAGAAAAAGAAAGCATCGGTTCTGTTCATCCAGACCTGAAAGAAAAAAAAAAAAAGAAGGTTCTGCAAAGCATCACGGAGAAACAGGGGACACCATCCTCTTACCACAACCGGTGGTTGGCTCCCGCGGCCTTGCGACCGCGAGTGACGAAAGCCCCCGGCCTCCACGGCCACGAAGGCGTCGCTCCGCGTCGTCTTGGCCAGAGCACCGCCGACGCCTAGATCTAGGGCCTCGAGCCCGCGGTGGTGAAGACCGAAGAGGGAGGAAGAGGAGTCTCGCGAGGGAGATGGGGCGTCGGGTAGTGGAGGAGTCGGAGTCGTGCCTGGGGAATGGAGAAGTCGAGCGCGTGGGCTGGCGGCATGCGGTGCGGTGGGCGGGACGTGAGGGATGAGGTTTGATCCGAGCGATGGTGGCCGCTAGACGTGGGTGAGTAAGAGAAAATTAAGGTCTAGAATGAATCTGGACCTTTTATTTTGAATGATTAGTTTGTTGTGGGTGCATTTGTTTGGGTGTACATCTCCAATAGTTTGCTAAAACTCACTTGCCAAATCTTGTCATTTGGCAATTGTTTAAAATATATGGCAAGTGAAATATTATAGCATCTCCAATATTTTGCCATTTAGAGCATCTCCAAGGGCTTTGCATTTTCAGTTTTGCATTTGAGGGTATTTGCAAAGTCCCAAATGAACTTGCAAAGTTTCCAAAGGTGTGATTTCCAACTGTTTTGTATTTTGATCAAGTCCCCATAATTTTTTTTTCCGAAATTTTTTCCTCGCGCGCCATTCCTTCGGCCTCCGCCAAAAATATTTCGGTCTTCGCGCCTTCCGTCGCCACCAGGTCGCTCGCTCGCCCACGTCAAACCGTCCGTCGTCGTTCTGGACGTGGCCGTCGCCCAGGGTCAACCCGACAGGTCGCCCAGGCCGCGTGCGTCGTGTGCGAGGATCCGTCGGAGCGCCGCCGCCGGTTCGTGGACGCTTTCGCGCGCCGCGAGGAGGAGAGTCTGCGCGCGGACGTCCTACGTGGACCGACGAAATTGTCGCGAGGCCAATATGCAAAACGCTGAGGAGGTTTGCATATATGCAAAAGCTCAACCTCTATTTGCAAAGTTTACCAAATTGCAAACCTCATTTGCAAAACCATTGGAGGGGTGTTTTCTAGTCTTTTTTTACAAATTGGACAATGCAAAGTCTATTTGCAAAGCCCTTGGAGATGCTCTTAGGCTTGCCAAAAATCAAAATAGTAAAGCCCACTTGCAACGGATCAACTAGCTAGTGGTTGCATGACACCAAACAAGTGGTTGCATGGCAACAAACAAGTGGTTGCATGCTCACCCAAGAAGATGGCAACGGGATGGCAAAACGCCTACCGCGCGCAAATATGCGCGTGAAGGACCGGTGGATGGCAAGTTGGAAAAATTTGCCAAGCCATATGCCAAACTGTTGGACCTTGATATTTCTAGTTTTGCCAAAAAAAAAACAAAGATAGCAATGAGTTTTGGCAAACTCTTGGAGATGAGATTAAGAGAGACTAGCAAAAATGCCCGTGCGTTGCAACGGAAAAAAACTATATCCCTAGACACAGTAATGTCAGTAATGTTAATTTGGTGTCTTTGTGCATACTCTCTCTTTTTCTTAGCATCCATGATCCGATATATATTTTGATGTTAGTGGGTCGTCCGCATAATATGGTTTTCAAGTGTCTCTATGCACCTCTTGCATGTACATCTCGACGGACATCAATTCTAGCATCTTCTTGCTATAGAATATCAGCTTTAACAATGTTGATATCCATAATGTTCGTTTTTTTTTGTGTATTGCAGTTAGCATGAGAATTGGAGGAGTGTTTTTCTTGCCAATGAAATGCTTGTTTTTCTTCTCGTGTTTTATGCTCTCTACGGTATTATTTGTTTTCTTTATATGGTAGCAAAATTACTATATTTTTTTTATTTAGACAATGACCATAGTCTTATACGGGTGTAGGAGAGTAATTCAAACAACTCTTATCTATTACTTCCTCCATTGATTTATCCTAGTCATCTTAAGGTCGTGCGCAGTGACCAAGGTGTGGCGGCGCATGCAGACGATTGAATTAATCCGGCCAGTGAGAGGAGTCGCATGTAGACGGTTGAATTATTTGGGCCAGTGAGAGGAGCCATAGTGCCTCGCTTAGACAACTCTGATTTTTGGAGAAATTTTTTGATGAGATGACTCTGATAAATAGATGGAGAGAGTATTAGTTATTGTTTGAGGCTAATAACAAAATACGAGATATACTTTAATTAATTTATTCATGTTTGGCAAAGTTGGTCTATACCGAGGCTATTATATATATATATATATATATATATATATATATATATATTAATCATAATTATATATTGTTGCTAGCTAGAGAAGCGAGGATGTCACTATGTGCGGGAAGTAAATTACCATAACTTTAGTTTTCCATATTCCAAGACCACCTTCGTGTATTCCGACTCTGCCTCTGCTACATTATCAGTCATCGCCGAACCTATATGCATGCAACATATGTAAGATTGATTTAACACACCTACAGACAAAGCACAACATATCAAGGTTCATAACATTTATAGATAGATCACATTTTTATGAAACTAACAAAAGTGGTTTGACATTTTTCTATTTTTCTATTTTTTGGTGAATTTTAATTTTTCTATTATTTTTGGTGAATTTTACAAGGCTCATTTGGCTTTGGATATTTTGCATCTAGAATCCCGATTTAGTAAAGACCCTTTCATCTTTTTCTCTTTAGCATCTTTACATCGAGAACCCTGTAAGGTAATAAAGATACAAAAGAGATTTAGTCCTTTAATTTTGAATCACGATTTGGTCTCTAGAATTAATTTGGAATTGGTCTCGAAGAGTGATTTGTAGTGTATGGATGTAATATTGGATAGAGAGATTTATTCCTTTTATAATCACAATATGATCTCTGGTTTTGATTTTGGATTGCTTTTAAATTGAGATTTGCATTGTATATTATTATGGATAATATAATACCAGACTATGACCGACCTGTGATTTACTCCGTTTATGTTTTATATGGACATGCGGACAGAAAAGGAGGTGGCCTGTGATTTATTTGAACATGGACTATAATCTGTATCGGGTGCCAACTCTATTTTTAGATGTATACAAAGACAATTGCTTGGTGTATTTATCTCCCGTACACGCGGACACAAAAGTGGACAGAAAAGACCGGCAGAAAATTTTTTTGGTAGACTGAAATTTTGCCTTTTTATTAATAGGGATAGATAATGATTGTTGGGGATAGCTTGTTGTGTGGCTTTAGAAATATAGTAGAGATTATATGTAGTAGAGAAGTAGAGAGTAGAGATACTTCCGGTTTCTTCTGACGTATGGGCCCAGAATCGATGGCACCGCATATGGCTCGGACCGGAGCGAGGAAAGAGGTCGGGGGAGGTGGAAACAGCAGGTTGGCTGTTTTTTTTTTTTTTTTTTTTTTGTGTTGTGGCCTGTTGGATGATTTGGGCCGGCGTCTTGTGGGCCGCCAACGGCGTCCTACCGCCCATAATATAAAGAGCCCAATACTTCCGGTTTCTTCTTTTCTATATATATATACGCATAAAAGAAAAAGAAAAAACAATTCCTGTTTCTTCGTCTCATCGTCTCCATCTCGCATCCGCCTGGCTGCCTCCCTCACCATCGCCTGAAACAGGAAACCCCCAACCCCACGCGACCGCGACGCGATCCCCTCCACCCCCTACTCGCCGCCGCCAAGGAGAGCCTCCCATTCCAATCCATTCGTCTCTGCCGAATCGCCGAGCGCCCAGCTGTACGGAGGTCCGAAACCCTAACCTTGATGAGTGAGTTGTGTTCGATTAGGGTTTCGATTCGTTTGCTGCTTTGATTGGCCCGAAGATGGATATGCAGTGGCGGTATAAGAGCCCCGAATCCGCCTTTTCTTCTCGGTCAAGGGAACCCAGCCGCCTCTTCTGGCCGATCTGGAGAAAGGGCCTCTTCTGCAGCTCCTCATCGAGAGGATCGAGTTGGGAGGAGGACTGCTCCCGCCTCTTCTTCTCGGTCAAGGGAACAAACCTCTCCTGATCGATCTGTAGAAATGACCTCATCCGAAGCTGCTCATCTTGTGAGGATGTCGCGTCAGCGTCAGAGGATTGAACGTGGAGATGGCTCGCCATGGTCTGGTGCCTTCAGGTCAGCTGCAGCTGCTCCTCCTGTGAGGATGTCGCGTCTGTGTCAGAGGATTGAACGCGCAGACGGCTCGCCACCGTCTGGTGAAGAAACCACCTTCAGGTCGAAGAAACAAAGCAAAGTCGTTTGGCATTGGATCCC
This sequence comes from Themeda triandra, assembly GCA_018135685.1. Classification (NCBI taxonomy): domain Eukaryota; kingdom Viridiplantae; phylum Streptophyta; class Magnoliopsida; order Poales; family Poaceae; genus Themeda; species Themeda triandra. The sequence continues at coordinate 911,338 of JAENPR010000134.1, forward strand.
CAGAAGGCTCCTCTGTCAGTTCAGAGGTGATGTGAAAGCCGCCGTAATGGCCTATGCTGTGGAAGAAGGTAATGCGCGAGCAGCCTTAAAGGAGGCTGAGGAAGATAAGAAGGCAACCATCTTGAAGGAAGGTTGGCTATCAGATGAAGAGAAGCTGATGCTAGCCAGAGGACAGGAAGCTAGCCGCAGTAGCAGCCAGTCAGGTGATGCACTGGAAGAAGCCCCGTTTGATCGGGAGGAAACAAACAAGATGGACAAGAAGCTGAAACCATGTTTTGGGGACCCTGAAAAGATTGCACAGGATGATGAAGAAGACGGATATTCAGACAAGAAGCCTCTTACTGTGGTTGAAGATGAACAGTCTGACAAGATTGCTGCCCGTGCCACAGATGAAGACCACAAACAAGAACAAGGAAAAGGAAAAGCAAGAGGTAACGTGCAGGACCTCCTCAACATGGATCGTGAAACCCGCCGTCGCAAGATTTCGGAATTGAGAAGACTTCTAAACTATGAACCTCCTGTGCGTGATTGTACTCTTGAACTCGACTATGATCAGCGAATTCAGTTGTACAAGCAGCTAGCCCTGTACCGCATCAGAGCTTATGAGGTATCCTTTAACACCACAAGGTTCCTTCTTGTGTTTATGTAAACGATGTTCTAGGTCCATGTGCATTCCAATTTTATGCATCTGCCCTGTGTGTTTAATTTAATTATACTTTAAGATTGTCTTCTGCAGTTAACAGTGGACAGGAAGTTGGATAAACTGGATGATGTGGATCTGGAACGGGAGTACCCCCTATCCACACTTCGTGACAAGAATTTTTTCAGGAACTATGAGGAATATTTTGAATGGTTCTTTGATCCTGAACTCTGCTGGCAAGCTGGCTTTGATAACTACCAGAGGCTAACGCTACGCTATGTAAGCACAAACACTTCACTCCTCGATGCCGACTAGCTTAATTCTCATTCATGTTATTACTGAGTACATGTTGTCATACCCATCCAGGTTGTATGTTACTTTTGATTGGTTTGGAAGCCTTTTACATTCCTTAAGAGCTTAATTCAAGAAAATATTGGAAGAGTAGACATAGCCTAATTATCTTTTACAACCTCCTCAACATTAGTTTTGTTGAAGCTGATATTATGTTTTTATATGTTTATAATTTATATGCGTCGTTCTCGTCATCAACAAGGTCTGCAACGTTTTATTAGCATTTGTTTTGTCACAATTAATGTTCTCAAGCGTGTTTAAACAGCTAGTGATGTAGAACCCTAAACCAAAACTTACTGGACCAGTGAAACAGCATGGAGTTTTGTGTTGAGTTTGTTTGTGGATCAGGAATCTAAGCGTAGTATCTCAAAAAAAATGTGCCACTTAGCAATCATCATAATCAACTTAGCAGTCTTCGATTTTATTGAATAAAGCAAAAAAAATGTTGTATTTTTGCAATTTTCTATGCGGATGGCCATGATATATACAACTTTTAGGTAAGAAATTAAGCCAGTGGCTGCTTTTACATCACTCCCACTATGGATGACTAGTCCATAGTAGAAAAGGATGTTCCCAGTTCTTATTTTGCATAGAACACGTACCACTTTTTTTTTATTACATCTATTGACCTGGAGATGGAGCTGAGTTTAGCTGTCATGGTTTTACAACTATTGACTGTTATTTTTTCATGATTATGGATAATGCACTGTGCTTTGGTACTTCGAATCAGACCTATACAATAGGATTTTCATATGAATGCCTTGTTTTGTCATAGAATGAGCATATTCTAGCTTGCTGGCTGAAATCCTATCAGACTTCTGTGTGAAATCCAACATTTGCATGTTGGTATCTTGAGGCAGTTTGCAAGTGCACATATTTCCATGTTCGAAATATTTTAGTACATAGGATATGTCACTTGTGCTTTTAATAGACAACATTCTTTGTGCAGGATGAATATCTTGATTATCATTACTACCGCTCATTTCGTAATACCTATGAAGAAGACCTAGCATATGTACAGTACTTTGAAGCACTAGCAAACAAGACCAAGGTATGAGTGATTCGATCGAAGTGCATACTACTGGTATTATCTTTGGTCTAATAGCGCCTCCTTTTCATATGACAGTGGATTGAAGATTATCTGGGATACAACACGATTGATGTAAGCATCCCATAAAAGACATTTGTTCCTAATAAACCGTTTTGCAATGTAAATTGATGTTTATAGTGACACATCACGTGTTGCAACCTTTTTGTTGTTCAGCGGGACATAATTAAAAGTGTGGGTCGTATGCAATCACTGGAGACTGCTGCAGGCTTTCCCAATGTTTCCCGACTTTTAGTTTTCGAGTGTTTCGATGTAAATGCCACCTTGCTCTCATGTTAATTTTGTTGTTGAGCACAAGTGTTGATGATATATTGGAATTTGACATTCTATTTCTTAATGCAGGACTATTTCAGTTGCATTTGGTATCATTCTTCTTACAAGATACTATCCGTCGTCTATTTTGAGATATGGAAGCTGCTTGCCAAAGGAAAAGTTAGTACCTCAGTTACTAAGCAACCTACACTGCCCCACTCCCCCTCTTTTTTCCCCTGCTTGTAACATGCTCTATATTTCTTATACATAGAGTTTCGAAGAAGCTGTGTCGGAAGTTAAAAAACTTGAAAAAGCTCGAGACTTAAACCTAAGGGAAGATCAGGTAAGTTCCTCTTATCAGTTCATCTCCCTAACTCTTTGGTTTATTCCTTTTTTTTTTTCATTTAGCAATTCATCTGGATACTTATTTTGTTCCTTTTTTCAGTATAATGCTCGCGTGGCTGGCATTGACAAAATGGTAAGCTTGTTGTCTGCATGGGATCCTTGCCCTCCTGGAATACATTCTTTATACTCATGGAACATCTGTGTCTGTGTAGGCTTCAGACAATGAAGCTCGTCAGGCGATCAGAGAGGCCATTCTAAGAACGGTTAGTTGATTCATTTACATTGCAAGCAAATGTATTTAGCTATAGGATTTTACTAGTTAAAATATACAGTTTTTAATGCTATCTGGAAATTGGCTTTAGTTTGCTAAAGTGGGGGCTGAATTTTATCTTCAGGTTTCAATTCCGAAGCACTATATTGATTATGCCAGGAAAAAGGTGGAGATTGCCGATATGATTGGTTTAAGTCCCAAAGGTTCGAGGACTTCCAACAGGCACGTTTTAGTTTTCAATAATGATAATAAATATGCAGTTTCTAAATTACTGTTGTTATTATTTACTTAGGATTGGAAGCCGATGAGGGGTCGTGGAGGAAATAGACGACTAAGCAAAATGTGGCTGTCAGCAAAAAATTATGGCTTTGTTTAGTCTTCAAGAAATAGGCTATGAGGTTGTGTTTGTGTCCTGTGGTTTATATTCTGCTGAGATGTACTATGCAGCGTATCCTTGGGAGCCAATATATATAATTTGTAGTTTATTTATTTAAGCTACACTGAGGCAAGGGCGTAGCATTTGTATCCCCAATTGTGGGAAATGTTTTCAGGACAAGCGTTTTATGAGTCTTATCTGATTGATTTTAATCTGTTGGTTTTGGGTTGGACATGTACTGCCTCGGTCGCATTGAAGCCGGTGAACAGATTGCCACGTAATGATTGGTTCTGGTTTACCGATCGATTTAATAATTTATAAGGGCACTCACAATGAGTCATTGGTAGTTTATATACCTGTTTTAATTATCTTGATATATATAGCTAAGTAATTTGTTGATGTGGTAATGTCTGCTTTAATTATCTTGACAGCTAAGCAATTTGCTGCGAGCAAATGTAGAGAGATTAGAAAACCTCGCGAAACCGGGTACATTGATTCAAGAACGAAAGAACCCAGCTGTGCCTGTGCAGGGTTGGGGAGCCTGCTTTTAGGCAACCACACATTCGATTCAGTGTAAAACAAATGAAATCTAAAAAGTGTTGATCGCAAGATCGGCACGTAAGCACAACACAGCCCGCCGTCGCTCGGGTTGTGCGGGGTTTCCTTCTTAATTTTTGATTTTCTTTGTCGATATTTTCTTCGAGGTTTCTACTGCTCTCTGAATTTTGCTTAAAAAAACTGAGCAAAAAAACTGAGCAGGCGCCGTGCTGGCGCATAGGCCAGCCATGTGGTGCCGTCCCGCGTCGCTTGGCCGGAGCCCCTCGGGTTAATGACGAACGAATCCTGTCTATTACGAATGGGCCGGCCATCCAACCCAGGCGGCCGAGCGTCGTACGTGCCGGGCCCAATGCCTACCTATTGCCTCGGTCCAAAAAGAATACAACTATAAGAATGGTATCTGTCAATTTTTTTTTAAAGTTTAACTAAGTTTTATAGTTATTAGTATTAATATTTCTGTCTAATTGGTAAAGTGAACCTGGCTCTCTTGGTTAGGTAACTCAATGTGGCACTACATCTAGCCAGCCAATGACTTTAGGTGCCTATTTTTTCTTAAAAAATCAGTATTGTGTCCCCCACAGTCTTTTTTTATCAAAAAAAATTGTGTCTAAACTAAGATTGACTATGTAAATATATTTCATCATTAATTTAATTATACTTATTTCATATTGTAAATGTTAGTGTTTTTTAAATATTTTTTTTGGTCAAAATTGAAATCCATTGATCTTTTGGACAACAAGAATTGTATTCTTTTTAGACAAAGAGAGTACCTTTTTTTTTTTGCTTTAAAAAATTCCAACACATCATGCCGACGCTAGTTACTGTTCATATCAATACAACTGGTTTGAGTAGTTGAAAAGTTGGGGCCATTCCAATTGTATCTTTTAAAAATGTTAATTGAGGGTTATCTGGTTCACATTATAACAGTGAAGGCAACCAGCGAGCGTGCTCTGCTATATATGATTAGAAACATCACATATTCACTTATTTGAATGAATTCCTTAAGTCTACTAAACCTGAGTGCACACTTCCATGTTGTAAACTTTTTGTGTCAATATTTTCAGTTAACTGAGTGTGTTTCCGAAATTTGAGACATGACAAAGGAGTTCAATCGACATTGCAAAATGCTTCTGCAACTTCCTCAACCAGGTATAACTATATGGATTTTATCTTGCTTAAAAAAAACTTGAGTAAAATGCATCATAGGTACTTAAACTATTGTGGGGGTAACCAATAGGTACTCCAACTCAGAAACTTACCAGCTAGGTACTCAAACTATTGTGGGGTAACAAATGGGTACTAAATTACGCCACACATGCACCATCAGCTCATTACATTTTGCTAAAACCCCCTAGCCAAACACACATTCACAATTCATTACATATGCCAAGAAAACCACTCATCAGCAACACTAACATATATTGACTGGGAAACCACTTATCAGCAAAACTTTTTAAGGACATTCACAGCAACCCGCCTTTCGTACTACGCATCGGCTCACCAAACTGCGCGAGGCGCTTTTCCATGCAGCGGCAGACCCGGGCGTGTTTGATATGGGCCAAAAACCGCCGACCAGGCCTTCCAGATGCAAAGCTCGTGTTTGATATCCGAGAGCCCACTCGCGAGCCAGCTCGAGAGATGCAAAAACCTTCTCTCTCATGGCTCGCCAAACCCCCTCCCCCCCCCGGCTCCTCGGCTCGGCCCCGCGCGCGACAGCAAATCTTCGCCATGGCGGGAGGCCGCCGCGGGCTCCCGTGCGACGGGTGAAACTTCCGCACCCTCCCTCCCGCGCGAAGGGTGAAATCTTCGCTGACTATAAGAGCCCCCCTCTTCCACCCGCTCAGTTCTTCCTGCCTCCTCACTTCCCAATCCACTCCCATTGAGGAACCGGCGACGGCGGTGAGCTCGGTTGCCGGTCTTCACCGGGCTCGATCTCCGTTCTCCCGGTGCGGATCTGCGTTGAGGCGGTGCCGCTCCCTCCGTTGCTGGGCTCCGACGAGGTCGTCTGCTTCCGTCTTCTTCTTCTCCATTGAGTGGATTCGATGGTTCTTCGTCGACCGGATCTGCTACTTCTTCCCCGTCTCTCTTCGATTGGAGCTGCTTCCGTCTCCCTCCTGCTGACCCGAGGTGAAATCAATTCGTCTTCCCCATTGTTTGCGGTCTTGGCTTTGATGATGCAGTTACTTGTTCTTGTTCTTGGGTGATGTTCTTATTCTTGTTCCTGTACTAGGGTTACTTGTTCAGATTTGTGGGAAGATTCGTCGATATGCAGTTACTTGTGCTTTCCTTATCGTTCATATATGTTGGCTTTGTTGTTAATATGTGGTCGATGGTGACTAGCTTATGAGCACTGGGAGGCATTCTTGAAATGTAGCCGTGCTTTTAATTTTTAGTTATGCACTGTCATGCAGAGGCCAGCCAGGGTCTACCTTGTTGTCTTATACATTTGTGAATGCTTGTAGATGGATCCAAATGCACAACATCTTGACATGGCTAGGAAAGCTGCTTCCATGGTTGCTGTGATGGTGTGTTTTGTGGTCACTAGGCTCAGGCAGATTAGGAGAGTGGAGTCCATTCCTTATGTCCCTAGGACTCATGCCGAGAGGCATAGGCAAAGCACCCTACAGATGATGTTCAACTACAATGACATTGAGTGCATAGCCATTCTTCGTATGAGAAGGGTTCCATTTTTTTCTTTATGCAACCTGCTTAGGAGTAGAGGCCTTGTACCTGAGAGTGTTGGCTGCCCAGTTGAGGAGCAGGTAGCAATGTTTCTCCATGTGGTTGGTCACAACCAGAGGTTTAGGGTGGTCCACCAATCTTTTAGGAGGTCTATTGAGACAGTTAGCAGAATTTTCCACCAAGTGTTGTATGCTATTGGGGAAATCAGGGGTGATTTGATCAAGCCACCATCCACTGCTACACACCCAAAGATCTTGGGTAGCCACAGATGGTTCCCTTTCTTCAAGGTATTATATATTAGCTGCATTTCTTTTGGGTAGAATACAATTAGCACATGTTCTTATGAACTCATATTGGTTTTATGTAGAATGTCATTGGTGCCATTGATGGCACTCATGTGTTGGCAAGGGTGCCTAGACACATGCAGCAAGCCTTCAGGGGTAGGAAAAATAGCCCCACACAAAATGTCATGGCTGCAGTGAGCTTTGACTTGAAGTTCACCTATGTCCTAGCTGGTTGGGAGGGGCCAGCCCATTATGCAACAATCCTTTTTGAAAGGTAATTGCAGTAGCTATAGTCTGCTTTGTTGTCCTTCCTGCCACTACACAATTTCATACTACTTGCACCCCCCCCCCCCAATTGTAGGTAAAATGTACCTCGGTGGATGGTGGCTATGCTTGGGACAGGCTTCTTACCACCCTACGGGGGGTAAGATACCACCTGAGTGAGTTTTCCAACAGAAACTACCCCGCCAATGCAAAAGAGTTGTTCAACCTCAGGCATTCCTCACTACGGGTTGCAATTGAGAGGGCATGGGGTGCACTTAAGGGCAGGTTCAGGATTGTAGACAACAAATCTTTCCATAAGGACAAGACCCAAGTAGAAACTTGTCCTTGCTTGCTGCATACTGCATAATTGGATTATTGACTTTGGGGATGATGAGATTGTTCCACCAGAGGAGGGGTTTGAGGGTGAGGCTGATGATGATGATGATGATGCTGAGGTGCCCCTAGAAGAACCAGTAATGGTTCATATTACGTATGAGATTGCCAATGCCATGTGGGAAGCTAGGAGCCCCAAACTCCACGAGTACAAAATAGCAAACAAAGCTCTTTATATGACTATATCAGCTATAATTACAAGGAGGCTCCACACAACCACTCTAGTTGTTAAATATAACAAATAAATCAAGTTGGAATAATTTCTTATTCTATCCTGACAAGAAGTTCCATAGACTTTACCTGATGACTTATCTGAAGAAAGCTCACTGTTAGAACTCTCGTTGACCTGGAGTATCCTAGAACTGTTATCGCTTTTCTGATCCGGCAGAATAAACCTTGGATAAACCACCTTTTGAAATAGCATACACCATACAAAAACTTGGAACAAACTTGCATATGCGGGAGGACGTCCTAGTGCCCTTGGACTTCCTAAGCCATTTCACCAAATTAGCACGTTTTCATGCATGCAGTTCATAACTAATTAGTACAGAAAAGTTTTGGGTACCTCATAAAGTTGCCCTGAGAAGAGACACCAACAAAAAGCTTGTGAATTTGGCATGCTAAGACAATACCTGAAATAGTTTCTGCCACATCATCACCCTTGACAACTAATACTTCAGCTTCAACCTGAACACACCAAGGTATCACAAATGCAAAGCAGGTCGCTCATAAATTCCTAGTATTATTGCTTGCTAATGCCACTTGTTGTTTTCACAAATTTATCCGATATGCTTGAAAGTACTATTACTGATTGATTAAATTCATAAGGTGTGCCTAATTATTCTTGCCCATTCTTGTTATTCAAGTTCTCATTATCTTTATTTGGTTTGAGTGTGCACTTGAGAATGTGAAAATTCCAAAAGAAGAAGAAAAGCTGTCTTGAAAAGGAGCCTCAAACCTTCCCGCCACATGTTCCTGTACATACGGAGCATATTTTGGGCCTCACATTCGACTTCCTTTTCGTATGCACTGGCAATGTCATCCCAGGAACAAAGTTGCCCACTACAAAGAACCAAGAAAAATTGTTTGCCAACTAGATTTGCAGTTTCAAGAGAATGTACACATTCGAATTGAAGAATGCCTACTTACTCGGGGTTGGGACAAGTGTGACCTTTTGCCGGACATGAATGAGCATGAACCTTGTCCTCTCTCTCGTACCAAATTTTTTCAGAGCCCATCTCACTGCATACTTGCTGGACTTGGAGCTGCTCACGGCCAACCCAATAGTGATAGGTGGATCACTAGACGGTGATGATTCAGTGATCACGGTTTCTTCTTGGGTAGCCATGGGTTCACAACTTTTGTTGCATGTATCCCTTGTACAGTAAACCTGCAGCGAGGAATGACGTATCCCTACTATCAACAGGCAGGTCCGGGGTTCCAGGTTGGGTATTCAAATCTAAAGGACTGCTTTTTTTTTTTTCCTGACAACTGAGCCTGATATTTGGCGTGTATAACACTACATAGTAGTAATTGTATAATACATTAATGTATACCAGATATTTGAGCCTAATTTCATATAATTGAGCATAGGGAAACGTTTACAACATGTAGAAGTATCAATTAGCATTAGTAGATGGAGAGACATGGAGCAACTCTCCATTTTAGCTTGTGACCATCTCTTGTTTGCAGCAGTACCCGAACAAAGATTAAGGACATGCATTTCCAGAATATATAGTGACCAGTATGGCACGATCTAAAAATTTAAGAACCCCTCATAGACTTTAAAATTAGCAAGTTATTCTTATGTAATGGCCATTGTCTTAGCAATTCTGTCACAGTGTCACAAAAATTCACCAATTGCAATCAATAATATATTGAAATGGAAAGGTAATTAACCAAATTAACTTACAAAATGCAATACACTGTTGATGGCTGCTCCACTGCTCCCTCGCCTCCAGCCGCTTTCAGCAACGGCTGGCAGCTCATCCGCGGCCGAAGCGGCACGGCCTGCCTAAGCCCGCAACCCTAGAGCGCAACCGGCCCCGCTCGGCCGCCTGGCGAACGAAGACCTGCGGTCCGCGGCCGCCCAAAACCAGTCTTTGGTTGCTCCGCCTGTTATGCTCATTACTCGAGGAGGGAATCCGAGCCGGTAAGTCATGGTCGTGACTTCTCAAAACACCCCACAATTTCTTTCTCCTTGAGATTTCCTAATCCAACAGACGATTTGAGTGTAAACCATGGTGTTCCCCAGCCCCACCGGTGGCTCGAATGACGACAATGTTAGGAGAAAGCTCTCCATTGGGCGTTGGCACACGGATGCAATAGTGGATGCCATCAAGGAACTAGAAGGTTAATGCTTGCGAATCAAGTGGGGGAGGGGGCTCATACGTCAATGTGAGGCTTGGGATGCTAATGGCTATACTGCCACCAAAGCATTGATGGTTCCCCATCGCGTCCTCATCTTTGGTGCCAGGCTGGCTCTCAACATTGAGAGACATAGGTCCTACCTTCAAACTTGCGGCACACTTCTAAATCTTCGACTCCTAGGTTTTGTGTCCTTGTTTTGACAACGATCTAGGGGTTTATTACTCTTTGTAGACGTGTATGGAAAATAAAAAGGCTCCACCAAAAGCAAGACGCGGTTTGAGTATACACGCACCACACAAAAACCTGAAGACCCAAATCCCCTTAAAATTTATGACATTTTTTCATTGTTGGGTGTGTCATGCCCCTGCTTTCTAAATTAGCCCAAAGTGGGCATAGGATCCGACGGGAACTGAAATGATAAATGACAACATCCAATAATTTTACAAATAAGAGCATGTGTTTGGATGAGCTCTTTTTTTAAAAAAAATGCGTTTGGAGGAGCTAAGGACAAGCTAGTTAAATAACCACTAGTTTAAGGCTTAGCTGAAAAATGAGCACACTTAGGGTGTGTTTGGTTGGTTGTATAACTCTAGCCAGGCTTCCTTTTGGGCCTTTTTTTCAGTTGTTTGGTTGGTTGCATAGCCCACTTATGCTGCATAAACTTGTGCAACCGTACTGACTTAGGCTGCATGAGGTGGGAAGCCCAAATCGAGCTTCCCAGGTGATGCTGCATTGCGCCAGCTCGTGGGGGAAGTTCCGTCACCTCCCGGCGTCCACCCCCGAGCTCCCTCTCCTTCCCATGGCGAGGGCGCGGCCCCCAGCCCCGGCGGCGCACGCGAGGGCGGCGCGGCCCTACAGCCCCGGCGCGCACGAGGGCGCGGTGCGGCCCCCTGCCCCTGGCGGCGCGAACCGGCGTCCACCCCCGAGCTCCCTCTCCTTCCCATGGCGGCCATGGCGCGCAGCTGGTCGGGAGGGCGCCGCCGGTGGTCGGGAGGGTGCTGGTGGTCGGCGCGAGGCCGCTCCATGGCCCAGCCACCGATGCGAGGCCTCCCATGGAGGTGGCAGCGGCGGCCCGCTCCATGGCCCAGCCACCGCGACCGCGGCCTCGTATTGCTGCTGCCTTGCCTTCCCGTCGTCGGTGTTGCCGAAAAGCTCCGCTGGTGCTCGCGCTCGCCGTCGGCCAGGATCGGATGTCACGTCGGAGGCCGGCGCGCATGCGCGGTGGCTGATCCCGTCGCTCGCCGGCACATGGGCGCATGTGCTCGCCAACGCGTGCGTACGCCCTTCGCCCGCGCGCACCAATTGTTCGACGAAATGACTAAGATAGGGTAACCTTACCAGGTTAGAGAAGAGGTAATTCTATGCCATGCAAGCCAGGCAACCAAACAAAATTTAAATTGAGTCAGGCCAGCTTTACCCAGGCAACCAAACAACCAGCACCTACATAGGTTCGAACATGCTAAGTCCATGTAGCATTGGTTTAGCTATGCAGCCTAACTAGAGCAACGAACCAAACACACCCGAAGCTGTTTCAGGCCTAGTTAGATGTTGGTCCCAAAGTAGGTTGCTGGGCTATTTTACTCCCTTTGAGGATTCAGCCCAAATGTAAAGCTTTTCAGTGCAACGTTTCTAAATATATACGGTTCCTTCAGTCTATGTGTCGTGGTTTTTTTTTTAGGATTTCTGTGTATCTTCTAAAGATTGTCTAATTCCTCATCTTCCACTTTTTTCTAGTGTGGTCGTGTGCCTTCCGGCGTCCGCATATGCGTGCGTTTCCCACCGCGCATGCCTCCCATGCGCTTTCTATTTTTTTCTTTTCCGTTTTTATTTTTTCCTTTTTCTTTTTTTGTTTCTTTTTTTCATGCTTATTTTTTTATATTTCTTGTATTTGTTATATTCTTTTATTTTTTAAATTTTCTTAGTTCATTTCTGTCTTCATTTTCTGTTGTCACATAATTTTTTTAATGTTTTTTCTTATGTTCTATCATTTTTTAAGAATGATTTATCTTGATAAGAAAAATGTTTGTAAACAAAATTTTATCTAAATATATCTATGTGAGATCTAGTTTTGAGAGATTTATTGTAATGAGTTCAATGGTGTAATCGAAATTCAATTTGGATGTTTAGTTTGTTAGTTACAACTTTTTATTTCATAAAATGAATGTGGAAGATAGCGAACCGGACGGTGGCGGCCTAGGCAGACTACTAGGCTGGGCCGGGCTTGCGGGCCTTGTGGCATACTATACTTCATGAGTTTAGGAGGGAAAGCTGCGCACCGGGTCAAGTGAACAAAGGTGGGCCGGTGTTTTCAGCCCACCCAATCAGGGTGACCCGGATCCCAACCAAAACCCTAGCGCGCTCCCCACACCGACCAAAACCCTCGTGCCGCTGCCGCATTCTCTTGCCTCCGGGTGAATCGGCGATCAAAGAGGGGCGGCGTCCAGGAAGCCATCGGATCGTGAGCCGGCGGCGCAGGCGATCGGGTCGGAGCAGGGGAGGCGTGCAGGCCGGAGCCGGAGCCGGAGCCGCGTGCAGGGGGAGGCGATTGGACTGGGAGTCGCGTGCGCAGGACGTCGAGAAGGACGCCGGACCGGCGATGCGGAAGGATGGACGAGGACGACTGCCGCTGCCCTTTACTCTGCAACAGCCGGCGATCACCGGCCATCTTCCTCACTCCCCCTCTCCCCCATTTCCTTCTTCAGGTATATCTGCTTAATGAATCTGCAAAGTGCCATTACTGTTTAATCCATGTAGTATTTAGTTTCCTCACAGCCTATATCTTATACCACCTGCGCTGTAAAACAATGAGGATTCATAGGGTTCTGTTTAGTATCTTTTATCATGGGATATCAGTGTTTTTTTGGTGTCACTACCAGTTTCCTAATATCCCAGTCTATGAATGGATACAGCCTTAACCTTGCTCTGCTCTATTTCTTCCTGCATAGACTGGTTGGTGCCAGAGCTGGTTGTTTTTTTTATTTAGTATATGTCATGTGCCATTACTATTTAAAAGAAATGTTTTGCTTATGAAAAGAATGGACATTGCAGCTTTGGTTTTGCCTAGCTGTTGGGGGGATGGGTAGCCATGCCCCACCCCCTGTTTGTAAAAAGGCCCAATGGGCTAAAATGGCGTAGCTGAGGACTTGTGTGTAAATTCTTCATTTAAAAGGGGGAGGAAGGAAGATTTCCTCCTCCCACCAACACTATAAATAGAACCCCAAGGCCAAGGGAGAAGGGGGGCTGATTCATTTTTCACATCTCCCTTGTTTCCTGTCTGGGACTAGGACCAAGCATAACCCTCACCCTGGAGAGGGTACCTTCTCCACGTTTGGAGAAGGTATCTTCACCGCAGCCGGTGGAGGTATAGCGAAGGTTCGATATCCCAACAGTTGGCGCCGTCCGTGGGGTTCGAACAAAAAAGCATAGCGTTTCTCTTCCTCAGCTACCCTCGACAGACCATCATGGTGAGTGAGCTGGATCAACCTTCGTCGCGATTCAGCAAAGCTACCTTCGTCGCGCTTAGCAGGACAACCTTCGTCACCAAGCAACCTTCGTCGCCGAGCAACCTCCGTCGTACCTTCGTCGTCGTCGATGCCGAGCAACCTTCGTCGCCGCTCAGCAGGACAACCTTCGTCACCGAGCAACCTTCGTCGTCGTCGACGCTGAGCAACCTTCGTCACCGAGCAACCTTCATCGTACCTTTGTTGTCGTCGACGCCGAACAACCTTCGTCGTACCTTCGTCGTTGTCGACGCCGAACAACCTTCGTCACCGAGCAACCTTCGTCTTGCCTTCGTCGTCGTCGACGCTGAAAAACCTTCGTCGCTGAGCAGCCTTCGTCGTACCTTCGTCGTCATCGACGCCGAACAACCTTCGTCACCGAGCAACCTTCGTCGTACCTCCGTCGTTGTCGATGCCGACAAACCTTCGTCGTTGTCGACGTCGAGCAACATTCGTCATCGTCGGCGCCGAGCAACCCCACCGTACCTTCGCGGTCGTCAGTGCGCTACAACCTTCGTCGTCACAGCAAGGCGGAGCTACCCTCGCTGACACAAACTCGCATGTTTTCTTTTCTAGAGTTCCATAGTTTGCCATCGTACAGGTGGGATTCCACCGCAGCAAGGCAACCGATGCAGGGTGCTGCCCATGCATCGCTCGCTGGATGCTCAACCCTCGCGCAAGAACAAAAATAGCTCGGAGGGATACCCCTCATCACTATCGTCATCACGATCAGCTGGCTCTCGCCCTCGCAAAAAGTGGCGCAGCAAGCAAGCCTTCTACACCAGATAACCGATTTTAACTTTCTCAACCGCCTTTGCATCCCATGTTTCGGCATTTGCTTTGCACATGCAGGACCGCAAGGACTGCAGGAGCCCACTGTCCGGCTACATACAAAGGCCGATTGAAGCTCGGTATCCCGTGAAGGACAAGACTACCCTCGTCGTAATCCTGCAGCTGGGCAGGATCACCCTCGCCGAACCACCATCGCCTACGTCGAGCGCGAGTCAGCTCAGAGCAACGGCAGGTCCGTGCGGCGACGCCGTCGTCTAGCAGGGTCGAACGAGCAGGCTCGAGGCCCAGATAAGATAGCCTCGCGTGCATCAACTTTTAAGTCATACAAAATATTTGCTTCTACTCTAGTGCGACTTCCACACATGTCAATCAGGATATCCTAATGCTTTGCTCATATGTGGACTGCAGTCGTATATATATCAGGTATATATGTTTGAAAAGTGACTAACAGTTTGTCGTACTTCGAGCCGATGATCACGATCCGTCGATGCACTCATACATACATCAGGTATATGTCCGCACTCGGTTATATATGCGTATGTTACTTGGCTGTTAGCTCTGACAGGACCCGTCGATCTATGGTCTCGGCACGCAAACCCCGCCCAGCCAGACAGCGGCTCTTGCAGCGGCTGAACAGCACCTGGAGAAACCCTCGCCGCAGCTGGGCACGACGACCTGCGACGACCTCCGCCGTGGCACCGCGGCCGGCCACGACGACCTTCGCTACGGCACCGGGTACGATGACGACGACCTCCGCCACGAAGATGACGACGTCCGCGCGCAACGGCCAGCCGGGCGCAGCAACCCTCGCCGCTGGTGGGCACGACGACCTCCACCACGAAGATGACGACCTCCGCCACGGCCAGCCGGGCGCAGCGACCTCGCCGCTGGCGGGCAGGCCCGACGAAGACGACGACCTCCGCCACAGCCAGCCGGGCACAGCGACCCTCGCCGCTGGCGGGCATGACGACGACCACCTCCGCCACGGTCGGCCGGTCACCTGGCCGGGCACGGCAACCTTCGCCGCAGCCGGGCACATACGACGACCCTCGTCACGGCCGGGCCCTGCAGCCCTCGCCGTGGCACCATGGCAGGCCACGACGACCTTCGCTACGACCGGACAAGGCGATCCTCATTGCGAACATGCTGAGCAACCCTCAGCCGCGATCGAAGCCGAACAACCTTCGTCTTCCCTTCCCTCGCTACAACCCTCGCTGGAGCTAAGTACCCGGTTATTTTTACTTTTTTTTTAAGACAACAAACATCCCCGCTGGAGCGTTTCAAACCCTCACCAACATCTTCATCCTAGTACATGTATACATATATATGTCAGTGCACCAAGTGCACGTTCACATTTGCAATTCCGAGCAACTTTACTGACCATCTCTTTTGCTAGTGCATTTGTATCCTGGTCGTTTGCATAAGTTTTGCAGACCGTGGGGACCCGATCAAAAGCCAGAGTCTGCATGGACACGCACATTGCACGCAAACGGCGCTTCGTTGTTGGCTTAGAGCACCTTCGACATCCATGTCCGAAGCAACCGTCGTCGCGCTAAGGGGCTACCCTCGCTGCTCCACCGCGACTGGGCAGGGGGCACCCTCACCACGCCGCCCTCACCAACACCAGCTACAAGCAACCTCCGCCATCCAAGCTCAGTGCGAGTCGACGACGACCTCTGCCACGGCTAGGCGCGAAGATCATGACAACCCTCGCCACGGCCAAGCATGACAAACTCTCGGCGCCGCGACACTCTGGAACAACACGGCCGCTAGGCACAGAGCCACCCTCGCGGAACCTTCGCCACGGCCGGGCGAGGCGACCTTCGCGGTCAAAATAAACAATCTTCGTTGTGGTTGAACTCAACAACACCCTCAACATACCAAGCATACCTGCGTCACCTTCGCCGACCTCCACTCGTGGCCACGTACGATGGAGAAAGACACACAGCTAAGTATTCGACTCTTCAAGTAATCTATACTCTTTTCCATTATCCATCCCGTATGGGCTTGTGCTCGTGATCGTTTCCAGTGAAGGATCCCCAGAGCACGAGTGTCAAAGCCGGCTTGCAAGGGTGCCGACGAGACCAGCACCAAGTTGTCCCCGAACCAAAGAGTCTGCTGGCGCTGAGGTGCACGCGTGCCTCAACATTTCTACCCAGATAAGGAAACCCACCTGCCACTCCAAACATGTGCTAACGTATATATGCATGCATATATATATACATACGTAAAAATAACTCAACTTTTTACTCTGCTTTATTCAAACATGATTCTCGCATTCACATATACCGCAGCAACCTTCGCTTAGTGCATAGAAATATCATTATGTACTAACCTTCGCCTGCAAACCCAATTGAGTCACCGTGTTGCAGGTTTTGAACCTTCGGTGAGTATACCCTCGCCCACTCAAACTAACCTTTATTAGTACGTCTCCACCACATGTTTAAAATGAAATGACATGCAATCCATGTAACCTCCATATACGGCGCCTACAAATTCCCATATGTCATAAATATTCAAAATATATGGTGCTAACATGCAGGTTGCTTGCACTGCGAGTATATTCTTTGCCATATTCTAATTAACCTTGACTGGATGGAATAGTTTCTGCGTATGATTACACGCTTCTCTCTTCACAAGATAACTTTTTCGGGCACATATACCATAACCATCGCACCCATCTTCGGTGACCTTCATGAGTGACTAGCATTTTATATCTCCCACGAAAGCTTAAAATTATCCAATAGCTGAGCTATCCTTCGCCAAGAAGAACAGCACATCTCTTTTGCAGGTTTATATGGATGTTTGACTTTTAAATTTACCAAGCAGTTGTGCTAACCTTCGCTACGAAGAACAATACATTTCTTTTACAGGTCTCGGGTCTCCATGCACCAACACATGATTTGTACTTATGGATGTTGGCTTACCTTCGCACTTATTCATGTTAAAGCACTTACCATAAATGCATTAAGCATAATCATTCATCATACCATCGCATTCATGAGATGCAAAAGCAAGTTCCATAGCAGGCCCCCGCCAGTCGGGCCTGTCGGGCCCGGGGCTGGATACAGATATGCAAACTCCACCTCAAGGCGAGGCACGGAGGTTCTCCAATTTGATTATGCAAACTCCACCTCAAGGCGAGGCACGGAGGTTCTCCGGTTCTGATTTATGCAAACTCCACCTCAAGGCGAGGCGCGGAGGTTCTCCAGTTTACATTTATGCAAACTCCACCTCAAGGCGAGGCGCGGAGGTTCTCCAATTTACTTTACAATTATGCAAACTCCACCTCAAGGCGAGGCACGGAGGTTCTCCAATTTGCTTTACAAGTTATGCAAACTTCACCTCAAGGTGAGGCGAATATTCTCCAACCGACTTTACAATTATGCAAACTCCACCTCAAGGCGAGGCGCGGAGGTTCACCGGTTTACTCTACAAGTTATGCTAACTCCACCTTTACCTCCAACAAAGGAGAGGCACGGAGGTTGAAATTCGTCACAAGCGGTTTGTCCATTGTTGTATGTAAACAACTTCGTCTTGCAGGGATTCTTGTTCGTGTGTAACCTTTGCAAAACAGTCTAACACTTCGATGGAAGTTTCAATGAGCTTATCATATGAGTGAAATTCCATTAAGGAACCTCGCCAAAATTCCCCGATGACACCAACCGTACCCTCGCCACTACTTTGGCAAGGGGCTCGCCATCAACCCTGCTAGCACAAAAACTTCGGCAAGGGGCTTGCCGTTGACCTCGCCAACACAAAAACTTCGGCATGGGGCTCGCCCTCGACCCCAGCTGAACAGAACACTTCAGCAAGGAACATGTTGTCAACCTGGCCAACACAAAAACTTCGGCAAGGGGCTCGCCCTCGACCCCGGCTGCACAGAACACTTCAGCAAGGAACTTGTTGTCAACCTGGCCAACGCAAACACTTCAGCAAGGGGCTCGCTATCAAGCACACCCTCGCCAACACCTCGGCTAGGGGCTTGCCACCCACCTCTGGAATATCGATCACACCATTGTCGGGACTTTGGCAAGGGGCTTGCCAGGACAAACACTTTGCCAAAGGGCTCTCCATCGAGCTTATTGTACACTCATCAATACAAACCACCCATCGTGTTACCTCGCTGAGTCCTTATACGCTGAAACGGGCGGAGCCTAACGCCCCGCCCTCATCGCCCCGAATACAAATACAAGGATTGCCCCGGCCGACAACCGACGCCGGTCGAGGGTCGTCCCGGAGCAAACCATCGCATACAATTCACGAGCCTCACTTAAGGAAAAAGCGGGGCGTCGCTGCGCAAACCTTCGCATAAGATTCGCGAGCCTCGCTTAAGGAAAAAGCGGGGCGTCGCTGCGCAAACCTTCGCATAAGATTCGCGAGCCTTGCTTAAGGAAAAAGCGGGGCGTTGCTGTGCAAACCTCCGCATAAGATCCGCGAGCCTTGCTTAAGGAAAAAGCGGGGCGTTGCTGTGCAAACCTCCGCATAAGATCCGCGAGCCTCGCTTAAGGAAAAAGCGGGGTGTCGGTGTGCAAACCTCCGCTTAAGATTTGCAAGCCTCGCTCAAGAAAAAAGCGGGGCGTTGCTGTGCAAACCTCCGCATAAGATCCACGAGCCTCGCTTAAGGAAAAAGCGGGGTGTCGGTGTGCAAACCTCCGCTTAAGATTTGCAAGCCTCGCTCAAGAAAAAGATGGGGCATTGCTGTGCAAACCTCCGTCCTTATAAAAGTCGGCTCCTGCTCATAAACTTCGACCAAGAGGGCTAGGGGGTTGGATTGGAGGGCCAATCCAACCAGATGATATGTCTTGTCCGCTGCTCATGAGCTAGAGCAAGCAAGACTAGCAACTCCGCGTCCGCCTATGTCGACGATCACGACTACTACCGCGGCTACGACCACATCGACCACGGAGACCCTTCCCGTAAGCCAAAGACCCTCGTAATGGCCGAGCCGGGCCAAAACTCAAATCATCGACCTCCGCACCGTCAAATATGTCATCGTCGACCTTCGACCGCCGGCTTCCGCGTCCACCTACGTTCGGCGACCAGGACCGGCTACCTCCGCCACCGCAGCTACCTAGGCAACAGAAGGCCGCTCCAATCAAGGCGAAGACCATCGCAACAACCTCTAACCTTCAACGTCGAAGCACGTCTCGCACCGAGGATACTCGTCGAAGCCTAAGATCGACTAAGATATTTTTGTTTTAGGCCTTTTTACAATTTATGTAGCGACTAAGCTCTATTGTACCTCCAGAACCTAGTAGCTAAGGGGCTATGTTGGGGGATGGGTAGCCATGCCCCACCCCCGTTTGTAAAAAGGCCCAATGGGCTAAAATAGGCTAGAGGACTTGTGTGTAAATTCTTCATTTAAAAGGGGAGGAAGGAAGATTTCCTCCTCCCACCAACACTATAAATAGAACCCCAAGGCCAAGGGAGAAGGGGGCTGATTCATTTTTCACATCTCCCTTGTTTCTGTCCAGGGACTAGGACCAAGCATAACCCTCACCCTGGAGAGGGTACCTTCTCCACGTTTGGAGAAGGTATCTTCACCGCAGCCGGTGGAGGTATAGCGAAGGTTCTATATCCCAACACTAGCACTTGCCTATCAGTATTTGTGGATAGAGCTAATGGTGGGGGGAAAAAACTAGGATTGCATAGATCTCATTGAAATCTTTTGACCTTATATTTATGGCTGTTTCAGCTGCGTGCTACTTAAACATCTGCGTGTATGGTCCTAATTTTAATTTTCTCTTTGTCCCACCTTGTTACTGATCCGGTCCCATGGCTTCATCTAAGGACAACATCTGTATTCACATCTGTGGGGCCAACTTTACATGTCTAGTTTTTCTTTTTGACCTTGAAGAGTAATTTTAACTATGTAGTGTAGCTAGCTTTTTTCTGCCACTGCTGTGCTATGATTGCTGATGGCGTTGGGTAATTGATAGTCTTGCATTTGGAACAACGTGCAGGATTTTTATCATTAGAGGTCCACAATGTATTCTTTAAAGGATTCTAAAAAGAGTCCTTTCTTACAAGACAAGGAGAAGAGCCTCTATCCTTGGCAGGTTCAAAATCTGTGATCAGTTTTGGTTAATTCTAACACTCTTTACACAGTATTTTTCTTTTACACAATCTAATCTTTTCTTTTAGGGGGTGAATACAATCATTGATGAGAGAGAATTCGACCATGACCTACAATTGACTAAGGGGATATATGTTATGCAGTCTAACAAATTTGAAGTAAGGATATGTAAACAAGAAGGCCTGAGATTGGAGAGTTACGACCATTTGAGGGATTTCAGGCACCCTAATGCGGTACCATTGTTGGATTTCTATGTTCAAGGTAAGGGACATGGACGTCTAGTTGTACCTAAAGTACAGTCTTCGTTTGTTACTTGGTTGGCAACAAGAGGAGGGATGTTAAGTATTTGAAAAACTGATCATGTGAGTCCTCTTTCATCGGCTTGTCTTTTCTTTCCATGCATTACATAAAACTTATATGTGTTTATGCATGCACATGTAGTGAATATTGTGACCTCATTGAAAGCTTATCGAAGTTGGATTTGATCCTAGAAGATTTTGACATAAAAAATATGTATGTCAATATTTTATAGATTGGTGTGAAGCTCAATGTGGAATTCAAAGGGACGATTCAACCATGAAGTTCTGTGAATTTCTCGGGAAGCCCACATGCAATGTGAAGAAGCTGAGAAGATACCCTCATGATTGGGATGCCTCACAAAAAGGTGAATATCTCATGGCTCTTGTGGGGTCGAGTCACAACGAAATAAGGCCACTGTTGCAGGGTTCAGGTTTGACCTGGCCTTTTCATGATGGCTTGGCCCCAAGACCTGATAATCTTCCTCAGTTGATTCAAGACATTCTCAAGTGGGATCTTGATGAAAGACACAGAATTCATTCAACATCAGATTCCCTGGAGTACATCATTCTGTTGAGAAACTGCTATAAGCATTTCAATTTTCTTCCAAATGAATTAAAGGTAACTAGATAAAATATTTCACTTTTGCATATATTTATAGCAGTACTAAATACTAACCTTATTAACACTAATTTACAGAATGTACTCAGAGATAGGAAGGGTCTTATTGCTTATATTGAAAGTTGGACTCCGGATATTTGGATTCGAGTGTATGAAGCTATCGGTAATAAGCTAACTTTTCCCTTTGATTAACTCTTTTCTTTTACTTCTACATTTTCTGACTGGTCTGTAACCGACAGGTTGGCCTTAACCATTGCTAGTCTTGTAATGATGAGCCCCTCATTGCGGTGAGTACTGCATTGTTCCTTGTCTGTGGCTTGTTTCTTTTACTGTGTTTGAATAGAGCTGGATATAGTGAAGCAGGAGTCCTTCCTTGCAGCCAGCTTGAATTCCAGAAGGACGACTTGTTACCATTCCCTAGCCCTACCATTGTAGCGGCATTGAACAGGGCCAAATCCTGTTTGTCGACCGGCAATTCCATGCCCTTCCAAGGTCTTTCCTTGTCGTCCCATGAGTACCACAGCCACCTGATCCTCAATGCCCTGCTGAATTTTACTAAATCAACCACTCCTAGGCCACCAACTGCAGTAGGCAAGGCATGCTGACTTTGGCCCAGGCGACCTTGCATTTACCTCCTGTGAGCTCCTGGTTTCATGCCCAAAGGAATCTCCTTCTGATCTTATCAAACTCTTTGATGAATTTTTTGGGTGGCTCGAGAGCTGTTAGTAGGTACACCAGTAGGGAACTAAGCACTGATCTGACTGATTCTCTGCGGCCTGCAATGGTGAGGAGCGACCTTGCCAACCTGCAACCTTGGCTTTGGCTCTATCTTGGAGGTATTGCAGATGCACCATCTTGAGCCTCCCAAGTGTTGGATAGGGAAGTTTACTCTAGGATCCTCCAAGTCCTGTAGAATGTCGTCCATGTTCAGTCTAGCACACCGGATTGTCGCCACAGTGATCTTTTGCATGTTGATTTTCAGTCCCGTAGCCTCCCCAAAAGCATTCGTTATCTCCATGATGCATTTGATATCCTCTCTTTTAGGGTTGGTGAAGATCACAACATCATCAGCGTACATAGATTACCGTAGGCTAGCTTGCCTGCCTTTGAGTCTGGATATGGCCCCAATCTCAGTAGCTTTCTCGAAGATGTTATTGAGCACATCAATTGCCAATATGAACAAGTACGGGGAGAGTCGGTCTCCCTGCCTGAGCCCTCTGAAATGTTTGATGTGCTCCCTCAGGCATCCATTCTACATGATGGATGAGGTAGATGTTCGAAGAATCACAGTAAGCCTGTCGGGAATCCCCTTCTGCCTAGGAGCTCAAGCAGGTACTCCCAAGAAACTGAGTCGAAGGCTTTTGTTATGTCTAGTTTGATGAGACAAGCCGGCGTCCTTGTTCTGTGATAGTGCCTCGCCAAGCCTCTCACGTAGATGAAATTTTCTTGAATGCATCTTTTCCTGATGAAAGTGCTCTGAGCCGATGAAATGAGCTTGTCAATATACTGGACAGTCTATTTGCCCATACTTTTGTAAGTAGTTTGGCAAACAAGTGGATCAGGCTGATGGGTCTAAAGTCCTTCGGTTTAGAGGCTACCGGTACCTTGGGAAGTAGAATCACCTGGTCCCTGTTGAGATTTATCCAGGGCACCATTGTGCTGCATGTGGAAGGCGTTGAAAGCCTGGACCACGTCATGTTTGATGATCCCCCAGCAGGCCATGTAGAAATCATTAGTGAACCTTTCCAGGCCTGGTGCCTTCTCCTTTGGCAGGCTGTGCACCGCCAATCTGATTTTTTCCTCGGTGAAGTGTCTATCCAACTCAAGGCCGTGCAGCTGCTGAAGCATGGTGGGCTGGATTGAAGACCACTGTATGGTTCTCTGTCCGCGCTCTTTCTTCCCTAACAGGCTGTTGAAGTATTCCTGTAGGACTGCTTGTTTGCCCTCATGACTCCAAACCAGGCTGCCATCTTGTTTAGCACAGCCACTATACTAGTTTAGGCAGTCACATACAATTTTTAAGATGCCCTGTAATTTAAAGTACGTGTCTTGTATGTATAAACACAAAACCTCACCCTTTTTTCTTTTCGGTTGCAGGCCTTCCTCATGAATCTGATGCCCCTCTGTGCAGCTGCCCACCTGTGAGGAATATGCGATGACATTCATTCGCTCTTTGTAATGCCATTGTAACATCAAACTGGGCTGCAACTGTTTCTTCTAGTGCCCATTGTAACACTAAATCACGTTATGGTTGGCATGGTCCAGGCTTAATAACTTATTAATTATGTCTGAATTAGTTGATTTCTTTGTGGTATACTGATGAAGTCTGATTGCATGGTGCTCGACATGACGGTGAGATGTCCTCGTGATTGACTACGGTGGTTGTGTAAATAATAATAAGCGTAGACTGTTTGGAGATGAGTAGTTCGTATCGTTATTACAATACAAATAGCAGCACATTCAGTGGCAAAAGCAGTGTCCAAAAGTACTTTCACATAGCAGTAGGGATAATTGTAGCTGGTGGCTGATGCCGTTGGGTGGTAACATGTGGTGGCAGATAGTCAGCATATCAGGCTGAGCTTGCAGCAGAGGTTGCCAGTTCCGGTGTTGGTTTCCCAGCTCATGATTGCGGTCGTCGCTCATGTGATGGGCACTGCCTGCTCGCCGCCTACGCTCGTCCTGTTCTGCGAATTTCCTGACACAATTCACTGGGCTGATCCCGACAGCGAAAGCTTCTCCTCGTACCAGGATGAGAGGCACGGCACTAATCCCTTGGTTAATGCCTTGGTTAGGCAGGCCCTCGTCGGTGGCATCTACGCGGCAGCCTGCGAGCACGATACAGTGCCACCTGAGGCCATCAAGATCCTAACAAGTCTGGTGTTGGAGCAGTTCACTGACGACTATTTTTTCTACTCTACCGAAGAGGAAGAAGAAGAAGAACAACAAGCTGTGAACCGTTGCTTCCTTGTGGAATCCGCAGGAGAAATCCTGATCGTCTTCAAGCGGCCTCATGGCTTTGAGGTGTTCAAGATCGGCGACAACATGGTCGTCCATTGCATCCGGTGAGGAGTATCGGCAGACACGCTCTCTTTGTCTGCGACTACAGGTGCCTGTCCGTTGATGCTGACAAGTTCGCGTCCATTGATGCCAACTCCATCTACTACATCGAGTACATGTCCTTCGAAGTGCGCGTCTACAGCCTCAGCGACGGCACGGACCTGTGTGCCGGTGGAGTAATTGGTTCGTCGATATATTCCCCTCAAATGATTTCCATCCTTTTAGCGTCGTTCAGCTTCTCAGCGGCAACACCTATGCGGTGCGCGGCTCGCAGCTTGGACGGGAGCAGATGAGTGCATGGATGAGTGAGATGTTCAGCGGCATTGAGGAATTTATTGCCTCCTTGAGTGAAATTGATCTTTCTTTGTTTGATGAAATTCCGTGAAATTGATGATTGAGATGTTCAGCGTACCAGGAATGCACGCCTTACTTATACTTATCTAATAAGGTTCCTTTTCCTTTGTACTACCAAAGTACTATTTTAGTTAATCTTGCTATTGTCACAATCTGCATCTATATTATGCATTACTAGTTTCAGACTTTGAGTTGTGGTATTACTTCTCTATTGTTAAAAACAGGGCACATGCTCAGCCGTTTAGTATTGTTCCACCTTTTTGTTTGTTCTCCGTTTGTCTCTTTAGCAAC
The DNA here is from genome assembly GCA_018135685.1 of Themeda triandra. Lineage (NCBI taxonomy): Eukaryota > Viridiplantae > Streptophyta > Magnoliopsida > Poales > Poaceae > Themeda > Themeda triandra. Next base: position 936,223 of record JAENPR010000134.1, read on the forward strand.
GAAGTAAAGAACCGGGTCAGAATTTGTTTGGGATGAATGCTCGCCGCCTGAAATCGCACACCATTGCTACACTACAGCTGCACCCACAGTTGTCTGTTCCACACCACCGGCGCCGTGGGTTCGCTGTTGCCGCCCATGGATCGGCCGGCCGTTGTCTCGCCTCCGCGTGCTCTGCATCTTTTGAGATTTGGTTTGCAGTTTGTAAGACACGCTGGGCCAGTGGTTGGCAGTGCAAGTGTGTATCCTGTTATAAACGCATAAAACCTCTTAACCGCTTCACAGTTTTGGGATGATAAGGTATGGAAAGAAAAGGAGAAATAAAAAAAGGTGGGAGGACCTTTAATAGTTTTTAAAATATATCAGTGTTCCTGATATAAAATATTTATATTTTAATAGGCCTCTTGAGGTGGGCTTCTTACTTTACCTGAACTGTATCTTTATAGTTAGGCCGGCATTCTTTCTTTTGTTTTTAGATCTTGTATAAGAAAATAAAAAACATACCAAACCATATGGTAGTATGAAAAAATAAACTTATGATATATTTATATCTAAATAATTTATATGCATTTTGCAATGAAAGAAAAAATATATGAAGACCTGCAAGGCATATCCTAATATGTTTGTTAATTCAATTGGGCTTGCAACCCAGGCATGTATTCATGACAAATCTATTAACCTTATTATTCTACATGCAATTTAAAAGTATAGTAGTTAATTAACTAAATAAAAATCTTGAAACTATGATCCACATTTAATTGATACATTCCATTTATATCCCCTTAGAGCAACTCCAACTGGTTGACAATTTTTCTTTGCCAATTTTTGTTATTTGCTAAGTCCCAAATTGATATGGGAAGAAAAAAAAAAGTCATCTCTAAGTGTTTGGCAAAACTGACTTAACATGCGCGAGGGGAAAATATCCCGCGGGAGTAGTGCGCGAGGACTATTGCCAAGCGAACCACAGTTTGGCATATATGCCAAATATCACCCGGTGTTTGCCAAATTGCTAAAAATGGCAAGCCTATTTGCCAAACAGTTGGATAGGTGATTTTGAGAATTTTGCCAAAAAAACAAGAATGACAAATTCATTTGCCTAACTGTTGAAGTTGCTCTTACGAACCTGAAACTTAATTAAAATTGTCAATCATGTATCCTATTCTACCTACCCTTCGTAATTGAAGCTCAGTGACAATGATCAAACTTCACGTGCCTTCGTCACTGCACTAGCAGCTTCATCATGCAGTTGCTCATCAACATTGTGGCTCGATGGTGAGACCCGACACACGTAGCATCATTAGAGCCAGAGTGTACTCCGCAAAGACAAAACTAGCGTTATGGGCACATGCATATGGACGCTTCAGCTAGAGAGAGCGTGCTCGCACCCTCTTAAGCATGAGGAGCGTGCTCTTGGTAATGCGTCGAGAAGAGCTCAACAAGAACATAAACGTCGCTCGCCTGGCCGCCTCTATGGACTTTGATATGCGTGAAGTGCTATAGAAGAATGTCATGATATATACTATATGTTTTTCTTTGTAACGCACGGCAGTTTTGCTAGTGCGTAACATAAATGTACATGTACAGATTGTGATACACACGTTGCAGTTGCACCGTGACCTTCTAGATGTCTACAACCGCAAGGAACAACCCCGCCTCCCACGCAGTCTCGCACGACTCCGCATCCCCAACGTCCACCGTCCATGAGGGTCCACCTTGTTTGTGAAAAACTGAATACATGCATGGATCCGATTCCATTGGCATGCAGGGAATGAAGGGCCCGGCGTAAGCGGCGCCGCGGCGGCGTTCTCATCTCAGGACTCATTCAGCGACACCCTGACCTAACCCTCCTCCTTCGTTCATTATAAAAAGCAGTTCAACAGCCGCCGCACACGTACACCTCGTCCGCTCGTGCTGGTATAGTGGTACACCTGGCATAGATGGACCGTGGAGTGGTGGAGTGGAGGCCAATACAAGACATGGAACGCGCTAGGGGACGGGTACAACGTGAGGCGGGTGGGGCACGAGTCATGCCAGAGACAGAGAGGCCGCGTTACAGTTAAACCTGAATAGGACGTGTTAAGCCATCTCAAACCTTAGCATCGAATCAACACTTCCACTTGATTAATCCGAGTATTATTATACTGCTAGTACTATATACGAAGGCGATTGACACTTTGACAGTAACCGCCAATGACGCGATGGCGGCCTTTCATAGCCTCGAGATGGCCTTTTCTGCTTATTATTAGAGAAAAAACTGAGATATCAAATTATATAACGATCGAACAGCGTCATCCGCCCTTCCTTCAAACTAGTGGCGCGCAGATAGACCGCCGCATGGGTTTGCAGACCTATAACTGGGAAGTGGGTACTGAAAACGGAGTCCACTATTATTTACCGTACACGTCAGAATGCCACGTCTAGCTCACACAACCGACAAGGTCAGTAGCGGACCCGGCCATCGAACTGAGCCCGGGCAAAACTCAAAGTGCCTACAATTACGTGTTCCTAACCTTCTTGTACGGCGCAAATTGATCGACTTTCTATGTATACGACGGCATCGGAGCCCGGGCGGCAGCCGAGCCTTGCCGGGCCTTGGGTCCACCAGTGGACAAGGTAACTAGGAGTAGTGAATTGCACAGAGTGAAAGGAAAAAAAATTATGACATGTGTGCCATGCATACGCGACTCTGACACAGGGAGCTGCCACAATAATCCAAACCTGTCCAAATCATCGGATGTTTAAGGTAAACTAATTAGCATGGGCACGATAATTGCATAAGTGGTCAAAGAATTATTGTCTGCTGGTTGTCTTTGATCATCGGCTGTTCGCAACTTCGCAGAATGCAGCACTCGACCGAACATCTAAACCAGAGATATTTCCTTGACATCCTAACATCAGTTCGTTGACAAATGCTTTTAAAATCTTGTTTTTGTGGGTTCTATTCTAAAGAACCGTCGTTGCGCAATCACATAATCTTCAGATGATGCTCAATGTATACAATATGACAACGAGCAGATCACACCTTTTAGTTTTCTTTCAGATTAATATAATCTTATTTATCAGTCTTGTAAATTGTTGAAGACCAATTTTTTTCAAAAAAAACTTTAGATTGAGTCTAACGAGCTTAGCAAAATTAAAAGCCACTTAAAATTAACTTACCTTTTATTTTGAAAACAAAAATAAGTTCAACAGGGCACTTTTTTTTTTAAAAAAAACGGTCCAATGAGCTAGCTTACCTAGTTGTTTCGTTGTCATCCTACTGGCATCAGCATCATGATAGAAAACAATCAACATAGCTTTCAGTTGGGCCAAAGAATAGATGGGAGAAGAGTTAGAGTGGTCTTGTTTTTAGGCGATGGACAAGAGGAGCCTTAGGATTGGTTTGAGTTGGCCTGACCTATGCGTGTATCCTATGCAAAGCACAAAATAAGGCAACAACTATAAGAAAGAAGTTGAGAAACAGACCACAAATCGGGGCAAGCTATCCTGAGTTTCCAGACTCAGATTTACATTCCATTCCATATTTCCATTCCTACTTCCCCCACATAATCACTTCAAATTCTACAAATTATTTTTTTTGAAAAAACAATTCTACAAACTATTAGGAACTAGTTTGATTATTGTTGTGGTTTCAATTTGTGAGTCAATTTGATCTATGTGCCAACTATCGAAATCTCATTTCCACATGACGAGACAAGATCATCTTTTTGAAGCAGTAATTCTATGCACCTTGACGGTCTCTAAACAAAATCATTTTTTAGTAAACTGTCCAACCCAATTTCCTATATACGATTCTCGCAACATTCTCTGGCACGTGAGGGTGGCCACGTCGATGGCAAATTCTCGGCCATTGGATCTCAAACGGACGGCTCAAACAACTCCACGTGTCGCTATCGTGACACTGTTCACGCACTGTTTATCAGAAAATTGCTACGCGCACACGGCTCAAACCACTCGGCGGGTCGCTTTCATATGCACTGTTCATGCACTGTTCATCAAGAAAAAATGCTACGTGCACACGAGCAGTGTACGCAGAAGATTAAAAATAAGGCCTTTTTCTTCCAAAAATTCCTAAATGAACTAGAACCACTTTAGAGCATATCCAAATATTTTCCACCCCTTCTTCATCATTCAAAAAATCTAAAATTATTATTAAATTCATCTCATTCGCTTTTTGTTGATAAACTAACGAAATTTATATCTCATCCATCCTAACTTAACGAAATTCATCTCATCTTAAATAAAACACATCTATTATTCTTTTTTATTTTATGAATAAATTCATTCTCATCTCATAATTACATTAATCTTTCATACTCGTCCCACCTTAATAAATACTTTTACCCCTACTTTTTCAAAAAAAATAATAGCTCCATTTCAATAACAAAAAACAAAATATTACTTAAATAATACGATCAAAACATATAGACAACAAAATGATAAATCCGTGGTTGATATACACAACCATAGGCAAATGATGATTTACAATTAACATGAAAAATACAACTAATGCATTATATAAACACACGGGCATCCCAGATTGTGCGAGTCCCAGTTTTTTAAGGGCTGAATTAGGCCCGACGGCCTTTTATATTTTTCCAGTAAAATTTATTATTTATCTAAACAAAGCTGAAATAATAATGTAAAAATCATAATAAATCAAATAAAAAATACCAAACCAAGTTTGTTGAACTCTAGATCAAAACATAACTAGCGCTACACTCTAAATATATAATATAACATAAATGTAGATCTGGATTTCTCCATAGTTTTCTTAAAATAATTAAGAGAATTAGTTTATTTAATCAAATAGCTAAGAAATTTTTATCGCAGCATACCCATACCACGTATAAAATAAAATGATTCGTTATTATATAAAAAAATCTCCCATTAACTCATGAAATCTTCCTCTCTCTCTTAATAAATACTATTAATATTTATTTCTCCATAATAAATGTAGCCAAAAAATGATAATTCTTAATTTCACTTCACAACAAACAATTATTTATAGTATAAAATATCATGGGTCCTAATGGCCATAAGCGGCAACGCCGCGACCATTTCTAGTGTGATCAGAATCGTGGAAGTGCGATCGGAGTCATCGGACCACGGATAGAGGCAGCAATTCAGATCACGAGGTCAAAGAGTGTATTACGGGATAGTTCGAGGGGGGTTTCTCAAATTATTGCTAAATTAGCGGGCCACCGTAACCGTAACGATCTCCGCCGCTAAAATGTTCCATCCATCTGACAAGTAAAGATTAGCATGCAGCCCGCGTGCCAGCGGCCCGGCCCGGGGCACGGAAATTTGGCCCGGCCCGAGCACGGCACGGCCCGGCCTGCTAACGTGCCCGAGCCGGCCCGTGGCACGCAGTGTGCCGTGCCCGGGCCGAGGCAGGGCACGCCGGCGGCACGGCCCGGTCCGTTTTAAGTGGCCGGCCCGCAAAGGCCCGCGAACCCCGCGTCCCCACTCCCCCCTATATAACCCCCGCCGTGACCTCCCCCGCAAACCCTAATCATTTTCTCCCCCCACTCCCGCAGCCCCGCCGCCGCTCCAACCCGACCCCCAAACCCTAGTAGCTCGCCGCGCCGCCGCCACACACCGCCGTCTTCGTCATGCGCCCGGCGAGGTCTCCGCCGCCGGATCTTGAAGATACCTCGCCGGATCTTGGACTTCCCTCGCTTCTCCCGTTCTCCGGCTCCTTCCTCCCCATCTTCCCCGTCTCTCCTTCCTCTTCCTCTCCCCATCTTCTCCGGCGCCGGGCTCCGTCACCAAACGCAGGCAAGTTTAGGACCACCAAGTCCGTCTTCTTCTCTTAATCTCTTCCCTTCCTTCCTTCCTTCCTTCTGATTGTAACCCTAGATCTGATGATTTCGTGCTTTGTTTTTGTAGGTCGCCGGCGTTAGCTGGTGCCGCAGGAGGTGGCCATGTCCGACGTCGATGGCGGCGAGGATGAGGGCTCGTACTTGCCTACCCTGAACGACGAACTGAGGGACTATGGACAGTGGGGTGAGGACGACGACGACATGACCGATGCTGCCAATCTCCTGTTCGGGCAAGATGCCGCCCGCGCTCTTGCTCCGTCTGGCCGTGGCCGTGGCCATGGCCGTGGCCTTCCTCCGCCTGCGCCTGCTTCTGGCCATGGACGCGGTGGTGGTGCGGCTGCTGGCCGTGGCCGTGGCCGTGGTGCTGCGCCTGGTGCTGGTCGTGGTCGTGGCCGTGGTGGTGCAACTGCGCCTGGTGCTCCAGCTGTCGCAGCGCCGGGCGATGCTGCTGATGGTGATGGAGCGCCTCCAGCTGATGCAGCTTCGTCCACCACCAGTAAGCGCCGCTCAGAATGGTGGCAATTCTACGATGAGGTAATTGAGGATGATGCTGGTGAGAAACGTGTGATTGCTGTTTTTAAGACATGTAGGCGTCGTTTATCTGGTACTTCTTGTAATGGCACTGGTCATTTGAAAAGGCATCGCCTTGCTTGCAGCAAGAAGGCTGAGCATGCTCATATGATTCAAACTAGGCTTGCTTTGAACCCCGATGGTTCATATAGGAATTGGGAGTATAAACCCGTCGTTGCTAGGACCGAACCGTGTCGTTTGATTGCTAGATTAGATCTCGCCTCTTTCGTTGCCGATAATGATGCTTGGGATGAGTACATTCGGCGTGCTTTCGTCACGTGATAGGAGAGTTTCTAGATTCACTAATGCTAGAGATCTTTCTAGGGTTTACAATGAGAAGTTGCATCATCTTAGGAATGAGGTTTTGCCATCTCGTGCCTTGTGTTTGCATCACATCCGATATATGGTCTCGGTAATGCTAAGGAAGATTATTTAACTCGTTGTTGCTCACTACATTACCGCTGATTGGGAACTTAAGAAAACCGTCCTTGGTTTTAAACCGATTGAAGTGAGTCATAATGGTATGAACATTGCTAAATGTATCTCTCGGTGTGCTTAGAGATTGGGGTTTGCTTGACAAAGTTTTCTCTCGTTAGCCTTGATAATGCTTCATCTAATACAACCGCTATGCTTGCTTTGACTCCTATGCTTGATGGTTACTTGGGCTATGATGTTGATCCCTTAGATCGAGTAAGAAGTTGTATCATGTTGTGCATCGCGCCGTGCTTGCCATATCCTTAATTTGTGTGTGAAGTCCGGTTTGAAAAGGCTTAAACCGACCGTCAACATTTTTAGAACCGCAATCAACTTCCCGAATTCATCTAATACACGCATTGCCGAAGTTCAAGAATTATTGCCTTGCTAAGGACATGAGGCCTCGTAAGTTCTGTTTGGATATGGATGTCAGATGGAACTCCACCTATCTTATGCTTAAACATCTGATGCCCTATAGATCTGTCTTTACTGTGTTCATTAATTCTACTTCTGGCTATGCATTGTTGAATGTGTTTCGTACCCGGGGGTATTACACCAACGAGTAAATTTCTATGCGTGCTCCCTAATCCGGATGGTGATGCAAGATGGACACAATCGTTTATCCCGGTTCGTGCAAAGAGTGCCCTACGTCCCAGAGGGGAGAGTTTTGTATTATCTTGCACCGGGGTGCTTGTACAGGGGTGAATACAAGCGAGTCCTGAGACTTAGCGTGCTTGGAAATGTGTTGTGAATGAAGGCGTCCGAAAAAACCTCCTCTAGACTAGGCCCTGGCATCCTCTTTTATAGGCCAAGGGGAGGCTCAGGAATACAAAGTAGATAGGGCCGTCGTGGCGTGACGTCGAGCTACATGCACCGTGTCGAGTCGCCGAACCGTAGACGCTTCTCCGGTCCGGTTCGAGCTCGTAGCGGCATGGCCGACGATGGCCTCGCCGGTCCTTCTCGATCGTGGTCCGACGTAGTCGAGGTATGGCGCCGTCGTAGTCGAGCACGTGCGCCCGGAACCCCGCAGCATGGTCGTCGAGGTGGGAAAGACAGAACACCGTGCGTCCCTTTGTTCAGTGGCGCCCGTCACCATTCCTCGAGTGGTTGGTAGCCGCCTCGAGGGGGCAAAGTGATCCGAGCGACGGACGGGACGACGTAGTTGGTGGCACAGAGTGTTGACGATGGCGTCGAGGGAATGCCGCCGCGCCACAATACTCGACGTGGTGCAATAGTGTTGCTCGGCATGCCGTATCCCGGGTATGGGCAGCGGAATAGGAGAAGTGACCGGCGTTCTTCTCTCCATGCCGCGCACCGTAGCCATGGGGTTAGGCGGAGCAAGCATACTTCCCACTATTACATATACCGCAGCCATGTGCGTGTCTTGGATAGGTAATGTTTGTGGGCGGACTCGAGCGGCCGCTCGCTCGAGCGTTCTCCGTCCCGCGAGCGGTCGCCGTCGAGCGGTTTACGCCATCGTCTCGAGTAGCCGTACGCTCGAGCGGTTTCCGTATTTCTCGAGCGGGTGAGCGGCCGTTGCTTGAGCCGCAGGTCTCTCGAGGCCTTGCGGGCCCGGTAGTGGGCCGGCCCCAGTGTGAGGAGGATTGGGGTTTCTCTCCGGTTAATTCTCGGGAGATTTAAAGGTAAGATGGGTTGGGTCATTTTCCTCTAACGTACTCGATTTAGGACCCCTAATCTAGGTACCCGACAGTAGCCCCCGAGCCCTTGTTTGATTGTGAAACTTCAAACAAGGGATCATGAAGTGGAGTTAAAGTACCTAGAGTTGGGATTATTGTCGGTATTTCGAGGAGTCATTTCGTCCTTTCTCCGTGGGGGGCGCGCGAGCGTCCCCCGCGGGGTAGTTTTTCGAGGCCCTGAGAGGAATGAGGCATTCCTCTGGGGGCTTTGAGATGAACGATTTTGGGCAAGGGTATTATTAATTGGAGTTGTGGTATCTCGAGGCGTAAGATTTCGTTCTACCGTTCGAGCCCCGAGTTTTTCCCGCTCCTCCCGTGTCGAGGAGGTTTTTTTTGTATGACTCGAGCCCCGTGCCCCGCATAGCCGGGCCGGAGTCGTGATCCGGGCCGCCGGATCTCTTGGATCAAATCCAAGTGACGAGGGTCCGACACTACTCGCGGTCGAGCGAGCGCCACACCCTCTCGTGAGCCGATGGCGGGTAGTCCAAGTGAGAGCTCGTCTCCTTTCGAGGGAGACGGCCGTGGCCCGGGGCGCCCTCATTGAAGCCGGGCTCTTAGTTTCTAGAGGACCGGTCCCGTTCGAGGGGGCCGGCGGCTCGAGTGCCTCCCGTCGGCGGGATCTCTTAGATACATAGTGCCCGGCCTTGGACACGCCATCCGGGTTCGAGGGTTCGTTCTCGAGCGGAACTTTTCGAGGGTTCCTTCCCATTGGCGCCCTAACTCGGGTGCTCGAGGGCGGCCGTTCGAACCCGTCCGTGGGTCGCCTCCGCTCCTCGAGACTTACTTGTGGGACCGAAGTCCCCGGGTTTCTTACCGTGTAAGGGACCGTCCGTCGAGACGTCCCGTCATTGCGCTCATTTGATGCGCGTTTGTCCGTTGTAAGCGGCGCGCTTTTTAGGTGGAAACCGGCGTATCGTGGTGATCGTGGCGACGGTTCCGCTCCACCTCGCGTCGTGTGCGCCTAAAAAGTAGGTGACGGTTTGTCGTGGCATTTAATGCGGTTACCGTTTTTCGTCGAGTCCGCCGGGGTGCGCGCGGCCGTTGGATGGCGAAATCCGGGCCGTTGAACGTGGTTCACGCGGATCATCTTGGGCTCTATAAATATGGAGGAGCAGGCTCCCGGTTCTTCTTCCCCGCAATCTTGCCTTCCTCGCCGCCTACGCCAAGCCAGCTTGTGCTCGTCTTAGATCCACCCGCGCCGCCGTCTTCCGCATCGCGTTGCCGCCACCGCCCGTGACCGCCACGCCATTCTAGCCCGTGACCGCTCGTTTTCTCGCGCCACCGCTCCCGGGGCCCGCCACCGCGCTTGCGTTGCGCCGCCGCCGTTGCTCTCCCCGTTCCACTCCCGTCACCGCTCATGGGGAGGTCATCCAAGAAGACGGCCGAGCTCCGGCCAGGGCGCTCGGCGGTAAAGGCAAGGGCAAGGGCAAGGGCAAGTGGCGCCGCCAAGCCTTCGTGCCGGTGGTGATGGCGGACGCGCTCCCGTGGCCTCGGCCTACGGTGACCGAGGGAATGCCGCTCAATCCGGTGAACGGCGGATTACTTCCGCCTAATCCGGCGGGGGGTTACGGAGTGGAGGGTGCCGGACGACGGCGACCTCGAGCCCAATCCCCCGCAGGCTACATTCTCGAGCTTCATCAGGTTCCACCGGGGGGACTTGGTGCGCGGCCGAGCCGCTTCATGCGGGCGCTCCCCACCATTTCGGGTCGAGCCCAAGATTTCAACCCCATTCCATCTCGCTCGCGGCTACCTATGCCGCCGTGTGCGAGGGATATTTGGGGATGGCGCCGCAGTTGGGACCCGTTCACCCACGTCTTCAAGGCGACGCTTTTCACCAAGGCGGTGAAGAGCAAGAAGGCCGCCGACGACGACGGTGGTGATGATGACGAGGAGGAGGAGGAGAACGAGGAGGACAATGAGGAAGAGGAGGAGGAGAAGGAGAAGGAGGAGGAGGTGCAGCCGAAGATCCGCCGCTATGTTCGAGCGGGTTCCCGTCGCTCGGCCGAAGAGGAAGGAATGCCGGTTGTCCGGCACGTGGTCGTCGAACAACGCCAACCGGGATCGAGAATGGTTCTACCTCCGCAACGAGGGGGCCTCTTCCCGGAATATACCGGTGCAAGTGCTAACCGAGCCCGGCTTCAACCGGGCGCATGGCCGCCCGGCGGCGCGCCAGCCCCGCATGAACTCTTTGCTCGACGCCATCTCGAGCTCGCGCAACCGGAGGTCCGGCAACTTCTTCCTCAACATCGCGCATGTGGTGGCCGAGTTCCACAGCCGCCGGTGCTTCCGCGCCGAGCGCCCGCCGCGGCTCGACTCGATGACGGAGAACGCCGACCCTCGCGGCGCTTGCAGCCGCCAGGATGTCCGACGAGCCTCTCCCGGCCGCTACGATCGTGGCTCGGGTGCGTGACGCAATCGACGGGGAGGAACTTTGGCGAGAACCAAGTCGGCCTCTTCCGCATGCGCCCGGAGTACAACCTCGCTCGGCTACGTAAGTTTTCTCGAGATCCTCTTTTCGTCGTTTCTTTTACTTGAGCAATTCTTATCGAGGCCTCGCTCTTTTGTCCGTAACATCAACGACCACGCGGAGTCGAGGCCTCCGGTGAAGGAGGACGCGCCCGACCGCGAGGTAAGACGCTTGAGGGGTGAGCGAGCACATACCGCCGTGGTCTCGAGGAGGGAGGAGAAGGCGCAGAAAGCCCTTGCGCTAGAGGAGAAGGAGAAGCGCAAGGCCAGGGCGCCGCCGGAACGTGAAATACGCCCGGCGGCGGACCCGACCGACCGGACCCCAGCCTCGAGTCGTCCGATGAGGACGAGGAGGAAGATGACGATGACGATGATGACGAGGCGACCGTCGCTGATGACGCCGTCGTCGCCGAGCCCCGACGCTTGCTCTCGCTCGCGCAGGAGCCAACGTTGGCGCCAGCCTTCGCGCGACGACTCGCCGCTCGTTCGAGCGGGCCGCCAGGAGGGGTCGTCGAGCCGCGGTGCTCGAGCGCGCGTCGCCGGCCCAAGCGGGGCAACGGGGTGGGGCGCCCCAATACTCCAGCCCGCCGCACTCGCTCGCCGCCGCCGGCTCAAGCGTGGCGGCGGGAGGAGTCGCCCGTCCTTCTAGCCATGGCGGGCGGCGCCGTCTCCGGCGCGGCGGCAGCGCGTCTCTCCGACGCGGCGGGAATCTTCCTCCCGCCACCGTTCCTCTTCAACGGCGCGCACACCCGGCAGCCAGGAGGCCGCAAATGTGCGCACTTCATCTTCTCGCACAGCCCGGCGAGCGCCGCCGGCTCCTCTAGCGACCGCCGGCGGAGCGGATCCCGACTCGCGGGTCCTGTGATCCGTGAGGGACGCCGTGCCCGAGCCGCCCAAGGAGTCGGCTAAAACGGAGCGGCCGCCGTGGTCTCGAAGCCCTCGAGCGGCACAAGCGGCGGGCTCGAGGCCCCCAAGTCCTCGAGTGACTCGAGGGGGCAACCGAGGCTCGGAAGCCCCCGAGCGCTCCGAGCAAGCCAAGCGGCTTGAGCAGCCGCTACTCCGACCGCAGGTAAGTCTCCCGGTCGACCTACTCCCTAATGCATTGTTTTGTTTGTGTGCGAGTATTTTGTCACAATGATTTTTTGTTTTTCTCTTTCTTCCAGACTAAGCGTTCCCCGCAGCCCTTGCCATCCCTCCCTTCCATGGTGCCTACTAAGAGGCCGAGGACCACGGGAGGGTCGAGCGGCACCCCGTCGATGCCGTGGAGTGACTCTCCCTCCCTCTACTCCCATTTGGTTAGAAAGCGGGCCAAGGATGCGCTCAAGCGCGGCAGCCCGATGGCGCCCGCATCCCGTGTAGGTGCCGGGGTCGTGGCCAAGGCAAGCGGAGGAGAAGGACGCCCCCACCACCACGGCCTTGACCGCCGTCCCGCTCGAGACCCCGGCATCGTCGCGCCGGGTGACGCGGCGGCGGCGAGCAAAGGGCAATGGTGTCGAGCCGGCGACGGGGGCCGGATCGGAGCAAGCAGCCCATCGTGCTCGAGGAGAGTCCGGCCGGCGCCCGCCTTTCCCGGGCCGGGGCCGCGCGCGCCGAGGAGGAGCGCAGGGGAGAAGGAGGGGGAGGAGACGCCCGCAGCCCGCCGACCGGCCCGTGGGAGATGTGGAGATGCAGGAGGCGGGACCGGTGCTCGAGCTTCGCCCGAGCCGGGCCTCAACCCCTCCTCGGGACATGGAGGTCGAGTCCTCACCGGGCAACGGGTTGAGGAGGGCGAGGCCCAGCCGCGCTCGAGAGGATGCGCCGAGGAGCACCCCGCCGCCACACCGGAGGGTGAGAAGGCGGAGGAGCCGGTGGTGGCGAAGCAGTGGGACCGGTGGTGCAGCCCGCGCCGCCGGCATCGAGGAGATCCAGCCCGCAAGTGGAGCAGCCGGCCGAGCAAGAGGAGCACTCGGAGGTGGGGGGCAGGCGGAGCCGCCCGCCGCCGTAGGCGGCGATGAGCACCAGTGGCGGCGATCAAAGGGAGGAGCGACACGAGGAGCACCGCCCGGCGCCACATCGTGCGCCGCCGCTACGCCCGCGGTGGGGGAGGTCGTGGTGCTCACCTTGTGCCCGACTCGACGACGGCGAGGTGGAGTTCACCGTTATGTCCGAGGCCGACCACGGGAGGAGGCCCAGGAGGCAGACGGCGGCAGCCATCGTTGACGGCCATATGCGGTCGGTTGGTCTCGGACCCGTTGAGCCCTCCGATGCCTCTATTGAAGAACGGAGGAGGCTCGAGGCGCGGCTCGCCCAGAGGCGTCCTCTTCCTGTGGCCTCGCCGCAACGTCCGACCGCCCGGGCCGAGCGGGTGGTGACGGCGGGCGTCGATTTGGAGGGCTGGAGGAGACTCCACTCCTCCGTCGACAAGGAGATGCGGGAGGAATTCCCTTTGTGGGAAAGGCCGCCGCCGGTGCTCCCCGACCCTCTCGACCACGAGGCCCCCGCGATCGTGATGAACGATCGAGGGAGCTCGAGGCGCATATGGAGGCCGAGGAGCGCCGCGCGGGCTTGAACACGCCCGAAGGCCGCCCGCCGCTCGTCTCCGAGGACCTCGCCCGGCTTTCTTCTCGTAAGTACCTTCGAGCACGACTCCCTTTTATTTGTGTTTGACTTATCGCTACTTGTATTTGACTTTTCCTCTCTCGTGGCTTAGACGGCGCAAAGCCGTTCATACGCCAAGTCGGTTCACATCCGCGCTCCGTGAGAGTGAGGACGAAATCCGGCGGTATGTGCGCTTGGGGCGGATGCCGAGGCGTAGCCGCACCGGCCCGCCCGGCTTCGAGAGGCCAACGCCGCCCGGACGCCGCCAAGGAGGATGCCAAGAAAGCCCACGACGAACTCGCTCGAGTGGCGCAGAGGCCGGGGCAGCGCAGCAGAGGCAGTGAGAAGCTCGCTCGGCCGCGCAGAGGCCGAGACCGTCGCGTAATTATGCGCAGCCGCATGCGGCCTTCGAGCAGCTCAAGCAGGACGCGGCTACCGCGCTGCTGGGCTACAAGGCCAAGCAGCGGGACATGGAGCAGCTCCGTAAGGAGAAGGCCGGCGTCGAGGCCTACGTGAAGGAGCCTGTGCCCGGTCACCCGAGTGGCCGCCGAAAAGAGGCCCTTGCTAGCGCGCTTGAAGCGGAGAAAGAGCGGGAGCGGTCTCCAAACGGAAGCGGTAAATCTCCGCCTAGAGATGACGACGAAGGACCTTGCCATCCAGGTGCCGGCAAGCAGGCTTATGAGGAGCCGCGCGTGGAGAAACACGACGTCGAGCGCGTCCCCTCCGTGAGAAAAGAGGGTGAACTTACGCGGGCGCTCGATCGTGAGCAAAGGCTCTCGACCCGCCGCACCGGTGAGTGCTCGAGTCTTTTAGTCCTTTTTCGTGCGTGACTTATACGGGTTGCTCGAGTACCCGATTAAGTACTTGATTCTTGTCATCTTTTTCAGGTTTGGAGGCGGACCGGCGGGTGCGCGTGAGGACGCAAGGCTGACCTGTGTGTTGCTTGATGGCGCGGTTTCGTCCAAGGCCCGCATCACGGCGCCATCGACACCCCGCCGCCAACCGGGGCTTCGCGCCCGTGGTGGACGCCGGGGCCGACGCCGGCCGTGGGTACGCCAACCGAGTCGTCGAGTTCGGCGCTTTTCTCGCGGGGCCGTGTCCGAGATGCCCTCGTCTTCGCTGTGCGCCGGACGATGGCTATCTTCTACTCGGGGTTCAGCGTCTCGAGGGAGGAGGCCCGGACCGGGATGGAGGCCGTGGCGAGCGGCTTTGCCTACGTCGAGGGCGAGCAAGAAGGAGGGGTCAACCCCCGGATCGAGCAGCTCAAGGCCGAGGCCGAAGAACCGGCGCCCGTCTTGGAGGCGATCTCGCGCATGAAGTCCTCCCGCCAGCGTAGAGTAGATTCCAACCGGCCTCGCGAGCCGTAACCGGGCAACAAGGCCCTTGTAAGAAAACAAGTATTTTTGGTTATGGGAGTGGCCCAAGTGGCCTTGAACCGTCATACTCGATGTTTATAATCGTTAATCGTTATGCTCTAGTTTTCTCCTTGCGCTTGATGTCATTTTCCACTTCCCGCCTTTACTTTGTTTTAGCTAAGCGTTGGCGCCGTGCTCGGACCATTTCGAGAGGGGATGAGTTAAGGTGCCGTAGCTCGGAAGCGTGGGAAGCCTTGTGCTCGATCGCCCGGCTCGACGAGCTCGAGGTAACGCAAATACTTAGCTTTTGAAAAGTTTCGAGGCGAGGAGGGGAAAGATTACGTCGAGCACCGTTTTTGAAAAAACTAGGGCGTTTTTCGAGGACTTCGTGGGGTTCCCCCCCGGTCTAGCTCCCCGAGGGGGCTTGACTTTGTGGAAACAAAGTCGAGCCCACCTTGCGTATGAACAAAAAGTAAGAAATTGACTTATTTACTCATACGAGCGCTAAAATTTTAAGCGAAAATATGTACAAGGCATCGAGGCCTAGGAGAAAAAGCGACGTAGCCGTTCGATGTTCCACGCGTTGGTGAGGGTCGAGCCTTTTCCGTCGGCTAACTTGTACGTCCCCGGTTTCAACACTTTGACCACGATGAACGGACCTTCCCAGTGGAGGAGTCGCCTTGTGGCGCCCTTGTTATCTTGGCGTCGACGGAGCACGAGATCGCCGACGTTGAAATCCCTCTTGCGCACATTCTTTTCGTGATATTGCCGTAGCTTCGTTGGTAGCGCGCAGAGTGTAGGAGCGCCGTGTCTCGAGCTTCTTCGCCTTGGTCGATGGCGTTTGCGCTCTTTCCGCATTTGTCTCCGTCGTTGTAGGCCCCGAGTCGAGGGGACCCGTATTCGAGGTCGTGGGGAGGACGGCCTCGACCCATAGACCAAGAAGAACGGGGTGAACCCGGTGGCTCGACTCTCGCCGTCCGCAAACTCCACAGAGACGATGGGAGTTCGCCACCCACTTGTTGCCGTGTTTGTTCAAGCGTTGGAAAATCCTTGGCTTTAGACCTTGCAAGATCATGCCATTTGCGCGCTCGACTTGGCCGTTAGTTCGAGGGTAGGCGATCGCGACCCGTTCACACGGATGTGGTTCCGATCGCAGAAGTCCAAGAACTTTTGCCCGTGAACCGGGTGCCATTGTCGGTGATGATGATGTTAGGGACTCCGAAGCGATGGATGATGTCGGTGAAGAACTCGACCGCTCGCTCCGAGCGGATGTTAGTGATGGGCTTGGCCTCGATCCACTTGGTAAACTTATCGATGGCCACGAGCAAGTGGGTGTGGCCTCCCGTCGTCTTTTTGAGGGGTCCGACTGATCGAGCCCCCGCACCGCAAATGGCCATGTGAGGGGATCATCCGGAGCGCGTGTGCCGGAAGATGCGTTTGCTTGGCGTAGAATTGGCATCCTTCACACGCTCGAACAAGCTTGATGGCGTCAACGGTTGCAGGTGGGCCAAGAAAAGCCTCGCCGGAATGCGTTCCCGACAAGGGCTCTTGGCGCGGCGTGGTGACCACAAGCTCCCGAGTGCATGTCTCTCGAGTAGCTTCCCCGCCTTCCTCGATCGAGATGCACCGTTGGAGTACGCCGCTTGGGCCCGGCGATAGAGCTCTCTCGTCGTCTCCGTAAAGGACGTAAGTTTTGGCTCGACGAGCTAGTCGTCTCGCCCGTTCGATCCTCGGCGCCTCCTCGAATGAGATACTCGAGGAATGGTGCACGCGGCCGGTTGGCGGGCTCGTAGCCCGGTCGATCTCCATGACCGTGGCCCCGTCGAAGGGGGCTCACACCTGGTCCCGCCCTGCCCCCGAGTCCCACTTTACGGATGGCTCATGGAGGTCTTTCGAGAAGACGTCCGGTGGTAGCGGCGCTCGAGATGAAGCGATTTTGGCCGCCGTCTCGCAGCCTCATTGAAGCGCCTTGGGATGTGGTTGAGCTCGAGACCATGGAAACCGGCTTCCAACTTGCGCACCTCACCGCAAAGATGCGTCCATTTTTCGTCATGGCAGCTCGAGGCTTTCATTACTTGGTCGATGACAAGCCGCGAGTCGCCCGAGCATCGAGGCGTCGGACCCCAAGCTCGATGGCAATGCGCAACCCATTAACGAGCGCCTCATACTCGCCATGTTGTTCGAGGCGGCAAAGTGGATGCGTACTACGTAACGCATGTGTACTCCGAGAGGTGAGATGAAGAGCAAGCCCGCGCCGCTCCCCGTCTTCATAAGTGACCCGTCGAAGTACATGGTCCATAGCTCGGCCCGGATCTCGGACCGAGGGGAGTTGGACGTCGGTCCACTCGCCGACAAAGTCAGCCAAGACTCGAGATTTGATAGCCTTTCGTGGGGCGTACGTGATGGTCTCGCCCATGAGCTCGACCGACCACTTGGCGATTCGACCCACGACTTCCCGGTTCGGGATAATTTCCCCAAGTGGGAATGATGTTACCACCGTCACCGGGTGGCTAAGAAAGTAGTGCCGGAGTTTTCGACGGGTGAGTACGATTGCGTAGAGCAGCTTTTGGATATGGGGGTATCGAACCTTGGCGTCCGAGAGCACCTCACCGATGAAATACACCGGCCGCCGGACGGGGAGCGCGTGCCCTCTTCCTCGCCTCTCGACCACTATGATCGTGCCGACCACCCGAGTGGTTGCGGCAACATAGAGGAGGAGGGATTCGGCGGGTAGACCGTCTCGAGCCGGCCGAGGCGGCACGAGCACAGGAGGAGATGTGAGCATGCTCTTCAATTTCGAGAGGGCCTCCTTCGCCTCAGCGCCCACGTGAAGTGCTCGGATTTTCTCGAGGAGCCGGCATGCAGGCAAAGCTTTTTCTCCTGTGCGCGCAATGAACCGACCGAGTGCAGCTAAGCATCCAAAGTGATCTTTTGTACCCCTTTAGGTCTCGAATCGGCCCCATTCTCATGATGGCCGCGACCTTCTCGGGATTGGCCTCGATGCCGCGCTGGGAGACGATATACCCTAACAACATGCCTCGAGGCACGCCGAAGACACACTTCTCGGGATTCAACTTGATGTTCTTAGCCCGGAGGCATCCAAACGTCAACTTGAGGTCCTCGACAAGGTTTTCTACTTTTTCGAGTCTTGACAACGATGTCATCGACGTAGGCCTCGACGGTCTCTCCTATGTGTTTTTCGAAGACATGGAGCATGCAGCGTTGGTATGTTGCCCCGGCGTTTCAAGGCCGAAAGGCATTGTGACATAACAATACATGCCCATGGGGGTGATGAATGAAGTCGCGAGCTGGTCGGACTCCTTCATTTTGATTTGGTGGTAGCCGAGTAGGCGTCGAGGAAAGAAAGTACTTCACAACCCGCAGTGGAATCAACGATTTGATCTATTCGAGGTAAAGGAAATGGGACTTTGGGACATGCTTTATTTAAACTAGTGTAATCTACACACATCCTCATTTTCCCATTCTTTTTCTCTACTAATACGGGATTAGCTAACCACGGATGATGTACCTCCTTGATGAATCCGGCCTTCTCGAGCTTCTCGACCTCTTCGCGGATGATCCTACGCTTCTCCTCGTCGAAGCGGCGCAGCGTTGCTTGACAGTCTTGAACCGGACGGATCTCCAAGGCGTGCTCGGGCGACATCCCTCGGTATGCCGTGCATGTCCGAGGGACTCCACGCAAACATGTCGGCGTTTGCGCGGAGAAAGTCGACGAGCACCGCTTCCTATTTTCGTTAAGGGAGGCGCCGATGACCGCGTCTTTTCCCCGAGGAGCTTGGATCGAGCGGAATCTTCTTGGTGTCGTCGGCGGGGTCAAAGTTGCCACTGCCGCTTGGGTGTTGGAGGAGAGGCTCCAGCCGCCATGTGATCGAGCATCATGGCTAGGTCTTCGATGTTCCCAAAGACGTTCATCGCTGATTCCCCGTTCTCGACGCACTCCACATCGCAAGGGTAGGCGTGTTCGTACGTGGAACCGATGCTGATGACTCCTTTCGGTCCCGAGATCTTGAGCTTGAGGTAGGCATAGCCGGGGATCGCCATGAACCTTGTGTAGCACGGCCCGCCCAGATAGCGTGGTACGTCCCCTCGAAACCGGGTACGTCGAAAGTTAAGACCTCTCGACGAAAGTTCGAGCGTGTCCCAAAGACGACGGGGAGGTCGATGCGGCCGATCGTGAGCGCTTTCTTGCCGTGGACCACCCCGTGGAAGCCCCGGCGCTCGGGCCGGAGATCGCCTCTAGTGAGGCCGAGCAACGTGAGGGTCTCCATGTAGATGATGTTGAGGCCGCTACCTCCATCCATGAGTACCTTGGTGAAGCGGGCGTTGAGGATGATCGGCGCGACGACGAGAGGGTACGAGCCGGGATTGGTGACATGGTCCGGATGATCATCACGGCCGAACGTGATGGGAGCATCCGACCGCCGAGGAATTGAGGCGTGGCGGGTTTTATGGCGAAAACCTCCCCGCGCTCGGCCTTCCGCTCTCGGCGTGTCATCCGGGTGGTCGGGCCGCCGTAGATCATGTAGCACTCGGTGATGGGCGGATACCCACCGTCGTCGTCGTCGTTGGCTCGATCCTCGCCACCCTTATCCTTCTTGCCATCGTCCTTGTCAATGCCAAGCTTCTTGAAGTAACCTCGAAGCATACGGCGCTCTTCGAGGTTATGCTTGACCGGCTCCTTGTGGTAGGGGCACGGCCGCTTCAAAGATCTTGTCGAAAACGCCCCCATCCGGAGGGGGTCTAGGCTTTTTGCGCTCGGGCCGCGGCAACCTCGTCTTCCACGACCGCGCGCTTGCCTTGCCGATTGCCTTTCTTCTTCTTCCCGCTCTTCTTTCGGGTCCTTGCTCGAGCCCTCACCGCCTCCCGGGGACGGCGCGGGCTTGTTCCTGCCCCCACCAAAGAAGGCCCCCACGGCCTCGTCGCCGGCAGCCGTAGTCGGCGACGACGTCCATGAGCTCGTTCACCGTCTTTGGGCGGTTGCGCCCGAGCTCGCACGAGCTCTTTGCACGTGGTGCCCGAGACAAACGCCAAGATGACGTCGTGGTCCGGGATGTGCGGCGGCTCGGTGCGCAGCTTGGAGAAACGTCGAGCAAAATCCCGGAGAGATTCCGTGGCATTTTGTTTGCGAAGCTACGGAGATCCCACGAGTTGCCGGGCCGGACGTACGTGCCTTTGAAGTTCCCTTCGAAAATCTGGACTAGGTCGGCCCAATCGTGGATCCGATGGGGAGCTCCTCGAGCCACCGTCGAGCGGTGTCGAGAGAAACAAAGGGGGAGCCGGCGTATGATTGCCTTATCCTCTCGAGCCCCTCCCACCGGGCAGCGCCGGCCCGGAAGTCGGCCGCCCAGAGTTCCGGCTTGGTCTCCCGTTGTACTTGACCACGCCGTGGGGGTCGAAACGGGTTTGGCAACGGTGTGTTGCGGATAGCTCGACCGAAGACTCGAGGGCCCGGTGGCTCGAGAGTCCGCCGATCTTCGTCGCCGTCGTAGCGCCCCCTCGATGGGCCTTGTAGCCACGGTCCTCGGCACCCGCAGCCTTGCGTCGTCGGTTGTCGTTGATGTCATGACGCGCATCTTGAAGCGCGCGGTTGTCGAGGATGCGTTCTCGAGCGGGTGCTCTACCACCTCGAGGGGGTGCCTCCCGGTGGACGGAACCCTCCCGCCGTGTCGTGGTTGTTCCGGGGGCTACCTCACGCCGTCTCGAGGCCGAGCTCTCGGCCCGCCGGACGGCCGCGACTTGGAGGAGCCCTTGGATCTCATCTCGTATCCGTAATGCATGCGGATTCGAGGGCGCCGGCATGTCCCGCAGCAGCATAGCTGCCGCAAGTACATTCTGGCTTGCTCGAGGGAAATGGGCTGGCTCGGGTGGCGCTTCCGGTCGCCCGTCGTTGACGATGCGGTTGAAGACGTCTCGCGCCTTTCCTCGAGCGCCAAGAGCTCGAGGAGGGGGCGGATGGTTCTGCTCAAGCGCGCGCTTGAGCAGTTCCAGATTTGCGCGTTCCTCATTCATCTTGGCCTCGATTTCCCTGAGCTGAGCCCATTGTGCCGCTTGAGCGTCGTCTTCAGGCCGCCGGTTATCTTGGGCTTGTGGTGGCGGTCCGCGTGGCTCAATCACCCGCAGGGCTGCGGCTGCCGACGTCCCGACCGCCGGGGTCACGCCCGCCCGGTTGGCTGTAGGGACGGCCACGGCGGCGCCATCTCTGGTCTCCTCATCCGACGGAACGTTGTCGTTGAGATGAAAACACTCGCGAGCCGGGTCATAGCACCCTGAGTCCGAGTCATCGGAGTCTGGGTTAGCGCCGGACGGCGTCCGGGCCTCCCCGTGCTCTCCTCCCTCGATCCCGCGGCGCATATCCCCGACCGCGGTGTGGCGTTGTGAGCCAGTGTGCTCGTCAAACCCGCGGTCTACCGACGCCGGCCATACGATCTCCAGTCCATGGTGACACGCAGAGGGGGCCGGGGCTCTCCTCCCGCGGTCCCATGACCGACCGGATCTCGTTGGCATACGTGGTGGCGGCGTTAGTAAACCCAAACGGAGCCCGCGATGAGCTCGGTAGATCCCGTGCGGGGCCAGGTTGGGCGACGCCGGCCGCGCGCGCTCGAGGCGCTACGCCGGGCTCTCTTGACGAGCGCATGGCAAACGTGAAGCTAGGGTCCACGTCAAGGACTCCCCGTCCATGTGGCACCTCCCGCCGCACACTTGGCACCTCGGCCGGGTGCGTTGTGGCATCCGGGCCGGGAGGGCACACGAGCGGGTGCTCAAGGCTCGTGCTTGCCGGGCCGTGATGGCGATGCCGGTGGCGTCGGCGACGTGGTGGCGAGCCATGGTGGCGCGGTCGGCACGCGGCCCCACCCGGCGTGCGGGGGTGACGAGCGTCCCCTCCCCGGTTCACCGATCGAGAGTAGAGTCATGTCGTGGCCCGGGCCGAGCGACACGAACTCTAGACTTCCAAACCAGATCACCGTGGCGAACGGAAACGAAGGAGTGGGTGATGCCATCCGGAAAATGGCGGGAATCGGGTGAAAACACGCGAGCCCCTACTCCGGCGCGCCAACCGTCGGTGTTTCGTACCCGGGGGTATTACACCAACGAGTAAATTTCTATGCGTGCTCCCTAATCCGGATGGTGATGCAAGATGGACACAATCGTTTATCCTGGTTCAGGCAAAGAGTGCCCTACGTCCAGCAGAGGGGAGAGTTTTGTATTATCTTGCACCGGGGTGCTTGTACAGGGGTGAATACAAGCGAGTCCTGAGACTTAGCGTGCTTGGAAATGTGTTGTGAATGAAGGCGTCCGAAAAAACCTCCTTTGGACTAGGCCCTGGCGTCCCCTTTTATAGGCCAAGGGGAGGCTCAGGAATACAAAGTAGATAGGGCCGTCGTGGCGTGACGTCGAGCTACATGCACCGTGTCGAGTCGCCGAACCGTAGACGCTCTCTCCGGTCCGGTTCGAGCCCGTAGCGGCATGGCCGACGATGGCCCGCCGGTCCTTCTCGATCGTGGTCCGACGTAGTCGAGGTATGGCGCCGTCGTAGTCGAGCACGTGCGCCCGGAACCCCGCAGCATGGTCGTCGAGGTGGGAAAGACGGAACACCGTGCGTCCCTTGTTCGGGTTGCGCCCGTCACCATTCCTCGAGTGGTTGGTAGCCGCTCGAGGGGGCAAGTGATCCGAGCGACGGACGGACGACGTAGTTGGTGGCACAGAGTGTTGACGACGGCGTCAGGAGGGAATGCCGCTCGCGCCACAATACTCGACGTGGTGCGATAGTGTTGCCTGGCATGCCTGTATCCCGGGTATGGGCAGCGGAATAGGAGAAGTGACCGGCGTTCTTCTCTCCATGCCGCGCACTGTAGCCATGGGGTTAGGCGGAGCAAGCATACTTCCCACTATTACATATACTGTAGCCATGTGCGTGTCTTGGATAGGTAATGTTTGTGGGCGGACTCGAGCGGCTGCTCGCTCGAGCGTTCTCCGTCCCGCTCGAGCGGTCGCCGCTCGAGCGGTTTACGCCATCGTCTCGAGAGCCGTACGCTCGAGCGGTTTCCGTATTTCTCGAGCGGGTGAGCGGCCGTTGCTTGAGCCGCAGGTCTCGAGGCCTTGCGGGCCCGGTAGTGGGCCGGCCCGGTGTGAGGAGGATTGGGGTTTCTCGGTTAATTCTCGGGAGATTTAAAGGTAAGACGGGTTGGGTCATTTTCCTCTAACGTACCGATTTAGGACCCCTAATCTAGGTACCCGACACGATAACACCCTTTCGATGTTGTTGTGCCAATGAGGGCTAAGTTTCTTAAGTACGCAAAAAAATACCACGATATATTCTTTTGCATTTATTCGGA
Organism: Themeda triandra; assembly: GCA_018135685.1. Taxonomy (NCBI): domain Eukaryota; kingdom Viridiplantae; phylum Streptophyta; class Magnoliopsida; order Poales; family Poaceae; genus Themeda; species Themeda triandra. Next base: position 959,538 of record JAENPR010000134.1, read on the forward strand.
CCCAAGAGCTAAGATGAGGGGTTTGCAAAACATTCTTGACTTGCTTGCTCGCACAACAAATGCGTTACATTCCTTATATTCCGAGGTTAAGTCCGAGTTGCATAAACTGTATGATAAATATGAAACTAAGTTTGGTGCAGCTAGGCCAACAAGGACCACCCATCCATCTCGGTCTCACGGGTAAGAGGAAGCGAGGCATGGGGCATGATTTTTGGTGCTTCAACCTGTTCATCTAGTCCTTCTAGCCGTTCGGGTCATCGGTTGTCTCACCAGTCTCTCTCGAGCTCACTATTTATCTAGACAGTGACAATGTCGCTGCATATGACGATGACTTTGATGTCCTCCTTTGGTGGCATGAGCACAAACTGACCTATCCAGTTCTCTCATTGTTGGCTAAAGATATTTTGACTGTCCCTGTTGAAAGCTCCGGTTTGGTTTTGGTAATTAATGACACTCAACGTTACTAACGCTTTGCTCTAAGTGTGGTTAGACACATAGCAACGTGACGGTGGATGATGGAGCATGGTGATCACGCTGATGAACATGAAGGATGTAAAGTGATCGAGCTCCGACGGAGGCCCATGGAGATCAAGGCAAAGGTATAATTGATAGGGCGTTCCGGTTTGGTGATCAAGACACTATAGAGAGTGTGATCACATTTAGGATCGATAACCGACTATCAAGAGGGGTTTCCTCGATTCATTCGCGGTCCTAAGTGCCTCTAGTTGTGACTTTGCATGATGCATGAGAGGCTAACTAGAGAGCTAACACTTGTCGACATGATCTTGAGAAGATACGCTAACTCCGTGCTTGAGAAGTGACCTACTCTGTGGAGTTAGCACCTTGGACAAAGTGGTTCGGAGATTGGATCGACGACGGTGCGACATCGAAGATCATACAAGAGGTGGACATCTTCGGTGCCTGGCGCCGGACGCGGCGTCGGACGCCGGAACCCGAGGGCCGGACGCGTCCGGCGCATGCCGGAAGTCGGCGCGGGCTGGCAGTTCGGCGCGAGAGAGCCGGACGCGGGCCGTGGCGCGTCCGGCGGGTCCCTGGACGCGCACCAGAAACTTCCAGGATCGGGCGTTGCAGCAGGTGCTCGGTCGGACGCGCGGCGGACGCGGCCGCCAAACGCGTCCGGCGTGGTCTCGCGAGGGCTCGAGGTCGAGATGCTGAAGGGCGCCAGACTCACGAGGCGGATGCTGAAGGTACACTGTTGAGCATCCGGCGCTTGGTGACGTGGCCACTTCAAACTCCAACGGTCGGCTGGCCGCGGCACGCTGAAGAGCGCCGGACGCGTCCGGCGGGCAGCGGCGGACGCGTCCGGCGCGTTGTAAAGTTGTCAGCCGAGGGGCAACGGCTCTATTTTGGACTTAGGTCTATAAATAGAAGGTTGGCTGGCTTGGGGAGGCTCTCTTCGCCACTTCTACACACTTGAGCATACTTTGAGCAAGAGAGACACTCCTCCACTCATCTCTTTGATTCCTTTGCTAATCTTGAGAGAGATTTGAGTGAGAACAAGTGATTTGCATTGAGAGTTGCATCTAGAGGCACTTGTTCATCGAGTGAGCTGCGGATTCTTGTTACTCTTCGGTGATTCCCGTCACCGTAGACGGTTTGGAGCGGCGGGTGGTTGTTGAGCTCGACTTGGTGATTGTTCGAGGCCACACCGGGTTCTTGTGAGGGTTCTTGATCCTTCCCCGCGGGAGTTCGTGAAAGGATACTCTAGTGGATTGCTCGTGGCTTGTGGATCCTTGTCTTGTGTGGAGATTGCGGCTCCCCATTGGGGTCTTTGGCACCGAGCCAATTGAGCGGGCAACTCACCAAGCAAGTGTATCGCCACAACGAGGAGTAGCTTGCCGGGAAGCAAGTGAACCTCGGTAAAAAATCATTGTGTTGATTCGTGATTGCCGAGGCTTCAACCTCCTTGTGCCTATGCTTGAGCTCTCTAGGTGATTGGCTTCTACACCGGTGATTGGCTATCTTCTACTCTTCGCGGCGGTATAACATTCGATCATCTCTTTACTTTCCGCAAGGTAGAATTGCTTGTTGTGGTCGGTCGGGAACCACTCATTGTGTAGCTTAAATCCCGTGGGTAGAATTGCTTGGTTGGTTTCGGTGAACCGACATTGTGTAGCTTGATCACCGTTGTTGTGCGTGCAATTAAATTGAGTAGCCTTGCATGGTAGGACGGCTTGCATAGAGTAGTCGAAGCACTTGCTTTGCACATTTGCCGCCTTGCTATCTAATTGGGTTGTCTAGTTTTATTGCTAGAATTTTTATTAGGCTATTCACCCCCCCCCTCTAGCCATTGTGACCTTTCACGTGGTATCGGAGCCGGGCACCGTTTGTTTGAGTTGGATTAACATCCTACGGTAAAGCAATGGCATTGGTTATGCATATCAACAACACCAAGAAGGCACCATCATTTCGAGGTGATGACTATGCAAAATGGAAGCTCAAGATGAAGAGTCATCTCAAGTCAATCAACCTTGAGGTGTGGAAAGTGGTGGAAACAAAGTTTGAGCTTGTTGAGGGTGCGGTGCCAACACCGGCCGAAGAGAAGAAGCAACAAGCAAATGACATTGCCGTGAGTGCTTTCCATGAGGCACTTGATGATAAAGCTTTTGAGCTCATCAAGAACCTTGAGGTGGCTCATGACATTTGGAAGAAGCTAGAAGAAGCTTATGAGGGCACCGAAAGTGTCAAGACCGCAAGAGCCTACATGTTGCAAGAGAAGTTTGCAAGCTTCTCAATGAAGGAGGATGAGAGTGTGCCGGAGATGTTCCATAGGCTCCAAGTCATCGTCAATGAGCTCAAGGGACTTGGGGAAGAAATCAAGGACTCTCAATTCTCCACCAAGTTCATGAGATGTCTTCCCAAGAGATTTGACATGTTGAAGACCGTCATGGTGAAGACAACCATGAAGGAGAAGCCAACTCCCAACCAAGTCCTTCAAGAGATTATGGCCGATGATGAGTTTAGAGAAGATCATGAGAAGGAAGAGTTGGTGAAGAAGAAGAAGAAGGAGAATGAGAAGAAGGATGATGACAAGAAGAGTGTGGCATTCAAGGCCACATCATCCAAGAGCAAGGGCAAGAAGAAGAAGGAAGAATCTTCAAGTGAAGATGAGCCATGCTCTAGCTCAAGTGGGCAAGAAGAAGAAGTGAGTGAACAAATGGTACTCCTTGTGAAGAGAATTGGGAAGCTCATGAAGAAGGGGTACCGGTCCAAGGGCAAGAAAAGCTCATCCAAGTCTAGTGACCGTCCCATGAAGTGCTTCCGGTGCAATAGCAAGGATCATCTCATTGCCAAGTGCCCATATGCAAGTGATGATGAAGATGTCATGAGGAAGGAGAGGAAGAAGCAAGAGAAGAAGAAGGAGGAGAAAGACTCCTCCCATCACAAGAAGAAGGGTGAATCTCATGTGGCAACTTGGGAGAGTGATTCATCTTCCTCAAGTGATGATGATGATGATGATTCCAAGAAGAAGAAGAAGAAGGGGCACGCAAGCATTGCCATTCAAGAGAAGCTTTCTCTATTTGGTGCTCCATCGTCTTGCTTCATGGCCAAGGCCACTAAGGTAAAACCTCCACCCGATAGTGATGATGCGAGTGATGATGATGATGACACCACAAAAGAAGAACTATGGGTCATGCTTGAAGATTGCAAAGGTACTTTCAATGACTCTAGGAAAGAATGTAGGGGCTTGCGCAAGGATAAACAAAACCTTGAGCAAGAACTTATGGAGTTGAGGGCTTCTTATGAGAGTCTAAAGGTAGACCATAAGAAGCTAGAGATTGCTCACTCTAAGCTTGAAAAAGCTCATTCTTCTCTAGTTGAGAAGCAAGAGAAAGTGCAACCACAAGTGGTGAACATAGAAAAGAAAAATGTGTCCACATCATGTGATTCACTTGATGACTCATTTGTTGTTGCATCACTTGGCCCTTCATGCTCTTATGCCTCTACATCATCTAGTAGTGTTGGTCATGCATGTGATTCTACACTAGTAGTTGAGAATGAGTGTCTTAAGAAGGAAGTCAAGGAGCTCAATCACACCTTGGCTAAGGCTTATGGTGGTGAGGACCGCTTGCTTATGTGCTTGGGTAGCCAAAGAGCTTCTCTCTACAAAGAGGGATTGGGTTATACCCCCAAGAAAGGCAAGGCCGCTTTTGCTCCTCACAAGACTAGTTTTGTGAAGAACAATGGTAGCTATTGCAAGAGTTGCAAGCAAGTTGGTCATCTAGAGCATGCATGCAAGAACAAGAACACTAGTGCCTCCTCTTACAAGTTGAGTGCTTCTTACATGCTTGTTAAGAGTGAGAGTGGTGTGAGTGCTAGATTCATTGGTACACCATGGATGAGCTCAAAGAAGAAAGCTATTTGGGTGCCAAAGACTCTAGTGACTAACCTTCAAGGACCCAAGCAAAAATGGGTACCTAAAGCTTGATGTCTTCTTGTAGGTCAATTACAAAGCCGGAGGGAGGCATTGGGTGCTTGATAGTGGTGCATCAAATCATATGACCGGTGAAGATAGTATGTTCAAATCACTTGACAAGAATGACAATGGTGGATTCAACTCCATCACATTTGGTGACAATAGCAAGGGTGATGTCATGGGGCTTGGAAAGGTTGCAATTTCCAATGAGAAGGATCTCTCCAATGTGTTGCTAGTTGATACTTTGAACTTCAATCTTTTGTCGGTGGCACAATTGTGTGATCTTGGCTACAAATGCATATTTGATGACAAGCAAGTTGAGGTGGTGAGCAAGGATCAAGCAAATATCATCTTCAAGGGATTTAGGCATGGAAGCTTGTACTTGGTGGATTTCAATGCTAGTGAAGCTCAACTTTCATCATGTTTGATTGGCAAGTCAAGCAAGGGATGGCTATGGCATAGGCGCCTTGGACATGTTGGTATGAAGCAATTGAACAAGTTGGTGAAGCATGATCTAGTGAGAGGGTTGAATGATGTCACATTTGAGAAGGATAGACCTTGTAGTGCATGTCAAGCCGGCAAGCAACATGGGAACTCACATCCCAAGAAGAATGAGATGTCAACTTCAAGAGCGTTTGAGTTGTTGCATATGGACTTGTTTGGCCCAACTCACTACACATCAATTGGGGGCAACAAGTATGGTTTTGTGATTGTGGATGATTACACAAGATACACTTGGGTGTTCTTCCTCTATGACAAAAGTGAAGTCTATGATCTATTCAAGTCATTTGTCAAGAGGGTGCAAAATGAGTTTGACACTACCATCAAGAAGATAAGAAGTGACAATGGGAGTGAATTCAAGAACACAAGAGTTGAAGAGTTGTGTGATGAGCTTGGAATTGTGCATCAATTCTCACCAACCTACACTCCCCAATCCAATGGTGTAGTTGAGAGGAAGAATAGGACCTTGATTGAGATGGCAAGAACTATGCTACTTGAGTACAATGTGAGTGAGAAGTTTTGGAGTGATGCTATCAACACGGCTTGCTACTATAGCAACCGCCTCTATTGCCATGGGAAGTTAGAGAAGACTCCATATGAAATCTTGAATGGAAGGAAGCCCAATATTGCTTACTTCCGGGTCTTTGGTTGCAAGTGCTACATACTCAAGAAGGGGCAAAGACTTGGCAAGTTTGACAAGAGATGTGATGAGGGATTTCTTCTTGGCTACTCTACTTCTAGCAAGGCTTATAGAGTGTGGAACTTGGCTAGTGGGCTAGTTGAAGAGGTTCATGATGTTGAATTTGATGAAACCCAAGACTCTCAAGTTGGAGATCAAAATCAAGAAGATGTGGGTGGAGATCAATTGAGCAATGCAATGAGACACATGGACATTGGTGACATTAGGCCGAGGCAAGTGGATGATGGTGATGAGGTGCCAGTGCTAACTCAAGTAGTGATTGATGATTCCAATGAGGCAAGCACAAGTGGTACTCAACATGAAGATCAAGATCAAGGTCAAGCAAGCAATGCAAATGAGCTAGTTCTTCAACCTTCCAACATTGCAAGAGATCATCCTCTAGATCATATAATTGGTGATATTCAAAGAGGTGTGCAAACAAGGTCAAGATTGGCTAGCATATGTGAGCACTACTCCTTTGTATCATCCATTGAGCCAACCAAGATTGATGAGGCATTGAAGGATCCGGATTGGATAAATGCCATGCATGAGCAATTGAACAACTTCACTAGAAATAAAGTTTGGGAGCTTGTTGAGAGGCCAAAGAAACACAATGTGATTGGAACTAAGTGGGTCTTCAAGAACAAGCAAGATCAAGATGGCTTAGTGGTGAGGAACAAAGCAAGACTAGTGGCACAAGGTTACACACAAGTTGAGGGTCTTGACTTTGGAGAAACATATGCACCGGTGGCAAGATTGGAGGCAATTAGAATCTTATTAGCCTATGTTTGTGCTCACAACATCAAGCTCTATCAAATGGATGTGAAGAGTGCATTTCTCAATGGCTTCATCAATGAGGAAGTGTATGTTGCACAACCTCCCGGTTTTGAAGATGACAAGAAGCCCAACCACGTTTACAAGCTCAAGAAGGCTTTGTATGGATTGAAGCAAGCTCCAAGGGCATGGTATGAAAGATTAAGGGACTTTCTCATATCCAAAGGCTTCAAGATGGGAAAAGTTGACACTACTCTCTTCACCAAGAAGATAGAAGATGATTTGTTTGTGTTGCAAATCTATGTGGATGATATCATCTTTGGATCAACAAATCAATTCTTTTGTGAAGAGTTTGCTAAGATGATGGCTAGTGAGTTTGAGATGTCAATGCTTGGAGAATTGAGCTACTTCCTTGGTCTTCAAATCAAGCAAATGAAGAATGGCACCTTTGTGAGTCAAGGCAAGTACATCAAGGACATGATCAAGAAGTTTGGGTTGCAAGATGCTAAGGCCATTAGTACACCTATGGGAACCAATGGTGGCTTGGACATTGATGATAGTGGCAAGATGATTGAGCAAAAGCTATATAGATCAATGATTGGAAGCTTACTATATGTGACCGCTTCAAGGCCGGATGTCATGTTTAGTGTATGCATGTGTGCAAGATTTCAAGCTTCTCCAAGAGAGAGTCACTTGACGGCAACCAAGAGGGTGTTGAGATACTTGAAGGGTACTCAAGATGTTGGTCTATGGTATCCCAAGGGGTCAAGCTTTGAGTTGATTGGATACTCCGACTCCGACTATGCCGGTTGCAAGATTGATAGGAAGAGCACAAGTGGAACATGCCAAGTGCTAGGAAGATCTCTTGTGTCATGGTCTTCAAAGAAGCAAAATAGTGTGGCACTTTCCACCGCCGAAGCCGAATATATTAGTGCGGGGAATTGTTGTGCACAATTGCTATGGATGAAAGCCACCTTGAAGGACTATGGGATCAAGTTCAAGCATGTGCCTTTGTTTTGTGACAATGAAAGTGCAATCAAGATGACAAACAATCCGGTTCAACATTCAAGAACCAAGCACATTGATGTGAGGCACCACTTCATTAGAGATCATCAACAAAAGGGTGATATTAGCATTGAAAGCATTGGCACCGAAGATCAACTAGCCGACATATTCACCAAGCCTCTTGATGAGAAAAGATATTGCAAGTTGAGGAATGAGTTGAACATACTTAGCTTCTCCAACATGGATTGATGCACCCCATATATGACATGCCTCTCCTCCAACATAGCAAGGTAAAGTTGGTTGTTGCATCTCATGCATCCTTTGCTAGTTGTGTAGACATGTATACATGTGCATCTTGCTAGGATCATTCATTGCAAACCAAATGAATTTGAAGGATATATGGCATCACTATTGTTTCTATGCTTGATTTGATCTAGTGATGGCATATGACTTGTTTGTGAGCTTGTAAACCTAGTGTTGAATCTTTAGCACTTGCTCATGATGTGTATCTCAACATGGTCAAGATAACCCTTATTCTTATGAGGTGTGAAGAAGCTTGCCCTTGGTTCAAACCGAGATACATTTTCTAGGCATGTGGTTTAGATTTGGCCATAGTTGATTGACTTGTTTCTCTCATGCACCCTTCTTGGTCATTGATGACAAAGGGGGAGAAGAAAGTATACACCTAGGGGGAGAAGTTTACACCTAGGGGGAGAAATAAGTCACAAAGAGCAATGGAAAGGGATCAATTTTTATGATATGACCCAACCATGAGCACACAAATAGGGGGGAGCAAGCTCATAGACTATTTGTTGCATATTGTGTGTGCATTCATGATGATATGGAACATTGCAAGCTAAATTCAATATTCATGCTTGTTTGGTGTATTGCTAGTATAGAACTTGATTGATGAAATGAAGTACTAGCATGCTTAGGTGGTCTCTAGACATAGAGTTTCTCTTGTTCAAGTACCTTGCTTTAATATGATCTCATGAGGTATCTTGAGTTTTGATGATGTCTAGATTCCCATGGTGCTAAGGAAGGTTTATTATCGCACTCCGATTGGTATCACGCTTCAAAGGTCAATTCTATAAACCTTAGTACCATTTTGGTTGTGGTAACTCTCACAAAAGTTTCATCTATGCATGTGTGCTTGAAAATCGACCAAACATTTGATGCACACATGTAGGGGGAGCTACCACTACCAAAACCGGAATTGAAATGCTTGTTCAATCCAAGATTCATGATCAAAATGTCTTGGGCAAGCAATTCAATTTCATATTGAATTCAATTTCCATATCTTTGTGAGTTTGTCGAAGGGTTGTCATCAATTACCAAAAAGGGGGAGATTGAAAGCTCCGGTTTGGTTTTGGTAATTAATGACACTCAACGTTACTAATGCTTTGCTCTAAGTGTGGTTAGACACATAGCAACGTGACGGTGGATGATGGAGCATGGTGATCACGCTGATGAACATGAAGGATGTAAAGTGATCGAGCTCCGACGGAGGCCCATGGAGATCAAGGCAAAGGTGTACTTGATAGGGCGTTCCGGTTTGGTGATCAAGACACTATAGAGAGTGTGATCACATTTAGGATCGATAACCGACTATCAAGAGGGGTTTCCTCGGTTCATTCGCGGTCCTAAGTGCCTCTAGTTGTGACTTTGCATGATGCATGAGAGGCTAACTAGAGAGCTAACACTTGTCGACGTGATCTTGAGAAGATACGCTAACTCCGTGCTTGAGAAGTGACCTACTCTGTGGAGTTAGCACCTTGGACAAAGTGGTTCGGAGATTGGATCGACGACGGTGCGACATCGAAGATCATACAAGAGGTGGACATCTTCAGTGGGCGCCGGACGCGGCGTCGGACGCCGGCGGAAGGGCCGGACGCGTCCGGCGCATGTCAAGTCGGCGCAGGTGGCCGGCTCGGGGCGCGAGGAGCGCGGACGCGGGCCGTGGCGCGTCCGGCGGTCCCGGATGCGCACGAAACTTCCGGGATCGGGCGTTGCAGCGAGGTGCTCGGTCGGACGCGGGCGGACGCGGCCGCGCGACGCGTCCGGCGTGGTCTCGCGAGGGCTCGAGGTCGAGATCTTGAAGGGCGGACTCACGCGGCGGACGCCGAAGGTACACGTTGAGCGTCCGGCGCTTGGTGACGTGGCCACTTCAAACTTCAACGGTCGGGCGGCGCGGCGAAGAGCGCCGGACGCGTCCGGCGGGCATGGCCGGACGCGTCCGGCGCGTTGTAAAGTTGTCACCGAGGGGCAACGGCTCTATTTTGGACTTAGGTCTATAAATAGAAGGTTGGCCGGCTTGGGGAGGCTCTCTTCGCCACTTCTACACACTTGAGCATACTTTGAGCAAGAGAGACACTCCTCCACTCATCTCTTTGATTCCTTTGCTAATCTTGAGAGAGATTTGAGTGAGAACAAGTGATTTGCATTGAGAGTTGCATCTAGAGGCACTTGTTCATCGAGTGAGCTGCGGATTCTTGTTACTCTTTGGTGATTCCCGTCACCGTAGACGGTTTGGAGCGGCGGGTGGTGGTTGAGCTCGACTTGGTGATTGTTCGAGGCCACACCGGGTTCTTGTGAGGGTTCTTGATCCTTCCCCGCGGGAGTTCGCGAAAGGATACTCTAGTGGATTGCTCGTGGCTTGTGGATCCTTGTCTTGTGTGGAGATTGCGGCTCCCCATTGGGGTCTTTGGCACCGAGCCAATTGAGCGGGCAACTCACCAAGCAAGTGTATCGCCACAACGAGGAGTAGCTTGCCGGGAAGCAAGTGAACCTCGGTAAAAAATCATTGTGTTGATTCGTGATTGCCGAGGCTTCAACCTCCTTGTGCCTATGCTTGAGCTCTCTAGGTGATTGGCTTCTACACCGGTGATTGGCTATCTTCTACTCTTCGCGGCGGTATAACATTCGATCATCTCTTTACTTTCCGCAAGGTAGAATTGCTTGTTGTGGTCGGTCGGGAACCACTCATTGTGTAGCTTAAATCCCATGGGTAGAATTGCTTGGTTGGTTTCGGTGAACCGACATTGTGTAGCTTGATCACCGTTGTTGTGCGTGCAATTAAATTGAGTAGCCTTGCATGGTAGGACGGCTTGCATAGAGTAGTCGAAGCACTTGCTTTGCACATTTGCCGCCTTGCTATCTAATTGGGTTGTCTAGTTTTATTGCTAGAATTTTTATTAGGCTATTCACCCCCCCTCTAGCCATTGTGACCTTTCACCTGTCTCAACTGTTTCTTCGGAGTCTACTTTTAGTCTTAGTGGCAGGGTGATTGAGGAGAGGCGACGCCGATTGGGTGCGGACACGGTGGAGATGCTCATCTGGCCGCAGGATTTGGGAGCTTGGCGAAGAGGGTGGACAACACACTGTGGTGGACCAGGAGCTTGAAGATTACTTCAAGTACAAGTTTCTTGATGAAGAAACTGGTCAACCAGGAGCTGCAGATGCATGAAGAACAGCCCACATTATGTAAGTGAACTTGAAACACTTTGCTTGTAGGTTGTAGCCTTGTATTCATTCTTTGCCAATCATCATTGCTTTCTAAGTATCTAACTCATTCTTTGCTCTTTAGCTCACTGCAGAGTGCAGAGGACTGGAGGACAAGGAATGGCTTGCTGTCTTGCTGATTTGCTTGAAGACTTGAAGAAGATGAAGTCCTTATTAGTTAGGCACTCTTTAGCACTAGGCAGTGAGATGAGAGTGCAACTTTAAGTAGTTACAATTAAAGACATTTGAACTGGACCTTGGTCCTTGGGTTGTAATAACTTAACTCTTTGAACCTTCCCGAGTGTCAGTACTCTTTTCCTTTCGGGGTTTTATCTCACGAGGTGTGAGTTTTACCTAGAAAGGTTTTTAATGAGGCGGCATTGCACACAAAATTTCGAGGAATATTATCACTTTGGTTCATTTTCATTCTTGCTTGTCTTCTGTTTCTGTTTCTGATTGTTTTGTTAATCTGGGAAGTGAATTTGCTGATGAAACAGTGATTTTTTAAGTACTGGGCTCCGGGCTGGTCCGAAGTAATGTTGGGCCGCGTGCTTAACGAAAGAAGACGGTCTTTAAAATCGGCCCGCCGGACCGTGCTTGGGCCGCCACCCAGGCACGGTGGCCTGTAGCGGCCCGGCCCGGCGGCACGCGGGCCTTGCGGGCCCGTGCCTTAACGGGCCGTGCCTAGCACGGGCCCGGGCCGTGCCGGCCCGTTGCTCATCTTTACTGACAAGCCAGGCCGTACGGACTATTCACGGCGACTGACGCCACGGGCCCACACTGCAGTGGGCTGGCCGCCTTCACCTAACGCTCTGGTTCGTCTCCCACCTCGCGCGCCGCCGCGGCGCTCGCCGGATTCCGCCGCGCCCTCCCGCCCGCGTCCTCCTCGACCCAACCGAGTCCTGAGTGTCGGGTCATTTCTTCAGCGATCATCCACCAGTGCGCCGCCATGGCGTCTCTGATTTCTCCCCGCCTCTCCGTCCCCACCGCCCCGGGGCGCGCGCGCCTTGCGGCTCCGCGGCGGCGGAGGACGGCGGTGGTGAGGGCGAAGATTCGGGAGATATTCATGCCGGCGCTGAGCTCGACGATGACGGAGGGCAAGATCGTCTCCTGGACGGCCGCCGAGGGGGACCGCGTGGCCAAGGGCGACCCCGTGGTGGTCGTCGAGTCCGACAAGGCCGACATGGACGTGGAGACGTTCCACGACGGCATAGTCGCGGCCGTCCTCGTCCCGGCCGGCGGAACCGCCCCCGTAGGCGCCCCTATCGCCCTCCTCGCCGAATCGGAGGAGGAGGTCGCGCTGGCGCGGGGGCGCGCTCAGGCCCTCTCGCAGGGACAGAGCCAAGAACCCTTTCCTCCCCATGCCGCCGCCGCCGCCGCCCTCGGGCCACATCCTCCAGCGCCTGTGGCGGCTCCAGCGACAAAGGGCATCGCGACGCCTTACGCTAAGAAGCTCGCGAAGGAGCACAGGGTGGACATCGCCGGGGTTGTCGGCACCGGGCCACACGGCCGCGTCACGGCGGCTGACGTCGAGGCAGCTGCTGGCATCAAGCACAAGCCAAAGGTCGCGCCCCCTCCACATCCACCTCCACCCCCTGCTGCTGCCACCAGCCCTGCGCCACCAGTGCCCGGTGGCAAGGTGGTGCCGTTCACGACAATGCAGGCGGCGGTGAGCAGGAACATGGTGGAGAGCTTGGGCGTGCCAACGTTCCGGGTTGGCTACTCCATGATCACTGACAAGCTTGACGCACTCTATGAAAAGGTTCAATTTTCTATTGATCTCGGCCAGAGCGTTGAATTTCATACCTCGACCATGCTTGTCTGATTGAATTGAGGGCTTGTTTAGATCCCAGAATTTACTCCCAAATTCCACTATGCAAAAAGAAGATTCCTATCACATCAAAATGTCGGCACATGCATGGAATACTAAACGTAGATGAAATCAAAAACTAATTGCACAGTTTGATTGTATTTTGCGAGACGAACATTTTAAGGCTAATTAATCAATATTTAGACAATTATTACCAAATAAAAACAAAATTGCTATAGTGCGTTACAGGAAATTTTTTCAACTTTGAACACCCAAAGTTGGACATCTTGAGTTTGATATAGGTTAAGTCGAAGGGGGTTACAAAGACAGTGCTGCTGGTGAAGGCGGCAGCTGTGGCGCTCACCCAGCACCCTGTAATAAATGCTAGCTGCAGAGATGGCAAGAGCTTCACCTACAATAACAATGTCAACATTGGAGTGGCTGTTGCACTCGAGGGTGGCCTTCTTACTCCAGTATTGGAGGATGCTGATAAGGTATTGCAGTGGATGTGTTTTGGCTGTGAAGCAATTCAGCATTTTAGGGTATGAGTGGATTGTTATACACTTTACATGGCAGCTAGATATATATCTGCTTGCGCGAAAGTGGAGAGTGCTGCTCAAGAAGGCACGCATGAAGCAGCTGCAACCAAATGAATACAATTCTGGTATACAACATATCCTTTGCTCTATTGGCGTCAGCTGTTCACCAAAACTTTGCTTATCTGAAGAGCTGACTGTCTGTAGGGACATTTACACTATCAATTTGGGTATGTTTGGAGTGGATAAATTGATGCAATCCTTCCAGCTGGTCAGGTGAGTTTCTTCCTTGGTGTCTGCTGTCTGCCTAATTAGAAACGTTGATAGAATTCTATTGTATCTATGAAACACAAGTACACAACTACACAAGAAGATTGCTTACATGTAAAATGGCTATATGCAGGGGGCTATCATGGCTGTTGGAGCGTCAAGACCTACTGTAGTAGCTGATAAGGATGGTTTCTTTAGTATCAAGAGTGAAATGCTGGTTAGTTTGTTTTCATATCTATAATTTCTGTATTACCAATTTTCTGGTTAGTGACAGTTGTTTAGTATTTCTAGTGTTTACATGTAATTGTGAAGATCAATTGGTGTGTGTGCCTTAGCACATTTCATTGAAGTCCCGTTTTCATCATACCTACCAAAGCTAAACCACAGTAGCATGTTATGAAATTGATTTTGTCAATACCATAGCTAAACCTTAAAGCATACTACATTCCATTACCAAAACTTTGTGTGATCTGCTTACTCCCTAGAAAATGTAAGTGAAATCTATTTCATAACATCATTTCACATATCAAATGTCTGTTTTCATCATACCTACCAATGCTAAACCACAGTAGCATGTTATGAAATTGATTTTGTCAATAGCATAGCTAAACGCCTAAACCTTAAACATACTACATTCCGTTACCAAAAGAATTGTGATCTGCTTATTCCCTAGAACATGCAAGTGAAATCTACGTAACATCATTTCACATATCAAATGTATGCAATACAAGGATCTGGTGACTGCCTGAATGTAAAAGGCATAGGGTGTGGACTGGCTGCAGTTTCAGGTTCATTCTTCTATGTTAGCATGGTGCTGATGGGTTTTTTTTCCCCTAAGTTGGCTTTTATGCAGTTTCAGATTCATTCTTCTATGTTAGCATGGTGCTGATGGGTTTTTTTTCCCCTAAGTTGGCTTTTATACTAAATCCACAATTGTGTTGTGGTCAAGTTTTCTTTGGTAGTATCATGTCGTGATAAATCAAGAAATACAATGCTTGTCAACCTTATTTAGTACTAGTGATTAACTGATTATTTTCTGTCATAATAAGTACATACTACTGGCTTGTTTTAAAATTCAAACTGTACATGCTGATCTTCCGTGATGTGTGATAATTTTTTGTTTGTCAAAAAGAACTACTATTCTAGATCTATACAACACCACACCATCCTATTCTCAAAAAAAAAAGTCTTTTGTGCTGAGCAATCTGGGGGTGGGGTAGGTAGGCATCATACTCAGAGAACAGGGGCAAGAAAAAAATACAGCACTATCTTGGTCCATAATAGCAACAAATTTCCCCTGCAGAGATGGTGTTCATGAATCTAAGTAAGTTGATCCTATCTTTTTATTTTTCAGGTTAATGTTACTGCTGATCACAGGATTATCTATGGTGCTGATTTGGCAGCATTCCTGCAAACATTTGCAAAGATTGTTGAGGATCCTGAAAGCCTCACATTGTAAGGACAGCTTCATACAAGTTCTCAACATTTTTGTGCTCACAATTGGAAGACAATGGCAATATAGATAATAAAGAGATTTTTCGATGTTATATCTCCACATATAGATTTTTTGTGTACAGTTTAACACTATTCATTTCTGATCTGCAATTATCTTTTCTTGACCCTGATTCAAGAAACCATGACTTGTATAAACACTTTGGGCATTAATAATGATAGAGGTTGCTTCCTAGTTCCTATACATTATCTTGTTTGTGTCTAACTGGACATATTAATCGGCAAGAAATTCAGCAAATCAATTTTTTTTTTCTGTTTCGAGCAAAGTTAAAGCAAATGAGCATAGCCTCTCATGGTTGCATCAGATGGACTTTTAGAAGGATTCTGAAATTTTCTGGCTACTTCAATAAGCCTTGCAGTTACAGAACAAAATCATGCAGGATTCCTAAGTTACAAGAAGATAAACATGTCAGGCACATGCTTACATCCTCTCAGCTATGAGGCGGGCCTGCCTGTTGCTGAAGAGAATAGCAAGCAGGCCTAGAGCTCCAGAGTACGTAGTGGTGGTGTGGCTCCTTCAGGGCATGTGGCCGGGTCCTCCTTCTGGGGCGGGGGCCGCGAGGCCTCGCTGACATCGAGGATCTCGACGCGGCGGTTGGTCCGCTTCCTGATCTTGATGGCCACGTCCTGCGGGCTGAAGACGCCGCACACTATGACCCGGCCGTGCTTCTTGTCGATCAGGTGGCTCTCCAGCTCTGCAAAAACCAAAAAAAATGTTGAGAGAAGTCTCCGAAGCCAAGGTTTCAGGCATCATCACAAATAGGCAGCTGGAGTGTTCACCTTGCATCTGGAGGAGCGCCCTCCTGATCCTCTTGTAGCACCCGTTGCAGTCGATGTTCATCCTCAGGGTCATGCAGTAGGGCTGCTGTACAGGGTACACGTCAGTGTTAACTGCCTGTCAAAGTTTCAGCTCTCGAAACCATTTTGCTAGGACTGACAGAACATAAAACCCTTATGGTGGTACTCACCCTGTAGTCCATGGAGACAGATCGAGGAGCTCTTCTCCCCTCGGCGGCGAGATGATGACGGCGATGCGGTTTCGGCAAGGTGCAGGGTGTGAAAAAGGCCCCTGGGAGAGCGAGGACTGAGTGTTGTTAAGTGCGGCCAGCAATGGAAAGGAAGGGATTAGCGTGCGAAGCGTGGCTTGATGCTTCGCTTTGGTGTGCTTTGCTTTGCTTACTGCCCTGCTTGACTACTTGTGAGCCTGATCTTTTATGGCCACTTCACTCGAGTGAGATTCATTCCCGTGTGGGCTCGATCGATGTGCTTTCTGGGAATCAGATTCTGGGGCACCAGCAGCGCAGGCTGGCTTCCATGCCGTACCCTTTCCGCTTCCACACAGCTTTTGCTACGCCTGCTGTTCTTTGGCTTGTTGATTTGGACGGAGGACCTGCTTATATGCTTTCACATTTTTGTTACTCTCACATTCACCGGCCCCTACGATTGTCTCCCCTACGATGTCTCTAGTATTCTGCAAGTCTTGTGGGACGGTTAGTAAAATTTCTGTGTACTGTATCATTGTACGAGACGGCTATAAAACATTGAAGTGGGGCCTTTTTGGGCTGACGGTATCGTTTCAGTAAGCTTGGACTATAGCTCAAATTTCAACTAAATGCAAAATTTTCCAGCAAAACACCTCTCAAGTGTGAACTTTTCAGAATGCAAAAAAGGCATTAAAGGAGCTAATCCTAAGTTGGCCTGCAACTTTGCAAGAGTAGTTTGTGATTTACATCTTCCAGAAACCATATAAATCTTTCATGGAAGTTACAACCTGGGATATTTTCCACGTCTCAGATTAAACTGAGCCACATCTATCATCTAATCACTCAGCCGGTTAGCACTGATCCAACACCCTACCGAGCTCGAACAAACCAGAACAGACCAATATCCTGGGGCTTCTGGTAGGAGAATCAGAGTTCAGAGAGCGCACAAAATTGTTGGAAGGGAAAATTAGACGCTGAATTCTCTCAATCCACGTCCATCAGTGAATCCTGACACATCTGATGGGACTGAACCTATGCCAACGCAGTCCTCGACTGGAATCGTGTCCACAGCATTTTCTCCCCTCAATATGACGCCAATCCAACAAAAAGAAATGCCACCAAGGTAGCAAATGAGGCGATCACATGTTATGCAACTCCTAACCCTCCACAGCCTTTAACTTGGCACGCTTCTTCACTTCACGGAGCATGCTTATACTTGTTGCCTGATCTTCAGGACGACTAGGCCATGCCTTCACAATGCGGAACAGATCCCTGATGGCAGAGAACTCGCCATTGCTCTGTGCACTTACATGCTTATCTTTGGTCATTTTTTGCCGCTTCCCATAATTGGCCTCAAAGTCACTTGACTTTTCATTCGCTCTTTGAAGCACTGAAGTAGGTATTCCTGAGTATCAAGGGCAAAGACAGCAAATGAGCATGGCAGTATGTGTCAGCGTAACACGGCCTTAAGAAAAAGAGCATTTGAACTCAGAGCAGGAGACATGGAGAAATGAACACATTAGTTTGATGATAACCTGCCAATCGAGCAACATTTACACCATAGCTTTTAGGGCATGCACCAGGTGTTAATCTATACAGGAAAGTTACTTCTTCCAGACCTCCTTCTCCCTCGGCCACCTGGCACGCCATATGACACAGCGATACCTGCAATGTTCAGTGTTCATAGATGCAGGTTACAGCATTGGATAAAGTTGGATTAAGAATCAACAAAAAAAGACAAAGGTATGTATCAATTACCTTGGTATCCTTGTGTTCCATAGCTAACCTATGGTAGTGTGTAGAAAACAAGCCTAGACACTGCACCTGATGAACTAGATATTCCAGAACTGAGGCCCTGTTGTAGCAAGGGCGAGTCAGTGATCTCATAGTGAGCAGTATTAAAGGTAAATGATACTACAAAGAATGAATTGATATCCTAGTAAGCAGCAATCAATGTGATGATCAGTAATTCAACTTACGCAATAGCTTGTCCATCAGAAGTCGATGTACCCCGCCCAAGCTCATCTAATACCACTAGAGAATTCTTGGTAGCTGATGACTGAGGCAAAAGTTGCACACGGTTGAGAACATACAAATTAAAAAAATAATATATGTCCTCATATCTCGAAGGAAGAACTTACAAGTACCGAGGCAGTCTCCTCGAGCTCCACCAAGAATGTACTTTGGCCAGCCATAATGTGATCCCTTGCTCCCATTCGAACAAAGATACGGTCAATAAGAGAAAGCTCAAGGTTTTCTGCAGGAACATCTGCTCCAATCTGGCAAAGAATATAAAATCAGTTGTCATGAACAAGCAATGCTGACATAGTGATATACATGATAAAAATGGTGGATTACCTGAGCCAATATAATGGTAATACAAACTTGGCGGAGGAGAGTTGATTTACCACCCATATTTGGACCAGTAAGAACAATAAAGCTGGCATCCCCTGACCCACCTATCTTAACATCATTCGGTACAAATGAACCATTGCCTAAGGAATCACTTCGTAGAATGGGATGTCCAAGATTTCTAGCATGGAAAGTAGGAGTATCGTCTGGGCCATTTGATTCTTTGATAGTTGGACAGCAACTTGGTCCCTCAAAATAACCACTTGCAATAGCAAGACTTATCAATACATCAAGCTCTGCATGATAAAACCATAAAGGCAACATTAGAGTAGAAAAATCTAACTACACAATGAATCCGGTATACGCAGCTATGGTCTTTGTTGGAAGTACAACTAGCATTCTCTTTCAAAAAAAGTACAGCTAGCATGATAACAATTCTTTACTAGTCATGCATCAACTGACATACAGGTAATATTTAGTCATTAACCAACATCACTGTTACTTGTTTACGCTTGACAACAAAAATTTCCACATAGTAGGTCGCACAAGCAAGCCTTTTGGAAGAACGAAACAAGTTGATATATAATTGGCAGGTGGACAGATGGTCTATGCAAAATTAGTAACTTTGTTTTTCAATAAATCCCTCCAAAATTAGTGACATAGAACATCAAACAAATTCTCAGCACTTTCTTTCAATAAAATAGCAAATCGGGGTACAGTAAAATA
Source organism: Themeda triandra (assembly GCA_018135685.1). Classification (NCBI taxonomy): domain Eukaryota; kingdom Viridiplantae; phylum Streptophyta; class Magnoliopsida; order Poales; family Poaceae; genus Themeda; species Themeda triandra. The sequence goes on from JAENPR010000134.1 coordinate 978,625, forward strand.
AAAGAGAGCAATTAGGAGGAACTGCCATAGAAGTATAGAACATTAGGAATATTGCTAACCTATGGTAAACTAAAACTGTTGGAATAAACTACAGCGCAAGGCTGCTTATGTTGGACATGTTTGAGATTTAGTCCCTTTTTAGACCAAGTTTGAGTTGGTGAAACTTTGTTTTGTTTCTATTGTAATCTGGCAACCCCAGATCATGTACCGTGACTTTGCTTTCTAAAGAGCTGAGGTTAATCCTCTTATTAAAAAACAATAATAAATAAACTACAGTGCAAGACAAAAAAAGAACATTATCGCATGAAGCATTACCTGCAACAACAGAAACTAACTGCCTCCACTCAGTGTGATGCTCAACAAATAGCTGAATCAGATTCTGAAGAATGCCTTTCAATTTTGATTCTTTCTCTGACTCGGCCTTTGAAAGTTCTAATATTAGTTCTTTCAGTTCCGGTGTCCAGTACCGACGGAAACCCTGGTTGGATCATTTAAAATGTCTTAGGACTTAATTCTTAACAGACCCCAGTTTGAATAGAACAGCTATGAACCATATTGAATAAAAATGCCAAGTGTTCAAGCGAAGTAAAGCAAATATGCAGTAGCTTAGCACACAAGATGAAAGAAAGAGAAATGAAATTGAACCGCTGGGGTCCCGGCATTGCACATATCGGAAGTCAGCAAAAGATGATAAATAGTAAATTCTGACCATTAAAGTGTTCTGTTGTTTTATGGCTCATCTCCAGATCATTTGCCAGGAGGAATACAGATTTCAAAACTAGCCCCAAGCAAACTATCGAACTCCAATTAATGTCAAAAACAGAGGACTGAACTTTGATGCATGACGACAATGTCCTAGTTTATGCACAACAGCAAAATAATGTTGCAACTTATTTAGTGTTGCACAACAGCAAAATAATGTTGCAACTAAGAATGTGGGGGGTTATTTAAAACCCCCACTCATTCTATCCTAAAGGTGGGGTTATTTTAGCACTTAAACCCCCCCACATTCTAGCCATCGGATTAGATTTCTGCAGTCTTGATTAGAGTTTGCATAGTTTGCACGGGAGGCTGGTTTGCATAGCATATGTTCCAGTGTTTATCTTTTTAAAGTTTATCAACAAGCATCATTAACAACTTGAACTACATTACAGATTACATGGTAGCAGTAGTAGTTGTAGGTCACACTTTGTAAAAGAAATATCTGAATCAGATTCAGAAGAATGCCTTTTTTCTGTTATAGTAGTAAGTAGTAAGGAATAGATATATATTAGCAAACCAAATGTGTGCAACAGTAGTAGCTCAGTTATACATTTATGTAGTAGCTCAGTTATACATTTATGTACTTATTTACACTTAAATACAAGAGGGAAAAAACAATGTGATTACCTTTTTTGTAGACTGCAACTGATAGTTTCTGGGAACTGAACCTCCCAGACTCTCAGGCACTTCAATTAGATACATATCTTTTCCAACATTAACATAATCAACCTGAACCATTGTTGACTGATTTTAATTGATAGACAATTAAATGATGCAAAACTTGAAAAAGAAGGATGATGTAGCACTACCGATGCAGGTCTCAACAGCTTTCGTTGCTCCTTCAGGTACTCTTTTAGACTGGATTTGATCTCTTCTATTGCATAGGAAGCGGCATCATATTCAGGATCACAACCTTCACAAGGAATGATCCGACCATTGCGGTCTGCTTCTGACCAATCAAATGCATCCCTAAATCGGTCTAAAATAGATGAGATATCTGGTAGGCCTTTGCCTGCAAATAGTTATTCACTTGCAAGGGTTACCTAACACATTAAATTCCATTATAGTAACCTAAAGCAGTCAAACAAGGAAAATAAAAATGAAGACAAAAGCAGTAACATGGGTGCACCAAGAAAACTAATGAGAAAATGCATTAGAAATAGACACATGTTATGGGGTATTAAAGAAAGCTGATATTCTACCTGGAGAGAGCAAATCATTAAGTTGAGATCCCTCTGCACATATCAATTTACTAATAGAAGAACATGCATGGAACATCTGCTGGCACCCCCGAAGTGCAGCAGTAAACTGTTGAAGCAATCTCTTTGATGCGTCTTCATAAAGAACAACCGATGAACTTTTCTTGTTTTTATCACTGCAGAAAAAATGTAGCTTGAGTGCTTGAGTCATTCAGGTTAGAAAAAGAGCCAAAAAACTTCAAAGAACCCATAGTAAAGCAAGACAGTATTCTGATGCTAAACACAAGGAAACAGTTTACAACAACCAAATGGTGCAGCAGTCCAGTGTATTGCATCAGATCTCTAATGATATACAATTATACTAAATTACCAGCTTGAGAAAAGACGCGCAAGCAGGCGTTCCATATCAGGGAGCCTAGACAAATCCTTACGAAACTGGGCAGCATAAACTTGACCAACTCCCTGAAATGAAGATGATTCAAATGGTAAGCAAAATCATAGGAAACATGAAAATAAAGCTCTATGCTGCTGTTTTTCTATGTAGATTACAAACATGTATAATCAACATGAGACTGTACATGTTACTCAGCAGTTTGAACTTTCTGGAGTTTTTCTTTGACAATTCATAATCTGTCACGTTTCAATATATGTAAAACAGTAAAACTAGGTGAATGACTTAATGTAGGCCCTGGTTGTTCTTCAAGCCACGAACAAAGGAGACTGATAAGCAAATTTATGTAGATGGAAAATAAGCACTTCATACCCTGTTTTTAGTTAGATTTAAACAGACACAGCCAAGCTCAAAATAAAAGATTGCTTATTCAAATATAAGACTAGCAAACATGGCCACGCGTTGCAACGGGACATACAGCATAGTTTCTGGTCCTAGAGCCCATAATCAGCTAGCTATCTTGTTGGATTTAACTAGACTTGGCCCAACCCTATTTTTTAATTAAATCCTAAGGTCCATAAACTAGACTTGGTTTGTTTCCAAAAAAAAAAAACTACCCATAAACTAGACTTGGTTCATTTCCCAAAAAAAAAAACTAAGGCCCATAATAAATGCTAACTACAACAAAGATTAATCCCATATAGGTAATTGTCTAAAGATTCACTCAGCTTAAATAGGTGGCTATGTCTACATCTACTGTGACTCAATTTGTGAGGTTAATCCCATAAATGTGTTAACTGCAATTTGTGATGTTATGAATGTGTGATAAATTGGTGGCTACATGCCAACATCGGTTGTGAGGTTATAAATGTGCATGCCAGGTCGAGATGCACATGGGCTTGGGGTCAGCCGACCAGGCCACCACATGAGTGGTGTGACGCTAATGAAAGTTTTGCAACTCCAAACTAAGTGAGATGATCAAGGAACAGACGAAGAGGGACAGAAGAAGAGGGGCATGAGTGAGGGACAACCATGAAAGCGAGAACAGTCAAAGTGGATGATGGAAGAGAAGAGGGTTATGAGTGAGGGACGACCGTGAAAGCGAGAACAGTCAAAGTGGATGATGGAAGAAGAGGGGTGGGAGGGAGAGATTAATATTTAGGTCTGGTATAGGTAGTAGCATTTCCAAATAATCTCAAGAATTAATAGAAAAACCTTGCAGAAAAGACAGAAGCTGGTTAGCGATCATGATTAGTATTGAAGGAGTAATGAAAATCCATATTCATTTCTAAAGAAGTAATAGTGCTGTCATTCTGAAGTGCAATCATTTAAATATATGGAAAAAAAAAGATAGAATGGCGACTGCATTGAGATATTTCTCAATTTTTGCACTGTGAACAGCAAGAAGAAAAGGAAGATAATTTGGTATTTATGGTGCTCTTTGTATCCCGAGTTTTTAGATTAGTGAATACCGCCATACTAGGCAGGATGACACCCATAATTTAGGAATATAATATAATTCCAAAAAACAGAAACCTTGAAAGTAGCAACAGCACTTTGACGCCGTAGTATTGCTCTGCGATCATACAATGGCTTCGCGATCCACTGTTTGAGTAACCTCTTTCCAAATCCAGTAACACAATGATTCAATTGTGCATACAGGGTCCTGAAGAATAAATATATATTAGCTCTTTGACACCAGAATTTGGTTCCTAAAGAAAACAGATAGTTCCAAGCAGGCATTACCCTGAGAGGCCACCAGTTCTCATATTTTCTAAAAGTTCTAGATTCTCCAGCGCTGCTGCATCAAGTATCATATGCTTTCGGATATTGTTGATGAGCCCCGAGCATGCAAGTGGCTCAAACTCAGCACATGGAAGTATTTTCTCATCCAGAAGGGTTTGCCTTAAATAAAATAAGGAACCTCCTAGAGCAGAAAGTGCATATGTTTTATCACCTGCTCCAATTAATTCACATAATAAGTTAGGCAGACAGTCCACAGAGTCTTGTATATCATCAGCATTGTTCTGTTTATCAGCTGAGCTGTAGTACTGCTTTATCTCATCAATAGTCTTTGCAGCGTCCCAGAATTCTGTGGACGGAAGCAGCTCATTTATTAAAGGCTTCCTTGTGTTGTTCTTTAATGCCTTCTCAGTTTCTGGACTCAGCATTTTACCAGGCTTTATAATTTCCACAGGCCTCATTTCAGACAAAATTGAACACAATCCATGGCGTTCTGGATCGTCTTGGAACTGTAAAAGCAACAAATATGAGTGTAAGAGGCTACACCAGCTCCACATTTGCTTCTTGAGCAATTCGCATAATGTGATAATAGTTTTCTACAATTTAATACAAATGGAAATGGAGCAATGGACACAGGATTCTGTAAGCACTAACCTGTCCTACAATAAATTTGCTTGTAGAAACATCAACTATGCAAACACCAATGGTACAAGTGTCTTCGCTCTTCTTTGAATTTTGTTGGTGACTTTCAGTCACGGACAGGAGGTATGAAGGATCTGGGTTTGCCAGTAGGTGCTCTCCTTCTATCAGTGTTCCTTTTGTGACCACTGCACATATTTCACGCCTGACAACCTTCAGAGAGTAAAGCATTATCTTATGCACACTTTAAATTGTTTTGACAGAATAAGGAAACAAATTTTGCTAAAGTTTGAAATCTAAATTCAGGAGACAAATTTGAAATCATCACATTTGCATGTTCCCATAACACAAGCAATTACTTTCATTGACACCATGGATGATGGAATCTAAGCATACCTTGTCCTTTATACCCATCTCCTTACGCCGAATGTCAAGCTGCTCAGGTGTTTCGGTCTGCTCAACAACCAGAACTCGATAACCCTGCAATGCAATTAATGTTATTATTACTATAAATGCAACTATGTGTGAAATTAAATGAGGAAAACACTATAAAATAAGTTTACCTTCTCAGCTAATTTCTCCAAATTCACTGATAAATTCTTCTCTGGGAATCCACAGTGAGGCTGTTCACCCTAAGATAACATCATTGAATACAGACAGTGAGTTTTAGATAATACGAGAAATGGCAGGTCTGGACTGCTGAGTAATAGCAGAAGAATCAATAAGCATAAATGTGAGAAGATATCCCTGCCTTCATGTACTGAAGATCAAGGTCCTTTGCCCCAACATGTGCATCCATCTCGAATAGTTCATAGAATTTGCCCATCTATTCAAATTCATATTATATTATTATAATCACTAAATGAAATAGTTGCATTTAAGTGCCCAGTAGCCTGTGGAAAAATATAGATGTACCTTGAAGAACAGAACCTTATCCATGTGCTGTGATTTAAATTCCCACCATTGTCTCTGTTTATCAATTGCCAAGACTTAGCATTAATACAGGTTGTGCCACAGAAAATAAGGTTTACCAACATGAACTTATACCTGCCCTCCTGTCAAACTCTTCAAGAACTGGGGTGGCAATAAAAGAGTTCTCGGATCAAAGCCCGGGCTTCCAGGACGTCTGCCTTTTGCGTCTTTGCGCCCTCTATAATTCCAAAAGGTTATTACAGGTAATAAATTCATAGCCCCTAAAGAATTCTTTGCTTACATTAGAGAATGAGAAGAAACATGTTTCTCAAGATCAAAGAGAAATAGGACAAGGCAGTAGAGTTTCTGCTCGATGCATGTGAAAAATGTATGCTCGAGAAACACATTATAGCATACCAAGGTTCAAAAAAGACATTATAGCATACTAAATTTAACATTGCAAAGAAACGAATCATCTAGCAATAAAAACACTCACTCTCCAAGGAATTTGAACTTCTCAGCATCCCGCTGTCCAAAGCGCTCAGCTGCATCCCCAGTAAGAGCAGTGCTGCCATTCCCTGTAGTTTGCCCCTCTGTAACAAAAGCAACCAAAATCACAAAGAGGCAAACACAAACTTAAGCCCATCAAAAGTTGAGAATTGAGATTCCACTACTTACTCTGGCCACAGTTCATTGGCACTTCTGGGTCAACTTTTCTAGTGGTATTAACAGATTCGAAGGTGAACCTTTTAGCAAAATCCAACGAGGCCACATCCACGTTTTTCCTCTTCTTCGAAATTCTCGACCCCGACTCAGACGTCAAACCAGAGCCCAGTGTCGACGGCGTGACACCAGAGCCCAGTGTCGATGGCGTGACACCAGAGCCCAATGTCGACGGCGTTGAACCTGCCACCAGCAAGGAACTCTTCGGCCTCCCCTTCCGCCGTCGCACTGCGACAACTTCCTCCTCGTCGTCTTCCTCATCCAGCTCCACCTCCTCCTCCGAATCATCCTCCACGCCAGCATCCCTCTTCCAGTCCTCGTCCTCAGTGGAATCCCCACCCCCCGCGCTATCCTCCTCCGCCACATCCGGCGATGATTTCGCCGCCGAGGTGTCAGACGCCCGCCGGAGACGCCGCAGCTTCCTCGGCGGCGGCGCCTGCGCCTGCGGCGGGGTCGAGTCCGAGTCCTCGGCGGCGGCGGCCTCCCACTCGAACCTCTCCTTCCCGAGATCGACCTCCTCCTCCTCGCCGTCGTCGTACCTCACGCGGTGCCTGCGGGCGGCCGCGTCGTAGGCCTCCACCCGCCCCTCGTACCACGCGTCGTCCAGCGGCCAGTACACCCGCAGCCGCCTCCCCACCGCCGCCGCCGCCGCGGGCGCGGGCGCCGAGGCGGCCGCCGCATCGCGCTCCGCCTTATCCTTCTTCCCCTTCTTCTGTTTCTGCGGCGGCTTGGGAAGGGAAGGGGGGAGGCCGCGGCAAGCGGGGACCTCGCCCTCGCAGCGAGGTTCAGCGGCGACGGAGAGGGCTTGGGCTTGGCCGCGCCGCCGGGGCTCGGGCCCGACGGGGAGGGGGTGGGGGAGGAGGAGAAGAAGGCGGTGATCTGGCTCTGCTTCCGCACCAGCGGCGAGCGGCCGTTACTGGCTCGGCGCGACGCCATGGCGGAGGGGAGCGAGCGAAGGAATGGACGGCCGCTCTCCTCTCCTCTCCGCGGCCGGGGGTTTAGGGTTTTGTCCTCTTGCGGGGGAAGGGGAATTGGTGGCGGGAGGGGATTAGTAGGAAGGAGGAAGAAGGCGGGTGGGCGAGGGAAATGGCGCGGAGAAGTGGCGGGAAAAGGAGGTGGGGGTGGGGGTGAGGAAGGGGAAGGAGGGAGCGCGGTGACACGTCAGCAGCGGCCACCGGAGGCGGGCGGCGAGGGCGATGCGGCGGAGCGTGGGGATGGAACCGGGCGCGGGAGGCGGGCATGGGACGCTGACATGTGGGCGCGGTTAGACGGTTCTGTAGAGTTTTTGGAGGTCCAGTGGTCAGTGGTCAGTTTGACGGTTTTTATTTTTGGCGTTCTGATTTCCTGGTTAATGGACAAATTGTTTTTTCTCAATGTCACGTTTAATTTTTTTTTGACAGTCTCAATGTCACGTTTGAATTTCTCTTTGGAGATTAGGACAAATTATTATTCATGGGCCTGATTTTTGTAAGAAATTGTAGAATCATCACTGATTCTGATTCACTGGCATACAGTCAGACAAGAAACATTTTGCCTGAGAATCACTATTATTGTTTCTCACTTTTATGCTTAGTAAGGAGAAACGACGGTTAGTTAATTTCTTGTGGTTCTTTGTGTACAAACAACCATGATTTTTAAGTCAATTCTTTTCAAGAGAAACATGTTAAAATCAGGTTTATTATAAGTTGTTCTCCACCCAAAAAAAGTTCTAAAAAGATTCACTAAAATAACAATGTCATCAAGTGATTATGGTTCATCATATGAAATGCTTACAGGGAGAATCTAGATTGAAAATATTTTTACGAGAATCTAAACCCTTCAAAACACACCGTTTCATAATTTATTTGCGTGACAAAAGGTGACAAGCAAAGTGAAATGCGAGACAGCCGTTCGAGCCGCAGTTCGGGCGCCAGGCAGGCTGCGCGGTGGGCCCGGGAAGCGCGACCGTCGCTACGGTTCGAACTCCGAAGACTGCCGTTGACGCTGACGCGGCGAAGACTCCTGGGCCCACTTCCAGTTCTCCCTGCGCCGCACTACCGGCACCGGGCACCGGCGGACCGGCCATTCGCCGCGCGTGCCGTCTCCATCCAGCGGCCAGCGTGACACCCGCTCCAACCGGAGGACCATCACAGCCGTCCGTCTCCGTCTCCCTTCCGTACGGCTCCCGTGCCGCGTGGCCCAACTGAAAAGGCTACAGGCACTGGGTGGGGCCCGGCCGTCATGTCACGTCTGCGGCGAGTCCGAGTCGGCTGCAGTTGCAGCCTTGCCATCTGCATGCACCTCGCCTAGCGCCTACTGCCTACTACTACTCACGGAGCTCCACTACTCACACTCGAAGCAAAAAGCTCAAGTCCTCCCCGTCTCTCCCTCTGCTCCCACTCGTAGCCTCGGCGCCGGCGAGAGGTGAGGCTAGAGGCTTCTCGAGCCGGTGGTGCGGGCGCGCGCGAGGGTTCGGGGGAGGGGGCCCAGCAGCGCCGGTCGATCGGCGTGCCCGGCGGTGGCGGCCATGGACGAGGACGGCGACGCGGTGCCGGAGGCGGACCTCGCGGACCCGAACCCGGACGTCGGGGACCTGTTCCGCCACTACGACGGCCTCTACTTCCGCGGCGCGCTCGCCGCCGCCGGCTTCACCGTCCAGTGGGGCTCCTCCTCGGCCTCGTCGAAGTCATCGCTAAGCAGGTTGTGTTAGATAAGCCTAGCATCTATTTTTGCTATGCATGGCCTTGTTTGGATTGGAGTTGGAATTCAAAAAGTTAGAATTCAACTCCCGTGAAGACTTTCGTTTGTATTTCGCAAATATTGTCCAATCGTGGGACTAACCAGCCAAAAGATTCGTCTCGTGATGTCAACTAAATCGTGTAATTAGTTATTTTTTTTACCTATATTTAATGCCTACGACAGGCCCAAAAATGATGTGATGGAGAGAGAGTGAAAAAAGTTGGAATTTGGGGTAATCCAAACAAGGCCCATGTTTTCTTTCTTTGATGCATGCACACGAGCTCCAATCTGTGGCAGCCGTGTGCGCGTAGGACTCTCGTGGTGTGAGACTAGCTTCACCACGACATGCAGGTATGGCCAGCGCGTGATGCGTGGGGATGGACGCGCATTTATTCGCAACTTGCGCATTAGTTTCGTGACGTGCGTACAGTGGCGTGCGTTGCTCTCTGTACTGCAATAATAAAAGGAGAAGCAAACATTAGAAAATGCTGCGCTTTCAGGCAGCCCAAAAAATCCTCTGGCTTCAACTGCTCTTGTGTTCTTCTTAGTCCACTCGCCGCCGGCGTTCATCGCCGTCCAGCTTCTAACAGGTGGCATCGGAGCGGGAGAATAAGGGACCTGCGAAGCATGTCGACCAAGCCGCGCGGAAGCACGCCGCCGGTGACGGCCAAGAAGGAAAAACCGGAGGGCTCCGGCAGCAAGACGCCGCGCCGCTCTCCGTCTGCGAGTCGCTCTCCACCGCGCCGTTCACCGCGCCGCTCTCCGCGTCGCTCCCGGGCACCACGCCGCTCGCGCACCCGACATCCACGCGAGGTCGTCATCGAGCGCGTCGTCCGAGAAGGCGGCGGTTCCGGGACTCCGGCCGCAGCCGACGCGCACCAACTACTACCAATGGTCGCCGCGGATGAAGTTGAAGCTGCAGGCTCGCCGTCTCGGGACGCCATCGAGCACCCCGACACCACGGAGTACGACGACGACCGGAGTGCCCTTGACGCCATCCGCGGCGCGGTACGGAGGACATGGTGCCCGCGCTCGCCACCAAGGACACCGCCTACGACGCCCGGGAGGCCATCAAGACGCTCCGCATCGGCGACGACCGCGTGCGGAGATCAACCGCCCAAACCCCTCGGGCGGAGTACGAGAACATCAAGCTCCGCGCCGACGAGACCATCGAGGAGTTCGCCTGCGTCTCACCAACATCACGCAGCGGATGGCAGCCCTCGGTGATCCGGAGCCCGACCATCGCGTGGTGGCCAAGTACTCGCGCGTCGCTCGTCCACGGTACAAGCAACTCGTAATTTCGATTGAGACTCTCCTTGACCTTTCCCACTGTCAATTGAAGAAGTCACCGGAGGCTCAAGGCGGCCGACGACGTCGAGCCAACGCCGCCGCGAACGCGAACGGCAAACCGCTTCTACGAGAGGAGCATGGATCGAGAGGTACAAGAAGAAAGCGGAGTCCTTCCGCGGCGGTTCCGGCTCCCGTGGTCGCGGCGAGCAGGCCGGGGCAGAAGGACGGGGGCGCGGCTCCGGCGAGCCTCGTCCGCCGCCGGACTCTCCTGTCCGCGCCGTGGCAAGAAAGGCCACCGGGCCGGTGATTGTCGCGGCAAGAAGAAGGAGGAGCCGGCCCACGAGGCCCACTTGGCCCGGGGAGGAGGAGGAGCACGCCCACGATGCTCGCCTTCGACACGGCCCATGAGGAGGCCATTCCCTCTCACCACCGGAGCGAGATCACGCCGGCGCACTCCGCTACTCCACCGCGGCGCTTGCCGAGCTCCATCTCATCGAGCGGAAGGTCGTCCCAACCTCGACGACGAGGTGGACCGGGATCCGAAGCGATGGATCCCGGACACCGGAGCGTCAAATCACATGACCGGATCGCGCGCCGCCTTTCTCCGATCTCGACACCGCCGTCAAGCGGCTCGGTGCGATTTGGGGACGGCTCCGTGGCGCGGATCGAGCGGGGAGCGGGACAGTCCTGTTCTCCCTCAAGAACGGGGAACATCGCTCCTTCACCGGGGTCTACTATCGCCGCTCCACCGCCAACATCATCTCCGTCGGGCAACCGGATGAGGGCGGATTCCGTGTGCTCGTGGAGCACGGCGTCATGCGCATCCGTGACGGGAGCAACGCTCGCTGGCCAAGGTTCCCCGCGGGGCCGGGAGACCGTACGTGCTCAACGCCAAGCCGGCACGCCCGGCCGCTCGGCGCGCGCACCGACGACGAGGCGTGGCGGTGGCACTCGCGCTTCGGCATCTCCACTTCGCCGCCCTCCGCAAGATGGCGAGGAGGAGCTTGTCCGTGGCCTGCCTCGCTCACACAGTGGATCGGGTGTGCGAGGCCTCCGCTCGCCGGCAAGCACCGGCGCGCCCCGTTCCCGCAGCGAGCCCGGGCCGACGTTCCACCGAGGCGCTCCACTGGCCGCACGGCGACATCTCGCGGGCCAATCACGCCGCCACACCGAGCGGCAACCGCTACTTTCTTCTCCTCGTCGACGACTACTCCCGCTACATGTGGGTGTGTCTCCTTCCCACCAAGGACGCCGCCGCGAAGCCATCAAGCGCGTCCCAGCGGCAGAGAGAAAGACCGGCAAGAAGCTCCCGGCCCTTCGGACGGATCGTGGCGGCGAGTTCGCGCACCGACTTCACCGAGTACCGCGCTCACCTCGGCGTCCGGCGCGAACTCACGGCGCCGTTCACCTCACCGTAACGGCGTCGTCGAACGCCGTAATCCGGTCGGTCGTCGGCACCGCCCGGAGCATGCCGAAGGCAAAGGACTACCCAGGGTGGGGGAGAGGCGGTCACCACCGCGTGTACCTCCTCAACCGTTCCTCCTCCAAGAGCATCCAAGGGAAGACACCGTACCGGCCTTCGGACCGGCGCCGCCCAACGTGTCGCACCTCCGTACCTTCGGGTGCATCGCCCATGTCAAGGTAAACACGCCGCACCTCCGCAAACTTGATGATCGCAGTCGCAAGATGGTGTTCGTGGGCTACGAGCCCGGATCAAAGGCTTACGAGTCTACGATCCGACGACCCGGCGTGTGCACATAAGCCGGGACGTGGTGTTCGACGAGGCGAGTCGGTGGACATGGTCCGCCGAACATGACGACGAGTCCGTGGACTTCACCGTGGAGAGACTGTGCACCGCTGTGAGGCGGACACGGTCGGCACCACCACAAGCACCGCGCCGCTCACCACTTCATCCACAACGGCACGCCCGCTTCACCAAAGATCACCCACATCTCCACCACCGAACGAGTACACGGCGGGAACACCGGCCGCAGGCTCAAGACCCGCGACGTCGAGCCCGGCCCCGTCACACGAGGTCGGTCGTCTCTCCACCAGTGCTCCTCCTTCGGAGAGCGGCTCGACAACGACCACGATGACGACGCCCACTCCGGTTTCGCCGCGTCGACAACGTGATCGGGTCCGCACCGATACCCGGCCTCGTTGCCGCACGGACCCGGAGGAGCGCCGCGTCGCTCGCCGCGACGTCGAGCCAACCGGCCTCGCCGAGGCGCTCGAAGCACGAGTGCCGGCGCCATGCCATGCTCGACGAAATGACGGCGATTGAAGCAAACAGTACATGGGAGCTCGTTGACCCACCGCCTAAAGTCCGACCCATCGGGCTCAAATGGGTTTACAAGGCGAAGAAGGACGCAGCCGGGATCATCTCCAAGTACAAAGCCCGGCTGGTCGCGAAGGGCTATGTACAGCGGCAAGGCATCGACTTCGACGAGGTGTTCGCACCCGTGGCGCGCCTGGAGTCCGTGCGGCTTCTCCTTGCACACGCCGCGAACGAGGGCCGGGCTGTCCACCATATGGACGTCAAGTCGGCCTTCCTAAACGGTGAGCTGCGGGAGGAGGTCTACGTCGAGCAGCCGCCAGGCTTCGTCCTCAAGGGTCATGAAGGCAAGGTCCCGCACCTCGTCAAGGCACCGTACGGGCTTCGTCAAGCTCCCCGTGCCTCGGTATGCGAAGCCGGACAGCTCGCGCTTGGGCTCGGCTTTCGGCGCAGCAACTCCGAGCATGCTGTGTATCTGCGTGGCGAGGGCATGCACCGCTCGTTGTGGGTGTGTACGTCGACGACCTTGTGATCACCGGTGGTAGCGCAAGCGACATCGACGATTTCAAGTCACAGATGAAGGCTATGTTCCCGATGAGCGATCTGGGGCTGCTGCACTACTATCTCGGCCCGGAGGTGTCTCGCCGGCGGATGGCATCACCTTGGGCCGAGCGCGTACGTGGCGAAGATCCCGAGAACGCCGGGTTGACTGGGTGCAAACCCAGCCGGACTCCCATGGAGCCACGCCTCAAGTTGAGCAAGAAGAGCACCGCTCCCGCCGTCGACGCCACAAAGATACGAAGCATCGTCGGCTCGCTGCGGTACCTTGTGAACACAAGGCCGACCGGCCTTCTCGGTGGGTTATGTGAGCCGGTTTATGGAGAAACCGACCACCGAGCATCTAGCAGCTGTGAAGAGGGTGCTGCGTTACATCGCGTGGCACGCTGCACTATGGCTGCTGCTACACAAGGAGAGAGGAGAAAGCTGATCTCGTGGGTTTCAGCGACAGTGATCATGCCGGAGATGTTGACAGCCGCAGAAGCACCCGGGCGTCCTCTCTTCTTCCTTGGCAAGAATCTCATCACCTGGCAAAGCCAAAAGCAAAAGGTGGTGGCCCTCTCATCATGTGAAGCCGAGTACATGGCTGGTACCACTGCTGCGTGCCGGGGAATTTGGTTGGCGCGGCTGATTGCGAGCTCGAGGCAAGAAGACCGACACCGCCAACCTGAAGATCGACAACCAATCTGCCATCGCCCTCGGTCACAACCTTGTCTTCCACGACCGCAGCAAGCACATCGATGTCGGGTACCATTTCATTCGGGAGTGCGTCGAGGATGGCAGTGGTGAAGATCGAGTCCATCGGGACAGAGGAGCAGCTGCGACATCGCAACCAAGGCTCGCGCGCGGAACGCTTCGTGAGTTGCGCTCTCGCATTGGAGTTCGAAGTGTGCAGCATCGACACTAGGCTTAGGAGGAGATTTGTTAGATAAGCCTAGCATCTATTTTTGCTATGCATGTTTTCTTTCTTTGATGCATGCACACGAGCTCCAATCTCGTGGCAGCCGTGTGCGCGTAGGACTCTCGTGGTGTGAGACTAGCTTCACCACGACATGCAGGTATGGCCAGCGCGTGATGCGTGGGGATGGACGCGCATTTATTCGCAACTTGCGCATTAGTTTCGTGACGTGCGTACAGTGGCGTGCGTTGCTCTCTGTACTGCAATAATAAAAGGAGAAGCAAACATTAGAAAATGCTGCGCTTTCAGGCAGCCCAAAAAATCCTCTGGCTTCAACTGCTCTTGTGTTCTTCTTAGTCCACTCGCCGCCGGCGTTCATCGCCGTCCAGCTTCTAACAGGTTGGGGTTTTCGTTTTCCTTCCGGTCAGTTCTTGGCTGCCTCCACCTCCTAAACCTGCGGCGGCTCTGGTTCGCGTGCTCAAAGCCTCCCCTTTTTCGCGTAGTTAGGCAGTCTCAATGCAAAGACTCTATCATAGAGTCTAAGACTATTTATTATATTTTATTTATGGTATTTTGCTGATGTGGCAGCATATTTATTGAAGAAAGAGGAAGAAAAAACAAGACTCCAAGTCTTATTTAGGTAGAGTCTGCATTGGGACTGCCCTAGCCGTTAGGCGGGCGCTGGGCGCCCTGTACTCGATCTCGATCGATCTCGTGCGCTGCATTTTTCGGGTGTTTTTATTGGTTGTTTTTTCCCCGATAAATCCAGGGGCCGGCCTTGTTCTTGGAGTCCCGGTGAAATCAAGAATCTTTTTGGGTTGGGCAAATTTGGGCGCGGTGGCTGGGTGTACAACATGCTGCGCCTGCGCCTGCGCCCCCGCCATTTCTTTGATTTTTGGTCTAGTTTGGTACCCACCGCACCAATCCAGGCACATGGAAGATTTCTTACGGTTTTTGGTGTACAACATTCTATCTCGATCATCATTGTACATTCTTTTCTTCACCTTTCTTTGAGTGAATTCCTTACGGTTTTATTCTTGTATGTATGGTATATTTTTCTTTCTCCCGTTTCTGGGAAGGATCATGTACATTCAACTCGTTGATCTTCACAGAAGCATTAATTTCCCTTCGGCTCCAGGCACATGGAAAAGGAGCCCCTTTTACTGTGCTCAACTGCTCCCTTCGACCATGGAGATTCATTTCCCTCTCCTATTACGATTTGGTTGTTGTATCTTTACTGTACTCTGCAATCTGTAGTTGAGTAGCTTTAGGATATGGAGCGTGCTGCTAGTTACAATATGCATTATGATGTTGGGGATACCTCGTTTACTCTGTGGATATATCATGAGATGTTAGGTGAGTGGAAAACTTTGTTTGGAACGCGGGAATTTAACAGGAATTGTTGATCTTGCTTATGTATTTATGGTACCTCTTTGTAGGAGGGGAGTTAATGACACCTTTGGTTTATTTCCACCCCCCTTGGCACTTCAGTCCCGCATGATCGAATTGTTTATATACTAGGGGAAAAAGTTTCTGATCAGTGACAATATTCATCTGCAAATTGTTTGTAGTTTGCTTAGCTGGTTTACTAGGTGCTTTGTATATGTATCCGAGATTTCTTAAATGGATGGGCACCTTGAAATTTAATGGGTAGTGAAAGCTTTGGCAACTTGGATTAAATATCACCAAATTACAAAATAGAGAGGAGAACTTTGGTGATACTTTCAATGGTTGCTATGCTTAATGATTTATTTTGATGCTCGGATAACAGATACACTTGCTAAGAAAAGTTCATACTTGAAAAGTTTATATCCAATATCGGCAGCCCCCATTTTATTATTTTAGCTAAATGCATCCTTCTTTATTGATTTAGTTTTGAAGCCTAAATTCTAGAAACACTGATTTGGTTATCTATGCAGGTCTTTTGGATCTTGCACCTTTTCAAAACAACAAAATACCATAACACTCTCTGAGTCATTTCTTAAGTATTGCTCATGTACTGACCGGAAGAATGCATTGCTTCATGAAATGATCCATGCAATCCTATATGTGAAGCGTCAGAGGAAGGACCATTGGTAACATCTTCTGCTCTTAATTAAGAGTTGTGTCCTTTCATTGCTGTCAGCTCTACCCTGCTTGTCGGCTGCTTAGATTTTCTGTTAAATCATGCCAGGAATCATGGCCCTGATTTCCGTGCTTGGATGGAAGCTATTAACTCATGCTGCGCACAGGATCACCAGGTTAGTCTTTCCTGTATGGAAACCTACTCATGCACTGTGAAGGGCAGCCAGGTTATGTTTTCTATCTGAAAACCTATAAGCTGTTATGCCCTGTTGGTGATTTCTCTTTTTCTTGTGCTTCAGAGACCAGATGGTGGGTACAATATCACCACCCGTCATGATTTCATCCCAGAAGAGCCCAATAGCTTCAAGGGTATTGTGTGGAAGGTACTTCTGTAATCTGCTCATTGTGCTATCTCTCTTTTTTGGTGTAAGGTTGCTTTTTGGCAATATTCTTATCATAATGTGGCATGCTCTATTACTACTTTCCAGTGTAGGTCTTGTGGTGATACACTTCTGAGGGCCAAAAACCAGGGTCCTCCATCTGATGCTTGCTGCATTGAGAACGATGACATCGATGCATCCTGTGGGAACATGCTTTGTTACTGGCACAAGTAAGAGTGTTTACTATAACAAATAAAAGCTTATCATAATCGGACAGAGTAGCTGTACCACAGGCACAATAAACTTGGAGATCAGACCATTTGAGTCTTGTTAAAAGGTTTATCCTACAAGGTCACTAGTGAATAACTAATCAGTGCCTTCAGACAAGATGTTGCATTTATTCTCAAAATTTAACCTTTAAATTGCGTTAGACGAAAATTGAACTTATCACTAAATTTACATTCTACTTTGTGCTATTTTGGAATAGAATCAATTATTACACTTAAGGGTATTTCCAGATAATAGTAATCAGCATATGTTTCCATTGGTGTATGCAAGGAGCTATGTTACTGATTGTATTATTTTTGGCAGCCACAAGAGTGATTGTCCTGGTATTTACAATAAAACGATGTTGAAATCAGAAGCACCATCTCAAAAGAAAGTTGCAGGAGGTACAGGCCCCACTTTTCAATATATAATATGCATTTATATTTGTAAACACTGATCTATGCAATAATGATTATGGAAGCTAAATGTAGCTGTTTAAATACAGTTATACACAAACTGAGCTAGGTGCATGATTGTTTTTATTCCTTATGCCACAAAAATTTTGTGTCGTGATAATTTTTTCTTCATGAGGGTTTCACGTATGACATTTTCCTCAAGCAACCAAGCAAACCGTAACAAAAGCTTGATATATTAAAATTCATTGTTTAATATTATATTGTTCTGTGTACTGCAGTAATCCCACCGTCATTGAACAGTGGCATTTGATGCTTGTCATTCTAGTACTAGTAAAGCCATGTTACCATATCAACTCACACAATATTACCCTTCAGGTGCTCAGTTGCTTCTGGCTTTTCCATCAGAAATGTCCAAGTCAAAAGGAGTTATTGAAGAATCCAGTTCATCTATATTGCAGCTGTCGTGGAGTACTAAAGCCACAGAACCAAATGCTGAAGACAAGCATCTTTGTCTAGGGAGTGGCAGCAATGGTAAACCTCAGGGAAGTAGCTCCTCGAAGAAAGCAGACATGAGGCGCAGTCCTGAAATGGTTGGGAAAACAAGTGTTCTGCCTGCTCAACCCCAAGGAAAACCAAATCAGAACCATGGATTGGTTGCAACGGTGAAGCAAGCGCCTGTGTCCGTGAAAGGCTACAATGATGCAAAATCACCAGGGAGAGATACATCAAAGAAATCTGGCAAGCGGCATAAGCCTGATGATCTTCAGAAAACCAGTGTTCTCCCTTCTGCACCCCAGGGAACACCAAAACTCAAGCATGCATTGGCTGCAACAGAGAATGACAAACTCTCCTCAGCAGGGCACTGCAATGATGCAAAATCACGAAAAACTAATGCCTCAAAGAAAGCAGGAGAGTGGCATGAGCTCCAGATTGCTCAGAAAGCCTGTTCTCAGCCAACTAAGCAAGACCTGATTGCACCGGAAAAGAAAGAACTTCCACCTTTGATGGGCAGCAGCAATGAGAAGTTACTGGACAAGAGCTCTTCAAAGAAGGCATACATGCAGCATGAGGATAAGCCTGCTGATCTTCAGAAAACCAGTGTCCTCCCTTCTACACCCCAGGGAACACCAAAACTGAAGCATGCATTGAGCGCAACAGAGAATAACAAACTCTCCACAGCAGAGCACTGCAATGATGCAAAATCACAAACAATTAATACCTCAAAGAAAGCAGGAGAGTGGCATGAGCTACAGATTGCTCAGAAAGCCTGTTCTCAGCCTGCTAACCCTCATAAAAGACTGAAGCAAGACCTGATTGCACCAGAAAAGAAAGAACTTCCCCCTTTGATGGGCAGCAGCAATGAGAAGTTATTGGATAGGAGCTCCTCAAAGAAGGCATACAGCCAGCATGAGGACAGTCAAGAAATGATTGTTCTGCCAACTGCCTCTGGAATCAAACCCATGGCATCAGTCTTTGTTGCATCACAGAAGCAGCAGAAGGGAGCTACCCCTTTGATGGGCAGCAGCAATGAGAAGTTATTGGACAGGAGCTCCTCAAAGAAGGCATACAGGCAGCATGAGCCCGAAGGCATTCAGGAAGCCACTGTTCTGCCAACTGCCCCTGGAATGAAGCCCATGGCATCAGTCTTTGTTGCATCAGAGAAGCAGCAAAAGGGAAAACGCAAAAGAAAGCCTGTGAAGGAAAAGGAGAGGAAGCCTGTGAAGGAAAAGGAGTATGCTGTGATGATTCCGTGGCTGAACTACTATGAATCAGACAGGTCAAGTGGGTCGCCCGAGCCCCTTGTAAACAAAAGAACAGAGCGAAGGAGGAGAGAAAAAGAAAGAGAAAAAATGCTGGCTTATTCACCATCAAAGAAGATAAGAACTGAGGCATCGGTGAACTCTGGGACATATGCCTCTGTCATCAGTACCCACAAAATCGAGATGGTAGCACAAGATGGATCGATGCAGCAGTCTCGTCCACCGTCTCCATGCTCAGCCCATGCAGTTGTTACTACTGCTGACCAGGTGGTGGGGACTCCGGCAACTGGAGATCAGTCACAGCCATCTGCTCCATGCCTAAATTCTGTTCCATTTCTTCAGCCAGCAGATCCGTTAACTTCTCCAGATCAAAGCACTGCCCCTGACATCATAGAACTTTCTGATGATGACTGACCCTCTTCGATGATGATAGCTAGCATGTTTTGGATGGTTGCTGGAGTCATTGCTACAGGCAATGCGTCTTGGATGCGCAGCCATACTCGCCACATCCATACTATATTGGAAGTGACATAGTTTGCTAGCTCTTACTATAGAGTAGTGTCTGATGTTCCCACGAAAGTCTCTCAAATTGCCGAGAGCCATACAGCATATCTGTAATATTTTGTTTATGTCGTCAAACTCTTAAGTGAACATGACGTGAGACTGCAGTTGCTACAGCTTGAACTTGATCACTTGAAACAAAAAAATCTTGAACTTCGATGCCCTGCGACTTTGTCGCCTGTGCTTCTGTTGCGATTCAATCAGCATCTAAATAGGGTAATTATATGTTGTCTTGATTCTTAAGTCTAGTGTGGATATGCATGAAACATCTCTAACCTGTATGGTTGCTGCATCGCTGCATAATACTTGCTGTTGGAATGTGATCCACATGTCAATGCAACATACCTTTTCAGTTTCCAACATATCAACATATCGGTGGAAAACAAGAAAGTTTGCATTGTCGAAGGCCTTGCTGAATTGAATGCTAGGTTCATGTGATCCCGATAGTGTGTTCAGCTCAAAGCCGAATCCCACTTTGAAGATTGAATCCATAGTTGTTTTCATCAAAAGATCCTGAGGAAAATTGCATTATGGTAACCTAACTTGCAATCAGAGGGGTAAAGATAAGGAGAACTTGCAATCAAATGGGTAGAAATAAGGATAACTAACAGGTTAGTATCTGAGCTTTGTACTTGACTTCTTTTTAGTAGCATGTAGTTGAGTTTGTTCAAGTTCAAGATACTTGCTTCCTCAAACAATGAGCTCAGTTTAAAATTATTTGTTATGTTTTTTTTTTACTTGTTCAGACTTCAGATAACCAATCGATATCTCAGTTGAGCAGTGCTTACATGTTTGCTCCTTCTTTCTGCAACGAACAGCTAGACTAAATTCATATTAGATATAGATTTGGCTCTGCTTTGCCTTCTAGGTAAATTAGCTAATTGCAAACATAGAATAGGCTATAGTTACAAATATATTTACATATTTATGAATTATGATAATACTTATGGAGGTACCTGCATGTCTATGGAAGTTTTATTGTCTGCTGCAGATGAGATCTTCTTTGTTAGTTTTGCAGCATTTATTCTGAACACACCACTGCTGAAGTCGCGAAGCAGTCCGGTTGAGAACTCATGGCTCGCTAACTTCCTCTGTTGCCGCCACTTCTCCCCATCGGTTGCAAAAATTCCATTTCCAAAGAGATCCTTCATGATTTCAGTGTTGAAGTCGCCCTGTAGATTTTTTTGAAAACTGTCAGAAGTGTGCACAAGCTCAGAGATATTCAGTTGACCCCCTTTGTTTTTTTTTTTCAAGATTATCAAATATAAGTGATCTGACTAATTTGAACATGAAAACACAACACTAGAAATATCCAATTTTTTATTTGCTTACTAACACTTTCATGAAAACTACCTTACTGTTTAGGGAATTTGGCAATATAGTAGACGTGAGGGGAGAAGGAAGAAGATGATCAGGCAAGGAAAACTACCTTGCTGTATTTACTGAAGTTGGTCTTGAGGATATGCTCAATGACTTGTGGATCAGAGGTCAATATTTCACTGTGCCCAGGAAAGAGAAGCCTGCTGGTCCGATGGGCGAGCGCGTACTCCACATGCTCATCGAAGAGCCTGTCGAAATTCTTGAGCATCTGGAACACAGTCCCAACAAGCGGTGGTCGATCACGAGCTCTCCGACTCCAAGCAAACTCTTTGATGCAGAAGACAGCGAAGGACACAAGAACACCCATGGTGTAGAGCTAGGGTCACCACCAGCAAGGCCATGGCGAGAGCTGAAAAGCAAGCACAGGCCAGCGGTTGCTGCCATGGAGAGCTGGGAATGAGAAGCCATTGGAGCTGCGTGCTGGCTTCTGCTATCTGAGAACAATATTTATTACCATTTGTATGTTTGGTCATTGACCATGGGTATGAAGAGATTTATTTATTCAACACTGAGTCGTGTTAATATTTACATAAGGGCTTACTGAAGATTTGCTATTATAATTTTGCAAAGTTTGTCACTGGTATTTGCTGGGCTGAGCCGTATCGTATGAGCAGATATACGTATTAAATATTAGCGAAATTGATAAAAAAATCAGATACTCTGCAGATACGTATCCATCGTGTATTGGCCGTGTATCCGTATCGGTTACGGGATACGGCACGTCCCTGGTATATCCGTGAAGGTTGCTGACGTGATTGCACGACGAACCATTTGCGAATTTCTGAGTTCTGCAAGGCTGGCTCAGTGGGAGACTTGTTTGCCTTGAGAGTTGAGACTGCTATGTCAATAGCAATCAAGTTGAACGAGTTCAGTGGCGAGCACGAAGTTCTCCGATGACCTGCCCCTGATGGCCTGATGGCCTGATGAATCCTGTTTGGTCGACATCTACCAGCCGTGCAATCTGTTGTTGGAGGCGCGATCCAGTTCTGCAGAGAGACCGGTATGAACGCCTCGAGACACCTGGCCGCGGCCGGGCAAGCTCCGGGAGGTACTATGGTGTGTTTGGTTGGGTGGCTAACCCCAACCAGGCTTCCTGGTGGCCCAAAACCAGTTGTTTGGTTGCCTGGCCACAGGGTCTAGTCTGGCTAACTGGAGCCAGCCGTACAGCCTTAGCCAGGCTAAGGGAGAACGCCCAAATCGGCCGTTCTCGTCTGGCCAGGCTTGCGCCAGCCCACTCGAGCTCCCAAATCTGTTTCTCGTCACCTCCCTTCCTCACCCCGAGCGTGTGTTCCACCGTTGCTCCTCCTCCTCCCCTTGTCAGTGCTCCTCCTCCTTCCCACCGGTGCTCGCTGCTGCACAGATCTGGCGGCGTCCATGGCGAGATCCGCCGCCGCCGAGCTCCGCGCGGGTGAGGATCCATGCAGAGTTGGGGAGGAAGGAGATAGGAAGGTGGCCCCGGATCCACCAGTGGCGAGCTCCGCGCGGGTGAGGATCCGGCCAAGCGGGCGAGCTCGGCGCGGGCCGCGGGCGAGCTCTGCCGCCAGACGCGTGTGGCCCACGCCACCTCCGAGCGCGTGTGAAGCCGCCGTCGCGGGAAGTGGTCGCGGTCGCAGTCGCCGGCAGGCTGCAGCCGCCGTGGTCCCTCGACCCATCCTCGGCGCAGCGTCTCCGCCCCTTCCCGGTGCAACGCGAGCGGCTCCGCCCCTCACCAGCGCGGCCACAGTCACCGGGCGCCGATATCGTGGGGCGCTGTCGAGCTCCCTCAGCCCCTCCCCGGCGCCGAGTCCGTGAAGACGTCCGCCGCGAGTGCAGCTGGTGTACCATGGTTGCAGAAGCCGCTGCAGCTGAAGCCGCGGAGGGCGGGCAAGAGGACGAGCTGGAGATGCGGGAGGCCTTCAAGGTCTTCGATCTGCAGGAGGTGCTCAAGAAGCTGGGGCAAGTTAACTGGATCGAACTCTTGAAGATAGGCCGGACATGGTGGTGAATAGATGATGATGGGTAGTAGGTTAATTTCCTAATTAATTGTTCTTCGGGCTCCGTGTTTCGTCATAGAGAGTACTGCACGGTGGCCCTAGTAGTTGGCCTCATCCTTGTCTTGTTGCCTTGATGCAGAGGTGCTCATCCATGGCGGAGCAGTGGTGTTGGCTGAACAGATGAGCATACCCACCAAGTGTTTGATAAATTGCCTCTCCGCCTGTCGCGAGTGTAGAGATGCTTCTCCGATTCAGATTGTTGTCTTCAACATTTTTTATCCGATTTGTGGATTTGTGAATCATGATCCAATCGAAATAGAATGAGCAGTTCATAATTGATAAGTTGAGGATGTCTACCACCTGTTCAACGAAATGGCGGTAATCTTACCAAGCCAGAGAAGAGGTGACCTTATCGAAACAAAACAGGCAACCAAACAAACTCTAGGTCTAGCCAGGCTTACGCAATACAGGTAACCAAACAACCAGAGGTTGGCTTGGTAAAAGCGGGCTAAGTCTAACCAGGCTAGGATTCTAGCCAGGCTAGAAATTATGCTGGAAACCAAACACACCCATAATTCTTTGTACTGCTGTCTTTGTACTGCTATCTGATATGTGATATCACCAAACCTGAAATCACTAGAGAAGATCATACTGACTCATATTGAATGGGCAACGGCAGCGGTGGTGGTGGCATGGCCTGCCTGGCTGGTACGGGACGTCGGGGGGAAGACACGAAACGTGGCGATCGGTCTTTCTAATTACGTAACCGTGCACAAATCTCACAAGGCAAAAACGTCAGTACACAGGTGCCAAATACATGAAAAGAATACTATGAGAAAAAAATACATAGAATGGCAAGAAAATCAAGTGTCAAATGTTTGGAGGCTTACTTTTACAAAGCCAATGTTTAAAGTCTCAAAACTACGAAACACGACAATTGGAGTCCTAAATATACAATTTTCTCATCAAAATAGTATTATTGGATATCTTGTATGGGAAAATTCCTAATTTAGTATAGAAAAATTAACTGACTTCTTATTTAGCATTCAAAGATTAGATTATCCATAATATGAGCCTGGGCTCGGAGCATGGTACGGCTCGGAGCATGGTAGGTGGCGTATCCACCTAGCCGATCCTCGACCACTTCATCTTTGGTGTTGGTGACGAATGTGCAGCTCAACAATCAGTCAGACTGATTGCTATGTGAACCAGTTCAACTCTGCAAGCCGTGCTCAGCCATATTCATGCATTCGTGTAAAATAATGTACTATGAACTAACAGGTTATGCCGGATAATGCCTATAGTATCAGCACGGTTCTGGATTGGGTAAACGAACAACCGGAAGGTAAACCCAGTAACCCACAAACATCTTGTCAGGTTAAACAGGTGAAACTTAAGGCCAAATGCGGCCAGAACGGCAATATTGCTAGCACAAAACATATAGTAAGCTAATAAGTTTATCCAGAAAAGATTAAACTGACAGGGTACCTCTATATCAGGTTATAAAGTCTGTCTGTAAATCTAGAATTTATGTACTAAACAGCAAAGCCAAACAGAAATGTAGAGGGAGCGGACAGACGAGACAAATCCCAAAACGTTTTCCTATTTCTGCCCTACAGCCTTCGCATGATGGAGAGATTGAGAGCTATTCCGCCTCTCATAGTGGTGGCCCTCCGAGCTCATCGTTGTCGAACTCGTGCATGTGATCCAAGAGGTAGTTGGCGGCCAGCTGCTCGTTCTTGTTGCAGGCGAAGAACACTTCCAGGACAAGAGCCCGATCAAAGCCCATCCCTTCAAGCTGCGCGTGAAGAATGTGATGGGGTAAATGAATATAAAAGCCAAGGTGGTGAGGATGCAGATAAAAGCAAATGTGTAAGAACTAGTCAAGATCCATCAACTTACACGAAGTATAGCTTCGTTCTCCTCTGGAGTGACTGCAATGGTCTCAGCTGCATCTGCCATCTGGTCCAGCATCCTGGTTCAGGAAATACAAAAATATCAAACAATGTCGGCAGTACCAAAAAAACAAGGGCAGCCCAAGCAAGAAAAGCACAAACATTTCATTCTCCTCATCTCCCTCCAGTGGTTCATTGATCAACCGCATGAATTCTGCTTGGTTTTCCTGGATTAGCTGCATAACCTGGGGATTTTGTTTCCCCAATTCTTGAAGCAATGGCTGCACAATGCACATAAATGAATTATGGGTGGGTGAATGGATTACAAAAGATTGTTCAAGACTGAAAGAGGATGAGCAACAGAGCATGGAAACAGACCTGCAAAATCTGAGGGTTAGCCTGCACCAAACCAAGCAGGTTTTGGAATTGGGCATTATTACGCAAAACATCAAGGTTCCCTGCGCCGGCATTAGCGGAAGCATTTGGAAGCGCCTACAGTTCAGACAAAGGCAAATATGAGAAACAAATCCGACTAGTTGCAAAAATGTCAGTGTGCAATGCACAGAGGGAGTTACTTGGGGAAAGAGGTCGAGAGGGTTAGCATTTGGTCCAGATGAAGGAACTGCAGCTTGAGCTGGTTGTGCCGCCTGGACAGGATTTGCTGGCTGGGAACTTGGAGGAGGTGCAGGAGCATCCATTTGTTCAGGAATCCCCTAAACAGAAGAAAAGGACATTAGTGTCTACAATTGTAAAACAAAAAACTGCATCCTCATATTGTAGATTAATAAAAGGGCAATTAAATTCTAATGTTCACGAAATATTCAAATTAACATATGTGCATGCAGCTTCAATCTACTTTATGCAATAGATGTTCACTAAAACGTATTTGGCCACACATAGATTGCTGAAAGATCATTATATGTAAGGCCAATCTACTTTATGCAATAGATGTTCACTGAAACGTATTTGGCCACACATAGATTGCTGAAAGATCATTATATGTAAGGCCTAGAAAGTAGCAAGGGAGGACAAAGAATCATTCTTACAGAATATAAGTACTCAACAGCGCGCTCTGGATTGTTATACGCAGCCCGCAGAGCACGTAGTACAGTGTCTCTGTCCCATGTCCCGCCGCCCATTTCAAGAATGGATTGAATTGTTCCTTCCAAGTTACTGCCAGCAACTAGGCTTGAGGCAGCCTGACCATAACTATCTGCCTCAGTGCTGTTCAAAATGAACATAAAAAGATGTATGTGAATGTGATTTTTTTTAACAGCTATTTTTTTAATATGAAATATAAATTATGCTTGTTACAATGCATCATCAGATGGAAGGAAAAACAGGAACTTACGTGACAGCAACAGCAGGCGCTGCCGATGCTGTAGCAGTTGCAGCTGGTGCACTGACAGGTACACTAATTCAGAGAATGGAAGTAGTTAGTTGGCAATGAAAATAGTTGTATGAAGTGAATGGAAATTATACCCAACTTATGCATTGTTATACTCAAGTTAAGAAAGGACATGGCAAGTCAAATAAACCTCTGTCCCATAAAACTTGACATTCTAGTTTTTGTCCAATGTCAAACTATTTTAAGTTCACCCAAGTTTATACCCAAAAAGATACCGATACTCAATTACCAATACCAAGTTCACCCAAGTATATAAGTATCATTAGATTCATCATGGAACACATTTTCATATAGTTGTCAAAAATGTTGATGATCTTCTCGATAGATTTGCTCAAACTTAATTGTTTGACTTAGGACAAGATTAAAATGACATGTTTGTAGTAAGAAAATTCCACAAAACAGTAGAGCCTGAAATGTGGCCTAAATCTCACAGCCAGTCAACTACAGTGTCAAAGGCTCAAAGATCACACTATTATGCACAACCTTTTGTTTTGTTATATAATTCAATAATACAAATGTAGCACGGACACTGAAATCAGTAATTGCAAATGTTACTCTGCCCTAGAACCAACCGAAAAGGATCCATACCAAACATAAATCAAGCTTTTACATAAAAATAAATGTGAAGCTCACATAGGTGCCGGTGCAGCTGGGGCTGCTGACGTTTGAGATGGAGTAGCAGGCACTGTCTGAGTAGGGGGTGCCTGCAAAAGTAGGTTAAGTTAATGTCTATATCTAAACAGAAATATATTACAGTGCACACTAGAGCATATGTATTTGCATATTATCGTTATGTCTCTTTGTTCTTTTTGTCCTGTTTGATTTTGCTTGTTGGTTTATGTTTTTAGCTTTCTTTTTATAGCACCATAACAAGAATAGATCCATTATGGAAAAAAAAAACATCAACAGATGGCAAAACACAGAGAATTGCAAGTTCAGAACTTTTCTATTGTAGTTGAACCACTTTGATTGGCTTAGAACTAAGGCCTTTAGCTGTGGTGACCTTTTGTAGAATAAAATAGCAACCACATATTAACTAAAAAGCCAGTTGTTTAACAGACCTCATCATATATGCTTTGATTTGCATATATAATGAATCAAATCAAAATAATTAAAAGACAATAACTGTGTCATAGCTCATGGCTTTATCCAGAGTGACAATATATAGAAAGTATACCTTTTACAATAAATAAAGAAAAACTTTATTTTGACTACAGTTCCTTATACATTAGTTGGGTCAAGGAAAAGTTAAGTACTGATAGAAAAATAACAAAATGTGAAAAAATCAGTATTGAAACAAACAGAATATTCTAATGTCTCACCTGATTCGCAGCTGCCTTAGCCGGTGCCGCACTTGATGATCCCTTGTTCTGTGAAAGGATACAATTATACAGTGATAAGATATATAGAACATTTCTGATGCAATTGTAGACATTCCAAATTCACAGTAGCCTTCGCAATCATATATATAACATTGTCTAATAAGCTAGCAATAGAAAATGAAGCACAAGTTCTTTCAAACAATCCAATGCACCATGCTAAGTTAATAGTTATCGGTTAGTCATATCTTGGTAATAACTTTCTTATCATCCCAAGTCATACACCCTTGATTTGCATTGTGCACATGCACATGTGTCAACCAGAATAACAACGTAGCCTACCTGTCTGAGCATTATAACAAGAAAATTATTCTCAATCACTTGGTTTTCCTCCAATGTGGTCTCATCCTTGAGCACCTTCCCCTGGTGTATAAGCACTTGTTGGTCAGCAGGATAGGAAGCCTGCTCTTGCATACTCTCTATGACCTTTTTCACATCGGCAACCTGTTTGAAGAACTTGTGTCAATAGTGGGCATGCAACAGCATCACTACCAATTTCTCAATAGATAGAAACTGAAAGAACCAGAAAACAGGATGCTACTATATCTAAGATTGCACTATCAAAACCCTTATTTGTTAAGTAGATAACAGATATGAATGAGTATATACTACAAAATCTTGCAAATTTGAAGCTTTCTTTTATGGCAGCCAACCGATTAACCTTCTTTGA
Source organism: Themeda triandra (assembly GCA_018135685.1). Lineage (NCBI taxonomy): Eukaryota > Viridiplantae > Streptophyta > Magnoliopsida > Poales > Poaceae > Themeda > Themeda triandra. Next base: position 1,006,886 of record JAENPR010000134.1, read on the forward strand.
TCCACCCAACCACAGTACCAAACAAGTGAAATGCAGCAAAGCATCCTAAAAAGCTGCGTAGAAACAGACTGTCAAAAAATGTAACGTGTTGATGACACCTAGCATCGACAATTCAATAGTAGCTCCGGTGCACAAACCGAAAACTAAAAAAGTACTTGTGCGTGTGAGGTATCACATTGACCTATATTTTTCAGTCAAACACAACCTCCAGTATTATGACCGGTATTGTGTACAAAAGAAGGGGAAGAAAGGAGAAGACCAGTACAGCGGCAGAAGACATGGGCCCATGATCTCACCCACAACAGGAAGAGCAGCATAGGGAGCTCAGTTGCGTGCGTGCATTTATATCCAACTCGTATTAGAGTCCAGGGATTTGGTAATTAGGGGGTAAGCAGGGCAACACAGTCGACGTCCCCTGTGATTAGACTACTATGTTTCGGTTCCTCTTGGTTTCCTTACGACGGCGCCGCACAAGGCCCGACGATTATCATGGAAGTTCCAGCCAGGCACTGCCACTCACTATTATAGTCTTAGATCCCTAGGCTCTATCATCCAGAAATTTATAACAGTGATAAAAAAAACACACAACCTGCAGAAATTCATAACAGCAACAATAGATCGACCAGCCACAAATGGATGCACCAACGAATTAAGGGCTTAAGTATTTATAACTTCACCTTACTGTCTCACTCTTGTATCCACTAAAAACATAGCCTAGGAGGAGCCCAAACCGAAGCCACCCAATGTCAGCGAACTCTGCAACAGGCCAACTTCTCAGTTCAGCCAATTCCACTTGCACCACTGGAACCCAAAAAGCAACCTACAGATTGATCCATGTCTGATTTGCTCATGGTTTCCAATACCCCCTCGCCCCCACCCCCCAAACAAACCTCTACACAGGAACCAACCAAACCCTAGGGCGCCCCCAACAAACCTAAGCAGCCAAATCTCGTGAAGCAGCCCCACCAATACATCTAGCAACTAGAACCTTAGCGACAGATCAGGAACATGAATGATTGGTTCAGATCTGGAAGCTGGAGCCCTTGATCTCACTCCACCACCGCCGAGGGGAGGAAGGAGCGAGGAGGGCGATTTCTTGGCAGTCTCTTATTTTGGCCCCTGAGTAGAACTGTGCTTTTGCGGGTTGGGTCTTCTAGTTTGGTGAATTTATATGCACCCACTGCTGATGTCCAAATCAGTCGGCTTGTGATATTGGAGACAACGTGGAAGCTGTAGCCGGATAAGGATACTGATAGGGTGTTCACCGTGCACATGGTTTGCATTTTGGCTGCGTTGGATATAAGTGTGTGCATATGGTTGATATAAGTGTAACTGCACCTGTGAATCATTCCTATTTGAAGAATTGTCAATGTTTATCTTCCTCGTCATGCTTACGTTGCCTTATCTTGGTGAACAGCACACATTTAGTTATTGATCCGATCAGAATCCTTCTCTAGCATGTCAAACTATTAAAATAAGCAGTGTGAATCTAAGAAAATTGCAGTAGGACATGAACTGGGTAGCCAGGCGTCCTCATTTTATCCTAGCTGATATACAAGATCTACTGCCGATTGTAAACAAGTAACCTTTATTGCTACCAGTTTCTTACCCAGAGAAGGGATGTTGATATCATCCTTCTATTCATGAAAGGGTGATGATCGCATCTAAGGTTTGTGCTATATGAACTTAGGTATACTGAAAAATCTCAGATTCCACTCCAACCACATTACCAAATAGGTGATAATCCAGCATTACATCCTAAAGCTGCCTAGAAACAAACTGGCAGGAAGTAGCTTATCATAAGATCTAACAACGACAAGTTAAGAATGGCTCCTGAGTGTAAACTGAAACGGCAATAACTAATCAATGCTCGTGCCCACGAGGTAATGAGGTATCACATCGCCTTACTTTTTTTATATCAATCAAACACACAACCTGCAGAGAAGTATGACAGCGACAATCGATTGACTAAAACTTATGCTCTATCTACCAACTATAAAGGGGGCAACCAATGAACTAATGCCTGATAACCTCCCCTCCTGCATCCACGAAAACATCGCTAGAAGGAACCCAAACTGAAACCAGGAAATCCACACGGGGACTCTGCAACAGCTCTCCGTTCCGTCTGTTCCCTCGCACCACAGGAACCAAACCAGAAACCTACAGATTGGATCCACGGCAGCTTCGCCCGCGGGTTCCAACACTCCCATCGCCTCCGCAGGGGAACCGACCAAACCCTAGACCCCAAACGAACCTAACAAGCAGCCAAATCTAGCGAAGCAAGCCCCGCCAACACATCCAGCGACTAGGACCACAGCGACAGATCGGGAGCGCGGGCGACGAGTACCTTGGCGGTGGGCTCCACTTCGATCTGGAAGCTGGATCCCTTGAGCGTCTTCACGGAGACCTTCATCTCGCCGCGCCGCCGCCGCCGCCTGCGTCGAAGTGGAGGGTTGGAGGCGGGCAGCAGCGGTCAGGGGGCGGAGGGGAGGAAGGCGAGAGGGGACGAGCGAGCTCTCTCCGGAGATTTCTATTCCGGTCCCTCGCGGAATAGAAGGGCGCTTTTTGCGGGTTGGGTCCTCCAGTATGCTGAATTTATATGTTAGCCCGTTTCTAGAAGCCATCCAAATCGGTAGGGTTTTTGGATGTTGTACTCATAGACGTCGTTAAAGTTGTAGTCCGACAAGGACTTTGCTTATGTTTTGATTTCCAAAGGTTTATGTCAACAATTTGGTTGGTCATAGATTTCTTAGTTCAAGAAGTTTTCAGATCATTCCATGTGAATTCGACTAAACTTGAGAGGGGTTTACAACACCATGATTGAAGTTGACATAATGCCCCATTCATTTCACATTGTTTTGTTCAAGAATTTGTTTTTTTCCTCACGTTTTTAGTTCTTTGCTAATCCTACCCCAACTTATTAGCAAGTTGATCTTGGTATGGTTAACAAGCTGATCTTGTCTGCATTTGATCTAGAGTTCTTCAAGATCGAACAGTACCATAACAAAAAGGATGATGATACTTGGACTCTCAAGTTGGAGAAGCCTTGAACAGGCAAATGCAGACAAGGTAGGGGTGTACGCGCACAATGCAAAGCATCAGAAGGCGGCGTATTAATCCGGGGCTTCTTTCCGTCTCCTCGATTGCTTATCCACACGACGTACCACACAAATAGACATGGCTTTCTGCGCTGGGCCGGGATTCTTTTCGGCCGCCGCACGCAACTCTTTTTCTTCGTTCTGTTCTGTCACCAAGTAGTACTGATGCTCAAGGCAAAGAAGACAATTCATCACTTTCTACCAGGTACAGTATTTGGGCTGCAAGCCCATAAAGATTCGGCCTATTGGTCCATGGTGAGCCCATCAACCTCCTACACTAGGAACACACACCAAAAAAAAAAAAAACCCGTCAGCTGTCAAGAAAATTCCAGCTTCTATGAGACGAAAAGAAAAGACATGACCATTCCTTTTCTCAGGGTGCATTTCTACTGCGATTCAATTCCTGTTTGTTCCACAAGATTTTTTCCCCTGCAGAATGAACAAAGATGGCGCGATGACTAATAAGCAAGTGCGGTGGAGACCTAATGATCCAGGGCTAATCGCCGAGGACTTAATGGCGGACAGGTTTTTGCAGATAATGGCGCAACTTGCCGAGAGAAATTCATATCAAAGTTTGCGCGCTTTTCGCGAGCTCCCCTTTAATTTTATACCCCTCTTTTAAAAAGCCCCTGCTGGGAGAATCATGTTGATACAGCCTAGCTGCTAGTCGCTAGTTTACTCGATGATTACGCAGACAAAGATTGGCTGATAGCTGTCAAGACCCAGACGGGAAAGCAAACCAAATCTGCTGCGCAGGTCAGACAGAGCCCTTTCGTTCTTGGAGATTCTCAAATCCATCTGATGTGCCCATTTATACTTGTGATTTCTCGTTACTAGCTCACTAGTCAGAGCTGATTATGTTTATGTTATTGGTAATTTAATCTATGCAGTTGAGCTCCCAGTGGCCAGTGATCGGTGATGGCCGTTTCACACTCACATCTGCTAGCTGCCGACCAAGCTGGAATGGAAGGAGAGTGGAAGATTTCATTTGAAAACCGAGTGGATTTTATAAAAACTGCAGGCACGAGCTGGATTTGTTTTGCGATCGCGTGCGCGGCGCGTGGGATCTTTCTTTCTGTATACATTAGGATCGTTGTTGCTGTTGTTCCCATGGAAATTCTATAGGTTGACTGACTCAGTTCAGTTCAGTTGCGTATCTGCAGATCATCCATCTCATCCACATGTTTAGGTGCAACTGCTGCACGGCAGCGCCGGCCAGTATCTTCTCCTCAAAAGTAGCTTCTCTCCACCGGCCGTCGGATCTAAGAACGAACGGCACAGGGAAAAAATATATAAAAGCACGATTAGATGAAAATGGGTATGGCAATGGGACGAGTTTTTGTGGCGCGAGCAGCCTGCACGTGTGGCAGCAACGACGACAGCACACACTAGACTAGACAGCGCGCTTTTCCTCCGGGAACTCTCGGTGACGGTGATCGCCGAGCAGCGCTGACCGGTGAAAACTTGAAGGGCACGCCGTGCGCCGGTCCCCGGACGACGGCGAGACCGGAAAACGCATCGAGACTTCAGGAATAAGAAGGAAACCGCGTGCGTGGGTGACCTGACCTGACCGCCGGTCACTCGTGCCATTCTAGCCTTGATGAATCGCCGACAGCGTTGCTCTTTCACTCTGAGCCTTCCACGCTGTCGCGCATTCTCGCACTCGTGCACCACGGTGCACGCCTGTAAAAACCATGGTTCCCATCAGGAAAAATCTGGCGTCGTCTAGTTTGACGACGCGACCAGAGAGCTGTCGAGCCGTCAGTTTCTCAAGAACCGCGTATTGCTCGTACCTGCCAGAAAGCTTCACGACGGTTCGTCTCTCCAAGACAGTTTAAGCTTCAGCATTGCTCGCAGTCGCAGTCGCAGGCATATTACTGATGGAGGATGTATTAATTATAATTTGTTCTGTTGAGATTCAGATTCGGCATTGTCAGTGATGTTTTCAGAGTTCAGACAGCAGTTGAGCCATCAGCTTTCAGGAGATAGATCGCACACCATGCAGAGCTGCAGATACAGAAAACAGCTGAGAGCCCCTGCCCCCATGCTGCGAAGCGAAGCTCTTGCGAAGCCAAGAATGGAAAGCTCCGCGTTCTCAATCATCGTGGCAACTGGCAAGCTTCATGAGAATGATTTTCCTGCTTGTCGTGCGCGGCATTTTAATACGATATCCCATCACAGAAATCAGATGCAACAAAAGAGCAGCATTTCTTGTTCTGGCACTAGCACTACCATACCAACTCATCATACTGAACCTTTTTGTTCAGAAACTTTCAGATGGTTCAGAAAGCACTAACCCTCCTGAATTCCAAAACCTTCAGACAGCTTAGTATACTTTCAGATGGTTCAGAAAGCACTAACCCTCATGAATTGCAAAACATCCAGAAAGTTAGTATACTATTCACCGTCCTGAATTCACAAATGCTCACGTAAGCCTAACACAAAAGCTCAATTGACTATCGTCATTATTGCATCTTTGCACGTCAAATACTTCCTGATCTCAAGCTAATCAAGCTGTAACCAGCAGTCGCATTTGCCGGTGCACCGACTTCTTCGATTTCGAGTTCAGAGAGAAAAAAATTGAAACAAAAAGAACTCACGTCAATCGGCTACAGCTCATCCACGCTGTGTTCCGTTCGTACTGAACATTTTGTATGCCACGGATTCAGTAAACAATGGGTATATGAGAGGCCACAGCTCTTGTATTCTTCTCCAAAAGCCTAGCATCAGGCAGATTTTATTTCTGCAAGTTGCTGCCGGTGCAGAGAACTAGGCTCAAGGGAAACAAAATTGCTCGCCCCTCTGTCCCTATTCCTGTATCTTTCTGCCTTTTGTTAATCTTTTTGCCGCTCTGCAATAATCTATACTTCTTATCAGAAACCTTTGCTTCAGAATCATCCGTGGTGAAAGGGCAGCAGGTGATAGGGAATACAGAATAAAGATAAAGCCACCCCCTGAATGAGATTGTTTAAGGGATTGACTAATCCATACACCACGCTAATGATACTCTAAACTAAGCCTGCAATCCTGCATGCTGCTGCCTAAGCCTTACAATTAGAACATTTGGTGCCATCTCGGCAATGTGCTGTCCTTAGTGCTCCGATTTTGGAACTTGTCCATCCCTTTGTCCATGTAGTACCATATAGTTGTCCCTTCTGCAATGCAGGAGGCAATACGTACAGGAAGCTTTTTTAAAAATATTCTCCCTGTACTTTCTTACAAAAATGGAATAACAGTCAACCATATAGTGGCTACTACATATATATACATCTAAATTGCATCATGTCTATTGTGCACGGCATATATACTAGGTATATAATGCATTTATGTTGCATATATGAATTCTGTAGTACCTTGTCACCTGATCTCTGCCTTTCTTGAAATAATTTTCGGCTATGGCTGCAACTGGACGTTACCATTTTAGAGATCTTTATGCCAATCAATACATAAATGACTTCTAAAAAGTGATACGCCGCTACTTTTTCCATAGTGTCAAGATACATTGGCCACATCAGTTAGCACTAAACTAATGGGTACGATTGCGTATTATGTCAGCCATGGCTATTCGGTTCATAATGTATGTTAGAAGTATAGATATATGTGGCTGAAGATTGCATATAGTTTGGAACGGCTTAGCTTGCTTTTAGGCTGTCGTTTGTGTTTATTATATAGTCTACACAATTGATATAGGAGTAAATGTCTTAGTTGGTTTACATTCCTGTAATCGGGCACGTTGTCTGGCCCCATCTTTTGCTTTCCCTGAACGATTCTTACTCTGATGTATTTCCGTTTTCGTAATGGAAATGGGGGATCCCCCCTTGTTCAAAAAAAAATGTCTTAGTTGGTCTCTAAGTCTATTTTTGTAATAATAAACAAAAACTAGGCCTAAACATCTCCAGAGTATACAGCTCTGCTATCCCAAACCGTATATCTATACTCCTACATTTGCCATCAGTAGTAGTGGGAGCGAAGCACAGTATTGCGACTGCCCTCAGCATCATCAATTCACTGGTGTCAAGTGCCAATCCTTGTCTCAGATACAAGATCCTTGATCAAGCGATGCAGAACATCCTGCTACTGCTAGTTGAGGAAAAAGGTCACCATGGCAATGTGCGCAACAACTTTTTTTATGGGGCTCTGGATCTAGTCGACACAGAAAACCAGCCAGAGCGTTTCTCTATCACAGAAACATCTGCGTCTCCAATGCCTGTGAAGAATGTGGCTGCCTAGCAACAAGACCAAGCACACCTTTTTCTTCTCCTGCCAGCGGGTATTGGTATGGTACCTTGGCTGCACTTGATCGACCCAGTTGAAGACCCATGGGCTATGGGAGACTTGGACCTTAGATGGAGCACCTAGAAATGTTTAGTCAACTGTGATTACCATCCTCTTGTGCAATCTCTGGAAGGGCAGGACTGTTAAGACCTTCAATGACTGTGATGCCTCTGCTAGACAAATCCTCAGGAATTCCACTTTGGATCTTCGGCTCTAGTCGAACCAGGCTAGCAACCCAACTCACGCTGTTCTCTTCTTTCATTCTGGGCAGTGTTCTTTACTTCTTTTAGAATGTAATAGGTCCCTTAACTCTTAGTGCTCCCCCTTCCACAAATCTTGTATGCACTGATGACCTTTGCATGTTCATTTTTAAAGGTTTAGCCTAGCAAATCTGACCGCAGTTCCTCCGAAAAATATATAATATGCCTTTTTCTTCTTCAAGTATATTCGTAATGTTTTTTCACTGATCAAACTAAAACCCTTAAAGCTACTAATAAAAAGAATTAATAAATTCCTTGAACATAGAGAACCACACGCCATAGCCTTGAGCAGGAAAAAAAAACTGTAAATTAACCCATCAGTTCCAAACTGTTAACTTTGGTCTTCTCCTGAGTCAATCCCGAGTATGAACAATTTCATTACAAATTCTGAAGGTGATAATGCATTATATTATGCAATGGTCACATTATTTGTTCTAATATGTATTGAAATCAGACTATATACCATTGATGGATGCATAAATACGCTTGGTTCTAACTCATACGAGCACAATTCATGAGTTCAGATCGCAGGTGGAAAGGGAGGAGATAAGGACACTGTGGGAATTAAAAATGACAGATGGAACAATCGCTTCACTCTTTGATAATGATGAGTGTATAATATATATATTCCCCATGTAATACAATCAGAAAAAAATAAGATAACTTAAGAAGAATACTCAAATGACACATTACCATAGATTAAACATAATTAAGGAGTGTCTCCTTAATCATTGTTTTTTAACAAATTGTTAAATCTGAGTATGAACATTTGAGTACAATTTTTGAAAGTGATAACGTGTTGTATTCGAGGATGGATGGAGTATATAAAGAAATACAGAGTATAGATATAGATAGAAAATAGTATTTATATAGAGATATGTAGAGGGATATATAGATCTCTGGACGGTGGGAGTAGCATGCAGGCCCCGGCTTTTATTTTTTCCCCTGTTTATATTGCTCTTCTTGTTCAGAAAAAAAGGGTAACTATAAGCTGGCAAAAACTCAATTTTACCAAACTTTTAGCAATGAAAATTTAATAGGATCCAAGTACGAAAAGGTATTTGACTAAATATGGCACTTAATAAAATGCTTCCAATCTAGCCCAAAAAAAATAAAATAAAACATTGATTAGTGTGGGTATATAAACGAGGGAGATTTGTCCAGCATGACTGCCTATATATACAGCCCACAGACCCGAGCGATTGTGCATTGCCAGCCGCCGCCGCGTCGCTAGCTGGACGGCATCAACGCCCCCAAATCTTCTCGACTCTCCTCCCTTCAACTTCAATGGCGTTCGTGACGACGCTCATGGTGTTGGCGTGCCCTGTTCTGATACTGCTGTTGATGAAGGCGGTCTGGATCACCCTTTCGTGCTACTTCTTGACGCCGCTAAGAATCCGGCGGATCATGGCCCGGCAGGGCGTGAACGGCCCGCCGCCGCGCCCGCTCATCGGCAACCTCCGCGACGTGTCGGCGCTCGTGGCGCAGGCCACCGCCGACGACATGCCGGCGCTGAGCCACGACATCGTCGGCCGCCTCATGCCGCACTACGTGCTCTGGTCCAGGACATACGGTGAGTACGTACGTTTGAGAGAGATGGCTAGAATGTGTACCGGAGACGCCGCCGCCGCATTGCGCCGTTGACCGGGCACCCTTGTACGACGATGGAATGTTGTTGTGATGACGCGTGTGTCTCCGTCCGTGCCGTGCAGGGAAGCTGTTCGTGTACTGGTACGGGAGCGAGCCGCGGCTGTGCCTGACGGACGCGGCGCAGATCGATCAAGGAGTTCCTGTCGTCCAAGTACGCGGCGAGCGCCACCGGCAAGTCGTGGCTGCAGCGCCAGGGGACCAGGCACTTCATCGGCCGGGGGCTCCTCATGGCCAACGGCGCGCACTGGTCGCACCAGCGCCACGTCGTCGCGCCGGCGTTCATGCCCGACAAACTCAAGGTCCGTCGCGCGCGCCGCCGCCGCCGGCCGCCGCCGTCATTTGCATTCATTCTTTTCTCTCCCTTTTTTTCCGTTTCCTTTTTTCTTCCGTTTCTGCTTTTTTCCTTGGACTGGACGTAGTGGCGCTGACGTCACCGGTGGGCGTGTTGCAGGGACGCGTGGGTCACATGGTGGAGTGCACGAAGCAGACGATCCGGGCGCTCCAGGAGGCAGCGTCGGCGCCGTCGCCCGGCGGCGGGCGGGGTCGCGAGGTGGAGATCGGCGGGTACATGACGCGGCTCACCGGCGACATCATCTCGCGCACCGAGTTCGACACGAGCTACGACACCGGGAAGCGCATCTTCCGCCTCCTCGAGGACCTGCAGCGCCTCACCGCGAGCTCCAGCCGCCACCTCTGGATCCCCGGCAGCCAGTGAGTGATCCCGTCTCACCCATCGATGCCGGGCAGCCGGCCCGCCGCTCGCTCATCTTTGTCTCGTAACCCGCGCACCAACGCAGTACGCACACCGGCACACGCTCGCCTGGCCGTTGTCGCTACCTCTGTCCCTGCCCTTGCCCGCATCTGCTCGTCATGCCGGCCTGCGACCTCAAATAACCTTAATAAGCTAGCTAATCAATTCCCTTGCTACTACTAATCATGCTTAAGCGACGGATTAACCATTTTCTAGTGTGCCATGCCATTCCACTAGCAACGCCTGTTCGGGAACTTTTTGGACGCTGGCATGGCAAGCACACTGAACCGAGGTCGAGGCATCCATGGGCTTGTTTGATTTGATGCCTCGACTCGAAACGATTCCATCGTCGTCACTGACTGATACAACCCAACCCCCGTTGCCGTACGCCTGTCATCGATCAGTAAACAACTTTTTGGACATGCACACTACTCCAACCCTGGTGTGGTGCGTTGACGTGCTGCGTGTCTGAAACTGTCGCTGTGTGTTGTGTGCAGGTACTTCCCGAGCAAGTACAGGAGGGAGATCAGGCGGCTGAACGGCGAGCTGGAGGCCGTGCTGACGGAGTCCATCGGGCGGAGCAGGGAGATCGCCGACGAGGGCCGCACGACGTCGGCCTACGGCCGGGGCCTGATGGCCATGCTGCTGGCCGAGATGGAGAAGAACAAGAACGGGGCGGCGGCGACGGCGGGACAGCAGCACCAGCAGGAGCAGCAGTTCAGCTACGACCTGCAGCTGGTGATCGACGAGTGCAAGACGTTCTTCTTCGCGGGGCACGACACGTCGGCGCTGCTGCTCACCTGGGCGCTCATGCTGCTCGCCACGCACCCGGAGTGGCAGGACAGGGCCCGTGCCGAGGTCGCCCGTGTCTGCGGCGACGACCCGCCGTCGTACGACGACCTCTCCAAGCTCACCGTGGTATGTATCGATCGTCACGGTGAACTGGTGATGTTTGGCATTGCCTTGTTCTGAGTTCTGACCATGCTTTATGTGCCCGCAGCTGCAGATGATCATCCACGAGACGCTGCGTCTGTACCCGCCGGCAACGCTGCTGCCGCGGATGGTGTTCGAGGACGTCCATCTCAGCGGCGGCCTCCACCTGCCGCGCGGCCTGTCGGTGTGGATCCCGGTGCTGGCCATCCACCACGACGAGTCCATCTGGGGGTCCGACGCGCACGAGTTCAGGCCGGAGCGGTTCGCGGCGGGGCGGCGCCCGGCGTTCCTGCCGTTCGCGGCGGGCCCGCGCAACTGCGTCGGCCAGACGTACGCGCTCGTCGAGGCCAAGGTCGTGCTCGCCATGCTGCTGTCCCACTTCCGCATCGCCATCTCCGACGACTACCGCCACGCGCCCGTTAACGTGCTCACCCTCCGCCCCAAGCACGGCGTGCCCGTCCACCTCCGGCCGCTGCGGCCGTGAGTGAGCAAGACCGGATCCTCCGGTCCTCCCAAGATTCGTTTTGTTCGTTTTCATGCCCCGGCCGCCCGTGCGCGCCTTCTCTCGGCTGCAGAGAGTGAGTGGTTGAAGTTTTGTTCTCTCCTGTTGGTAGCGCCACTGGCATGTGGGCCGACATGTCAGCTGTTGATCAGTTAAGGTAGTAGCATGACGCCATAACCTGATGCAGTGTGCTAAACTGCCTACTATATAAGGGTAGGGTTGGTGGAGCTTTTGGTACCGACTTAATTAGAGAGCATATATGTATACAGATTAGTGACATAATTACATTGACTAATCACAGAGGATTAGCACATGGTTTTGCAAAATTGCGTCATCGATCAAGGACTCCCCGACATAGTACCATACTGTCTGGATGATGCAGGTTACAGGGGACTGAAGGCATCAGGTTCAAGCAGAGTGCCACAGCTGTAAAGTACATGTTTACCTATTTATTAAGAGGATGCAAACTAAACAACCAACAAAGAACAAAGTGCTGAATTACTGGCAGCTGAAGAAAGCCATGTGGGCTGAACATCCTAGGGACGCTATGAAGAACTGTACTTTCTAATTTAGCTTGGTTGCAGCCTAAGATGCACCTTGAATTCCACAGACTTCGTGTCTGTGAGCCTTTAACCTTTTCTTACGTCCTAACGGAACATATCTAGTGCAAACCAACCTCTCCGTGCAAACCAACTGCGGAGAAAAGATGGGAGGGAGGATTTGCAAAAGTGTGACCTCTCTCCCTAACTTAACGTGCATCTGATGCATAAAAACTTATACCATGCATGGTTATTAGGATTTGACCATACTGGGAAGGCCTTAAAAAAAAGTTAGTCATAGAATTATCATTTAGGACTCGATGGGTGTGGAGAATTTAAGGGTGAATTTTAGAGCCCATTTGGCATTGTAAGCACTTCTTAACATCCGCACAATCAAACCAGGACTCATGATGACCAAAGGATAAAGTGGCCTATTGCTCTTGCCTAGAATTGTGGGTTTGTCCTCAAAACACAATAACCCTAATCTTGAAGAGGTAGCGGTTACTGTATACTATGGAGTGCAAAAGACTAATGGGAATCTCAATTCCAAAAAAAAAAAAAAAAAAAGACTAATGGGAACCTCTCAGCAGGGCATAAAGTTACATCATCTTGTGAACTCATGGCCACATCCAAGAAGGCAATTAGCTCTTGGCAGAGTAGGACTTTGGCAACCGAAAATGGCCTACTTTCTTGTATGACATTGTGGCAGAAGACAATCTCCATGTCAACTCTAGATGGAGATGTACTTCGGCAACTGAAAGTGACCCACTTTCTTGTATGACGTAGAGGCGGAAGACAACCTCCATGGCAATGTGCAGTTGTATGTCCGAGTGGCTCGTCGCTGTTTACCTTGTTGGTGGTGGGGGAGAGGTCTCCGCCACCTACCAGCAGGGGTAACGATTACTCTTTGTGGTCGTGCTAGACAGGGAAGCAACACCACGACAATCTCAACCACAGTGGCTAGCGGATTCAGCGAATGAGGAAGTGTGACTAGCTGCAACAACGATGAGGCTTCGTGCCACAAGCACCTAGGAGTGGTTGAGGGGAGGACGCGTCTTGATCTAGATCCACAAGGGAACCCAATGACTTTGTCAACCACGACCACGACGATGATGGAGGATGGAAGAGAGATGGTGGCCATGGGTGTAGAAGGGCACACTAAGGGTGGAGATCTAGGGAATTGGACCAGGCTGAATGAAGCGGTTGGAGTGCCGATAACAAATGAAGAGGTAGATGCCATGAGGTGAGTGGAGAAAATAGGGAGCAGTGTGGGGGGAGGTACGGAGATCGAAGAGTGCACTAAGTAATGTGTCTTCATTGGCAGCGACAATGAAACACTAGGAAGGTCGCCCCCTCCCTCTGTGTTGCCCATCACATAGCCTCATCCCTCGCCGAACAATAGTTTGGTCACCTAATAGGCTAAACTCAAAAGCTTAAGATTATGACTCCCAAATCTTGGGGCCTCTTTCTATCCTTGACGTTGTTACTGCTACCGAATCTACATTTATTGTCCCTCTCCTGACCCTACTCATCCAAATGCCAATTTTGTCATTGATGACTAAAGGTATTTGTAGCCTCGCCCTCTTGACCTACACGCCACATAAGCACTCACGCAACCCTTTCCCATCATAAGAAAAATTTGTAATTTGCGCTGCCTAAAAACGTATGTATCTTTTGCCATATTTTTGAATATGAGAAGTGTAATACATTTGGGGTGGATCCACACACCCACACTATACCAGTGGCCCCACTGCTTACACATGGGCCCACGAAACAGCCCCTTGGACGGCCATAGGGTCAAGAAGGGCTAAACGTAGTCCTGAAAAGGCAATCCGTTGGAGACGCCCGCACCCGCGCCCGCACGTGTGCCGCGCCGATCTATTTCTAGCCAGGAGCACCTGACGGATCGTGATGATCAGCGGGGACAAGCAAGCAGCTTAAAGAAAAGCAAGGCATCGATGTATTACAAGCAAGTGTGCGCGCGCCATTTAATTAACATATCGGCAGGAAATGCGATGGCGGAATATATATTAGTATAAATATCTACCAAAGCCCAAGCACTAACTCAGTAGAGACGAGAGCACCTTATCACACCAGCTGCTAACCATGGGTTAGTTAAATTAAATTAACCCTCCAACTCCAACCCGTCTATTTCATCTTTACATCCTATCCTACTCTGTGGACCATGCATCACACTATGTATGTATTATGTTGGATTGACAACTTTTGTTTCTGTAGTGTGTGCAAAGTCGTCCATCTTTGTAACTAGCATAATATATATGATCCCTTACTTTATAGTTTGATTTAATTGAGTATTCCCTCTATGACCCAAAAGGGTTGTTCGTTCTTCCTTTTGTTGTGGAAAAATGAAGCTAATGGGATCTCGCGCGCCGTGCTAATATTTTGATTAGTTTAAATAAGTGCTGACTCTGCAATCTGCATTCATAGGCCATATACAATATACACTATATTTAAGACTGAAATGTGCGCACCATGTGTTCTTAAACCTTTTCTGCATTCTCATCTGAAACTAGGTTCATGAACTCTCAAAGTCGTCATTTAGGTCCTAAGTTCACTCCTCTAGCTAACCTAAGTTCATGCTTCGAATGAATCGTTTAAAAAGCTAAAGGAGCTAGATGATCACTTTCAGAGTGTATACACCGACATCAGAATTTAGAATAGTTTAGGAACCGCAATGCATTTTTCTCGCATTTAAACATGAGTGCTCAGAGAGAAAATATTGCTGCATCAATTAATTGCTCCTATATAAAAGCACCCGGAGCAAATGACATAGCCACCCCGCGCCCCCCCCCCCCCGGGAGACATATGTGCACCTTAGGAACTAGGAAGGCTCGCCAGCTTTCACTATATAAACCGAGCATTCGTTTCAGTGTTTGCACAACATGTTTGAGGTGTTTGAATGGACTAAACTAAACTAAATTTCAGTCCATGTTTTGAATGTCAAATAGAAGGCCTAAACATGAACTAATTATATATGGTCTAACAAAAACTAACGGAGACTAATTGATGAGTAGAACTCATTAAAAAATCAGTTAGTTCACATTTAGCTTATTATCCAACTAAACTCAATTCATGTGATCCAAATAGGCCTCGATCCATATTTACTCCATTCTATAATAAATTAAATGCACTTATCGTTTTTCCGAGTTAGTAATCCGTTAGCAGCCGGTAGCTTTATGTGACGCGATAAGCGTGTCACACGCTTGACACGAGATGGGCAAGGTAGTGCGCAACTTGCACATCGTCATACACATCTCGCTTCATTTACCCGTGAATAAGCATGTAGGAACAAATTAAGTGGTGCGAAGGCTTTATGTCAACTTTGTGGGCAATGCAGAATCATCACAACTTTTGCTAGTAGCAAGGCACCAGGCATCGAGATCGAATTTAGATATACCTTAAAATGGTGATGGACCCTTTCAAGAAAAACGTGTGCCATCAGGGTAGCCGGATCGGTTTGGCCCGTGCAGCTGTGCGTTAGCATATATAAGAAATGTTTACCTTTTTATCTTACCCTTTTTAATATAATAAAATAACAGGCAATTTAATTCAGCCGGTTCATTTTTTTTTAAAAAAAAAATACATCAAAATGTACATCAGTTTTTTTAGAACGAGGAATATATTAATATCTCAGCTTTTGTAACGACTAATACATATGAATGTTCATTATTACAAGCAAGCAATACAATTCCAAGAAATTTCATGATAAATATATATGTGCTGACAGCACATATCTTTATGGTCTTTGAGGATCAATCCATTCCTCACATTATTAGTACTAAGTATTAGCACGTGAGGAATGAGATACGTTAACTTATTTTATTGTGCAAACCAAATTAAAGAGCAAGACGATGATATACTATTTTCATTCTATAAACCAAACACCCCCATAGATAGCAATTGTAAATTGTAAATAGTATAATTTTTTTGCAAACACATGGTGATTTCGTCTCAAAACCTGGACGGAGGTCCCGATGCGGACGGACGGCACGTGGCGGCATCGGGGAGATCGCGTGGAAGCGAGGCTACCGGTGAGGAGGCATGAGCTCGATCTGGACCATTATGCCCCTGACTAAGTGGTTTGGCTCTTTATGCATCCAAGGGCAAAAAGGGAATGTGTAATAGGCCCTATAAATAAGGATGAAGGGTTCCCTTCCCCCTTCACCTCTTGCATTTCCATTTTCTCCTTTAGAATTTTCTTCCTCTAGTTGCTTGGTCAGAGAGAGGTCCATGAATCCTTGATTCATGCTCGAACCAAATGTTTGGCAAGCGAGTCGCCTAGTACTCGCTGTTTTCTCCGGGCTTAATCACCTGTTTGTGTTCTTGAGATGCTTTTTGTGTTCTTCCCTAGTTCCCCTCTCCCCCTCTAGTTCTTGGCTTGATTTCTTCGATTCATGATCGTTTTGATCCGTTCTTTTTACGCTAGATCGATCGACAACATGAGTTAAATCTTTCCACTGAAGGAAATTTCTCAATTCCTCACGAAGTGTGTGTTTTCTAGGTGTGTGCCCGTGGACAGTCCGAACCCATTAGTGCGGACAGTCCGCCCCTGACCTAGTTTCTCGATCGAGTTCGTTTGTGCTCCGATTGTTTAACCGCGTCTTCCGCTAATCTCGTGGTGATCCGTTGTGTTCCTTGAAAACATCCACCCTCTCAATAGGGTCCTAATCACCCCCGATTTGTGTATCACTTCTTCGGGTTGTTTGCCGAGCCAATGACCAAAAGTTTCGAAAGAAATTTTGAGGCTCCCATTCACCCTCCTCTGTTCATTGTTTTCCGGTCCTTCATTTTTGGTCAACGGTAAATAACTGTAGTGAAGAACATAATGTAAATTTAAGAACGACCAATGTATAAGCACTTCACTCAATTTACTGTTACAAACCATCATTTAAGAATTTGTTTTTCCAGTACACACTAGGAGAAGCGCAATGCCTAGAAGGCTAGAATTTGTTTTTCCAGTACACACTAGGAGAAGCGCAATGCCTAGAAGGCTAGCTATAAAGTAACTTTAACACATCATTTGATTATTATCATGGGACATATATACTAGATAAAGGAGCTTTTTAGCTATCCAACGAATTCAATTATTTTAGAATTTAGAGAATCTATTGTGAATCAATAAAAAGATATATGCTCCCAAGGTATGCGGGCTAGAAAAAAAGGAAATAGTGAAGTGTTGTAAATTCTCACTTCTCCTATATTTCAGGTGCTTGATTTGTTGTGGTTGTTATTCACGTAAATATGCAATCTTGTCAATTATTTAACTGTAAAAAATATAAATTATCTCTCATGAGTTGTCCTTTTCATTATAATTTCTCTCTCATTAAGAGACATAACACGATGGAAAAAAGAGCCAGAGGAAACTTTTGTGCTTTTTATTTTTTTATTAAGATGTTATTTATTTAGCTATATGCATTGATGCAAAGGCTGATATATTAATATATTTCATTTTCTAAAAACGATGGAGAAAAGACACCATTCGATTCGCAAAAAAAAAAAGGGAAAAAAGACACTATTTGGAACACAATAACCTGCATGATTACATTAACCATGGAGGTTGGTTTCGCTCCGAGAAGAAAGGCCTAGGCAAAAAGAAAAAAAAAAGAAAAGAAAAAAGAAAAAAAAAAGTGGAGGCAGCCCTAGCTTATCTTTGATCCGAGTGGAACACAATCTATAGCTACACTGCTAGCTATGCGCTGGATCAGCATCAAATCTATCAGCCGCGATTGTCTTGTCCGAGTGCAGGAGCACCACGCGGTCGTGTATGCCAATTGTACGATCAATCACAGAGTATGGCCAGCACTTAGTAACTGCTTGATCGACGACTTGCCTGATCATGCCCCATGACTAGATGGGCAAAGAAACTCTGCTTTGTATATTTTGAGACTTGTGTCTGTCTAGGCATAGACGAAAGAAAAGAAAAGATAGATATAGAGCCATAGAGGGTGCCACTGCTCACTGCTCTGCTCGAGAATTTGCACAGGATCTTTTGTCGTCCACAGCAGGCTACATAGAGAGGGAGAGATGTATAGTACATGGATTATATTGTTCAGTTATCTCTGGCCACATGAATATGTGCTCCAAATTAAGCTTATAAGACAGCTTAATTCCTGGCTAGCTAGTTAGCTTCCACACCCAAGAGGAAGACAAATCTAACATTAGAGGTGGTTCAAAAGGACACAGAAACGACAGGATCGAAAAAGGACGGAGATCCAAGTCCTGAATTGGCTCTAGGCAGCTAGATTTCAGGAGCGAACTTTTGCTTTTTGACAGCAAGAAAATAAATCACATTGTCTCCTGGTTCTACGAGATGTGCTGTCGTATAACGTATATGATATGTATAGCTTCACTACCCTATGATACTTGTACCATTAAACATTAGTAGCATCAGGCCACGCGCACGGCTAGCTTGTCCATGCAGATAGATGCACGTACAGAGAGGGGTACAGCCGTACAGATATTAGTTAGGGAGTTAGGCAAAAGCGCCGGACAAGAGTTCCAGTTTAGTGAACAGGCCACTGATCTACATGCGCATTTTAGGCGTAACATGTACACGTATTATTGGACAAGCATGCCACCCCGGCCCGACAACTTAGCGCGAGTCAAAGTTGGTAGTATTTTTTTCACAGTGATAGAGCTGCTGTGTCTTAACAACTAAGTAACTCTAAGTGATTGGAACTAGCTGCATTGTACTCCTAGCAGGCAACAAAATGCATATAGTAGCACTGCAAATATATTAGTATTCGCCTCCAAGCAGGCAAAAAAAATGTTAACGTGTGAATCTCTCCTAATGGACAGCTCCAACAACAACACTAGCTCATCTAATATCTTACTATATCACTAATTATAGGACCTCTAACGGATACGTCACGTTAATTCTCACTAGATGTTGGAACACGGTTCCAGCAGGTTTAGATATAGCTTGACAATGGTCCGACTATTATCATAATGAATGGGGGTTACAAAGTGGGTCCCAGGTAGGTAAGATCACGGCTACCATGGGACAACACAACACACTCTACAACAAGGGCAGGGGGGCTCCTTTTTATAGGCAGCTGCTCACCCTCTCACCCAAAATAACCACTTTACCCCTGAGGGAAAACCTAAACCCTAATTTCTGTCCCTATTACACGTGGGACCGGGGCGCCCTTGACCGTCTTCTCATCTCGGCGGCTTCACATGGGCTGCGCATTAAGTGGGCCGCCTAGTGGGCTGGGAGCCCCCCACATGCTCATGGCCGAGTTGGGCCTCTTCTTCTCGGGCTTCTCTGCGTCTCCACAGAGTTGGCGTTGTCTTCTCTTGCTCATCGGAGATCTCCGCTGCCGACCCCATGTCTCCGCATGGGAAACGAAGACAATCCCTCGGAGGCTCGACCGAGACCTTCACCGGCTTGAGGAGACCTCCTCCAAGACATTGGGAACCTCCTCCATCCTGAGGAGGTTCCTTCTTTCTGATTATCTTGGGGAACCTTTGCCATCTTGGGGGACCTCCGCTGGCTTGAGGAAACCTCCTCCAAGATATTGGGAACCTCCTCCATCTTGAGGAGGTTCCCTCTTCTTGGTCATCTTAGGGGATCCCCGCCATTTTGGGGGACCTCCGCTGGTCTTCTAGAGACCTCCGTCGAGTCCCTGCATTTACTCAGGCTCATCGTGGAGCCTCAGCATCCAATCAGACATAAACAAGGTGAGTCAGTTTAGAAAATATTAATCATGGGGGGCATTTTTACCTCCGTCGCTCTACTGCGGCCCCAACATTCCCCCCTTGAGGGTTAGGCCCAGCAGAGGCGGGCCCTAGCCATCAACTCGCCCGAGCTGACGGTGGAGGCTATGGCCCCCCGGCTCGCCTTTGTTGGGCCGAAACCTCCTATCTTTTAAGAGGTTAGGTTTTTCCTTTTTATTTATTGGATTTTTGTCCGTGTTGATCTTGCCACAGGATTGGTGGATTCTTGGGACCATTGGTTAAGGACCGACTCCTCCCCTATAAGAGGGGGGTTGTGGGCAAGGATTTGCACCCCCCTCTCCATGCGCCCCTCTTTTCCTTTCAGGGCCTTTCTACCCCGCTCAACTATCTGCCGCGGAGGTCCGTTGTTTTGGTGAATTTGCTTTTTGACGTGGAGTTTTTCTACTCCGCTTTTATTCCAGCAGAGGCTCTTGGGCCGATGGCGGAGCTTATTACCTATGATTTCGGTTGTAGCAAAGTGACGGCAGAGATGATTTCCAATTTGGAGCTGCGTGGTTTTCTTCCTTCTGGCCGAGCCAAGCTTCCGGGCTCGGAGAAAGTCCCTAAGCCACCCGAAGGCTATGCTGTTGTTTTCAAGGATTTCTTTACCTGCGGCCTCCGCTTCCCATGTCATGATTTTTTAGGCTTGATTTTGAAGGAGTTTGAGGCTCAGATTCATCACTTGACTCCTCACTCCTTTTTGAGTCTCAGCAGGTTTATGTGGGCGGTGGAGTCCTACGGTGGTACTCCGGATTTGGATATTTTTCTGGAGTGTTATGAGTTGCAGAAGCAACCAAAGACATTTGGTGAAGATAAGGTAAAAGCTCAGTTTGGAGGTTGCACCTTTATGGCTAAGAGGCATCAAGCCGGGTCTCGTCAGTAGATTTCTTGGTGTAATAAGGGCAAATGAGAGCCGATGAACTGGATGGAGTATTGGTTCTATGTTCGCACTGATGGTGTGTCTATTCCCGGTGATGTCGGGGAAGAGGTCACGTGGTTTCCTTTGGCTTCTGCGATGAAACCTATGGAATCACATACGAATCTGAGGCCAAGTGATCGTTCCTCCGCTCGAGGGATTCTTGTAAGAAAGCTTTTGCTCTTGCATGCCGATATTTCGGAGGTCGCGATCTGGTGGAAGAGATGATAGCCTCTGATTGCTGGCCTCTTGCTAAGAAGAAACCGAAGTTTAAAGTGGTGAACGTTGAGTTGCCAGTGTTTGGAGGGAAAGCAGTGGTCCCTTGCCCTTGCTTTGGTCTCACCCTCCCTGATGGTAGGACTGCTGAATATTTTGTGGAGGCAGTCGGGAAGAAGACGTACGACCTACTTGGGGATGTGTCTGAACGCGAGTACCTTGCTCGAAAAACTAAATCTGGCACTATGCCTCGCTTGAACCGGGTCTTTGAAGAGTTAGGTGTTTGTTATCGCTATGAGCGAGTTGTTCCGAAGAAGGTCCTTCATAGGCTGGATAAGAAGGCTTTGAAGAATGCCTCTGCTGTTGATATTGCTGAGGCAGAGGTAGGGAAGCGTAGGTGCTCTGACATTACCAGGGCTGCGGCCAAGAAACGGAAGAAACTTTCTACTGAAATTGCTGGGTCTCCGATAGTTTCCGAAGAGGCTCTGTTTGAGGAGATTGAGGTTTTTAAAGAAAAAGGAGACTCAGTTAGGTCTTCGGAAGAAGGGCCTTTTTTGGGATTAACAGATAAGGTAAAGAGTGCCGGGACTCGGCGTTCTTCGTTGCCTGTGGTAGTTGGGTTGGCTGCGGCTTTCATCAACCCTTTTCCCAGTGTCCTCGAAGATTTTTCTAGCTCAGAGGAGGTCGGTGCGGGTGACGCCGAGCTAGGTGAAGGTTGTGCTTTTGTTTCTTCGGAACCTCGTGTTCGGCCTCCGCACTTGGAGGAGGTATCCGATGAAGAATTGATACATGGTGCCCCGTGCCAGGGGACCCATAACGTGGCTTACCATGAAGTTCCTGCCAAGGAGGCCTTGGGTGGAAAAGCCTTTAACGAGGCGACTGCTTCGCCTGATAAGACTGCCACTAAAGGTGATGGTTTGCTTTTGCATGTGTTCACCGAACTTCTGTGTTTTTTCCCTTTGTTGTGTTGTTCTCTTAATTCATGCTTGTTCTTTTGCAGCTAAGTCGACCGGAGCTACTAGAAACCTGGGTACTTCGGCTGATATTGGTCTTGGTCGTGTTGGATCTGAGCAGGTTAGCCAACCTCAGTCACTTGGCGGAGGTTCGGCTGCTTTTGTTGGTGGCACGAAGGTTATGCCTCTGGTTTTTGCTTTGTTTTTGTTTTCCTTCAAACTTTATTTTGGTTTGCTATCTGATTTTTTATCATCTTTTCCTTTGGTTCTCAGCTAAACTTAGCGCCGAGGCTCGCGGTTTGTCTCCGCTTTTTGGCTTGGGCCATGCTAGTTCTCCTTGTGCGGGATTCGGGCTTCCGCCGCGTGCCGGGGGCTCGCCACCGTGCAAAGGTAATGCCTTTTCCTCTACGGTATTTGTTTTATTGTTTGCGTCAACTGACTTAGATTCGTTCTGGTATTTTTCAGTGGCCTCTGACGTGCTCACTGCATGGAGCCTGAATGTCCATGATGCTTCTGAATGTTATGGAGGTTGATAGGTCAACGTAGTTTTTGTTTTTGTTTGTCTTAGTCATTGGTAACCCTTCCTTCTTTGGTTTGCGTTTCCTGTTTCTTCACAGACCACATTGGAAGGTATCTTGATAACCTGTCGTACAAACGGCTGCTGCGCCTTCAATTGGAGCATCATTGTCTGGTATGACTCGAGCTTCTGATTTATTAATTTCTCATTGACATGGTCCATTTCTTTTACTTTTATCACGATATGTTTTTGTCTATGTTTTCTCTCAGACCCGCCACCTCTCCTCTTTCCTCGAGGGACGGGGTATGAAAGAGGTGCTGAAGCGTATAAAGGCTATCGAAGCTTTAAAGAAAAAGGTCGAGGCGGTGGAAGATGAGAAGCTTGGACTTGCCGCCAAGGTCTCCGATTTGGAGGCAAAACTCAAGGCCGCTGAAGAGGCAAAAATCATCGCTGTTGAGCGTGCTAATAATCTTTGCGGAGGTTCGACGGCCTCCGCGCTCCGCACTCAACTAGCTGCCGAGCAGCAGACGGCGGAGGTTCTCTGCAAGGAGTCTGATGGTGTGAAGAGTGAACTGGAGAGTATTAGGGTTGCTGGTGCGGAGGATGCTGAGTCATACTTAGCCGCACTTGAGGAATTTGGGGGCGTCGCGTCTCCGCTTCCCTCCGAGTGTTCGGCTGCTGGCCTGATGACTTGGATTGAGGATAATCTTACCAATCTGTCACTCTTCATTGGTGGTGTTTCCGATTTTGCAGCTGTGACTTCCGCCACTGCAATGGTAAAGTCTTTGTTGCGCTCTGGTTGCCATGATATTGTGAATAAGGATTTTACTGTTGTCTCCGGTGTGGCGGAGCTTGGAGAGTCCAAGCAAACCCGTGCGTAAGACCGTCCGAAGTTTTATTAAGATGTTCGGATGAAATTTGGTACGGGACGGAGGCAGGCCGCCGCTGCAGCCGATGTGCGCGCAAGGTGAGGATTTAGTCTTTGGGGTCCTTATCTAGTTTTTATTTGCAGTTGTTTGCGCTTTTTGTTGTTCATTTTGCTGCTATTGGTTCTTGAAGGCTCAGACCGGAGGTCGGATGCCGATGAAGCTCGCGATGAAGGGTGTTCCTGTCCTTGGAGATGCGTCAAGGCCCAGTTCCGGCGGAGGCGCTCAGCCAAAGTCAAAGGACCCGGTGCAACCCGAAGTTCAGTCGAGCCTTCGGCCGGAAGTCCGATCAGGGATCCAGTCACAGACGGAGGCTTTTGCCCATTCGGAGGCTGGGAAAGGTCCCGAGACCTGAGAGGACAATGTCGGAGGAGCAGAATAGGCGCCGTAGATTGCCTTGGAAGAACTACTTTTATCTTGCACCATGGCTGCGCGTATTGTATTTGAACTTGTTGAAGATATTTGACACAGGTTTTGTGGTCATATCGCCCTACAGGTCTTTGAATTGGGTCCCGTGTAGGAGATCGACCTAGTTATTCTTTGGCCTGCTGAGGGCTTCAAGGGCTTTTGTAATTTACTTTACTTTGCTGCTTGTAATGCCCATTTGTTAGGGCTAGAAATGCAACGACGGGGACAAAGTGGCTCTCGACAACAGGCAACCAATCCAAATGCATCCTTTTTCTGTCTCGTGCTCTGGTTGCAAGAAGACCTCAAGTAGGTGTTCCTAGAGAAGGCATCGAACGGAGGCTTTGCGGAGACAACCCCAGACCGGCTTGGCGGAGACAGGGCATGGCTCGGAGGTCCTCCTCCTCCGGGTGGCGAAGGCAGCGGCTCAGGGAGCGAAGACAACAGAGACTTTGTTTTTGGCAGAGTGGTTTGAAAATTGTACCCTTAGTCTCGTGGTGTTTGCTAATGTCTTAGAGGCTTTGGTGGGATTCTCACAAATGGTTTTTAGAGCTTGTTAGTTCGCTTGATGACGCTACACAACATGTTTGTCTCACAATGGTTTTTGCTGAGATATATGATTTTTGAGGCTCTCTACTTTTCTCATCTTTTATCTCATTGTACGCGGGCTCTTGCTTTTTCAGTGACATTCACTTTGTTTCTAGTTATAGCCATGTCTTCGACTTGGTTGGCTGGAGTTTGTCAGCATGTTCTTGATGCTGCGCTGTGTTGGAGCTGTCGGTGTTTCGTACCCCGGGGGGTATAACACCAACGAGTGAATTTCTAGCATGCTCCCTAATCCGGATGGTGATGCAAGGACACAGATGATTTATCCTGGTTCGAGCAAAGAAAGCCCTACGTCCAGCAGAGGGGAGATAGCTCGTGTTATCTTGCACCGAAGTACTTGTACAGGGGTGAATACAAGCGAGTCCTGAGACTTAGCCATATGAGAGTGTGTTGTGAGTGTGAGAGTGTGATCACGTGCCCAATGCTATGCCCTGGCGCCCCCTTTTATAGGCCAAGGGGAGGCTCAGGGCTACACTGTAGTTAGGGCAATCGTGGGCGTGACGTCGAGATACGGGCGTCCTGTCGGGTCGTCGAGACTGTAGATGCTTCCTTTGGTCCGGTTCGAGCCTGCGGATTCATGCTTCCGCCCGGTTCGAGCCTGTAGCAGCGTGGGTGATGATGGCCTGCCCGTCCTTGCCTGACGTGGGCTGGCGTAGTCGAGGCGTGGGCAATGATGGCCTGCCCAGGAACCCCGTCGTATGGCTGTCGAGGTGGGATGGACAGGGCACATCGCGTCCCATGCTCCAGTCATGTCCGCCATCATTCCTCGAGCGGTGGAGGACTACTTCGAGGGGTAGGTGGTCTGAGCAACGGGACT
Source organism: Themeda triandra (assembly GCA_018135685.1). Classification (NCBI taxonomy): domain Eukaryota; kingdom Viridiplantae; phylum Streptophyta; class Magnoliopsida; order Poales; family Poaceae; genus Themeda; species Themeda triandra. The sequence goes on from JAENPR010000134.1 coordinate 1,031,990, forward strand.
GAGCAGCGGATTTAGAGGTACGGAGAGTTGATAATTGCGTTCCGAGGGGGTGCCGTACGCGGCATAGTGCGCAGCGTGGCGTAACAGTGGCGCCTGGCACACCCGAATCCCGGGTATGGGCGGTAAAACGGGAGAAGTGACCGGCGTACTTCCCACTGTTACGCGCTGTATCCATGGAGTTAGGCAGAGCAGGAGCACTTTTCACTGTTACGCGTCCTGTAGCCATGTGGATGTTCAGGGAGGGTGGTCTCGAGAGGTTTCTTCGAGCGCCCGTTCGCTCGAGGGGTTTCCATCACCATCTCGAGCGGCCGTTCGCTCAAGGGGTTTCCGTCATCCCCTCGAGCGGTTGGGCGACTACGTCCCGAGATGGTGGGTCTACTTGTTTGGTCGTGGGCCTGGTCATGGGTCGGCCCAGCGTGGCACGGGGAAGTGTACGAGGACTTCTTTTAGCCAAGTCTTGGGGCTTAGGGGGAAGCAATACAGGGTTTGCTTACTTCTAAGCCCCTAGATTTGAGACCCCCTAATCTAGGTACCTGGCAGTAGCCCCCGAGCCCTTGCTTGAGTGTGAAACTTCATGCAAGGGATAATGAAGTGGAGTTAAAGTACCTAGACGAGGGTTTTTTCGCCTCGCCACGAGAGAGTTGATTCCTTTTTCCGTGGGGGGCGCGCGAGCGTCCCCCGCGGGGGTAGCCCCCGAGGCCCCAGAGGAATGGGACATTCTTCTGGGGGCTTTGAATGAGTTGTCTCGTGGGGGACCATTGTTAACTGGAGTTGTAGCGCTTCCTCCGGGGTGTTTCGCTCGATATCTCGAGCCCCCGAGTGCTTCTCGACCCTCTTTCGTCGAGGGGTGCCGTCATGTGACTCGAGCCCCCGAGCCTCATAGTGCTGGGCTATAGTCACACTCTAGCGTTCCCACCGGATTCACCTGACTGGGTCCAAGTGGTGAGAGGGCTGGCACTACCCACGATTGGGCGAGCATCGAGCCTCTCGTTGAGCTGGTAACGGGAAAATCCAAGTGAGAGTCCGTGTCCTTTCGAGGGGAGATGGCTTCGAGGCTCGAGAGCACTCTCATTAAAGCACGGCACATAGCTTCTAGAGGACCGACCCTGTTCGATAGGGGCCGGCGGCTCGAATGCCTCCCGTCTACGGGATCTCTTAGAGGCCTAGCACCTTGCCTTTAATACGCCTCTGGGTTCGAGAATTCATTCTCGAGCGGGGCCTTTCGAGGGCTCCCCCAAAGGTCGCCCCTGACTCGGGTGCTCGAGGGCGACTGTTCGAACCCTTTCATGGGTCAGTCTCTGCTCCCTCGAGACTTACAGGTGGGACCGGGGTCCCTAGTTACCTTACCGTGTAAGGAAGCGTCTGATCGAGACGTCGCGTCGTTTCAGCGATCGAGGGAATATGCCCGTTGGGGGTGCACCTTTTTAGGCAGAAACCGGCACATCGTGGTGATGATGGGTCTGCGGCGGTTCCGCTCTGCCTCGCTACGCGCGCCCCTGCTGAGTGGCGTTAGGTGGTAGTTGGCAGGAGCATTTAATGCAGTTACCGTTCTAGGCGAGTCCGCCGGAGTCGCGTGGCCGTCGGATTGCAGAATCTGGGCCGTTGGATACGCGGGGCGTCGCTCAGCTCGGGCTCTATAAATTTGGGGGAGAGGGTTCCCGGTTCCCTTCTTCCGCATTCTTTGCCTCCTCGCCTCTCACCGCCGCCAGTTGCGCTTCCACCTTTTGATCTAAGCACCGCCGCCGCCGCCTGCAGCAGCCGGAGAGATCAAAGAGGGGGAGTGAGATAGTTCGTGTGCGCCACCGAAGCCGCCGTTCTTCACGCCTTGCCCCGCCACGACCCGTCGGGTTCCGTCGCCGTCGTCGTCATGGGAAGGAAGCCCAGCAGATCTGCCGGCAAGGGGGCCGGCCAAGCCGCTGGAAGCAGCAAGACCACCGGCAAGGAGGCCGCCAAGGCCTCAGCGCCACCGGTGATGCTTCCTCCGCTCCCGTGGTTGCGCTCGACGGTAGAGGAGGCGGACCTCTTGCGCCTTGTCGACGAGGGGCTGCTTCTCGCCAACCCGCCGGAAGGGCCACCGGAGTGGATGGTGCCAGAGCGCCACCACTACGAGCCCGACCCGCCGCGGGGCTATGTGTTGAGCTTCATCCGGTTCCACCGGCAGGGACTCGGGGCATGCCCGAGCCGCTTCATGCGGGCGCTCTCCCACCATTTTGGGGTCGAGCTCCAGCATTTCAACCCTAACTCCATCTCTCACGCCGCCAGCTTCGTCGGCGTGTGTGAGGGATACTTGGGGATACTTCTTCATCCACATTTTCAAGGTGCAGCTCTTCACTCTGGCTGCGAGCGGGGCCGATGATAATGAGAGCGCCCGTCGATACATTCGAGCGGGCTCCTGCACGCTTGCCGTGAAGAGGAGGGAGAACTGGCTCCCCGGCACGATGTCGACGAACAACGCCGGGTGGACAGCGGAGTGGTTCTACCTCCGCAACGAGGGAGACTACTTCCTAGAGTACACTGGCAAGGTCGTGACCAAGGCCGAGCACAACTGGGGCTACGGCAAGCCCAAGACGTACCACCATCGTCTCGACCCCCTGATCGAGGCCATGGATGCACTCCTTAGGTTGAGGGCCGGTACGGTCTCCTTCAACATCGCCCACGTCATTGCGGGATTCCACAACCGCCGAGTGCTCTTGCTAGTTGAGCGCCAGCTGCGGTTGGATCAGATGACCGCCGACGCCGACCCTTTCGCCCTCGAAGCCAGCCGGATGTCAGGCGAGGCCCTCCCGGCCGCCTTGGTCGCCACGCGGGTGCGTGAGGCGGTCGATGGCAAGAGCTTTGGGGACGATCAAGTCAACCTCTTCCCCATGCGCCCAGACGCCAACCTCCTGGGCAGGGTATGTCCTTTCGAGGCCCGTTTCCTTTTGTTTTTGTTTTCTCATCGCTCTGCGCCCAACTTATCGAGGCGTGCCTTTTGCAGAACATCAACGACCATGGGGAATCGAGGCCCCCAGTAAAGGAGGACGCGCAAGACCATGAGGTGAGACACCTCGACTCTGCTCAGAAACATACAAAGAACCTCTCGAAAAAAGAGGAGAGGGCACAGACGGCCGCCGCGTTGGTCGAGAAGCAGATGCGTGCAGGGAAGCGCCGCCGGGAGAGGGAACATCGGCTGATGCTGGACTCGACCGTCCTGGGTCCCAGCCTAGAGTCGAGCGAGGAGGAAACAGACCCGGACGAGGAGGATGACGATGAGGTGATCGACAACGACGGTGGCACCGCTACTCGAGGCCTGACGCCTCCTCGATCTCGTGTGCAGGAGGAGCCCCTGGCGCAACCGCAGGTCGAGCAGCCGGGGGACCGTAACATCCTAGATGTTAATTGCAACTAAAACTTGATTTAGAATTTTATTAAGGCCTAATCATCGAGCATCATGGCATTAATGCATTCTTGTTTTAATATTGTTTTTGATGAAATGCTTTGTTTACAATATGAAATGATGCTTGTGATTGCTAATGCCCGATTAGTTAGTGTAGAAATTAAATCGAGCTCCAACCGTTTTCAAAACCCCGTTTTCCCGAAAACCCCGATTTACCCCCTTTTCTCTATTTCAAAATCTACAAAGAATTTGGGGTTGGTCCAAAAAGCAATATTGTGGGTCTTGATGAGAGCTTCAATATTGGTGTTCAAAGTTTTTCAAGTTTCCAAAAAGAATTTCAAATAAATTTGAAAATACGGTTTTCCTAGTTGTCCCCTTTTGATTTCAAATCATAATTCAAAAACTATGCATATTTTGGAAAAACTCTTTTTGGAGAAAATGTGTAGTTTGAAAAGTTGAGTATTCCATAGTTTTGGAGTTTTTCAAGTTCTTTAGAAAAATCCAAAGTAATTTCAAATATTTCATTCTAGGGTTTTGTCCCCTTTTCAAAATTTGATTCAAATTCAATTTTCCTTTCAAAATTTGAAAATGGCCCAGTTGAGAAAGTTGTAGAGCATGAAATTTTAGCTAGGGTTGCTTTTTGGAAAATTTTGAGCACAGTTCAAATTTTTGGAGTAATTTGCAAAATTTCTCTGCTGGTACTGTTGCTGACGTCATCATCTTCTTCACCCTCTCTATTCCTCGTCGCCGCGCCCATCCCGCCGGCCGCCGCCGGCCCGCCGATAGCGCGCTAGAAGGTTCGCCGCCCGTGTCGCCTCCCCGTCCGCCGTCCTAGCGCCTTAAAGCCGCGGCCAAACCCCGTTTCCCCTCCTCCTTTCCCTTCCCTCTGCGCGCCGACGCCATCGCCGCTCTGAGCTCCGCCATGGCCGAGCTCCACCTCGCCGTCGAAATTGTCGCCACCGCCCGCTAATCCCCCCATCTTCACCTCCATCAGCTCCGCCTCGTCCTTGCGCACCCGCCGAGCCCTCTAGCTCCGCCTCGCACCGCCTAGAGAGCCCGCGCGCCGTCATCGTCTCCTCGGTCGGCAAGCTCGGCCGCCGTCAATTCATCATCAAATTCGTCGCAACCGTTGCCCCTCGCTCTAATTCGTCTTCACCAAGGTCCTTGCCTTTGAATCCGGCTCAAGGTGCTCCCCTTCGTTCTCTGGTTGGTGTACAGGTTCGTCGGGAACGCCGACCTTGCCATCGGTGCAAGCCGCCGACGTCCCTGCGTCCGGCAAGCTCGTAGCTCCGTCACCGTCGAACCTTCCTCGTCGTGCTCGTCGTCGTTGTGGTGAGCTTCTGGTGCTCTTGCTGCCGTTGGTTGGGTCCGGGCCGCGTTGTAGTCGTCGGTCGTCGTGCGTCGCCATCGGCAGGCCATGCCGGCCGCCGCGCGCGAGGCCTAGGTGGATAGGATCACGCGCTGGCTCTGCTAATGTGCGCATCGTGTTCGCGGTATCACGTAGGATGTAGAGCTCGCGTCCCCGTCGCTCGAGTCGTGTCCAGTCGTCCTCGTCGTCGCGTCCGCGTGCCGTCGCTCCACCATCACCGCCGCCATGCCGGCGCACTCGTGTCCGCCGCCGCATAGGCTAGTCTAGCAGCTCCGCCTCATCGCTTGGGCCGCGTAGAGGTCAGCAGCGCCGCCCAGGACCTCGTCGTTGGCAAGATCACCGCCGGCCAGGCCGCCGGTTCACTGTGGAGTCACGCGGGGACGCGTAGATGTGAATTCAAATTAATCCAAGGGCCTAGATGCAAAGAGTTATGACTCAGGTGAATAGTGTTTCGGGTCAAGTTGGACCTGTTTGTGAAATGCGAAAACCTCAGGGCCTATTTTGTAAAATCGCCAAGCCAGGCCTTTGTCAGGCCGGAGTGGGCCGACCTGTGCTGCGCTCTTGGGCCGGCTCTCCCCGCATGAGCAAACCAAAGCCAGCTAAGCTGCCGAGATTGGGCCGGTTCCGCCCTGTGCAGTCTTTTTCCTTTTTATTTAGTTTATTCTTTTTCCCGATTTGATGAATAGTGTTGCAATTTGTTATTTTCATATAAAATATTTATAGCCCCAAAAATTCTGAAAATTTTTGTGTATGCTCTTTGTCATGTGCTTGATTTTAGAAAAATATTAGATGCCTATTTTGGTTATGTTTTATATGTTTTAAAATTAGCCCTTTTAATTGAAAAATGCTCCTTCTTTTATTTTTAGTTATTTATTTATTGTTCCAAAAATCTTGAAAATTATTTTGTAGCCTTCTCGGCCATGAGAAGCTTAAGTCTAATTTTGAGATTTATTTGACAACGTTTATTTAGTCTTTATTTTATATTTAGTTTTTAATAGATCTTTAATTGCTTATTTAGTTCTTCATGACTTACGATTTTCTTGAGTGACTTTGGGATTGATTGAAGACCTTAGGTCATTGATCTTAATGGCCTTTGGCACTTTAATTAGTTGTTTGTGCTCTCTTGATCAAGTCATTAGGGTTTAGTTGATGTGTTCTTGTATGAATTATCTTGATCTCGTCGGTTGTCGTAACTAGAGTGGCTTCACCTATGTAACCCTAGGTTTTGTTTAATTAATGTTGTTAGAGTACAACCGTATCGTGAAGGAAAGTTGTACTCAAGTGATCAAGTTGTTATGCTTTCATCCATGTATCATCATGCATCATGCCATGAGCTCAATTTTCTAAGACATGCATCATTACCACGTGTAGTTGTTACGAGAGTGGGGTGGATCGTGTTGATCAAAGTTTGGAGAGGTGTCATCCGACAAGGGTATTCGAGAAGGTCATCCACCAATGATGTCGAGTCATCTCTCTTGATGTTGGTGTTATCCATCCATGGTGTTGGTGTCAAGTCTCGACCATTGAAATCTAACTTCACCGCAACTCGTGCAAGCCCCTGAGCATGCAACCCATTTCTATTTTCGCAAATATTTTACACTATAAGTCTAGTGTAATGTGCATTAAGTTAATAGGAGTTGGTTGATACCGTTGCCGCATGTCTACCTTGATCTACTTTTACATCATGATATCCCACTAGTATGTGTAGGTCGATTTCTTATGCTTAGCCATGCTTAGACTTCGGTAGAAGTTGAGGCCGTTAATCTTTGATCATGATTTACCATTGTATCTTTGCTTCTCTAGACCTAAAGATGGGTCACGAGGGCATAAGAATATGGTTATATTAAATTGAGACCGGTCGGGTAACTTGCATCGGGAATGGAGTCTTGATGTAGTGTTTTCGACTTGTCGATTAAGGACCGGCCGTTGTTTGGCCCCTTGGACAAGACTTTGCAACTACTCACATATCTACGGAAAAGCTTTACCCTAGGATAATCTAAGGACTAGTACGGTGAGCCCGTGCACTGGGAGTGGCGAGATGGTGGGAGTACAATACCCTCGTGGGCCGTGTCCCCCGGATTGGAGGTGTAAGTGTACTCTCGGGTGGCGCGGAAGCTGAGCCTAGTTCTAGAATGTCCGACGGTATTGTTGATATAATTGTGGGTTAGAGTCCCACTTATATCGTGTGTTTAGGGATCCTCAGCTGAGTAAATCGGTTCGAATCGTCGTGCTCCTCGGTTATGGAGACTTGATCCTCCGACCATACATCGTAGCAATCAAGTGAAATATGAAAGAATTGGATCTTGGTGACTCGTGGAATCGAGAAGAAGGCAGTTGGAAAGATAATCTCAAGTGTAATGCTTAATTTGATTGTCGGAAATAGAATAGGTGCTAATCTAGCTTTAATAGATACAATAGAAGTCGATGCTTTTATCCCGTTTAAAATATTGAAAGTAAGGTTTCAAGATTAGTAATGCTTTTCTCGCAAAACTCCCTTTTCTAGCTCAACTACTCAAAAGGCCAAAGATATCCTTGAGAGTCTTTTACTTTTAGTCGGGTAAGTCTTGCGGAGTACCTTGAATGTACTCGTGGTTTGTTCTACCCCCGTTGCAGTGTGCCGATGTTGCTTTGAACCATGTTGTGTCGCTGGGCTCGACATGATTTGGTCTCTCTCGCGACTTAGGTGTCCTACCTAAGTTGTCTTTCGTATCCCTACTCTACTTCCGCAATATAAAGTTAAGTTTGTAAAATGTTAACTTATTCATTATTGTAAACTTTTTAATGTTATCATTCTTCCGCACTCGATGTATATATTTTTGTAACAAATGTGGTAATATTGTGGTTACTCCATTGTTGATCCCGGGTATGAGTGTAAAAAGTGGTTCAATCGGTGTTCGTTAAGAACAACGACAGGGCTTCAAAGTCGTGTGGAACACATGCATAGTAACCGAGGTCCGTTAAGACGAGGATTAGTGCATGTGGGCCACATTACTTAGGAGGTTCTCGCCACGTTGGTATCGAGCTCATACTTTGGATCGGCTACAACATTACATTTGAAAACTTCAAAATGATTTTACTATATAAAAGTTTTTGAAGTTAACAAATTAAAAATGGATCCTTATCTATTTTCTTTCCGGCGAAAGACTTTGAGAAGTTTCTCGGTACTTCTTCACTTCAAATGGTCAACATGGAAGTCAACTTCCTCAACAAAAGCTTATTTGAAGTGTCTTTTAATAGTTCATCTAACAAGCCCTCTAATTCACTAACTTGGTGAAGTTGAAGTTTTCTAACATTGTGAGGACGTATAGGACGAGCGTATCATATGAAAATCTTTTGGAAGTTAAAAGATCCCCTTAAGGTTGGAATGGTTATATTCCTTTATGATTGTTCTATTGTTAAATCTCGCCATGTACCAGGATTGTTTATCAATTGAATCTTTTATTTCATAAATTTCGATCTTTGGGAATTTGTGGAATATACCTTGATATACATCATTATCTTAAAGATGAAACCTGGTACAAATTCTTGATTCTTTTGTTGAGTATGTGCCATGCCTTGATTCTTTTCAACTCCGACACATACTATCTCCTTGGTGTCATTTGATGACATATATCTCATTTGTTCATAACTTGATTATGTTCTCTAAGGTACCATGATCTATGACCGGGAAATAGCGATGAAACCTGGGGTCTCCTGTGGCTTATGACCATAAGGAATTACTGCCGGACGTTCGCTAATGTCGGGGTCTATGATCATGAAACCTTATAGTTCACAATTAGTGTGTTCACATTCTCTGAACATGCTAATCTCTTGACCTTGATATTCGACAAATAATTGTCGAAAGTCATTATGATGTGATCTATGGTGGTGCTTACAATTCCCTCCCTATGTTTGAAGAACAGTTACATCCTTTATAATTGTTCCATTGCTGAATCTCGTCTTATACCAGTTTTTTTGCCACCTGTTAATAATCCTGTACTCCATAAGTTTCTGATCTTTGGGAATCTGTGGAATATGCTCTGAAGTACACTATTACCTTGAAAACTGAAACTAGTGTGAATCCTTAATTCTTTTGCTGAGTATGTGTCATACTTTGATTTCTTACAACTCTGACCTGTGCTATCTCCTTGATGTCGTTTGACGACATATATCTCACTTGTATATCACTATGAATATGTCCTCTAGGGTATCATGACTTATGACTTGGAAACATCGCCGAACCCGAGTGCTCGTCGTTATCCGGGTCAATGATCAAGCTCCTCTTGGGTGCAAAATCCTTGTTTGCACATTCTAATTTCTTGACCTTGATATCCGACTTTGTTGGCCAAGAGTCATATTGATTGTATTCTCGTAGTGGTGTCTTGACCCATGACTATGGTGCCGTGTCAACCTGAAATCTCCCGTGATTCGCGACCACATGAGTTTTCATCGGGCTATGCACATGTGTATCGTAGTAGATCACAATGGAGGTACTTTACTTATTGAATATTCTTGGGATTCAAAGTTGTTCTTTGAACTCCCTAAATACCTTGTGATCGTGACCGATTTTTGATCTCGGTTACATTCCCGATATTACTAAGAGATGTGGGTTAATACTGTTGTGCCCTACAATGATGCCGTGTCCCGTAACCCCGGTGCCGCGACGGAACCTAGAGTTTCTTGTGTGTCCGGGATCACATGAGTTGCTACCGGGTGCGCGCAGTATCAAGGTTTGTGGGCATGAGCTACTATAGCCTCGCAACTAATGTACCCTACTCTTAGAATATATCTTGTGAAATTACTTCTGAAACTCCCTTGAAACTCTAAAAACCTTGCCAGTTGCAACCACTTTCATCTCATGGTTGTAACTCTCGGATTAAACCTTGTTGTTCTATGAACTTCTGTCAAGTTGATTTGCTTGACACATTTCCTTTTCCATTACTTACCCCACGGGATTTTGTTGCTCCAAAATCTCGGGACGAGATTTCTTTAAGGGGGAAAGGATGTAACATCCTAGATGTTAATTGCAACTAAAACTTGATTTAGAATTTTATTAAGGCCTAATCATCGAGCATCATGGCATTAATGCATTCTTGTTTTAATATTGTTTTTGATGAAATGCTTTGTTTACAATATGAAATGATGCTTGTGATTGCTAATGCCCGATTAGTTAGTGTAGAAATTAAATCGAGCTCCAATTCTGTTTCAAAAACCCTGTTTTCCCGAAAACCCCGATTTACCCCCTTTTCTCTATTTCAAAATCTACAAAGAATTTGGGGTTGGTCCAAAAAGCAATATTGTGGGTCTTGATGAGAGCTTCAATATTGGTGTTCAAAGTTTTTCAAGTTTTTAAAAAGAATTTCAAATAAATTTGAAAATACGGTTTTCCGGCAGTTGTCCCCTTTTGATTTCAAATCATAATTCAAAAACTATGCATATTTTAGAAAAACTCTTTTTGGAGAAAATGTGTAGTTTGAAAAGTTGAGTATTCCATAGTTTTGGAGTTTTTCAAGTTCTTTAGAAAAATCCAAAGTAATTTCAAATATTTCATTCTAGGGTTTTGTCCCCTTTTCAAAATTTGATTCAAATTCAATTTTTCTTTCAAAATTTGAAAATGGCCCAGTTGAGAAAGTTGTAGAGCATGAAATTTTAGCTAGGGTTGCTTTTTGGAAAATTTTGAGCACAGTTCAAATTTTTGGAGTAATTTGCAAAATTTCTCTCGCTGGTACCGTTGCCGACGTCATCATCTTCTTCACCCTCTCTATTCCGTCGTCGCCGCGCCCATCCCGGCCGGCTTTGCTGCCGCCGCCGCGCCGCATAGCCGCGCGCTAAAAGGTTCGCCGCCCGTGTCGCTCTCCCGTCCGCCGTCCTAGCGCCTTAAAGCGGCGGCCAAACCCCGTTTTCCTCCTTCCCCTTCCTCTCGCGCGCCGACGCCATCGCTCCGAGCTCCGCCATGGCCGAGCTCCACCTCGCCGTCGAAATTGTCGCCACCGCCCGCTAATCCCCCCATCTTCACCTCCATCAGCTCCGCCTCATCCTTGCGCACCCGCCGAGCCCTCTAGCTCCGCCTCGCACCGCCTAGAGAGCCCGCGCGCCGTCATCGTCTCCTCGGTCGGCAAGCTCGGCCGCCGTCAATTCATCATCAAATTCGTTGCAGCCGTTGCCCCTCGCTCAAATTCGACTTCACCAAGGTTCTTGCCTTTGAATCCGGCTCAAGGTGCTCCCCTTCGTTCTCTGGTTGGTGTACAGGTTCGTCGGGAACGCCGACCTTGCCATCGGTGCAAGCCGCCGACGTCCCTGCGTCCGGCAAGCTCGTAGCTCCGTCACCGTCGAACCTTCCTCGTCGTGCTCGTCGTCGTTGTGGTGAGCTTCTGGTGCTCTTGCTGCCGTTGGTTGGGTCCGGCCGCGTGTAGTCGTCGGTCATCGTGCGTCGCCGTCGGCAGCCATGCCGGGCCGCGCCGCGCGAGGCCTAGGTGGATAGGATCACGCGCCGGGTTTTCGCTAATGTGCGCATCGTGTTCGCGGTATCACGTAGGATGTAGAGCTCGCGTCCCCGTCGCTCGAGTCGTGTCCGGCCGTCCTCGTCGTCGCGTCCGCGTGCCGTCGCTCCACCATCACCGCCGCCATGCCGGCGTTAGCCGTGTCCGCCGCCGCATAGGCTAGTCTAGCAGCTCCGCCTCATCGCTTGGGCCGCGTAGAGGCCGGCCGCCGCGCCAGACCTCGTCGTTGGCAAGATCACCGCGCTGGCCGCCGGTTCACCGTGGAGTCAGCGCGGGGACGCGTAGATGTGAATTCAAATTAATCCAAGGGCCTAGATGCAAAGAGTTATGACTCAGGTGAATAGTGTTTCGGGTCAAGTTGGACCTGTTTGTGAAATGCGAAAACCTCAGGGCCTATTTTGTAAAATCGCCAAGCCAGGCCTTTGTCAGGCCGGAGTGGGCCGACCTGTGCTGCGCTCTTGGGCCGGCCTGCTCCCGCGCAGTAAACCAAAGCCAGGCTAACTGGGCCGAGCTGGGCCAGTTCCGGCCCAGGCAGTCTTTTTCCTTTTTATTTAGTTTATTCTTTTTCCTGATTTGATGAATAGTGTTGCAATTTGTTATTTTCATATAAAATATTTATAGCCCCAAAAATTCTGAAAATTTTTGTGTATGCTCTCTGTCATGTGCTTGATTTTAGAAAAATATTAGATGCCTATTTTGGTTATGTTTTATATGTTTTAAAATTAGCCCTTTTAATTGAAAAATGCTCCTTCTTTTATTTTTAGTTATTTATTTATTGTTCCAAAAATCTTGAAAATTATTTTGTAGTCTTCTCAGGCCATGAGAAGCTTAAGTCTAATTCTTGAGATTTATTTGACAACTTTTATTTAGTCTTTATTTTATATTTAGTTTTTAATAGATCTTTAATTGCTTATTTAGTTCTTCATGACTTACGATTTTCTTGAGTGACTTTGGGATTGATTGAAGACCTTAGGTCATTGATCTTAATGGCCTTTGGCACTTTAATTAGTTGTTTATGCTCTCTTGATCAAGTCATTAGGGTTTAGTTGATGTGTTCTTGTATGAATTATCTTGATCTGCTGGTTGTCGTAACTAGAGTGGCTTCACCTATGTAACCCTAGGTTTTGTTTAATTAATGTTGTTAGAGTACAACTGTATCGCGAAGGAAAGTTGTACTCAAGTGATCAAGTTGTTATGCTTTCATCCATGTATCATCATGCATCATGCCATGAGCTCAATTTTCTAAGACATGCATCATTACCACGTGTAGTTGTTACGAGAGTGGGGTGGATCGTGTTGATCAAAGTTTGGAGAGGTGTCATCCGACAAGGGTATTCGAGAAGGTCATCCACCAATGATGTCGAGTCATCTCTCTTGATGTTGGTGTTATCCATCCATGGTGTTGGTGTCAAGTCTGACCATTGAAATCTAACTTCACTGCAACTCAGGCAAGCCCCGGAGCATGCAACCCATTTCTATTTCTGCAAATATTTTACACTATAAGTCTAGTGTAATGTGCATTAAGTTAATAGGAGTTGGTTGATACCGTTGCCGCATGTCTACCTTGATCTACTTTTACATCATGATATCCCACTAGTATGTGTAGGTCGATTTCTTATGCTTAGCCATGCTTAGACTTCGGTAGAAGTTGGAGGTCGTTAATCTTTGATCATGATTTACCATTGTATCTTTGCTTCTCTAGACCTAAAGATGGGTCACGAGGGCATAAGAATATGGTTATATTAAATTGAGACCGGTCGGGTAACTTGCATCGGGAATGGAGTCTTGATGTAGTGTTTCCGACTTGTCGATTAAGGACCGGCCGTTGTTTGGCCACTGGACAAGACTTTGCAACTACTCACATATCTACGGAAAAGCTTTACCCTAGGATAATCTAAGGACTAGTACGGTGAGCCCGTGCACCGGGAGTGGCGAGATGGCGGGAGTACAATACCCTCGTGGGCCGTGTCCCGGATTGGAGGTGTAAGTGTACTCTCGGGTGGCGCGGAAGCCGAGCCTAGTTCTAGAATGTCCGACGGTATTGTTGATATAATTGTGGGTTAGAGTCCCACTTATATCGTGTGTTTAGGGATCCTCAGCTGAGTAAATGGTTCGAATCGTCGTGCTCCTCGGTTATGGAGACTTGATCCTCCGACCATACATCGTAGCAATCAAGTGAAATATGAAAGAATTGGATCTTGGTGACTCGTGGAATCGAGAAGAAGGCACTGGAAAGATAATCTCAAGTGTAATGCTTAATTTGATTGTCGGAAATAGAATAGGTGCTAATCTAGCTTTAATAGATACAATAGAAGCCGATGCTTTTATCCCGTTTAAAATATTGAAAGTAAGGTTTCAAGATTAGTAATGCTTTTCCGCAAAACTCCCTTTTCTAGCTCAACTACTCAAAAGGCCAAAGATATCCTTGAGAGTCTTTTACTTTTAGTCGGGTAAGTCTTGCGGAGTACCTTGAATGTACTCGTGGTTTGTTCTACCCTGCAGTGTGTGCCGATCGTTGCTTCGAACCATGTTGTGTCGCTGGGCTCGACATGATTTGGTCTCCTCTCGCGACTTAGGTGTCCTACCTAAGTTGTCTTCTGTATCCCTACTCTACTTCCGCAATATAAAGTTAAGTTTGTAAAATGTTAACTTATTCATTATTGTAAACTTTTTAATGTTATCATTCTTCCGCACTCTGATGTATATATTTTTGTAACAAATGTGGTAATGTTGTGGTTACTCCATTGTTGATCCCGGGTATGAGTGTAAAAAGTGGTTCAATCGGTGTTCGTTAAGAACAACGACAGGGCTTCAAAAGTCGTGTGGAACACATGCATAGTAATCTGAGGTCTGTTAAGACGAGGATTAGTGCATGTGGGCCACATTACTTAGGAGGTTCTGCCACAGGGACCCATCTCAGGCTCGAGCGGACCAGCGGGAGGAGTCGTCCCACCAATCTGGCCGTGACGCTCGAGCGCCATCACCACCACTGCGGGAGTCTTCCTCTCGTCAGCAGGTTTCTTCTACATCGGGTGCGCGCACCCGGCAGCAGAGGGCTGCCGATGCGCACAAGTCTACATCAACTCAGGGCGTCGAGCGCCCTGATATGCGCCGGGCCCCTTCCGGCGATCGCCAGGCCTCGACGCGCTGGACGCAGGAGCCGGCGAGGAATCCAACAAAGGAGCCGGCGAAAGATCCGGTCAAGGAGCCGGTTGGCGCGGGCAAGGCCGTTGAGGTCGTGAAGCCCACAAGCAGCTCGAGTCTAGCCACCGAGGCTCGGAAGCCCCCGAGTGGCTCGAGCGAGATGGTCGCCGCTCGGAAGCCCCCGAGCGGCTCGAGCGAATCGGGGGTGATCACTAAGCCCCAGGGTGGCTCGAGCGGCTCCACCGTGGGCATGGGTCCGACCAAGGGGTAAGTTTCCTGTCGAGCCCCTTCTTGCTGTCTTTTACCTTGTTTGGTAATTTCAGTCTTAGCCTCTCCCCATTTTTCTCTTTCAGGGTCAAGCGCCCTTTGGTGTCACTCCACCCCATCCTCCCCTCAAAGAAGCTGAGGGCTCCAGGAGGATCGAGCGAGACCTACTCGGCCTCAGGTGGCGTGACTCTCCCTGCTACTGCTCCAATTTGGGCGGCGCGAGCCCTAGCAGCGATAGAGCGCGGGAAGCCGATGGCGGCTGCCTCTCGTGCAGGTGCTGGGGCCGTTACCACGTCGGCGGGAGAGAAGGCCACCTTCACGACCACCGCCTCAGTTGCTGTCCCGCTTGGGATGCTGTCGTCTGCAACTCAAGGCCGTTCTGAGGCGGCGACCGGCGACAAGGAGGCGGTGGCCGAGACGGCGAAGCCCAGGGTGGCGGTCGACGACCAGCAGGCGGGGGCTGGGTCCGAGCGCCACCCGATCACTCTTGGCGACGAGAGCTCGAGCCCGAGTTCCCACGACTGGGGCCTCGAAGGCTCGCCCAAGGCGTGGCCTAAGGGCCTGCGTCAGCTCGAGGAGGAGCGCAAGGAGAAGGGGGAAGAAGAGGCGAGCTCCGCGACCACCGAGCGGCTCGTTGGCGATGAGGCGGCGTTGGGGTCGAGCCAGGCGCAGGATCCCCAATTGGGGCGGGTGCCAACCCCTCCCCATGATATGGAGCTCGACCCCCTCGTCGGGCAACAAGCCGAGGTGCTGTAGGAGCAGCCGGTCGAGGTCCTGCAGGAGCAACAGGTGAAAGCTCCGGTTTGGTTTTGGTAATTAATGACACTCAAACGTTGCTAATGCTTTGCTCTAAGTGTGGTTAGACACATAGCAACGTGATGGTGGATGATGGAGCATGGCGATCACGGTGATGAACATGATGGATGTGAAGTGATCGAGCTCCGACAGAGACCCATGGAGATCAAGGCGAAGGTATACTTGATAGGGCTTTCCGGTTTGGTGGTCAAGACACTTAGCGAGTGTGACCACATTTAGGATCGATAACCGACTATCAAGAGGGGTTTCCTCGGTTCATTCACGGTCCTAAGTGCCTCTAGGTTTAACTCGGCATGATGCATGAGAGGCTAACTAGAGTGCTAACACTTGTCGTCGTGATCTTGAGATGGTACGCTAACTCCGGTGCTTGAAATGTGATCTACTTTGCGGGAGTTGGCACCCAAGACAAGTGGTTTGGACATTGGATCGAAGACGGCGCGACAACGATGACATTGTGCTTGGTCTGGTCTCATAACACGCACCGGACGCGTCCTGTGGACGGCGTCGGACACGGGGCTGGAGAACCAGACGCAGAGCAGAAGGCACCCTCGGCGCTGGCAGCGGCGGACGCGGGCAAGGGAAGCACCGGACGCGCTCGGACGGCGCCGGACGCTACCCAGAGCCGGTCTCGGGCTGCGCAAGTGCTAGACGCGGCGTCTGGTCGCTCGCCGGACGCGTTCAGGTGGCACCGGACGCTACCCAGGGAGGGTCGCGGGGCTGCGCGACCACCGGATGCGTCCGACGAAGCGCGTCGGACACACGTTGAGAAGACCCGCCGAACGCTGATGTCAGCTCTTCGTTTGAACCCAACGGCTAGGCGTGAGTAAGCACCGGACGCGTCCGGCGCTGGCCAAAGGACACGTCTGGCGCGTTGGTTCTGCCTGCCCGAGGGGGGCAACGGCTCTATTTGTGCCTTGGGCTATAAATAGAGCATGTGACGGTTTGGGGAGGCTCTCTTGGCCATTTCATTCATTCCTGAGCATTCTTGAGCAAGAGACTCCCTCTCCCACTCATCTCTTTGATTCATGTTCATCTCTTGAGAGATTTGAGTGAGGATTCAAGTGCGTTGCATTGAGAGTTGCATCTAGAGGCACTTGTTCATCGAGTGAGCTGCGGATTCTTGTTACTCTTCGGTGATTCCCGTCCCCGTAGACGGTTTGGAGCAGCGGGTGGTGGTTGAGCTCGAGTTGGAGATTGTTCGAGGCCACACCGGGTTCTTGTGAGGGGTTCTTGATTCTTCCCCGCGGGAGTTCGTGAAAGGATACTCTAGTGGATTGCTCATGGCTTGTGGATCCTTGTCTTGTGTGGAGATTGCGGCTCCCCATTGGGGTCTTTGGCACCGAGCCAATTGAGCGGGCAACTCACCAAGCAAGTGTATCGCCACAACGAGGACTAGCTTGCCGGGAAGCAAGTGAACCTCGGTAAAAAATCATTGTGTTGATTTGTGATTGCCGAGGCTTCGACCTCCTTGTGCTTGTGCTTGAGCTCTCTAGGTGATTGGCCACTACACCGGTGATTGGTTATCTTCTACTCTTCGCGGTATAAACTTCCATCTTCTCCTTACTTTCTGCAAAGTAGAATAGCTTGTTGTGGTCGGTCGGGAACCACTCTTTGAGTAGCTTAAATCCCGTGGGTAGAATTGGTTGTTGTGGTCAGTCGGGAACCACTCATTGTGTAGCATAAATCCCGTGGGTAGAATTGCTTGTTCGGTTTCGGTGAACCGATTTTGTGTAGCTTGATCACCGTAGTTGATTGTGCATTTGAATTGAGTAGCCTTGCTTTGTTTAGGACGGCTTGCATAGAGTAGTCGAAGCTTTAGCTTTGCACATTTGCCGCCTTGCTATCTAACTTGGTTTCTAGTGTTATTGCTAGAAATTTTATTAGGCTATTCACCCCCCTCTAGCCATTGTGACCTTTCGCGTGGTATCAGAGCCGGGCACCGTTTGTTGAGTTGGATTCACATCCTATGGTGAAGCAATGGCATTGGTTATGCATATCAACAACACCAAGAAGGCACCATCATTTTGAGGTGATGACTATGCAAAGTGGAAGCTCAAGATGAAGAGTCATCTCAAGTCAATCAACCTTGAGGTGTGGAAAGTAGTGGAGACAAAGTTTGAGCTTGTTGAGGGTGCGGTGCCAACACCGGCCGAAGAGAAGAAGCAATAAGTGAATGACATTGCCGTGAGTGCTTTCCATGAGGCACTTGATGATCAAGCTTTTGAGCTCATCAAGAACCTTGAGATGGCTCATGACATTTGGAAGAAGCTAGAAGAAGCTTATGAGGGCACCGAAAGTGTCAAGACCGCAAAAGCCTACATGTTGCAAGAGAAGTTTGCAAGCTTCTCAATGAAGGAGGATGAGAGTGTGCCGGAGATGTTCCATAGGCTCCAAGTCATTGTCAATGAGCTCAAGGGACTTGGGGAAGAAATCAAGGACTCCCAATTCTCCACCAAGTTCATGAGGTGTCTTCCTAAGAGATTTGATATGTTGAAGACCGTCATGGTGAAGACAACCATGAAGGAGAAGCCAACACCCAACCAAGTCCTTCAAGAGATCATGGCCGATGATGAGTTTAGAGAAGATCATGAGAAGGAAGAGTTGGTGAAGAAGAAGAAGAAGGAGAATGAGAAGAAGGATGATGACAAGAAGAGCGTGGCATTCAAGGCCACATCATCCAAGAGCAAGGGCAAGAAGAAGAAAGAAGAGTCATCAAGTGAAGATGAACCATTCTTTAGCTCAAGTGGACAAGAAGAAGAAGTGAGTGAACAAATGGCACTCCTTGTGAAGAGAATGGGGAAGCTCATTGAAAGTCCCTAGTTTGGTTTTGGCTAATTGATGAAACCTAGGACTAACCTTGTTTATCTAAAGTGGTTGATTTAGAGAAAGGTTGTCCACGTGATGAGCTTATTGCATATGAGGCATGACACATGTCATGTGATCAAAGATGAAGATCAAGATGATGCTTGGCTCCATGGACCGGTGTTGAAGGTGAAGGGCTAGTCGAGGCTTCGGAGTGAAGGACCATGCGATGGTGAAGCTCGGGCAAGACTAGGGCGCCGATGGACCGATGCACGGTGAAGGGCAAGTGAAGTCGAGGTCGATGGATCGAGACGGTCACATGATGGTGTGAAGTGTTCATATCATTTGGAGGAACAAAATGGGCTCAAGGCAAAGGTATAATCGATAGGGCCATTTTGTTTTGCACTCAAGACACCATAGAGGGTGTGAGTGGTTTAGGATCGATAGCCGCACTATTAAGAGGGGAAGTCTTATCGGCTATTCGACGCACGGGTGCCACTAGGTGATTTCATGAAGTGCATTGCATGTAGGGCCTAGTGAGGTAACCTAACCTTTGGGAAATGATTGTGAAAAGCTAACACACAAGCACATGGAGATGTACACTTGGTGGTGTTGGCACATTTACAAAGGTGGCGTTTGAACGCGCTGTGGTTTGCAGGGTAGAGATGGGTTTGGGTCCCTCTCTTCCTCCCGCCGAGCCTATGAGGCGGGATTCGGCGTTTTTGGAAAAAATGGATGCATATTTTCTATTGCGCCGGATGCAAAACTTGGTTGAAATCATGCTATCTCTGTTGATCAAGTTGGTATACTTGTTGGATAGCATGTTGGAGAAGTTGGTGTCATGACACGGCGACAAAACGATGAAGTCAGCACCTGGAAGAGGCGCCGGACGCGCCTTGGGCAGGCGCCGGAGCATTGTGGCGTGGCGCGAGGTGGTGGCTCTGCGAAGATGTTCGTCGGACGCGCGGCGGACGCAGGCGGCGGACTTGGCTTGTTTACTGTGCTGGGTCCGGCGCTCGGTGGAAGACGGCGCGTTGCTGGTGGCTCGGCTCAAGGCGGCGGACGCGCGGGTGCCGCGTCCGGCGCACGCCGGACTCGGAACAGAAAGTTCCAGAGCTCGGCGTTGCGAGCGGACGCGGGCGCCGGACGCGCTGTGGTGTGCGCCGGACGCAGCGCCGGACGCCCACGTGGCGACGCGCGGTTGGCCGCGGCGCCAACGGTCGGCTCCGGGCCGCGCGAGGAAGAAGCGCCGGGACGCGTCCGGCGGTTTGCGGCGACGCGTCCGGCGCGTACTTGCTCGGCCTCCCGAGGGGGCAACGGTCACATTTGTTTGAGGGGTTATAAATAGAAGGTGGCCGGCCCTTGGGGAGCTCTCTTGGCCATTTCTCATCCCTTGTGCATTCTTTGAGCTAAGAGACTCTCTCCCACTCTTCTCCCTTGCTTGGTTGTTCATCCTAAGAGAGATTGAGTGAATCACCTAGTGCATTGCATTGCTTGAGGGCATCTAGTGGCACTTGTGGGTGGTTTCGCCGGTGGATTTCTTGTTACTCTTGGAGAGTACCGCTCCTAGCTGGCTTGGAGATTGTTGGCGGCGTTGGCAAGAGAAGGTGATTATTCTTGGCCACCTCCGGTTGATTGTGAGAGGTTTGAGCTCACCTCGTGGGGATCACGAAGAGCATCCTAGTGGATTGCGCGTGTCGTTGAGTACCTCGCTTGAGAGTGGGTCTTGCGGTGCCTTGCGGGGCGAGCCTTGAGGGGCTAGTGACTTGAGGGTCACACCGAAGAACCATCTAGGTGTTGGTCGACACAACCGGTGACTAGCTTGGCGGTGCCCAAGTGAACACGGGTGAACAAAAACAATTGTGTTCATCTTTGTTCCCGGTGATTGGTCTCCGATTGTGTGTTGCCGATTGATTGATTGTTCATCTCTTGGTGATTGACAACCTCGACTCTACGCGTTGGTATAACAAGCTCCTACCCTCTCTTGTATTACTTCGTTTACATTCTTGCAAAGTAGAATTGCTTGTGTGGTCGGTCGGGAACCACTTCTTGTGTAGACTAAATCCCGTGGGTAGAATTGCTTGTGTGGTCGGTCGGGAACCACTTCTTGTGTAGACTAAATCCCGTGGGTAGAACTCTTGATCACTAGTGGTAGCTATTGTGTGTGCTAGTGATCACCTACTAGAATTGTTTGGATAGGAGGCTTGCAACATCTAGTAGGCTAAGCAAAACTTGCTTTCCGCCGTTTGTGTATCTAACGAAGTTTGCTTAGTGAGTTTGTAGAAATTTTTTATAGGCTATTCACCCCCCCCTCTAGCCATCTAGGACCTTACACTCATGAAGAAGGGGTACCGGTCCAAGAGCAAGAGAAGCTCCTCCAAGTCAAGTGACCGTCCCATGAAGTGCTTCCAGTGCAATAGCAAGGATCATCTCATTGCCAAGTGTCCCTATGCAAGTGATGATGAAGATGCCATGAAGAAGGAGAGGAAGAAGCAAGAAAAGAAGAAGGAGGAGAAAGAGTCCTCTCACAAAAAGAAGAAGGGTGAATCTCACGTGGCAACTTGGGAGAGTGATTCATCTTCCTCAAGTGATGAAGATGATGATTCCAAGAAGAAGAAGAAGAAGAAGAAGAAGAAGGGGCACGCAAGCATTGCCATTCAAGAGAAGCTTTCTCTATTTGGTGCTCCATCATCTTGCTTCATGGCTAAGGCCACTAAGGTACAACCTCCACCCGATAGTGATGATGAGAGTGATGATGATGATGAGACCACAAAAGAAGAACTATGGGTCATGCTTGAGGATTGCAAAGGTGCTTTCAATGACTCTAGGAAAGAATGTAGGGGCTTGCGCAAGGATAAACAAAACCTTGAGCAAGAACTTATGGAGTTGAGGGCCTCTTATGAGAGTCTAACGGTAGACCATAAGAAGCTAGAGAATGCTCACTCCAAGCTTGAAAAAGCTCATTCTTCTCTAGCTGAGAAGCAAGAGAAAGAGCAATCACAAGTGGTGATCATAGAGAAGAAAGATGTGGCTACATCATGTGATTCACTTGATGATTCAATTGTTCTTGCATCACTTGACCCTTCATGCTCTCATGCCTCTACTTCATCTAGTAGTGTTGGTCATGCATGTGATTCTACACTAGTAGTTGAGAATGAGTCTCTAAAGAAGGAAGTCAAGGAGCTCAACCACACCTTGGCTAAGGCTTATGGTGGTGAGGACCGCTTGCTTATGTGCTTGGGTAGCCAAAGAGCTTCTCTCTACAAAGAGGGATTGGGCTATAACCCCAAGAAAGGCAAGGCCGCCTTTGCTCCTCACAAGACTTGTTTTGTGAAGAACAATGGTAGCTATTGCAAGAGTTGCAAGCAAGTTGGTCATTTAGAGCATGCATGCAAGAACAAGAACACTAGTGCTTCCTCTTACAAGTTGAATGCTTCTTATATGCTTGTTAAGAGTGAGTGTGGTGTGAGTGCTAGATTCATTGGTACACCATGGATGAGCTCAAAGAAGAAAGCTATTTGGGTGCCAAAGACTCTAGTGACTAACCTCCAAGGACCCAAGCAAAAGTGGGTACCTAAAGCTTGATGTCTTCTTGTAGGTCAATTACAAAGCCGGAGGGAGGCATTGGGTGCTTGATAGTGGTGCATCAAATCATATGACCGGTGAAGATAGTATGTTCAAATCACTTGACAAGAATGACAATGGTGGATTCAACTCCATCACTTTTGGTGACAATAGCAAGGGTAATGTCATGGGGCTTGGAAAGGTTGCAATTTCAAATGAGAAGGATCTCTCCAATGTGTTGCTAGTTGATACTTTGAACTTCAATCTTTTGTCGGTGGCACAATTGTGTGATCTTGGCTACAAGTGCATATTTGATGACAAGCAAGTTGAGTGGTGAGCAAGGATCAAGCAAATATCATCTTCAAGGGGTTTAGGCATGAAAGCTTGTACTTGGTGGATTTTAATGCTAGTGAAGCTCAACTTTCATCATGTTTGATTGGCAAGTCAAGCAAGGGGTGGCTATGGCATAGGTGCCTTGGACATGTTGGGATGAAGCAATTGAACAAGTTAGTAAAGCATGATCTAGTGAGAGGCTTGCATGATGTCACATTTGAGAAGGATAGACCTTGTAGTGCATGTCAAGCTGGGAAGCAACATGGGAACTCACATCCCAAGAAGAATGAGATGTCAACTACAAGAGCATTTGAGTTGTAGCACATGGACTTGTTTGGCCCAACTCACTACACATCAATTGGGGGCAACAAGTATGGATTTGTGATAGTGGATGACTACTCAAGATACACATGGGTGTTCTTTCTCTATGACAAGAGTGAAGTCTATGATCTATTCAAGTCTTTTGTCAAGAGGGTGCAAAATGAGTTTGACACTACCATCAAAAAGATAAGAAGTGACAATGGGAGTAAATTAAAGAACACAAGAGTTGAAGAGTTGTTATGAGCTTGGAATTGTGCATCAATTCTCACCAACCTACACTCCCCAATCCAATGGTGTAGTTGAGAGGAAGGATAGGACCTTGATTGAGATGGCAAGAACTATGCTACTTGAGTACAATGTGAGTGAGAAGTTTTGGAGTGATGCTATCAACACGGCTTGCTATTATAGCAACCGCCTCTATTGCCATGGAAAGTTAGAGAAGACTCCATATGAAATCTTGAATGGGAGGAAGCCCAACATTGCTTACTTCCGGGTCTTTGGTTGCAAGTGCTACATACTCAAGAAGGGGCAAAGACTTGGAAAGTTTGACAAGAGATGTGATGAGGGATTTCTTCTTGGCTACTCTACTTCTAGCAAGGCTTATAGAGTGTGGAACTTGGCTAGTGGGCTAGTTGAAGAGGTTCATGATGTTGAATTTGATGAGACCCAAGGCTCTCAAGTAGGAGATCAAAATCAAGATGATGTGGGTGGAGATCAATTGAGCAATGCTATGAGACACATGGACATTGGTGACATTAGGCCGAGGCAAGTGGATGATGGTGATGAGGTGCAAGTGCCAACTCAAGTTGTGATTGATGATTCCAATGAGGCAAGCACAAGTGGTACTCAACATCAAGATCAAGATCAAGGTCAAGCAAGCAATGCAAATGACTTAGTTCTCCAACCTTCAAACATTGCAAGAGATCATCCTCTAGATCATATCATTGGTGACATTCAAAGAGGTGTACAAACAAGATCAAGATTGGCTAGCATATGTGAGCACTACTCCTTTGTGTCATTCATTGAGCCAACCAAGATTGATGAGGCATTGAAGGATCCGGATTGGATAAATGCTATGCATGAGGAATTGAACAAGTTCACTAGGAATGAAGTTTGGGAGCTTGTTGAGAGGCCAAAGAAGCACAATGTGATTGGCACCAAGTGGGTCTTCAAGAACAAGCAAGATCAAGATGGCTTAGTAGTGAGGAACAAAGCAAGACTAGTGGCTCAAGGTTACACACAAGTTGAGGGTCTTGACTTTGGAGAAACATATGCACCGGTGG
The DNA here is from genome assembly GCA_018135685.1 of Themeda triandra. Lineage (NCBI taxonomy): Eukaryota > Viridiplantae > Streptophyta > Magnoliopsida > Poales > Poaceae > Themeda > Themeda triandra. The sequence continues at coordinate 1,055,744 of JAENPR010000134.1, forward strand.
CAAGATTGGAGGCAATTAGAATCTTATTAGCCTATGCTTGTGCTCATAACATCAAGCTCTATCAAATGGATGTGAAGAGTGCATTTCTCAATGGCTTCATCAATGAGGACACAACCTCCTGGTTTTGAGGATGACAAGAAGCCCAACCATGTCTACAAGCTCAAGAAGGCATTGTATGGATTGAATCAAGCTCCAAGGGCATGGTATGAAAGATTGAGGGACTTTCTCATATCCAAAGGTTTCAAGATGGGTAAAGTTGACACCACTCTCTTCACCAAGAAGATAGAAGATGACTTGTTTGTGTTACAAATCTATGTGGATGATATCATCTTTGGATCAATAAATCAATTCTTTTGTGAAGAGTTTGCTAAGATGATGGCTAGTGAGTTTGAAATGTCAATGCTTGGAGAGTTGAGCTACTTCCTTGGTCTTCAAATCAAGCAAATGAAGAATGGCACCTTTGTGAGTTAAGGCAAGTACATCAAGGACATGATCAAGAAGTTTGGGTTGCAAGATGCTAAGGCCATTAGCACACGATGGGAACCAATGGTGGCTTGGATGTTGATGATAGTGGCAAGATGGTTGAGCAAAAGCTATATAGATCAATGATTGGAAGCTTGCTATATGTGACCGCTTCAAGGCCAGATGTCATGTTTAGTGTGTGCATGTGTGCAAGATTTCAAGCTTCTCCAAGAGAGAGTCACTTGACGGCAACCAAGAGGGTATTGAGATACTTGAAGGGTACCCAAGATTTTGGTCTATGGTATCCCAAGGGGTCAAGCTTTGAGTTGATTGGATACTCCGACTCCGACTATGCCGGTTGCACGATTGATAGGAAGAGCACAGGTGGAACATGCCAAGTGCTAGGAAGGTCTCTAGTGTCATGGTCTTCAAAGAAGCAAAATAGTGTGGCACTTTCCACCGGCGAAGCCGAATATATTAGTGCGGGGAATTGTTGTGCACAATTGTTATGGATGAAAGCCACCTTGAAGGACTATGGGATCAAGTTCAAGCATGTGCCTTTGTTTTGTGACAATGAAAGTACAATCAAGATGACAAACAATCCGGTTCAACATTCAAGAACCAAGCACATTGATGTGAGGCACCACTTCATTAGAGATCATCAACAAAAGGGAGATGTGAGCATTGAAAGCATTGGCACCGAAGATCAACTAGCCGACATATTCACCAAGCCTCTTGATGAGAAAAGATTTTGCAAGTTGAGGAATGAGTTGAACATATTTAGCTTCTCCAACATGGATTGATGCACCCATATATGACATGCCTCTCCTCCAACATAGCAAGGTAAAGTTGGTTGTTGCATCTCATGCATCCTTTGCTAGTTGTGTAGACATGTATACATGTGCATCTTGCTAGGCTCATTCATTGCAAATCAAATGAATTTGAAGGATATATGGCATCACTATTGTTTCTATGCTTGATTTAATCTAGTGATGGCATATGACTTGTTTGTGAGCTTGTGAACCTAGTGTTGAATCTTTAGCACTTGCTCATGATGTGTATCTCAACATGGTCAAGATAACCCTTATTTTTATGAGGTGTGAAGAAGCTTGCCCTTGGTTCAAACCGAGATACATTTTCTAGGCATGTGATTTAGATTTGGCCATAGTTGATTGACTTGTTTCTCTCATCTTATGCACCCTTGTTGGTGATTGTTGACAAAGGGGGAGAAATAAGTCACAAAGAGCAATGGAAGGGGATCAATTTTTATGATATTACCCAACCATGAGCACACAAATAGGGGGAGCAAGCTCATAGACTATTTGTTGCATTTGTATGTGCATACATGATGATATGGAGCATTGCAAGCTAAATTCAATATTCATGCTTGTTTGGTGTATTGCTAGTATAGAACTTGATTGATGAAATGAAGTACTAGCATGCATAGGTGGTTTCTAGACATAGAGTTTCTCTTGTTCAAATACCTTGCTTATAATGTGATCTCATGAGGTATTTTGAGTTTTGATGGATGTCTAGATTCCCATGGTGCTAAGGAAGGTTTATTATCGCACTCCGATTGGTATCATGCTTCAAAGGTTAATTCTATAAACCTTAGTATCATTTTGGTTGTGGTAACTCTCACAAAATTTTCATCTATGCATGTGTGCTTGAAAAATCGACCAAACATTTGATGCACACATGTAGGGGGAGCTACCACTACCAAAACTGGAATTGAAATGCTTGTCCAATCCAAGATTCATGATCAAAATGTCTTGGACAAGTAATTCAATTTCATATTGAATTCATTTTCTATATCTTTGTGAGCTTTGTGAAGGGTTGTCATCAATTACCAAAAAGGGGGATATTGAAAGCTCTGGTTTGGTTTTGGTAATTAATGACACTCAAACATTGCTAATGCTTTGCTCTAAGTGTGGTTAGACACATAGCAACGTGATGGTGGATGATGGAGCATGGCGATCACGGTGATGAACATGATGGATGTGAAGTGATCGAGCTCCGACGGAGACCCATGGAGATCAAGGCGAAGGTATACTTGATAGGGCTTTCCGGTTTGGTGGTCAAGACACTTAGCGAGTGTGACCACATTTAGGATCGATAACCGACTATCAAGAGGGGTTTCCTCGGTTCATTCGCGGTCCTAAGTGCCTCTAGGTTTAACTCGGCATGATGCATGAGAGGCTAACTAGAGTGCTAACACTTGTCGTCGTGATCTTGAGATGGTACGCTAACTCCGGTGCTTGAGATGTGATCTACTCTGCGGGAGTTGGCACCCAAGACAAGTGGTTTGGACATTGGATCGAAGACGGCGCGACAACGACGACATTGTGCTTGGTCTGGTCTCATAACACGCGCCGGACGCGTCCTGTGGACGGCATCGGACACGAGGCTGGAGAACCAGACGCGGAGCAGAAGGCACCCTCGGTGCTGGCAGCGGCGGACACGGGCAAGGGAAGCGCCGGACGCGCTCGAACGGCGCCGAACGCTACCCAGAGCCGGTCTCGGGCTGCGCAAGCGCCGGACGCGGCGTCTGGTCGCGCACCGGACGCGTTCGGGTGGCGCCGGACGCTACCCAGAGAGGGTCGCGGGGCTGCGCGACCACCGGACGCGTCCGACGAAGCGCGTTGGACGCACGTTGAGAAGACCCACCGGACGCTGACGTTAGCTCTTCGTTTGAACCCAACGGCTAGGCACGAGTAAGCACCGGACGCGTCCGGCGCGTTGGTTCTGCCTGCCCGAGGGGGGCAACGGCTCTATTTGTGCCTTGGGCAATAAATAGAGCATGTGACGGTTTGGGGAGGCTCTCTTGGCCATTTCATTCATTCCTGAGCATTCTTGAGCAAGAGACTCCCTCTCCCACTCATCTCTTTGATTCATGTTCATCTCTTGAGAGATTTGAGTGAGGATTCAAGTGCGTTGCATTGAGAGTTGCATCTAGAGGCACTTGTTCATCGAGTGAGCTGTGGATTCTTGTTACTCTTCGGTGATTCCCGTCACCGTAGACGGTTTGGAGCAGCGGGTGGTGGTTGAGCTCGAGTTGGAGATTGTTCGAGGCCACACCGGGTTCTTGTGAGGGGTTCTTGATCCTTTCCCGCGGGAGTTCGTGAAAGGATACTCTAGTGGATTGCTCGTGGCTTGTGGATCCTTGTCTTGTGTGGAGATTGCGGCTCCCCATTGGGGTCTTTGGCACCGAGCCAATTGAGCGGGCAACTCACCAAGCAAGTGTATCGCCACAACGAGGACTAGCTTGCCGGGAAGCAAGTGAACCTCGGTAAAAAAATCATTGTGTTGATTTGTGATTGCTGAGGCTTCGACCTCTTTGTGCTTGTGCTTGAGCTCTCTAGGTGATTGGCCACTACACCGGTGATTGGTTATCTTCTACTCTTCGCGGTATAAACTTCCATCTTCTCCTTACTTTCCGCAAAGTAGAATTGCTTGTTGTGGTCGGTTGGTAACCACTCTTTGAGTAGCTTAAATCCCGTGGGTAGAATTGCTTGTTGTGGTCGGTCGGGAACCACTCATTGTGTAGCATAAATCCCATGGGTACAATTGCCTGTTCGGTTTCGGTGAACCGATTTTGTGTAGCTTGATCACCGTGGTTGATTGTGCATTTGAATTGAGTAGCCTTGCTTTGTTTAGGACGGCTTGCATAGAGTAGTCGAAGCTTTAGCTTTGCACATTTGCCGCCTTGCTATCTAACTTGGTGTCTAGTGTTATTGCTAGAAATTTTATTAGGCTATTCACCCCCCTCTAGCCATTGTGACCTTTCAACAGTTCGAGGCACTGCAGGAGCAGCGGGTGGAGCAGGAGGAGCCGCAGCCGATGCAGTAGGAGCTCCCCATGGTGGTATACCAGGCACCGCCACAACCAGTCTGGCAGGGGGAGACCCTCGTGCCCCGCCTCGTGCCCGACTCGACGTCGGGTGAGGTGGTGTATATCAGCATGCCTGATGCTGAGCACTGGGAGGAGGCGCAAAAGAAGTCGCTGGCGGGCGAGGCGATCGACCACTGTCTCCAAGCGCTCGGCCTGCAGCCTGCCATCCACGAGGCCACCGAGGTGGAAACCTCGGAGAGGAGGCAGAGGGAGGCGCAGGAGCTCGCCCAGGGGGCGTCGACGTCGACAAGCCAAGCTCAAGACGCGCCCCTGGGGCCCCCGCCTCCACCGATCCCCATGCTGGCAGACCGAATGGCGGAGGCAAGTGCCAACCCGGCGGCGGTGTAGAAAGTCCACGACGCCGTCGCCCAGAGCAAGCAGGAGGCATGCCCATTGTGGGGGAGGCCGCCGTTGATGCTTCGGCATCCGGTCGATCCGGAGGCTCCCGCAGTCATGATGAACGACCAGCACGAGCTCCGGATCAACGCGGAGTCCGAGGAGTACTGGTGCTCGCTCGAGAGCTCCTTGCGGCTCGCACTGAAGGTCGTCGCTGAGGACATGCCCCGGCTGTCCGCCGTGAGTTTTCTTGAGCCTTGTCTTTTTCTTGCTTTTCCTGAATTGCCATGGTTGTTGCCGTTCTGACTTTTCTTCTCGTGGCTCAGTCGGCGCAAAGTCAGTCCTACGCTAAGTCCGTCCATCTCCACGCTATTCACGAGAGCGAGGAGGAAATCCGGCGGCTTGTGCATTTGGGCCACAACGCCGAGGTGGAGCAGTACTGAGCCGCCCGGCTTCTTCGAGATGCCAAGGCCGAGATGACTGCCGCCAAGGAGGACGCCCAGACAGCGAGGGATGAGCTGGCCCGCGCCGAGAGGGAGGCCGAGATCGCTCGAAGCGAGGTCGAGCGGCTGAAGGGGATTGCCGCGCAGCTCAAGGAGGCCGCGAAGACGGTGTCCTCTGGCCTTGCCGCGAAAACACGGCTCGTCGAGCAGCTTGAGAAGGAGAATGCCGCCGCCGCCTACACCAAGGAGTTGCAAGTGGCGGTGACGCGAGAGACCACCGCGCATCAAGCTCTCACGAGCGTGCTTGACGCGGAGAAGAAGCAGTCGAGTGATCTCCAGACAGAGGTGGTCACTCTCTGGAAGACCGTGGCAGAGAAAGAAGGCGCCGTTCAGGCCGCGGGCAAGGCTCTCGAGGAGTTACGGGTGGAGAAGGTCGACCTCAGCCACGCCCTCAAAGGGAAGCAGGCAGAGCTCCAGGGCACGCTCGAGCGCGAGCAGGGGCTATCGACCCGCTGCACTGGTAAGTACTCGAGCCACCTGTTGACTCTTGTGTTGTTCATTTTGCTTGACTGTTCGAGTGCTTGGTTTTAACTTGGACTTTTCTTCCTCCAGCTCTTGAGGCCGACGTGTCCACGGCGCGCGCGGATCTCCAGCTCACCCAAGAGGTGTTGAACGCCGAGGTGGTCGCCAAGGCTCGGATTACTGGTGCCATCGACACCCTCAGTGACCACTGGGGGTTCGAGCCCGTGGTGGATCCTGAGGGGCCGGAAGTCAGTCGTGGCTACGCTGCCCGGGTCTTCGCCTTTGGCGTCTCATTGCGGGACCGCATCCGCGGGGCTCTCCGTCTCGCCGCGCGACGAGGCCTCGCCATCTTCTACTCCGGCTTCGACCTCCCGAGGGCTCAGATCCAGGCCGGGATGGAGGCTGTCTCTGGAGGCTTCGTTTTCTCCGAGAATGAACCAGAGGAGGCTGAGAACCAGCGGCACAACCAGCTCCTAGCCGACGCCGAGGTCCCCGAGCGCGGTTGGCACAGGACTTCGAGGCCTTCGTTCTTCCTCCCGACGTGCAATGATGATCGTAGCCGGCCTGCGAGCCGAGATTTAGGCAAGGAGGCCCATGTAAATAAATTACTTTGGTTTGTGAAGTGGCCCGGGTAGGCTTTAAACACTATGCTTTAGGCGGTTTCCTAGCTTCTTATTATGCTGTGTACTTTCTTTTATCCTTGCCTGGATTTGCTTCTCTTTGACTAAGTGTGGGCGTCGCACTACCACCTCGAGGGGAGACGAGTTCGGGTACCGTAGCTTGGGAGCATAGGAGGCCTTAAGCTCGATGGTCCCAACTCTAGGGGCTCGAGGCGACTGTTGGTATTTGTTAAGTGCAACTAAAATAAGAAGGATTCCACAAGCGCACAGAACATACCATTGTAGCATTTTACCGGGAGTATCCAGGTATCGTTATTTATATTTTACCACAGGGAAGCAAGGGTTAAAGAATCTAATAAATCACCATCATGTATCTACTAACTTAGTAAACCAACTAGACTAAAGTAGGGGTAAAAGATATATGATAGGATTATATGTATAAGCACAAATAGGAGAATTAACTAATAAATGAGTAACTAGATATAGTGGGAGGACAACGGGAGAGATCTAGGTTCCTATGTTCTTCTCTACTACTTTGGTTCTATAATAACGGGGTATGGATAAGTATAGCGATCACACAATAGCACTTTGGAGCAACGGTACCTTTCCGACTCTCGAAGAAGAATGGGTAAAGAGTAGTCGGGGGGAAGGCTGCCAAAAAGCTCTACGAAACACCAACCCGAACGTGGTGGAATACAAAGGCCTGACAGAGCTGTCACCTCTGGGGCTACCACAACTATCCGTGGGATTGGGCGCAACCTCAGGTAACCTATAGTCTAGACACCATGCCTACACTATCGATTACTACTCTAATCACTTAAGATAACTAGAGCACTCAATACGAGCAAAGATCCCATGCTAAGATGCAACAACTATACTAAGCAAACATATGAAAGGCATAAAGTAGATAGAGAAGAATAAATATATTAAAGCATAAGTCTTGTAAAGACTAGATACAAAGGCATACCAAATCTCCGAAGACTTTCTCGAACCGGAGCGCAGCTCCACTCTCCCTAACTCTCATCTAGATCTAATCTACTACATTGGAATGTCTAGCTCTAATTCTCTAGAGAAGAGAAGTCATCCATTCAAGGGACGCCTCTACAACTCTAATCCCGCTGGGAGATAATGAATTAGGGTTTAAGGGATGCCTCCTCCGGGGCCGGGGGCCCCGCTTATATAGCCCTCTAGGATGCACCACGGCCCTCGGATCAAACCGACCTAAACGGACGATTATTATTCATCCTCAAAGGCGGTGGAACAGGGATCCGCGAGGCCGATGCCGATTGGTCCAGTCATGAGTCGGCCGACCAAGGGTGGGAGTCGGCCGACTCTCCACCGAGCCCGTTCGGGCTCCCGTTTGGTCCGAGCCTTCTCGAACCTTCCAGACATGAATTTTCACCGGTTCCCGATTATCTCTATGTAAACCCGACATGTGGGCCTTCCTTGGGTATTTTCACGGTGACACCCCTGAAAATGACATTCACCAAAACTCATAGAATTCTCGTATAACCCCTATATCTAGTTGGTGAACATATTTTAGTCCTTTCTCATGTTTAGTTGACGGTAAAAATTGGCACTTAACGACCGTCAACAACTCCCCCAAGCTTTCCTTTTGCTCGTCCCCGAGCAAAGATAAACTCGGTGTGGATCGGGAGTTGCTACAATGCTTTCACGCCTCAAAAGTACACATGCGTTCAAACAAGAACTCTCCTCCGGATTAGAGTGAACTATTCGACTCAAAACTTACTCATATTACCTTTCACCATGGGGCTTGTAACCGTCACTTGGGTCTTGAGCGGTTGAAAGACGAACGGTCAAGTCAAGCGCTATGTTTCTCACTCTTTGATCAACTATTATTCTGGAGTTTTTGCAAGATTTTCAAATAAAAACTCGAGTTCCTTGTATGAACCTTTCAGATCTCTCATTTGTTGTATTTCTGGATCCTCTCCAAGGCATGAGTAGTGTATGCCTTCTCTCTTCTCTCAAAATATGTGGTATTTGTGGAACTAAGGCATAGTGAAAAGAGCCTTCTCTCTCTCACCCTACTTTCTAATAGGCTTATGTGGAGCTCATAGGTGGGGAGACACTCAAACTCACTTGCATATATTGCACGCTTAAGACATGGATCCAATAGGAACTAAAATAATAATAAAGTCATATGTGCATGTGAGTGAGGAAATGGGATGGATGATAAGATGATGATGATAAGGAAATGATTATGAGGGGTACTCAACTGGTGAACATCTACTTCTACACTTGCTCCTTTGGGGATAACATGACTCCCTTTATTCGGAAACTTTGAAACTTCTTGAAAGGAAGGACTTGGCTACTCTTTCTTTCTTTTTTTTCTTTTTTCTTCTTCTTCTTCTTCTCTCTCTTTTTTTTTTAGAGCAACCAATCCTCTTAAAACGAAACTTTAGCAACGGGGAGTGTAACGAAACTTGAAATGATAAAGATTGGAGCTTTTATGTAAGCAATGGAATGGCGATGATTATTTCTAGATGTTCACTCCCAGGATAGGAGTAGAACCTTTTCTGGATGAAGTGAAATGAATGGAGTATGTGTATGTGGATGGATGGATGGATGGATGCGTACTCCCGGGGTAAGAGCAAGATAGGTGCGTATCTCCGGGTAGAGGAAGACAATATGTGGGGGAATGCGTACTCCGGGGTAGGAGCAAAGATAAGTGCGTATCTCCGGAGTAGAGATAGCACAATATGTGGTGGATATGGATCTCGTATGCAGGTGGTACCTCTAAAGACGAAGTAGCACATAATGAATGTAACATTTATAAAATGGGTGCATGCTTCGATGACGAAGTAGCATAAATCAATGGATGGAGAGCACATAGTATTGACTTTAACCGCATGATCGATTCCTTATGGGTCCACAAAGATAACCACACTCAATGCCTATAAAGACTATACTCAAGCCTACAATATGATCTATATAAATGAGATGGGTTTTCCTAGTCTAGTAAGCATGAATATATGGCTGTGGTAGGAATTTGAACTCTAATCATAAAGGAACTCATCATGCAGAAATTTAATATTTTTGTAAATAAATTCTCTAGAACTCTAGTATCTCTAGGAATAAGATGGACAAAGCAGCTCAAAACTTTCCCATTTCATACCCATCAACCACCTAGACTTAGATCAAGTGTTTGCTACCCACAAGTTTCGGGTTCGAGCGAATCTTAAATCTAAACGGTTGTGTCCAAAACTCGGGAGAGTGCAAGGTTGAAAACTAGGTACTTGAAAGGAATTACAAAGAGAGCAACTATTCATCATCTCCATGTAGAGTTTATTCTAGGGATCACTTTTAAGACAGACTACCGAACTCTCCAAAAGTAGAAAAGAAATCTTTCCGGGTTTCTATAGTTATGCATCTTTTTTTAGTTGTTTTTAACAAAGCAAGCTCTATGAAAGCATAGATAGATAAGTTGGAAACACTTAGCTTGGTACACGGGGGATGCTCTCCCCCAAGCTGGATGTTGACATAGTCTGCGGATATTGCTGACAGGCAGTGAAGGAGTTCTAGTCTTCCTGGAGTTTCGTGGATAGTTGCTGTTGGAGACAGCGTTCAATTGTTGAGGGCAGCACTTCAACAGGAGACTGGACATCCTTCTGTCTGTTAGCTCTTCTTGATCCTTTATGTTCTCCTTGGCGAAGGTTCGGTGTTTTAAGTCCTCTGAATAGGACTTCTTGTCATGTTCAATCCTTCGGTGCATCATTTGTTCTCAAAGGTAGAGACCTTGGGAACTACACCTCTTGAGATGGTAACTCTAGGAAAGGAGTCACCCATGTTCTTTCTTGTCCAGCAGTCTTTATCACTGGAATACCTTGTGATGAAGAGTAGATGCTTCTAGTGGTCCTTTACTTCTTCTTGGAGTTTGCCTTGCTTGATTGACCTCTCTCCTTGAGCATCTTGTCTCCTAAAATTTTACTCCTTCTTTTTTTCTTCCTCTTTTTTTTTATGCATAGACCTTGTGCTCCACTCATTGTTTCTTCTCAACGTGCCAGAGCGACGGAGGCTTGAAAAGAGGAAGAGCATTGCTGGATCATTGTTTGAAGAGTCATCGGCCTTCCTCCCCCAAGCTTGACCTTGTTGTCGCTCGCCACATGAAACCAAATATGAGTGTTGAGTTATCCCTCGAGTGTGTTGTACTCCTATGTCCTTAGACACCGTTTGTCCCTCGTTCTTAAGCCTTCATTTGTCCGAGAGGGATTTTTTATTATAGGTCCATTGAGCAAAGATCTCTCCCTTGCTTCCCGCCTTTGTTTGTACTTGTCCAATCCGGGATGAGCGTATTTACGGTTGCATGATCTTCTTTCGTCAACCATTCTTGATTTTCATTGAGTCTTGGTTGACGCATTGATGTTCGTTGGAGATGTAGACTCGAGTTCTTCCTTGATGGTCTTTGTCTTCTAGCAAAGCATGGCGAAGAGTTGCACGCCATCCGTCTTGATGATCAAGGAAGGAGCTTCTTTAGTATTTGTATATGCAAAGGCTTCATCTCCAATGGCTTAGGGACATCATCTTGCAACCATAGTCATGGTCCTTCAAGGCTTGGTCGGTGGTCAACCCTTGATGATGATTGGTTGACACAAGGATGCATGCCATTCCATCCTTGTCCTTCCGACATGCAAGATGGTGTCTTCGGAGTTGCTCATAGCTTGTCGCCTTAATCCACTTCTTTGAGTGAGTTCAAGATGTTGATGCTTCTTGTGGCACTCTTGTCTTTCTCTTTGTTCCATTGCGAAGTGGCAAATTCGCAGGTGATGCCAATCCACGAATATGAGATCATAAGTTCTTTCCGCAAAATGTTAGGGGACACATACCCGAAGGATTGCAACAATTTCAAACTATGGGCTATTATCCACTATCTATTTTAGAATTTCATCTATGCTAATAAAGAGATGGTTTTTGAGTTACTTTAGCATAGACTTTATTTATCATGTTTTCTAATGGCTCTTTTTTATGGCACGCTAACATGGTTCAAGGCAAAGTTAACTTGCAACAAAAGACAATGTGAATGATATTTGATACTTACAATTCTTCCTTGAACAATGGATGAGTTGTGTCTTTTGTGTGAAGTTGTTGGAATTCATCATATGCCTTGCTTCATCTCTCGAAGTGTGTTCATCTCTTGACTTACCCAAATTGGATTTGAGAGTTTTCTCAGGGGTTAGTCCAACAAAATAACCAATATCTACTAAAGCACATTTTAGTTCAATAACCAAACTAGACTCCATGTCTAATTTAATTAAGGAAGGTATTTAACCTAAGCACCACGCTTAATTTAAAAACCTTTGGAGGTATGCGCAACACTTCCAAACCAAAGCATACTATAGCAAACAAAGGTGACATGAAAGCACTATAGAGATTTACTCAAATGGAGATGAAAAAGCATGATCATTGGTGAGGGTTTTTAGATGCAAAACGCATGGATGAATGCAAGAAACTAAACAAGCAATGGATAAGCAAACATAAACAAGCTAACGAGTGAATGCATGAATTGTTAAAAGTAAACATGCAAAAGTGGGGTGCAAGAATTTAAATGATAACTACTCATAATTTTAAAGTCCATGAGCAAGACTATCTCACCATTCTTGATCATACTTACCATGATTCACATAATGAAATTTGTGAGTGGTGCAACATCTATGTTCGTCACTTGTGAAGTGATTTGAAATTCTTGTGACGACGACCTTTTGTACATTCTGTGAGGTGGCAGGGTTCCAATGTTGATGAATGTTGAATGTTGGGAGACCCTGGGCTCTTCATTATCTTGTGGAAACTTGTCGGAAGGTCGAAACGACGTCTTTTGTCCTGTCTATTCCACAACTCAACAGAACAAGGGGTAATCCTACTAAAGCTAGTGATACACTAAATTAGTAGACATCAAGATCACTATAAAAAACTTAACACCGATTGCTTCCCCGGCAACGGCGCCAAAAATGCTTGTTGGTATTTGTTAAGTGCAACTAAAATAAGAAGGATTCCGCAAGCGCACAGAACATACCATTGTAGCATTTTACCGGGAGTATCCAGGTATCGTTATTTATATTTTACCACAGGGAAGCAAGGGTTAAAGAATCTAATAAATCACCATCATGTATCTACTAACTTAGTAAACCAACTAGACTAAAGTAGGGGTAAAAGATATATGATAGGATTATATGTATAAGCACAAATAGGAGAATTAACTAATAAATGAGTAACTAGATATAGTGGGAGGACAACGGGAGAGATCTAGGTTCCTATGTTCTTCTCTACTACTTTGGTTCTATAATAACAGGGTATGGATAAGTATAGCGATCACACAATAGCACTTTGGAGCAACAGTACCTTTCCGACTCTCGAAGAAGACTGGGTAAAGAGTAGTCGGGGGAAGGCTGCCAAAAAGCTCTACGAAACACCAACCCGAACGTGGTGGAATACAAAGGCCTGACAGTGTCACCCTGCGGGGCTACCACAACTATCCGTGGGATTGGGCGCAACCTCAGGTAACCTATAGTCTAGACTCCATGCCTACACTATCGATTACTACTCTAATCACTTAAGATAACTAGAGCACTCAATACGAGCAAAGATCCCATGCTAAGATGCAACAACTATACTAAGCAAACATATGAAAGGCATAAAGTAGATAGAGAAGAATAAATATATTAAAGCATAAGTCTTGTAAAGAATAGATACAAAGGCATACCAAATCTCTGAAGACTTCTCCAGAACCGGAGCGCAGCTCCGCTCTCCCTAACTCTCATCTAGATCTAATCTACTACATTGGAATGTCTAGCTCTAATTCTCTAGAGAAGAGAAGTCATCCATTCAAGGGACGCCTCTACAACTCTAATCCCGCTGGGAGATAATGAATTAGGGTTTAAGGGATGCCTCCTCCAGGGGCCAGGGGCCCTGCTTATATAGCCCTCTAGGATGCACCACGGCCCTCGGATCAAACCGACCTAAACGGACGATTATTATTCATCCTCAAAGGCGGTGGAACAGGGATCCGCGAGGCCGATCTTGATTGGTCCAGTCATGAGTCGGCCGACCAAGGGTGGGAGTCGGCCGACTCTCCACCGAGCCCGTTCGGGCTCCCGTTTGGTCGAGCCTTCTCGAACCTTCCAGTTACATGAATTTTCACCGGTTCCCGATTATCTCTATGTAAACCCGACATGTGGGCCTTCCTTGGGTATTTTCAGGTGACACCCTATGAAACAGACATTCACCAAAACTCGTGGAATTCTGTCGGTATAACCCCTATATCTAGTTGGTGAACATATTTTAGTCCTTTCTCATGTTTAGTTGACGGTAAAAATTGGCACTTAACGACCGTCAACGCCGACGCTTGTACTTGGTGTTTCGAGAGGGCGTTCGAGGCGGGAAGAAAAGAGAGCGCGCCGAGCATATTGAAAAAGCTAAAGTTATTTTTCGAGGACTTCAGGGGAAAATTATTTTTCGAGGACTTCAGGGGGGTCCCCCCTGGTGTAGCCCCCGAGGAGAGCTTGACTCTGTGAAGGCAGAGCCGAGCCCACCTTTGTTATGAATAAAAACGAGGAAACTAACTTGTAGAACCTTTATTCATTCACACTAGCGGTACATAATGCGGGAAATGTACAAGGCCTCGAGGCCTAAGGGAAAAAGTGACGTAGCTGTTCAATGTTCCATGCGTTGATGAGGATCGAGCCATCTTCGTTAGCTAACTTGTAAGTCCCGGGCTTCAGCACCTCGACCACGATGAAGGGGCCTTCTGTTGGCATTTCTTAGCGCGATTACCAAAACTAGACTTAGAGCCTAATCCTGATAACAACGCCAGAAACGCTAAATGGCTTTACTCGGCATATTTACTAGAAACTGGTTCTAGCAAATATGCGAGTGTTGCCAAGAGATAGATCACATCCTATTAGAATAAATATCCGCAAGCGCACGGATCTATCATTGCAGCATTTCACCCGGAAGTATTTAGGGTATCGTTATTTATAATTTCCCAAGGAAGGCATGGGGTAGTTAAGTAATCTAGCATGGGTATGAATACAATATCTAGCTTGAGGAGAAACCGACCAATGTACTATACAGGGGTAAGCATACGGTAGTTTGGATAGTGGACACACACTTAGAGCAACCTCAAAGGAATAAAGGTAAAATAAAGAATAAAGAATAATCTACGCGAAGCAGGCAGGTCCTATATAGTCAATGCTAGAATAGCTAATTCCACATGTTATACAAGTCAAGACTCGACTATAGACTAGGAATATGGGGAGACCGCGGCAACTGATCTGCCAGTCGATGGCGGCATTTACGAACTCCTACTCAACATACGAACGTGGGGGATTACAAGGGACGGACAGGGTTGTCACCACCTGCCGCCTACCACCTCAACCGTGGCATGCTGACATATCCGAAGGTTCCCTCGCATCCGGACACCATGTCCGCATACTAAGGAGCTACCTACATCCCCCCAGAACTCCCACCCTACGGATGGATGAGCTAGGACATAGGCAAACCCGAAGGCACATCAAACCGCTATTCCTCTCCTACAATCTAATCTAAACAAGTAAAATATATGAACGATGAAGAACAATGTAGAACACGATGAACAACTCTCACAAGAACTATGGCCTGATCATTGAATATATCGTGTACTAGACTATACTCTAGTTCATATGCACGACTATATAAATGTAATGAGAACTTGGCTAAGGAAGAACGCTCCATAGATTTATACCAAAGATGTAGCTTTTCCTCCTGGAGACAAGCTCTCCAAGTAGCTTTACCTAGCTCCAAATGACTAACACTAATGCTAAAGAACAAGTGTGAGGAAGTGAGATGGCTCCAAATGGTGTGTGTGAAGGTGGGGGGCCTCTCCTCTTCTTATATAGGGTGCTGGAGGCGGTTCGGGGGTAGCATGGTCAAAACTACCAGCGGAACCGTCCTTCTTCAGATGGCAGGTGGCAACCGCCTTTGGCTGGACCCACAAGTCGGCCAGGGGGGCGCGCGCGCGCCCCAGGCGCGCCCGCGCCTGGGTGGAGCCGCCCCCTGACCGACTTTGGCCAGTGGGCCCGTGCCACCTCCTGGGCTGCATTGGTGCTAGTGTTTCTGGCCCATGTGGCCTCCAGATGGCCCACTTGCTCTCTAGCTTGTTTTACGCCTTCCGAAAAGCGTACTTTTTATTCTGAAAATTCCTGCACTTGGTGTATATTCTGCAAAACAATATTTCCTCCAAGCACAGGTGGAACTAGGTCAATAGTAAAGATATATGTGAAATAAAATATTTATTCCCCCTATAATGACCTATAGTTGGCGGGTAGAAATCGGAGTTAAGGACCACCAACAAGATCCCCCAAGCTTACCCCTTGCTCGTCCCGAGCAAGTCTTTGCTTTGGGTTGTTGATCAGGGGTTGCTACGATGCCGATTATATCTCAAGTGTACAAGCTAAAAGAGAGCGTTCTACTGCTATTTGAATAAATCGGTAATTGTATCTACTCTATGATTCCTGATGGAGTGAGGCTTCTAATTTTCTCAAGTCTTGGGCTATTGCAAAATAGAACAGTTCCAAAGACCAGTGCTTTTCATTCGTCCCAAGATCAACTTTCAGTCCGGAGGTTTTGTAAGTTTTTATAAATAGACCAAGTTCCTCAAATGACCCACTCGATCGCTCAACTGTGTATAGTTACCTCACCAAAGGCATTTTCAAGTTTTTGCCTTCTTACTACCACTAAAAGCTAAGAGTGGAGTTTTGGGTAGGTATGTAAGTGGGCATACTTGTATCACATATGTTGTAAGGTCAAGGACTGAACCTTACGGAGATTAAGCTATACACCTTGATTGAGATGTGCAAGTGTGTGGATGGAATGAAAAAATGATTCCTAATTTTTTGGTATTTTTGGGTCTCCATGCATCATGACATACTCTCTTTTATTGATGAATTAGATGAAAAATGATGGGCTATCAAAGAACAACTAAAACTATTCTCTCATTTTTTTTTGAACGGGGATCTAAGACTTTTCCCGTTTGCCTACAAGAGTGATAAATCTTCTAACTATATATATCTCTCTTTTTTTCTTTCCTCTCTTTCTTTTCTCTCATTTTTTTTTTGACTAAGAACATAGCCCAAAACTTTATTGATGGAAAGGATGAGGTGGAGAGAGATATCATGATGAACAATGCATGGAGAATTTTTTTGTAAACTACAAGAGAGGGGTGCGCGATCCTCAGGGTAAGGATCGGCATTTTTATGTGGTGGAAAAATGATGCGCAACTCTCAGTGTAAGAGTTGGCGTTTATTTGGTGGGTGCAAGTGAATCTCAATCATGGGTGTAGAGTCATAATCTCGCGTCGGTAACAATCCGACCGAACTCAATGTACGAACAAGCAGCGTATGAGGGTTCTTATTCTACAAGTAAATCATATGGCTCTAGTGGGTATTTCGCGATCATTGAGGAACTATTGTTTTTTTGAATATTTTTGAAACAAAGACTCCGAACATCAGGTTTTCTCAAGGGACAAAATCATTGCTGTGGTCTAAGTCACTATATCATATCGCGCAATAACCTAGATGAGAGTAATTGTATGCAACCCACTAAATCAAGTTTCTAGAGCATGATAATGTAAAGCCGATAAACCCAAATATTAGAGAAAACTCTATTTTAAACAAGTACAGGCGAGACATAAAACAGAGCAACCAATCATTTCAACATGGGTGGAACTAAATATTTCATAGCACATATGGAATAGAATAAATATATATATATATTTGAATGCAAGAAACTTGAATTTAAACATGCTAAAATGAAATAAGATTATGAGAAATTAAATATGCAATGCAGGTACCTCAAGTGGGGGTCCTCCCCCAAGCTATCCTGTAGCTCATGGCCTAGGGTTGTATCCCTGGGACCTCCAGTAGGCCCTCTGCTCCTCCTGCTGTATGCGGAGGCTCTCTGCAAGAGCGTCGAACCGCTGCCCGTGCTGCTGCTGCCACTGGGTTGTTGAGTGCATGAAGCTGCCCAGGGTGTTTCTGATGTCGTTCGTCTGGATCTGCAGCTGTCCAAGGCGTGCATGGACGGTGGCCATCATTGGCTCCTGCTCTGGTGGTG
This sequence comes from Themeda triandra, assembly GCA_018135685.1. Classification (NCBI taxonomy): domain Eukaryota; kingdom Viridiplantae; phylum Streptophyta; class Magnoliopsida; order Poales; family Poaceae; genus Themeda; species Themeda triandra. The sequence goes on from JAENPR010000134.1 coordinate 1,073,121, forward strand.
GTGAGTCGACAGTGTACCTCCTCTGTCGCTCCCACTCGTCGATCCCTGCCTCGGACCATGCCCTCTCAGCGGTCTGTGCCGGCTGAGGGTACTGCTCCCACCCCGAGTAGCCTGAGTATCCTTGATAGGCCTCCCACCCACCATAGCCGTACTGCTGGGGAGGCTATACAGGAGCATCTAGCTGAGCAGGGGAGTCAGGCTGTGCATAAGCCCCAGCCCCTCCTCTAGTGGCTCTCGGTGCCTGTTCTTCCCTGCGTGCTTCTTCTGCTGTCTTCAAATCGAAGGTGAGCACATCACAGTTATATAAATAAAGATCCGGGTTAGGTAACCGAATCTTATTTACATAATCGGAGAAGAAGAAACAGATATGATCTTTCCCATCGGCCTTCAAAGTGTGCCCTTGGTTTAGGGCACGCAAGTCGCAAATCGGCCGATCAAGGGGAATGTACTCAACATCGTTACCATCTAGTGCTCCTACGGCATTAGCAATGTGAGTAACAAGAGAGATGCAATCGATAGCATAAGACTTCTTGACCAAATCTAGCCAGTGGAGGCACATCTCCTTCACAGGAGCGACCTTGAACTTTTGAACCATGGCATAGAGAAGCTTAAGCTCTACAGAATGCACCCATCTAGTCTTGCCAGCAGGAAACAAAGTCATAGAAATCCAACGATGCATGAGTCTAAGGGTAGGGTGTTGGATCTGTGTGTTCAGGGGTTTGAAAGGTCCAACTTCTACCCTACCAGAAATCTTCTCCCAAAAAGAATTGCGATCAAAACCAGGGATGGATGCATCTAGCTTAAGTGCACACTTAGAATGAAAACCTAGATGATGAGCGAGTTTCCCCCAAGTAAGATGATAGTCCACGCCAAACAAACGGAAGTAAATACGCTCATCATCATAATCAAGTGTGCAAAGAAACTGGATGGTCAAGAGACGTGAACCTTGCTCATCGATGGGCTCGATGTTTTCCCAACCAACCGCCTTCCAAATGGTTTCGAAGTCGGTATTCATACCTATTTTCTCGATAAGGTTGGCGTCGTAGACCATCGTGTGGTTGAAGAGCCGATCCTTGAGGCGATGGTACCTCTGCAGCTCCTGTTCACCCTCCAGGTCGAGGTACGGGGCGTCGACCACGTAGATTCCCTCGGGCTCGGGGGTTGCGGGTGCCTCCTCCCCGGTCACTTCGGGCTCGTAGGGGGCACCATAGTAAGAGCTCGAGCCCTCACCGTACCCCCCACGAACTGTAGTCGCTCATGGTGGACTACGCCGGTGGCTAGCTCTCGGGTGTGAAAAGAACTAGTGGAAGTTGATTTTCCACACCCAAAACTAGCTCTAGCTCTTGCTCTCTTGCTCAAAACTTGCTAGTGGAAGCTTGTGGTATAGGAAGTGGGGGTGGAAGAAAGTGAGAGATTAAGAATGGGAGGTGGTTTGAGCACCCCGGCCACCCCCCTCCTTTTATAGCCGAACCACCAGCATGGATGGGGGAGGAAAACGGCTAGGAGCCATTGGGCGCGCGCAGCCCCACCGGGGCGGGGCCGGCGCGGCGCCGCGCCTGGCGCGCGCGCCCCGGCAAGCCCCGCTGCCTCCCTGCTTCGACCGTTGGGCGCCAACGGCTAGCTCTTGGCGCTAGCCGTTGGTGCTTTCACCCCTGGCTGTTCAAAAAAAAAATTTCAAAATAAATCTTCTCTCCTTTTTTTTCAGTGAAGAAGTTTTATTTTCTCTCTTTTTTTTTCTTTTCTCCCGGGGCATGTGTGTGTATATATATATATATGTATATGTATATATATATATGTATATGTATGTATATATATATATATATATACACATATACATATATATATATATTTCTCCTTTTTTTTCTTCTACTCTCTCTCTCCCCTTTTTTCGAGTAGCAAGAAAATACTTACCGACCTGCTTGTCGGTGCTCTTATTCCTCCCCCAAGCTTGCTTGGCTTAACAGGGGTGACCAAACCCTGTTGCGATCATGTTTACCGACTCGGGCGGGACCTCGGGTTGCCCTGGGATCCTGCTTGTGTCAGCGTTCGTCGGGATCGCTGCGGCAATCTGGGCGAGCTGGGTCTCTATCATCTTGTTGAAGCTCAGCTGATTCTTGATAGCGGATGATAGGCCCTCTATCTTGTTATTCATGTTCTCCAGGATTTTGTCATTTTGGATCATCTTTTTGGTGAGATTTTCGTTGATCTTGGCTTGGCCGTAAACCAGGTCCTTCAATGAAGGTTGATTCGAATTAAACCCGGAGGCGTAATTCGAATTACCTAGGAATGGAGGACGGGACTGGTTATTCCAGCCATTTCCCCCTCCCAGCTGCTGGCGAAACCCATTTCCCCGAGTGTCCAGCTTCACCATAGACCTCGCATGTCATGCGAGCATCCATGGCGTTGACGGTGCCGGATGCATCATTGATGGCACCACCGTCAATCTTCTTCAGGAGTAGGTCTATTTTTGCGGCAAGCATATCCGCCTCCTTCACGGTATGCATGCCTTTTTGTCCCTTGGTGGGAGCGCGGTCCTCCCCCCAAGCTTGGTTTTCTACCATTTTGTTGATTAGTGCCGTGGCACTATCAACAGTCAATGATAGAAAGGCGCCGCCAGCTGCGGCGTCCAGGTGCCCCTTCGACATGGGTGTTAACCCGTTGTAGAAGTTCTGGAGCACCAGCCAACTTTCCATCGCATGGTGAGGGCATTCCTGGAGCCTCTCCCATGCCTCAGGGATGGGTTCCAGCGAATTCTGCTTGAAGTTGGCGATTCTTCCCCGCAGGGCATTGGTTTTGCCCATGGGGAAGAACTTAGCGAGGAACGCGGTGGAGCACTTGCTCCATGTGTCAACAGCGGCCTTGTCCTTGTAGAACCAGGTCTTCGCCTTTCCCACGAGGGAGAAAGGGAAGAGCCTGAGCCTGATTGCATTAGGTGCGACATCCTTGATGACGATGGTGTCGCATATCTCCAAGAAACGCTGAAGGTGGGCGTTGGCGTCCTCACTAGGCAGTCCACGAATGAACTTGCCCGCGCAAGGTAATGAGCCCGGGCCCCGAGCTCGAAGTTCTTGTCTCCCAAGTTGACGGGCCCGGTGGGCACGTTGGCAACATTGGGGACAGAGAACTCGTGCAGGGACTTGGCCATGGAGTGCGGCGTGGTAGGTGCGGTAGTGACTGGTTTATCTGTCGGCGGAGTAGTAGAAGAGGAAAGGGCACGAGTCCTCTTCCTCCTTAGGAGTGCCTCCGGATTTGAGTTGAAATTTTACGGCAGAGAGAAACCGGTCATGCACTATCCTGTTTTCATCCACAACAGGAGAAAACATAAAAGTTAGCCTGTATAGACATTGTCGTTTCTCATTTTATATATCATATGCATATCCATGCTGCTAGATTCTTAACTTCCATGCCATCCCCGGCAACGGCGCCAGAAATGCTTGTTGGTATTTCTTAGCGCGATTACCAAAACTAGACTTAGAGCCTAATCCTGATAACAGCGCCAGAAACGCTAAATGGCTTTACTCGGCATATTTACTAGAAACTGGTTCTAGCAAATATGCGAGTGTTGCCAAGAGATAGATCACATCCTATTAGAATAAATATCCGCAAGCGCATGGATCTATCATTGCAGTATTTCACCTGGAAGTATTCAGGGTATCGTTATTTATAATTTCCCAAAGGAAGGCATGGGGTAGTTAAGTAATCTAGCATGGGTATGAATACAATATCTAGCTTGAGGAGAAACCGACCAATGTACTATACAGGGGTAAGCATATGGTAGTTTGGATAGTGGACACACACTTAGAGCAACCTCAATGGAATAAAGGTAAAATAAAGAATAAAGAATAATCTACGCGAAGCAGGCAGGTCCTATATAGTCAATGCTAGAATAGCTAATTCCACATGTTATACAAGTCAAGACTCGACTATAGACTAGGAATATGGGGAGACCGCGGCAACTGGTCTGCCAGTCGATGGCGGCATTTACGAACTCCTACTCAACATACGAACGTGGGGGATTACAAGGGACGGACAGGGCTGTCACCACCTGCCGCCTACCACCTCAACCGTGGCATGCCGACATATCCGAAGGTTCCCTCGCATCCGGACACCATGTCCGCATACTAAGGAGCTACCTACATCCCCCTAGGACTCCCACCCTACGGATGGATGAGCTAGGACATAGGCAAACCCGAAGGCACATCGAACCGCTATTCCTCTCCTACAATCTAATCTAAACAAGTAAAACATATGAACGATGAAGAACAATATAGAACACGATGAACAACTCTCACAAGAACTATGGCCTAATCATTGAATATATCGTGTACTAGACTATACTCTAGTTCATATGCACGACTATATAAATGTAATGAGAACTTGGCTAAGGAAGAACGCTCCATAGATTTATACCAAAGATGTAGCTTTTTCTCCTGGAGACAAGCTCTCCAAGTAGCTTTACCTAGCTCCAAATGACTAACACTAATGCTAAAGAACAAGTGTGAGGAAGTGAGATGGCTCCAAATGGTGTGTGTGAAGGTGGGGGGCCTCTCCTCTTCTTATATAGGGCGCTGGAGGCGGTTCGGGGGTAGCATGGTCAAAACCACCAGCGGAACCGTCCTTCTTCAGATGGCAGGTGGCAACCTCCTTTGGCTGGGCCCACAAGTCGGCCAGGGGGGCGCGCGCTTGTTGATACTAGATACGCACACGAAAGAATCAAAGAGAAATAATCCGCAAGCGCACGGATATCGGTGAGCACTTCACCCGGGAGATATTCCGAGTATCGTTATTTATTTATCCGCTAGGAGAAAACGTGCATCCGACTAACCCAAGTCTATACTTAACCCCGAGCTACGAGACAAGGTAATGAGCGATATAGAGAGGATTACTACCACAGTCTCCTTCCAACCTATGGCAAGCTTTGCAACTACTACTCTATGGGAGCACCTAAGACAAGACACCACAGAGGATGCTTAACCTAGCACTTTTGGACCTACCTTACCTACCGACGGGAAGTGGATTACAAAGGTAACAAAGGGACTGTCATCTCCCCGATACTACCACGGTTCCGGATAGGGAGCATCTACGAGTGAACCTAGCCCAAGCACCACGCTTACGCTACGAACGATTACTCTATTCCCAACCGGAAGCGAATAAAGTAAACTCGTAAACCAAAGAGCAATAATAACAAGAACTTACTAGTATCAGAAGTTGAATTGCAGAATGATCCTAGAACCAAGCCTCGGGTTAGGAGACTTGATCCCGTAGGTACAACCGGAGAGGAGACACCGACATGCCGGGCTTCCTCCAACTCTACCTCCACCCTATACTCTCTCTATCTATCTTGAATGCTAGGCTCTAGGGAGAAGATCCATTCAAGGGACCCTCTCACCCGATCCTCTCTAGAAATAATGAATTAGGGTTTCATGGGATGCCTCCTCCGGGGCCGGGGGCCCCGCTTATATAGCCCCCTAGGATGCACCGCAGCCCTCGGATCAAACCGACCTAAACGGACGATTATTATTCATCCTCAAAGGCGGTGGAACAGGGATCCTGCGAAAACGAAACTTTAGCAACGGGGAGTGTATAACTTGAAATGATAATGACTGGAGCTTTTATGTAGGCAAATGGAACGGCGATGATTATTTCTAGATGTTCACTCCCAGGATAGGAGTAGAACCTTTTCTGGATGAAGTGAAATGAGTGGTGTATGTATTTTGTGGATGGATGGATGGATGGATGCATGCGTACTCCCAGGGTAGGAGCAGCATAAGCGCGTACCTCCAGGGTAGAGACAGCACAATATGTGGGGGAATGCGTACTCCCAAGGTAGGAGCAGCATAAGTGTGTATCTCCAGGGTAGAGATAGCACGATTTGTGGTGGATGTGGATCTATATGTGGGTGGTACTTCTAGGGACAGAAGTAGCACAAAATGAATGTAGTATTTATAAAATGGGTGCATGCTTCTGAGGACAGAAGTAGCATAGATCAATGGATGGAGAGCACATAGTATTGACTTTAACCGCATGATTGGTTCCTTATGGGTCCACAAAGATAACCACACTCAATGCCTATAAAGACTACACTCACGCCTACAATATGATCTATATAAATAGATGGGTTTTCCTAATCTAGCAAGCATGAATGTATGGCTGTGGTAGGAATTTTTAACTCTCGTCATACAGGAACTCATCATGTAGAAATTTTAAGATTTTCAAAGATAAATTCTCCAGAACTCTAGCATCTCTAGGAACAAGATGGACAGCAGCTCAAAACCTTCCCATATCATATCCGTCAACTACCTAGACTCAGATCAAGCATTCGCTACCCACAAGTTTCAGGTTTAGAGTAAATCTCGATCTAAACAAGTTGTGTCCAAAACTCGGAGAGTGCAAGGTTGAAAACTAGGTACTTGAAAGGAATTACACAGAGCAACTATTCATCATTTCCATAAGAGCTTATTCCGGGGATTACTTAAAGATAGATTAATAAGAACTCTCCAAAAGTAGAAAAGATAGATAAGGAAATCTTTCGGGTTTCTAAGGTTATGCATTTTTTTAGTTGTTTTAACAAAGCAAGCTCTATAAATAAATAGACAAGTTGGAACACTTAGCTTGATACACGGGGTGCTCTCCCCAAGCCGGATGTTGACGTAGTATGTTGATGTTGCCGATCTGGCGTGAAGGCGCACGCCCCTCTTAGAGTGTCGGGATAATGGCTGTAGAGACAAGATCGCGATCGTTGAAGACAAGACTTCGACAAGGGACAGACGTCCTTCCGCCTATTAGCTCTTCTTGATCCTTTAAATTCTGTGAAGCTCAAATAGACAACAAAGCTTGTGGAACTGATTAAGCATTAGTGATAACCCTTTAAGCCTTGGATGTCTAGAACCTTCTTAACATAAAATCTTTTCAGGAGGATCTTAATATTTTTGCAATTTTATATTTATGATATGCAGGCAGAAAAATGCAACTAAGATGAAAACTTATTTTTATGCCACCACAGTGGATATCTTTGTGGGTTGTCGCACCACAAAATTATTCACATGGGGCTTAGAATTTTCTAGATGCAATGCGAGACAAAATTATTTTCTTTTCTAATGCAGATATAGCAAAGCAAATATGCAACAAGAACTGATTATGCAGAAAGTAAATATGCTAATGGAAAAACTTATGGAATGCTAAAATGGGAAATATGGATAACTACCAAGTTACCTCCTTGGCAAGGGTTCGGTGTTTTAAGTCCTCTGAATAGGACTTCTTGTCATGTTCAATCCTTTGGTGCATCATTTGATCCCAAAGGTAGAGACCTTGAGAACTGCACCTCTTGAGCTGATATTTCTTGAGGAAGGGGTCATCCATGTTCTCTCCTTCTCCAACGGTTTGAAGTGAACCTTTAATTGTGATGCTAGTAGCATCTTGTTTAGTGTGCATGTTGCAGGTTCAGAATTTTATCACTGGAGCACCCTGGGATGAAGAGTAGATGCTTCTAGTGGGCCTCTCCCTTGACCTTGTGCTCTACTTATTGTTTCTTCTCTGTAGAGGATTAGTGGACAACACATACCCGAAGGAATATACAAATAATAACAAGGGTAGAGATGTCATAGAGCTAAGATCATATTCTATGCTACAAAAAAGTTGGGTTGAAAATTTTAATTAGCATAGAACATTTACTCAACATTACTTCTTCTCTTAAAGATTGATTTTACTATGTCTTAAGTTTGATTGGTGTATGAAATCTATAGAAAATAATCAAACTTATAGAGAGGAAGTAATTGCGAGTGGAGGGATTGCAAACCAGCGTGCCAGAGCGACGAGGTCTTGAGAAGAGGAAGAGCATTGTTGGATCATCATTAGAGGAGTCGGCGGCCTTCCTCCCCCAAGCTTGTTGTTGCTCATCATTGGAAGTCAAATGTGTGTGTTGAATCATCCCTCGAAGTGTGTTGTAACTCTATGTTCTTTAGACACTGTCCATCCTCTGTTCTGAAGTCTGTTGGAGAGGGATCTTGATTCTAGAGCAAAGATCTCTCCTTTGCACTGTCCAATCCAGGATATGAGGATGCAGATAGTTGCATGATCTTCTTTTGTCAACCATTCTTGATTTTTGTTGAGCCTTGGTTGACTAATTGATGTTCATTGGAGATGTAGACTCGAGTTCTTCCTTGATGGTCTTTGTCTTCTAGCAAAGCATGGCGAAGAGTTGCGCTTAATGATACGCCATCCATATTGATGATCAAGGAAGGGACATCATTAATTATATGTGCTTCATCTCCAATGGCATAGGGACATCATCTTGCAAATGTAGTTGCTCATGCTCTTCTTGGGCTTGGTCGGTAGTCAACCCTTGATGGTGATTGGTTGACACAAGGATGCATGCTATCATGACATGCTTGTCCTTACTGCCGATGTGCAAGATGGTGTCTTCAAGAATAATAAGAGCAGGTCTTTGATTGACCAAAATGAGGTGAGTTTCTCCCAGCTTCTCATTGGTGTCCTAGCTCGAGTTTTTGGCTCAATGCTATGATGTCTTCAAGGTTGCTCATAGCTTGTCGCCTTGTTCATACACTTCCTTTGGGTGAGTGCTATTGATGTAGATCCTTCTTGTAGCACTCTTGTCTCCTTTGTTCCATCACCGAAGTGGTGATTTGGCGGTGTTCACCATGAATAGGCATGCCATAAATTCTTTCAACTCTTTCTTGGACGATGAATGAGCTATGTCTTCTATGTGAAGTTGTTGGAGTTCATCATATGCCTTGATTCATCTCCGATGTGAGTTCATCTCTGGACTTTCCCAATTTGGATTTGGAAGTTTTCTGCAGGGGTTAGTCCAACAAAATATTCCAACATCTACTATAGCATACTATCGGCTCAAAGATCAACCTAGACACCACGTCTAATTTGATTTAAGAGGGCATTTTTAACCTAAGCACCACGCTTAATTTAAAAAACCTTTGGAAGTAAAATCACCACTCCTAAACTAGGCACCATGCTTTATTTAAGTGATGTATGAGACTACTCCAAACCTAAACATAAACTATAGCAAACGAAGGTAGCATGAGAGCACTATAGAAATTTACTCAAACAGTGATGGCAGAGCATGATTGTTGGGACAACCAAGATAGTGTAGCAACATGGCAAAAGATGTATTTATGGAAGTATATCCCCTAAGCTTGAATTCGGCAGAAATCAAGATGAATGTAATTCAATGTTGCATAATGATTGGTTGGACATACCTTGCATTTGTTATTCCTTCGATTTTTTTTCTTCAAACCTGGAAAGGTTAGTGGCACGTATACCCGAAGGAATATTTTCACAATTATAACTCTATGCTCGTTTAACAAGGACGACACAATAGAAAGGTGAACAATTATGCCATGATCTGAACAGTGCTTGTTTTAGGACACTAAGCTTGTCCTTGGGGAAACCTTCAAGATGTGAATTGGTGAAGTGGTTCCCCCTCCAATACCAGTCTATGTATACTATCTCAAGATTCAACACAACGAGATCTGCAATGTTTATGATAAGTATATATGTCTACAACCACCCTCTCAAAATCTATAGGAATAGGGAGCATGAGGGGTTGAAGATCTCATGTGTGGTAATGTTGGAGAGACTAAGTGAATCAGGAGATTTTTCATATGAGCAAGGTCTTGATGGGGTGTTTAAGAAGTAACTACTTTGCTCATTGAAGCCTCCATCATCTTTCACTTCCAAGGGTGACTCGACATAAATGTCCAAAATTCCCCCTGGATCGTCTATCGAAATGATCTCATCTAAGGCCTTATCCATCCATTCAATGGCAACAGCACATAGGTCTTTAATGCTCTCTAGCCATAGATGTTGCTCTTTGCGATCCTCTATATGGTCTTGATGATTCCTATGCATGGGATATCTAGATGGACTTCTAGGATCATCAGGAGGTTTAGGAGGAAGGGCATAGAATGAGTCATAGGGGTCAAGGATGGGTTTAAAGATGGGTTCGTCTTTTATATCTAATGTGGGCACACAAGGGGAGAAGATAAAGGTGGATCCTAGATGGCTTCGCTCTCCTTCTATGGCATCACTTAGCATGCCATCCTTGAGTCTTTCTAAGCGTCCTTCAAAGGGATTGGATTTGAGACGCTTTCTAAGAGATCTCTTCCTGAGAAGATTTATAATACATGCACTAAAAGATCTCTTGTGAAGCGGGAAGTTTACGCTCCTCCCAAAATTGTCATAAAAAAGAATTTCTAAGGATAGAATTACTTCTTTCCTTAGAGAATTTTGGAGTACTACTGGTTTGGGATGGATAGCCAAATCATGGGATTGAAATGTTTGTGAAGTGGCTATTAAAACTTCCTCTTCTAGTTTGGGGGATGATTCCTTCTCTACCTCTAGGATGTTATCATGAAGGCTAGAGCAAGGAGTGTGTCCACTAATAATAAGGACAAACCTTACTTCACTAATGGATAAAGAAAGGAAAACTCCTCTAAAGGTGGTATTATCAAGACCCATATACGTACGTTGAAGAAGAACATGGTCTTGTAAGGCTAGGTCTAAACCTAAATTTATAGGAAGATTAAAAGATTCCCTAAGTGTAGCAAGAAGTTCATTACCTACTTGATCGAGGATAGGACTTTGGGTTCATTACCCTCTTGATTAGAAGATAGGACTCTAGTCGTCGAAAAGGGTTGGCTTTGACCTATTGCAACCACAGATTGGTGTAGCTCATAGCTAGATGTGAAAATCATGGGTTCTAGAGGCTCTAAGCATGTGCTCATGGGTGCAAGATATTGGTGGATAGGCGTGGAATTTGGGTTATCTATAACAATAGAAAATAAAATGCAAAAGAAAACAAGAAAAAAGATAAAAGAACAATACATGGTTAAGCGACTTAGGTTATCTCAGCAGACAGTCTTTCTCCCCGCAACGGCGCGTAAATGCTTGTTGATACTAGATACGCACACGAAAGAATCAAAGAGAAATAATCCGCAAGCGCACGGATATCGGTGAGCACTTCACCTCGGGAGATATTCCAGTATCGTTATTTATTTATCCGCTAGGAGAAAACGTGCATCCGACTAACCCAAGTCTATACTTAACCCCCGAGCTACGAGACAAGGTAATGAGCGATATAGAGAGGATTACTACCACAGTCTCCTTCCAACCTATGGCAAGCTTTGCAACTACTACTCTATGGGAGCACCTAAGACAAGACACCACAGAGGATGCTTAACCTAGCACTTTTGGACCTACCTTACCTCGACGGAAGTGGATTACAAAGGTAACAAAGGGACTGTCATCTCCCGATACTACCACGGTTCCGCCGGATAGGGAGCATCTACGAGTGAACCTAGCCCAAGCACCACGCTTACGCTACGAACGATTACTCTATTCCCAACCGGAAGCGAATAAAGTAAACTCGTAAACCAAAGAGCAATAATAACAAGAACTTACTAGTATCGAAGTTGAATTGCGAATGATCCTAGAACCAAGCCTCGGGTTAGGAGACTTGATCCCCAGGTACAACCGGAGAGGAGACACCGACATGCCGGGCTTCCTCCAACTCTACCTCCACCCTATACTCTCTCTATCTATCTTGAATGCTAGGCTCTAGGGAGGAGATCCATTCAAGGGACCCTCTCACCCGATCCTCTCTCGGAAATAATGAATTAGGGTTTCATGGGATGCCTCCTCCGGGGCCGGGGGCCCCGCTTATATAGCCCCTAGGATGCACCGCAGCCTCGGATCAAACCGACCTAAACGGACGATTATTATTCATCCTCAAAGGCGGTGGAACAGGGATCCGCGAGGCTGACGTTGATTGGTCCAGGTCACGGGTCGGCCGACCCAAGGTGGGACTCGGCCGACTCTCCACCGAGCCCGTTCGGGCTCCCGTTTGGTCCAGAGCCTTCTCGAACCTTCCAGATTACAGAATTTTCACCGGTTCCCGATTATCTCTATGTAAACCTGACATGTGGGCCTTCCTTGGGTATTTTCGGTGACACCCTTGCAGGACATTCACCAAAACTCGTGGAATTCCATTAGTGTAACCCCTATATCTAGTTGGTAATTATATTTAGGTCCTTTCTCATGTCTAATTGACGGTAAAAATTGGCACTTAACGACCGTCAACAGCGCGCGCCCCAGGCGCGCCCACGCCTAGGTGGAGCCGCCCCCTGACCGACTTTGGCCAGTGGGCCCGTGCCACCTCCTGGGCTGCATTGGTACTGGTGTTTCTGGCCCATGTGGCCTCCAGATGGCCCACTTGCTCTCTAGCTTGTTTTACGCCTTCCAAAAAGCGTACTTTTTATTCTGAAAATTCCTGCACTTGGTGTATATTCTGCAAAACAATATTTCCTCCAAGCACAGGTGGAACTAGGTCAATAGTAAAGGTATATGTGAAATAAAATATTTATTCCCCCCATAATGACCTATAGTTGGCGGGTAGAAATCGGAGTTAAGGACCGCCAACACCTTCCCAGGGCGGTGTGAGCTTGTGGCGCCCCTTGTTGTCTTGGCGTCGACGGAGCACGAGGTCGCCGACTTCGAAATCTCTCTTGCGCACATTCTTCTCGTGGTATTGCCGCAGCTTCTGCTAATAGCGCGCTGAGTGTAGGAGCGCCATGTCCCAAATCTCTTCGACCTGGTCGATAGCGTTAGCCAGTGCCTCGTCGTTGGTCTGCTCGTTGTAGGCCTTGAGTCGAGGGGACCCGTATTCGAGGTCGGTGGGGAGGACAGCCTCCGACCCATAGACCAAGAAGAAGGGAGTGAACCCAGTGGCTCGACTCTCAGTCGTTCGTAGGCTCCATAGGACTGACGGGATCTCGGCCGCCCACTTCTTTCCGTGTTTGTTGAGGCGGTCAAAAATTCTCGGCTTTAATCCTTGCAGGATCATGCCGTTAGTGCGCTCGACTTGCCCATTAGTTCGAGGATGGGCGACTGCTGACCAGTTCACACGGATGTGGTGACGGTCGCAAAAGTCCAGGAACTTTTTGCCGGTGAACTGGGTGCCGTTGTCCGTGATGATGACATTAGGGACTCCAAAGCGGTGGACGATGTCGATGAAGAACTCGACCACTCGTTCCGAGCGGATGTTGGTGATGGGTTTGGTCTCGATCCACTTGGTGAACTTGTCGATGGCGTCGATCTCCCGGAGTTGGGCCCATTGTGCAGCGCGGGCGTCGTCTTCGAGCCGCGGGTTGGCAAGCTCCTTCGGTGGTTCCTCTCGAGGAGGGATCACTTGCAGGGCTCCTGCCGCTGGCGTCCCGGCCGGCTGGTTGACGACGGCAGCGGCGTTGTCTCGGGTCTCAGTGTCTGACGAGGCATCACCCTCGAGGCGAAAACACTCGCGTGCAGGATCATAGCAGCCTGAGTCCGAGTTGTCAGAGTCTAGGTCAGCGCCGGACGGCGTCCAAGGTCTGCGCAGGTTGCCGAGCATGACGTTGCGCTGGGAACCTGGCGCTCTGTCGAATCCACGGTCCACCGTCGTTGGCCATACGATCTACAAGTTCATGGCGGCGCGCAAGAGGGGGCCAGGGCTTTCCTCTTGCAACCCCATGGTGGACTGGATCTCGTTAGCATACGTGGCGGCGGCATTGGTGAGTCCGAACGGGAGCCTGCGACGAGCTCGATAGAGCCCGTGCGGCAAGTAGTTGGGCGACGTTGGCCGTGCGCGCGTTCGAGGCGCCGCGCCGGGCACTCTTGGCGAACGCATGGCGAACGTAAAGTCAGGGTCCGCGTCAAGCGCCACCTGCCCGCGAGCCACACCCTGTTGTGCGCTCGGTGCCCCGTCTGGGTGTACCATGACGTCCGACGGGAATGGCGCATGAGCGGCGTGCCCGGGGCCCTGTGTAGGCAGGCGATGAAGCTGATGCCGGTGGCGCCCCCACCTTGGTGGTGAGCCATGGTGGCGCGGCCAGCGCGCAACCCCACCAGAGTGTGGTGAAGATGCACGTCCCCCGCTCGGTTCTCCGATCGAGAGCAGAGCCATGTCGTAGCCCGTGCCAAGCGACACGAACTCCAGACTCCCGAACCAGATCACCGTGGCAAACGGGAGCGACGAAGTGGAGGAAGCCATCCAGAAAAATGGCGAGAAATCGAGTGAAAAACGCAGTGCCCCTACCTAGCGCGCCAACTGTCGGTGTTTCGTACCCCGGGGGGTATAACACCAACGAGTGAATTTCTAGCGTGCTCCCTAATCCGGATGGTGATGCAAGAAGGACACAGACGATTTATCCTGGTTCGGGCAAAGAAAGCCCTACGTCCAGTAGAGGGGAGATAGCTCGTGTTATCTTGCACCGAAGTGCTTGTACAGGGGTGAATACAAGCGAGTCCTGAGACTTAGCCGTGCGAGAGTGTGTTGTGAGTGTGAGAGTGTGATCACGTGCCCTATGCTATGCCCTGGTGCCCCCTTTTATAGGCTAAGGAGAGGCTCAGGGCTACACTGTAGTTAGGGCAATCATGGGCGTGACGTCGAGATATGGGCGTCCTGTCTGGTCATCGAGACTGTAGATGCTTCCTTTGGTCCGGTTCGAGCCTGCGGATTCATGCTTCCGCCCGGTTCGAGCCTGTAGCAGCGTGGGTGATGATGGCCTGCCCGTCCTTGCCTGACGTGGGCTGACGTAGTCGAGGTGTGGGCAATGACGGCCTGCCCGGGAACCCCGTCGTATGGCTGTCGAGGTGGGATGGACAGGGCACAGCGCGTCCCATGCTCCAGTCATGTCCGCCATCATTCCTCGAGCGGTGGAGGACTGCTTCGAGGGGTAGGTGGTCTGAGCAACGGGACTGAGCAGCGGATTTAGAGGTATGGAGAGTTGACAATTGCGTTTCGAGGGGGTGTCGTACGCGGCATAGTGCGCAGCGTGGCGTAACAGTGGCGCCTGGCACGCCCGAATCCCGGGTATGGGCGGTAAAACGGGAGAAGTGACCGGCGTACTTCCCACTGTTACGCGCTGTAGCCATGGAGTTAGGCAGAGCAGGAGCACTTTTCACTGTTACGCACCCTGTAGCCACGTGGATGTTCAGGGAGGGTGGTCTCGAGAGGTTTCTTCGAGCGCCCGTTCACTCGAGGGGTTTCCGTCACCATCTTGAGCGGTCGTTCACTCGAGGGGTTTCCGTCATCCCCTCGAGCGGTTGGGCGACTACGTCCCGAGATGGTGGGTCTACTTGTTTGGTCGTGGGCCTGGTCATGGGCCGGCCCAGCGTGGCACGGGGAAGTGTACGGGGACTTCTTTTAGCTGAGTCTTGGGGCTTAGGGGGAAGCAATACAGGGTTTGCTTACTTCTAAGACCCCCTAATCTAGGTACCCGACAGGAGCATAGTCTAGTTTTCGGAGATAGGGGGATGTTACGAACTCTTACGCGGCATCCCCCCTATAACCCTTTGCGGGCTGGGATAACTATTGATGAGGTGTGGGCCCCTGTGCTCGGATTATTTTCTTTCGAAGAACTTGTAATCTCGAAGGTTGTACACTAGAGTTATTGGTCATTTTCGCAACGGTGGTGTTGGAATGCCTTCTGAATTGCCTCTGGAATTCAAGGTATTTGGCATAGTTTGCGCGCCTTTAATTGCTTCGTTACTACCTTCTCTTGTTTTGCGGTGACCTTCTTTGGGTTGGCCCTGATGTGGTCTTTGATTAGAAATTTGTGGTCCAGTGACTTTGGTATTTACCTCCGCTAATTTTTTAGGTTCGTGCGGAGGTTGCAGGATTTCCGCTGGTACCTGTTGGACCTATTTCAGCCTATCTTTTCCTGAGCCTTTTGTCAGGTCTTTTCCTGATTTTTGATAGACTCCGCTTGGCTGGTGTTTTTGGTGTTTGAAGAGACGGGACCTTTTTAAGGGCTTCTAGTTCTAGCCTACTCGGAGATCGCTTCATATCCTTCAATTACCGATCAAGGCTGGATTTTGAAGTGATCTCAAATGGTGCGTACAGCTTTTGTCGAATACTGCAGCTCTGTTTCTGGCTGCTTTCGACTTTTTGTGATATTGATGCAGGGTTCTTTTAATATGTTCGGGGGTTGATCGATTATGACGATTTTGCCTTGTTACAAGCCTCATCTCCGACTTGGATTCCTTGTGTGAGGAAAAGAGTATGAACCGGTTTTGGTTTTACTAGGTCCTTAGCACGCCGTGGGCCTACTTGGCTGTCACACCCGGCCCATTTGGCCCGTAGTGGCCCATGTGTGTTAATGAGATGTTGTGGAGAGTTTAGTCCCACCTTGGTTGTTAAAGGTGGGATAGACCAACATATAAGGCTTCTATAGTCCATCCCACCATCCCCGGGTTAATCCTTTTAAGCGAAGCGAGGACGAAAGCTTAAGTGGGATGGTGTGGCAGGTGTGTTTCGCTCAGCGTGCAGAGTGGATCTGAGCCGTTTGGACTCTAGGGCGGTGTGGCAGGTGTGTTTCGCTCAGCGTGCAGAGTGGATCTGAGCCGTTTGGACTCTAGGGCGTTACTACCATTTGTAACGCCCTAGAGTCCAAACGGCCAGATCCACTCGCACGCCGAGCGAAACACACCCGCCACACCATCCCACTTAAGCTTTCGTCCCGCTTCGCTTAAAAGGATTAACCGGGGATGGTGGGATGGACTATAGAAGCCTTATATGTTGGTCTATCCCACCTTTAACAACCAAGGTGGGACTAAACTCTCCACAACATCTCATTAACACACATGGGCCACTACGGGCCAAATGGGCCGGGTGTGACATTGGCCATTATAAAATTTTGCTGCGGTCGCAGTTTGTTTGTTTGGATGCTCTATTGGGTGAACTCATTTTTGACTGAGCTTTTGTATGTTATTACCTCCGCTATGTGGTTCTTCCTCAGGGCTCTAGATTGGCTTTTCTAGTCTAACATGGTCTAGAAAAAGCCATTATTCTTTTGTGCCGTATGCACTCTTCCCTTCGTATACTGCCATAAGGTGGCCTATGCTTGTTGCCTTTGCTTATTTTTTGTTTTGTTTCCCTCTAAGGGCTATTGTGATAGAAGGCTTTGTCTCCTATGCTCAAATAGACTGGTAAAGAAGGGTTATCATTATTTTGTTAGAGGCTATCCTCTGATGTCTTTCCTCAAAAAAAAAATTCCGAGGTGATGCAAAGTGAGATTGCCATAGGCGGTGGCAAAACCTCCATGTACTGGAGATCTTGACAAAAGAGAAAACCTGTGCGATCGCCGAGGCTGCATGTCGAAGGCTAGAGAAATCACATGAATTTGCACAGAGTCGGCCTCCTGCATTTTTAGAGACTTTGAGTATTACAACTTCGTCGAATATTGACTTGCTAGCGAGTCTTTCGACAATTTAAAAAGGCAGTCGTTCACCATTCGATGCAAAAGAATGTTAGTCTCAGACAATACAAAATGGTAGTGCAAAAGTCTTATACAGATTGTATCGCCAAGGTAACGCAAAAGCCTTAGCAATGCGACCTGGTGCCCAAGTATGTTTGGGACTTTTTCCAGGATTTCGATGAGAAGCTAACACGAAAGCCTTAGCTCGTGACACGGTGCCCAAGTAAGTTTGGGACTTTTTCCGGGATTTCGGTGGGAAGCTAACACAAAAGCCTTAGCTCGTGACCGATGCCCAAGTAAGCTTAGGACTTTTTCCAGGATTTTTTGGTGGCCTTGGCCATGCAATACCATGGCTTGCGGAGGAAACATCCGCTAATTTTCTGATCATCTTTGTTCGCTGTGGCCTTGACACCACTTGGTTCGAGATAGAGGATTCTCCTCAGTTATCCGAAAACCTCCGACTTGGTGGTCAGAGCTTCCGCTTTGGTCCTGCATAAAAACAGGCAAAAGCCAAAAATGACTTATTAGTGGACATGCCAACAAACAAGAAGGTATGTGTGTTGCCTTCGCTGCTCCGATTTCTGATCCCCTCGTTCCCCCCTTGGGGGTTAAGTCCGGCGGAGGCGGGTTTTGGCCATCATCTATCTCGGAGCCGACATCGGAGGTTGCACCGGACATATGCTCGGAGGCCTGGCGGAGCCTTTGCTACAAAACAAGAGCCAAAGTAGCATGTGTGCATTTGTTGTGAAAACAAACTGAGGCTGATACTAAAACCTTTGTATTGAAAAGGTTCACTCAGGACTTGAGACTCGAAGGTCTTGTGCATGAAGTCGTGAGAACATGATGTCCTGCTTTGAGCCTGCAGGTTCATTGCTATTGTCCTCGTCTCCTCCCCCTGGGCGGAGGCATGGTGCTTCAGGTTGATCTTCTCGGCCTCCGCGCGTCGGAGGTTCTTGCACCTCCGCCTGAGCGGTGGTGCGTCTCCGCACGCCGGCGGCCTGTTCTCTTGTTGGCATCTGTGAGTGATATCCTCGTCCAGACACACGGGTGGGCGCCAACTGTTGGAACACAGTTCCAGCAGGTTTAGATATAGCTTGACAATGGTCCGACTATTATCATAATGAATGGGGTTACAAAGTGGGTCCCAGGTAGGTTAGATCACAGCTACCATGGGACAACACAACACACTCTACAACAAGGGCAGGGGGGCTCCTTTTATAGGCAGCTGCTCACCCTCTCACCCAAAATGACCACTTTACCCCTGAGGGAAAACCTAAACCCTAATTTTTGTCCCTATTATACGTGGGACCGGGGCGCCCTTGACCGTCTTCTCATCTCGGCGGCTTCACATGGGCTGCGCATTGAGTAGGCCGCCTAGTGGGCCGGGAGCCCCCACATGCTCATGGCCGAGTTGGGCCTCTTCTTCTCGGGCTTCTCGCGTCTCCACCGAGTTGGCGTTGTCTTCTCTTGCTCATCGGGCATCTCCGCCGCCGACCCCATGTCTCCGCATGGGAAACGAAGACAATCCCTCGGAGGCTCGACCGAGACCTTCACCGGCTTGAGGAGACCTCCTCCAGGACATTGGGAACCTCCTCCATCCTGATGAGGTTGCTTCTTTCTGATTATCTTGGGGAACCTTCGCCATCTTGGGGGACCTCCGCTATCCTGGGGGACCTCCGCTGGTTTGAGGAAACCTCCTCCAAGATATTGGGAACATCCTCCATCTTGAGGAGGTTCCCTCCTCCTGGTCATCTTAGGGGATCCCCGCCATTTTAGAGGACCTCCGCTGGTCTCCTAGAGACCTCCGTCGAGTCTCTGCATTTACTCAGACTCATCGTGAAGCCTCAGCGTCCAATCAGACATAAACAAGGTGAGTCAGTTTAGAAAATATTAATCATGGGGTGCATTTTTATCTCCGTCGCTCTACTGCGGCCCCAACACTAGACACGTCAGGTGGTTTTTGCATTTGCACAGTTAAAAACTACGTCCATAAAAAAAGATGAACAAAATGCAAGAGTACTACCGCAAGCACAATAATCACACCCTAATCGCTAGTTTCATTTGGCTTTGTACGTTACTTTGGCCGTACTTTTTACCTAAAAAAAATATTGTAGTACATAATGCAAAACGAAAAGTTAAAATGTAATCATGAGTGCATATATATCATTCTTGCTTTCTCTATTACAATAATTAGCTGGCGTAAATTAGTGGGGGCGCGGACAGTATATGTATACAAGACACGTACGCATATGCTTTATATTTTTCCAAAAATCAAACTTTACATGCTACAGCACTATGATCGTAATTTCGATGATTGATTGCATGCGTGCGGCATAAAAATCCTAGAAATTAAAAGGATACCAAGCGCGTTGTTGTAAGATATTCTTTAGAATTAAATAAATAAAAATAATACAGCGGTTTCATATATGATTTAGAACTATGTTTATACTAAAATTAGGCAAGGCAATGGAAGAATCTAATAAAGAAAAATAACTGAATTAGATTGAGTGTTAAGAAAATGGAACAACAACAAAATAAATAGCCATATATATAGACTCTTTATACTAGATTACTTATACACATTGAAAATAGTAATTCGACTTATAGCGAAAATGAAATTGATAGCTTGTATTAAGAGGTTGAAATTTACTGATGATGGGATGATATGGCTGGTTAGTGAGAGATGATGTGAATAGCTACATTTTTTAGAAAAAAAAAACGGCAGGAGAGCTGCCTATCGTGTTAAAAATAGGATGGGCATATAAAGACACTTCACAACGATATACATTTTTTAGAACGAAGGCGAATCTCTAGAGTCCTCGTCTCTGGAGGTGCTTACATCAAGCGTGCAATAATAAGTTAGAAACGTGTTTTGCTCCCATCATTGCCCACAAGCTTGCCTTATCCTTTATTTTCTGGAGGAGTTGTGTTGTTGTGGATTCCTAGCTCGAAGATTCTAATTTTTCTCATTCCACGCCTCCCAATAGACAAGAATGATGATTCATCGAAGTTCTCATCTCGCGCTCGATGGCATGCTATCCATGTTGCTCCACCAAGTTCGTACCGAGTCCCCATGGCACCCAGGCGGGAGGTCGTAGCTGCTCATTACCCAACCATAATGCAATTCTTTCCTACATACATCTAGTATATAGCGTTTAGTCTTTGGAATAGATGGACGCCAGATTCTTGACTACATCTGCATAGGGGGCACAGTATTGTTTGGCGATCTCAGTGCTTGTAGCCCGTTCGCTGTCCAAATTCTGTTTTGGATGGCTAGCATGCAAAGAAAGAATTGGCATACATGTTGAGATAGAATGTTAATGTGATTTATTTTTGTAAGGTACATAGATGCTTAAATACACAGAGATGGATACCCTCTACAATGCTTTTGAGCCGCAATTGTGGTTTCTAAGTTATTGCAAATTCTGTGGATCATCATAGCGAGCTAACATGATCCAAGTTTCCAGATCTATCCAAGATCGATTTCGTTTGAACTAATCACCTCCTACATGATCACCTCCTACATGATTAGCTGTTGACTAGAACAAGCCGTCAATGCATTGACTTCTGCCCCGTACCCAGGCGAAGGTGGATGCATTGCAAGCCTCAAGGTCGATCGATCACTAGATAGAGATATCCAAAGTGACAATAATAATGCAAAGCGTGCGTGCACGAAATCTCGAGCACAAGCAAATGAAGAAAACAAAAAAGAATGAGAAAAGGAAAAACTGTATAGATTATTATTCATGCGATTTGATCGGTCGAGTGTCGAGTCGTACTAGTATACTCGAGCCCCGGCAAATCTCTGCAAATTGGCGAGTGGAGCGGCCAGCAACTCGGAGCCGGGTGAATGGGCGCTAGACAGCGCGAAAGAAAAGCCGTCAAAAGGCAGACAGGCCACAGAGGTCAGGGTACGTGTTGTACCCGGTACGAATGTGCGTGCGGTGGCAGATCAGGTTATTTGTCCTCGTGAAACCGACGCTGCTCACGACGACGACTAGAGCTGGCTACGTCCGTACGACGGACGCGACCGCAGTTCGTGTCACACGAAATTCATGATAGCTAATAATGTTGGTGGCACAGCCCACGCACGGTGCATATTCAGGTTGTCTCTCTCGCTCTTTACATAGGTCATGTTTGTGTTCACTAGTCGGCTAATACTTCGTTATCTGATTTGATTTAGATACTGGGATAGTCTCTATCTAATTAAAAGTACAACTAACAATTAGCTACTTTATTATCTACTAGCAAATATGTCCGTGCGTTGCAACGGGGGAATAAAATCACTAAACAGTAAAACAAAATGTTAACCTGAAAGGTACATATCTACTTATGTTTTATGATTTTATAATTTATTTTGTGATAACCGTCTCATCCATAACATACATTTAAGCTAACAATAAATAACATTGTTTGTATCGAATTAAAATACACCTTACCATTTCATCAAAAAGTTAAAATACACCTCTGTATATTTGCCCTTCCATTGCAAAGTGTGCAATTATTTAGACATAAATATATCATTACTTTAATTCTCCATACTACCCATGTGTTCCTATGAATAAGTATATACCTTTTGTAATTTTTTTATCATATATACATCCTTAACATGTTGGTTGATTTCTATAGGATTTGTCTATCTACCAATGATTTTGATGAGAGACCTTGATTTTCAGTTCGCAACCCTCGTCAGGAATTACATAAATATATTTGTTTAGATTACATTACCCAATAATCTGTTCAAGATTTCAGCTCATGAAATAATCAGTGGTACCATTGACTAATCCACAATTTAATAAAAATAATTTTTCATCAAAAAGTTGGTGAAGGTTTTGTGAGCGACGATGACGACGAGATCCTCCTAGTAGCAAGGATGATTTAAGACACGTATAAAAAAAGCACAACCTTCTAATATTCATAACATGTATGGATAGATCATGTTTTTATGAACCTAACAAAAGTGGTTTACCATTTTTATGATTTTTCTATTATTTTTGGTAAATTTTACAAGATCTTTGTTTTTATAGAAAAGAGAGAAAACGAAAAAAGGAAAGAAAGAATAAGCCCACCTAATTGGAAGAATTAAGTCCAGATTGCCCACCTAAAGAAAAGAAGCCCACCAAAAGAGGTCTAATATTTTCCATCAGGAACCCCGATCTATTTTAAAAATTATTAGAGTCCTTCCACCTTCTCTTTCTCTCACGTATCTTTACATCTGGAACCCTATGCTTTTTTATTTTTCCTCCTCTAATCTCCACAATTTAACGTAAGTTTTGCCCAAGACCGTGTGTCCATGTCCGTGTCGGCGGAAGAGGCGAAAGAAAAAAAGAGCGGACAGAAAAAAACATGTTGAAAATTTTGGGGATTTATAGATAGATATAGATACCAATCTGGACCCTAAAGAGATCATTATTAGTAGGTAACAAGGCAACGTATCCTATGCAAACTAGCCATCTCGTGCAAACTTGTAAACTAAAGATCTGGATCCTAGAATTGTCATCCGATGGTTGTGGAGAGAGGTGGGTTAATTTTACACTTTAACGCCCGCCAGACTTGTGCTAATCGTGGCTCTTTTCCAAAAAAACCCCTCCCTCCGTCTCCTCGCTTGCCCCGTCTCGACTCCGTCTCCTCGCTCCGTCCCTCCGTCTCGCGCGAGATACCTCATCGTGAACGCCGCCGCCTGGACCGCTCCAGCACGAACCTGCCCACCTCCTCCCACACGGCCGGGTCCCTGTGGATCGCGTACACGTTCACCAGCAGCGCCGTGCCGCGTGCGCGTGGGACGTCGTAGCCGCCGACCTTGCAGTCTGCGGACGACTCATGCGGGAGCAGCAGCGGTGCAGGACTCTGAAATCGCGACGGGTTGGGTTCAGTGCCGGCCCTATGGGGAGGGCAGCGAGTGCGACGGACTAGGGCCCATAAGGGAGGGGGGCCAGACCCAGGCATGTAAGTACCGTATATAGCTACAGTTGGCCCAAATAAAGCATTGATCGGCGTGGCACGGTGTCAAGCGACGAGGGGCGGACTCTCTCTTCGCCGGCATCGCCTGGGAGATCTGGAAGGAGAGAAATGCAAGATGTTTCAGAGGCGCTGAGGCCACTCTCCACCAGGTTCTCAACAACATCAAGCACACCGCCGACTTGTGGATCGAGGCCGGTGCGCGGAAACTAGAATGTTTAGTGCGTGAGTAATCCGCTTTGTACGTGTTCCTGGGTGGCGGGCTCTGTTTAAAATTTGTATCCACCCCAGAAAAAACCTGTAAAACTCTCTTCTACTTAGTACAATGATGCGCAAACCTTTTGCGTATTCGAGAAAAAAAAAGCACTGATCGGCCATTTGTTTCACGACACGAGAAGACGACGAGTCAAGGAGCCGCCGCCGCCAACGCCCGGTCGCCGCACTTCTGTTCTTAGTACCAGGCCGGAGTCAGGGGATCATCAGTTCATCACTTCATCAGATCGCTGCTCCATCCACACGAGATCACGAGAGACGACGGTGGCAACCAGTCACTCACTCATTCAGATCGCTGATTGCCTGAGGGACATCTCACGTACTATGTCTCAATCTCATCTTAGTATTTTTTGCCCTTTTGCCAATTTATTTTTTCGTGTTCAATTTTTGTGTCCTTTGTAATCATATAGTCACGTTTTTCTTTTAATTTAGGTCAGGTATTAGAATTTAGAATGCTACCTAAGAAACACTCGTCAGGGCTGCAAAAATAAAACGAAAAAGAGAACAAGAGCAATTTGTTCGGTCATAACAAGGTGCTTCAGATAAGTATTTTAGAGTACAATTGTTCCTCGATAATTATCAAACATGATAAATTAGCATGTATATATAATATAAGATTTTATATATGGTTTAAAGGGGACTTTGCGACGAGGTCGCCAGAGGGCCCTCCAAATTATAGGGCCGGCGCTGGTTGGGTTGGGCACCGGACGCTGCCGCCGACTGGCCCTGGGCTCCTGGACCCTGGGTGCAGTTTTTGAGCGAAACGGACTTGGTGGATGGCAACGGCTGTTTGCATTGCCCGTTCTGAATTTACAATTTAGTAGGCAATTGCAATAGTCTGTTTGCAGGGGGAAAAGACTACGAACGCAGATAATTGCAGACATGCTCGAGATTACAGGAGGAAAAAACAACTTCTGCTTCGCTGCTTGCCATCTTAACAGCAACTGACCTCACTCGTAGTCGCAGCATATGCATTACACACAGCATAGACGAGACGATACAGTCCACATCTATAAAACCACCAGAGAATTTCAGAGTCCTGCACGACTGCTGCTCCCGCACGAGTCGTCCGCGGACTGCAAGGTCGGCGGCTACGACGTCCCACGCGCACGCGGCACAGCGCTGCTGGTGAACGTGTACGCGATCCACGGGGACCCGGCCGTGTGGGAGGAGGCGGGCAGGTTCGTGCCGGAGCGGTCCAGGCGGCGCTTCGTTCGCGAGTCGAGGCGGCGGTGGCGTTCGCGATGACCTATCTCGCGCGAGACGGAGGGACGGAGCGAGGAGACGGAGGGAGGGGGATTTTGGAAAAGAGCCATGATTAGCACAAGTCTGGCGGGCGTTAAAGTGTAAAATTAACCCACCTCTCTCCACAACCATCGGATGACAATCCTAGGATCCAGATCGTTAGTTTACAAATTTGCACGGGATGGCTAGTTTGCATAGGATACGTTGCCAGGTAACAATTATCTGAGCATCTCCAACAGTTATGCAAACTTGGCTATGCATTTGTTCTAGTTTGCCAATTCTGAAAAACAAATGGGGAGGAGAAAAAGGAGGCATCTCCAACAGTTATGCAAACTTGGCTTTGCATTTGGGAAAAGTGTGGACCCAGGTCGCGAAAACTAGAATGCATAACTGTTGGAGAGTTGATTTCGTGAAAACTAGAATGCATAACATTTGGGAAAGGAGATATCTCACGTTTGCCAAGTCGCTCGGGCCTATGCATATATGCCAAGCCGGCCGTGGGATTTGCAAAGTTTTCCAAAATGCAAAACTAGAATGCATAACTGTTGGAGAGTCGATTTCGTGATTTTTTGGCAAAAACAAGAATGCAAATCCTGTTTTGCATAACTGTTGGAGATGCTGAGCATCTCCAGCATCTCCAACAGTTATGCAATTGGACTTTGCATTCTTGATATTTGCCAAAAAAGCTTAAAAAGTGCTCTCCAACAGTTTTGTATTTTGCATAACTTGGCATTTAATGGACCAAACTTGGTATTTTTGCATAGGCATGTTGGCTTGGCAATTCTGCATCCCGAGTTTTGTGGGCACGTTGTCGCGCTTCACCTGGCCCCGCGCGCGAAGAGGAAACCCCCGCGCGAAACAAAGAGCACGCATGCACGGCGGGAGTGGAAAGAAAATCGGAAAAAAATTGTTGGGTCCACTATTTTTAGATTTTGCCAAAGCAAAAATGCATAACTCTTGGAGATGGAGTTTATTTTCCTTTGCCATATCATTTGGAGAGTTGGCAAACAACACTAATTGCCAAACCAAATATGCATAACTCTTGGAGATGCTCCATATAGGGCTTGTCTCCAAGAACGAATACAACTATAAGTTATGGGTCATTTAAAGCGGTTCACGTGTGACCAAGTTTCTAGTGAATAGTATTCATATTTATTGCTTCAAATCAATTTATTATGAAAATACATTTAGGGATTAATTTAATAGTGTTTATTTAATATTATAAATTAATATTTTTAACTGTAATTGATCAACCTTATGATAATACTAAAACGTGACACTGTACTAACATTGCATTCTTTTTTGGACGAATGGAGTACTAGACTACTAGGGTCAAGTGGCGCTGAAGGAATCAATTATCCAACAATTAATGAAGATCAACAAATCACGCACAGGTGCCCACACATAACACCGATTTATACTGGTTCAGGTACGTACAGTAGAGAATAACTTTCTTATTTAGTATGCTGGGTGTTTATAAAAAGGACACTGATGGTTACTATGAAGTATGACCTGATCTATGATCCCTACCAAATCGTGGATTCCTATACCTTGTCTTATATAGTCTAGCAGGTAGGGTTACAGATTGAATCACCTGCATTTGGTTGAGACACATGTTGTTTCCTATTCGGTTACAAGGAAACTTAACATATACACTCAATTATCTATAGTATATCTTGATGCATTCGATCAGTTGGACCTCATATTTGACTCCCTCGGTCTGTCCTACCTATGTAAGGGTCTTTTTCCTCAATTATTGGTTAGGATTGAAAGTATTACTCCATTCGTTCCAAATTCTAAGTCACTTTGATTTTTTTTTGGTACATCTATTTTGCTATGTATCTAGATATACACAAGATCTAGATTAAGAGTAAAATGGATGTATCAAAAAAGTCAAAAAACGACTTACAATTTGGAACAAAGGGAGAGTAGCGAATCCCTCTTCGATCTTTCGGCTTTGTGTATCATCAAGTCCAATTGAAGATATAAGGTTGAATGAGCCGGGGAATCTGAAGCGCCTCGTCTTCCTTGCTCCGCCTGTTATGCTCATGACTCGAGGAGTAGGGAATCCGAGCCGGTAAGTCATGGTCGTGGCTTCTCAAACACCCCACATTTTCTTTCTCCTTGAGATTTCCTAATCCAACAAACGGTTTGAGTGTAAACCATGGTGTTCCCCTGCCGCACCGGCGGCTCGAATGACGACAATGTTAGGAGAAAGCTCTCCATTGGGCGTTGGCACATGGATGCAACAGTGGATGCCATCAAGGAACTAGAAGGTTAATGCTTGCGAATCGAGTGGGGCAGGTGACTCATGTGTCAACGGGAGGCTTGGGATGCTAATGGCTATATTGCCACCAAAGCACTGATGGTTTCCCATTGCGTCCTCATCTTTGGTGGCAGGCCGGCTCTCAACATTGAGATGAGACATAGGTCCTACCTTCAAACTTGCGACACACTTCTAAATCGTTGACTTCTAGGTTTCGTGTCCTTGTTTTGACAACGATCTAGGGGTTCATTACTCTTTGTAAACGTGTATGGAAAATAAAAGGCCTCCACCAAAAGCAAGACGCGTTTTGAGTATCTATGCACCACACAAAAACCTGAAGACCCAAATCCCCTTAAAATTTATGATGTTTTTTCATTGCCGGGTGTGCCATGCCCCTGCTTTCTAAACTAGCCAAAAGTGGGCATAGGATCCGACAGGAACTGAAATGACAAATGACAACATCCAATAATTTTACAAATAAGAGCATGTGTTTGGATGAGCTCTTTTTATATAAAAAAAATGTGTTTGGATGAGCTAAGGACGAGCTAGCTAAATAACCACTAGTTTAAGGCTTAGCTGAAAAATCAGCACACTTAAGAGCTCTCCATTTGGATAAGCTAAAAGCAACCGGGCTACCAATTAACCTTATGCTCTAAACAAGCACCAAATTGGGTTCCTGCTGTACATACACCAACAAAACAACCGGGCCAGCCATTTTTTAGCAGCCGCCATGCTTGTACGCACGCGGCCTTTTTTTCTTCTTGGAGCCTGATTCCTGGTGCTGCAACGATCCGCACGACCTTCGTCATCCTGCTGGGCTGCTTCGAGGAGGAGGCCTTTTTATGAAAAGAAAAAACAAAGAAAGCGGCCTGTTGTTAGTCAGCCCGCCCTGACAAGGGGAACCAATTCAGCCCGTTGTTGAATGGGCCATGAAGCTGTTTCAGGCCTAGTTAGATGTTGGTCCCAAAGTAGGCTGCTGGGCTATTTTACACCCTTTGAGGAACGGGTCATTAATTGCTGCGCCAGAATTCAGCCCAAATGTAAAGCTTTTCAGTGCAACGTTTCTAAAAAAAAAGTTCCTTTAGTCTATGTGTCGTGATTTTTTTATTTTATAGGGAAAAGGTGAAACCCTTTGTACCAACGAATAAATCTATTATGTGAATTTATTTTTCCTGAAAGGAGATCAAGTCTGCTTACAAAAAAGACTGATTCTCTTTTTGCAAGCCGGACCATGCGTACCATATTTTTATTCACTTCTTTAATTTTTGTTTGGAAAAAAAGAAGAACAATTGCATTCCAGCATGTTCATCATACGTTAAACACACGAGCACTCAAAATTACAAGAGCATCAAAACTACTCAGAGAAAAGAAAGTTTGAGGTGAGTCGACTCGATCGCACTGGCATGTGCATTCACATCTCTTTTCGCTGCCATTTTTTCATTGGCAATTCAGCACGTGGATCACGCGCGCGAAGTTGTACTACAGTACTCGTCATGCTGCATCTGGTGGTTGCTAGAACAAAAGACATCCCAACGTGCCATCTCTCTCTGTTGACTGCGTGCGGCTGCGGCCCAAAAATGATCAGGTCAGACGGGAGTGAAACTTCAGTAGTCAGCATCACTGACACTCATTGACCGTAGGCCGCAGTCTCCATATATTAATTAACTATGGTGCCACATAGTTTTATCTTCCATGCATATGACACAATTTTTAAACAGAGGAGCCTAACTATGGTGCCACATAGTTTTATTTTTAAACAGAGGAGCGTTGCCTTTTCATCAAGCAGAGAACAAAGTCTGAACATCTACGTCTGTTGCTTCTTTGTTGAAATGTAATGCGATATATATTCCGTTTAAATCGTTGTAGCTTCTTCGTCAGATCTCTATCTGAACCTGGTTGGTGAACTTCAGTTATTATATACATAATGTAATTTGTGCTCTAGTACAACACAACACCCATTGCCATTTTAGGTGATACTTTATGTATGCAGTACTTGGTTGGTGTACGTCTGGTGTGTGCTCTCGTTCGCGCCAAGTCCTGCAGTAGTAGCTGGCTCGTCGCATGCCGCTATGGCACGCTCGGTGGACTATCCTGCCGGCCACGTCCGTTCCACGACAAAGATGACATGGCCGGCCGGTACGCCGGTATTCCTACTACGCGATCCTCAATTCAGCATGTGTACACATGAATCCTAATACCATGGAAATACTAAGGTACTGTGATGACATGGAAATGCAGGAAAAGGATGCAGAAATGCGTCATCCCGTTGACAAAGCTAAGCTGCCTCTATCACACACCAATGAGCAATGATGAGCCATCAAATAAAAGTCCTCCCTTTTCGTTTCCTTTTTTCTTGCATCTAATAAAGAAATTGATCTCTCTTTTTTTCCTGGCTTTTTTCAGAAAGCAAACAGACCACCATTGCTTGGCTCTGACAAAGATTCGCAGATTAACAACCCGGAGCAGCCATTCAGCATTCAAATGCTTACTAATCTGTTTGTCACATAGTACATGCGGGTACCCAAAAGCTTAGGCAGGATTAATAAGTTAAGTGTGTTAGACCATAGGATCGATCTAGCAGTGAGATCTAGCGGGTACAACCTTTTACAATGGATAGGCAGTGAGAGAGAGAGGAAGGAAGAGTGGAGAAGAGTTTCACCAGTGGTCTTGACGGGAGCAGTGGAAGAGGATCCGGCGGCGGCAGCTGTCCTCGGCCATCGTGTCGATGCAGAGGGGAGGGGCGACGGACGGTGAAGAGGTGGACGGTGTGGTGAAGATCGGCGGTGCAGTGCAGTGGCGGCGGCGCGGAGGTGCTTCCCATCACTGGCTGCGCCCGATCAGGACGCGAGGGTCAAAGGGGTCCGAGTTGGGCCGTTGGGCCCAACTCGAGATTGAGATCATCCTAACAAAGTGATCATGAGGAGAATTGAAGAACATAAAGCGATCAAACACCACCTACCATATCTAGTCAAAAGTGGTTGGTTTGCAGCAGTGCGTGCAGCAGGTATGAGGTATCTACTAGTCTACTGGGCTGATAAGATCAACATACAGAGTCATGCAAAGTTTGTTGGCTCTGAATTAACTTACGACCCTGTCTGATACTACTACTACTACTTACTCTGATGACGCAATCTCTTCAGAACTTTTTTTTTAGGAAAAAAAGCTAGCCGTCCTACTCATCTTCAGCTACTACCAGTGTTCTCTTCTGTCCAGCATTCTCTCTCGTCCACTGGTCATTAGCTAGATATACTATACTAGCAGCAATTGTTTAGCTTGTCCAGCATACCAGAATGTCTCAGCTGGAGACCAAAACCACCGGGCCGGGGTGTTCTCTGTTCAGTGTTAGCGGCCAGTGGTAGACTTTTTTTGCCAAGTCGATCTCAGAAAACACGCGACGCTGTCGGCGGCTGGCGACTATATATTAAACTTAACAGATGATGATTAATTACCGCGAGTGATTATAAGCAAATTAAAAGCTGGATTGGAGTCAATGTCATGAAGTGTACCGGAATCTGGCTAGGTTCATCAAGCTTGCGCATTTACAAATAAATTCCTGCCCAAAAACGGGATTAGCAGCGACTAATCGCGATTGCCAACTTCGACTGGCCTACATACAACACGTACCTACCCCTAAATTAGTTAAGTCCTACTAGTAGAGATTCGGATTCCTAAACTGGCTAAGAAGCTTATCGTCACGGAGATGCCCGCGCGCACTGTCAGCACGACCCTGGAACAGGGCCGGCCCGGAGTCGCTTGCTTGCTTGCACTGCATGCCATATTTGAGCCTCATCAACTTAATTGAGAGTTGTCTATTTCAGGTTGAATTTAATTTGGAGACAGTTTAGTTTACTACATTGTTTATAACTCTGCATTACGTAGCTAGCTGCAAGATGAAAACGCTGATCTGAAGCAAGCGTGTGGAGGCGGCCGGTTGGCTCCCAAACTTGAGAAGCAAGCATGCACAAGGTCTGACTGAATTCCACAACCTTCTCTTTTGGTCGTAAGGCAATATATACATCTGTCATTGCATATTAATTCCCTTTAGTAATTGACTGTACATGTTGTTGTTTTGCTTATGCTTGAAGAAAACTCTTTGCAATCATACATAACACTGTGCATGCATGCATGCATATACTTCTTGACCTTCAATTCTACAGTCCATATCATATAGTCCGACACTTGAGTCTGTTGCACACTATATCACGACCAGTCCGTTGAAATTGAAACTCTTGCATGCTTCTCTAGCTCGATCCGTTGTGAAAGCAAAGGTGCCCAACCATGCGGTACAGTTGGTATGAGACACAGCCTACGGATCAATCGGTTCAAGCGTCTAGTAAGCACAGGAGTAATGATAGCCAACACCCAAACCAAATGAACGAATGGAGTGAATGAACAAAGGAAAGGACGTTGAGCAATATCTAATGATCGTTCTTGAAAAAAAGGACGCTGAGCAATAATCAAGCAACTGAAATTACGTGCAAATTAGCAAGTTGAGAACACGCCGGTGCATTCCTGGCCATTGGCAGGTAAAAGGCTGCCCGCAAAATGCTCGGGATTGGTACAAGGTACCGGTTTATTAAACCCAAAGATGGGGGAAAACGAAAATTTAAGAAACAGCTAGCCCACCTACTACTGAACTCCGGAACCCTGACAAAACCTGCTTCCTACTTCCACAATCCTGACAGATTGTAAACCAGCAAGAAAGGATGGCGAGCGCTGGCGTGTCAGCTGACCTCACGACGCCGTTACCGGGCCCGTAAACTAATCTCACAATCATCATATCATCGATAGAAACCAGCTGACAGTGCAGGGAAGCGTCCAAGACAGACGACAGAGTTGGCGCTAGCTAGAAATTATGTGTACGAGTGGCCTGTTTTTCTCTCCTATATATCATATGATATATGATATGGAAACTGAGAGGGCCCGGCCTGTTTAACGGGTCGATAGGAATGCTGAATATTTTTGCAAGCCAAGGAATGGACAGCAGGAAGCAGAGATGGAGATGTTGTTGTCCGTCGACATGGACGTACGGGCATCACGGGTCGTCGTTGGCGCTCCCGTGACTCGTGGGCTCCTGTCTGCCTTGTCAGCAGGCTATAAGCAAGCAAGCGCC
The DNA here is from genome assembly GCA_018135685.1 of Themeda triandra. Lineage (NCBI taxonomy): Eukaryota > Viridiplantae > Streptophyta > Magnoliopsida > Poales > Poaceae > Themeda > Themeda triandra. The sequence continues at coordinate 1,105,240 of JAENPR010000134.1, forward strand.
CAGCTTTCGAAACTACTACTAGTAGTACTGTAGTAGTAGTACTGTATTAGACAAGTAGTATTGCATTATTTAAATGATGATGCTACGAGACAGCCGTACGTGCCTATACTAGCTAGTGCACGGTCGAGAATGACGTACTGTTCTACTGCGTTCATCAATCCACGTACTAGTGGTCTTAATTTGATAGTCATGTATTACTCGTAGATGGTAACGTATGTCTCATGCATGCTTTCTTGAGAAACGATCACCATGCAATACCTACAACTGTCGTCGTTTTATTTTTGTCTTTCAGTTAGATCTAAAGATCCCTTGATTTGTACCACATCGAAATGGCCAAAATGGGTGTCGTGTGGACAGTGGATTTGTGGCTGCATGGCAGCAGTAACGACACCTAGCTACTCGTTAATGGAAACTTTTCAAACACCTGGAGGCGGTGCTAGAGCTAGGAAAATTGTGAGCCAAAGCACAACATGTATGTGTCGGCCGGTGAAAGCATGAATAAGCGTCGTAAGCCTTTTATTGAGTCTGTGATAACCTGAACCACGCTGGCCGAAAGAAACAGGTAACGCATATATAGACGCCGCCGGGTGTTCTCACCAGCAATCTCTCATTTCAAACCTGAAAACAATGATTCCGTCGATCCATCCCTGAAAAAGCGCGCGGGAGAGCGTCGACAGGGATGAGATGAGACCGTCCGGCCGGCCAGGCAATCTCGCTCTCTCCTCTACGGCTCTACCTCTAGATAGATTTGCACAAGCCTACCTCTAGATAGATTTGCACAAGTCAGCCGACCTGCTGATACTACGGCGGTCAGCGCAGCACCACCACCACTCTTACTGCAAATGCACGTTAAGCGTGTACGTTGCAATGCCAACCAACAAGTTGATGTAGGTGCGTCCGCACCGGCAAAATATAATCCCCTGAAATCGTGCCCCAGCATGCTACAAATCCGGCTTTATGCTCGCCTCGCCTGTACCCCCGGCCGCTAGCTTAATTTATCCCAACTTTTCTTTGACCATCATCCATACAGAGCACCAGCTATACCATATCTATTTTTTTATTTGTTTCTGTGTATATCGTTTTCGATTTGCTAATGTTGATCGCACACCATGTTCATCATGATTGAATGCAATAAAGGATGATATGGTACGCTGATGGCCGCTGTAGTGGTCGGTTGCCCAATCCCGATCGACGATCTTTCATTTGCTAATTCTAAATCTCGTTTCTGGAAGGTCATCACTTGTTTCGTGAGAAAAAGAAAAGGCGAAATTGGGGGCCCAAGCACTGAAAGCAAAAAAGCAAAAGGTGAAAAGAAAAGGGGAAAAGGAAATTCAACAACAACAAAATATTGGCGATTTCATATTTGTATGTACACACGAGTCTACGGGATACTCGTTCATTCAGACCTCTAGTACACATATACACAACGACCGACCGCGTTAGCAACATTTTTTTTTTCAAATTTTTAAAATGGATGTTAGTATCTGCCTACAAAACTCAACCGGATAAAGGCACGTAATGCAAAGACTCGTGTAAAGGCACTCAGATGGAAACAGACAATATTATATAAAGAAAGTGTCTCTCTAACGATCAGACGGACAGGACGATATGGTGATAGACACCTAACGGCCAATACACTACCAAATCAGGCTACAAGATATTGGTCACTCATATGGAAGACATGACCGTCATTGGAAGTGATTTTTTTTCCTATGGCTCACGTTCCGGGAGAGACATTGGACCAACGATCGGCATGCTAGGCATGACCTTGATTCAAGGGAAGAATGCTACCTCTGTGATCAGGCTCCGGAGATGATCGTCCTGTGCAACTACTCATTTACAAGAGAGGCATGGTTTCACATTTGCCAAGCTCTAAGATGGTCGTTACCACCCGCGGCGCACTCAGTGATCAACTAGTGGAAACGGTTGCGAGACAGCTAGAATGCCCAACAGAGAAAGGGCACTAGCTTCCCATTTACAAGAGAGGCATGGTTTCACATTTGCCAAGCTCTAGGATGGTTATTACCATCCACGACGCACTCATTGATCAACTGGTGGAGACGAGAATGCCCAACAAAGGAAGGACACTAGCTCTCTCTATTCACACTAGTGTCCTGGTAAATTTGGAAGAAGAGGAATGCCAAATGCTTCGAGGCAGACAAAGCCTTGGTAATCGATCTACCTAGGGATTTTATTTCCCGGGGGGGGGGGGGGTAGCTTGCTATTCTACTCAATGTAATCCATGTGTACCAAGTAAGCCATGTGTCGGACCATTTTAAAAGAACTATAATTTTCTCCTTAATACAATGATATGCATCATTCTTGCATATTTGAGAAAAAAACGTCTCTCTAAAAGCTTAATCTATAATACAAAAACTATTTCAAGGCACTTATATTTTGACCATTGCATCATATATGGATACCTTTTCGAGCAATTGGCACTAGGGATCACACGAGGAGTTGATCCAAGGGTCGCTGCCACACAGAGCGTCAAATCCATCCGTCAGTGCCCCAAGTCCTCGACTCTATATTTCAAGGCGATTATATTTTGATCATTGCATCATATATGGATACCTTTTCGAGCAATTGGCACTAGAGATCACGCGAGGAGCTGATCCAAGCGTCGCTGGCACACGGAGCGTCGAATCCATCCGCAAGCACCCAAGTCCTCGACTCTACCATGGCCCTAAAAAAATGTCAATAACATTCTATAAGCGCCCAATGTTGTACAATCTCTAATGGATACTCTCTCCGTCCCAGGATATAAGGCGTAACCACCTCTGGCTCAAAGACCAAGAATACATTCAATTCTCTCTCACAGCACTAGTATTAGTGCATTAATATCTGTGAGAGAGCACGCCTTATATTATGGGACATGAACAAAACGTGGTTACGTCTTATATCCTGGGACGGAGGGAGTACTCTCCAATAAGTCGGGGGTAAAGTTACAGATTCAGGCATAAAGTGTTTTCTGGATGCATACCTAGGGGTTGGGTTAACATATACCAAATCGCTAGTGAATTAAAACTAATCTATCACTCACATGCCACGGATCATATGCATGCATTACCTTGACACGGTCACGCATGAACCAACTGTATGTCAGTGTTGGCTAATGGCTGGTAAACCGTACGACGACGACCGGCCGGTCTCATCAGTTATGCGTGGTAGGTGCTTACCGGGAGGTCAGCTAGTCGCCTAGTATTACTCGTATTACGGGCTAAAGTTGCAACCAACTTGGAACCTTTTTTTTTTTTTTTTTTTTTGCGATGGAACTTGGAACTTTCTCAGAACAACAATTTTCATTTATCTAGGGGTTTAAACTTGTATAAGTAAGATTAGTAGCAAAAGGATGTGATCAAAGAAAAGTAATATACAGACTGACACAAGCAGAGCGTTAATTACATGCTATAAGAAGGGTTTTTTTTCTGAGAGCAAGTTTGAATTATCTACGCGCTGAACTGGATGTGATCAAGTTTCAAAAAGAAAATAAAAAAAATGATTTGATCAAATTGTGTGAGCAAGCTGTAGCTGAACGATTGTCGCATAATTAATTTTATTAAAGAACACGTTTTCTATCTATTTTGCGGCACGAAAACGCGACGCAAATCACAATCATATGCCATCACACAGAAGAGAAAATAGCTGACGATTTGTTTCAACCATAACACAGTAATAATCCTCAAGTTCAACATCGTTCTTACTATTAGCCGAAGACCTGATGAACCAAAGCACGGAGGAAATGAAGACACGCAAGCTAATTAATCAAAACTGTCGTCCTAGTATTGTTCTTCCTGACATCTGCAGTAGTAGTAACAAGTAAACATCGTCTTGATCAGTATTTTAGTTGCGTAGTTAACTGGTCAAGAGAACCTATTTATCTTGCTGAAAACCTGGAGGAAGAAATGGTCGGAGCTCAGGATCGGACCAGTTGTAGGCAACTAATTCCAAGACTGACCACAGAAGAGCTCACACGCGCCTACCAACAATGCCAAGATACGCGCGGGAGAACCGGTATTTGTGTGGAAACTTGCTTCGCCTTGGTTTGGCCCACTATAATTTTTTTTACTTACTTCGGGCATGTCTGGATCAAATCGTCTAATCCTTTTATTAGTTGTATAATAGACGGAGAGACAGTTTATACAGTAGCTCCTTAGCTGGGTGGTAGGATGTTCAAGCTATTAAAATCAATGGATAATAACAACAGGATTCGGCTGTTGAGATCAGGATCAGCTCGAACTTTTTTTTTATTTACTCCAGCTCATCCAGACAAATGCTTCTTTTCCTTTTGCTACTAGAGAAGCTACAACAACGCAAATATGGGCCACAGTTACAGCAATGGGCCAATGATCAACGGTACTATAGTGCACGATTTTTTTTAAATGAACAAACATTTGCCAAATACCTCTTGCATGCAATCCAAATTTGATTTTACCCTCCTTTAACGTCATTTCGTTACGATTGTAAAGTAGTACTAGTACAGTAGATGGTGGTTTCAAATAAAATGCGCCATCAAATGATATCTACTGTACTAGCAGGTCCCATCAAATGGAATTGCATATATGGACTAATAAGGTCTCGAACACGGTGCAACACTTGACTTGCCCGCTTTTGTGACCTGGTATGAACCTTGACTTGTCCACTTTATTCTTATTACTTGCCAATATTACCCGATCAAAGCATCATTGAACAACTAGTATAGGAACGAGGGATTGCCATTTGAGGTTGTCTTCGCAACATAATTTTCAGAAAAGCTTGTCTTCACTACTACTTGCCAATACTATATAGTACGGAAAAGGTTTGGGACCTGCTAGCGATCAAACGTTCTATGGTTGAACGCCCGTCGCTAGCAGGGGCCCAGCCCATCTCACGCCCCCAGCGACACGCACACCGCGCGCGGACACACAGTCACACACCGCGCCTCCGCAACAGCCCCTCCTCCCTCCCGAGCGCAGCACCATCCCCACGCCGCGCCAGCACTGAGCTCGCTCGCCGCCGGCCATGGTTTCCCCCGCCATCCCCTGCAACACATAGAAAAAAAAACTGTTGCAAACATCAGAACTTGGTTGAACAACAACATGGCGCTGCCTTTGAAACAAAAAAAAGAACAATGTAGAAACATTTTGAGAAAACATATGAAACAACAAGCAAAAACTAAAAAACAAAAAATCTTCTGAAACACACCGCGGCATCAGCATAAAAAAAGTCTGAAACAAAAGAGAAAAATCGTCTGAAACAAGATCACCTGGAGTTGCTGAAACAACTTTCGGTTTATTATGAAACATAGAAGAAAAGGCCTCGCTGAAAAAATGAAAACTGAAACACAAATTATTGCAAAAAAAAAACAATAAAAAGCAATAACAAGAACATGTATCTTGAAACAAAAAAAGGTGGAAAAAGAAACAAAGAAACAATTGGTTCGAGGGCCGGGAAGGGAAGCATTGCGAGGCCCTGAAAAATCCAATGAAACAAAAGCGCAAAATCCTATGAAACAACAAGAACATGTACCTTGAAACACCCCCGACAAAAGCAAAAAAGGTGGCCTACCTGACGCCACTGCCGCCGCATCCGGCGACGAGGAGGATGCCGTGCCTGGACCCGGCCGAGGAGGAGGCGAGAGGGAGGAGGCCACATCCGGCCGGATCCACCGCCATCCCTGCCAGATCTGGTGGCCCGCCATGGAAGCACACTCGTGAGGATGGACGGAGGTGCGAAGGGAGGAAAGAGGGGGAAAGGCGAGACCGGACCCGGGCAGATCCGCCACCGTCCCCGCCGGATCCGGCGAATCCGAGCTCGCCGTCACCAGTTTCCGCGTCGTCCGGCGGCGAATGTGGTGGAACTGCCATGGCCGGAGTGTGCCGTGCGAGGAGCAAGCGAGGGCAGCAGGGAGCGAGGGGGCAGCGGGAGGCATAGAAGCACGGCGAGGTCGCTCACTGGGAGGAGGATGGAGGGCGGAGGTCGCTCGCGGGACGGCGGTGCTGCGACGGCGATGGCGAAGCACCGAGAGAGCGCGAGAATAGCGGAGAGGAGAAGTGGGCGGAAACGGCAGCAGCGACGCGTCCAAGGTGTGCCACTGCCAGGCGGAGCATCCGAGGCTCTCCCGCTCCCGTGCGTGGTCCAGTCGAGTGTGCGTGTCGAGTCCCACACGCGGACGCGTTGCAATGGGCCGACGTGGCGGTGCAATGGCCCATTAAAGCTCGTTCGATGATTAGAACGTCCGTAAAGGAGCATTACCGAAAAGGTTTTCCAGGACAACGTGTCTGTCTTTCACAAATAATTTTCAGCTATATACTCCCTCCAGTCCAGTTTATGTTTATGAGAGTGCATTTCGCGTAGATCAAGAGTCAAACTTTGTAATCTCTGACTAATAATTTAGATGAAAAATTTTAAATATTATAACACGAATTTATTCTATCAGTATAATCAAATGTACTATCCAATAATCATAAGTTTATAGCAAAACAAAAGCAATAACAATTGACGGTGTGCCGTGGGACCAGTGGCTCCGGAGATAGAGTGGCAACAAGAAGAAGGGAGATCAGGACAGAGAGAAACATGTGGTGCTTCAGAGACGAATAAACTACCATCTCTAGCCTCCTCTCCAACATCAAACAAATTGTTGACCAATGAGTTAAAGCCGGTGCTTGTAAACTCCGTTGCTTAATACGCGAGTAGTCCGTAGGGAGGCACTCATAGTAAATTTTAACATCCCCAAAAGCGCCTCGGTGTAGTTGTAAACTCTTATTCTACTTAAATACAAAGATGCGCAAACCTTTTGCGTATTCGAGAAAAAAAGAATGTTAATGTACTTTTTTTCTCGAATACACAAAAGAATGTTAATGTACAACACAAAAGAAATTAATTATAGTGATTTTGTAAGGAACTCGTGTAGTAATTCAACTTATAACTCACATAAATTCTGACGCGACAAAGGAGAACCCTCATATCTATTTATCCACATGCATGTTCTATGTTTCATTTGATATATGCCTAAACTAACCTAAAATTAGCTTCAAATCTCAATCGATGGCCAAGCCGTACTGATGGCAATATGTTAGTATTGGAAGAAGGGAAGACAAGTTTTGGGTAGGGAGACCGACGGTGATGGTTCAAGGGCATGATACAACCGCTAGCCGAAGTTCGGAGGAAAGAGCTAGGCTAGGAGTGACAGCGGCCGCGGCCGCAGCCACGGCCACCAGATTAGCATACTGCATACTGGTGAGAACACGCACGGTGTCCTGGAATCTGCCAATGGCCGGTACGACGGGCCGACAGGAGGTAGGGTCAAGTGCTACAAGTGAAGTGATGGAGCGTTGATCGTTGGATCAAGATCGAGGGCTCAGATTTATAACCAGAGGTTTAAGAAAAACATTAGCATCCTTTTTTTTTTTCTTTCAGTGCCATCGCCCATCATATATTTGGCCAACGGTGACAACGGAAGAGACAATGGAGATTTGTTGACACCAAACTCGCGAGGCCGGCCCCCCAAGCGCACCGGAGCAACCTCCCTTTTATAACGTCCTGCTCGCCTCTTTCCCTCTCTCACTCCTCCAACCCCCACGTACAACTACGTTAACCCCACCACGTCCCCAGCAGAGCAGCTCCTCGTCGCTAGCAGCAACAACACCCGAAAGCGCACGCGCGCGCGCACAAAGACAGGTCGGAGCCGGCCGGCGTGCGGCCACCGCGCCATGGGCAACGCTCTCGCGGGCCGGCGGCGCGCGGCCAAGGTGATGACGGTGGACGGCGCCACGTTCCGGTACAAGAACCCAGCCACGGCGGGGGCCGCGCTGCGGGGCCACCCGGGCCACCAGCTCCTGGAGTCGGAGGAGGTGCGGCGCCTCGGCGTGCGCGCGCGCCCGCTGGACCCTGACGCGCCGCTCAAGCCCGGGAAGCTCTACTTCCTCGTGCAGATCCCCCGCGGCCAGAGCGGCGGCGCCACCGGTGCCTCTGACGACGACCCGCGGGCGCCGCGCAAGACGTGGTCATCGGGCGCGCTGAACGTGCGCGTGGGCGCGCGGGAGCGGCTGGAGAGCCTGATGCTGTCGCGGCGCACCGTGTCGGACGTGTCGTCCATCGTGCCGTGCTCGGCCGCGCGGCTCGCCGCCGGAGCATCCGCCGCGTCGTCGCCGAGGCCCGGCATCAAGGCTGCGGCGCCGCCGTCGTCCGTGGAGGTGGGCGCGGACGGCGCGGTGCGGCTGCGGATGCGGCTGCCCAAGGCGGAGGTGGCGCGGCTGATGAAGGAGAGCCGGGACCCCGCCGAGGCCGCCGAGAGGATCATGCAGCTCTGCGTCGCCAGGGACCAGGGCCAGGGCGTCGGCACGCCGCCGTCGTGTGCGCCCGTGCTGCCGCCGTCCGCGCTGCTGTCCGGCAGGAACCCGACGCTGCCGCCGGGCTGCTTGAAGAAAGAGGTGAGCCTACCGTGCATAGTCAAAAAGTTGCATCTCGATCTCCCTGCTCCATTTCCCTTTCCCTCAATGAGTTACAGTAGTATATTGTTTTGTTATTATTACCTTGTATCGATTCCACTGTTCTTGAACGATGATGATTGGTACAGACGTGCAGTAGCATAACAATTCTAGCATGCTGCGTGCAACAACTCAGAGGAGTTGTTGCAGCTTAAACAAAACTGCGCGCTACGTCTAGCTAGCTGTTTAGAGATGTCTCTTGTGCTAACTAACCCCCCTCCAAAAAAAACCAATCATTATCCGTAGCTAGCAGCGCGAATCTCAAAGCGCGAGCGGTCCCGTGAGGTTGGACTAGCTAGGACACGGGCAAAAACGCCCAAATGCGCAAAGACGACGGTGCATCGCAATCGTGAGACGTACTATTGCCACGAAATGAACAGAAAGCATGCTCGTTAGGAAGACGACAATCGAACTGGTGGACAAAAAGTTTTAGAATCCACTTCGTGTCATTTTTTCTTTTTTTTTCCTTTTTTTGAGAATCATCAAAAGCCTGGCTGAAAACTGAACATACGAGAAACACGTACAGAACCTCGAGAAACACGTACAGAACCTTAGGATATTTTCTGTGCCTGTCTCTGGAGGAGCGCTCGCGGCTCGCTAGTCGGTAGTGTGATCTGAAATCCTCTGGGAGTTTGGGTGATGGACATGATGCACGCAGGCGAGGCCACTTTTTCGTGGACGACGTGCGGGCGCGGCGCGTCACTCGCTCCGGGCGGCACGCGCGCGTTCGCCCGCAGTGCGCTCGATCCACGCCTCACGTGGTGTGCCGCTGCCGCCGGCGCATGTGTGGTGTGGTGTGGCGCGCGGCGACAGAGGACAGGACCGAACCTTCCGACGCCTTCTTCCACTCCATGCATGATGGTTGGTACTAGCTAGCTAGCGCTGCAGCAGGCGCTGATTGGCTTGGCTTGGCATACACAGCGCGACAGAGTGCACGACCAACCGCAAAGCGAGCAAGAGCGCACGCACGGATGCAGCGGCATCTCGCGCAGTCACACCTGCGTTGTTTTGTAGGCTAGCTAGTATTAGTACTCCAACTAGGAGTAGAGTACTAGAGTATGGTATTCCTAATTATACACTTCACAGCTTGCCCATGCATGCATGATACTTGTCTGGCCAGGCACGAGGCATGATGTGTGGTCAGAGTTTTAGGAGCTCTCCCGTAATCTCAATCCTGAAACCTTCTTTCCTTTGATTGACAATGACACCAAAAACTACATAATCCAAACACGGCCCCGATTATATATTAGAGCATAGTCAATTATTCCAAAGAAATTATATCATTGCATTTGTGTACTTCATGTATATATACCCTGACATCATGGTTATCAATTTAATAAAATTACTAATTTAAACAGAAAATTATAAAACTAAATCGTTCCTAGGTTGTAGATAGGAACAAAGGGAGTAGCTCCTTTCGGGCTACTCGCGCTTTCGGACTACTCTCGGCCGGGCAAATTGAACTGAAAGCCAAATTGACTAAGGAGCAGGTCAAGTCAGCCTCAGTTAACTACCAAGAGTATCTCCTTTCAGTAGGTGCTACTTAACCGGCGTGTCCTCTGCTGGCTTGACAAATCCAGCATAGTACAACCATGCCTGCCAGCCTTTGGAATTGGATGGATCAGTACACTGCTTGCTTGCTTGCTAATGGGTCCACGTCACATGAGGGCGAGAGCACACGCGTCCGGCTAATCGGCCTGTGCATGTGCCTAAGATTCCGTGTCTGTTTAGACTAACCACGCGCGCGCTGTACCACTACCACGGCCGCGACCTCAGATCAGATGGCCGGTGCCCGTGCCCGGCCCGGCCGTGGGATGATTATCATCGGTGACGATGGCGAGTTGACATGGCTCGCAAGTCGCAGGGACACCCCACCGGTCAGGTGACGTTTTCAGACGTAGGCATGCCATCATCATCTTCTTCCTCCTTAAATAGGAGTATTCTGCATTGCTCCATACATGCACATTTCTACATCTTCTGAATAAAAAGACATGTGCACATCTATTTGCGAATAGATAGGGACTGCACTGCACATCGTGGTGCCCTAATAACATGCTAACACAGTGGACTTCTCCCTCTTCTTTTCTAATGAAAATGTGCCATAATAGAGTTGGTATAGGAGTTATAATGAACCGATTAGTTCCGTCGTCAACTGTATGTGATGATAAACAATACGTAATCCTGAAGGGGCACGCACGATTAGTCCTTGCAGCATTTACTACCCACCTGACGTCGTTATTAGTAGCCCGGACAAATTGAAGGACAATCATGAACTACAACATTGCTTCTTCTTTTTCTTTACTTTTCTTGGTAGTAGCTAGAAGAGAAAGGGAGATCTCGAGTAATATACGAGTCTATACAGTGATTAATTTGCTTCACGATCGCAACGCTTCCGTTGGTTTGTCAAAGGATTTCCAACGACCCGTCCCAATCCCCTGCGACTTTACCAAATCCAACGATGCCTTCTATGCATCTGTTTACACATGGCGGCGTCGACCAATCTCTCTCTGTCTCTCTTATTAGCTTACTGTTTGCATCTGGTTTCACATTCTGAATTTTCCGATCCCTTTAATATTGCAGAAGAGAACGAGGTTCATGGCAATTCCAGACGAGATCATCGGATGACGACAATGCCGAAGCCTTGGAGATCGACTACTCTTGTTTTGCCTTGGTTTTTTCTTTTCTCTCTCTTCCCCTGCTTGATCTCTCTTCGTCAGCGAGATGGATTGCTGGGGTCATTTGGAACATGAGAAGCCGCTCCCACACCTTTTGGCTTCCTATCTAATCTCCCCGGCAATTCTCATCCAGTCCTAAGTCTTTTAGGTCGGTCACCATCTACGTAAGTCTTTAATCTTCTCTGTTTTCATAGGTAAACCTAGCAGTATATAGAGTACTGTAGTTGTTAACTAGGAAAGGAAAACCAAAAAAATGACAAAGAAAAAAAAGTAGCAAATATGTACAATGTACTGTACTGGTGTGAGACATGGTCATCTGCTGCAACCACCTTGATCAGATCAGAGGATCAGTGTGAACCAACCACTGAATCAGAATCGGAATGTATATATATGTTTGTATATGTATGAACAATTAGCCACGTATGTTTCTCTGCTTTACACTGCGCTTGTGCATGCGATTCACCTTGTCGTACGCATGCGTTTTGCAAGCCGCCCCTTTGACCGGTGGCGATTCTCCAACGGCGACGTCCGGTATAAATCTGGCCGCGCCGGCGCCGGCGCCGGTGACGATCGAGACAAAAGTTGGTGCGCGCTTCACCTCACTGCTATATGCATGCGGCCATAAGGCTCGCGACACCTCGCCTGTCGCTTTTATCCGGCGCGGCGCCGCCTTTCCGCCACGGCCGCCCACGGCGGTTGCTATCGCCGTTGCTCGCTGTGCCTTCTTTTGATCCTCCTCACATCAACCTATCCTTTTGGACAGAACTGTTGACGGTGGTGGTGCACTGGTGCTGCTGCTAGCTGCGCCAAAGTCAGCAGCAGGCACCGGCACAAGAAAATGAGAATGATTTTATATGTAAAAAAACTGATATGTGATGATAATTCCGGGCGGTTTTTTATCGTCTCTGGACCTGAACGGGAGCAGAGGAACAGCGGGTCAGCGGCGCTGCAGGAGGCAGGCCACAGATAAGAGACAGATAAAGAGAAGCGGGAGGCCCTTCGAGGGAACAAGTGCGTTGAGGTGCAAACAAACTGTTGACCGTCCCACCAATTTTTTTTAAGGTTTTTTATTGATGCTATTAAAATTTTCGAAGTTTGGAAAAGTACTAGCACTATTCACCTATTCTAAACCTTACCATTACTCTACAATTTTTCCTCTGTTTGAAATATTGCCATGGTATACGTTCGAAGAGGTCTTGATCCACTCGCAGGTGTACACGGTGTCATCGTATTTTGGTATAGACAAAACTACCCGAGTGTTGAGCACGCTGCATGCTCGTCTTGACCTAGCCTGGCCGCCTCTACCGCCACCAAGGCTCTAAACCGCCCTTCCACCGTCTCAATGGCCTGCCTCCACCCAAAACCTCTTCTAAGCCCTATGAATTTAAGGACGAAGGAGGGAGTCGCCCGATTTAGAGAAGAAAGGGAGAGAGCGAAACAAGCGAGTGTTGCTTAGCGTTTCTAAAAAAAGGCACTCAAGGCTGCAGGTGGAGTTTTCATCTGCTTTCCGGTGTGCTTGTGCATGCGATTTACCTTGTCGTACGCATGCGTTTTGCACGCCGCCCATTTGACCGGTGGCGATTCTCCAACGGCAAAGTCCGGTATAAATCTGGCCCGGCCGCGCCGGTGATCATCGAGACAAAAGTTGGTGCGCGCCTCACCTCACTGCTACGACGATCATCGACGCCGACCCGCCGCCGCCATGCGCGCATGTGCCGATCTGCGGCGCATGCCCGCGCATCCATATGCATGCGGCCACAAGGCTCGCGACAGAATCGCCGGTCACTTTCATCCGGCGCGGCGCCGCCTTTCCGCCACGGCGACCTGCGTTTTTTTTACCGGTCGGTTTACCACGGTAAACCGCGGTAACCGAGGTTCCCGGGCCGGTCCGGTTCCGGTTCGGACTGGCCCAAATTTCAAATTTGAAGTTTGAAAAAAAAATGCTGAAAAAATTCCTAAAAATAGCTCTTGAATTATGGAACCCAATGGTGTAAAAATTTTTCATGGACCTCGTCTGATATGAAAAAATTCAAATTTGACTTGGTTGAAAAAAAGAAAAAAAACCACGCGGCCCGTTTAGGCCCATGAGGCCCAATAGGCGCCAGAGGGCGCATAAGGCGCCGTGGCTCGCCGGGGCGCTCGCTGTCCGGCCGCCGCCGCGCTCCGCCCGCAAAACCGCCGCGGACGGGCGGTTTACCGCGCCGGGAGGGCGGTAAGCCGCGCGCTCCACGTGCTGACCGCCGACCGGCCCGATCCGGCGGTTTCCCGGCCCGGTCAGTCGGTAAACCGAGCGGTTCGCTCGGTTACCGACGGGAGTAGGTAAGCTTTATTTTTTTTTGTTTAGAGTAGTTTTAGTTCTAGGATTTATGTAGGAAATGCTTGTAGGGTATGATTTTGGGCCCGATCTATGATTTAGGTAGGATTTTATAGTGTAGGGTATGATTTAGGTAGGATTTTGGGGTAGGGTGTATGTATTTTTTTATATAATGTTGGGATACATGGAATTTAGGTGTGACTTAGTGACTTAGAGACTTGATATATATTCTTGACATACATTTTGTTCACTTGGTGTATTTATATATTGGTATGTCTATATTGTTGTTCGTTCATGTAGGTAGACAATGTCGGGCAGACCCCACGATCGTGTATGGGAGCATGGTCAAAACCTTGCTCCTGGATGGTATTGCAATTACGTAAAGTGACGAAACATGGCGGTGGTTGCACTAGATTCAAGCAAAGATTTGGCGGGGCGCGGGCGGATGTCGTGCATTGCAACAGAGTGCCACGGATGTGTGTGCCTACTATCGGCGAGAGCTTGACAGAACTACGGAAAGAACCAATGAGCGGGCTCGAGTAAAGCTGGCACAGGAGGCGGCTGCACAACAGGGAAACCAGCCCCTTGGTGATGAGGAATATGAGGCTCAGATACAGGCAGCAATGAATGGGTGTTTGAATGGGAAGACCCTGAGTTTTATAGAACATTAGTTCAGGGTTGGGAGACAACAGCAGCATAGACGGGCCAAACTTGGCAACAATACAAGGCTGAACTGCTCCTGGAGCAGGGTATCTCTCTTATGTCCACCGCCGAATATCAAGCGTCGTGCCGATATGGGGTCTTCCCATACATCCTCCAAAGTGAATGAGACTATGTGGTTGTGTTTGTATGCGACGATGTGGTTGTATTTGTATGCGACGATTTATTTGTATGAGATTACGTATCGGTTTGTAGTTGTAACCGACTATGTATTTGTATTCGACTAAATATTGTTGCTTTAGTGACTTATGCTTTATTTAAGCATCACCGCATTGTGTTGTATGTGAACATTAATATGTGCCAAAAAAACTACCCAAAAAAAGTGTTTATTCAAGAAAAAAAAATCGGTTTGCGGCGGTTACCGGAAAAACCGGCCGGTTTACCGACCGGAAACCGAGCCACGGAGCGCGCAAATTCAAATTTGAATTTGCCCGGTTTCCGGCCGGTTACCGGGCTTGCCGGCCGGTAAACCGTGTCCGGCCTCCTCCGGTCGGTTCGATCGGACCGGTAAAAAAAACGCAGACGGCGACACGGCCGCCCACGGTGCTATCCGGCTATCGCCGTCGCTGTCCCTTCTTTTTTTGGATCCTGAATCCTCTGTGTCTTTTTGGACAGAACTGTTGACGGTGGTGGTGCACTGCTGGTGGTGCTGCTGCTGCAGCTGCACCGAAGTCGGCAGCAGGCACCGGCACAGGAAAATGTGAATGGGACTGACTCAGCTCATGTGTGATTATTTTTATCTAAAAATAATAATAATCTGATACTAGGCTGCACCGCACGGGAGGAGATAAGAGAGGCGGATCTTCGAGGGAACAAGTGCGTTGAGGCCCGTCAGTATTTAGGCCTGTCAGCAACTATTGTTGGCCCAAACAAACTGTTGACCCACCAGTACTTCGGGCCTGGCCCAGTTTGAGAAAGAGTCGCGGGCGGTCAAGGACGGCCCGCCAGCTCAATGGACAGGTGTTGAATTTACACCAGTGGTTTTGGCTGAAGTCTCCAGCCTCCAGGCGGAGAGCCAAACTTTTTTGAAACAAATTTCCATCGGTCAAAATAGATTATCACTAAACGTTTCATGTGTGGCATGTATGGCACGTGGATTTTACTTTTATCAATTTCAGAACCATGGGCTAAATCCTGCTCTCAAAGAGGTCAAAGTTTGCATATGCAACTTCCGGGGGAATAAGTACTAGCAACATTAATTGAGAACAAAAATTGGCGCATCAGTCAATTAGGCACTATCACAGAGCCGAACAAGTCGGGGAGCGAATCTCAGTCCCAACCATAATAAAAGCAATCATGAAACAACGCCGATAAGAGATGCCCCTGTTTCTAAGGACACGTTGGGATATCGAATTACTATGGTTACTCTAATTAAATCCTGTAAAGGGTATGTGTCTCTGTGATACTCGACAAATTCAGAAATACAATTGGGGCTAAACAAGAAGTAACCTTACAGAATCTATCGCAATGTACTATCTAAGAGATGCTGCAAAACTGCTACTTACAGAGAACTCATTTTTTTTCTTAGTATATGGAGGTTATCAAGACAAACCTGTACGGAATTAGCTTCAAATGTAATACCTGGGTAGTAAAGCTCAGCGAATGAGCCCAGTAGCTCCTGCTTCTCCCTTCCAACAATTGATCAGGCATAGCAGAGCATGGTTGGGCACCAAGTTTTTGTCAGGAAGTCGTGTCTTCGTCAATGGTGACACGTCATTCTCATGAAGCCACATCTCAATTGCAACCCGCTCATATGAGTACCCATCAGACGCGATGCATGGATTCTGCATTACCCTCTGCAGAACAAAAAAACATACGGAAGTATTACCTCACAGCCTTCAAGTAAAATAATGGAGACATCAAGCCGTGAGTAACTTGGACTATCTGTAACTCTTAGGGCTTTGTTTGGCTGTGCACAAATATAACTCCAATCCACATGATTTACAAAGCCATATGGAATGGGGTAGATTTGTGTGCAGCCAAACAAAGCCCTACTATAGTTTCGATTTTATAAAACAGGTAGACCATAACATACTTCAATTTCTAAAACTGGTTTCAATTTTCAATCAGGTACACAATAGTGTTCTTCATCTATTTTAAACGAACCAACTCCCTAGTTTACGTTTCATGAAGATGACAAAGTATGTCCAGACATGGCCAACATGCAAATTAGGTATGATGGAAATGGTAGACATACCTTGAGTATAGGGCAAATAAAATGGCTTGGTGGTGCAGTTGGGACTGCCTGCACTGAGTCACAGGCAGTGCTGGCAATATTGTTCAGCCGCTCTAAAACTACAAGGACCTTAGACTTCAGGTCAGGTCGATCCTTGCTTCGCATTTCCAAACAACTTAGGCCAAGCTGAGTTAGCTCATGCGCTTCTCGCACAGGCCACTTTCCTGCACTCTGGTCCAGGATGTCAATAAGACGATCCTCTTCCACTGCTCGCTCAACAGTGTCTGCTAGCCCCATTGGTGAATTTGCAGTCAGAAGCTGCAAGAACACCATGCCCAAAGCGTATATATCAGATTTTGTTGAGACTTGGCCTGTCCTCTGATACTCTGGATCCATGTAAAACAATGTACCAACTAGATCTGTTGCTTTTCGAATTGTATGTGTTGACGAAGCATCCCTTAACGGAAGCAATGTTGCAAGGCCTGCATCACCAATTTTGCTAGTGAAATTGCTGTCAAGGAGTATATTTGCAGGCTTGAGGTCACGGTGGATAATTGGCTTTGGTTTCAAATTGTGTAGGTAGATAAGTGCCAATGCTATTTCCCATGCAATACGGAAACGGTGGTACCATGGGAGTGGGGCTGTGCCCCCTTTGCACTGCAGCCGATCCTCAAGGCTGCCATTCTCCATGTACTCGTACACCAAGCAAGCTCTGTCCAGACAGGCACCTAGCAGCAGTAACAAATGGCGATGCCGGGTCTTACCCAAAATCTCAAGCTGCACAAGAGAGTGCATCCCATAAAAATTTAATGGAGATAACATGAAGTAACATGAGATGACAAATAAGTCATCTATTTCTGTATATGCATGGACTTTATTCTAGATTTTTTTTTTAGATCACGCCGCTGGCGCGTTTTTCATTAAGCAGAGATTATTCTAGATTTCAATACAGCAGTATTTGGCAGGCTGGGATCCTAGCATCGCTGATCTTAGCTTCATTTGTAAAGTTATTAATACAGATATGTAAATATTTAATTGTTGGTACCATTTGATCTTCATACTTAATTGTTAAATTTGCAATGGTGCGGGATATACCTCCTGTTCAAAATGCTTGGCAATGCGGCTGTCATCAGATTTGAGTACTTTTATGGCCACAGTCTTCTGGTGGATTTTGCCCTTGTACACTGTCCCATTAGCTCCCGATCCAATCTTAAGTGCCTCTGAAAACGATGATGTAGCAGATTCTATCTCCTCCCATGTAAATATTATGTATGACTTGCCTCCCAATTCAAGAAGTTTCTCCAGCTTTTCCATATTATCAGACTCCCTTGATGCCCTAAGCTGCAAATTCTGCTTTTTCAAAGCTTCTTCTTTTGCAAGGTCCCTCACATGCCTGGCTTGCGCCTCTACAGCATACCGCTGCTCCCTCTCTTTCTGTACTGCCTCAATGGTAGTGTTGATCCTGTAGTGGACCTCCACCAGCCGAGCTTCCTCTTGAGCACGTCTTTCAACTAGGTCAATCATCTAACACATGTTGACGACATGTAAGATTATGTGAATTTGGAAAGTAATTAGCTGCTTGTATTGAGAAACAGTACCTCTAAACTTACTTGCTGAGAAGCACTATTAGACTCATCCTGAACGAGTTTGCACACTCCTTTCATATGTCCTAGTTTAATCCTGAGTTTTTCAAGCTCAAAATTGACATTATCCTGTGTCGGGGAAATAAGAATTATGGGAGTTCAGATATTGGCAGAAGATGCCCTAACTTGCCTATTCAAGAAGTTTTAAGACTAAACAAAGAGCGATTTTCCTTACGAACTACAAAAGCTATGGAAGTCAATTTCATGAGCCAAAAAAGGTTAACTACTCTATGAAGATGTTCATATATGATTTCCCAGCTACTTTAGTTCAGATAAGTAACTGCAGAAGATATAAAGGTACAAAATGTACTGTGATGCATAAATGATTGTGAAAAAAACTACATGACCAAACCTTGTCTTCTGAAAGCATCAATTCCTGCAGCGCGTTGCTTACAGTTCGAGCTTTGTCTGTGATGCGCGAGTTACTAGATCCAGATATTTGACCACTATCACAAGGAGTGCTTGCCTAATTAAGAAATTTGAATAGATGAGAATATGAGAGAAGTATTAAATCTGTTAAGTAAAGAAAATTGCAAACATCTGAGAAGCCAAAAGACTATTAGAAAAGGGTAAATACTGTACAAATGCTGTCACATATGTGATTGCACAGCGGCTTAAGTACAGACAACAGCTGCTGGAGATATAGAGATCTGAAACTGATTCTCATGTAAAAGTATTCAGCCTCATATATCAGTAGACAACAAAAAGGCACACTGCAAAATTAACTAACCTTGTCCTCTGAAAGCATCAATCCCTGCTGCGCACTCTTTACAGTTAGAGCTTTGTCAGAGACAGGCAAATTAGTAGATTGAGAAATTTGACCACTAGCACAAGGAGTGCTTGCCTAGATGAGAAGTATTAATAGCTTAGATTAGTAATGTAATTTAAGTGCTATATTTTTCAAATTACAGGAAATTACAGAAATTAGTTCAGGAAACCAGAAGGATAAATACTATATAAGATTGTAATATGTGATTGCAGAGCTGCTTTAGTACAGACAACTAGCTGGAGACACAGATATAGAGGTCTGGCATGGATTCTCATGTATAATGATTCAACACCATAATGCTGTAAGATGAATTTTGAAGAAAACGCATGACTAACCTCGTCCTCTTCGAGCATCAATTCCTGCAGCGCCTTGCTCAAGGTTGGACTTTTTTCTGAGATCCTCGAGTTACTAGATCCATCAGTACAAGGACTGATACTTTGATCTTTATCAACAGTAGATGTTGAAGTGCTTCCAGAGAGATGTTCTTGTAAAGAGTGTGGCCAATTATGATGTGCAGAGGGGGGACTGTCCAGATTCCCACCAAGCGAGTTGGATCTGGAATTTGTGGAAGGTGTAATATCTGCATGGGATGAAAAGGATAAATATCTCGGACTGGTTTGTGCCTGAACCAAATGACACCCAATTCTTTCCCATTGAAACCCAAAGGGTCAACAATAGACCATTTAGATCACAAAAAGGAAACTAGGAGCCCCAAACTCCACGAGTACAAAATAGCAAACAAGCTCTTTATATGACTATATCAGCTATAATTACAAGGAGGCTCCACACAACCACTCTGGTTGTTAAATATAACAAATAAATCAAGTTGGAATCATTTATTATTCTATCCTGACAAGAATTCCATAGACTTTACCTGACACTGATGACTTATCTGAAGAAAGCTCACTGTTAGAACTCTCGTTGACCTGGAGTATCCTAAAACTGTTATCACTTTCTGATCCGGTAGAATAAACCTTGGATAACCCACCTTTTGAAATAGCATACACCATACAAAAACTCGGAACACACTTGCATATGCGAGAGGACGTCTTAGTGCCCTTGGACTTCCTAAGCCATTTCACCGAATTAGCACTTTTTCATGCATGCAGTTCATAATTAATTAGTACAAACAAGTTTTGGGTACCTCATAAAGTTGCCATGAGAAGAGACACCAACAAAAAGCTTGTGGATTTGGCATGCTAAGACAACACCTGAAATAGTTTCTGCCACATCATCACCCTTGACAACCAATACTTCAGCTTCAACCTGAACACCAAGGTATCACAAATGTAAAGCAGGTTCTTCAAAAATTCCTAGTATTATTGCTTGCTAATGCCACTTGCTGTTTTCACAAATTTATCTGATATACTTGAAAGTAGTATTACTGATCGGCATAAACTAAATTCATAAGAATAAAAGCTGCCTTGAAAAGGAGCCTCAAACCTTCCCATCACACATGTTCCTGTACATACGGAGCATATTTTGGGCCTCACATTCGACTTCCTTTTCGTACGCACTGGCAATGTCATCCCTCACTTGATCAACAGGAACAAAGTTTCCCACTACAAAGAACCAAGAAAAATGGTTTGCCAACTAAATTTGCAGATTCAAGAGAATGTACACATTCGAATTGAAGAATGCCTACTTACTTGGGGTTGGGACAAGTGTGACCTTTTGCCGGACATGAATGAGCATGAACCTTGTCCTCTCTCTGGTACCAAAGTTTTTCAGAGCCCATCTCACTGCATACTTGCTGGACTTGGAGCTGCTCACGGCCAACCCAATAGTTATAGGTGGATCACTACACGGTGATGATTCAGTAACTACGGTTTCTTCTTGGGTATCCATGGCTTCACAACTTTTTTTGCATGTATACCTTGTACAATAAACCTGCAGCGAGGAATGACGTATCCCGTACTATCAACAAGCGGGTCCAGGATTTGAGGTTGGGTATTCAAAATGTAAAGGACTGTTTTTTTTTTACAATTGAAAGCCTAACATTTGGTATATATAATGCCACATAGCTGTAATTGTATAATATATAAATGTATACAAAATATAACACACATATTTGAGCATAATTTCACTGATTAATATATTGATAATTGGCTCTTAAGAAGCCATGAGGGGTTACAAAGTTTGCCATGGAATTGTTTATAACATGTAGAAGTAGCAATTAGCATCAGTAGATGGAGAGACATGGAGTAACTCTCTCCATTTTAGATTTTGATTGTCTCTTCTTCGCAGCAGTACCCAAACAAAAATTAGGAACATAAAAATGCATTTCCAGAGTATAGTGACCAGTATGACAGAAGTACAAGTTTAATTAGTGACTTAAAATCAGAAAGTTACTCTAAGTAATGCTCATTGCCTGAGCAATTCTGTCACAGCTTCACAAAAAATAAATCACCAAGTGCAATCAACAATGTATTGAAATGGGAAGCCAACTAACCAAATTAACCTAGAAAATACAACTCACAGTTGGTGGTTGCTCCAGTGCTCCTACCTTGGACCCTCGCCTCCAGCCGCGCCCAGGCCCCAGCAGCAGCCTGCCACCGACACCTCCCAGCGCACTGCCGCGCTCAACAACTGCCGGCTGGCAGCTGATCCGCGGCCGCTGCGGCACTGCCTGCCTCAGCCCGCCACCCTGCAGCGCAGCCGGCCCACTCTCGGCCGCCTGGCGAACGAAGAACTGCGGTCCGCGGCCGCCCAAGGCACTGCGCCGGCCGGCCGCCGCCGAGGGTTTGGAAAATGAGAACGGGAAAATAGAAGAGAAGCTCAACTGAACGAATGCGATTGCGGGAAACGCCGATTCCCGATTGGAAACCTGGGCACCTGGCGCTAGCGGCTCGAGAAGATTGGGCCTTATTGGGCCGTTTGGGAGGGAGGCTGAAAAACTAGCAGAATGTATCTTTGGGCTGAATTGTGAATAGCAGGGTATCTTGGCCTTTTTATTTAAATTTTTCATGGTTCCCTCAAAAAAAAAATCATATATACACATACTGGTAATTAAGAATTGATATATCATGGATAAATGATGAAACATAGATATTTTGAGGAGATTTATTGGATCCAGTATTTTCATTGTTGAGTTTTGAGGAGATATTTTAGGAGAGCAGCCTTGTGGTGGTCTAAAGCCCTTGTTAAAATTTCACAATTTTTATAGACCATTTGACTGTGTTGCCCCCTTTTTCACCCAAAGCCACGTGTGTTGTCTGTCATATCGAATATGCCCGTTGCTCTTTTGATTCCGGGTTTTCCACTGGTTTTTGCTCGATTTGCTTCCGCATCTTCTCAACTTATATTTTCCTATAAAGGTTGATAGGCACCCTGTTACTTGATCTTGAGGAGAAAAGAGTGAGCGTGGCATTTATATCGCTATTTTTCTTTGACAACCAGAGATATATCGCTATTGAAAAGCCGGTAAACCTCGACCTTTTTCATCTTCGTTTCTTCTCCACATACCGAATCATTTTGTCCCGGAAAATCACGACCAATTTCACAGCACAATTCCAAAAAGTATCAATAGTATATGGACCACGTTTCGCAAAAAAAAAAAAAAGTATATGGACCACGGCGGCTGTGCTCAAACGATATTTTGCCAGGATTAACCATGTCGCTCCAAAATCCTCGTGTGACCTGGAACTAATTTTCACCATCGCTCATCATGAAGGACAGGGAGATACACGGTCCGTATCATCGTCAACCACTGTCGACACGCACCATATGCGGATATGCCCGCACGTCACGGCTTCCACTCCGGCAAGAGCTCAAGGGGGCTGGTTTGAGTCACATTCTGCTGTCCCCTTTCCCTTTGTGTCTGCCCACCCGAGAGATCCTCTCTAAAACAAAACAAAACAAAACAAAACAAAATAGAGGAATTTTAGAAGATTGAATCCTATGAGGAAATTTTTTTATAAAACTTATTCGAACAAAGGATTTGAGTTTTTTCTTATCTCACCGCATCAGTTCTCGCTCGCTCTTTGCTATACCGTCTTGGGGAACCATCTCCTGCAATTTTTATTTCATGCCACCCTTTACAGTTTTTAAGGGCTTGAACTTATTAGTCCACCTTATAAACCATGATATAATATTTTTTTTCTCTCACAAAAAATAAGTACTAACCAGTTTATCAGTTGTAGAAACCTTGAGCTAAACAGCTGTGTAATCTATAGCCGTTGTGCATAAATAAAATTAAAGGCACCTATCCGGAGCATGGTCATAGACGTTAATAAATTAGCTAAAGAATTTCAAACACAGAGTTGTCCGTAATTCCGTATGTACGATAGGGGGGCTTGTTCTGACGGAGTATACTTAAACAAAGCACATATCAGAAGGCAGGCAGGAAGCAGGATAGAAGTTGCAGCGAGTCAGAATGCAGAATCCAGAGCACTTGCTCCCCGGGGAGTTGCCGTTGCAGCTTGATCGAGTTTATAGTTGTTTTCTCGTACCAAGATCGGCTATACAGCGTCCTCGTCCAGGAAGGAATTGCTCCGACCCGTCACATGCATCTCCGAGCCGGTGTCGTCCATGTGCAGGCAGCGGGTGAGGGCGACACAACGGACGCGCGGGCGCGGCAGCGGCGCCGACGCCCGACGCACACCCACCGCTCTGCCGGAACCGGACATACTATGTCAAGCATGGACACGTGTGTACCCTGTGCCTTAATTCCGCCGCCGGTCACGTGTGCACGGGCATCCTGAGTGCATGCACCGATCGAAACCGACGAAGCATGCACCTGAAAACGAAAATTCTCAGCGATCTGGCCATAATGCAATCACCTGATCGAAAGGTGTCCATCCGCATTCACTACGCAAAGCGCGCGGGTCGTCCGGGACTCCGGGATCCCGAATTGAACACGACAGTCGGTACGACGTGTACGGTGTACGTTACGTATCGGGCGGGGTAGCAGGCGTATCACATACTAGTCCGTGCGAACACTGTACTGTAACCCTACTTGGCGTGCGTCGTCCACAAAGGCAGAGAAAGATCCTCACGAGTCACGACGCGTGGACACCGCGGTGCAGGTGCAGCGATCCTGCGACCGGACACGGTACCACGCGGCGTACGTCCAGCGGCACACTGCAGACGTACGGAGTACGTGAGACGCCACGGGTTGGCTTGGAGAAGTTTTTTTTTAAAGGACGGCAAAAGTTTTGCCGTAATTTCTATTAGACGAAAAAAGAAAAAAGAAAGACAAGTGCCCCCGCCCAATTTTGAAGTGAAAATTGGGCGAAAACCACGTACAATTTGGACCGGACCACGGGTTTTGCCGTACAAGTTGGCATGGAGAAGTCGTCGAGCGAGCGGGGCTCCTGCCTCCTGTGACCTTGACCTGATGAGTTTCATTGGAACGCTGGACCTCTGCCGCCCGTTTTGCTCGGCGGCGGTCGTCGCGCTGAACAACGGCCAGACGCAGCGCGCGACGACAAGCACGAGAGCTAATTCAGCGTCACAAAGGCACCTTCTTTCTCCCGTTCGCAGGCGCATGGAGGAGCCGAGAGGCGTACGGGGTACTGCTCCTCCTGAAGCAGTGGTCAGAGATGCACGGCGGCCGGGCGACTGCTGCCGAGATAGCACTCCGTACGTACCAGAGGGGGATCCGAAGCGGTGCCGTGGAGATTGGAATGCTGCCCGGCCGCGGTTCACGTGCGCGCGGCAGCCGGGATCATGTAACGAGGCGAGAGCTGACCGGATCCGCGCGCGGCCGTTCGTTCAATCCATCGATCGGAGTTCACGCGCGTCGTGCCGCGGGGTGGGACGACCAGGCCATCGGACGCGCGCGGGCGCGGCTTCGGACCGAGGCACCACCGGCCCACCACCAACCTTGGAAATGGAACCCGATCTTCTGCTCGCATCGCATCGCATCGCACGCCGCCGGGTACCGACACGGGTTTCCCGTTCTTGGATCGGAGGGAGCCTCGCCTCGCCGTCGGCCCGTCGCGCGTTGCCATCCACAGAGAGTCAGAGACTCACGATCGCAGGATCCCGGGTTTCCTGTGAAACGAATGGAGCCCTGCGCGTAACTTCTTCATGCGTGGCTGCATCTGCCTGCCTGGAGCCGAGCTTAGCCAAAGCTCCTAATCCCTCGGAGAATGATAGGGTGCCTGTTTCCGTTGTGGAATTTCAGAGACAACTTTAGAATTTTTGTGCTAATAAAAAGGGAAAATCAAGCATGGACAAAAAAATAAATCTAACGCAGAGAGAGAGAGAGAGAGAGAGAGAAGGAAGTGTAAGCATCCTAAAATAGAAGTATGAAACAAAAATCAAAGCATGGTTTCATCACTCCCTTTTCTGGCTTGATAACAAAGAAACAATGAATCTAGGTTTTACCTAATGTGCTTCCTTTTGACTTTGTCACGGACACTTGGTTGGCAAACTCTAATAACAAAATTACATGGTTGGCAACTTCTAATAATAGGGAAATCACATAGTTGGCAACCTCTAATAGTGAAATTACAGGGTCATATGTTAGGGTGGAAAAAAAATCTAGATACCAAGTTACTCCATATGGTTGGTGTGAAGCATGGCCAGCTTTGCACCGCACTAGAGAAAAAGCCAAAACCATGATGGCATGAAGGCTTCTACTGTCAAAACACATGCATGCGAGCTTTTGAATATACTCTCGCTAAGTTATTCGCACATATAGATTCATTCATCATAATTGATAAAAATGGAGTTGCCATTTCTTGCTTTTTTTTTTACAACCTCCATTTTTTGCTTTGTCGCCCTAAGAAAATGCAATGGAGGGAGCATTTCGCGTATCTCAAATTATCGTTTGTGTCTTTCACCTAAAGACGTGATGTTAACTACCACGAAAACAATGCTTCGAGCAAAAGTAAGATTGATATCTAAACGTGCAAAATCGTTCCGTACTTCAAATATATGTTGTAGTATCTGAACGTGTATAAAAGGCCTACTTGGTTGGCTACCAAAATTTGCCGCACCAAGGATTTGGCAAGCCAAAAGTTGGGCATGTTTTCGTCACTCCCTTTTCTGGCTTGATAAAAAAGAAACAATGAGTCTTAATGCACTTCCTTTCCATGTGGTTAGCGACCTCAGATAGCAAAATCACGTGGTTGGCAACCTCTAAGAGCAAAATCATGTACTGTAATTGGCAACCTCTAATAGTCACATGTTAGAGTGGCAAAAAAATATTCATGTGGTTGATGTGAAGCACTTGAGAAAAGATTCTACTAGTATTATTAAAACACATGCATACGGTTGTGCCTTGAATATGCACTCGCTAAGTTAATACACGCATAGATTAATTCATCATGCCTAATAAAAGTGGAGTTGCCCTTTTTGGTATATCTTCCTCATAAAATGGAATGGAGGGAGTATTTCGCGTATCTCAAATTATGGTTTGTATCTTTCATGTAAAGACATGATGTTAATTACCATGAAAATAATGCTTTGAGCAAAAGTAAGATGATATCTGAATCCACAAAATCACGTAAATATCTTATGCCTCAATACTTCAAATACAAGTTGTAATATCTAAACTTGCATACAAACTCACACCACACGCACACACATGCATTATACACAAGCTAAGCCTACTACCCCTACACTTTTAAAATACACACACGATTGAGAGGTACTTGAAGATCATCACACTCCAAATATGATGGACACAACACCTGACCATTGGAACTACACTTGAGACTACAAAGAAAATGGAAAAATCACTGATAGAAAACTTATGTTGAGTGTCGAATTTGTGCTGCTCCAATGAGCAAGCCCCACCGTTGAGCCATCAGCTCATTGACAACCTCTACTAGTGGAACTATAGCGGTCATATGCTACTCGTTTCGGTCTATTTTATTAGGTAGTAGCAAAAGGGATCTGAATAACGTATTCAGGTGATGTGCTAGCAATAACGCATACCCTGCACCACACTCAAGGAAAAAAAAAACCTATGATGGTATGAAGCCTTTTGCATTGATGTGCCTTGGGTATACTCTAGCTAAGTTAATACACACATAGAACAAATGCATCATGCATAAAGTGGAGTAACGATTTTTACTAGTATATGCAAACAAAATGGAGCAGAGGGAGTATTCCGCGTGTCTCCGATTTATTGTTTGTATGCTTCACGCAAAGATGTGATGTGAAACAATGCTTTGAGGAAAAGTAAGATGATATCTACTACCAGCACATCTCTAACCTATTACGACACGATAAACCCATGTGACACTTCGTTTACAAAGCCTATGGGTCTTAATCGTGATGAGATACGCAATCACTGTACCTAATGTTTTATTTTCCTTTGGAATTAAGGGTCATAAAGAAGTCCCAATTAATTTGTCGCTTGTCATAGAATGTAGTTATTACTAGTTTTTTTCTTTGCTATGGTGTAATAGTTAGTGGTGGTTATGGAATGATGAAATAACACCGTATAAAAATAGTCATTTCATTATCTTGTTCATTTAATTTATGATCATTTCTAATTTTTTGTCTTTAAGACATTGAGCTATATATATATATATATATATATATATATATATATATATATATATATATATATATATATATATATATATACGTATATATATATATATATATATATATATATATATGTGACAAAAATTATGTTTTCATAGAAACAGTAAACATCAATAATTCATGCCTTCTAGACCTTTTGCATTGCTTCACGAGAATATTTTATATCCCACAATCAATCGACAAAAGAAAAAGAAGTGGATAGTGACCCTAATTCATCTGGCGCACGTATCATCCGTGACAACGACGCGTTTCTTCCCTAGGAAAAGACCTCTATGACTTTATCTACCTCTGATTTTAGCTGGTCCACATTACTCCTTTGATTTTACACGGTAAAAATAATAAGTAAGGACGTTAATAAATGAGCTCTAAATAATAATAATAATAAATAAAAAAACAAGGCCAGGGAAAATGAACGCTCGCCGAAGCAAGAAAGCCACCCGCCGCGCGTCCTTGCGCCGCACCCGCACACATCACCTACCCGTCCGTCCCCATCTCATCCTCTCCCGGCCACCCAAACGGAGCCCAGGATTTCCACCGCGCGCGCCCACGCGGCCCGGTTAAAAATCCCCGCCCGCCCGCCGCGGCAAGTCACTGTCCTCTCTCTCTCTCGCGAATCTCCCGCTCCATACAAGAACCGCCGCCGCTCTTCCTGAGCTCCGTCCGGCTCTCCCAGCATGCCCTGACTTCGCGGTCTCGTCTCCCGACGCGCGGCGCTGAAATCGGCACCTCCGGTCTCCGCCGCCCGCGCGCGCGCCGTCGCCCCCCGCACCTGCTGAAGCTCAAGCCCAAGACCCGAGTCGTCCCGGCGCCGCCGCCCGGCGGCATTGCGCGCTTGCTCTGTCTCTGGAGGCGGGAGGCCGGTCTCACGCAGCGCCGCGGGGCCGCTGGCCTGGCCACACCGGTGCCGCCGGGTGGTGGTTGGTGCGGTGGGGGCGCTCAGGCGCTGACTTGTAGGAGACGCAACGCAACCAGCGGAGGGAGGAAGGACGGAAGGAAGCTTCGCGCGTGGCCGCGTCGCTTCGCCTCGTCTCCTGCTACTACCACCTGTCCGGAGCTTCTCCGTCATTCGGCTGGGATCTTAGCGTGGCGTGCCGGGGATGGGGGTGCTGGAGGAGTTCGCGGTGGGGAAGGCCAAGGCCAGATCCCTCGCCGCCGCCGACGCCACCGACCAGGAGCGGCGGCGCCACGTGCAGCACAAGGGCGGCGACCTCGCGCGGATCGAGACGCGGCGGCGCCAGGAGGAGGTGCATTGCGTGAGCACGCCCAAGGCGGGCCAGGAGGGGGCGGCGGCGGCGTCGCCCGTCGGGCCGCCCACGCCCCCGCGCCGCCCGCCCGAGGCGAGATCTGGCGGCCACGCCGACGCCGCCGCGCGCTCGCATCCTCCCGGCCGTGATATTTGGTACGTATACTAAATGCAAGTCTACCGCAGTTCTTCGAACTTGCCATAGAAATGTCAAGCATTTTTTGCTTAAAAACTTGGGAACTTGGAAGTTACTTTTCTAAGTTGTCTGGTCGTCTGGTCGATTGACAGGAAATTGTATTTTTCCTTCCTTTTTTCTGTGGACATGAAACTATATTTAAAATAAAGGCAGTGCGGGCGTGGGACTATATATAGGCAAGTTAGACACGAAATTGGCTTGGTTAGGGCAGATGCATGACGTGTATAGCTGGTAATTTGTCAACTGTCATTGTCATTGGGGTTGAATAACCTTTGATTGAATCGATTCTTGGTTGTGGATGCAGGCGAGTGGATGAGGAGGCTGCTGACGAGCCTGGGGCGCAGTTTCTAGCCTCTGCCACTGACTTCTTACACGACTCTTCGGATACGGAATCTAGTGTTAGTAACTCGATGTACAGATCAATGACCCCAAGCCCCGCGGAGAGTCCTACTTGCGCGGTGAGGCTGGACGATGCTTCTGATCCTGACGCGACGACATTGACCGACTCAGATGATGCGCGGGAGCTGGTCAGTGCTGCTAGCATCGCGGCTGAGAGAGAAGTCGTCGATGCATCAGCACGTATTGTTGATTTTGGTGATGCTATTTGGTGCCCACCACCACCTGAAAACGAGAGCGATGATGTTGAATCGAGGATATTTGGGTTTGATGATGACGATGATGATGCTTTCTTAGAACCTAGTTGTTTCAGTGATAATAAAACAGCCAGTGGGTGTGGTGCCTTTGGTGGATCTCAACAAGATGGTGTTCAGAATAATTTGTTGAAGCACCTTCGGGCTCTAGTTGCACAGTTACTGAAGACAGAAGGCATTAGTATTTCCAGTGACGACAGTTCCAAAAGTTGGCTTGAGATAGTGTCCTCATTGGCATGGCAAGCCGCCAACTATGTGAAACCTGATACCAAGAAAGGTGGCAGCATGGATCCTGGTGATTATGTGAAGATTAAATGCATAGCATCTGGGAACCCAGCTGATAGGTTTGTATTTTTTTTTCTTTGCTTGTGCTTCTGTTTACTCATATAATTTTATCTTCTGATCATCATATGGTACCAATGACCAAAATATTTGATGCAGCAACTTTGTCAGAGGAATTGTTTGCTCTAAGAATGTAAGACACAAGCGGATGGTCTCAGAACACAGGAATGTCAAATTGCTCATTTTAGGAGGTGCACTTGAATACCAAAAAGTTTCAAACAAATTGGCATCCATAGGGACTATACTTGAACAGGTTTGTGTCTATCTACTTTGGATCTTTATGTATTTTATTTTGCTTGCAACATTGTTAACGAATGGCCTTGCTGCAGGAAAAGGAGTACCTTAGAACTGTTGTTGGAAAGATCGAGTCTAGGCAGCCTAATGTCCTTCTAGTTGAGAAAAGCGCCTCATCTTTTGCTCTGGAGCTCTTAGCAAAAGATATTTCTTTGGTTCTGAATGTGAAGAGACCTCTTTTGGAAAGAATATCAAGATGCACAGGTGGTCAGATTGCCTCATCAATTGACAACATTGCCTCAGCTGGGCTTGGACACTGTGACTTGTTCAAGGTGGATAAAGTTCCAGAATCCTTATTAGCAGAACATGGAGAAAAGGGGTCAATTAAGACTCTGATGTTCTTTGAAGGCTGTCTGAAGCGCTTGGGTTGCACGGTAATGGCCCTTTGGGCAAAGACATACGATTAGCAATGCGCTGTAGCATAAGCATTTTTCCTGATATCTACTGACGTTTCATTTCAATGTGCAAATTTCCCCTACTGTTCGCCTTATTTAAGTGTGTGGCACTTCATGCAGGTTCTGTTGAGGGGAACATGTCGGGAAGAATTAAAGAAGATTAAGCGTGCAATGCAACTTGCAGTCTTTGCTGCTTATCACCTCTCCTTGGAGATGTCATTCCTTAATGATGAGGGAGCAACAGTTCCAAAAATTCCTTCAGTACCTGTGACAGGTGCACCGGATATTTCTGCTACTCCTACCGATCATGGTACTCCTGACAGTCATGGATATGCTGAAGAGACATATCCACAAAATTCTACTATCAGCCAGATTTTTGAGGCTATTTCTTCATCTTCAACTTTATTACCATTCACTGGAGTAAGCCAAGAAATCACGCCTGAATGTGGGGCATCCAAATTTCCAGTTGATCCCCTCAACTCTCAAGATACATCCAACTTATGCCATTCAAATGTTTCCTGCAATGCCAATTTAATATCTCCATATTCTGTCAATGATGATTTTAGAGCAACATGTGCTGGCACACAACATGGTGATTCATACAAGTCTTTGCAATCTTCAATTGCTGCTGATGTCTGTCGTGATGGTGCGTTAACTTTGAAAAATAACCAACCATGTGATTTGGAAAACCATAGTAGCAACCCCTCACTAGATGACTTTCCAGCAGGGGATACAGATGACAAAGACAAGCTTTCAGCTGGTTCCTTATCTGGTACTGACAACAACCAGAGCATCTTAGTTTCCCTCTCAAGCACTTGCATTCCCAAAAGCTTGGCGTGCCAGCGTTCTCATCTCCTCCGGATCAAGTTTTATGGTAGTTTTGATAAGCCATTAGGGAGGTATCTCCGTGAGGACTTATTTGATCAGGTATTTCTGGTACTCTTGTATGCAACCTGGGGACATCTCCCTTGTTATTTGCTAACAGTATTTTTCTGTCACGTTTCTTTTCTTTGCAGGCATATTGCTGCCCATCTTGTAAGGAGCCTTCAGAATCACATGTGAGGTGCTATATGCACCAACATGGCAGCCTAACGATTAGTGTCAGGCGCCTTCAGTCTCGAAAGTTGCCAGGTGAACTTGATGGGAGGATATGGATGTGGCATAGATGCATGAGGTGCAAGCTTAAGGATGGAATGCCGCCAGCAACACACAGAGTAATCATGTCTGATGCAGCTTGGGGCCTATCATTTGGCAAGTTCCTGGAGCTCAGCTTTTCAAACCATACGACTGCTAACCGAATTGCAAGTTGTGGGCATTCTCTCCAAAGGGATTGCCTTCGCTTTTATGGGTATGTAGGTTCCCTCCTTTGTCTCCCTTAAACTCATCTGATGTACAGTGAGGTTTCAATTGGCGCATCCATAACATTGCAGGTATGGAAATATGGTGGCCGCCTTCCACTATGGTCCCATGATTACTCTATCTGTTGACCTTCCGCCCCCAGTGCTAGATTTCAATTCCCATGCCACAAAAGATTGGGTGAAAAGAGAGGCTGTTGAGGTATGCTGTTAACAGTTTATATGTTAAAGAGATCATTGGTTCATTTCCCTGTTCCACCATCCCACTATTGATTTGAGCAGGGATGATGAAATACTTGCAACCTTCTATTGTAGGTACTTCACATAATGGAGTTGCTGCACACTGAGGTATATGATGTACTTCATAATCTTGAGATGAGTATCATCACTGACGATGATTCAACCAAGACCAGCATACAGAGGCAAATAGTTGAGATGAAAGATTTACTTAATGTGGAAAGAAATGAGTATGAGGTAGAGTTCCGCTGCCCCTCTAAGTTTTATTCTGTTTTCTTTGTTTATATCATGTCATTTTCACCCTTTGTGATGAAATTTGTGTAATTTTTCCACAGGCCCTGCTTCTTCCAGTTATAATGGGGAGTGCTCATTCATTCAAATCAAATATTGATATTTTGGAGCTTAATCGTATTAGACGTAGTCTCCTCCTAGACGCTCACACTTGGGACTGCAGGTTGTGCAGCATAGATTCATTTGAGCTCACACCCAGAGGAACATATGAAGAACCATGTCCTCAACACTCTTCAGAAAGCCCAAGGAAATCTCCCCTTTCTGCAGAGGGCCATGTGAATGATAAACAATCTGTCATGGTTGAGACAGATTTGCCAGTTGGTCTAGTGGATGGTGTTTCAGGTGGTGCAGGAGGTCTTGATTTGATTTTCAACAAATTTGACACATGTGAAGGACGCCATCTATCAAAGTATCCTAGCAAGACAGAGCCAGTAGAGAGGTTACCTTCACTTGCATCTATTTTAGCTGACAAAATAGATATGGCATGGTCTGGATTTGCTGAATTAGACTACAACCTTCCTCATGGTTTGACCAAAGCAAACGAAAATAGATCTTTGAACTTGCTGGGCAATCCAAGTTATGAGAAGGCTACTGCCCCGGTCAGAATCCATTCATTTGATACTGTGATGAGATTACATCAGCGAGAACAGACTGGAGTAATACCTGCTTCACTGCATTCAACACTGAAATCAGTTGATTCCTTTAGAGACTTGACGAGCCTTGTCAAGGATCCAATGACAAACATGCGGAGAGCCTTTTCTCAAATATCTCCCAGGACAAGAGGAAATTTAAATACTGTTCTTACACGTGCTCCCAAGTATATCACATCAGCTTCGCACATGGTGAATGATGGAGCTCGACTGCTTCTGCCCAATATTAGCTGTGGGGGTTCTGTTTTTGTCACTGTCTATGATGACGAGCCGACCAGTGCAGTGTCATATGCTATGACATCACAAGAATATGCTGATCATGTCACACATAAAATGAACGCAGGTACTAACTTTTCAGATTTTACTAGCAGTAATGGACTTCATCGGTCTTTGTCCTCACATGAAGACCTTCCAAATTTTAAAGGAACTCACTTCAGATTGTCCTTCGATGATGATGCATCTCCTACTGAAAGTACAAAGTTTTCTGTCACTTGCTATTTTGCAAGGCAGTTTGCTGCACTTAGAAAGAAATGCTGTCCAAGTGATATTGATTACATACGCTCGATAAGTCGTTGTAAGCGATGGAGCGCACAAGGTGGAAAAAGCAATGTTTACTTCGCAAAGACAATGGATGAGAGATTCATAATTAAACAAGTCACCAAGACAGAGCTGGACTCTTTTGTAGAATTTGCTCCTCATTACTTCAGGCACTTGACAGAATCATTGACTTCTAGAAGCCCTACTTGCTTGGCCAAAATAGTGGGGCTTTATCAGGTTGATTTCCTACCATTGAACCCTTTGTCCAGTTGCATTATTTCTCGATTTCAACTTTAACCAATTTATACTGCTTACTTCATCCAGGTTAGTATCAAGAATTCGAAAGGTGGGCGTGAGGTGAAGATGGATCTGATGGTGATGGAGAACATATTCTTCCAGAGATCAATATCTAGGGTGTATGATCTGAAGGGTTCTGTGCGTTCACGCTATAATTCTGATGCTTCTGGTCACAATAAAGTTCTACTAGATTCTAATCTCATAGAAGCACTACATACAAAGCCTATGTTTTTGGGGAGTAAGGCAAAACAAAGATTGGAAAGAGCTGTCTGGAATGATACATCATTTCTTGCGGTACGTAGCAATCCTGAGTTCTGGACCAATGATTTTACTGCCATGGTTTTACAGTACATGACTTCTCGATTCACTTTGATGCTTAATTTGTCTAATGAGATACTGCTGTTTCAAATCCGTTTATGTGAGATGATGGCTTCATGTCTGCCATATTGAAAAAGAAGAGCACATTAACTCCTTTTTTTTAAGAAAAAACATTTAATTCCTTTTTTATTTTGAATGTAGCTAGGTTATGGTAAATTGTATGTTCTGATTTAGACCCACCAGTTTGCCTACTCAGCAAGTCTAAGGTTCCTTGTGGCATGTAATAATGGATGTTTTGTTTCCTTTGAAAGTCATGTGCATGCTACTTAATTTTGTTTTGGAAGATGCTAACCACTTTCATACTTTTGAGATCCTAATGGAGTCCACAATTGGAAATGTTACCATTTCAGTTATTTATTTTATCTCTTTCTAATAGTCCAATCTGTGAACTAAGGAGAAAGGTGTTAGTTTCTGACCATCCTTAGAACACAACTGCAGCACATCGTTGGGCTTTGTTCAGTTTTTCGTGGCACCCAAATTACTCATAAAAAGCTATAACCAATTAAATTAACAATATTGAAACCTATGATTCTGCAATGTGAGTTATTTGCTGTCATTGGCCTAATTAGTTGTTTAGAGATGATGATTTGTTGGCATTCTTTGTCAATCTCTGTTACAGCAAATCTCTCGATAGCATTAACTACTCCTAGATAACAGCATGCCTGACAACATCGTATCCTCATTGCATCTGCTAACATGATCCATCTTGCAGTCTTTGGATGTCATGGATTACTCCCTTTTGGTCGGTGTCGACGAGGAGAAAAATGAGCTAGTGGTTGGCATCATCGACTTCTTGCGGCAGTACACCTGGGACAAGCAGCTGGAGACATGGGTGAAGGCATCGGGGATCCTGGGGGGTCCCAAGAATGAGGCCCCCACCGTGATTTCTCCGATCCAGTACAAAAAGAGGTTCAGGAAGGCCATGTCGAGGTACTTCCTCGCCGTTCCTGACCAATGGACCTCCTGAGGTGGCTAATTCTTCTCGGTGTTGGAGCTCCTTTTTCAGCGAAAGCTTCACCCGTTCATCCTTTGGCAAATTTTGAGCGAAAGGGTGACATACGGATAGGCATTCTTTAGTTGCGTGTTGCTTCCATTTTTTTACCAACAGGTGACATGCAGTAGCTATAGAGCAGATGTGTTTTTCCCCTGATAGATGCTATATAGCAAATGTGTGAGATTCAGTGGGGGCCTGGCGGATGGGCTGGGACATCAAGCATGGCCATTGCAGTGTCCGGTCACATCTGGAGGGCTTGATCCAATGTAAATTGGCGGCGAGCCACGGCGGGTTATTTGACGCCGAGTTGTGCCGTATTCTTTCTGTTCATGTCTATGATACGGAGGAATTGTATAAGAGGGATGGAACACAGGTTAATTTATTTATAACAGATCAACTCAGTTGCTTTATTTTGGTGAATGTTTTGTCCTGGGTGACTGGCCTAATGTTCCTCGCGTCCAAAAAAAATAAGTAGTTTTTTTAATAAAAAATAACTAAATATATATAAAAATTTTGTTATCTATATTGCATATTAAGCATAACTAGATCAAAAGTGGGATGTATTTTTGTAATAAACATATTAGGAGATAATGATATTGATAATATTTATTGTAAATGTAGTTAAACCTAAAAAAGTTTGACTTATTGAGAAGTAAAAAGACTCATTAAAAAGTGAGATGTATAGTTATTTTGGGATAGAGAGCACATGTTTGATGTTTGTAGGCATGAACCGTAGTACATGTTTGATGTTAGGTTTCAATTTGGATCCTAGGCTCAGGGGCGCATATAGAGGTTGGGAATTGGTACAGAAGAAACAAGGTCTTTTTTTTTTTTGCCGTCACAATTCTTGCAAACCTAAAAAAAACATAGTATTACTGAGTACTCCGTATTTATCTATTCAGATTCAGAGATAAGTCATTATAATTTTTCCGTGGCATTATATAGGCTTTGGACGCACTTGTGCCCATTTGCATACTGTATAACACCTTGCAAAGAATGCCCCCATCCTCCGTCGTTTCCTATCACTGGCGCGTGGACCCCACAGATCTACCTCTGCACCATCTGCGTGCGGTGTGCCGACCTGTCACGTTCTCCGTGTTTCCGGTCCTTCCGCCGGCTGGCAGACCAGCCTGTTCCATATACTCCACGCAACTTTTACAGGTGGGCCCACGGCCTCGGCTCATGCCTGTTAGGCCCACAAGTCAGTCACCCGATGTAAATGCCTCCCCTGTGCAGCACGGAACAACCCTCCTCTGCCGCTTCTCGTCTTCCCCGTCCGTCGCCTTCACCGACCCACCAAAAACCCCCACCCAAATCCTCTCTCCAAACCCCACTCACCCGCGCCGCGCCGCCGCATCCATGGCCGGCGGCGAAGACGGCGCCGCCCCTCCCTCGCCTCCGCCCCCGCTCCCGTCCTACCCCGAGGTACGATTTCTTTCTCCCATTACATCCCGTTCCCGCCGCCAATCTGCCCGCGGTCGATTTTTTAATCTGCCCTGTGCTGCGCAGATGATCGTGGAGGCCATCCGCGCGCTGGGGCACGAGGACGGCGCCGACAAGAACGCGATCTCGGGCTACATCACGGGCAGGTACGGCTCCGGCCTCCCGGCCCAGCACAACGCCGTCCTCACGGGCCACCTCGCGCGCATGAAGGCCACCGGCGAGCTCGCCTCCTCGCGGACACCTACCTCCTCCCCGACGCCGTCGACGAGGAAGCCTCCCCGCTGCGCAACGGTGGGGACAAGCACAAGGACCCCGTCGCCGCCGCCGCCGAGGACGACTCTGCCGGCGTGTTCGACGACGACCCCACGTCCTTCTTCCTCGACGACTTCGACGACGACGGGTTCGTGGCTCCCCCCGTCGTCATCGACGCGGACGACGTCGCCGTGCCTGCCCCAGCTCCCGTCGTTGTCACCAACCCTGTTCCTGCCAAGCGGGGACGCGGCCGCCCCCCGAAGCCCAAGGACCCCGTGGCCGCCGGCGGCGCCAGTGGTGAGCCCGCGCCCGCTACTGCTCTTCCCGCCGTCGCCGCGGATGCCGCTGCCACGCCTGTCAAGCGCGGGCGCGGGCGTCCGCCGAAACCCAAGAACCCCGTCGCCGCGGACTCGCCTCCCACTCCCACTGCGGCTCCCGGGGTCGTCGTCGCCGCTGATGCCAATGCCGTGCCTGTGAAGCGTGGCCGCGGACGCCCCCCCAAGCCCAAGGACCCCATCGCTGCGGCCACCACCGACCAGGCCACCAGCGGCGTGCTCAGCCCACGTGGCCGTGGCCGTGGCCGCCCGCCCAAGAAGGCCAAGGTCGCCGCGGAAGATCCCAGTGGTGAGCCTGCTGCAGCTCCCGGCGGCGTTGCTGCTGATGCCGGTGCTGTACCTGCCAAGCGTGGGCGTGGACGGCCCCCAAGGTGAGGCCTGCAGTGGTTGGGATGCCGCCTGAGTCTTGAACCCACCACGTTGAATCCTGTGATGATAATGGTTGCAAGGTTTAGGAGTAGCCTGGCTCATCAAATCGAGTTCTGGACTAACTTTTGCAGTTGGTTTCATAGCATCGGTTCAAGAGTACTCTCGGTAATCTAGATGGGTTTCTGTACATTGAATGGTTGGTGATGTGTTGTTGACTGCTGCTGAGAGCGACTTAATCAGTGCTATTTTCCTCTTGTTGCTGCGTGCTAGTTATGATGATGCTATTTGCAATGTTGCGGGTGGTGGCTGTCACCTGGATCTATTCCTGATCTGTGCATTTTGACTTGTCAAAACAAATGAATTCCGGTCCGAAATTTCATAGGTTCGCCCATTTCGGTCAGGTTTGTTGTTTGCATTTGAATCGCAGAACCTTGATTCTGTTGTGGTTTCATATTTGAGTATGTTGGTGTGCTACTGGATTATTGCTGAATTGTTCTAGCATACTGCTTGAGTACAGAACTACATATTTCTTTAATCTGTTCTGACTTCCTGGATATGCTACTAAAGCGATAATTTGTTTTTTTTTTATCATCAAGTACACAGGTTATTTTGTTAAGGTTGGTTTATTGGAATTGCAATAGGGCTTATCTGTTATGTGTTAAGGAATTAGTCAAAGGGTATTAGTGTAATATCTTAGTTTAGGGTTTCTTTCCTATACCCTCATGTACATCTATATATAGTCCCATCTAGGCCTCAATACAATTAATCCAATTGTGTCATATTCTATTTCGTAACATGGTAACAGCTCTCTAGGTTGATCCAGCCACCACCCTTCCATTCACTGCGCTGCCCCTGGGAAGATCCATTTGTTCCTGGGGGCAGCATCGTCGATCTTGGATTTTTTTCCCCTTTTTGTCGAGTCCAATTTTCTTGTTCTTCATCAATTGGGAGCCATGGAGGAGAGTCCGCGAGTCCTCATCCGTGTCCTCTCTTCGAGCGTGCATCACCCATCCGTCCATACCATTCGCCTTCGTCCGCACCACCTGTCCATACCATTCGCCTTCGTCCGCACCATCAACCTCCGTCTGCCCATCCGTGGAGACATCCGTGCGCAGCTCGTCATCCGCACCATCAACCTCCGTCTGCCCATCCGTGGAGACATCCGTGCGCAGCTCGTCATTGCCCTTCGCAGACAGCCGCGCCTGCCTTGTCTTCATCGATCTTCATCTAGGATTGGTCGACCCACTCCATCATCGTGCAGCTCCCTTCATCAACATCTAAAAATAGTAAACATATTTCCACCGCAGCTCCATTCAAAATCTTCTAAAAATAGTACTCCTTCAACCTCACGGGAGGTGGAGCCATTGACTCAGCCCGTGAGTGTGGGTTGCTCACCTCATCTCTCTGTCCTCCTGTCTCCATGTTTGTCCACTCTGTCCACTCTAGTGAGTGAGAATCCTTGCATCTTCAGGTTCTTCTCTGCTGCCTAGCCGCCGGTGGGTGTGCTCTGCTTTGCTGCTGTGTTCATCATTTATATGTTGAGGCCTATTTATTTCCTAAATTTCGTTGCATATGTTGTACTTGAGTCCATCCAAATCCAGTTTTATCCACTATAGTTCGTCCAAAGCCGTGCGTATCCACAAATTTTGTCAAATCAGCCATTTTTTTTGTTTCATGGTTAGCTGAGTCCCGTCGATTTAGCTAATCAACATCATCATTGATGCGACTATGCCCTCTTGGTCTCTTTCGTAGCCATTTTGCTACACTTCATGATCAATGGCCTTCTATTTGTCGTCATCATCATTCTATCTCACTGCTTGCCATTTTGCAGCAGTGATCTCTCTATTCTTTGGCTTGATTTGACACATCTCTATTCTCGTCGAGTTCAAAGTCTCCAAAGCAAGGTTCATATTTGAAGAGTCGATGTACTGTGTTGTGAAGACTTGAGGTATTTGCTGAAGAACGTGTTGTGAAGGCAATACCCTCTTGCGGCGGAGATGATTTCTACATCGACATTGTCTAAGAGTTGCACGCTTCGACAACATCTTTTATTCTGGATTTTGGATGTAATTCGTCTATTTTATTTTCTAGTCTAGTGTGTAGTGCCAACTCTGCAAATGCAACGCCATTGCATTCACGTTGCATTTGAGAGGGGGTGTTAAGGAATTAGTCAAAGGGTATTAGTGTAATATCTTAGTTTAGGGTTTCTTTCCTATACCCTCATGTACATCTATATATAGTCCCATCTAGGCCTCAATACAATTAATCCAATTGTGTCATATTCTATTTCGTAACATTATGTATCAGCATATCATCAAAGATTCAAGTTGGTAGTTTAAGGTTCAGTTAAATGAATATGTGATTTTTGGTTGTTAGTTGCCATTACTATTACACAAACATGTTCAGTGAAAGTAGAATTTTGTTTACGCTTTCTTGTGGACTCGAAGTTGATCATCACTCTGTTGTACAACTGAAAGAAAAATCTTGAATCTATATCTTGAAGTTTATCCTTGTCTATGTGCCCTTATTTAGTCTACGTGTCATGGCATGGTTGGTTGCAGTCTGATATGATATGATTTGTGGTTGGTTCTTGCATTTGACATTGCAGAGAAGAATTTGGTTTTCATTGTGAATGAATTGAGTTATCAGTTTGATTTCAGCGTAATGAGATGTGCTTGATTGCTTGTCAAAATATTGCCGCATTGTTCTAGCATAGTGGCTTGACTGTATTTTTTTTAAAGTAAACTTGTGCTACTTGCTGGACTATTATGATAGTAAAGTTGTACTATTTCTTTGTTTAGGATCATTATTAAGGCATATCTGTTATTTTGCTAAGAGAGGTTTATATGTAGCAGATGGATAAAGAACTAAAATTCTAGCAGTATATATATGACTTTCGTTTTACTTACAGTTCATCCTTAATAATCAACATAGCGTCAATTTGGATTGTCTGGGTGTGCTTACAGTTGGTATTTTAAGCCTAATATGGTTGAAGAACATGTTTAGTGGAAATAGAATTCTGTTACCACAGTGGCACAGTCCTTAAACTGGAAGCTGGCCATATGTCAGAATTAACCCATTAGATATAATGCTTGCTATAACTTGTTTCTTTTGGACAACTGGAGTATCACAGTTATATTATTTGAAACATTTCACATGGAGACAATATTGTGCTTTCTTTCAGGTTTGAGTGTCCTTTTTTTTTTGACAAGGGATTTGAGTGCCCTTGATTAATCACCTGAGATGTCATGGCAGATTAATTAATGTATGATGATATGACCTTGTATATGTGTCCTACTAAACATGATGCCGAGACAACCATTACATTTTAGTTAAAAAATATCTGCAACTTTTGGTGAGCTGAAACATGAATCTGCATTTTTGCGTGTGTGAAGTTTGAGCATGCATGTATATCTTGCAGATTTCAGCATATAAGATCACATAATTTTTTGGACATCTTTTACAATAATGAGTCTGATGATTTTAAGGTTGCCATGTCCGGGTTGAATTTCTTGTGCTCTTATGTTTTATGCTGAATGTCCACATGGCATCATTATATTTTCCACCCACGCCTTTTGTAGATGAAAATTTAGTTAGTTTTTTCCCCAAATGTCAACTGTGGGTCAGGATTTTCTTGATTATTTTCTGGCCTGTATAGCAGTGATCCTTGCAGACTTCTCATTTGATATACTAGGAGTAGAGCGCGTTTGGTTCGGGACTTTGTGCGTTTTACCTCGTTACCACTGCACACTGGTTCACTGCGGCATGATCACCTCATTTACTATCCGATTGACGCGGTATCTGAAACCTGTCTTCAGAACAATTGTGCGCCCATCATCGCCCGGAGTTATCGATTGTTCGACTGCGCCCCGCCCATCTCTGTCCGTCTCCACTTGCGACCTGCGAGAAGCAGGGATATTCGTGAGGCGTTCGCGTCCTAATAATATCCAAACAAAAACTGCCATCTAGAGTACATTATAACAGATAGCAGCGTGAGCTGATTACAATCCCAAAAGTTGAACCAAACAACAACTTAGAGTTGCCAAAAATGAAGTTCTTCAGTTGTGTCGGATAGAGTTGATTCATAGAACCAAAAAAAAAAGAGTAAATACCAGCGTGAGAAACGCGAGAGGCCCATTTTGATTCCCAAGCCACTACCGGGCTTTGACCGTGCACCAGCCCGTGCAGCCCAGCAAGGTATTATGGCCCGCCATTCAGTCTAGTAGCGAAGATGCCTTGGCAGCTACGCACGCCAATAACCGCACCAAGAAACGATTTCGTTGCAACCAAGCTATGGGCCTGTTTGGGAGGGCTTGGAAACACCAGGGTTTGTTTTTGTAAAACGACTCCTCAAGCGGCTCTCAAACAATTCACTAGTGAAGTGAAGTCTGACATTTTGGAATTGTTGTTTGGCAAAATGGCTTCACCAATAACTAATTAATGGCTAAGAGAAAACAATTGTCCAATATATCTCTGGCCGGAATACATGCTGCTCACGCTACAGACCAACATGTTCTGCTCGCTCACGCTTCAACAT
Organism: Themeda triandra; assembly: GCA_018135685.1. NCBI lineage: Eukaryota > Viridiplantae > Streptophyta > Magnoliopsida > Poales > Poaceae > Themeda > Themeda triandra. Next base: position 1,147,308 of record JAENPR010000134.1, read on the forward strand.
ACATCTATCAGAGCTGCTCGCTACAGACCAACAGAATTGTTACACTACAGGTTCTCAGCATGACATGTTCGACACATTCAGCAGCGACCACAAATGATCATGTTCGACAGGCTGTTGCCATATTCAACAGGTAACACAAGTACATAAGAATACACAAGAATATACAAGAATACAAGCTGCCATAAAATAGTATAAGATAATGTCCTGCCCTAGTCAGAACTCCTGCTGCCCAAAAGAAGCCAATAACATCGTTCTTCATGCTTCGAGGTCCACTGAAGGCGTGGCCTTGCGTCGTTCACGGGTGCTGATGGCAATTTGCGTAATATTATTTCAACTAGCAGGGCAGTGGTGTTAGGGACTGATGGGAGAGCTGTGAGAAGCTTACTATTTTCAGCTCTTTTCCTTCTCATTTCTTGAGAGAGGATAAAAAATAGATTCACTCGCCGAGCCTATTTTAAAATAAGTTATTTAAGAAAAAACAGCTCCCAACAGCTCCGTGGAGCTGTTAGGAGCCCTCCCAAACATGCCCTATATTGGCGTATCGCCCTGTCGCATTTATTGCTCCTTCGTTCTTTCTTTATTTTCTTCCTCGTTTGCTTCGTCCCCGCGGCGACAACGCCACTCCAACCAAGTCGTCTCCTCCGCGTCCACGCCCCCAAATCCCCTCTGCTCGCGGCCGCCCTCCGCCGCCGGCGCCATAGCCATGATGAAGGACAAGATGAAGGAGTTCATGAAGAAGGTCACCTCCTCCTCCGGGTCCGGGGGGACGCCCTCCTCCTTCAAGGGCGCCTCCCACGTCCTCGGCTCCGGCTCTGGTCCCGCCCCCTCCTCCTCCCACCCCGCTGCCCGCCCCTCAAACCCTAGCCCGAACCCCAGGCCCTCGCCACCTCCCCCGCCCGCCACCGATTTCACCCCCTTCACGCCCCCCGTCTCCTCCACCTCCTCCTCCTCCTCCTCCTCCCGCCGCCCCGACGCGAACGGCGTCGCGGCAGTCCCCACCGTCACGTGCCCCAGCTGCGGAGACCCATTCCCGTCCGAGCCCGCGGTCTGCGCGCACCTGGACGGCTGCCTGGCGTCGGCGGGGGGCGCGCGCGCGCGCGCCGCCGCGTACCTCGCCGCCGCCCCGCCCCCGCCCGCGGCCGCCGTGGAGGTGCTCAAGCGCCTGCTCGGGAACCTCCTCCGGGAGCCCGGCAGCGACAGGTTCCGGCGGGTGAGGCTGAGCAACCCGCGGGTCAAGGAGGCCGTCGCGGACAGGGAGGGCGGGGTCGAGCTCCTGGAGGCCGTCGGATTTACGGTCGGGGATGAGGGCGGGGAGCTCTTCGCCGTGATGGGCGAGGTGCCCGGGGAGGCAAGGCTGAACGGGATCAGGAGGGCCGTTCTCCTGCTCGAGGGGGCGCACCCCTCGAGCACTACGGTGAAGGCGGGGGCTGAGGCTGAGGGCAAGGAGAGCTGCGGCGGTGTGGCTGATGTGCGGGAAGTTGCTAAGGCTATTGATCGGCAGGTGAGCAGAGGGTTTATGTTGGTAATAAGGCGTTTAATGTGCTTGTTTTGGGGTTAATTGGCTGGGTAACTCAAAGCTTTCATTCCTATCGATCATGGTTGTTTAATTTACTTATTATGTCATGACAGTTTTACGCCTTGTTTAGATTGCCTCCAAATTCCAAGTTTTTTCACTCTCTCTCCATCACATCAATTTTTGAACTAATGCATGGAGTATTAAATGTAGGTAAAAAAAATTACCAATTACACAGTTTAGTTTGAAATCACGAGATGAATCTTTTGAGTCTAGTTGGTCCGTGATTGGACAATATTTTTCAAATAAGACAAAAGAGTTACTATTCACCAGGTTGAAATTTTTTGCAATCTAAACAAGGCCTTACATGAACTGCCAATTTTATGCTTGTTTCGTTGCGCTGGTAGCTTCATTAGGACTTAGGAGATAATAGTTAGTTATAGACAAATGCTAAACAGCACTCGGTTGTTTAGGAGCAATCCAACACTTGATTTCTTGCACCCTGTGATGAGCTTGTTTAGGGTTTGGGGCTGATGGGTGGGGGTGGGAGGGGATGCGGCGGTGGTGGCCAAGCGGTGGATGAAGGAGGTTGGGCAGGGGACGGAGGGGGCGTGACAGTGAGAGCCCGGCGAAACCGGGTTAGCGTGGCAGCGGTGGGCGGTGGCGGTGGCATATCCGGCAGCGTGGATCTGACAGAGATGGAGAAGGGCTGGGCAGGGGCGTCATGGTGATAGCCTGGCGAATTCAGGTTAGCGTGGAAGCAGTGGGCGGCGGTGGGTAGTCGCCGGAGATTGAGGAGGGCGGGGTGGGGCACGGCCAAAAAAGATCAAGTGTTTTACACTTGGTTGTTGAGTAGACAGACCCTAGTTATAACATATTTCCCCTTTTGAACTATTATCTCAAAAAATTTGTTTTTAGCATAACCATAGTACAGTGCAAGATTGTAAAGGCATGTATCCGGAAGATCGTATGTGTAACCATTTGTTGAGAGGAGGTATTAGTGGGGCACTAGCTATAAATTAAGTGACATTAGAAATGCACATATGGGACTGACTATTAATACACATGGAGGTCCTTTTAGTTCTCTGATATTCATATTTACAATGTCATTGATCATTTCTGATGTTTATTCTTGTACATTAATACATTGTATGATTTGTGTATGTTGTTGCTTGCTGTCCTGCCATGAACTATCTTCGAAATGTATTAATAAGATATTGAACTGAAGTCCAAAAGATTACAGTATGCGTTGTCAACTTTACAGATTCGGGTATTTGTCTCTGTTCCTGGGAGTTCTGTGGCACAAAATGATGTACCAGATTCTTTTTACAAGCTTAGTGGTGAGGAGATAAGGAATGAAGCAAAGATGAGGAGGGAAAGGTTAGAACAGTCTCGATTGCTGATACCAAAGTCTTACAAGGAGAAGCAGGCATTGGCTGCTCGACAGAAGTATAAACAAGCAGTCATTCGAGTTCAGTTTCCAGATAGAATGATTCTTCAGGGCGTATTCCTACCAGGAGAGGCCACTAGTTCACTGTATGAGGTACCATGCTTGTTTCTTCCAATAATTTCTCATGTTTTTCAGTATCCTTATTTTCTTGATTCAGAATATGCTGATGTTCCATTCTTGGTGGCATTTGAATATACTACTTTGTTTGGTATCCATATTGTTTTGATCTAGAATTGTCAATATTCCATTTTTGGTGACATTTAAATAAACTGAACATCTGTAGTATGCTCTTTGAACTATTCATCATTTTGGCAATTGGTGTGTAATTCACTGATTCTAACTAGTTCATTCTTTTTTGCAACTCGGACGAACCAAATTTCATTACTTATAAGCAACTAAATTACAAAAGTTTGGTACTCTGACCACATGAAACATTAACGCGCTAACGCTGAACCAGACTGGATTGAACTCAGAGGGCTCAGTCAGCTGGCAGATCCTACCCAAAAAAACGCCAGACCGGCTATAACCGGTGGCCCGCACGACAAGAACTAGAAAAGAAACGTAAATGGAGTTATTAACTCTCGCTAATACCTGACTAGTATGGCAATTGCGGCACGTAGGCAGAGACTTCCAAAACCAGAGCTCTGATTTCTGCCTAACGCAGCACCAAGTCATAAGACCACTGGCCTGTTGTCTTCGACTGGCATCTCCCCATTCTGATGGAGATGTACAGCCACTGCCTTCAGAGCTTCTGCCTTCTGCTCAGTTGTGTAGCTGCTCCTTTCTTCTGTAGCCCTGCCCAGTAGAATAACAGAGAAGAAATGAAACATAAGATCTCCATAGGTGCTTTGATTCTTTTCTCCTCAAAACACATGGTGTTTCTGTTCTTCCTTATTGCCTAGCATACCGCAAACCCACCACATCGAACTGTTTGCCTCTTGGTAAACACCAGGTAACCCATGTCCAGAATTGTGCAAAAGAAGTAGGCCTGACACTCACTCCAAATGCATAAGCCAAAATGCTCCATCTATATTTACTAACAGGGGCACTCAAACACCAAATGCTTTACAGACTTATTCTCCAGGCAAAAGGCACAGGAGACCCTTCTAGTTTCTCTTCAATAAGTTGTCTTTTGTCACGCATTCTGAGGAGCAAGCCACATAGAAACTTTGATTTTCAACGGTAACTTGGCCTTCCAAATCTGCTTATGGGACACCCCTTGTCTGTTACGAACTTACGATGAAGATGTTTGTACATTGACCTTACAGAAAACTTGCCACTATTCTACACAGGCATCTCTACTATCATTCGTTTTATATCTAAACAGCATACCGTTCATCATTCTAGCTGATTATGGAGATCTTCATCCAGCCATCTTCAAAATTTTAATTTCCAGAGTAGTTTCTGCATATCACTGATCAAACGATTTTGATCAAAACATATTTTGAAAAGGTTGGGGAACTCAAACCTTTTTTTGTGAACAGGGGAACTTATCCTTTATCATTCCACACAGGGAAGTTAGTAACTATATAAGTTGATTCACACCTTTCCCTTTCATATATTTCTTTTTCACAATATCTTGCCAGATTCCTTCTTCCTTTTTCAGTTTCCACCACCGTTTACACAGTAAGCTTATATTCATCTTCCTCAAGTCCTAGTATATGGAAAGTAACTTAAATACATGGTTGAAACTAGCTCACCGTGAATTGACTTGAAATGCATGGTTGGTTTGCCTCTCTGTGCATTTGGTGTTTTTGCTTCCTTTTTTTTAACATTAATGTTCAAAGTTGTATCCTGGAAATTGTGAACTCTTAAGTGACATTTGTGGAACGATGATCCAGATGATAACTTGTGTGTTTGGTTGATGGATTGCTTGATCCTAGGAGATTGGTCCAACATGGCATCATCCTATAACCTTGGTGGATGACCACATTCTTTGTTTCTATCAATATGGTTATGGGAGATGAAAATATTGGTGGACCAACTTATCAAATTCATCCAGTTAATACTCGCCTCCATTCCAAATAACAGTTCACTTGGGGTTTGCCCTAAGCAAACTACTTTTAACTTTGACCAAGATTTTGGAAAAAAAATATATTAACATCTATAAATCCAAATAAATACATTACAGACCTTATTCCATGTCTCTCCTGCGTACTTGAGCAAGAGAACATATGTCATTGATAATAATTTAATAAAACTAATTTGATGTTTTGGATGTTACTGCATATTTCAAAGTTGGATAAGTTTGACTTCGGACAAAGCCAAAGTGAACTATGATTTGGAACGAGTAAGTAGGATTGGTTCAGAGCTGGGTTGGTGAACCATTTTCAGTCAGAAAAATTAACAACCTTGGTTGCTGACACAGTCGAACCTGTTTGTCTGGGCTATGTAGCCTGTACACAGTGGTCTTCATCGCAGTGCATATTATGTATTGTTTGGTCTTTGCTGGTACAGTGGTTGACTATATCAGCTGGTGCTGGTGTTTCAGTGACACTAGATATTCATCTATCACCCCTAAAAGTAGAAGTTATTGAGTGCTGTTTGGGAAGCTTGAGTACAAACACCCTTGCTATATCAACAAAATCTATTTGTATGCAGCTGATGGTCTTTGTGAATCTGACATGTTGTCATCAACGCTAGCTTATTTTTGTAAATAAGTACTGTTTCCTGTGCATCATTTTATGCTCTAACCTTGTTTTCTACTAGAAATTATCCTTTTAAACTTGCATCTTGTTCATGCATTATTTCTGGTCGAAAATGTCTGTTAGTAATTGAACTTGTATCTTATTCATGGCATGGCTTTCTAGCATGGACAGTCTGCTGTTGCAGACTTACAGGCATTGTAGGTTACCTTCTGTACTGAGTTTTGCAGCTGTTCAGTATTGTTCTTCTGTGACCTGTGCCATTGAAAGTTGTTTCATTTGATGTTGATACCAATTTTCTTGCATCTATCTATGACACTTTCTGGTTTGTAGCTGCCGACTAAGGTGCTGTCTTTCTTTATTGCAGTTCGTAACATCTGCTCTGAAGCAACCAGGTTTGGAATTCGAACTTATCTCTCCGGCCATTCCCAAGGCACGCGTGGTGCCTCATTTTCCAAACCCCGGAGAGCGGGCACGCACCTTGCAAGAGGAGGAGCTGGTCCCTTCCGCGCTTCTCAAGTTCATTCCCAAGGAGACTGATTCTGTGGTTTTCACCGGTTTGCATGATGAGCTTCTCATGGCCAGTGAGCCGCTTCCTGCTGCATCACAATGATCATTGGTGATGATTCATTGGTGGGCTGCTGACTCCTATTGCTCTTTTCTGGATATTGTAGATGATTTCGTTTTTTACCACCGAGGTTCTCTTACATCAGAATTTACAAAAACACAGGATTACTTAGATAATGATACATACCTGTATTGGCTGACATATCTTGTGGAAAAGCTGCTCAAGAATTCGCACGGCCCATGCTGAACTGGATCTGAAGTGGGCTGGGCTGCACTGTAAAACTTCAATTCATGTAAAGATTGTTTGATTTGGCTGTCGTGGATTCTTGCCGATTATTCCAATACTTTTTCCCCCTACGTACCATTGCGCTTTTGTCTGGTGGTTTCATTAAAGAAATCGCCCGCTGGTGCACCGCATCGCTGTTTCTTCGTGAATCGTGACATTGTTATGATGCTTGGCCCTTGGTGCACAAGGAGTTAGGCATGAGGGCTAGGAGCACGTGTCCGTTCCTTGGTACGCGAAACCCACTAGGCAATCTCTAGCTTCATCTTCATGGCTGCGCCAATGATAAAACAGGCAGCTACAGTATATTAAATAATCTCGATGCTGCATGTGCATGGTCGCATATGCGTGTACTTGCATTGGGCGTTAATCTTTTCAATTCAAAAGCCTAGACCAAAGCTACGCACGGTATCGGTTTCGGTTGGCGTAAAAAATTAACCTAGCAGGGCACAAAGCAGGGCAAGTTGTCGTATGATCTGTAACCCCAACCCTTGCATGCATTGCACACTGACCACGACGTGTTGTAAAGTACTCGATGAGACGATGACCTTATGTTATTCTTACTTTATTATTATCAGTATTATTTGTTAGGATGATCTCAATCCCGAGTTGGGCCCAACGGCCTAACTTCGGGCGCCTCGATCGGCGCCCAGCCCCATCTATTAGGCGGGGCCCCGTCACCCCCGCGCTATAAAAAGAGGTGGCGCCGGCGGCTCTCGCACGAGGTTCACCGTGAGCCGCCACACCCACCGACAACCCTAATCCGATCCCTAGGGGGGGCGCCGGTGACGGAAGCCCTCCGCCGTCGCCACCGCACCGCGCCGTCGTCCTCTTCCTCGCGCCACGCCGGCCACTTCTTCCCCGACGACGTCCCTCACTTCTCCTCGACACGATGGCCGAAGGAAGCGCGCCGCCGGATCTTCATCCTCTCGCTCCCCGTGAAACCCTCTCGGTATAATCCCTTCTCGCTCTTCCTCTTCCTCTCTCTCTCTGCCTATTGATTCCCAAAGGTTTTTCCCCCTAGATATCACTGCTAGATTGATCCTAGGGCTAACAATGGTATCAGTGGCCTATCTAGTACGTGGATCTAGAGTATGGGTAGCAAAAATAGTTGATCTCTTCGGATCAAGAAAGCAAAGTCACACCGATTTCGATCGGCGAAGTACCCCTAACCCTAACCGGACAGATCGGGAAAGGGGAAAAGAAATTGAAACCCTAACCCTAACCCTAGAGAATAGATCGGGAAAGGAAAGGGAAAAGAGAAGCGGACGGTGCTGCCTACCTGGGGCCCGTCCGTCATGTCCTCACCTCATGGCCGGACCTCAAGGGCAACGCCGAGAGGCCACTGGACGGCGGCGCGCTCACCGCAAGGGAGCGCGCACACCGGCCAAGGGCTCCACGGCGGCGCGCGTTGTTCCTCCAACCCGCCGCTCTCGATGTCGCCGGTGAGGATAGGGAGAGGAGATAAAGGAGGAGGACGGGGAGCCGGTGGGCGAAGCGAGCTCCGGCGAGGCGGTGCCATCGCCGCCGCCCGGCGCCCACCCGGCTCTTCGTTGCTCTTGCGCGGCGCGAGGAAAGAAAGAGGGGAAGCCGGCCGGATCCGCCGGGGAAAAGGCCTAGGCCGCCGGCGCCATACTCCACCGGCGCGCGCCTCCGCCATGCCCGCTGCGGCGGCTGCTGCTGGAGAAAGGGAAGGGGTGAGGGAGGAAATGGCCTAGGGTTTCAGGGGAGATGGCCGGCCGCGAGTTTTTGTCCCTCCGATTTCCATGCGTGGCCGTCGGATCGAACCCTAGATAGATCGATGGCCAGGATTACACGGGCCTGTTTTGGCCCAGGCGGGTGACCGAAATCCCGGCCCAGGCCCACGTTACGGCCTGGGGCGCGGGGCGGCCTCTAGCTCACCAGTGGGCCGAGGAAAGCTAATGGGCCGCTGGCCTTCTTCTCTGTTTTGGTTAAGCGAAATAAAAAAAAGCGGGGCGGGCTGCGGCGGGCCGGCCGCCGAGCTTGGCCGGGGCTGGGCGCGCCAGGCGGCGCTGCCGCGCGTGCGGGGAGGCCGTGGGCCGAAATGGTTTTTTTGCCTTTTGGAAATTACAGTTATGGTTTTTTCTTTTTCCAGAATCATTTTGATGCATAATTGAATGCATTTTGAATTGAAAGATGATACTTTTTCTGCACAAATTTGTCCAACGATAATTTGTTCAGACAACAGTAAAGTTATTTCTCAAATGTTTCTGGAAAATTGATTATACAAAAGTTAAAGTTTCCGCTGCGTATTTAAAGTTGTTATCGTTTTCATTGTTAAATTCGAACCAACGGGAGAATTTAATATTTGAAAAAGGATAATTTTTACTATGATTATAATGTTGCTATTATTCTGACCAACGTTGATTAATAGCAATATTATGATGTTGATTAATAGTTGTTGCCTACATTAATTCTATTTCGCCCAACGGTGATTTAGAATTATTGCAAAGTAAATTTTATATTATGTTCTCACCTCATATGAATTGTAATTTCAGGTAGTTCCTCCCGATGTCCGCCCGAGAGAGATTCCACCACCGAGGGGAGACAACTACCTTGAGTGGAAGAGGAAGATTGACTTCACTTTCACTATAGCCGAGGTTGACTGGGTGCTCATCAACCGTGTCCCACAAAACCCGTGGAACCGGTGCGGGAGACCAAAGTGAAAGTGATGAAGCATGGGACAAAAGGGTGAAAGATTTTGGCCCTATAAAGATGGCTTATGACATAAAGCATACTCGATGGGTCAGTGACAACAAGAAATGTTGTGTTGTCATTGAGAATACAATTGACCCAGCTCTTACAGGGTCAATTGAAAAGTGTGACACTGTTGTTGCTTACTTTGAGAGGATCAAGAACCAGTTCACTGGTTCCTCCAAAGTGTATGCTACCCATTTGTTCAAGCAATTGACAAATGAAAAGTTCAAAGGAAGTAGCATACGTGACCATATTTTGAAAATGAGTCACTTGGCAAATAAGCCGAAAGGATCGATCGGAAATACAACCACAGCTCCTTATCCATTTTGTTTTAGCTTCCTTGCCTAGAGAGTATGAGAATTTTGTCATAAACTACAACATGCAGCTGAGAAATGGGACTTAGACAAGCTCATTGCTCGGTGTGTTGATGAGGAGCTCGGGATCAATGGCCAACCTCGGTGGCCAAGCGAACTGGTCAAAGGGAAGGGCAAAAGGCCCTTCAATCCCGGCTCCCGGCAAAGAAAGGTCCTATGCAACGAAACCACGGTTTCAAAGAATGGGGCAAGCCACGGGCAGTGACAACTCATGCGGCACCTTTGTGGTAAGGAGGGGCACAAGAAGACTGGATCGCCCGATTGGTTAAGAGAGCTCATGAGGAAAAAGGGTGAGAATGTTATTTCATTTGTAAATGAATCTCTGTATGCAAAGTTTTCAAAGTCAACATGGTTTATTGACTCGGTGCAACTATTCATGTTGCAAATTCTTTACTGAGGATTCATTTCGACGAGAACTACGCTAAAAAGAGAAGAGGCCATTAGCGTTGCGAATGGCGTACAGCTATGTAGAGGCAATTGGAGATGTAGCATTAGATTTACCTAATGGCTATAGTCTTACTTTGAGAGATGTTTTTTATGTTCCTACACCTAATAAGCAATTTGATAAGTGTAATAAAGTTGGATGATTCGGGTTTTACCCGTAATTTTGGACATGGCAAATGTGTCATTTGGTTTAATGATATTTGTGTTGGTCTTGCCTTCCGACAAGACGAATTATATATGTTATCACTATGTGAAAGTGTGAATTCCATATGTAATGTGAATGATAGCGTTTCCTCGTCTACAAATGAGAAAAGAAAAAGAAAGCGAACTACAAACACAACGGCGAAATTATGGCACCGTCGTTTAGGCCATATTTCGAGGGGAGAATAGAAAGACTAGTAAAGAATGAAATTCTTCCTCCCTTGAGTTATTTGAATTAGAGCAATGCATCGATTGCATAAAAGGAAAATATGTAAAGCAAATTAAAAAGAATGCCAAACGAAGCACGGGGAATATTAGAGATCATTCACACCGACATATGTGGTCCTTTTCCGTAAAGAGTGTGGATGGCTATGATTCGTTCATTACATTCACCGACGATTACTCCCGGTTTGGCTATATTTATCCAATTAAAGGAAGAGATGAAGCATTGGATAAATTTAAAATATTTAAGGTCAAGTAGAAAATCAGCATAGTTTAAAGATTAAGCTAGTCCGGTCCGACCAGGTGGGGGAGTACTATGGTCGGCATACCCCATATGGTCAAGTTCTGGACCTTTCGCAAGGTTTCTACGGGAAAATGGTATAGTTGCCCAAAGATTCCATGCCGGGTGAACCTCGGCAAAATGGAGTAGCCGAAAGGCGTAATCGTACCACGATGGATATGGTGCGCGTATGATGAGTTACTCGATTTACCATTGAGTTTATGGATAGAGGCATTAAAAACCTCCATTCATATTCTCAATAGAGTGCCAAGTAAATCGGTGCCCAAAACACCGTATGAATTATGGACGGGAAGGGTACCTTCACTAGATCACTTCCGTGTGTGGGGGTGTCCCGCCGAGGCTAAAGTCTTTAACCCAAATATTGGGAAACTTGATCCCAAAACAGTGAGTTGCCATTTCATTGGCTACCCTGAAAGGTCAAAAGGTTATCGTTTCTACTGTCCCGATAGACTCACAAAGTTTGTGAAAACGAGACATGCTATTTTTCTAGAGGATGAAATGATGAGGGGGAGTATGGCTACTCGGAAAATTGATCTTGAAGAGAAGCGGGTGTGCACCCAATCCCGTGATTCGGGAGCCATTTTTCGAGCTACCTATTGTTCCCGCACCAATAGTGCAAGACAACGTGGAGCAAGAACTGTTGTTGTTCCTCCCGTGGTAACAACGAGAGGAGAATGAGGAACTGTTCAGCAGGAACCCATTGAAAATGTTGCCACAAATGAGGGGAGCAATCTCGGCCTCCAATAGTAGATGTGCCAAATGTAAAGGCCCCTAGAAGGTCTCAAAGAGAAAGAAAGCCAGCTATCTCCGAGTGATATATATGAGTTAAATAATATCACCGAAGAGTATCAAATGGAGGGTGATCCCACCTCATTTGAACAAGCCATGAGAAGCGATCATTCATCCAAGTGGTTTGAAGCCATGGAAGATGAAATGAGATCGATGAGTGCCAACGATGTTTGGGACTTGGAAGAAATTCCCAAAGGAGCCAAAACAAGAGGCCGTAAATGGGTCTACAAAATAAAATATGACTCCCAAGGGAACATAGAGAGATTTAAAGCGCGACTTGTGGCTAAAGGTTTCACACAAAGGGAGGAATTGATTACACCGAGACCTTTTCTCCGAGTCTCATGTAAAGATTCTCTCGAATAATAATGGCATTGGTGGCACACTATGATTTAGAGTTGCATCGATGGATGTGAAGACGGCATTCCTAAATGGGGATTTGGAGGAAAATGTATACATGGCACAACCAAAAGGTTTTGTCGTGGAAGGCAAAGAAAAGATGGGATGTCGCCTAAAGAAATCGATTTATGGGTTAAAGCAAGCTTCAAGGCAAGTGGAACTTGAAGTTTGATAAAACTATAAAGAATTTTGGGTTTAAAGCAAATGTCGAGGACAATTGTGTTTATACAAAGTTTAAGAATGGGAAATACATTTTCCTAGTCCCGTACGTAGACGATATTTTACTTGCAAGTAACGATATGAGTCTACTACGAAACAAAAAGATTTTTGTCCTCAAAGTTTGAGATGAAAGATCTTGGTGAAGCTTCCTATGTTTTGGGCATAGAAATTCACCGTGATAGAAGAAAGGGGGTATTAGGACTGTCTCAAAAGGCATACATTGAAAGGGTCTTGGAGAAATTCCGAGATGCATAAATGTAGTCCATCACCCGCACCTATAGTCAAGGGCGATAAGTATGGGGATTTTCGGTGTCCCAAGAATGAGTATGAGCTCAACAAAATGAAAAGTGTGCCATATGCTTACGCAGTTGGACATTTACGGTATGCTCAAGTATGCACACGCCCGACTTGGCTTATGTAACCGGGCCGCTGCAGCGAGATTCCAAAGTAATCCAGGTGTTGAACACTGGAAATTGGTAAAGAAAGTTTTACGATATTTACAAGGAACAAAAGACCTGATGCTAACGTACAGAAGATCTGACTCGCTAAAAATCTTAGGATACTCAGATTCTGATTATGCGGGAGATGACAGAAAGTCCACATCTGGATATGTGTTCACTCTCGCAAAAGGAGCTATATCATGGAAAAGCTCAAAACAAACAGTTACTACAAACTCTACTATGTATGCCGAGTTTGTAGCATGTTATGAGGCATCAGGGCAGGTGAATTGGCTAAAGAAATTCATACCCGGTTTAAAAGTGGTCGATGACATCAATGGACCAATGACTCTATCGTGATAATAATCCGGCTATAGAGTATGCTCACAACAATAGGTCAAGTGGTGCTGCCAAACACATTGACATAAAGTACTATGTTGTGAAAGAGAAAATCCAGGATCGTGTTATAAATCTTGAGCACATAAGCACCGAAAAAGATGCTCGCGGATCCGCTTACAAAAGGCTTACCACCCAAAGTGTTCGTTGAACACGTAGCCGGCATGGGTTTAAGGCGAAGCCTATGATTCCCTGGATAATAATAAGGGCCCAAAGATAAAGTATTTATTTATTTCAAACCGAGATGTGTATTGTAGTGTGAAATCCAACGGCAATAGACCGTGACGATGAAACATGTTCTATGCACAAATGCGAGATGGAATAAGTAAAATGAAAAGGTTAAAGTGAAAGAGTAAAGTTAAAGATAAAGTTAAAGATGAGATCAAGGGGAGAATGTTAGGATGATCTCAATCCCGAAGTCAGCCCAACGGCCCAACTCGGCCCCCTGTGAACCTCGCGCCCTGATCGGGGGGCGCCCAGCCCATCTATTGGCTGGAGGGCCCCTGTCACCCTGCGCTATAAAAAGAGGTGGGCGCCGGCGGCTCTCAGTACGAGGTTCACCGTGAGCCGCCACACCCACCGACAACCCTAATCCGATCCCTAGGGGCGCAGCCAGTGACGGGAAGCCCCTCCGCCGTCGCCACTGCACTGCGCCGTCGTCCTCTTCCTCTGCGCCACGCCGGCCACTTCTTCCCCGACGACGTCCCTCACTTCTCCCTCGACACGATGGCCGAAGGAAGCAGCGCCGCCGGATCTTCATCCTCTGCTCCTGTGAAACCCTCTGGTATAATCCCTTCTCGCTCTTCCTCTTCCTCTCTCTCTCTGCCTATTGATTCCCAAAGGTTTTTCCCCCTAGATATCACTGCTAGATTGATCCTAGGGCTAACATTATTTACTGGTAGTAATCAAGATGACGATCCAATGTCCACCAGCGAGCCATCAGCTTGCCTCTCACATCTCCCTGCACCTGCACCGCAATTATTCCCCAGTTGCCGCAATAGTTAATTATGCGTCGTCGTCGTCCTAGTAGTTGCTTTCGCTTTATAGATAGAATAGAAATAGAAGATAGATAGACCGTGACGCCATGCCGTAGATTTGTGTATGTTTGTACAAGGATGCTCCCTACTTGGTACTTGGTAAAGAAAAGAACGCCTTCAAACCTTTGACTGAATCATTCATCATGCTCGCTCCTAGCTAGTTGCACTGTATCATCAAGAAAAGCTTTTGCTAACTGAACCCCTTCATCACGCTACTACAGCACAGCTAGTCAGTCGTCCCAGCTTTCTTTTTTTTTAATGTAAGTACGTACTAACGTGTAATCCTCGGCTCTGCACATGGATGCATGCACGCCATCACGCTAACTTTTAGGAAAGTGCATCAACAGCAACGGGGATTCTTGTTTACGTAGACTTTCAGTTTCTGGCTTTGTTTGGTAAAACTAAATTAGTGTTGGTACCACACGTACTGTGATCCGGAATATAAGATAATATATCAATATATAATATACGCGCCGTGTGCTTCACGTAGCATACCATTCGTTACACAAACTGTAAAGGGCTTTCCAGTCGATAGATATCTATGTAATTCTCTCTTCCTTTACACAGCAAACCCTCACGCAAAAGAAGACACCCGTCTCTCTAGCAGGCTCATCCTAAGTTTTTCATTCGAAATCATTTTGGTGGCTGAACGTTCAATAAATAATTACGAAAGATTGATGGAAAAAGACAGTGTCCTATATATATATAGTTACAAATGAGTGTGTAGTATAAAATTAATGACCTAAGTTTAGAATGGAGAAAGTAATTTACTATGTACATATAATATAATTAAATAAAGAGGATAAGTATAAAGCATTGGTACCGCATTTTGTTTCTTGCACATTGACGCGTTGGAGTGGGGCCTCTAGTAGATCTTGACCACCACAAACACAAGTTGCAGTATATGAAGAGCCCAAAGCCCCAAACCCGCATCCGAATCATCATGAATCAAACTTGGCTCTCTTGGAATAACGTCGTTTGTAACTTTGTGTCGCAAATGTTTGGCTGCAAACCGATGAGGTACAGGACGGTGTTGACTGTTGAGACAGAACGCTTTGCTCCTTCATTTTTCCTGAGACAAACAGAACGCTCTGCTAGTTGCTAAAATGACCTAACGTGGAGCCCACGCACTGGACCCCCAACCCAACAGGCCAGCAATGGCAGGCGGGCGCTACAGTGCGACGGCGTGTCCCACGCGTTTTGGGCTCACACAGCATGGACAGCATGCGCGCGGGAACGGAGAACGGAATCGCCAGCTCACGTGATCGCGATCGGCCCGGCGTGGGGCGAAGAGTCGTCGACGGCGACGGCTCGACATGCGGACCGCGGGCGGACACGGATTCGTGTGCCGCGCGAGCGCGCACGTAGCTGAGCACAGCCGCGCACCGATGATTTGTGCCATCCATCACGTGGCTTGGGAGTCCATATCCCGACGCCAACGAGTTGTACCATGCGACAGTGGCGAATCTAGGATTTTAGTTTAGGGTATGACTTCTAAAAAAAAATCATACATAATTTAGTAAATTTATTTATAAATTCGGTAATAAGACTTAAATTTTTTATTAAATTGAAACCATATTATCGAAATACAATATAAATTGTTTCAAAAGTCATACCAATAATTGAATATATACATAATAGAGTACCAACTTATAATATTATTTTGTTGATGATTTTATTTGACGCTGCCGATTAGATGATTCTATAATTCACTAAGCAATTAGCAATTGAAGTACAAATGAAACTAAAAAAAATATGAAGAACACAGACGAGATCACGAGGATCAGTGGACATTTCTGATATCATTCGTATTACCTATTGGCGTAGGGCGTGCGACCTGCGTCGGCGAGGCCAAGCGATCAGCAACGGCGAGGCGAGGAGATTGCCGATTGCCGTGACGGCGTGTACGGCGTAGGGCAGGACGACTCGAACTGTCAAAGTCCAACCCATGTACTGGCGGTGGGCGCTGCCTCTCCTCGATCTAGTTTCGTATTGGCTTGGTGGTTTTCCCGTAATCCTGTCGAAGGCATAGGCATGCGCAGCATGCCCGCATGGGCCTGAGCCTTTGCGGCTAACGCTCGCCCACGATTATTGCGTAAAGCTAAAAATAGTTAGTTTTTCATTTTTTTTACATAAATATAGGTTCTCCTTACGTCGGAAAACAGGGTATGCCGAGGCATACTTGGCATACCCTGTGGCTCCGCCACTGCATGCGGGACCACATGTCCCCAGCCCACACTACCCACCGCGTGTACACATGTTTTGAAATATAGAGAAAATGATGATGCCAAAATTTACTGTCAAATTATATTGTAGAATTATTCGGTTAGTTCGGTCTAGAAGGAACATTGAACTTGAATGACTAAAACGAGCTGCTCTGCCTTCAATATTTTGGAATGTATCTGAGTCTTTATTTTTCTGATGATGAATGAAATCTTGAAAAATAAGGGCTTGTTTTGCTCGGGAGGCTTGTGGGTGCTACCAAGAAAGCTACCTAGCCATGTGAGTTGGTCATTTCCGGTAGAAAATTCTCAACTATTTTTTCCCTAGCTTGAGTTCGTTTCGGTTGGAGACATCATTTTGGGTAGAATATCCGTGACCATTATTTTCTCCCTAACTAAAGTTCGTTTTAGTTGGAAACCTCAAACACATTGTGATTTCTTTGCATAGTTAAAGTTCCTATCAGAAAACTCATTTTAGCTAGAGATTAGACGCGGTGCACAACAACATGATGAAACTCCTCTTATCGTTGGTCGTCGTCTCCCTTGTGCCCGGCAGTGGGAGGGGGGAGCGAGGGTGACAGAGGGGGGCATGACCCCCTAAGTTCTATAGTTTCATTGGAAAATCTCAAATTTGATCAAATTGTAAAAATATACTGGTGAAAGCTCCGGTTTGGTTTTGGTAATTAATGACACTCAAACGTTGCTAATGTTTTGCTCTAAGTGTGGTTAGACACATAGCAACGTGACGGTGGATGATGGAGCATGGTGATCACGGTGACGAACATGGTGGACATGTGAGGTGATCAAGCTCCGACGGTGGCCCATGGAGATCAAGGCGAAGGTATACTTGATAGGGCTTTCCGGTTTAGTGGTCGAGACACTTAGCGAGTGTGACCACATTTAGGATCGATAACCGACTATCAAGAGGGGTTTCCTCGGTTTCATTCGCGGTCCTAAGTGCCTCTAGTTGTGACTTTGCATGATGCATGAGAGGCTAACTAGAGAGCTAACACTTGTCGACGTGATCTTGAGAAGATACGCTAACTCCGGTGCTTGAGAAGTGTTCTACTTTGTGGAGTTAGCACCTTGGACAAGTGGTTTGGAGTTTGGGGCGAAGGTGGCGTTGATCGCGCGTTGGTTTGCGGGGTTGAGTTGGGTTTGGGTCCTCTCTCCCTCCCGCCGAGCTTGCGGCGGGATTCGGCGTTTTCGGAAAATTGGAGGCCTATTTTCTATTGCGCCGGATGCAATTTATTAGAGAAGTTGGCGTTCGCGGCGGGCGGGGAAAACGTTGTTTTTCGGGCGCGGACGCGGCGGCCGGACGCAGGCCGAAGGGCCGGGACGCGTCCGCGCGTTGTGAAGTCGGTGCACGGTGGTGGCCGGGCGCGGCGGACGCGGACGCGGCAGACGCGCGTCCGGGCGTCCGGGCGGCCGGACGCGCACGAAACTTTCGCTCGCGTGCTCGTGCGTGGCTCGCCGTCGGGTCGGACGCGCGCCGGACGCACGCGTCGGTCTCGGGCGGTTTCTGTTCATCGTCCGGCGCCCGGGTGACGTGGCGTCTTTAAACTCCAACGGTCGGCGACGACGGCACGGCGAGAGAGCGGCGGACGCGTCCGCCGGCGAGCGCCGGACGCGTCCGGCCGCGTTGTAAAGCGTCGGCCAAGGGCAACGGCTCCATTTCGTGGAGGGGTCTATAAATAGACCTTTGGCCGGCTTGGAGAGGCTCTCTTCGCCATTTCTACTCACTTGAGCATACTTTGAGCAGGAGAGACACTCCCCCACTCATCTCTTTGATTCCTTTGCTAATCTTGAGAGAGATTTGAGTGAGAACAAGTGATTTGCATTGAGAGTTGCATCTAGAGGCACTTGTTCATCGAGTGAGCTGCGGATTCTTGTTACTCTTCGGTGATTCCCGTCACCGTAGACGGTTTGGAGCGGCGGGTGGTGGTTGAGCTCGACTTGGTGATTGTTCGAGGCCACACCGGGTTCTTGTGAGGGTTCTTGATCCTTCCGCGGGAGTTCGCGAAAGGATACTCTAGTGGATTGCTCGTGGCTTGTGGATCCTTGTCTTGTGTGGAGATTGCGGCTCCCCTTTGGGGTCTTTGGCACCGAGCCAATTGAGCGGGCAACTCACCAAGCAAGTGCATCGCCACAACGAGGACTAGCTTGCCGGGAAGCAAGTGAACCTCGGTAAAAAATCTTTGTGTTGATTTGTGATTGCCGAGGCTTCGACCTCCATTGTGATTGTGCTTGAGCATCTCTAGGTGATTGGCTTCTACACCGGTGATTGGCTATCTTCTCCTCTTCGCGGCGGTATAACATTCGATCATCTCTTTACTTTCCGCAAGGTAGAATTGCTTGTTGTGGTCGGTCGGGAACCACTCATTGTGTAGCCTAAATCCCGTGGGTAGAATTGCTTGGTTGGTTTCGGTGAACCGACATTGTGTAGCTTGATCACCGTTGTTGTGCGTACAATTAAATTGAGT
The DNA here is from genome assembly GCA_018135685.1 of Themeda triandra. NCBI lineage: Eukaryota > Viridiplantae > Streptophyta > Magnoliopsida > Poales > Poaceae > Themeda > Themeda triandra. Next base: position 1,166,005 of record JAENPR010000134.1, read on the forward strand.
AGCCTTGCATGGTAGGACGGCTTGCATAGAGTAGTCGAAGCACTTGCTTTGCACATTTGCCGCCTTGCTATCTAATTGGGTTGTCTAGTTTTATTGCTAGATTTTTATTAGGCTATTCCCCCCCTCTAGCCATTGTGACCTTTCACGTGGTATCGGAGCCGGGCACCGTTTGTTTGAGTTGGATTAACATCCTACGGTGAAGCAATGGCTATGGTTATGCATATCAACAACACCAAGAAGGCACCATCATTTCGAGGTGATGACTATGCCAAATGGAAGCTCAAGATGAAGAGTCATCTCAAGTCAATCAATCTTGAGGTGTGGAAAGTAGTGGAGACAAAGTTTGAGCTTGTTGAGGGTGCGGTGCCAACACCGGCCGAAGAGAAGAAGCAACAAGCAAATGACATTGCCGTGAGTGCTTTCCATGAGGCACTTGATGATAAAGCTTTTGAGCTCATCAAGAATCTTGAGGTGGCTCATGATATTTGGAAAAAGCTAGAAGAAGCTTATGAGGGCACCGAAAGTGTCAAGACCGCAAGAGCCTACATGTTGCAAGAGAAATTTGCAAGCTTCTCAATGAAGGAGGATGAGAGTGTACCAATAGGAGATGTTCCATAGGCTCCAAGTCATCGTCAATGAGCTCAAGGGACTTGGGGAAGAAATCAAGGACTCTCAATTCTCCACCAAGTTTATGAGATGTCTTCCCAAGAGATTTGACATGTTGAAGACCGTCATGGTGAAGACAACCATGAAAGAGAAGCCAACTCCCAACCAAGTTCTTCAAGAGATTATGGCCGATGATGAGTTTAGAGAAGATCATGAGAAGGAAGAGTTGGTGAAGAAGAAGAAGAAGGAGAATGAGAAGAAGGATGATGACAAGAAGAGTGTGGCATTCAAGGCCACATCATCCAAGAGCAAGGGCAAGAAGAAGAAGGAAGAGTCCTCAAGTGAAGATGAGCCATGCTCTAGCTCAAGTGGGCAAGAAGAAGAAGTGAGTGAACAAATGGCACTCCTTGTGAAGAGAATGGGGAAGCTCATGAAGAAAGGGTACCGGTCCAAGGGCAAGAGAAACTCATCCAAGTCTAGTGACCGTCCCATGAAGTGCTTCCGGTGCAATAGCAAGGATCATCTCATTGCCAAGTGCCCATATGCAAGTGATGATGAAGATGCCATGAGGAAGGAGAGGAAGAAGCAAGAGAAGAAGAAGGAGGAGAAAGACTCCTTTCACAAGAAGAAGAAGGGTGAATCTCATGTGGCAACTTGGGAGAGTGATTCATCTTCCTCAAGTGATGAAGATGATGATTCCAAGAAGAGGAAGAAGGGGCACGCAAGCATTGCCATTCAAGAGAAGCTTTCTCTATTTGGTGCTCCATCGTCTTGCTTCATGGCCAAGGCCACCAAGGTACAACCTACACCCGATAGTGATGATGAGAGTGATGATGATGATGACACCACAAAAGAAGAACTATGGGTCATGCTTGAGGATTGCAAAGGTGCTTTCAATGACTCTAGGAAAGAATGTAGGGGCTTGCGCAAGGATAAACAAAACCTTGAGCAAGAACTTATGGAGTTGAGGGCATCTTATGAGAGTCTAAAGGTAGACCATAAGAAGCTAGAGATTGCTCACTCCAAGCTTGAAAAAGCTCATTCTTCTCTAGTTGAGAAGCAAGAGAAAGTGCAATCACGAGTGGTGATCATAGAGAAGAAAGATGTGTCTACATCATGTGATTCACTTGATGATTCAATTGTTGTTGCATCACTTGGCCCTTCATGCTCTTATGCCTCTACATCATCTAGTAGTGTGAGTCATGCATGTGATTCTACACTAGTGGTTGAGAATGAGTGTCTTAAGAAAGAAGTCAAGGAGCTCAATCACACCTTGGCTAATGCTTATGGTGGTGAGGACCGCTTGCTTATGTGCTTGGGTAGCCAAAGAGCTTCTCTCTACAAAGAGGGATTGGGCTATACCCCAAGAAAGGCAAGGCCGCTTTTGCTCCTCACAAGACTAGTTTTGTGAAGAACAATGGTAGCTATTGCAAGAGTTGCAAGCAAGTTGGTCATCTAGAGCATGCATGCAAGAACAAGAACACTAGTGCCTCCTCTTACAAGTTGAGTGCTTCTTACATGCTTGTTAAGAGTGAGAGTGGTGTGAGTGCTAGATTCATTGGCACACCATGGATGAGCTCAAAGAAGAAAGCTATTTGGGTGCCAAAGACTCTAGTGACTAACCTTCAAGGACCCAAGCAAAAATGGGTACCTAAAGCTTGATGTCTTCTTGTAGGTTAATTACAAAGCCGGAGGGAGGCATTGGGTGCTTGATAGTGGTGCATCAAATCATATGACCGGTGAAGATAGTATGTTCAAATCACTTGACAAGAATGACAATGGTGGATTCAACTCCATCACATTTGGTGACAATAGCAAGGGTGATGTCATGGGGCTTGGAAAGGTTGCAATTTCCAATGACAAGGATCTCTCCAATGTGTTGCTAGTTGATACTTTGAACTTCAATCTTTTGTCGGTGGCACAATTATGTGATCTTGGTTACAAGTGCATATTTGATGACAAGCATGTTGAGGTAGTGAGCAAGGATCAAGCAAATATCATCTTCAAGGGGTTTAGGCATGGAAGCTTGTACTTGGTTGATTTCAATGCTAGTGAAGCTCAACTTTCGTCATGTTTGATTGGCAAGTCAAGCAAGGGATGGCTATGGCATAGGCGTCTTGGACATGTTGGCATGAAGCAATTGAACAAGTTGGTGAAGCATGATCTAGTGAGAGGCTTGAATGATGTCACATTTGAGAAGGATAGACCTTGTAGTGCATGTCAAGCCGGCAAGCAACATGGGAACTCACATCCCAAGAAGAATGAGATGTCAACATCTAGAGCATTTGAGTTGTTGCACATGGACTTGTTTGGCCCAACTCACTACACATCAATTGGGGGCAACAAGTATGGTTTTGTGATTGTGGATGATTACACAAGATACACTTGGGTGTTCTTCCTCTATGACAAAAGTGAAGTCTATGATCTATTCAAGTCATTTGTCAAGAGGGTGCAAAATGAGTTTGACACTACCATCAAGAAGATAAGAAGTGACAATGGGAGTGAATTCAAGAACACAAGAGTTGAAGAGTTGTGTGATGAGCTTGGAATTGTGCATCAATTCTCACCAACCTACACTCCTCAATCCAATGGTGTAGTTGAAAGGAAGAATAGGACCTTGATTGAGATGGCAAGAACCATGTTACTTGAGTACAATGTGAGTGAGAAGTTTTGGAGTGATGCTATCAACACGGCTTGCTACTATAGCAACCGTCTCTATTGCCATGGGAAGTTAGAGAAGACTCCATATGAAATCTTGAATGGAAGGAAGCCCAATATTGCTTACTTCCGAGTCTTTGGTTGTAAGTGCTACATACTCAAGAAGGGGCAAAGACTTGGCAAGTTTGACAAGAGATGTGATGAGGGATTTCTTCTTGGCTACTCTACTTCTAGCAAGGCTTATAGAGTGTGGAACTTGGCTAGTGGGCTAGTTGAAGAGGTTCATGATGTTGAATTTGATGAAACCCAAGGCTCTCAAGTTGGAGATCAAATTCAAGAAGATGTGGGTGGAGATCAATTGAGCAATGAAATGAGATACATGGACATTGGTGACATTAGGCCTAGACAAGTGGATGATGGTGATGAAGTGCAAGTGCCAACTCAAGTAGTGATTGATGATTCCAATGAGGCAAGCACAAGTGGTACTCAACATGAAGATCAAGATCAAGGTCAAGCAAGCAATGCAAATGAGCTAGTTCTTCAACCTTCAAACATTGCAAGAGATCATCCTCTAGATCATATCATTGGTGACATTCAAAGAGGCGTACAAACAAGATCAAGATTGGCTAGCATATGTGAGCATTATTCCTTTGTGTCATTCATTGAGCCAACTAAGATTGATGAGGCATTGAAGGATCGGATTGGATAAATGCCATGCATGAGGAATTGAACAACTTCACTAGGAATGAAGTTTGGGAGCTTGTTGAGAGGCCAAAGAAACACAATGTGATTGGCACCAAGTGGGTCTTCAAGAACAAGCAAGATCAAGATGGCTTAGTGGTGAGGAACAAAGCAAGACTAGTGGCTCAAGGTTACACACAAGTTGAGGGTCTTGACTTTGGAGAAACTTATGCACCGGTGGCAAGATTGGAGGCAATTAGAATCTTATTAGCCTATGCTTGTGCTCACAACATCAAGCTCTATCAAATGGATGTGAAGAGTGCATTTCTCAATGGCTTCATCAATGAGGAAGTGTATGTTGCACAACCTCCGGTTTTGAAGATGACAAGAAGCCCAACCATGTCTACAAGCTCAAGAAGGCTTTGTATGGATTGAAGCAAGCTCCAAGGGCATGGTATGAAAGATTGAGGGACTTTCTCATATCCAAAGGCTTCAAGATGGGAAAAGTTGACACTACTCTCTTCACCAAGAAGATAGAAGATGATTTGTTTGTGTTGCAAATCTATGTGGATGATATCATCTTTGGATCAACAAATCAATTCTTTTGTGAAGAGTTTGCAAATATGATGGCTAGTGAGTTTGAGATGTCAATGCTTGGAGAGTTGAGCTACTTCCTTGGTCTTCAAATCAAGCAAATGAAGAATGGCACCTTTGTGAGTCAAGGCAAGTACATTAAGGACATGATCAAGAAGTTTGGGTTGCAAGATGCTAAGGCCATTAGTACACCTATGGGAACCAATGGTGGCTTGGACATTGATGATAGTGGCAAGATGATTGAGCAAAAGCTATATAGATCAATGATTGGAAGCTTGCTATATGTGACCGCTTCAAGGCCGGATGTCATGTTTAGTGTGTGCATGTGTGCAAGGTTTCAAGCTTCTCCAAGAGAGTCACTTGACGGCAACCAAGAGGGTGTTGAGATACTTGAAGGGTACTCAAGATGTTGGTCTATGGTATCCCAAGGGGTCAAGCTTTGAGTTGATTGGATACTCCGACTCCGACTATGCCGGTTGCAAGATTGATAGGAAGAGCACAAGTGGAACATGCCAAATGCTAGGAAGATCTCTTGTGTCATGGTCTTCAAAGAAGCAAAATAGTGTGGCACTTTCCACCGAAGCCGAATATATTAGTGCGGGGAATTGTTGTGCACAATTGCTATGGATGAAAGCCACCTTGAAGGACTATGGGATCAAGTTCAAGCATGTGCCTTTGTTTTGTGACAATGAAAGTGCAATCAAGATGACAAACAATCCGGTTCAACATTCAAGAACCAAGCACATTGATGTGAGGCACCACTTCATTAGAGATCATCAACAAAAGGGTGATATTAGCATTGAAAGCATTGGCACCGAAGATCAACTAGCCGACATATTCACCAAGCCTCTTGATGAGAAAAGATATTGCAAGTTGAGGAATGAATTGAACATACTTAGCTTCTCCAACATGGATTGATGCACCCCATATATGACATGCCTCTCCTCCAACATAGCAAGGTAAAGTTGGTTGTTGCATTTCATGCATCCTTTGCTAGTTGTGTAGACATGTATACATGTGCATCTTGCTAAGCTCATTCATTGCAAATCAAATGAATTTGAAGGATGTATGGCACCACTATTGTTTCTATGCTTGATTTGATCTAGTGGTGGCATATGACTTGTTTGTGAGCTTGTAAACCTAGTGTTGAATCTTTAGCACTTGCTCATGATGTGTATCTCAACATGGTCAAGATAACCCTTATTCTATGAGGTGTGAAGAAGCTTGCCCTTGGTTCAAACCGAGATACATTTTCTAAGCATGTGGTTTAGATTTGGCCATAGTTGATTGACTTGTTTCTCTCATCTTATGCACCCTTCTTGGTCATTGATGACAAAGGGGGAGAAGAAAGCATACACCTAGGGGGAGAAGTTTTCACCTAGGGGGGAGAAATAAGTCACAAAGAGCAATGGAAGGGGATCAATTTTTATGATATGACCCAACCATGAGCACACAAATAGGGGGAGCAAGCTCATAGACTATTTGTTGCATATTGTGTGTGCATACATGGTGATATGGAGCATTGCAAGCTAAATTCAATATTCATGCTTGTTTGGTGTATTGCTAGTATAAGACTTGATTGATGAAATGAAGTACTAGCTTGCATAGGTGGTCTCTAGACATAGAGTTTCTCTTGTTCAAGTACCTTGCTTATAATGTGATCTCATGAGGTATCTTGAGTTTTGATGGATGTCTAGATTCCCATGGTGCTAAGGAAGGTTTATTATCGCACTCCGAATGGTATCACGCTTCAAAGGTCAATTCTATAAACCTTAGTACCATTTTGGTTGTGGTAACTCTCACAAAAGTTTAATCTATGCATGTGTGCTTGAAAATCGACCAAACATTTGATGCACACATGTAGGGGGAGCTACCACTACCAAAACCGAATTGAAATGCTTGTTCAATCCAAGATTCATGATCAAAATGTCTTGGGCAAGCAATTCAATTTCATATTGAATTCAATTTCCATATCTTTGTGAGTTTGTCGAGGGGTTGTCATCAATTACCAAAAAGGGGGAGATTGAAAGCTCCGGTTTGGTTTTGGTAATTAATGACACTCAAACGTTGCTAATGTTTTGCTCTAAGTGTGGTTAGACACATAGCAACGTGACGGTGGATGATGGAGCATGGTGATCACGGTGACGAACATGGTGGACATGTGAGGTGATCAAGCTCCGACGGTGGCCCATGGAGATCAAGGCGAAGGTATACTTGATAGGGCTTTCCGGTTTAGTGGTCAAGACACTTAGCGAGTGTGACCACATTTAGGATCGATAACCGACTATCAAGAGGGGTTTCCTCGGTTTCATTCGCGGTCCTAAGTGCCTCTAGTTGTGACTTTGCTTGATGCATGAGAGGCTAACTAGAGAGCTAACACTTGTCAACGTGATCTTGAGAAGATACGCTAACTCGGTGCTTGAGAAGTGTTCTACTTTGTGGAGTTAGCACCTTGGACAAGTGGTTTGGAGTTTGGGGCGAAGGTGGCGTTGATCGCGCGTTGGTTTGTAGGGTTGAGTTGGGTTTGGGTCCTCTCCCTCCCGCCGAGCTTGCGAGGCGGGATTCGGCGTTTTCTGGAAAATTGGAGGCCTATTTTCTATTGCGCCGGATGCAATTTATTAGAGAAGTTGGCGTTCGCGGCGGGCAGGAAAACGTTGTTTTCTGGGCGCCGGACGCGGCGGCCGGACGGGGCCGGAAGGCCGGACGCGTCCGCGCGTTGTGAAGTCGGTGCACGGTGGTGGCCGGGCGCGGCGCGCCGGACCGGGCGGCGGCAGACTGGCCCGGCGGCGGCGGACGCGCACCGAAACTTTCGCTCGCGTGCTCGTGCGTGGCTCGCCCCGTCGGACGCGGCCGGACGCACGCGTCGGTCTCGGGCGGTTTCTGTTCATCGTCCGCGCCGGGTGACGTGGCGTCTTTAAACTCCAACGGTCGCCCGACGACGGCACGGCGAGACGCGGACGGTCCGCGTCCGCCGGAGCGCCGGACGCGTCCGCGCGTTAGTAAAGCGTCGGCCGAGGGCAACGGCTCCATTTCGTGGAGGGTCTATAAATAGACCTTTGGCCGGCTTGGAGAGGCTCTCTTCGCCATTTCTACTCACTTGAGCATACTTTGAGGGAGAGACACTCCACTCATCTCTTTGATTCCTTTGCTAATCTTGAGAGAGATTTGAGTGAGAACAAGTGATTTGCATTGAGAGTTGCATCTAGAGGCACTTGTTCATCGAGTGAGCTGCGGATTCTTGTTACTCTTCGGTGATTCCCGTCACCGTAGACGGTTTGGAGCGGCGGGTGGTGGTTGAGCTCGACTTGGTGATTGTTCGAGGCCACACCGGGTTCTTGTGAGGGGTTCTTGATCCTTCCCGCGGGAGTTCGCGAAAGGATACTCTAGTGGATTGCTCGTGGCTTGTGGATCCTTGTCTTGTGTGGAGATTGCGGCTCCCTTTGGGGTCTTTGGCACCGAGCCAATTGAGCGGGCAACTCACCAAGCAAGTGCATCGCCACAACGAGGACTAGCTTGCTTGGGAAGCAAGTGAACCTCGGTAAAAAATCTTTGTGTTGATTTGTGATTGCCGAGGCTTCGACCTCCATTGTGATTGTGCTTGAGCATCTCTAGGTGATTGGCTTCACACCGGTGATTGGCTATCTTCTCCTCTTCGGCGGTATAACATTCGATCATCTCTTTACTTTCCGCAAGGTAGAATTGCTTGTTGTGGTCGGTCGGGAACCACTCATTGTGTAGCCTAAATCCCGTGGGTAGAATTGCTTGGTTGGTTTCGGTGAACCGACATTGTGTAGCTTGATCACCGTTGTTGTGCGTACAATTAAATTGAGTAGCCTTGCATGGTAGGACGGCTTGCATAGAGTAGTCGAAGCACTTGCTTTGCACATTTGCCGCCTTGCTATCTAATTGGGTTGTCTAGTTTTATTGCTAGATTTTTATTAGGCTATTCACCCCCCTCTAGCCATTGTGACCTTTCAACTGGTAGTCTCCCAAACAAAGGGGAAATCATATTTCCATCTTCGTCTCGTTTCTTCTCCGTTTCAACTCAAACCTTATAACGGCATGGTCGTCGAGAACACGGCTGGATTGTTAAGTAGTAAGAGTTGGCGCTTCAGTCACACTCGTTTAATTGTCATGTACAAAGTCTCTTTGGAGGCCCACGAAGACACTTTTATGCTACGCATGACTACCATATCAGGCATAGTGGACTTCATCTTTCGAGACGCGACTGTTGTCTATGTTTTCTAGAGTTGGTTGTTGGGTGACATGCATTCATTCCTCTCTTAGGCTTGTAAATTGTCATAACCTGGATGGATGTTACACGACAAACACTAGTTCAAGATTTGCCATTTGTATTCCAATTCTGCAACATTACTAGCGAGGAACTTGTATGCAAAAAGGTTGTAGAGACACTTAGGACACCCCTAGAAACCTATTCTCATGTCATCATCATCGGATGTTTCATTGACCCACTGTTGACCATATCCTCAATGGATGCACATGGAGATACATGTGTAGTAGGTGAAAAAAGTTCTCTCTTCTATTACACGCAAGTCTCCATTTTATATTAGGTTATGCATATGGGGGCATATGCCCTTAAGGAAAATACATTTACTCTATTCTAATGTGACTATTGTCCTAGCTCCAATGTGAAGGGCATGCGAGGAGGTATGGGTAGGAGTAGGGTGCAAATGCTATGGATAGTTTTCGACCGTATTCGAGTTCAAATATGTTTAAAAATGTCTATACACGTATCCGATTATTTCAGATATTCAACATACCATATCTATATCCGAATACTCAAATCACAGTATATATTTATCTTGTCGATATCCATTTGTATGCTATCTATATGACATAACTGATACTATATTCAAATTCTATTAGAAATATATATAATATTAGCAATTAGCAATATCCATCTGTATCTAATCCACTTGCATCCCTAGGTGGGAGGCGACGAGGGGACTGTGGGACGAAGTCAAACCATACTGAAATTAACACCAAGAGATGGAGCTTTTACAACAAAGTAGCACTTATTGTTAGAGAATATAGAATCGAGGTGGCGTATAGGCGACCTGGGTCTATATATTGTTGCATCGCACGAAAAGAAAAAGGGCTAAATGGCTACAGGATATTGCAAAGTTTTTCCCGTGCTTGACAGTAGTACAGCATGATTGCCTTGGACCACGCTCCCGACAGTGCATGGTACACGCTACAGCGTTGGCTCCTGTATTGGATGGATGCCAACGTGCGAAAAGGAAAGGCCGGGCGAGTAGGTGGAATCACCACCGCAATTCCGCGGCATTCCGTACACGTCCCGTTCCGAGAAAAAATGCCGTGGGCCTGGATGCTCTCACCGTCGTCCTTGTGCGCGTGCGTGCACGATCACGATGCCACAGCTACGTTTGCGGGTGCCCGTCGCCCCATCGCCACATCCATCCACTACCTGCAACTTGATTTTGCTGCCTTGTGCGTGCGTATCCACGCACTGCTCGCGCACAGAGTGCTACTGTTCCACCACCAGCTAGCCGTGTACTCCGTATGTATTATTCTTCTTATTAGTTAGTATGGCTAATTCATTTGGTACTCTATTAATCCATGACTTTACCTGACAACCTTCACCTCTAACAGCGCAGCTGGGGCATCTCCGATCCTTCGCCTCCATAACCTGATTGATCCATGATTTACTTATCTTGGGTGCACGATCCATGATTTATTTATCTTCTTATTGTGAAGGGCATCCGCCATTCTCTTGCACAGTTTGATTGAATAACAGAGCCATTGGCTATCTCGTGCAGTGGCTTCAACGCCTGCCTCTCCATATTATTCTATAAAGGAGCCATCAGCATTAACCTGAACACGTCTTAGCTTTGTGTGGATGGAGTCGATTTACCAACCCACAAGGCTTCCTATTTTTCGCCTGAAGTCAGCCATACAAGCCTTCCTTTGCGATAAGACTGGGAGCTCTGTTATCAGATTTCTGATAGACTAACCCATATATATGTTCATCGATAGGAAGCGAACAACTTCCGTACTCAGAACGACCGAGACTGACGAGTTATGTTGTTGTGTATTGTCCATGCTCTCTAGAATATGTCACACTCGCATCATTGCACCTGTCAAGCCACAGGAGGAGATCGGGCCAATGTAAATAGTCTGTCTCATCACATATATGCCAATGATCCCTCATGGCATTGCGAAGATCTGTTCCTTGTGAGCCCTCATCACATATATCACAATAATTTCTTTTGTTGTACCACAGAGGAGACACTGATCATCTTCCTCAAGTGAGCCAAAAAAAAAAAGACCATCTTCCTCAAGCTTGTAAATATTTTTTTTTCTGTTTGATTGATGGTTTTTTGCGACTGATGTTGTTTTTTGCGAGAGAACGGAAAACATTGTACCATGGTTGATAATTCGGGTAGATAAGTTTAAGCGAACAAAGGTTGCCATTCAATACCTTCCCCATATCTTGTGTTCACCCTCTTGGTACTCACAATGCCTCTTCATTGTATATTTCAATAGATATTAAACTTCATGACTCATTTAGAGTTGAAACTTAGCCTCACTTCTTCTTCCCACCTTAGTACATCGGACTTCCGACATACACTTAATTTGTATGTAAGTTTGTAGCCTGTCATTTAAAGATTTGTAAAAAATCATACATAATCAGATCAATAAAATTTCATAAAAAAAAAAGATATAGCTCTCCATAGGATGTACAACTTTGTGGTTGAAAACTAAAGTCGGCTATTTATTTTGTCTCAAACAACCGATAAAAGTTTCCAAATAAGGGCCAAAAAAGAAAAAAAGGAATATCCTAGCTAGATTATTCATTTATTGTCACAACTGTGAGATAATGAGCATCATGCGTGGACGAAAGGCTTGTGTGTTAGTCTATTGGTTTGCAATCATGTAGATCCAACAATGTTCTCCATTGGTCTGCAATCATGTAGATCCAACAATGTTCTTGGCTTGATGCCTTGATTTGCCTCTTTAGATTTAAAGCTTGACAAAGAATGTATTAAAGTCAAAGAATTCATGCAGCAGTACAACTCAACCACTTTATAGTACATTCCCTTGTTATTATGCAAATAAAGCCACAGACGTGTGATTCTAGCTACCAGAGCTATTTGTGCTAGTCACGAATTGTCATGGAGGCATAAGCAACTCTCCATTGCCTTACGGATTTTGTCTGGAATGAGGGCAAGAGGACTTGAACAAAAAGAAAGAAATGACATGAACAAGCACTGTAATGCTTGCACGACCAATGACATGAACAACTCATCATCAAACTAGCTATGTCCTTGCTTGGTCCTCAAGTCAATATACATATATAGGACAAGGATGCTGGCACTTTGCATGAGACCGCCCGGCACTCATCGGCGGTCGGTGCCTTTCTGATCGATCTCACCAACGACGCCAGCCTTTATTTCTGCGAAAAAGGTTACGATTCGGTGAAAAGCCGGCTTTGGAAACCTACGAGCGCCGGACACGTGCAAGTATCAGAGTCCAGCAGATCGCTAGAAGAATAAGCTAGTTGGGACCTTCTTGGCGTCAGACGACTGATGGCCCAGCTACTATATCGATCGAGATTTGATGTTCCCTTGCTACACCAAGAAAAAGAGGCTATAGCTAAGCTAGCTAGGCTCCGGTGATGATAATGAAGGGACACGTATGGCAGTAGTAGTAGTCCGGACAAATGAGAGCAAGCAAAGCCTACATGTACTAGGAATATGAAGGATTAGCGAGTAATAAGAATAAAGGATACTGTAGGACAGTTTAAATTCAAATTAACGGATCAAAATGCAATTGAAAATGACTAAATTTGAGCCAAATTAGATATTTGCAAAACCTAGTACGAACCGGTCTGTGGGTGTGTTCATAGTCCAAGGGCATCCGCAACAGACTCTCTCAAAAGAGAGAAGTAGTGAGTTGTACAACATGCAGAGATTAAAGAGGTAGACATAAAGTCTTATGTGGAGCTGTGCGAACATAGTGGTTTGTTAGGCACCCTAATAACAGGTAAAACCGTCCTAGGCCGCTTTTCAAAACAGTCCTAGGCTGGTTTTGGTAGGCCGAATAAGATTCAAACCATAATTTGATGGAAACTCATCTAATTAATTGCATTTTGTAATTTGTAAATCTTATGTGAAATAAGCTTCCTATTAGCTCCTTTCTCTATATATATACTAGCAAAAATGCCCGTGCGTTGCAACGGGAGAAAAAACTGTATCTCTAGGCACAATAATATTAATTTAATGTCATTTGTTCATACTCTGTCTTTTTCCCCCTTGACATCCATGATCAGATATATATTTAGATAAGTGTGGATCGTCAGCCTAAGGTTTTCAAGTGTCTCTATGCACCTCTTGCATGTCCATAATCTTGTGTATTGCAATTAGCATGTAAATTGGAGTGTTTTTTCTTGCGTGTAAATATTTGTTTTTATTATATGGTAGCATAATTATTATATATATTTCTATTTGGATAAGGACCATAGTCTTATATGAACTCACTAACTGGTGTACGAGAGTAATTCGAACACCACTTATCTATTACTTCCTCCATTCATTTATCTGAGTCATCTTAACATCGTGCCTAGTAACCAAGGTGTGATGGCACATGCCTAGTGACCAAGGTGTGATGGCACATGCAGATGGTTGAATTAATTCAGCCAATGAGAGGAGCCATATGTAGACGGTTGAATTAATTAGGCTAGTGAGAGGAGCTGCATGCGTCTAAGACGAAGTGAAAATTGTGATCCCTGACTTAGATGACAACAATTCTTGGAGAAATTTTTTTGATAAGATGACTCTGATAAATGGATGGAGCGAGTATTAGTAATTGTTTGAGGCTAATGATGAAACATGAGATATATTTTAATTAATTCATTAGTACTTAGCAAAGCCGGTCTATACCGTGGCCGTAATAAAATATCTTATTATTACTTATAATTATAAACTGTTGAGAGAAGCTGTGATGCCACTATGTGCGGACGGAGGAAGTACAGTACCATAACTTTAGTTTTTCATACATCAAGATCACTTTCGCGTATTCCGGGCCTGCCTCTGCTACATTCTCGGTCATCACCGAACCTATATGCATGCAATATATATAAGGATAATATAACACACCTACGAGACAAAGCACAACATATCAAGGTTCATAACATCTATAGAGAGATCACATTTTTATGAAACTAACAAAAGTGGTTTCATATTTTTATATTTTTCTATTATTTGTGATGAATTTTGATTTTCCTATTATTTTTGGTGAATTTTGTAAGGCTCAATTGGCTTTGTGTATTTTGTATTTGGAACCCTAATCTATTAAAAAACTATTAGAACCATATTATTTTTTTTCTCTTTCGTATCTTTACATTCGGAACCCTGTATTTGTTTGTATTACCCTCCCTACATCTAATCTCATGTTAACGTACAAACCGTATAGGATTCTTGTCAAAAAAAGAAAAAAACCTTATAGTATTACAACACGGAGAGGGGGCAGGCGGTACACGAAGGTGGCGGACAGAAATGAGAAATCCATACTGACGGACAAAAAATTTAACAAATTATTATTGGATATTAAAATAAATATTTATTATTATTATTAGGTAATACAGATAGATATTAGATCAGGTATTAGGAAGCAGAGGATGTATATTTATTTTCGTCCTTTTCTCCTGTTCGGTTACGTCAGCAGCCTATTCTTCTCAAGTACGGTGGAAAAACTTGTGTACTATAATTAGAATCACTTGTGTACTCTAATTAGAATCGGCAGCCATACGACGGAGGGAGCGGGCAGAAATTGACGGAGGGAGCGGACAGAAATTTTTTGGCAGACTGAAATTTGGACAGAAATTTTTTGGCAGACTGAAATTTTCATGTTTTATATTTGTTTCTATTAAGTAAATATCAAACTTCGGAAACCCACAATATTATATTACTATTTATCTTCATCTTTATAAGAAAAATCAGAGTTATGTACTAAGAAAGTTTTTTTGTTATATTATATAATACATATACACACATGCTGAGTATTTACTTTTGTCAATTTGGTTTATCCCATTGAGAGTCATGAAAATATATAATAGTATTAAATAAAAGATATATAAACATTTAATCTGAATGTTTTTTTTGTGTTCCAAATTTCAACAATGTGTTTTTAATAGAGAAAGAGATAGAGCTGGTGTAGAATTACCTGAGAGCTAGCGTAAGACGATAGTTTTGTTTAGTAATCTGGACTTTTCAAGACTGAGTTACACATACACACAATATAATTGAAGGAGAGAGTCATGAAAACATATAATAATACAATTAAATAAAAAAATATATAAATGTTGAATCTATTTTTTTTTTTTTTTGCGCAGAATTACTTGAAAGTTGGTATAAGGCGACATTTTTGTTTAGTCAATGTCGGCCGATTTAGCTTTGCATTGCATGTGGACATGCAAACCATTTTTTTCTTTGAGGACGTGGGGGGGGGGGGGGGGGGGGGGGGGGGGGGTAGAGCTATTTATGGCTTCATGAAACTAACACATTGATTTATTGCTCACACAAGGGGTTTATTTTTTTACTTACGCGAGGCGAGTGGACAGCGATACGGACATGGAGAAGGCAAGAGGCGGACAGAAAGACCGGAGGCAGACAGAAAGACCGGAGGCAGACTGAAATTTTGGTACTTTATTATTAGGTAATAGATCTTAGGATCACAACCGATTAAAATAACATACTTGTCAGTGACTTGGCCGAGGACAATAGCGATTGAATCTACTATCATGATGTCTGCATACAACGACATGAAGACGAGTTATCTCACTAATCCAAATATTGTCTCGCCTTCTATGTTAGACCAACTCCTTGAAAACCTTCGCCGTATGCTTGAAGGAAGATTAGCCGGTGAGTAAAAGATAGTTCTTTTGAGTTGCACCGTAGATTAGCGAGGTATGTCTTTGGCTCAGGGATCCCAATATCCCATCTTTCGTGATCCTTCAACTTCTACATCTACACGATTCAAGTTAAAACAATGGGAAATATTATCTTTTTAAATTCACTAAAATTAATTTTGGCTGCTAATTAACAGTGTTAAACGGCTCTTTACTGTACTTCCTGTGACAGCTGCGTAGATACCACAGCACCACCACATCTGCAGCCATGTCATCCACATGTGCACACTGTACTAGCGACAACGACTGGTGGGGCCTCCTGCTTCCTGTGGCACCGATGTCTTGTGAATTGTGATGTTGGGTGTGGTGTGGCTGTGGGAAACCATCCGGTGAAAATATAAAAATACTAATCTTTTTTCCTAACGTGCAAATTATTGACTCTCCGATTTTGTTGGTCAGGTAGGAAGGTGGGGTACATGGAGAACAGAGTACATGCCAGAAACGGGAGGGGGCAGCGCGTCAGGGCGGTCACGTGGCGCGGGTGCCGACCCGGGGTCCGCGCGGGCCCGGCGTGCCGGTGAGACGTTGACGTCAGGCGTCCCCCTGCTCTGGATCTGCCACGTGAACGTCAGTGGCACCACGTGAATAGTACTGTAGAAGATACTCGTACACAGTTCGTTCACACCGACGGGAGCTGCGATTTGGGAACGCAAGAGCCTCTTTTGATGAAATTCAAATGTGTTTACTATGTGAAGGACCGGTAAAGGCGATCAGAGGGGGTGAATGGGAGCCTCAAAAATTTTCTTTTGAAACTTTTACATCCTAGGCTCAAACAATCAACCCAAAAAGCGATATACCAACCATAATGATGTTGCACTTAATGAGAGGGTGGATGTTAGGAACACGGCGGATCACTAGTAGCGGAAAAAGCGGAAAGACAATCGGAGCTCAAACATGCAAGCAACGGAAGAGATGCATTGCCAGGAAATACCGGACACGTCCGGTTTGCATGCGGACACGTCCGGTATTAGGCTCAGCGAGAAACTCACATACGCGAAATACCGGACACGTCCGGTATTTTCGGCACACAGAACACCGAGGGAGAAAAATCAAAACCCCAATCAAATGGTGTCCAAAATTCGTGAAACTTGACACCAAGAAAGAGGTCTCCACAAAAAATCAGCTCGAAACTCAAAGGTCGAAAATTCTGGACATGTCCGGTTTGCATACCGGACGCGTCTGTTATTTTCTGGACAGTTCGCGGGAAAAATCGATTTCAAAGTCAAAACTTGATCAAAACAAATTGGATCGACTTAAAACTTTGCAGATAGGATCTTAGGGGTGTTGGGAAGGTTTCTTCAAGACATCATCACCCAATTCCAAGAAAACCGAGAGAAATCGAAAGGGGGAAGAAAAATGGATCTTGAGCACACCTAGAGGAAGAAATCCATGGATCCCCGATCTCGCGAGGAGTTAGATTAATTCCTTCGGTGGAATCACTTCACTCACGTCCTAGATCAATCCATAGCAAGAAAAATCAACTCAAACGGCCTCAAATCAAAGAAATCGAATCGGGAACACAAGAGGCAAAAAGAGCTCAGCAAAAACACAGACACATGATTTAATCCCGGAGGAAACAACAGAGACTAGGCGCTCTGCTTGCCACACACTGGTTCGAGTACAAATCAAAAGATTTGCAGACCTCTCTCTCACACATCAACTAGAGGAAGGGAAATTTTAAAAGGAGGAAATGGCAAATGGAAGAGGTGAGGGGGAAGGGCGACCCTCATCCTTTATTTATAGGGACAAGCCTATTTTACATTTCTTCTTTGCCCTTGGATATATGAAGAGCCACACCACTTAGCCAGGGGCATAAGGGTCCAACTCAGGCTTCACTTGATCCGACGGTCACCGCGCCTCCTCACTGGTAGCCTTGCTTCCAAGCAATCTCCTCGATGCCGCCACGTGTCGTCCGTCTGCATCGGGACCTCCACCCCGGTTTTGAGGCGCAAACCAGGGGAACCCGCCGCCAATGGTTTTGAGTCAAAACCACCAAACCCTCCGCGAGTAGTGTAGCCCGTACGCGTCCCCCGCTGTGTACACTTGCGCTCGTCGATGTCAGTGTCGGCCACCACGGGCCCTCTCAAAGTCCTCGATCCAAGCCTCACGTCCGCCCTTCACCGCACCCGGTCCGTCGGCCGGCACGCCCTACTTGATCTTCACCGACCGTCGACCACCGTCTCCGAGCTCGACACCTGCAGACAATATAAGCCACGAGACACCATTGTTTGACACGAAGCCGCGTGCCATCGGTTAGCAGGAACACACACACGCCTTGTGTTGGCATGTTGACAATCACTCATCACATAAAAGTTCACACAATGGTTATGATAAAAACCATGTGTTCTCACTATACTATAAACCCTCTTTGGCTGGCTTCATCTTTTACAGAGTGGAGCCTGGCTTTACTGGTTTCTCCTACTAGCTTGCTAGTTGATTTTAGATTATATAGAGAGAATGCTTTTGATATAGTGCTGTTGTGTATAGGCAGAGCTTGGGGTTCAGGGTTTTTCCGCGATCCGGTGAGAAGATCCATCTTCTTAATGAAAAACCGGTGGGACGTCGTCCCCCTGGTCACGTTTTTCTATAGTGCCGCAGAAATATTGGCACATTACTTGTGTCATAAGAAGTTAAAGCCGCAAGAGTTGTGTTATGTTCCGGATTGGAACACAACTGATAACTAGAACTGGATCAATTCGGAGAGAAAGCGAGAGAGGGTCGGGCGGAATGCAAGCGGGGAAACTTGGCGACGAAGTTTGAATTGAGTTCGAGAAAAAGGTTCTGATGTTCGATGCCGACCACGTCGGTTACACGGGTACTTGTACCCCGCCGCACCGGCCAACACGGCCTCGGCCACACACACAAACGACTCGGCCCAATTACGAGTAACGCTTCAGGCCCGCTTCGCGGCCCAGCTTGTAGCTCAGCCACTCGCTGATTCAGTCTTCACCGTTGTCGGACGACGATCAGCCCTCGCCTTCCCCTTCATCCTCTTGGTCTGACGATGCCTGATCCTGACATTCCCCTCCAGTTGAAATCCATCTTGCCCCCAAGATGGACAATCAGGAAATCGACGATGCAAATCAGTCGCTTCCTCCCAAGTCAGCATGGTCGACGGCAGCTTGTCCCACTGAACTTGAGTTTGCTTGATCATCGAAGAGCCTTTCTTGCAGGTTCGAGAATCCACAAACCGAACTGGTGCCAGAACCAAGGAAGCATCAGACGGTACCTGGGATATGTCATCTTCAATTCGGACAGAAGCAGGAACATGTTTCTTGAGCTGTGAGACATGCACCACCGAATGGATCTTGCAGCTGTCAGGTAACTGCAACCGGTACGCCACTGCACCAACTCATTCCAAGATCACAAACGGTCCATAGTATTTGAATCCCAGCTTTTGATTGTGTCTAGGAGCAACAGAAGACTGAATGTATGGTTGCAATTTCAAGTACACTTGCTCACCAACTTGGAATTCTTTTTCAGATCTATGCTGATTTGCATACTTCTTCATCCTCTGCTGAGCTCGAAACAGATGATGCTTGATCACATCTGACAACAAGTTACGTTCCAGCAGCCATTGCTCCAAATCTGGAGAGTGAAGTTGCAGTTCAGTTGTGAGCCCAAACAATCCTGGAGGATGGCCATACATGACTTCGAAAGGGGACCTTCCCAGAGCTGAATGCAGATTAGTGTTGTACCACACGCAACGAATGTAAAGCCACTTATGCCATTGTCTGGGACATGCATTGACTAAGCACCTCAAGTAATTTTCTAAGCACTAATTGAGCCTTTCAGACTGCCCATCAATTTGTGGATGGTAAGAAGAACTCATCTTCAGTTGAGTATCAGATTTAGAGAATAGCTCTTTCCAGAATGAGCTAGTAAAAATCTTGTCTCTATCAGAGATGATACCCTTGGGCAGACCATGTAACTTGGACACATTATCCACAAATGCTTGAGCCACGGTAGCAGCTGAAAATGGATGAGACAAAGCTATGAAATGAGCATACTTTGTGAACTTGTCAATCACCACCAGGATAGTATCAAACTTATTTGACTTTGGTAAGCCCTCAATAAAATCCATGCACACCAATTCCCAAGCTTGAGTTGGCACATCTATGGGCTGAAGCAACCCTGGCTTCTTAATATGATCCACTTTGACCTGCTGGCACATAGCACATTCTTGCACAAATTGCAAAATGGATTTCTTCATACCAGGCCAAGAGAACAGATTCCTGATTCTGTAATATGTAGCAAAACCAGAATGGCCCCCAATCCCAGATTCATGAACAGCCTGCAACACATGTTGTTGAGCTAAAGCATTGGCTCCCAACCAGATTTTACCCTGATGCCTGATGAGGCCATCATGAATAGTAAAGTCTCCATGAGGATTATTCAACAGTCCTGAGCCGCTGGATCATCCTGATAGCCAAGCTTGACCTGATCAATCCACTCTGCATTTGCAAAAGAAACAACCATTAAGGAACATGGCTCATGACACTGGGAAAGAGCATCTGCCACCTTGTTTAGTGCTCCCTGTTTATACTGAATCTTGTACTTGAGATCCATCAGTTTCAATAATGCTTTCTGCTGAATTTTTGATGTAATCCTCTGTTCCACCAAAAATAATAGACTTTTGTGATCAGTTTTGATGATGAATTCAGCATGCTGTAAGTATGCTCTCCACTTGTCCACAGCTAGAATGATGGCCAAGCATTCTTTTTCATATGTAGATAAGGCCTGATTCCGAGCACAAACTGCTTTACTCAAAAAGGCCACAGGATGGGAGTCTTGCAATAATACTGCTCCAAAGCCCACATCACTAGCATCAGTTTCCAGAGTGAATGGCTTGGTGAAATCAGGAATAGCCAGCACAGGAGCAGAGATCAAACTATGCTTCAGCTCCTCAAATGAAGCCTGAGTGAGAGAAGTCCAGACAAAAGGAACCCCCTTCTTCAACAACTCAGTTAATGGTTTGCAGATGAGAGCATAACTCTTAATGAACTTTCTATAATACCCAGTCAATCCCAAGAACCCTCTCAACTGCTTGATGTTCTTAGGAGTAGGCCAAGCCTTCACAGCCTCAATCTTTGATTGTTCTGTAGATACCCCCTCCTCAGAGACACAGTGACCCAAATACTCCACTTTTGACTGAGCAAAAGAGCACTTGTGAAAGGTCACAATGGCTAGAGGGGGGGGGGTGAATAGCCTAATAAAATTTCTAGCAAGAACACTAGACAACCCAATTAGATAGCAAGGCGGCAAATGTGCAAAGCAAGTGCTTCGACTACTCTATGCAAGCCGTCCTACCATGCAAGGCTACTCAATTAATTGCATGCACAACAACGGTGATCAAGCTACACAATGTCGGTTCACCGAAACCAACCAAGCAATTCTACCTTGCGGAAAGTAAAGAGATGATCGAATGTTATACCGCCGCGAAGAGTAGAAGATAGCCAATCACTGGTGTAGAAGCCAATCACCTAGAGAGCTCAAACATAAGCACAAGGAGGTCAAAGCCTCGGCAATCACGAATCAACACAATGATTTTTTACCGAGGTTCACTTGCTTCCCGGCAAGCTACTCCTCGTTGTGGCGATACACTTGCTTGGTGAGTTGCCCGCTCAATTGGCTCGGTGCCAAAGACCCCAATGGGGAGCCGCAATCTCCACACAAGACAAGGATCAACAAGCCACGAGCAATCCACTAGAGTATCCTTTCGCGAACTCCACGGGGAAGGATCAAGAACCCTCACAAGAACCCGGTGTGGCCTCGAACAATCACCAAGTCGAGCTCAACCACCACCCGCTGCTCCAAACCATCTACGGTGACGGGAATCACCGAAGAGTAACAAGAATCCGCAGCTCACTCGATGAACAAGTGCCTCTAGATGCAACTCTCAATGCAAATCACTTGTTCTCACTCAAATCTCTCTCAAGATTAGCAAAGGAATCAAAGAGATGAGTGGAGGAGTGTCTCTCTTGCTCAAAGTATGCTCAAGTGTGTAGAAGTGGCGAAGAGAGGCTCCCAAGCCGGCCAACCCTCTATTTATAGACCCAAGGTCGAAATAGAGCCGTTGCCCTCAGTGCAGCGCTCCGGCGCTCGGCCCCGGACGGAGCGCGTCCCGCCGCTCTGCCAGCGCCGTCGTCGGCCGACCGTTGGAGTTTGAAGTGGCCACGTCACCAAGCGCCGGACGCCGCCCGATGATCCGCCCGGCGTCCGCCGCGCGTCCGCCGAGCGTCCGACGGCGAGCCACGCGAGAACGCGCCCGGCGAAAAGTTTCGGTGCGCGTCCGGGGGACCACCGGACGCGCCACAGCCGCGTCCGGCGCACGCTGTGCCCGGCCACCCGCCGTGCACCGACTTCAGTACGCGCCGGACGCGTTCGGCCCTCTGGCCCTGCGTCCAGCGCCCGCGTCTGGCGCCCTGTGACTTGTCACCTTCTCGTTTGATCTTCGATGTCGCGCCGTCGTCGATCCAATCTCCAAACCACTTGTCCAAGGTGCTAACTCCACAGAGTAGATCACTTCTCAAGCATCGGAGTTAGCGTATCTTCTCAAGATCACGTCGACAAGTGTTAGCTCTCTAATTAGCCTCTCATGCATCATGCAAAGTCACAACTAGAGGCACTTAGGACCGCGAATGAACCGAGGAAACCCCTCTTGATAGTCGGTTATCGATCCTAAATGTGGTCACACTCGCTAAGTGTCTCGACCACTAAACCGGAAAGCCCTATCAAGTATACCTTCGCCTTGATCTCCATGGGCCTCCGTCGGAGCTCGATCACATTACATCCTTCATGTTCATCACCGTGATCACCATGCTCCATCATCCACCGTCACGTTGCTATGTGTCTAACCACACTTAGAGCAAAGCATTAGCAACGTTGAGTGTCATTAATTACCAAAACCAAACCGGAGCTTTCAATCTCCCCCTTTTTG
The DNA here is from genome assembly GCA_018135685.1 of Themeda triandra. NCBI lineage: Eukaryota > Viridiplantae > Streptophyta > Magnoliopsida > Poales > Poaceae > Themeda > Themeda triandra. The sequence goes on from JAENPR010000134.1 coordinate 1,188,435, forward strand.
GTAATTGATGACAACCCTCGACAAACTCACAAAGATATAGAAATTGAATTCAATATGAAATTGAATTGCTTGCCCAAGACATTTTGATCATGAATCTTGGATTGGACAAGCATTTCAATTCCGGTTTTGGTAGTGGTAGCTCCCCCTACATGTGTGCATCAAATGTTTGGTCGATTTTCAAGCACACATGCATAGATGAAACTTGTGTGAGAGTTACCACAACCAAAATGGTACTAAGGTTTATAGAATTGACCTTTGAAGCGTGATACCAATCGGAGTGCGATAATAAACCTTCCTTAGCACCATGGGAATCTAGACATCCATCAAAACTCAAGATACCTCATGAGATCACATTATAAGCAAGGTACTTGGACAAGAGAAACTCTATGTCCAGAGACCACCTAAGCATGCTAGTACTTCATTTCATCAATCAAGTTCTATACTAGCAATACACCAAACAAGCATGAATATTGAATTTAGCTTGCAATGTTCCATATCATCATGAATGCACACACAATATGCAACAAATAGTCTATGAGCTTGCTCCCCCTATTTGTGTGCTCATGGTTGGGTCATATCATAAAAATTGATCCCCTTCCATTGCTCTTTGTGACTTATTTCTCCCCCTAGGTGTAAACTTCTCCCCCTAGGTGTATACTTTCTTCTCCCCTTTGTCATCAATGACCAAGAAGGGTGCATAAGATGAGAGAAACAAGTCAATCAACTATGGCCAAATCTAAACCACATGCCTAGAAAATGTATCTCGGTTTGAACCAAGGGCAAGCTTCTTCACACCTCATAAGAATAAGGGTTATCTTGACCATGTTGAGATACACATCATGAGCAAGTGCTAAAGATTCAACACTAGGTTTACAAGCTCACAAACAAGTCATATGCCACCACTAGATCAAATCAAGCATAGAAACAATAGTGGTGCCATATATCCTTCAAATTCATTTGATTTGCAATGAATGAGCCTAGCAAGATGCACATGTATACATGTCTACACAACTAGCAAAGGATGCATGAAATGCAACAACCAACTTTACCTTGCTATGTTGGAGGAGAGGCATGTCATATATGGGGTGCATCAATCCATGTTGGAGAAGCTAAGTATGTTCAACTCATTCCTCAACTTGCAATATCTTTTCTCATCAAGAGGCTTGGTGAATATGTCGGCTAGTTGATCTTCGGTGCCAATGCTTTCAATGCTAATATCACCCTTTTGTTGATGATCTCTAATGAAGTGGTGCCTCACATCAATGTGCTTGGTTCTTGAATGTTGAACCGGATTGTTTGTCATCTTGATTGCACTTTCATTGTCACAAAACAAAGGCACATGCTTGAACTTGATCCCATAGTCCTTCAAGGTGGCTTTCATCCATAGCAATTGTGCACAACAATTCCCGCACTAATATATTCGGCTTCGGCGGTGGAAAGTGCCACACTATTTTGCTTCTTTGAAGACCATGACACAAGAGATCTTCCTAGCACTTGGCATGTTCCACTTGTGCTCTTCCTATCAATCTTGCAACCGGCATAGTCGGAGTCGGAGTATCCAATCAACTCAAAGCTTGACCCCTTGGGATACCATAGACCAATATCTTGAGTACCCTTCAAGTATCTCAACACCCTCTTGGTTGCCGTCAAGTGACTCTCTCTTGGAGAAGCTTGAAATCTTGCACACATGCACACACTAAACATGACATCCGGCCTTGAAGCGGTCACATATAGCAAGCTTCCAATCATTGATCTATATAGCTTTTGCTCAATCATCTTGCCACTATCGTCAATGTCCAAGCCACCATTGGTTCCCATAGGTGTACTAATGGCCTTAGCATCTTGTAACCCAAACTTCTTGATCATGTCCTTGATGTACTTGCCTTGACTCACAAAGGTGCCATTCTTCATTTGCTTGACTTGAAGACCAAGAAAGTAGCTCAACTCACCAAGCATGGACATCTCAAACTCACTAGCCATCATATTTGCAAACTCTTCACAAAAGAATTGATTTGTTGATCCAAAGATGATATCATCCACATAGATTTGCAACACAAACAAGTCATCTTCTATCTTCTTGGTGAAGAGAGTAGTGTCAACTTTTCCCATCTTGAAGCCTTTGGATATGAGAAAGTCCCTTAATCTTTCATACCATGCTCTTGGAGCTTGCTTCAATCCATACAAAGCCTTCTTGAGCTTGTAGACGTGGTTGGGCTTCTTGTCATCTTCAAAACCGGGAGGTTGTGCAACATACACTTCCTCATTGATGAAGCCATTGAGAAATGCACTCTTCACATCCATTTGATAGAGCTTGATGTTGTGAGCACAAGCATAGGCTAATAAGATTCTAATTGCCTCCAATCTTGCCACCGGTGCATATGTTTCTCCAAAGTCAAGACCCTCAACTTGTGTGTAACCTTGAGCCACTAGTCTTGCTTTGTTCCTCACCACTAAGCCATCTTGATCTTGCTTGTTCTTGAAGACCCACTTAGTTCCAATCACATTGTGTTTCTTTGGCCTCTCAACAAGCTCCCAAACTTCATTCCTAGTGAAGTTGTTCAATTCCTCATGCATGGCATTTATCCAATCCGGATCCTTCAATGCCTCATCAATCTTAGTTGGCTCAATGAATGACACAAAGGAGTAGTGCTCGCATATGCTAGCCAATCTTGATCTTGTTTGCACACCTCTTTGGATATCACCAATGATATGATCTAGAGGATGATCTCTTGCAATGTTGGATGGTTGAAGAACTAGCTCATTTGCATTGCTTGCTTGACCTTGATCTTGATCTTCATGTTGAGTACCACTTGTGCTTGCATCATTAGAATCATCAATCACTACTTGAGTTGGCACGGCACCTCATCACCATCATCCACTTGCCTCGGCCTAGTGTCACCAATGTCCATGTGTCTCATTGCATTGCTCAATTGATCTCCACCCACATCTTCTTGATTTTGATCTCCAACTTGAGAGCCTTGGGTTTCATCAAATTCAACATCATGAACCTCTTCAACTAGCCCACTAGCCAAGTTCCACACTCTATAAGCCTTGCTAGAAGTAGAGTAGCCAAGAAGAAATCCTCATCACATCTCTTGTCAAACTTGCCAAGTCTTTGCCCCTTCTTGAGTATGTAGCACTTGCAACCAAAGACCCGGAAGTAAGCAATATTGGGCTTCCTTCCATTCAAGATTTCATATGGAGTCTTCTCTAACTTCCCATGGCAATAGAGGCGGTTGCTATAGTAGCAAGCCGTGTTGATAGCATCACTCCAAAACTTCTCACTCACATTGTACTCAAGTAGCATAGTTCTTGCCATCTCAATCAAGGTCCTATTCTTCCTCTCAACTACACCATTGGATTGGGGAGTGTAGGTTGGTGAGAATTGATGCACAATTCCAAGCTCATCACACAACTCTTCAACTCTTGTGTTCTTAAATTCACTCCCATTGTCACTTCTTATCTTCTTGATGGTAGTGTCAAACTCATTTTGCACCCTCTTGACAAATGACTTGAATAGATCATAGACTTTACTTTGTCATAGAGGAAGAACACCCAAGTGTATCTTGTGTAATCATCCACAATCACAAAACCATACTTGTTGCCCCCAATTGATGTGTAGTGAGTTGGGCCAAACAAGTCCATATGCAACAACTCAAACGCTCTTGAAGTTGACATCTCATTCTTCTTGGGATGTGAGTTCCCATGTTGCTTGCCGGCTTGACATGCACTACAAGGTCTATCCTTCTCAAATGTGACATCATTCAAGCCTCTCACTAGATCATGCTTCACCAACTTGTTCAATTGCTTCATACCAACATGTCCAAGGCGCCTATGCCATAGCCATCCCTTGCTTGACTTGCCAATCAAACATGATGAAAGTTGAGCTTCACTAGCATTGAAATCAACCAAGTACAAGCTTCCATGCCTAAACCCCTTGAAGATGATATTTGCTTGATCCTTGCCCACTACCTCAACATGCTTGTCATCAAATATGCACTTGTAGCCAAGATCACACAATTGTGCCACCGACAAAAGATTGAAGTTCAAAGTATCAACTAGCAACACATTGGAGAGATCCTTGTCATTGGAAATTGCAACCTTTCCAAGTCCCATGACATCACCCTTGCTATTGTCACCAAATATGATGGAGTTGAATCCACCATTGTCATTCTTGTCAAGTGACTTGAACATACTATCTTCACCGGTCATATGATTTGATGCACCACTATCAAGCACCCAATGCCTCCCTCCGGCTTTGTAATTAACCTACAAGAAGACATCAAGTTTTAGGTACCCATTTTTGCTTGGGTCCTTGAAGGTTAGTCACTAGAGTCTTTGGCACCCAAATAGCTTTCTTCTTTGAGCTCATCCATGGTGTGCCAATGAATCTTTGTTGATGTCTATTAAGTGCAACTGAAATAAGAAGGGTTCAAGCGCTGAGAATATATCATCGTAGCATTTTAACCGGGAGTAATCCAGGTATCGTTATTTATAATTTTACCCTTTGGGAAGGGAATGCCTTTGGATAATGAGTGATGAGCAATGCACATGCAATAATGGAGAGCTTAACCTTGTATGCGTATCGATTATCTCATACGGGGTAAGTGTCACATAAAATATAGGAATGAATGATAAATGACATAAGATAAATGAGAGCATTTAGCCACATAAAATAATAGTAATCAGCCATCTCAACTTAGCACTCTAAGCTTATAACACTAGCATGGACTAGGACGATCTAGGGTATAATCCTATGTTATTCTAACTATAAAGTCAAAGCATACAATGATTAGTGCAAGAACATCTAGCAATCATGGCGGGAAAAGGTTACACCTATGCATAGTGATATTACCGAGAAGACAAGAGACATAGCAATGACTTCAATGTAATAGATTTGTTCGCTAGACCTATACTCGGGAGAAGGGCTACAAAGGACTCAACAGATTGTCACTCCCGCGATCTACCTCACGATCCGGAATATAGGGTGCAATCGCAGATAAATACGGTCTAGGCACCACGCCTACACAATATTTACCACTCACCCATCGATCTAATGAGCAAGCGCTATACGATCCTATGCATAAACATAATTCTAGTCCAACTATGCTAAACATATAATCAAAGTAAACTAAGAACAATATAATTGAGAACATAATCAAATAGAGCAAAGTCAAGTCGATATAATAGAATAGAATAAAGTACTACTCATAGTATCACGAACAATGATGAATATTACAAGAATGTAGAGGGAATTACCAAGAACTCCGACAGATCCGGACTCCAAGCTAGGCTTGATTCCCTCTAGATCTATTCCTATGTAGCTATTGTACTAAACTATGGAGCTCTAATTGAGATGGTGGCTCTGGCTTCTCTGAATCCTCTCAGATGAATGAAGAGAGAATGAATTCTTGAATGAATTAGGGTTTCACCCAGGGGCCAGGGGCTCTGAATATATAGCCCCCTAGGATAAACCACATGACCCTCGGATCAAACCGACCTAAATGGACGATAATTATTCATCCTCAAAGGCGGTGGAGGCGGGATCCACGAGACTTTGATTGGTGGAGGTGGGGAGTCGGCCGACTCCCCCACTGGGTCGGCCGTGGCCACCCTCGCCGGGTGGGGCCCGGCTGCGGGGGTCGCCTTACGGAGTCTTCTAGATTATACAATTTTACCCGTTCGGTCTTTATCTCTATGTAATCATGACATGTGGGCCTCCTTTGGTTCTCTTTCGATAACCCCTGCGAGAAATAGACAATCACCAAAACTCGTGGAATTACATCGGTGTAACCCCTATATCTAACGGTGAACTCATATTAGTCCTTTCTCTTTTTGTGTTGATGGTATAAAATTGATACTTAACGACCGTCAACAAACTCCCCCAAGCTTACCTTTTGCTCGTCCCCCGAGCAAAGATAGACTGAGTGATGGATCGGAAGTTGCTACAATGCTTTCACTCCTCACAAGTACACATGCGTTCAAACAAGAACTCTCCTCCGGATTAGAGTGAACTATCGACTCAAAACTCACTCATATTACCTTTCACCATGGGGCTTGTAACCGTCACTTGGGTCTTGAGTAGTTGAAAGATAGAACGGTCAAGTCAAGTGCCATGTTTCTCGCTCTTTGATCAACTATTATCCGGAGTTTTTGCAAGGTTTTGAAATAAAACTCGAGTTCCTTGTATGAACCTTTCAAGTCTCTCATTTGTGGTATTTTGGATCCTTTCTAAGGCATGAGTAATGTATGCCTTCTCTCTTTTCTCAGAATATGTGGTATTTGTGGAACTAAGGCATAGTGAAAAGTGCCTTCTCTCTCTCACCCTACTTTCTAATAGGCTTTATGTGGAGCTCATAGGTGGAGAGACACTCAAACTCACTTGCATATATTGCACAGTTAGGACATGGATCCAATAGGAACTAAAATAATAATAAAGTCATATGTGCATGCGAATGAGGAAATGGAATGGATGAGATGATGATAGGATGATGGTAGTATGATGGTGATAAGGAAATGGTTATGAGGGGTACTCAACTGGTGAACATCTACTTCTACACTCGCTCCTTTGGGGATAACATGACTCCCTTTATTCGAAAACCTTGAAACTTCTTGAATGGAAGGACTTGGCTACTCTTTCTTTTTTTTTTTAAATAACCAATCCTCTGAAAACGAAACTTTAGCACGGGGAGTGTATAACTTGAAATGATAATGATTGGAGCTTTTTATGTAGGCAATAAAACGGCAATGATTATTTCTAGATGTTCACTCTCAGAATAGGAGTAGAACCTTTTCTGGATGATGTGAAATGAATGGGTATGTATATGTGGATGGATGAATGGATGGATGCGTACTCCCGGGGTAGGAGCGGCATAAGTGCGTATCTCTAGGGTAGAGACAAGCACAATATGTGGGGAATGCGTACTCCCGGGATAGGAGTAGCATAAGTGCGTATCTCCGGGGTAGAAATAGCACAATATGTGGTGGATATGGATCTATATGTGGGTGGTACTTCGAGGAACGAAGTAGCACGGAGAATGAATATAACATTTATAAAATGGGTGCATGCTTCGAGGACGAAGTAGCATAGATCAATGGATGGAGAGCACATAGTATTGACTTTAGCTGCGTGACTAATTCCTTATGGGTCCACAAAGCATAACCACACTCAATGCCTATAAAGTCTACACTCAAACCTACAATATGATCTATATAAACGAGATGGGTTTTCCTAATCTAGTAAGCATGAATATATGGTGTGGTAGGAATTTGAACTCTCATCATAAAGGAACTCATCATGCGGGAATTTAATATTTTCACGAGATAAATTCTCCGAACTCTAGTATCTCTAGGAACAAGATAGATAGCAGCTCAAAACCTTCCCATATCATACCCGTCAACCACCTAGACTTAGATCAAGTGTTCGCTACCCACAAGTTTCGGGTTGAGCAAATCTCAAATCTAAACGGTTGTGTCCAAAACTCGGGAGAGTGCAAGGTTGAAAACTAGGTACTTGAAAGGGATTACGGCGGAGCAACTATTCATCATCTCCATGTAGAGTTTATTCTAGGGATCACTTTTAAAGACAGTTGCAAGAGCTCTCCAAAAGTAGAAAAGATAAATAAGGAAATCTTTACGAGTTTCTATGGTTATGCATCTTTTTTAGTGGTTTTAACAAAGCACACTTTAATAAGGCATAAATAGATAAGTTGGAAACACTTAGATTGATACACGGGGATGCTCTCCCCAATTTGGATGTTGACATAGTCTGCGATGTTGGCGACGCACCGAAGACGTTCTAGTCCTCGGGAGTGTTGTAGATAGTTCTTTGTTGGAGACGGCATTCAATTGTCGCGGGCAAAGCACTCGACGGGGATTTGGATGTTCTTCTTGTTAGCTCTTCTTGATCCTTGATGTTGTGAAGCTCAAAATAGACAACAAAGCTTGTGGAACTAATTAAGCGTTAGTGATAAAACCTCTAGGCCTTGGTTGTCTAGAACTTTCTTAACTTAGACTTGTTCTAACGGGATCACAAGAAATATTTTTATCTTTTTATTATTTAAGGAATGCGAGACGGGGAAATAAATATCTTTGAGAAATTATTTTTGTGCCACCACGGTGAATGACTATCCACATGGGGCTTGACGATTTTTGGATGCAAATGCACAACATCTTTATTTTCTTTTCAAATGCGGAGATAAAAGAGTAAAGATGCAACTAAGATGCAAGTAGGGAAATAAATATACTAAGGTAAAATATAATCTTTGAAAAGTAATCTTGATAAATACCAAGTTACCTCTTGGCGCGGCGTTCGGTGGTTTTAAGTCCTCCGAAAGGACTTGTCATGTTCGCTCATTTTTCAAGGGCGCATTGGCCGGCGCCTCGGATGATGTCGCCTCGTGTGTAGGAATTGATTCTGATTTTACTTTTATTTTTCACACCTTCTTTGTTGGAGAGGGTGATCTTGAGGAGGAAGCTTCTTGGACCACTTGTTTCTCTTTTGTTGGTAGCACCTCTTCGGGTTCTTCTATAATGTTCTTATCTTCGGGTACCGGTCTTCATATCTTGACACTTCTCCCTCATAGTTAGCCCATCCATCTCGTAGTGATGTTCTTCTTGTTACGCGACGGTACGTTGCCTTCTCCTTGCTCTGTTCTTCTTGGGCTCCTCGGTGATTATGTAATTATTATTGAAGTAGCGGCGTACCTTCTCGGTGGGAAAGTGGAAGTGAATCTCTCCTTTGTCCCAATATAGATGATAGCTACGGTGGTGTTCGGGAATGGTCTTCCTAGGATGATTGGAGGATCGTAGTCATCTCCCATGTCAATGACTAGGAAGTCTCGTAGGGACATAATGGTCATCTATTTGGATGAGGACATCCTTCACTTCTCCTTCGACGAAGCGGAATGTCCGATCGCCATCTGCGGTTGTGCATAGGTGGGCTCCAAAGGCATAGTGCCATATAGATACTCATAAGTTACCTTGGCCATGATGTTGACGCCCGATCCGGTGTCACGAACTGCTTTATTGAAAGAGCTTCGTTGATGGAGCATTGAATGGTTGGGACACTGGGTCATCCTTCTTGATCGACGTGGGGATCCGAGTAAGTGGTCATGCTCCTTGTGGACCGCAGGTGACCATCCTCACCATCTCTGTCTTCTTGGTCTTCTTATTCTTGTTCTTGCTCTTCTTAGCCTGGATTCTTCTTCTTCTCTTTTTCTTTGATGAGGGTGTCTTTGAAGCCGCAGCACTCTGTTCTTGAAGAAGAAGGTTTCTCGCTTGCCCTTGATGTTGAAGATGATCTTGGCGGTGTTGGCATACATGATGGCTCGGCGGTGTTCAAGAATGGTCGTCCCGAATGACAGGGGACCTTTCATCACTTTTGTATCCACTACCACGAAGTCTCTTTGGAGCATACGAGTTGCCTACTCGTACACATATGTCTTCAAGTATTCCCAAAGGAACACGGAGTGAGTGATCACGCAGTTTGTAAGCACATAGTTGTGTATGCTAAGGGGCATCGAATAGCTTCTCATATATCACTCTTGGCATGATGTTGATGCTTGCACCGAAGTCACAGATTGCCTCATTAAAGTTAGTACTTCCAATGGAGATCGGAATGACCTGGTCTCCCTGGATCGCCCTTCTTGATTGGCGAGTTGAGTCAATCCATGACCCCTTCGATGGATCACTTCGGCTATCTTCTACATTGAATATATCAACAAGATTTGCGGTTTCGAGCTCTTGGGTTGTCCCGGTTTACCTTGGCCGAGTGGAGGGAGCAAGGTTAACAAGCGTTGTACTGCGACTCAAGTATCTTGTTGAAGCGAAGTGACTCTTGATGGCATTGGAAAAGCCATCCATTCATTCTTGCGAGTGTCTCTAGGACCTTGTCATTTGATGTTAGCTTTTTGGACAGATTGTCCATCATCTTGCCTTGATTCAAGCACTAACTCTCTCAAAGGCGGTGGTTGTAATTATTGTAGGAGGAGTTTGTTACCTTGATAGTTGCACGAATAATTGCACGAGTAGTTAGGCCTCTCGTGTTGATTCCAACCTTGATTCTCGGCGAGGACGATAGTAATTATTGTTGTTGTTATTGAGGTAGTTCACGTCCTCCTTGGCTACGGGCGGTTAGCACTGTGTGCCCGTCTCTCCATACTCTTCACATGTCATGCGAGCATCATGTATATGCATGACTTCTTTCTTCTGGGACTCTCTCATCGAGCCTCTTCATTAGCAAATCCATTTTGGCGAGACGGCATGTCTACCTCTTTCGGGTGCATTCCTCCACCTCTCTTTGCGGGTCGAGTTCTTTCTTCACTCCAACCTTGGTTGGATGCCATCTTCTCCACAAGAGCCTGTGGCTTGAGGAATAGTGAGTGATAAGAATGCACCTCCGCAAAGCAACATCCATCGTCTCACGTGTCTTGTTCTTTGAGCCCATGGTAGAATGTCCGCATAAGCGGCCAATTCTCCATGCCATGATGAGGACACTCGAGGATATAATCTTGAAAGCGCTCCCAAGCTTACGGGGACAGTCTCATCATGGTGTTGCCGAAAGCTTGATATCTTCCCACGAAGAGCATTTGTCTTGCCCATGGGGAAAAACTTCGCCAAGAAATTGGTGGAACATAATGCCCACGTAGTATTCTTCTCCTTATTGGCGTAGAACCACGCTTCGCTCTCCCCAAGAGTGAGAATGGGAAGAGGCGAAGTAGTATAGCATCTCGGGGACATCCTTGATAGTGAATGTGCTACAAATCTCCGAGAAAGTGTTGGAGATGAGCACTAGCATCTTCATGGGCCTTCCCACGTAACCGGCTTGCTTGCACCATGTTGATTAGCGCAGCTTGAGCTCAAAAGCTCCTTCGATGTCCCTTGGTGGTCAGTCACGAATGTTATCCGTAGTGGGAGCCGAGAACTCGCGGAGTGACTTGTTCGCCATGGCTTCAAACGCCGGTGTCAAGTCTCGAACGAAAGGTCGACTTTTCGCTTACGACAAACTTCCAAGTTGAGTTGATGATGATGCTTTAGTGGTCTTCTTCAACTTGCTTCCGGCCTTCCCGAATAAAGCTTACGGATCGTCAATATAATTATCGGGAAGAATTGTCTTTTTCATACATTACCCCGCATAAGATATAAAAATAGACGAAAGACAAGGGTAAGGCTGTATGAGTAGAGAATGGTGACAGTGCTCAATCTCATTATGTAGTGCAATGCTTTGCTCATTATCCATTGGCTTTCAACCTTCCCCGACAACGGCGTCAAAAATGCTTGTTGATGTCTATTAAGTGCAAGTTGAAATAAGAAGGGTTCAAAGCGCACGAGAATATATCATCGTAGCATTTTAACCGGGAGTAATCCGGGTATCGTTATTTATAATTTTACCACCGGGAAGGGAATGCCTTGGATAATGAGTGATGAGCAATGCACATGCAATAATGGAGAGCTTAACCTTGTACGTATCGATTATCTCATACGGGGTAAGTGTCACATAAAATATAGGAATGAATGATAAATGACATAAGATAAATGAGAGCATTTAGCCACATAAAATAATAGTAATCAGCCATCTCAACTTAGCACTCTAAGCTTATAACACTAGCATGGACTAGGACGATCTAGGGTATAATCCTATGTTATTCTAACTATAAAGTCAAAGCATACAATGATTAGTGCAAGAACATCTAGCAATCATGGCGGGAAAAGGTTACACCTATGCATAGTGATATTACCGAGAAGACAAGAGACATAGCAATGACTTCAATGTAATAGGTTTGTTCGCTAGACCTATACTCGGGAGAAGGGCTACAAAACACTCAACGGGGATTTGTCACTCCGCGATCTACCTCATGATCCGGAATATAGGGTGCAATCGCAGATAAATACGGTCTAGGCACCACGCCTACACAATATTTACCACTCACCCATCGATCTAATGAGCAAGCGCTATACGATCCTATGCATAAACATAATTCTAGTCCAACTATGCTAAACATATAATCAAAGTAAACTAAGAACAATATAATTGAGAACATAATCAAATAGAGCAAAGTCAAGTCTCGATATAATAGAATAGAATAAAGTACTACTCATAGTATCACGAACAATGATGAATATTACAAGAATGTAGAGGGGAATTACCAAGAACTCCGATGATCCGGACTCCAAGCTAGGCTTGATTCCCTCTAGATCTATTCCTATGTAGCTATGCTACTAAACTATGGAGCTCTAATTGAGATGGTGGCTCGGCTTCTCCGAATCCTCTCGAGATGAATGAAGAGAGAATGAATTCTTGAATGAATTAGGGTTTCACCCGGGGGCCGGGGCTCGAATATATAGCCCCTAGGATAAACCACGGCCCTCGGATCAAACCGACCTAAATGGACGATAATTATTCATCCTCAAAGGCGGTGGAGGCGGGATCCACGAGACTCCACCGATTGGTGGAGGTGGAGAGTCGGCCGACTCCCCGGGTCGGCCGACCGGCCACCCCGCCCGGTGGGGCCCGGCCTTCGGGGGTCGCCTTCCGGAGTCTTCTAGATTATACAATTTTACCCGTTCGGTCTTTATCTCTATGTAATCATGACATGTGGGCCTCCTTTGGTTCTCTTTCGATAACCCCCCGAGAAATAGACAATCACCAAAACTCGTGGAATTACGTCGGTGTAACCCCTATATCTAACAGGTGAACTCATATTAGTCCTTTCTCTTGCTGTGTTGACGGTATAAAATTGATACTTAACGACCGTCAACAATCTTGCACTCACACCACTCTCACTCTTAACAAGCATGTAAGAAGCACTCAACTTGTAAGAGGTGGCACTAGTGTTCTTGTTCTTGCATGCATGCTCTAGATGACCAACTTGCTTGCAACTCTTGCAATAGCTACCATTGTTCTTCACAAAACTAGTCTTGTGAGGAGCAAAAGCGGCCTTGCCTTTCTTGGGGGTATAGCCCAATCCCTCTTTGTAGAGAGAAGCTCTTTGGCTACCCAAGCACATAAGCAAGCGGTCCTCACCACCATAAGCCTTAGCTAAGGTGTGATTGAGCTCCTTGACTTCCTTCTTAAGACACTCATTCTCAACTACTAGTGTAGAATCACATGCATGACCAACACTACTAGATGATGTAGAGGCATAAGAGCATGAAGGGCCAAGTGATGCAACAACAAATGAGTCATCAAGTGAATCACATGATGTGGACACATTTTCTTTTCTATGTTCACCACTTGTGGTTGCACTTTCTCTTGCTTCTCAACTAGAGAAGAATGAGCTTTTTCAAGCTTAGAGTGAGCAATCTCTAGCTTCTTATGGTCTACCTTTAGACTCTCATAAGAAGCCCTCAACTCCATAAGTTCTTGCTCAAGGTTTTGTTTATCCTTGCGCAAGCCCCTACATTCTTTCCTAGAGTCATTGAAAGCACATTTGCAATCTTCAAGCATGACCCATAGTTCTTCTTTTGTGGTGTCATCATCATCATCACTCTCATCGTCACTATCGGGTGGAGGTTTTACCTTAGTGGCCTTGGCCATGAAGCAAGACGATGGAGCACCAAATAGAGAAAGCTTCTCTTGAATGGTAATGCTTGCGTGCCCCTTCTTCTTCTTCTTCTTGGAATCATCATCATCATCATCACTTGAGGAAGATGAATCACTCTCCCAAGTTGCCACATGAGATTCACCCTTCTTCTTGTGATGGGAGGAGTCTTTCTCCTCCTTCTTCTTCTCCTGCTTCTTCCTCTCCTTCCTCATGGCATCTTCATCATCACTTGCATATGGGCACTTGGCAATGAGATGATCCTTGCTATTGCACCGGAAGCACTTCATGGGACGGTCACTAGACTTGGATGAGCTTCTCTTGCCCTTGGACCGGTACCCCTTCTTCATGAGCTTCCCATTCTCTTCACAAGGAGTGCCATTTGTTCACTCACTTCTTCTTCTTGCCCACTTGAGCTAGAGCATGGCTCATCTTCACTTGAAGACTCTTCCTTCTTCTTCTTGCCCTTGCTCTTGGATGATGTGGCCTTGAATGCCACACTCTTCTTGTCATCATCCTTCTTCTCATTCTCCTTCTTCTTCTTCTTCACCAACTCTTCCTTCTCATGATCTTCTCTAAACTCATCATCGGCCATAATCTCTTGAAGGACTTGGTTGGGAGTTGGCTTCTCCTTCATGGTTGTCTTCACCATGACGGTCTTCAACATGTCAAATCTCTTGGGAAGACATCTCATGAACTTGGTGGAGAATTGAGAGTCCTTGATTTCTTCCCCAAGTCCCTTGAGCTCATTGACGATGACTTGGAGCCTATGGAACATCTCGGCACACTCTCATCCTCCTTCATTGAGAAGCTTGCAAACTTCTCTTGCAACATGTAGGCTCTTGCGGTCTTGACACTTTCGGTGCCCTCATAAGCTTCTTCTAGCTTCTTCCAAATGTCATGAGCCACCTCAAGGTTCTTGATGAGCTCAAAAGCTTTATCATCAAGTGCCTCATGGAAAGCACTCACGGCAATGTCATTTGCTTGTTGCTTCTTCTCTTCGGCCGGTGTTGGCACCGCACCCTCAACAAGCTCAAACTTTGTTTCCACCACTTTCCACACCTCAAGGTTGATTGACTTGAGATGACTCTTCATCTTGAGCTTCCATTTTGCATAGTCATCACCTCGAAATGATGGTGCCTTCTTGGTGTTGTTGATATGCATAACCAATGCCATTGCTTCACCGTAGGATGTTAATCCAACTCAAACAAACGGTGCCGGCTGCGATACCACGTCAAAGGTCACAATGGCTAGAGGGGGGTGAATAGCCTAATAAAATTTCTAGCAAGAACACTAGACAACCCAATTAGATAGCAAGGCGGCAAATGTGCAAAGCAAGTGCTTCGACTACTCTATGCAAGCCGTCCTACCATGCAAGGCTACTCAATTAATTGCATGCACAACAACGGTGATCAAGCTACACAATGTCGGTTCACCAAAACCAACCAAGCAATTCTACCTTGCGGAAAGTAAAGAGATGATCGAATGTTATACTGCCGCGAAGAGTAGAAGATAGCCAATCACCGGTGTAGAAGCCAATCACCTAGAGAGCTCAAACATAAGCACAAGGAGGTCGAAGCCTCGGCAATCACGAATCAACACAATGATTTTTTACCGAGGTTCACTTGCTTCCCGGCAAGCTACTCCTCGTTGTGGCGATACACTTGCTTGGTGAGTTGCCTGCTCAATTGGCTCGGTGCCAAAGACCCTAATGGGGAGCCGCAATCTCCACACAAGACAAGGATCAACAAGCCACGAGCAATCCACTAGAGTATCCTTTCGCGAACTCCCGCGGGGAAGGATCAAGAACCCCTCACAAGAACCCGGTGTGGCCTCGAACAATCACCAAGTCGAGCTCAACCACCACCCGCTGCTCCAAACCGTCTACGGTGACGGGAATCACCGAAGAGTAACAAGAATCCGCAGCTCACTCGATGAACAAGTGCCTCTAGATGCAACTCTCAATGCAAATCACTTGTTCTCACTCAAATCTCTCTCAAGATTAGCAAAGGAATCAAAGAGATGAGTGGAGGAGTGTCTCTCTTGCTCAAAGTATGCTCAAGTGTGTAGAAGTGGCGAAGAGAGACTCCCAAGCCGGCCAACCCTCTATTTATAGACCCAAGGTCGAAATAGAGCCGTTGCCCTCGGCCGGCGCTTCGTCCGCGCTCGGCCCGGCGGACGCGTCGCCCGCTTCGCTCGCGCCGTCGTCGGCCGACCGTTGGAGTTTGAAGTGGCCACGTCACCAAGCGCCGGACGCCGCACGTGATCCGCCGCATCCGCCGCGCGTCCGTCCGCTGGCGTCCGACGGCGAGCCACGCGAGAACGCGCCGGCCGTAAAGTTTCGGTGCGCGTCGGGGACCGCCGGACGCGCCACGGCCCGCGTCCGGCGCACGCGTGCCCGGCCACCCTCCGTGCACCGACTTCGACGCGCCGGGACGCGTCCGCCCTTCGCCTCGCGTCCGCGCCGCGTCGGGGCGCCCGTGACTTGTCACCTTCTCGTTTGATCTTCGATGTCGCGGCTGTCGTCGATCCAATCTCCAAACCACTTGTCCAAGGTGCTAACTCCACGAGTAGATCACTTCTCAAGCATCGGAGTTAGCGTATCTTCTCAAGATCACGTCGACAAGTGTTAGCTCTCTAATTAGCCTCTCATGCATCATGCAAAGTCACAACTAGAGGCACTTAGGACCGCGAATGAACCGAGGAAACCCCTCTTGATAGTCGGTTATCGATCCTAAATGTGGTCACACTCGCTAAGTGTCTCGACCACTAAACCGGAAAGCCCTATCAAGTATACCTTCGCCTTGATCTCCATGGGCCTCCGTTGGAGCTCGATCACTTTACATCCTTCATGTTCATCACCGTGATCACCATGCTCCATCATCCACCGTCATGTTGCTATGTGTCTAACCACACTTAGAGCAAAGCATTAGCAACGTTGAGTGTCATTAATTACCAAAACCAAACCGGAGCTTTCAACTTGGACAGCTTAATGTAGAACTGGTGCTTTCTGAGAATTTGAAACACCTGCTTCAGCAATTTAATATGGTCTTCTATGTTTGCAGAATAGATCAAAATGTCATCCATGAAGACAATTACTCCTTGCCTTAACAAATCTGCAAATATGATGTTCATAACACTCTGAAAAGTAGCAGGAGCATTAGTAAGACCAAAAGCCTTCACCAGGAACTCATACAACCCATTGTGAGTTTTGAAAGCAGTCTTATGAGTATCTTCAGGGCTAATGCAAATCTGATGATACCCTGCTCTGAAATCTAGCTTGGAAAAGAATTTAGCTCCAGCCGACTCATCAATCAACTCATCCACAATTGGCATTGGGTGTTTGTTCTTCACAGTTTGAGCATTCAAGTGTCTATAATCAACACAAAACCTCCAAGTCCCATCCTTCTTCTTCACCAAAAGTACAGGGGAAGCATAAGGGCTTTGGCTATGCTTGATAATTCCATTCTTTAACATCTCAGCCAATTGTTTCTCTATCTCATCCTTTTGAGCAGGAGAGTACCTATAAGGCCTCACATTAACAGGTGGAGCACCTGGTAGCAACTGAATGTGATGGTCAAATGATCTTGGTGGAGGCAAAGTGGTTGGTGTCTGAAACAAATCACTGAAATCTTGCAGCAATGCTTTAATCTCCACTGGCAGGGATGATTGATCATCATGATCTACTGCAGCAACACTGCCTTCACCCAACTGCTCAACACCTTCTTCCACTTTCACTAACATGCCAAACTGCACAGCCTCCTGATTCAGCAGACTGGCCAAGCATGAAGCAGAAATCTCAGCACAGGACTGCAGCTGGTTCTTAACACCATGCAGAGTTATTCTTTTCCCCATATAAGTGACTTTCAGAATTTTCTGTTTCCAATCCACCCACATTGGACTACATTCTTCCAGCCAATCTTCACCCACTATCATGTCAAAACACCTTAAGGGAAGAATACCCACAGCTGTAGTGAAACAATGACCCTCCACAGTCCACTGCGAACACTGAATTTGCTTGTCACAAACCATTGGACTACCATCAGCAGCATGAAAGGTAATGGGCTGGCAATCTGTTGTAGGAAGCTGTAGTCTCTGAGCAAGTTGTTCACTGACAAAAGAATATACACTCCCTGAGTCAACCAGCACCAGCACCTTCACATGTTCCACCTGGGCACATAATTTCATTGTCATTCTTCTCTTCTGATTCACAGGTGAAGACAAATTGACTGCCATCACAGAATCCATTGCTGTATCAGAGTCAGATTCTCCTTCATCCCAAGACTGAGGTTCTAATGCATCCAACAGTTCCTCAACCACATGCAGGGATACTTGTGGGGGACACTTATGCTCTCTACTCCACTTATTGCCACATTTGAAACATAGACCATTTTTCTTTCTCATATTCTTCAGACTGGCCAACTTGTCATCAGATTCAGAAGTAACAGCTTGCTGTTTGGATTTGTCACCGCCAACAGCCTTATCCTTCTCCCAAATCTGCCTGAATGGCTTGAAAGCAGTTTTGCCTTTACCTCTAGCCAACTCAGCCTCCTGTAGCAGAGCAAGAGCACTAGCAGTATCCACATTCAATGGCTGATGTAACACAATAGCTTGTCTGATTTCCTCCTTCAGACCACCCAGATAACGAGTCACAAAGTATGTCTCATCGTAACTTGAATTGTAGAGTAACAGATTATGAGCACCCTGTTCGAACTCTGCAGTATAAGCATCAACAGAAGTAGACTGCACTATGGACTCAAACTGCTTCATCACAATAGGATACTGATTCTTATCAAATCTATCCATCACCAATTGACACAACTGATTCCACTCTGTGATTCTACCGCGACGCTCAACAGTGTGAAGCCATGTCTTAGCAACACCAATGAAATTGAGAGCCGCAAAGCGAGTCTTCAGAGTTGGGTTGATAGCATACACCTCGAAGTAATTAACGCAATCAGCACACCATAAACGAGGACTCGAGCCATCAAACTTAGGGAAATCTAGTTTAGGGAATGGAGGCCTAAACATGGGATCAGAACACAGATCATGAGACGTACCGCCGTGATCGTTCGGCGGCCGGGTAGCTGTGAACCCGCCGCCGTGTTCGCCACTCCCGTTGGCCAGCGCCGCGGTCACCGTCGGTGATGGGGACGATGACGCAGGCGCGGCGTTGAGGTCGAACCCACGAGGTGGGGGTTGTACGACCGTGGTAAACGCGACGGGCGGCGCGCCACCACCAGATGGAGCAGCTGCTCCACCTCCGCTCGACTCCGGCATTCCGCCGAGCACTCCGGGGCCAGGCGCCGGGCCGGCGCCCACCGTGTCGATCTGGTCGACACGCTTGTACAGCCCTTCCACGCGCTTGGTGTTGTCGTTGACCGTCTTCAACGCCTCTTCCGCTTGTGACGTCAGATTGGCGATGAGGAGCTCCGACTCCGTTTGCTTGGACGCGAGCCCCGCCACCGAGTCCATCGCCGACTTCACCATCCCTTCCAGACCGGCGATCTTCACGGAGACCTCGCCGAACGCGGAGAGCTGCTTCGTCAGGTCCTCCAACTTGGTGTTGAGGTCCTCCATTGTCGCCGCCAATTCCGCCGGCTTCGGAGGTGCCATGAACTCCGACGAGATTTGGGGAAAAAAAAATTTCAGTGGATTTGAACCGGGAGCTGGATACCAATTGTTATGTTCCGGATTGGAACACAACTGATAACTAGAACTGGATTAGAATTCGAGAGAGAAAGCAGAGAATTCGGGGCAGAAAAGCAAGCACGGAAACTTGGCGACGAAGTTTGAATTGAGTTCGAGAAAAAGGTTCTGATGTTCGATGCCGACCACGTCGGTTACACGGGTACTTGTACCCCGCCGCACCGGCCAACACGGCCTCGGCCACACACACAACGACTCGGCCCAATTACGAGTAACGCTTCCGGCCCGCTTCGCGGCCAGCTTGCAGCTCAGCCACTCGCTGATTCAGTCTTCACCGTTGTCGGACGACGATCAGCCCTCGCCTTCCCCTTCATCCTCTTGGTCTGACGATGCCTGATCCTGACAAGTTGTTGCCAAAGAGGGTCATTTATTTTGATGAGTTTTGTATTTGACTTTTACTTACAAAAAGAAAGCTTACATAGGTCAACCAAATTTTGTATTTGGGAGAGGTTTCAAACTCATTAAATAAGATGTAATGACATGTTAAGAAATTTACGCACAGAGAGCATATGTCACATAGGCAAAAATGATTCAAATCATCATAATATCCCTCTTATTTGTGGATAGAGGGATATACATATATTTGAATAACTAGTTCTGCTTATTATTCTTTTCAATGAATGGTGTGAGGCGTAGGGGAAGGGGCTATCGATCATGAAAGGAACTTATTTCGTTATATTATTTTGCGATAGGATCGATTACATGATTGGCGCCCATATATGGTTCCATCGCATTCGCGCGCCATCCGTCTTGAGAGGGACAACTGCCTCCTCAAGAAAAGCATTTTTAAAAACGACGTGATGATGGGATGTTCATGTAGAGTCCAATTCTTAATTAATTGGGGAACATCGGTTGTTGTCATGGTGGAATCATGGTCCAGCCTCCAGCGTGCGTGCAGGTGCAAGTGGCGAGTGTGCAGGATAGCCACTCAACGGAAACACAGCCTGTCATGCTGCTGATTAGCTGATGGGGCAACCACATCTCGTACGGCTCGATCCAGATGCCCTAGCTGGCTACAGTCAACACACCAGCCACCTATACATCTTAGCTCACCCGCGTACGCGTGTGTTCGATGCCCATAACGTGTATATGTACATATATAAACTCTTATCTCAAATGAAATGTAGAAGGAGATATATATTGCTCATTTTTTTTTGTGTGAACTAGCAAATACTCCTTCTATTTCAAATTATAAGATATATTGTTTCTGCTTTGCATCTAGATATGGTGTATATCTAAGTAATAAAAACTATGAATCTGAAAAAGCTAACATATTGGAACGAGAGGAGGTAAGTTTATTGGAACATATAACTTATGTCTTTTGTTTTAGTATGTCTTGGTATTGGACTCTAGACCATGACAAGATGTGTGCGCTATTTCTAATTACATGAGAGTACCAGTCATGAGTTCAGATCACGAACGAGACAATAAACCAATCGAGACTTTGGTCTCTAATTCATCTTGTACTGCTACTATTAGTAAAACCATATAAAACTCTTATGCTTGGGGAAATGGAAGGACAAATGGACTGATGAGAAAGAAAGAGAGAATTTTCTTATTATACCATCTCGGTCGGAAAAGAACCCCTCGGTCGTGCCATCGTGGGCCAACACATCGATCCCTACTAAATTTGTTATATATTCAAAACTGTAGGGAGTATATATTATTTGAACGACCATTAATGAACCAGTAGTAGAATTTTCCGTTGTGGTAAATTTCCTTTTTTATATACCAAAAAGAACAATTTTCTACTTGAGAAAAAAGAGATACAGTACTCCAATGAATAATTTCCATTCTATGGAAAATAATAATAAAATAAAAGAGATAAAGGTCAGGTCCAAAAGAAAGCAATGTGAGTTTCCGTAAGGTCGACAAGTGTCCACTTATCTCATTTATAAGAATCGTCTAAATGAACAGAACCATATATACGTATATATATACATATGCATGTGTGCGACTTCTCGATTTTTTTACTCCAATGATTGGTTCTGAAGAAACCAGAACCATGTCGAAATTAAGTTTTCTGAATCATTGTCTTATTTTATTTAATAAAAATCGATCATTAATTTTCTCCTTTCGTTCCTATCGGATATCGGAGTACTTAGTTTTGGGTGTGACTAGCGATCGAACGTTCTACGCGTAGAACGCTCGAGCCCGGCCCATCTCCCTTGGCCGCAACACGCACACACACCACGCGCGGGGGCACCCCGACGCGGATTCCCCCGACGCCACCCCGCCGACATACACACACATGCGCGGGCACAAACGGGTGCCACACCGCACGCGACACCACCCGCCGCCGCTGCTGTCGCCTCCGGCCTGACATGGCATCTGAAACAAAAAAAGAAAAAAATCAATAACTGAAACAAATCAAATATAAAAAAATGAAACAAACCCGAGAAAGAAAAGAAACAACATGAACAACCCACTTGAAACAGAAAAGAAATATAAAATGAAACAAAATAGAAAAGCAAAAAAAAATCGAAACAAACCTGAGCACATAAAGAAACACCGTGAAGAAACGTTTTGAAACAAAAAAGAACAACTAAAACTAAACAAATCTGAGAACACCACCGCCACGCAGAAACATTAGAAAATGATATGCGAAACATAGGCTAAAAACAAAAAGAAACAACAGGAGAAAAGCTTTTGAAACAAAGGAGGGAAAAAAAGAACCTTTCTGAAATAAAGAACTAAAACTGAAACAAAATTTTAGAAAAAAAGAAACATGTACACAAATCTTTTGAAACAAACAAAAATGTGTTGCTGTTTTAAAACGAAAATACAGATAAGACAGTTGAAAAAAAAGACGCCTGGATCTGTTGAAACATCGGAGAGACGGCACCGAAAACACCCACCCCCCAGCTGCTGAAACATCACCTCGAGACGTAGTGAAACCCACAAAAATTTAAAACACACACACACACACACACACACACACACACACACACACACACACCCACACACACACAAGGGGACCTCGCCGGAAACCCTAGCTAGTCACCGGGAATGGTGGGGGAGCAAAAAGAGA
This sequence comes from Themeda triandra, assembly GCA_018135685.1. Lineage (NCBI taxonomy): Eukaryota > Viridiplantae > Streptophyta > Magnoliopsida > Poales > Poaceae > Themeda > Themeda triandra. Next base: position 1,210,716 of record JAENPR010000134.1, read on the forward strand.
AGAGAAAGAAGCGCGGGGCAAGGCCTACCTGGGCACCGCCGCGCCCCGGCGGATCCTGTGTGGTCCCGCGCGACCGCCGACACCGCCATGGCCGGGTAAAGGCTCCGCCGCCGTCGCCACCGGAGATGGGGAAGAAAAGGACGAGACGGGGGGAGGAGGGAGAGAGGGGTCTCTCTCGCCGAATCCGCGACTGCCGCGGCCGGACCCCCCGGATCCGTGGGCGCCGCCGCCGGATCCCGCCGCCCCCTTGCCGGAACCCTAGGTGCTCAAGCGGGGATGCAAGAGAAAGGAGGGCGCGCGATAAAGGGAAGGGAGGGAGCGAGCACGAGCGTGTCGTCGATCTCAGCGAGCACGAGAGGGCGGCGGCGCTCGCGGCGAGCTCGCCGAGTGGAAGGACGCGATTACGAGAGGAAGCACGGGATGAGGAAGAGAGTGGACAGAGTACGCGGCGCGGGCGGAGTGAACGATGTGTGTGTCCACCGCGTGCGTGCTCGTCTCGCTGCCCGCACCCCCCGCTATTGGGCCCCGTGTCCGGCCCAATCGGTGTTCGACGTGTCGAATGTATGTACACAAGCATTACCCCTTAGTGTTCCAGCGGAGCACTGTGGATACATATGAATTAGGCCGCCAGCAATATAATATAATTATTTATATTTCTAGATGGCTAGTTGCTTACTGGCGGCCTCATGGGAACAACAGTAGTATATAGTGTACCATTATAATAAATATGTGGACACACTGAAATCACTATAAATTATACGAGGAGACTTGTGCCTATGGACTCCACATATGGTTGTCCTCTTGCGCTCTCTTAGTTTTTTCAAAAAGAAAAAATGTTGCCGTTATATACGTACTCACGCAATACCCATATGTACTGTATTTACTATTTAGCAACGACCAAGCTCTCTCATACACCAATACTGGAGTTGCGTGCGCTTACCGTCCTGCTAATGGTTAATGAGTTGATTAAGCTTTCGAGCCATTTGTTCAATTTGTGCTATATTATAGGCTGAAACAAAGACAACGTTTGATCTTGTCCTACGTGCCCTGTTTGAGTTTTTTTGATAACCTGTGGCCCAATTTGAGTTGAAAATGAGCATAACTTACCATCTTGAAACTGATGGCTAAAAATAGAAAGGATTAAAGCTTGTATCAGTTATTTTGTGCATGGTTGCCTAACAGAGTGGAAACACTGGCTTGTCTTGACTGAATTCTGGTATCACACTTCTCTAATTATATACTACTTTTGGTGTCCTCTATCGCCAGGAGCTGAGACACTTTGGCAGATGTGGTAGACTCTTTGTGCAGTTCCTGATCTCCAAGTGTGGTTAGAGCACGTACAATAAGAGGCTTATAGTCAAACTAGTCAGCAGTTTTGATGATGGGGAGGACAAATTGAAGAAGAGAGAAGAGAGCTTGGCTCTTGATCTAGCACAAAGCTAGACACAGATGCATAGGCATTAGTGAGTCTCAATATAGATGAATATGAGGAGAAATAGGAAAGAGAATGAAAATATATACATAAATAATAAAGAAAAGTTTGTAGAGAAGTAGAAGACAGATTATTATATAGCTTGGCTCTTGTTTACTTGACTTATATCCAAACACTTGGCTCTACGGTTAACCAGGCTCTTAAAGGAAAGGAAACTTAGCTCTAGAAGCTAGATGCCGATAAACACATATTTGGTATCATAAATGTTAATGTTGTGTAATATAAATTTAGTTAAATTTAAGATGCTTCTCAAAAAAAAGTTGAAATGTTTTAAACTTTGGGATGGAGGGAGTAGTAAATATATCAATATTTATGTCTTGAATAAATTTATTATAAAAATATATTCTATAACTAATCTAATGATACTAATTTTGTATAAAAAATGTTATAAACTTTTATATAACTTCGGTCAAAATTCAAACTATTTGATTTCTCAAAATACAAAATTACATTTTTTTTCTGGACAGAAGGAGTACCATATATGGCTCCATTTAATTAACATAGGAGTTCTTTTAAAACGCCCGTCTCTGTTAATGATTAATAGAGGCAGATGCTTCTCTCTAGGTATCTTCTCCAGACTCCATTAAAATATGCGGTACTTACATGTTTATATATAACTATCACAGTTAATGAAGGCATTTGCCATCTTCTTTTTAATATAACAAGCAGCCTTTCTGTCTTTGCTCGTTGCTTTTTTTTTAAAAAAAAGGGAAGAGGTTGCATACCTTTCGGAGTTGGTGCACCCTGCGGCATCTGCTGAATTTGCCGGTGCTTGCCCAGATGTGGCAGACCAGATTACTGATTGTAGCACAATCACATTCAATACCAACTGATTGTGTTACAACAAGTATCTTCAAACAGATCGAATCCATGCATAAAAGCACGCGAGCACGCGTTTCCTACGGTTCCAATTCCGACCGCGCACTATCTGCAGGGATAGCTTTGCATGCACACACTGCACGTCGTTAGCATTTTATTTGATATTTCCAGCTGCAAAATCATATATAGTATAGTGTACGCATCATCAAGGTATATTAATATATAGTTCTCCGATGGCGGTCGTCCGACGACTTACAATGTCATCACTTACGTAATGCATGGCCATTAGTATAATAGATCACTAGATCGACCTGAGCACACTGTGGATTTTATTATTTTAAGCCATTACTTTATTGTTGATGAATCGCATCATCATTTGTTTAGGAAGTCATTCGATCGTCTGATCAATGACACGTGGAGCATCTCCTTCCACACTATTCCTAATGATGATGCGATGGTTGTCTTTTCTCTAATCTCTACCGACATGGATGGCATGTGCATCTTTTGTTATACTATGATAGCTGGCGTTGATGCATGATGTGCGTAGTGCGTGCATGTTTGAGCTGACTAGCACTCTGAGAAAGCCTCCATTCCAAACTACTATATATATAAGACGTTTTAACTTTTTTAATACATTATTTATTTTGTTACCACTTAGATATATATTATGTTTAGATTCATAACAAATAAAGCTATGTATTTAAAAAAATTCTTTACGAGAGGGACGTCTTTAACTTTTCAAGTCAACTTGCTATGCTTATATTCTATATATATACACACATAGTTTGTTTATCTTCTTGTCAACCCTTCAATATCTATTGTTATTTATTATGGTATAAAACCTATATAAAAAAACTGATGGAGTACATGACTAATGTATTCAAGTCAACTTAACAAATCCGATTGACTTTTATGTTTTCACAAGATTAATCATTTATGCGTGCATTTACATAGGATGAGTAATTAGTGCTCCATCCATGGCCCTTTTGTAAGTGCAATTTCTAAATACGTCCAGTTCACTGAGCTTATCAACCGAATATACCAGCCATTTAGTAGTGTTTTTCTCTTATAACAAATCAACATCACCCAGTCAGAAATGATCCAACGAACAGGGCGTGGTGAGGTCTCCAATGTAACAGCCACTTAATAATATAAAGTCCATCACTGTGCACATGAAAGTATTTTTCAAATATGCACCCGATGTTAACAAATTCTTAGATATACTATATACTAGAGTCAAAAGCAAGTTTAAATTTTAAACTCTGTGTGCGCCTTATGATAGAAAAAGAATGGAGAATCTAAAAAAAAGAAATGGAGAGGATAACACATTCTCTTTTTTTTTAAAAAAAAAACCTGTACGAAATCCTGTGTGTATTCAAATAATAACTCTTTTTTACAAGATTGGATTGATCGACTCTGCCTTTAAGCGTCTAATAACAAATGGTAATTATTGGAACTAGAAATCAATTTTTTTGGTTTTATGAAACCATGGGAGAGAAGGTGTAAAGCTGGGTGCTTTATTAAACTGATCAAAGTTAGAGAACCAAGCAAATTGGTTAGGTTTGTAGTGGTGGATCCACCCAAATAAGTCTTTGGCTTGACATAGGCAACCATAATTTTTGGATTTATTTAAAATTTAATACATAGCAATGTATTTGTGACTCTATGAATCTTAAAATATGCCATTGTTTTAGCTTTTCAGAAATGCTCATATATGTACATATGTAAGAATGTGAATATGTACCTAATGTGATTTGCAAAAAAAGGAAGTTGGAGCACTCAAAATGACATATCTCCGAATCAAACAAGGACGATACAAAGGAGCAGCAGCACATGGGAGGATCAGAGCTGCTCTTTACAATCTTGTCGTTACTTTTTGCAAAGCAAGGCTAATAATGTTGTTTTTGCCACCACTACCAAAGTATTAAAATGACGTTTCTGAACTAATCTGAGCAGCTCTTCACAAAGTAATAGTTAATTGGGCACGGATACTCGCATTTTCACTGATCTGTTTGTGCTTATCGACGTTGAGGCGGGTATGATGACTTAGATTTGCTGGCTTAATGTTTTGAAGATGCTAAGAGGGTAGTCTTTTAGCGGTGCTGGGAGAAGTAGTGTGCAGTGTTTGTATGCGTCGAAATCTATAACGCGTTTCATAAAAAAGTTAATGTTTATAAGTTGAAATTGAATGCTTGAGAGAGTGGCATGTCTTAAAATTTAGTTTTGTAAAAATATGCAACTCGCTTTATTATAGTAACAATAACAATAGTAAAGATTTTTGTGCCACTAATTCTAGAAACATTTTTAGTGGAGTATGAACACTCACACATATAAGTTATTAGCAACTTTTTAATTCAAAGTTAGGACAAAAAGAAAAAACAGGTCATGAAACGAAAGTTCTCAACTAATAAGTTTTTTTGTATCTCAAATTATTTTAATTCTTAGTTTAGGGAGAACAAATATTGGAATAATAGTAGTTTAAACATAGGATAATCAATGGAGGTTAGATTTTGCCAACTCTATGTAGTTCATAACTCATATCCACATATAATCGGATTTAGATTATCTGTACCTATATCCACACGAACTTATTATATGTATTCTTAAATTTTGAATTTTTCAATGGAACTGAAGAATTAACTAAACCGCTTGCACCCATCCTACGTCAATAACAATATGTTGCAATCAGATTTTTAAAAGAAAAACTCTCCAAAATTCAAACAGAATCCAAGTAAAAAATGGCACCAGATGGATTTACCTAACAATAAATCCATTTTTCTCTTGTATTAAGCCCTTTTTCTCTTGTAGTATTAAGCATAAAACAATCGATCAACTTTCAAAAAATAAAACAATCAATCAAATCAAATTTAAAAAAGAGAAGCGTCGTGCGCACATGGGCGCATGGTGATGGCGAGAAACCATTTACAAAACCCGGCGCGGCACGCTACCCGCTAAAGTCCTAGCCCACCCCGTGACGCAATTCCTATTCCTATTTCACGCGAGCCCACGCAATTCCTATTCCTATTTCACGAGTAAATTATTGATTTACGTACGCATTTGTTTTTTTTCTGTGCGTTTTGTATCTTTTCCCCGACACCAACTGACCCGTTTCCTACAATTTTATCGCGCACCGTGGTTCGAAGGCAGGAACCACGTGGGCCCTTTTCCCGGCGCAGAGAATCCCGAGGCCCCACCACCGCGCCAGGGCGCCAGGTACAGTGGCCGCCCACCACGGTGTGCGCCTCGTGCGCTCCCCGTCCCGGACACGTGTCGTCCTTTCAACGCCCCGCCCCACCGCCTCCGCGGCACGCCTGACGCTCCGCCTCCCCACACCCTCCCACCGACACGCGGGCCCCGTTCCCTCCCGGCCCCAGACGTCAGCGCCGTCCCACGGAACCGCCGCAGTGCAGCGCGAAGGGCGTCGGGCCGTACCACGTGGGGGACTCGTCGACCGGGGGAACCGGTAAACGTGGCGCGGGCCCCGCCGAGCGCGACGCGCCCGATCCGGTTTCTTCACCGCGGTGGGGCCCGCAGAGTCGCCGCCATGCGAACCACTCCTTTTTTTTATTTATTTTTTATTACTCCTACTCCTGTTTTTTTAATTATTTTTTGTTTATCTAATGCCCTCGTTGTCAATTAAAAAGCTTAAAAAAAGTGTGGCGCACGCCATTAAACAAGAGCTCAATAGCACACACGGCAGGCCTACAAGAGCAGAGCAGAGGAGAGGAGAACGGTCAAGGCTGCCGGGCATCGTCGTCGTCACCAGTCAGTCAGGAGAGAGAGAGGACGAGGAGGAGGTGCTGAGGAGAGAGAAGGTGAAGCTTCGCAGAGCTTGCTTCCTTGCTCTGGAGGTGGAGGACGGGGGCGTGCCGAGCTGTCCGTCCGTCCGTCTCTGCACTCCACCGCCCACCGGCTACGAGTCCTACGACCCTGCGGCCTCCTTTGGCGAGCCGGGTTGGATGGAGAGGGACTTCTTGGCCGCGATCGGCAAGGAGCACAAGAAATCAGCAGCTGGCGCCGAGGAATCAGGTATGCTCAGCGCCCTCCTTTCGCCGCCTGCCGCCCGGGGTTTCTTCATCTGTGCCGGCGCCTTGCCTTGCCGTGCCGGGTTGGGTTGGGTTGGGTGCGGTTCGGCGAGCGAGATGCGGCATGGGTGGCGGATGCGCTGCAGCGAAATTCAAGCGCCCCCTTCTCTGTCTCTGTCCCCTGCTTTCGCTTTACTTTCAACAAAGAGGGGGGAGGTGCGGGCATGGCTGGCTGGCATGGCAATCTGGCATGCCTGCCGAATTCCTTTTGGCGGCCGGCCTGCCGTGTACGCTCGATTCGGGGGCGAGAGTTAATACGTCAAGAAAGCGGCGATTTTGCCGGGAGAGGCTGGCCGAACCTTTTGGGCAGCCGCGGCTGTCGCGAGGTGATTTCGAGCTCCTGCCTCCGCTCGTGGGTAGGACGGGGATGGTTACCGGATCCATCCGTCTCTGGGTTCTTGCTTTGCTGTGCGTATTTATTTGTGTGCCGTCGGCGTCTGATTCTTAGAGGCGTGTGTTTGCAATCTCTCTCTCCCCCAGCTTACTTCGCCGGAGCAAGAGCAGGAACAGCAGCCCCGGCAATGGACTGGTCCTTCGCTAGTAACAAGCCCGGCGCCGCCCCGGCGTTGATGTCGTTCCGGTCGGCGGCGAGGGAGGAGCCTTCGTCGTTCCCGCAGTTCTCCTCCTCCTCCTTCGACGGCGCCAAGAACCCGGCGGCCCCTCGTATGCTCACGCACCAGGTATGCGCTCTTCTTGGTTCTGACCGATTCGTGTCAGCTTTCCGAGTTTCTGCTGATACTTCCCTTTCCGGGCCTCTGATGATGGTGTTTCTGCAGAGATCTTTCGGCCCCGACAGCACGCAGTACGCCGCCGCCGCGCACCGCGCGCAGCAGCCGTCGCAGCAGCATGGGATGAACGGGATTTCTAGAGTTGTTCCGGTCTCCTCGCCGTTCAACCACAACAACCCGATGTTCAGGGTCCAGAGCTCGCCTAGCCTTCCGAATGGTACCGCGTTCAAGCAGCCGCCGTTTGCCATCAACAACACCATGCCCAGTTCTACTGTGGGTTTCTATGGAACAAGGTAGTTTGCTTGCTGTTATGACCCTTATTTTTTTGAGGAAAATTGCTGTTATGATTATGACCCTGACTTACAGAAGTGGCTGTGAAATTACAGTATAGACTGAAACGTTGGTTGTTTTTCCTGTGATGAAGGGATGCGGTGAGGCCAAAGACGGCACAATTGACAATCTTCTATGCCGGTTCTGTCAATGTATTCGACAACGTCTCAGCTGAGAAGGTATAATTTCTCATGATCTTTTCATTTTGATGCTAATTTACTTTGCCTTTAAGCTCCATCACTGACATTTTTCATTGTCACAGGCTCAGGAGCTCATGTTCTTAGCAAGCAGAGGATCTCTTCCAACCTCAGCCCCTGTTGCCCGCAAACCAGAAGCTCCTATTTTCGCTCCAGCAAAAGTCACAGTGCCTGAGGCTCTGCCTGCAAAGCAGATGCTATTTCAAAGACCACAGCATGTTTCGCCGCCTCCAGCTGCTATCACCAAACCAAACCCTGGCATCTTTCAATCTGCAACTCCCCCTAGGAGTGCCTCTAGCTCTAACCTTGACTCCCCAGTTCCGAAATCTTCAGTCCCATTAGCTGTTCCTCCTGTAAGTCAGGCTCCGGCAGCTCAGCCTGCATCACTTGCTGCTACTACTGCGGCGGCAATAATGCCTAGAGGTACTGCTGGCTGTTTATGCTTAGCATAGCACAACTGACTGTCATCATAGTATTCGGTAATTTTGGTTGCTCTTTGTTACACTGTATTGAAATTGTTATTGTCCGTTGCAGCTGTCCCTCAAGCTAGAAAGGCGTCCCTTGCTCGATTCTTGGAGAAAAGAAAGGAAAGGTAGAATCCATATTCTTATTCTGAGTGTCCTAGAAACATTTATGTGTTTCTACCACATTTGTTTTCAGTGCATCCCAGCACCTTATTTCCTGATTACAGATTTGCAGTTGTTCTGATCTGTGCATGCTTCTTTTGCAGGGTGACAACTGCTGCCCCTTACCCATCAGCCAAGAGCCCGTTGGAGAGCAGTGACACGTATGGCAGTGTGAGCGCCAACGACAAGTCATCGTGCACTGACATTGCCCTCTCAAGCAACCATGAAGAGTCCCTATGTTTAGGGCAGCCCAGGAACATCAGCTTCAACCAAGAGTCCCCCAGTACAAAACTACAGATGTGATCTGATCTGATCATGCCCAATGTTCATAGATTTGTCCAGGCTGACTGATGCAAAAACCATTAAATACGTTTGCACTGAGGCAAGGACTCAAGAGGAAGAGATTACATATGTTATCGATGCCGTTGTTGTTTATGATGATATTTTGCCGTGGTGGTTTACATGTAATGCTGGTATAGCTGGTGGTGCCCCACCTAACTAACAAGAGAGCTGTCACTTGCAGACTCTTGATTTTTTTGGTCCTAGCGCCATTTCTGTTGGGAAAAAGGAACTCAAATGTGTTAGATTATATAGGCTTACAAATTGTGCGCCTTTTGTATGGCCAAAGTGAAATATTCTTGTTCTTGTATTATGAACCTCCAAACTACAGAATGCAAGAGCAAAACTTATTCTTGATGGTGTTCTCATTGGCAGCATTTGTACACAGTATGGGCTCATGTTGTTTTGAGTTGCT